>JALMGA010000004.1:29400000-30650000 GCA_023333525.1 Aspidoscelis tigris stejnegeri | reverse complement strand
AACAATGACAGTGGTTGCATGAGGATAGGGTGACATTCCCTTGCCCAAAGGCCAGGGTAGGATACCACTGTCTATCTTAAAGTTGGTTTCCCAAGAAAGCTATCTGCTACCTCTCTTGAGTTATTTTTAACTAGATATGTTAAGGAATTTACAGAGTCTAGTCTCACGCATATGCAATGGTTCATAGTCTTTGGGTTTCAGCTTTTTGTAAAATGTATGTTTATTTGTTTAACTCTCATCAGACCTCATGAAAAACTAACAGTAATTGAGTTCATGGGGTTCAGTTGTATCCCAGGGATTTGAGTATGTTCTAATATGACGTTGGGATGGATTTGAATTCTATTTTAATTTGCCAGCAAATAGTTAAAACCTGCTCAGAGAGGAACATAAGAAGGAATAAATGACACATAAAACCATGTTTACACGGTGACTTTTTTCCAGCAATGACTTGCTGATTTCTACTCCTTAGAGACAGCCTATTCAGAACCATGTTAATATTTTAACTGCCAATCAGCCTTCAGAGGTGCTTGACTTTTGAACACAGCTAGTTTGCAAATCCATGTATAGAACAAGGAAATCTAACATGGGGCATTTAATATGAGAACTCCCATTAAATGAACTCAGGATAGTTTTGTAGTTTTGTTCCCTGCAGCTAAATCACTTATTACAACAAGCATAAATTTGTGGAGGGATGATGCTCTGCATTGATAATACTGTGGTATTACAGACCAAAGAATGATCAGCTTATAAATTAAGATGGCATACAAATGTACCCCAAGAACTCAATATTTGTACACTGCTTTTTCTGTATATTTGGGCTTCATCCCCAAAAGCTCTTCTGCATGAATTATAGCTAAGGAATCAACTATTTGTTTTGAATCAGCTGCCTAACTCAGAAGTGCATGCAAGGGAAATCAAATTACACCCAACCCACATAAATGCTATTGTTTTACCATTATGCATTTGTGCACAAACTGAATTAACAATATTCTTTCTTCTTCCAGTTATAATTCTGTGGAGTAGAACTATTATAATCAAACTGAAATGTCCCAATTATACTGATAGATGAAACTGATCTTCAGAACGGATACCAATATAAATCATAAATAAAAAGTGTATACATAAGATGTAACAGATGGCCCTTCCTTCTTCCATCCAGTGATGACCAGTTGGTAATTTGTTATGAAATGAATTAGCTCATTAAAAATGACAAAAGGGATTTGTGACATTTACAATAAACTATGAAAAGAAAGCAATGAGGATTTTTAAAAACACACATTTACCATGGCCATAATCTATCAGTTACCTTTTTGGGCTAGGGACTAGGGGTGTGCATGAATGCAATTTTTGGGATTTGATTTGTATCAAATATCCAAATCGAATGTTTAAAGTTTGAATGTATTAACATTCAATTTGATTTGAATACATTCAAATCTATTTGTACAAATTTTCTATTCGTATCTGAAGATACGAATGCCGACAACATTCGTATGTGTCTGTACGTATGGATACAAATAAGATGCATACAGATACGTACACATATGAATGTTTGAATAATTCATATGAATGATTCAAAAGATTTGAAAATTCATTCGAATGTTAAATTTGAATTTAGAGACATTCGATTCGAATTTGAATGTCCAAATTTGATCGAATTTTGAACGTTTCGAATATACCTGGACATCCCTACTAGAGACTACTTACTGTAACAATAATCCAGTTACTCTTGGAACTACTCATAAACTATGCTTTATTAAGCTGTATCGTGTGTGAGTTATTGCTTTTTCTGGGCAAAGCTAACCTTGGATGATTGCATCTTTCACATGATTAAAATTTAAATAGTAACACAAGAAAGCAACATGCTTGTCAGAGATTTTCAATGCCAGTGGCAGACAGAATGCTTACATGCAGGCAGGGTAAGAGGCAAGTCTACGGCTCTGCCTGGAAGTCTCCTTTTGATACTCCTGAACCTCAACATTTGAACTGCAGCAGAAATAAATGTGGTTTGGTAAAGAGGAGGAGACCTTCACCACTGCCATTTTGCAGGCCATTGTCAGGTTTAATGTGTTGCAAGTTGAAAGAGGGGAAAAAACAGGACTGGAGTGGCAGCTGTTCTTACTATTCCAGTACATATAATCTATTACAATCTTCCTCACAATGATTAGCAGTACAACAACTATGACCTAGTCAGTTGCAATCTCCTCTACCCTGAATCACAATGGAATACTCTGGTCCATTATAGGCAATTCATTTCAAACTGGAATGGATTGGTCTTGGTGCAGACAGAAACTTGTCCACACTGGGACAACCTGTTTTGCACCAGCCCTGCACTGAAGGACAGGAATAGACATTTGGATTTCCCACAGGACTTATTTCAGTAGCACATTCTGTTGAGTCACTGAAATGATTCCCCAGTGGCATACTAGTAGGAGATAGACTGGACCAGGACATAATTTTGGACATCTATCCCAGTGTACAATCTGAACTTTTTAAACTGTGTGGAAGGGAGGACCATAGAGCCCTTCTTGGGTGTTTTTCCACTGTCACTAAAAGTAGCCATTAAATACCCATTAATGGGTACGTAATGGCATTTTTGTACCCATTAATGGGTACTTAATGGCTACTTCTAGTGACAGTGGAAAAACACCCCTTGTTTTGCACTACTGACAACAATGGAAAGGCCCTAGAAAAACAGGCAAGTAAACAAATAAAGTTAAAGACATAGTAGCAAAGGGTAAGGCAAATCAATGGAGCATAGTGCAAGTACTATACCTAGGACGGGATCTGGATTCACTGGGCTCTGCTGTCTGGAATGATTGCTACCACTGCCTTTTTTTAAATCCTCCGCATCACTGTACCGGCGTATCCAATAATTAAGTTCCTCCCGATCAGCTTCCTGACAACGCCGTAGTACAGTGAGAGATCGCCTTGTTTTTTCCACCATGTCCATGATGCAGTTTAAGAGCTGGATGTTAGAAGGCAAAAAGAAAAGAAGAAGAAGAAGAAGAAAGAAAGATGATAAGACACACACACTTTTTATTTGAATGAGACAGGATTGATGTCAGGCTCGTGGCTGGCTGAAAGTGATGATTTTATGACCACCTGGGGCTTTGAACATAGCTTCTCTAGCTATAGCCCAACACTTGCATTCAACCATATCACACCTCATGATCTCAACATGTTTTTGATCCTCTACTCCATGATGTCTGAGATGAATGGGGAACTGAAGTCCAACATCTGTTACGAACACAGGGTCCTTCCATATGACTGAGAAGTTCTCATGTTATTCCAACTGAGCTCAAGGAAATAATAGCATGAAAAGAACCCTCAGCTGAGACATTACCTCAAACTTAACAGAACTGCTTAAAACAAGATGTTATGTATTGCATTTCAAGTGGCCAAGAATTTCACATGGACCAAGGCTGGCCAAACTATGGCTCCTAATTCCATGTTACCTAGGCTGGTAGACAGCAAGGTTGCTGTATTTCAGAAACACCCAGAGGTCATAGTTTCAGTAGCCTTGAAATAGTTAATGGACCAGTGTGGAAATTTTTACAACATTTCTTACACTATTTGAAAAAGACTAAATAATTTTGATCAAGTTTCCATAATGCTTAAAAACTATGAGAAAAATATGCACACAATGCAACTTCTTACATGATCTAGATGCTTCCATTCTTCTGCCCATTCTCTGTCTGTTAGCCTGTGATCAATCATTTCTTCTTGACGTGTGCCATGCAACCCTGAAAAAGGAGTAAAACCCCCCAAATTAACATAATAACATGCAGGATTCATCTAGCAATGATTAAATCTTCTAATTTTTTAATGATTGTATGGCAGTGCCTCTTATGAACTTTGGGGATCCTAAAACTCATTGATAAGTCAAACAAGATAATTCATCTCTCTACGAGCTGGCAATGCTAGGGCGAAAAATATTCATCTGCTCTGAATTCGTGTTCAGATTCAAAGCTTCATTGATTCATGGGTGAATGGAAAGGAGCTGACATTCATAGGCCTGCTTTGCTCACAAACTGAATGGATTCAGCCTTCATTGAAACTTTGTATAAACTTTGATGAAGTCTGCAACTGCTCACCCATGGCCTCTTAACTTTGATCCACCTGTGGCCACCACCATTCACACCCTTCTCTGAGGCTCAACTAGGCCTTCTGGAGGTGTGTGCATAGCTTTAGAGGTTTCCCGTTTCCTGGATGAGGAAGATCTCAAAAGTTGTGTAATCATCCCTGGAAGGTTTAGTTAAGCCTTGGAGGAGGGTGTGAATGGTGGAGCCCACAATGGCAGATGAGTGGGGAGTGAGCTGAGATGGGAAGGGAGGGATAGGGGGTTCCCTTCCTACACAAAGGTGAAGTCCCCTACATTTGTAGGACTGACTTCATGCTATCCAAGCATTCCCCCCCCATTTGAGTTGAATTTAATCAAGGGGGGGAATGTGCTCCATGTACACCCCTAACTATGGCTCTTAATCCAAAGTGGACACCATCATAAGGACCAGAATCTAAAAACAGTGACAGTTTTAAGAAATTTGTTAGTCCATGTGGGGAAAATGGCAACCAAAGGTGATCCATTAGTACTCTACATCATTAAATAAGTAAAAGGGAAGATAATACTGACTAGAGGAGACCTGACCCAGCCAATACACATTTCGGAAACAAGAAGCAAAGATACTTAGTTATTTTAAGCCATTTAATCATGCAACCTGCCATCACCAACTCAACCTACTGAAATACACAGAGCTAGGAGAGCCCTCCATTACTGCTAACAATGGAAATATTTTAATGTGCTTAGAAGTTATTCAACTACATGGTCTGCCTCAAGCCCCTTCTACATAAACTACCCATCCAGTTTGAGTGCATGTCCTGGGTATCTACAAACAGACAATGCAGATCATGGAGGGCCCACCTCACTGGGGTGGCTCCATCTGCTTTAGACAGAGCCTGATTTAAGGAGGTCCTTAATCCAGATCACTGGTAGTACCATTTTAATGGTACTACAAGAAGAACTAGGGCCCTGTTCCAGAACACTGGAGGAATGCAGAAAATATATTAACATCACTGGTACAAAGACCACATTAATCCTTTGTCAACTTTTTAGGGGGCACATGTCAGTGATGAAGTGGTTAAACGTGGGTCTTGCCTTTTCACATATCAGTTTGATGACCAGAAAAGCAATGAGTTGCATCTCAATCAGGATGATTAACTTTCAGCACAGAATTGTGTATACCTCTTTTTTTAAAAAGTGTTTTTGGCAGGAACTTTTTTTTGAGACTTTAGTTTCTCTAAGTGTACCACAATGTGACTTTTCTCTGGAACAGTCTGGCATTCAACATATGACCTTTTCCATTTTTGGTTAAAAATGGGTGGGGGAAGGAGGAGGCCCTGAAATATTAAGTCTGGAACTTAAACATCAGCAATCAATAAACTGAAACATGAATGAAACTTTAGCAACTTAGTTCACGGAAAATAAGCTACAGTCTACCTTTGGGGAAGAGAAAATAAGGTGATCTTTTAGGAGGCAGGGAAGGGGAAAAGACCCTGTTCTACCAAATTTCACACATCTATTGGGATAAATGTAAGGGGTAGACGACTTCCAAGATGAACCTCTGCCAATGAAACAGCAACTGAAGCACAACAGTTATCTAAGCAAAACCAAGACAATCCAATTTGGAGAGTTTTGCTTACCCATAGGTCTGTTTCTGTCCCTGAGGTCCCTGTGGTTGGGGTGTCTGTATGAGTCCCTGTAGTGGTGGGCAATGGCCATATCATCCAAACGGTAATGTTGAGGTGGAGGCGGAGTAGGGTGAGGCAGACCATTGGGCTGGTAAGATAAGCCATTATTTGGACTGTACCGCTGGCCTGGGCTAATAGTGCAGGGCCGCTTGCTTGGATGCTCTGAGTGCAAAGGCTCTCTGTCAAAGCCATTTTCTTTGGTTCTAGAACAATGGAAGAACAAAATGCATTTTTAACTTTGCCTTCCTTCAACAAGGACCATTGATCTAATTTCTGTGGCACATTGCACATTAACAGTTCACTGCTGATATTTTTTTCAGACACCACTGAAAAAGTGGGCAGCACGGTACTGATAACAACTCATACCCTTTAAGATGAAAAATAGTCACATATTTTCCCCAAAGTTAGCAGAACTCAGAATTTCACAGGACTGAAGTTTAACTCATTCTAAATTATCAGAATCACGTCATAGGAATTATCCAAGGTCCTTGTGGGAAGCAGCACCCGATACAAATTCCATGTCAATGATGTTGGTGAGGCACCCCAAAACAGAGTTCCAAGAACACAACTAACAAAGAGTTTTTATATACATCACTAGAGTTAAAACCTATATTAAATTCATACAATTTTACAAATATTAATCCCAAATAGATGCAGGATTAGGAGATTCTGGCTATATATTTTGGGTGGAGGGATGATGAATTAGGATGAATTAATAAATTGAAAAAAAACACAATTCCTTTTGGTTTGTATATGTTTTTCATTCATTGAGTTATGGGCATCAGCCCATCATGCTGCTCTGTAACAGTTTTCAGTGATATATCTTAAGTAAAGCATATCATATTTAAATCATTTATAGTAATAACAAAATGCCAGCTATTGTATTTGGGTCAAAAATGATTTTTAAAAGGAGGAACCCTGAAAACAGCATGTAGTACAAGGGAAACTCCACTGCATTCTGAAATAATTTTCTTTGCTAGCACTCTTTCCTGCCAACCATATAGATAGAAAACAACATATCATTTTGAGCTTCCTCTTGCAGTATCAGAGCTCTCATAGTCCCACCTACCTTACAGGGTTTCTGTTGTGGGGAGAAGAGCAAAAGCTTTGTCAGCTGCTTTGAGTCCCAGTGAATGGGTGAGAAGTGGGGTAGAAAAGCCAAGTCTCTTCTTCTTCTTCTTCTTCTTCTACTACTACTACTACTCTGCATATGTCTCTTCAAATGATTGTTTCATTAAGCATAACAGAACATAAGAGAACCACCATTTGCTTCTGGGCATTCTCAAAAAGAGGTCAGAACTCTCATTAGCCAACTAGGCTAATGGCTATTACTACTGTTTTTGGTAGTACATTTGATGGACCAAAGATCTGCTGGGTGAAAAATATATTTCTCCTTATCAGTCCTAACTTTCCTGCCAGTTTGCTCTGTGAGCCAGTTTGGTTTAGTGGTTAGGGAGCCAGACTCTTATCTGGGAATCCCAGGTTTGATTCTGCACTCCTCCACGAAACCAGCTGGGTGACCTTGGCTAGTCACAGCTCTCTTCTGAGGTTTCACAGCCACACCTACCTCACAGGGTGTTCTGCTGTGGGGAGAATAGAAAGCTTTGTCAGCTTCTTTGAGTCCCCTTAAATGGGTGAGGAAAGTAGGGTAGAAAAGCCTACTCTTCTTTGCCATGCATGGTTCTATAAACTTCAGACAGGACCCTAACTAAAGCTTCATTCAGACACCATTAACCAAATAATGTGAATTAAGTAAATCAGGCATAAAGCACATCCAGACACATTTTACTCTGGATTATTCATGCTTTATTCTGGATTATCCAAATAATGTAGATTAAGTAAATGCTGTCTGGATGAAGCTTCAGTACCATGGTAATTATCTAGAGAACTGTACAGCCACCTGCTTACTATGCCTTATACCAAGTATTAATTCTAGGAAAAGAGTTCAATATAACCATTTGATATTTATTTACTTGTGTGCATATGCACAATGCATGTAAGTCATTTGAACAGTGAGGGCTTTTCCCCAGATATGCCATGAAAAATTACCACATATATGCTGTCTCCTCAGGTGTCATTGTCTCCTCTCATTCAGTGATTGATGGCTCCAAGTGTTATTGCAGAAACAGATTGATCTTTTTAATGAGCTAGTTTAATAGACTCCAAAATTTCACCGTAGCTGCTCATCCGTGTCAGACCATATGCACCACGAAAACATTCAGTGAAACACAGAGCTCTGCTGTCAGGCTGCTGTATAAAACTTTGTATACAGTAGAATGGGGTTTACAAAGAAATGGCATGAGGCAGAAAACAAATATGCAAACAAAATGCTGAAACTGCATTTAGGAGGGGAAATTATTCTATTACTACAAGTGGTTTTAATTTTCAGGCTGTTATCAACCTAAACTGCATGAATAGGTGTGTACAAAAGGCAATTCAAGAATATGGTTTCAGCTATCATTCAGCTATCAGTGAATAATGTATCTTATTACAACTATAATCCTTCAACTGGAAAAATTATCTTCTTATTGCTCTGCTGTTGTATCCCATTGAATCAATTTGACTCTTGGAACTGACTACATGGTACCCCCTTAAGCATCTTTATACCAGTTAGCTTGATGAAAAAACATAAGGTTTTTTTTATTGTATACTTCCAGACAGAGGCTGGGGACTGAAACCATGACTCTCCTCTTCATTCTAGCACTGAACTATAGATGTTACCAAGACTAAATCCTGGGGTGTTTTTCCACTGAGCTCCTATCTGGATCTAAGAAGATCTGGATCTAAGGAATGGGTACTTCCCTTAGTCCGGATCTAGTAGATCCGGATTAAGAGAAGTACCCAATGTGTTTCTATGGGTGGTCTAGCACCCAATAGCAATGGGTGCTGGTCTGCCTGCTGTGGAAACACCGGAGCACCCATTTGCAAATTCGGATCTACCCATGAGGGGGTCTGCCTGTCACCCCAGTTGTTTGGGGGGAAAGGGGGTGCAATCTCCAAAGTTGCCTTCATAGATTAGCAAAGGCTCCGATTTGGAGTGTGGTGTTATCAATATGCAGATGATACCCAGCTCTATCTCTCTGTGCCATCTGAATCAAGAGAGGTGGTTGAAGTGCTTGACAGGTGCTTGGAGGCGGTAATGGGCTGGATGAGGGCCAATAAACTGAAACTGAATCCAGACAAGACAGAGGTGCTGTGTGTCACAGGCTCTCGGGTCCAAGTAGTTGGGGGATACCCTGTCCTTGATGGGGTTACAATATCTGGGAAGGGACAGGTGTGAAATTTGGGGGTACTCTTGGACTCTGCGCTAACACTTGAAGCTCAGGTGGAAGCCGCGGCCAGGAGTGCCTACTCCCAACTACGGCTGGTGCGGCAATTGAAACCTTTTTTGGGCAGAGATGACCTGGCCACAGTTATCCACACTCTGGTAACCTCCAGGTTGGACTACTGTAACACACTCTACATGGGGCTTCCCTTGAAGATGGTTTGGAAGTTGCAGCTGGTGCAAAATGCAGTGGCCAGAGTGCTGACAGGAACATCTAGCCGGACGCATATTACGCCGATTCTAAAAGAATTGCACTGGCTGCCAATTCACTACCGAGCCCAATTCAAGGTGACTTCGGCCCCAGATATCTAAAGGAGCGCCTTCTCCCATATCGACCCGCCCGTGTTTTAAGATCTGGATGGGAGGCCCTTCTGGTGATCCTCCGCCTTCATTAGTTAGGCGGGTGGCTACCCATGAGAGGGCCTTATCGGTGGTGGCCCCCAGGCTGTGGAATGGTCTCCCCCTCGAGGTGCGTCAGGCCCCTTCTTTGTTCCTATTCAGAAAGGTGGTGAAAACGTTACTCTTCATGCAGGCCTTTGGTTAAATGTTCCCCCCACTTCCCCTCACTGAAAATCACTGCTGTTTTTAACTTTTCTTGTATTTTTAAAACTGCATTTTTAAATTTGTTTTGTTTTGATACTGTTTTTATACATCTGTTTTAAATTCTGTGAGCCGCCCAGAGACCCTCGGGTATGGGGCGGCATATAAATGTAAGTATAAAATAAATAAATAAATTGTAAGGGGTCTACAGGAAATCTGGATTATAGGTCCTGAAACACCCATATGATTCAGATTTCCCTAGCTGTGGTGGAAACAGATGTGTCTCTAATGGGGTCTGTAGTGGAAATGGGGTCATCCTTCTCTCAGCCAAATGGGTCCTTAATGGGCGCTTCAATGGGTACTTAGTGCTAGTGGAAAAACACCCCTGCTCAGCCTGAACTCTCTTCTGTGATTTTTTTTAAATTCACATGTCCTCTGGTAGATAAACACAAGCAGAAGTAAGTTAATTTTTACACCTGTCTTTAAATTATTTATAAAAGATCACCAGCAAGTCAACTAGTTCCCTAACACACTGTTAAGAAGATACTACTACTGAAAACACACACCTCCATTACTAAATAATGCCATCTTCATTTCTAGTTGTACAGGCACATGTCGGTAGCCTTCTCCAAAGATTTAATATCTGGAATGGTTCTTCTCTAAAATCTTCTAGTCCCAAAATAAAAGTAAGTAGAAATTATATTCCTCAAACACTTAAAGTGACAAAAGTTGCTTATATCATATAATTCAGTTTATAGGTTTTGAAGTCCTGCAACCTACCGTACCAAAAATAACGATGAAACAGAAGGCTATAGAATAGGGATTTTAGCTGAGCATTTGCACACACTGCTACAGTATTATCACTCCTCTGAATGTCAAGTAAATGTTTGGAGCTAAGAGATTCTGATCCTACTGCATGTATCTTTGACATCCCCATACAATCCCAATATATCTCTTCAGGGCCTCTTCTGTCTGTATGCTGGTCTGGGCTAAAGAGCCCCCACCCACTGCCCGTATGCTTCATCTGCACAAGGTGGGTGTAATCTAGATCAGGAGACTCCAATTTAATCTGCCTTCATGTTACAGACTACCATGGATCCATTTCTGCAGTGCATCGAAGTGTGCTGCAAAATGGGTCCCACAGGATCTCCAAGATTATGAACTTTTTTTCTTAGCCATCAGAATCCTCAGAGGCCAGGTTAGTGTGAAGTTGGGCTGGAACAGCATTGTAATGCAGACAGTGATGTTCTAGACTGCGCCATACTATGATCCAGACTAGAGGGCCTTATGTGATCCTCCCAAACCCACTGGCCCTGATCTTGGCAAGGTAAGTACAAAAAGCTCTGATTTTTGCTAGCACAAATTATCTTCATGGGAGAACTGTTTCTAGACTAGTAATGATTTTTCTGGAAAACCTTGCATAAACTCTTTTTAAAAAGTCTTTCTTGCCACCCTAGAATTTATATGCAATCTTTATTACCAACAGGAACAATTTATTATTATCCATAGACCCATAGATAAAACAAGATTACAGAGTGATATAGAATGGTCATATAATGCAGTTAGACCCAAGTAGTCACTGTTTCTCTCTAATAATTACTGAAAAGAATTAGGTGATAATTAAAGTGACTCTAGAATTAGAAAGTGACTCTGACAGAATCTTTATTATTTATCACTTGCGTTTCATGAAGAAGGCAAACTGAATACAGTATAATACTGTCTAACAATATGCCTGTTTTCCAACTTACTATGGAATTTTTACAGTGCTAATATGAATGGAATTTATATCTCTATCCTGATAGATGGATTTTACAACTTGCCTTCTAGGAATGAAGGAATAATTCATTTATAGGGATCTGAACCTCTTTTTATAATGGATCTACCCAATCAGAAGTTGCTTACAACATCAGAATGCAACTTTCACTTCTTTGGATTTTTGGCAGCTGGTTCATAAGGCAGTGCTCCAAGACACCCTGTAGCTCACAGAGTATTCTCTTGTTCTTGTTTACAAATTTCATTTTTGGCATTATTTGTGTATAATCCACTACATTCACTGCCATCAAGTTTAATGGGAGTCAGAACACAACTGTGGCCTTTAGATGACTTGGCTCCTATCCCACCAAAGCACAATCTACTACTGCCTATACGTTCTTGAATCTTTGCTGGACTGGTGCGCTATATGATACACACTTGCCACAAAAACTGTGAATATGTGAAGGATCAAGCACACAAGTAAAACTGTAAAGGAATGTTACTTAATTAACAAACTTATATGTTAACCAAGGAAACAAAATGATGTAAGTCAAAGAGAAAAGGAAGTTAAAAACAAAACAGGTAGCATAGTGACATTTTTCCAGTACTACCAGCCTTGCAGAAGTCTTTTGGTATAATTGACTTATATGGAGCCTCAGACCTCCATATATTATTAAATGCTCAGATTTCTATAAGATTATTCTTATCAGCAAGTTTGTGAACTAAAGATTATTGCTTCTTGGGCCATGGCATGACCTGATTGCCTCTGTATTCAGCTAGTGAAAATGTCATGTTTCTTTTATTAAATAAATGCTTCAATAACATGCAGTACAGTATCCTATTAACACTCTGTCTTAATAATATCAAATAAAATGATGGTATAATGTTTAATTAGACTACTTAAATGGAAAGCTTTTTAAAAGAAGAGTACTGGTAACTGAATGACTAATAATTACTGATGAAATTGTATTTATTCATTTGTTTATCTACACCAAATATTTCTGGACTTCTTTTACATTTTATGATTATGTTGCTCAAAAAAAGCCATGCTCCTGTAACAGCATCAGGGCATCTAAAACTTTAAGAAATAGACAACTGGACAGAAACAACTAGTTACTTGGTATGTGTTGAGGTAAACTAGTGCAGGAGCAGTGTGGAAGGGTTCGTGCCTCTTTGGGCTAGGTTTAGCAGGAGACCCCATTTTGGTGGTGCACAAAACTGCACCTCCTAAATGGATCCTCCAGAGGCTCCTTGGGTCCTAGCCATTGGAGAACACAAAGGTTGGCTCCAAAGACTGCACAGTGAGCCAGTTTGGTCTTGTGTTTAGGGAGCCGGGCCCTTATCTGGGAATACTGGGTTAGATTCTGCACTCCTCCATGAAGCCAGCTGGGTGACCCTGGGCTAGTCAGAGCTCTCTTCTGAGCTATCACAGCCCCACCTACCTCATAGGGTGTTCTATTGTGGAGAGAAGAACAGAAGGTTTGTCGGCCGCTTTAAGTCCCCTTAAATGGGTGAGAAAAGTGGGGTAGAAAAACCAACTCTTTCTTCTTCTTCTTCTTCTTCTTCTTCTTCTTCTTCTTCTTCTTCTTCTTCTTCTTCTTCTTCTTCTTCTTCTTCTTCTTCTTCTTCTTCTTCTTCTTCTTCTTCTTCTTCTTCTTCTTCTTCTTCTTCTTCTTCTTCTTCTTCTTCTTCTTCTTCTTCTTCTTCTTCTTCTTCTTCTTCTTCTTCTTCAGGGCCAGTACAACAGTTGTTCTAGAACACCCACTCAAACACAGATGGCTTGTTTTGAGATAGTAGGAGCAGTAGGAGTGATCTAGCTGCTGAAACCACTCCAGCCTGGCCTGGTCCTGCTAGGGTTGCAGGCTTGCTGTTCATAGGATCAGCAGAATTCTATTTCTTCTTCCACACAGACAGTACCAGCATGGGTTCACATGCTGGCAATGTGGTGGTGCTAGAAGAAAGACAATTCTCATGCTTTTATATGAATAAGTTTCTTCCCCAGAACATTTGTAGAATGAAATTAACTAAGAAGATCTTGGCGGGTCTGTTGCTAACCTAACAGCCAAAATTACAATAATAATTTAAAAAAATCAGAAGAGGACTTAAAAGAAGCAAAACCCAGCAGCAACAGCTAAAATCATCACTCAGTACAGTATCTTACATAAGCCATATTCAATGTCTGGCATTTTGGTTTCTTTCAACTTATAGTAAGTCCTTAGTATTGTTATTTTCTTAAGATATTAGGCACTGAATAATTACAAAGAGCTTAGACAGTACATATCAAATACTCAAGTCTTACTATTCAGCTTTTACCATTCAGTCAAAGGAGCAAAATGTTTAAATACGTGGTCAGACTTAGCATTTAATCAGTTTACATGCTGCCTTTAGTACACTGGCTTTCTGTACTGCTTTGGACTATATTGTCAAAATCAGGACTATTTTGTATTTGGATTAAGTGAGCTCTTGGCCCATTTCAGATTGGAAAGTGGGAATGCACAATACCTGTCTGGAGTTCGCCTCTTCCCGTTTTCGTTCACATCGAGAAGCAGCTCTGAGGAGTCAACAGGTGAGGTGGTGCTGGCATCCAGAAGCAGCTGCTCATGCTGAGCGAGGTACTGGGCGGGATTCTGTTTGGCCAGCCTGGCACAGTGAAGGAGCTCCCGCTGTAGCAGGGGCAGATTGGCCTGAAAGATCAGAGAAGCAGCATCACAACATCCCATTAGCAAGCACCCCTCCTAGCTCTGCAAGCGCAAAGAGGTATCCCTCAAAAACAAAAAAGGGACAAAGTTATCACCTTACGGTGAATTTGGAAGAAACTTTACACATTTGTGGTTTAAGGATTACTATTCAGCTTTGGTAAAATTTGTGTCTGTATGTTTACTTCCAGCTTCACAGTAGCTTTAATAGTGCTTGAGGGAAGGAAGATCAGTTTCTTTCCCAATCTTACAGACCTTCAGATTATACCAATGGTGCTTAGGTAGGACTAGTTTGAAATATGGCCACTGAAAGTAGGTATTCCTTAACTAAACAAGACTGAGAAGCGCTTTGCAAGACTGAGCAATAGTAACAAAATCTCCTCTGTAACCATTTGGCTCTTCTCCAGTTGCTGTGTATGCCTCAGGCACAAAAAGGTTATAGCAATGGAAAATGGGGAAGGGGTTAAATATTGCAGTGTTCTCAGTTAATGTGAAGGTTTCTCCCCTTGAGAAACCATAATGTGTGCGCATGTGCATCTACTCTCTCTAGTGATAAAATATTTTCCCTAATTTGAAAAATGTCTCACTCCATCTTAAAAGTGATTTACAACATGCTAGGAAACCACATAAAGATACATATTAGGATTCTGCTACAGCAAACAGCTTCAGACATTCACTGGCAAAGCGTGCGCTAGTGTAGCCCTGTTCTGATCCTATCTGCATGGCAGAAAATCATGGGGATTTGTGGACTTCTGGCAGCTTCTGGGAGCTATAGTGCTATGGAAAAGTATTTGCACTCATCCTGATTTCTTCTACATTGACACTTGTTACGCTTAATTGTTTCGGATGGTCAAACAAAATTTAAACAAAGACAACTTGTAAAGATAAAATACAGCTTTCAAATTGAAGGAAAATGTTATCCAACATGAAAAAACAACAATTAAAAACATTAAAAACTGAGTGGGCCAAAGGAGAAACAGAAGAAATCAGAATGGGACAAATCCTTTTCATGGCAGATCTCAGACAAGTACCAAACGGTCAGCTCTATTCTCTGAATGTAGTAAGGCTGTTCAGGCACTTGAGCATGGCCAAACCAGTACAATGAGGATAAAAACTGAGATACAGTACTTCTGGTGTGAGAAATTCTCTTCTGACTTATCTGACTGTGGGCTTTCTGCATTTATTGCTACGATCCTTATCCTAGACCTAACAATGCTCACTAGTTTGGATCATGGCAAGGCATGGACTGGAACAGTGCCATCGGCAACTTGAAGGTTCTTCATGACCAGCTCCCATGCTGTCCCTGAAGCTTGCAAAAGGTTTGGAGCCACCCTCCAGTAGCTGTGACAACTAGGAACAAAAGTTCCTTACCCTCAGAGATTCTAGGAAACTCATTTAAGTGATGCATTTTGCTGCACAGCCAAAAGGGGTCCCCTGGTAGTTTAGAAAATGAAGGTCTTGTGCATGCTTCCATGATCAGACGTGAAGTACTGTAATCTAGATAACTTTCTGTCTGGTGCAGGCAGAACGCTCTAGCAGGGGTAGGTGGACAAAAGACGTTGTGAAGAGGACTATGAGAAACCCTAACTTGCAATTAAGATAAGTGTGGAAGGCTTATGAAAACATTAAATCCCTGAGAAATAACTCATATCTTCCTCTGCTTTGTCCACATAAATTAAATTACCTGTTATGGTCTGCTGGTTTGCAAGAAATTGCAAGAAGGAGGTTTGCCTTTGTCTCTGCTTGAGATGCCCATGGGCAACTGGTGGGCTACTGTGTGTGACGGGATACTGGAATAGATGGGGTGTGGCCTGATCCAGCAGGGCTCCTCTTGTGTTCTTAAATTTTGGATGGGATGATTTAAGGTTAACATTAGAAAGAAAGTCCTTGTCTTATGGTGATGATTGCGCCCCTGCATCAACTTAATGAACCACAACTGGTCTCTTAGGATAGGATAGGGAGGAGTATTTAGTGGAGTGTGCATAACAAAAAACCCTAACACCAGTAAGTGCAGATGTAGATACAACAATAAGAACACATAGATAGTCATGTAAAGATTAATCACCTCTTTGTTGACAATACATAGTAAATACCTAGTTACAATTATGTAAGGTAGAGGTAAAGGAGGAAAAATATTTTCATGGCTTCCTGAAGAAGAGAAAGCATGCCTGGGCTTACATGGAATGTTGCCCAAGAAATACAAACTAAAGCTAAACAATGCTGAAGTGTTAAATGCCTCTAGCCAAGTATTTTAGATTGTTCTTTTTTCCCCTGTTAATGACCTGGGATACTGATACAGTGCAATATAAAAATCTAATTAACAACAACACCATTAGTGTTCTTGGTCTTAAGAGCATTTGGGATTTTTTACGTATAGATGATAGTGCAAATTCAGGAAGTGGATCTTGAGTTCCATTCCACCCTTCAATAATGTTTCAAGCCTCTGTGGCAATTAAGAGATCAATCAATTCTTATGGGACAGAAAACAGATATGCTGGGAAGAAAAAATTGTGAAAGACAGCTCTGAAAGATACTGCATGTGATCTACCTGTCAGCTTGGATTTTCCAATTTGTACTATGTATTAATTTATTTACATTTTTATCCCACCCTATACCTGAAGGTCTCTGGGTGGGCAACAACATATAAAATCAAACTTCATTAAAATAACAGTATATTAAAATGGTAGCATCTACAAGCAGGGAGGGAAAGGGTATCCCATTTAACTGAAGGCCAGGGACAAGAGGTGTGTCTTCACTGCCTTCCTAAACATGTACGGTGAAGGAGATAGACACACCTCCAGGGGGTGACTGTTCCATGGCTTAATTAAGGGCCATCACTGAAAAAGCCCTCTCTCTTGGGTGCCCATTAATCCTTCCCCCGTTCCCAAGGTCCATAAGAACTAATAATTCTATTAATTTTTGAGGAACAAGCAAAACATATGAAAGATAAGGCTTTGGAATGGCTGAAACCAATTACTCAAGCTCATCTTTTTTTAATTTTTTAGAAGACCTCCAGCAAATTCCAAGAAAACACTTGGAAATATCTATTATCTCCATGTTTTACCCTCTGTATGTGCCCATTTCCACTTGTGCCCAAGTTTGCTTCTTGGACAGGACAAGTAATGTTTGCAACCGTCCAAACAGACAAAATTGTGTGGTCTTAACACAGACAAGTTTCTCAATGATTCTTAGTAAAATGATGTTATATGCTGGACATCTTGCAACCAGATGTCTTTTGACAGAGGGTTTTCTGGCTGAAGGCCAGAATGAGGCTTAATACATGTCTTAAAAACAAGCCCTGATGAACAGAACATAAACAAACTATGCAGAGAAGTGATGTAATCTATACGTTTTGAATAATTTCTCAAAACTGAATTAAATCGGACGCATTTGGGGAAAATACTTAAAACTGGTTTTAAATAAGTATTTAAAGAGCAAAGGAAGCATCATAACTAAAGTTTTGAAAACCTGGACTGGAAATGCCTATTGTGAATTGGAGAACTTACTAGGTAGCTGTACATGTTTAATCTTTCCTTTTGGTTATGCAGCTGAATAAGTAATGAGAAACATACACATGGCCATTTACAATGTAGACATACAGATGACACAATACATGAGGTCTTTCACTGGGTACTCTGTTTAATTTAGCGATTCCATAAACATCTTCTGCCAATTTTTTAAAAAATATGGTAATACAAAGCAATTCTGTTTGCTCTAATTCTGGTGCCAGATTAGGTAATTAGAATGGTGTCTAATATCCTTCCAGTAAATGTTTCTCCATAAATGCAAAATGGAACCAAGGGTCTGCGGGTTACATTAGCTTAATGAAAACAAGACTTTAATGCATATTGTTACAGCAGCATTTCAATGCACTTATTACGGCCCATGTTCCCACAACCATATGGTTTTTGTCATTAATGTCTCCTTTGAGGAAAAGCACTGAAATTGGGGGTGGGGGTGGAGAAAGAAAGAGGGAAAAAAGTTGCATCTTTGATTCCAGTGATCCCAAATAAATGATATGGCAACCATATGGTGTGACGCAGTGATGGAAGGGCCTGAAAGTGTCCTTGTAGCTCCTTCCCCCCCCCTTCTCTTTAGTGTTGTTTCTTAAGGCTGTCAACCTGGCCATAATTATATATAATGGGATACAAAGCTGATCTTCTGTCACGTGCATGTATGAGCACCTCTTCACACAGCATATGCATTAGAATGATTTTTCCAAATGAACTGCACAGAGCATTATAGGTGTAATCACAATCCATGCAATTGCATATATTTGGCCAAACAGAAAACATATGTATTTGGCCCTTTCCACACTTACCTGTCCATGGTCTGAACCAGTGGGACTGGACTAGCCAGACCAGCTGTTTTGGACCATGGAAAGACCAACCCCTTATTTGGCCTCAAAGCTTGTGTGAGCTTTGAGGTTGGGCTCTGAGTACTCCAAGAGCTAAGAACAAAAGTTCTTAGACTTGAAGGCTGTGGAGGGATCATTTTGGTAGCACACTTTGTTGTGCCACCATAATGCATCCCCTGCTAGTCTTGAACACAGGAATCATACCAGCAAGGGATGAAGCATCACCATGTGTGAATAAATGAGATCTAGCAGCTGAGTATGGAGGCTTTTGAGTGAGATTAACAGTAAGTGCAGAAAGGGCCTTACTTGCCATGAGTTTGAAACTAAAGGAAGGATGATTGTTCCATTTACAGAAAGAGCTCTCCCATTCATCAAATAATTTTATTTATCAGTTTGAATTTACATCTGACCTTATACTATTAAGTCTCAAAGCGGAGACATGGGATGGCAACTTTGGGAGAATGACATTCCTATATGTATGTCTGGATGATAACTGTACCAGTCTGTTAAACTACTTGTCCACAAATACATGATGAAGGAGGGATAAATCCCTGGGGTTGGATGGAATGAAGTATGATGGGGCAGGGAAAAAAGGGCACATTAGGATATCTGCTTCATTTCATGGTCCTGTATCCATAGCTTTTTATAGAACTGTCATCATCTTCCTCATGGTGGACATTAAAATATTTCCAATCTGAAGTATTACAAAATTAATATTGCTTCCTTCTGAGAACTATTTTTATCTGTCCCAGAAGTAAAGTATACCAGAAAGCAGTAAAGCACAGGGAAATACTACTTCTTCTTACTGAATCAAATCACAGGCAAAAAAGAATAATTTCAGTGTGCTTCTTAGGGATATGCATGAATGTATTTTTGACATTTGAATCCGAGTAGATTCGAGTGCCATAGAATCTGATTAGAATTCATAACATTCGAATCGGTACATCTGAATGCTAGATTCATATTTAAAGATGTGAATGTCAACAACATTCGTATCTATTATACGTATCTGTACACATTCCATAAAAATCCGTATGCATCCTGTTTTAATCCCATTTTTTCAGCGCAAGATACGTATAATTTTTGCGCAGATTCATATACAACAGATACGAATCTACACATTTGAATTATCCGAAAATCCACATCGGATTTTTGTAAATCCGATTCGAGTTCGAATGTGCAAAGTCAGATTTTTGTAAATCCGTTTCGAGTTTGAATGTCAACATTCGACGGATTCAAATAGGATATTTGAATTTTTGAAAATTCGTGCACATCCCTAGTGCTGGTAGTGCCCCCTAGCCCGCCTGTAGACCTTTTTAAAATATTCCGCTGTAGGTGGCCATTTTGGCCACCCAGCCTAGGCAGCCATTTTGGTTCTAGTGGCCCTTGCCCACCTGTGGGACCTTTCAGTCCTATTTGCATCAATGCAAAATGTGCAGGAAAAAAATGGTGCATATCCCTAGTGGTCTCTGCTCCTCAGTTAATGGAGGCATCCTGGCATAGAATAGCAGCCACTGTTTTTTCCTTTGAGGACTGATTATTATGTGCATCAGCACACAACCTCTCCTGCAGGTAAACTCTTTTATGGTATAACTGTGCTTTCTGGATTTTTGATGGAGAAGAAGACAACTGTCTCTTGATTTTCTTGCTTTTGCGCATGTGTGTGTAAGAGAGAGTATTGTTACTTAAACTTTGTTTTATTATCTATTAGTGCACTTCTGTTTGCTGTGAGTTTTCAGAAGGAAATGACTGATATTAGTCACTAATTGGCTGCACTGACTTATTCTTCTCCTTCCAGGTGAAGTTATTCAAACTGCATAGTATCACAACTTGAGCTTTTTTAGCTCTATTGTACAATGCCAATAAGTAGGATGCTTTTTGCATGTGAGACAGAATAGCCAGGTGGTAGCCAGGTGTAGGCTTGGGAAGCAATGGAAGCGAAGGACTATCTCACCATGTCTTGAGCTGCTGCATAATACACGGCCCCTTACCCTTCATCACCTGGTGGGACCTGCTGTCACTTGCATCCAGAATAAGGCTCAGTGCAGAATGGCCGTTAATTTAGCTGTATGAACTGGCCATGTATGGGCTGAGGCTTGCAGCATGGAAAATGCAGATGAAACAAGTCTGGTATAGTCAGTTTCTATTGGTCTGTAAGCCCACAATCATTTTTCCACACATCCATCCTGCACTTTCTTACTGCTATTTTCCAATAAGACTTACATAAAAAAGAGAGAAAGCCAGTAAATGGAAACTAAAGAAGCTCATATTTAATTGTAGTTGTTGATAATGATGATGATTATAATAATTAGTAATACTTCAATCCAGGCCTTCAGGGACGGAATGAATTTGTTCTTTTGGTGATTTTTATTTTTGCTTTATTGTTATTGACAACTCTATTTTGTAAAAAAGAAAAAAAAACCTTTCACTTGTTAGTGAATATATATTTTTAATTATTTTTGCTTTGCCACCTTGAGAAAAGCAGCATACAAATTCCCTTAAACAAGAAAACAAGAAATAAAATAATGATTTTACATTGTTTATGTGTTTTTTAAATGTCACCATATTTTAAAATAATTTTAAGCTGCTTTGGGTTAGTGTCCATCACCCAGGAAACACAGAGAGCTATATTTTAAATGAATAAACAGAAAACAAGCAGCTAACACAGAATCAAGAAGGGATCAGAGTCCTTAAAGGAAGTTTCATAATGCTTTCCTAAAATTACACATTTTATTGAATTCCATACTTTATTTCATCATGTGCCACACTTTTTAGCCAGCAGGTGGTGTTCTGAAAATAAGACATCCTAACTTGAGCTAATTTTACCAAAACTGTTATCTTAAAACTGATTGGAATGGCCACTACTTTTTTTTAAAGTAGCAACAGGATCCTCTAGTGAACAGCAATTTCTACTGTGCTCAGTAAATATTCAAATAATATAGGGCTGCTTTAAAAAATAAAAAACAAAAACCTTGATGTTATAGATCAACAGGTTAAGTCAGGATATATGCCTTGATATAGCTTTCCAAAACATTCATAATAGTTTTCTCAGACTTTGATGCTCTTTATGGTGGGTGTAAAAAGAACAACTAAAGACCATGCTATTCAGCTGTGTATATTCCTTTACCACGTTCACTATTTTAAGAGGAATGCAAATTACTTTCTCCCTGATCATATTGTTTTGTCTCAAATTATGCCTTTTAAATTGCGTTTGGACAGCTTCCCCCACCTTTTAGTTATCAATGGCCTCAGAAGTTTAACCTTTTTATCCTTGACAGAGGATGCGAAACTGCAAGAGATCTCTCAATACTTCTTTTTTTTGTATTGTTTCCTGTTAGCTGTTTTGTTCACACAACAATTCTGAACCAAATATTAGTTCATTAACTAAAAAACAAATCCATTCTTCTCTGAATTCCTAGAAATCTATTTCTTTGATTACTCCAAAATACAACCTGATCCTTCCTGTTGAAGGGATGCTAAAACTAATTTAGGAATGGCTAATGTAGCACTTTTGGATGCTGTCAACTACAGCAGTAGCAGAAACAATGGCAAATAAAGATAACTGTTATGAACAACATTTATGGTTGAAATGGCTACAGGAATGCCACTTGAGTTTTGTTATGATTCTATGGTGTTATACTTGGCCATCTTTGGCTTAACTGTTACTCTTCAGTATAAATAACCTGGATCAATTATGATTCAATTGTTTTCAGTTTTTCTAACCCTGCTAGCTGCTACAGATACCTTTTGAGATTATATCCCAACATAAATAAAGTTCTGCTGGATGGAGCACAGCCAAATCCATTTAGCAACACCTTGGAGGGATGGAGGGAGATGAAGTTACTCAACAGGGACACACAAATAAAATAAATTGGCTTCTAAGGTTTCCTACCAGAGTCAACAGCAACACAAATAATTTTACTTCACTTTATTCTTCACTTATGGGGGCAAAATCAAAACAAAATAAAAAATTCCAAAGGATAAAATCATTACAAAACCCACAAGCAATGGTAAAGATATGCTGGCCCTTAGATTCTAGGGATGTGTATGAATGAAAATTCCATGCTCGATTTGCCATTGAACCAAAAACTGGCTTGTTCAGTTCAAAGGCAAACAATTGTTAACATTAACATCCAACCTTGTTCGAAAACAAAAAAATATATATTTTCTATTGAAAAAAAGCCCTGTTTTTCCATTGCCTTTTCAATGGCAAAAACACAAACACAAACTATTTGATCAATTTGTTTCTGAGCAGCAGACTGGTTCAGTTTGATTGAATTTCTGGATATCCAAACAACCGCATGTTCAGTCTTATGCAAACATTCTTAAACACAAAGTATTCAATCAATTTTTTTAATGTGAACCAAACTTTGTCCATTTCTACTCTAATCTTCTACTTCAGCTACAACATAGCAATGACATTGTGAAACAATGGGCAAAAACAGACACAGAACAGAGATATGGTATTGGCGGAGCAAGCCTTAGTTACACCTTTATGATAATTGTTACTTTTATCCATTTTTTGACATAATGTTACATATATAAAAAGTAGATAAATTCCAACAACACACCATCCAAAGAGTATGAACTCTGTCTACAAAATATGTATCTGGTACTTCAAAGCACCAGGAAAGAGACTGAAATGCTTTGCCCGTGTTTTTTATCATAAAACTTCCTTGTTTCCTCACCACATCGTCCTGAGTTCCACCTACTCTCTCATTGGCCACTACTGTACATTTCTCCCGCACACCCTATGTTGACCAAACTAGCTTCTTTCCTAGAATACACAGTAGGTGTATCTTGCATGCAGGGGTCCTCTGTTGTGCACCAATGGTGTTCTGTGGACTATGAACTCCCCAAATAAGCAAATTTGTCTAATGAAGTGAGTGACAATATCTAAATAAACAGCAATAAGCAGTGTTCTAATTTGTGGAGCTGATAGATTTCTTGACTAGTTAGGTGCAGATGGAAATAAAATAGTTCGCTGGGCAGAGTTTCAACCACTTACACTGAGAAAGTGTGGCCTTAAATGATAGATTCATTTTCCTCACTCTCCTAAA
This sequence comes from Aspidoscelis tigris stejnegeri, assembly GCA_023333525.1. NCBI lineage: Eukaryota > Metazoa > Chordata > Lepidosauria > Squamata > Teiidae > Aspidoscelis > Aspidoscelis tigris. The sequence continues at coordinate 30,626,525 of JALMGA010000004.1, read as the reverse complement.
AAGCAAAACTGTAATACACATCTGTGACCTAGCAGCAATATGATTTAAAATAGTTTCCAGATCAATGATCTGTGCTATACCTTCAAAAATGGGATGACAAAAGGTCTCAGTGGGAAGTTAGTAGCTTCTTGCAGTTTGGAATGAAATTCTTCAATTGTCAAAGTTGAATTCTGTAGAATGAAAAAAAAACACCTTGACTCTGTAAAATGAATAATAGAAATGTTTAGCAAGAGATTAAACCTAAAGTATTTTCCCAGAGAAACTTTCTTAACTGATGTATATTAACAACTAAGAACATAAGAACATAAGAACATAAGAACATAAGAACATAAGAGAAGCCTTGCTGGATCAGGCCACAGCCCATCTAGTCCAGCATCCTGTCGCACACAGTGGCCCACCAAATGCTCATGGGCATCTCAAGCAGAGACAAGGACAAACCTTCTCCTGCTCTCGAGTCCCAGCAGATGGCCCTAGAAGCGCCCCATTTCCTCCCCCCCCCTCAGCCTGAAAGATGCACCTAGGCATTCGTTCTAGTAGCCATTGATACATCTGTCATCCATAAATTTGTCTAACCCTACCTTAAAGCCATCCAGACTGGTAGCTGTCACCACCTCTTCTGGCAGCACATTCCATAGGCCGATGACCCTCTGTGTGAAGAAATACTTCCCCCTGTCAGACCTTACGCTCCTACCCATCAGCTTCATAGAGTGCCCCCTGGTTCTAGTGTTGTGCGATAGAGAAAAGAAATTTTCTCTATCCACCTTTTCTATGCCGTGCATAATTTTATATACTTCAATCAGGTCCCCTCTCAAACGCCGTCTCTCCAGACTGAAGAGGCCTAGACGTTGCAGCCTGGTTTCGTAAGGGAGGTGTTCCAGACCCTTAATCATTCTGGTTGCCCTTCTCTGCACCTTCTCTAGTTCCACAATATCCTTTTTGAGGTGTGGTGACCAGAATTGTACACAGTATTCCAAATGTGGCCTCACTATAGATTTATAAAGGGGCAAAATGACACTTGCTGACTTATTTTCTATTCCCTTCCTAATTATTCCCAGCATTGAATTTGCTTTTTTTGCTGCTGCCGCACACTGGGTTGACACCTTCATTGAACTGTCCACCAAAACTGTGCTCAAAAACATTCAATATATGGAAGCATCAGCTATTAAAACTTATGGACACTTTTGCTTTGCATTTACTGTACACCTCCAAACTCTATTTTGCCTATGTAGGTTGAGAAGTTTAATCAAAGAAAACATTGATCTTACACCATATTTTCATGTCTTATACATAAGCAAAACGGCGATTAGGAGAGAGGCACAAGAGATATAGAATGTTCCATCACTTTTTTCTTGTTTCCTCTCTGCTTGCATTGACTTTTAGCACTGCCTTGTACATGGAGATCTTTTACTGTTGGGGGGGCAATATATGACTGGATTAAACAACTAAGGATTTAATATCTGCTATGTTGGAGGCAACTGAACAAGCTGGTCCCAAGTAGTTAATAATTATCCACTCTTCCACTGTAGGCTAGTGAATACTGAAGGCTATGCAAGGCTGTCATAGGAACTATGGTTGCAGCCACATGGACAAGATGTCATTCTGGATGCTCAGGAGGTAGGGCATCCAAATATCAAGGTGGTTAGCACGTCATACACTGTCAGCAGTTGAGTCCCAAGCCTTAACTTAGTTATCTTACTGGTAAGACAGTTCTAACCATGCACAGGTTACTTTGACAAAAGTCACCTCATTCTCAAATGATACATGGAGGGGGACTAAGAAGCAAGTCAATGAATGGCAATTCCACTGACAATCATTGTGCAGAGGACCAAAAATGGCCAACTTATGGTACCACTTCTGATCCTCTCACATCAGTCCAAACAGGATTCTCACTGCTGCAAGTATCTGACATTTGTCCACTCATGCAGTGGCTCCTGTGGCTTATGCCCTAGACCCTGCCACTTTCAGGCTGGATGTGATATAGCCTGTGTGTAAAAAATGTCCATATCTGAGGCAAAGTAATAGTAGTAGTAGTAGCAGCAGCAGCAATAATAATAATGGCTAATATGGCCAACAACTGTACTTACTCCATTGATAGCACTTAATATGCTGAATTCAAATTCCTATTAATTTTTTCCAACATGGCCAACAGTAAGGAATGACACAAATCTTATTCAAGTAACATTGTGTGAGCTATACTTCCTCACCCTCCATCTAGTGTCCTATTTTGTTTCTGACATGACAAATTGAATATCTGGAGAAAGTTGACGACAAGACATAAAGGTCATTGATCAGGAATTAGCTTCAAGTGACTAATAAGAAAATAAGAAGTGAATAAGGAAGTATACAATCAGTCTATACAAGCAATAAATATATTCATCAAGTGATAATTTTTATACAGCCCAGAATGTTTCAAGGTCCAAGCGCAAGGTGAAGGCATCACCAACCTCAAGGTTTATAGAAACATTCCTACCTAAACAGACTATTTTGCAGGGGGGGGGGATATGGAGAAATATCATTTTTATAGGTCCAGGTATGTTCAGTGAGCTCACAATTTTAATGTTAATGAAAGAAGCATTCTGGGAAAATGTTTAGCACTTGGCACTCTGAACAGATTGTAACACTTTGTCTCAGGAACGACTTGTCATAACTAACACCAGTGGGCAACCACTTGCAACCCACACCGTTGTCTAATCTGTTTTCTAAAGCAATTAAACCAGCAGCCATCACTGCATTTTGTGATACAGTAAATTCCGTACATAAGAAATTATGCCATCTGCAAAGAAACACTAGCCAGTATCCAAACCTTTGAAAGTCTTTAGTTCTGGTATCTGATCAAGAAGAGCTTCTGTCCAAATCATTTGCATCAGATGTGAAAATCTAGAATGCAAAACTTTGCTCACCTTACAAGTTTAGTGAATTACTGTTTTGGACTGGCTCAAAAATACACTTAAAAAAGTATTTTTGTGAGGCTTGAAAGAAAACTGAGATAAATAAATACATAAAATGTACGTAGCCACTAATACCTTTTCCAATTATATGAATACTTACAAACTGTATTACTGATTTGCTGTTATTTACTTACCACGAGTCCTAGAACAAGGGTACGCACTCTCTCCCCAATCTCTGGTGAAATGTCATTGCCAAACTGCTGTAAAGTTGTAAGAAATCTCTTCAGTTTGCTAAGCTGCCTAGCTCCACAAGCTGGTGGTAACTGCTGATTAGCCAAAGATGATGAAGATGAAGATGATGGACCATTACTAAAGCCATTAGGTGGAGAAGGCGCTCCATTCAAAGCTGTTGGTGAATGGCTTGTACCATTGGTTACTAAAAAAAAAAAAAAAAAATGGGGGGAGACAAGAAATAAAGATAAGATATTTCTATTTAGAGAGCTCTCTTCAGATTTTATATTTCTAAAAGTGACATTTAGAGCCTATTTGCACTTGGCCATATTCTGGAATATATATCAGGAAAGGAGTCTGTTGCTTACATGCTAATGCAGACTCAAGCAGTCCTCACCTGGGGCCTGCTGTAACCTATACTAGCAAGTGGACAGTAGGCTCCTATTTCACAATATATTCCAAAATAAAGCCAAGTACAAACAGGCCCTTAGTGTTAAAGAAAGTGTTAGGTCTGTTAAATAAACAAAGCTTTAAAAGAAAACCAGTTTGGTAGCTTTTCAATAGCCTTCCACGTTGAACTGTTGATTACCAACAGATAGTCAATACCTGTCAACTATTCAAAAAGAGATGCAAATTTTGAAGTCAATTGCATCTTTCAATTATAAATTCCTTAGAGGAATAACTATCCTACTGCAGTCACATTTCAATCCAAAAATATTCAGAAGCACTGGTAATAATTCTATGGACCATCTTTTTTATTGTAATGTTTAATAATTTGTCATTGTTACATTTTATCCAGTGTATAGCTTTCTCGTGAAAAATAATCTATCTTTATTCTTCCACATATTACTCTTACCTGCATCCTATTCTGTGGCTTATGTTTGCATTACTTTACTTACAGTACTGGCCACAAATAGCCATTACATGACCATCATTTTGCATAAGATAAAAAGTTGAGGCACTGTCTGAGAGAAACAGTGCCAAATGCTGCTTCAACAAGCAAGGCTGAGTCAAATCTTCCCCAATACACACAGGAAGAACAGAGAAACAGCATGTGGCTATCAATCCAATATTCATGTTCCAATGGTCAACACAGTGCGAGAAATAGACTTACATGACGACATAATATATATCATGCTATGAGTATGGAAAATGTTTTCTAAGGTAGAAATAACAAAAGGTTTTAAGAGTATCAAATCTGTTGTAATTAATTGGATGCACAAGATAATTAGATAGGCAATATAATTAGATGTCACATTGTTCATTCAAGAGTATACTTTTTAAAAACATCTCATTCATAATACATAATATATTGCCAGGCCATTATGATTAAGGAGGGTTTCTTCCATTCATGCAAGGGCATGTGCAGATCAGACGGAGAATGAGATGGAGAATGGGGTAAGAAGGAAACAAGAGACAGCCACACTCAAGATGCAAGCTGGTTTTGAGCTAAATCAAATAATTTAAAAGAGTAGTTTTCACAGAAAAGCAACTTTGCTTTACTTTTTCATTAAGAAGATACTGCCATAGATAACAATACTTTTCAACAGTAATTTAAAAAAAAATGGCTGTAATAAATGTCTCCATATTTCTCACAAAAGATCTGAATTTTCAACTCAAGAAAACATAACCCAGGAGAAGTTCTTTATCTGCTAGTATGAAACATATCTGCAAATCTCAGGATCTGACACAGTCATCCCTTTTAGAGTGCTATGATTTAGTTTATACAAACTAACACCTCTGCAACTAACTGGCACCTGTTAAAAAGTGGCGATTAAGGGAGCCATGGAAGCTGTGTAAGCCAATATGAGTCACTGGCACTATGGCAATAAGATTGAGTCAATCAGTGCAAGTCATTGGTTAAACCACACAGTCTAATATACTGGACCAGGAAGCACATTAAAACCCTTTCTTCCACATGCAGGTGTGTTATAAAGGAGGCCCAACCCAGTGCTCTCCTTAGACTCCACCAGTGTTTTGAAGGGACGTTGCTGGTCCAGTATGTCGGTCAATGTGGTATTGCCCAATGATGGGGCAAAGAGAAAACATACTCTACCAGTAGCAGTTCACCAGTGCAAGTTAATGGACACTCTGAGATCAAATCATTTTAGTGAAGAGTTTGGGACTGCTTCAAACAAGAGAAGACACATTTCACAACTTCTTAAAAGCAAAACTGTTACTATACAAAAGATAACTGTATTTGGAGGAAAAACCTGCAACATACTATTTTTAAATCCTTCTTTTTTGCTTGTTTTCCATGAGCTTTTTTTCCTGATACATTGACAAAGTCTGCCCTCTGCTCATTATTTCAGGTCTTCACAGGTAACTATAATTAACCTTTCTGAAAGAATGAAGAAGAATAAATATATATTACATGTAGTAGGCGTGAAGGAACTGGTTCTTGGGGCTCCTTGGGTAGTGGGCGGAGGTGGCATGGTTGGGGGCGTCAGCCTGGATTGTGTCTTCACATCCACAGGTGAGTCTGGCATTGTGGAATGCTTCTCAACGCGATCTGTAACACACATTAACATTATAGTTATTTTCTCCTTCTCATTTAGCTCTTGAACCTATCCTTTTATGCTATCATTCCCCGCTCCCCCTTTAAATAAGCAAATATAACATTCATTGAAGTTGCAAATATGCTAGGACTGGGTTTTATATGTATATATTTAATATAAGTAAAACTAGAAGAAATCCTAGTGCCATGGTATCTTCTGCAATGTTTCCAGAAAAGCTCACATTTTACCTTCTCATGAACTGCTTTGTAACCAGATTGAGAAAAGTTATGACTGGAATAAATGCTATTACTATGTTTTCTCTGCGTACGTAAAGCTTACTCATACATGTAGCTTCTTCCCATAGGTAAATGGGACATTATTACTATATTTGCCATGGTGGATAATTGTTTTTTTGGCTCATCCCCACCTAATATGCTGTACCCTGTATTTCAAAAAGAGCTGGCTGAGATTTTGAGCAGTATTGCATACAGCATGGAATACAAATGTTGCAAGCCCTATGTTGGACTGATGGGTGTGTCTTCCACCGGCACAGGTGCCACCACTGAATGGAACTCATAAAATTTCATGCAGTGACATCTTACCAAACTAGTGGGAGGTTTCCATGTTACTAAGAATAGCATTAATATGATTAATACTCTTGGCCTTTTCCATGAATTTCCATGAATTTTAAGCCATATAACTCTGTAGTTTAAAAAAGACTCAGGTTTTTCACAAGATCATGAATTGCTGGAACCACATTCTTTCCTTTTTTACTTTCTTGTGATAGCTGCAGGTTGGTTTTAAGCAGAATTATTCTATTATGTACGTATAGCCGATTTCCACACTATTCACCAAATGTACTGTCTGCTGGAAATCTACAGGCAGTAACAAATAAATATTAATGTTCTCTCCCACATAATATGGGAAGAGAGTGCATAATTTGGGCCTGATCATAATTGACTTTTGCGGATGCTTAGTGATCTTAAAAGATGTAAAAGATGTGATCTTATTTCTTTAGAGATAAACTGCAGAAGATTCCCACAGCAGTAGCTACCGTTTATTGTGCTACTTGCAAAAAAAAAGGTACTGGCATTAAATTCTCTACATACACAACACTCAGAGGGTAAATATAATTATTAATATCAAGTCAAACTTTAAGAGTGTACTCATAGAGGGTGTTTGTCTACAGGAGTAAAAAGGCAAGTACCAACATATTTTGGCTTATGGGGGGGACCTAGTGGAACTTTATAGTGTGATATAGGAACTTTACAGGGTGTTTTTTTCTACAATAATTTTATTTATTATTCTACATTTTTCTCATTTATACCAATAAACATTTATGTCTCCAGTTCCTGAGGTATGCTACCCTCTTGGCAGAGTAATAAATATACAATTAAACATGAATATTAAACAGTGTATAAGGTGTCTTTATAAAAGATTAAATGTAGTTCAGAAACTGAAAGGTTCAATAATCATAACATTTTTATTTACCATCCTATTTATTTCAAATCTCAAGAGGGGGGTGGGAAGGATAACCAGTTTAATTCTTCCATAAGAAGGAAGGATCCATGGTGGCACACAAATAGATAAGGAAGTACTGTAATACAATTTTTTTGGTAGAATGCTCCAGTAGATTCTCTTGTATAAGCTGCACAAAAATGACCAGGAGATGGCAAAAATTTAATAACATCTTGATTTATCAATGCTGAAAGAAACTACACCAATTGTGCAACAAAAAAGAGTATCAAAGGCAGAAAATATATCAATTCTCCCCACACACAGACTTCAGTTGAACATGTTTTACTATTAAAAAAAATCTGTAAAATATTTTTAAGGAAAAAAGAGAAACACAAGTCATAAGTGGGTAGAATCATTTTATTATAAAAGAACAGTTCTTTGAAAAACTAAGAACTTGCAGTCTATTGGATAAAGCATCAAGGCATCCATCTGTAAATGTAAGCTAAGTTGAGTATGCAACCTTAATAAGCAAAGCAGTATCTATGACAAAATGATCACTAAACACACTGTAAGGCTGTAACTAAACTTTTAAAAGGCAATGGCAATGAATTAAAGGAACGGGAAAGAGTCAACAATTATTGAAAATTATTGCTAGTTGTTTCTTGTACTCACCACCTCCACCAAACTCAGCAACAACAGCTTTTGGTTTACTTTGCAACAGAGTAAGAGAGGCATGGAAGAGAATATAGGCTGTCCTAAATAAAGGCAAATATTTCTGCGATGCCAAGAAAGGAGAAAGAAAGAGAGACTTGCCAGAACTGGCCAGGAGATAACATTGGCAACTGCTGGCCCATCTGGTTTTCATTCTGCTAACACTCATGCTGAAGTGTTAGGGAATGTGTTCCAGGTATATAGAGCTGAAAACATATGTGAGCCTGAATGTGATCAGAGAGGGACTAGTATTTGGGGAGAGAAAGGAACTCATCGTCTATGAAGGTAGTCTGTTAGTTTGGGCAGGGGGAGCACACTGAATCCTTCAATTCAGTGACTGAATTTTTCAAAAGCATTTCCCCCAAATACATATACTATTGTGGTTTACTTTTCTTATCATCTGATAAAAGTGTTGAAATCAGGACAGGTAGATGAAACTAGGTCAAGGGTAAAAAATGCTGAACTAGCACTGGAAAGTCCTAAGGGTGAAAATTCCAAATATTATAGAACTTGGTGTTGTAATCTATTATACATTATTTCACATACTTCATTTCATTGAGTGAAAACGCTTATTAATTCCATATTTTCAACTATGCACGTCATAATGTCTGTCCAATTCCTCAAAGTCACATGAAATTACTGTTTATTTATTTATTTATTTATTTATTTATTTATTTATTTATTTATTTATTTATTATAATTCACCTTTCCTTGAAAAGAACCCAACATGAAACACATTGTTCTCTTTCCCTCTATTTTATCCTTACACATCCTTAAAACTGTGTCTCCCTGGCCACAAAGATTTTTCAGATATTTTTTAGATCTTCTAATATTACTACTGGATATAGCGTTGAGAAGAAGAAGATGATGATTACTAACATCATCATATTTATTTTTATACTTCACGACACTTTAAGAATGCTCAGAACTTACATAGCTTAGCTAATGTTTTGCTGAAAATCATCAGCATTGCCATCAGAAAGGCAGGTATGCTGCTCACAACACTGTAGAAAGCAATATTAGCACCCTTCAAAAGGTGTCTTATTCACCAGCCATATCTTGTACATTGCACAAGAACAAAGAATGGAAAAATGCCATAATGGAAAATACTAAGAATATACCAGGAAATACTGGGATCTTCATGGAATTGAAAATGCATTTCTCTATAACTCAGTCATTTAGAAAAAGATTGGAAGTCATCTATTATAATTTATATGCTGTACCTTTCGCTGCTTTTAGAGTTTTTATGATTAAAGTTGTTTCATACTTTAAAAAAACCAGAAAAATACATTTGTTGCTTGCTTTTATCTTGTGATAACTGAGCATGTTTTGGGTTATATATTACCTTTTTAATGTTGTTTGAATTTGCTTGTTAACTCACCTGAGACTGAGATACAGTATATAAATTGTCTAAATAAATTATAAATATAATTCATAAGCTTTCTTTCTTTCTTCGGGATAGAAGGTTCAAGACTATTGCAAATTTTTTTATTAAAATTCCTTTAATAATACACAATTAATACACAACTAATTAATAATACACAATTCTGAATATACTGATGGTAAGAGAATCCAGAGTTAGTGAAATTTACATAATAAAAAATTAATTACAAGGGTAACAACATTTTGACCTGGTTTTCACTCCTACAATTAGTTCTAACTACCAAAGGGCCTACAAGAACGAACCCTTTCAAACTATTATTCCTAGGCCACCACAGATAATGGTTGGAGGGCAGCTTTCATTCAAGCAAATGGCCCCTAAGTCATTCAGGCTTCTATATATTAAAGCAAGAATTTCATCTGAATTCAATAATTAAACATGAGATAATGAAAAATGTAATATATGTCACTCATCCATTTCATGCTCCTTAGTCATATAGTGGAAGTATTCTGCAGCTATTTCTGCTTCCAGAGTGCCTTCAAAAGCAATATAGGTTGCATTACATTAGTCCAGTATGTGGTGACAAACCATGAAGGAAAAGTTGTGGCATGGGTATCCTGGTCCAAAAACGGGTGCAAGTGACAGAATTCTACCACTTTGGATCCATAGAGAAAAATAAAATCATAAAATGCTGAGGCAATGATACCATACCATAAAAAATAAAACAAAATTGATAACTGTGATCCCTAGAAAAGACATAAAGTCTGTATAAAATGGATCTATACAGAACAATAAGTAAACAAAAATGAATATCCAAGTTCAAAAAATAATAATTTAGTATCTGTTAGAGGAAACTAATATAATGTAAAACCTTACTAAAACAAGGCAAAAATATAAGTATCAAAATATACATAAAACACTAAAAGAATTAAAACATTGTTAGAAATTGGAGAAATACTCGCAAGATTCAGATTTAAAAGATTCAGTAGGGGGATGGTAGCATAGTATAAAGCACTTTTAAGGCCTCTCTACACTGACCACGATATAAGTCCAGTGTGAGTCATACCCCACTTCTGTGCTCCTCTGTTCCACACTCTGATGCTCTCTATAGAGGGCACACAACTTGCTAGGCTGTATTGTGCTCACTGGATGGAATGTAGCTTAGTCTGGGTGCCCAAAACGGCTGCTTTGACCAGGATACTGGTAGACTTTTTAAAAAAGGTCTACCAGTGGTCCTGGGGCCACTGGAATGGAACAGGGTGGCACGTGTTTAGCAGAGGGACTTATTTTGGTGCTGACTTATTTCTAAGGCTAAAAAATAAGCTTGTACAAGCTTCAGAGCAGCATATGGCAGTGGATGGGTTGATCCAGAGCAGCCTTTCAAAGTGCACATGGTCTTACTCCAAGACAGCTGGACTGCTCCAGCAGGGAAATGTTCCTGTAGGAATACTTGTAGCTGGAACAGTCTAGCCATCAGAAATGCAAAAATGGCCTTAAAGTGTGTAGAATAAGAAGCAAACTGTGCAGTTTGTTCATGTTGCCACAAATCACTCTTCCAGTTGTCAATAAGGTATGCAAATATCCAAGCCAGACACCTTTCTAGTTGATGTCTTCTTCAGAAGTTGGATAGGAAACGCTAAAGGAAGCTTAAAATAAGTGCAGTGAAAAATAATTATTTCAAAACTATGAAGTCAAAACATGTCTGGCTTTATGTATGTGATTGCAACTGATGGTGGCTTCTTGCTATTCAAAGGAGATGTTGTATCCCATCTATCCATTTGGAGAGTTGAAAATTTCTGAAAGATGCAAACTAGAAAGGACCATTTTGACTCCAGGAAGCTTCTCCAAAGCATGCAGTGGAATAAATTGGGCAGTCCTAGACTATCCTTTTCAGGAACCAATGGTTCTCTTTAGTACTTTCAATCACAGTGCTGGAAATTGGGCCTGAAGTCTCAAATTCAGGTTTACTGTCTTTACTAATAAGTGCATTTTATAGAAACAGTAGATGAAGTAGCAGGGCAAGAAAAGTTCTCATTTCTTTTATTTATCCACTTAACTGTTTTTATCCCTCTTTAAATGGGCATCATCAAACTGCTCTAAATAAAAAATTAGAACTACACACACACAAAAAAAACACCCCAATCAAATGATATATCTTAAGTACAAGTGGCAGAAAAACATACTAACAAACTCACCATAAGGTATCAATCAAATTAAAACCAAAATGGAGAAAAGGCTCTGATGTTTAACATTAACCACACCTAGTTCTAAGTCATCAAAGAAGTACTTCAGACTATCAGGCCACTACTACTGACAAATGCCTCTGAATGGCCGTCACTTATCAGTTGTTGTCCTGCCTGTCCTCTTTGACAACCTTCTGTCAGGTTTAATTAGTTTCTAAATTATCTTTAACATGATAGGAACTGGGCTAATGATTTCAGGAGTCCAAATTAGTACAGAGACGCTACTGTTGAAACTTCTGCTCATCCATGAAACTCAATAGGTGACCTTACACTAACTTTCTTGCTTTTCTGTGAGATTAAAATCTGTTTACTGCTTCATGGTCAGCCACTGTTGCCTCTAGTTCTCTTAAAGAAAGGTTGTGCTTTTGGAGATTCAAATATTTTTGAAAGTAGGAGCAAGAAGTTTTTGATCCAGACTTTGCACAATGCAGTTTGTGTGAAATGCTGAGTTCAATACACAACTGTAAAGGTAATTGGGGTTATAATAATTTCCTTCCCTTTTTGTTCATCTGAAATGGCACTGGCCACAACATTCTGAAGCAGAGTGATGACCTTGTTTGTGAAACAAACAAAAAAATAGAAATGAGGAGCACTGTAAAGTTAGGCACTATCTAGCCTACCCAGTAGATTTTACCACCTTTTCAGAAATAAACAATGGTTTCCCAACCAAAGACATCTGTACCAGCACATTTTTGCGTCATATGCTAATTATGTTATAATTAATTTGTAAATCCTTAAGCCTTTTGAAATTTCAAATAAATTGTTGGAAATGCACGTATTTCAGATCTGAAGATACAGACTTCAGACTGCAGAACTGGTCAGATTATTTTATTTTTTAAAAAATGAGAGCTTTATATGCTGTGATGCTGTGCGTTTAGCTGACCAATCAGACCATGAGTGGTAGCCAGCAAGCCAAAAGGTACAATATTCAGAAAATGCTCTAACCATTTAAGATGTACAACGGTTCCATTTGCTTATAAATGCACCACTTCCAAGGCATGTACTTGATCATAATACTAGGTTGAGCCAGATTATCTTAATCCATACATACTATGGGTGTTTTTCCACTGTCACTAGAAGTACCCATTAAGTACCCATTAATGAGTACTTAATGGGTACTTCTAGTGACAGTGGAAAAACACCCTATAACTGAACGTAAGAACCCTGACTGCATGTGAAAGGTCTCTTAAAGCAGAGAGCAACACTCTCCATAAATCACAAATATGGCAATTACAGATGAACCATAATATTAATAATTTTAGCGTTCTGAAGATAGCAGTTAATTTTTAAAGAGATGTATAATCCTATGGCAGAAACCAGTCTGAACAATGATCAATGAACCCATGGCATAAACCTGAAAGAACTTTACAGCAAATAATTCCATAAATACGTGACAAGCCACAAGTCCTTGCATGTCAACATTGAAGAATTATTCAATAAATATTAGAGTGTATTCACTTATTTTACTCAGATAATTAACTTGGAGTTGATAAAATTATCCTGCTCCAGGTTAATGAATTGCAAGGCAAAAATTTGCATGATGGTTATAGCAGAAAATAATTGAAAAACTGTGGTCAATCTGGAATCCCGTCCCACTCTATAATGCATACAACCTAATGTAATTGTGACTGATACTTCTATTCAAGAAACAAAAAGACAGGTGTGCAGGAGATATATGGCTGGTTTCTTCTGATGTCCACTAATGTTTTAGTTATGTTTTTTTCTCTCTCACAGACCCTGTCAGCCAGTGCTCACAGCATGAAGAGTCAGCACTCTTCTATAAATCCATTCCTTGCTGGACACTGCGTTGTCGTCAACCATTCAGAAATGGCAAATTACTTGTATGCAGAAATTTAATTATACCATTAAGCATCAGCAGTATATGAGAGACCATTAAACTTGACCAGAAATCACATTGTGGCTGTTTCTGCAACCAACCACGGTTATGACAAAGGAACCAGCTGTTGTGTTATAAAAGTGGACCCTGTGCTGACACAGCCTGTATGCACTGGCCAGGTGTCTTTTGCAATGAAGGCACAAATTCTGATCACCCATCACTTACTGCACAGCATTCTTTTATGATAATGGTGGGTGTTCTGGAGTACCTGTTAGAACACCCAGCTGTCTGCTGACCAAATGCACAAGTGACAAAGGGACCAGTCACATAGGATGGCAGGATTAGAAAGATTACTTTTTAGCATCATAAGGCTGGCTACAAAGATTCCATTTACATAGGCCATGCACAGTGTTTGCTCCAACTGAGGTCAGTGTGTCACAGAAGGGAGGTGGGCCTGTTCTGATGGCTACAAGCCAACACAGCATACGTTGGCCAAGGATTTTCTTTTTCTTGGAGAACTCATAATAGGTAAGCATAAAACTATCTTCATTCTTCCTCCCCTTCCCCTTCCCAGTTCAACTACAGTACACTGTCTTTTAACATAAGTTATTCACAGCTTTATGACCCCTGGAATAATGTGTGTTGAATTTAAAAATTGAAAATACCCAAACCTCTTCAAACATGGTTGAAGTCCAACAGCTTCTCAAAATTCAAGAAGGAAAATGATCTGGCTGGAACTCATTCATATCTCTGTTCTTTGCAATCAATTCATGATGAGGGTAGATGGTAAAAAAACAGGCCAAAACCAACCTATGCACATACAACCCTCTGGTAACAGGAGAGTCTTAAGATAAATTCATAAAATATGTTTCAAGACTGAAAACATCTCCTCCATTTGTTTTGCATTATATTTTCAAAAATGAAATATACTTTCTTGAATCTCTTTTAGCAGCAAAGAGCTAGGAGCTGTGATTTAATCACAGAAGCATTTTGCCCCACTTTAAATTAAAGAATGCTGTAAAACCAACTTTAAATTATGACGTTTCTTCTCTGGATTGTTTTGGTTTCTGACACTGAGCTGTTCTTTGTCATACATTCGGTTCTTATTATGGGAATTATTTTTAACTCTGTAGTTAACATTTAGGTGAACTGTGATATGTACTGCAAGTGCTTCCAACCTTATAAAAAATAAATATGGAGACAGAAGACAACCACTAAGAAAAACATGCCCACAAAAGAGAAAAGAAAAAAAAAGTTCTCCCTAGTCAGAAGCATTTAGTTTGCTTCCTCTATCTTAATGGTTTAATCCATTTTTAAAACAAGATGGCCTTTCATATATGGTAAAATTTCAGCTTGCGTGGAAAGCATCCAATCTGAGTACATCAAGGAAGACTGATGTATGGAACAAAATATGAAATATGTAAATACACAACTGATGCCTTTTCAATAGCCAATTCAATGTCAGGCAGTTCTGCAAGTGGTGTGTTTTCAATTTCCTTTTTAAAATAAAAAACGTAGGATATAATAAGCAGTGGCATTTACTTTACTGTTAGCTAGCATAAAGAGTTCCAGATGTAAGCCCAGGATTAAAAGATTCTTTAAAAATACTCTGGTTATGAGTAGCATTCCTTGACTAACCAATAGAAAAATCAGTATAATACTTCCAGAGTTTGCTGAATTTATCCATTTTGGTTTTCCTGCCATCTTGTTTCCTTTTCACCACAGTTTACCAACTAATGATAGAACTGTGCCTGCCGCAAGTGACATTTATACATTGATTTAAAAGCCCTGAAGTAAGTGTACCCATCTGGTTTATACCTGTTCGGTTTAAAAATTGATCAAGTTGTGATAAACTAAATGTACTAGGAAGATGGCACTTTTATAATTTTAAGACTATGTAAAATAGTTACGAAGGACACAACAGCAATAAAAAGAGACTATCTTAAATTAGCTTTCAGCTTATTACTAAATTAATACATTTACAGATTTTGAAAACGCTAAAAAGATTCTAAAATCACACAGAACAACTCTATAGTAGGGATGTGCACGAACATTCGTAACATTCAAAAGTTGTACAAATTTAACCAGATTTGGACATTTGTATTCCAATCAAATGTTGGCACATTCGAAGATTGACATATGAATTTGAATTGAATGTTTCAATACATTCATATGAAAATTCGTATGAGATTCATATGTGATTCATATGGGATATGTATGGGATTTGTATGCATTCATATGGGTTTGAAAATTCGTATCGAATTCAAATTGCACTACATTCGAAGAGGATCTATTCAAACAAGTACTAATTGTCTTGCATCTGCTTCAATATGAATTGAATTTTTTAAAAAATCATGCACATCCCTACTGATTACTGAACTGATGGCCTATCTAGACCAGAAGCTCTTTCTGACAGTAGCTAAGCAGAACATAAGCAGACCATGAACAAAAACTGTCCTGCTCAGTGATACCCACTAGCTGTTGATAAAGGCTAGTATATATACAGTATATATTTATACTAGCTACTGGTACAACAGTTAATAATGTTGTCTCAGTTTGGTAGATTGTACAGTGATCACCTTATTAGATTTCAACCATCCTTGTTTTAAAAAGTATACTGTTATTTAGCACACATTAAAAATATTATCATTATAGTTGGTCAGGAACGTTCATCTTGTTCTTAGCCCATTTTCATTGTTAAATAAACTACATTGGAATTTTTCCAATATAAAGGCATTTAATTATTATCATGTTCCCTGTCCTTAAGTTCTGACATCAAATATATTCCACACCCATCCTTTTCCTCTCTATTCTCCTTGGAACAGACAGGATCCTCCAACATGTCCTGAAAATATCAGAACTAAAATTCTTTTCCACTTTTAGAATCAGTATGTTCATTTACAGACACTATATAACAGATCCTGCCTCAAACCTTTTCTATTTTTGACCAGAGCAGGCAGAAGCAGATGAGAGACAAAGATGCAACGGGGAGTTGCGTGAGTGTTTGCCTTTAATCAAACATAGGATTGATGTGGATCACAGCTCAGCTGCTCGTAAGAATGCTCCTCCACTACTAATAGCTGCCACGACTGCTCTGAAGGAGATACTTACAGATACAAGAGGTTTTTATCACAATTTTTTCAGGACACCTTGGAATGTTTCAAAACAGTGGTTGATGCAGTGTTTACAAATTCAGTTTGTTTTTACAGTATAATTAGGTCTTGTATAGCAGAGTTTTATAAGGCTGTTTCCGCACTTACCTGGCTGGCCAGGTACAGCAAGACTAGACTAGGACCGAGTAGCTCCATTGACAGGAATGGTCCAGCTGTCCCGGAACAAGTCTTCTGCACTCAGAAAGCTGTTCTGAAACACCTCCTGCGCAGTTTCTGGTTTCATCTATGACTGTTCCAGGAGCTGGCCCAGAGGGGCTTTAAAGGCTAGGAACAAAAGATCCTGGCCTTTGGAGCTCCATGAAGGCAGCATTTTGGCAGTGCACCTTGTTACACTACTGAAATGAGTCTCTGTGTGGTGTATCAGATCACAGAGGCTTGGCATCTGCATGCCTCTATGGTCCAATAACCCCTAATATGCTGGTAAACCTCAAAGAAAGGTCTCTTCAGGACACTATTTTAGGCTACTGCTTGATATTCCCTGAATAATTTAGTGTGATCTGATATAATTTATCAAACAGAAGTGGAGAGAGGGAGATAGGACAAAAAGAGAAAAGTAACTATTTCCATGCAGATAGCCGCAGGACATTATTTTGGACTTTTGTGCTTCTTCAAAGTTACTAAGTAAGTTATGTACCTCTCCATGGTCCACATCAGTGGATATGGACCAGCTGGGCCTGCAGCTTCAGATCACAGAAAGGTGTGGTCTGGAACAATGCAGTCTGCATGATAGTGTGTGTCCAGACCAGCCCCTGAAGCTCACAAGCTTGGGGAGCATTTTCCAAACATTCTGAGGGCTAGAGATAAAAGTTCCTACCATTGGAGCATGTGGGAGTCTCATTTTAGTAGTGTGCTTTGGTTCACCTCCAAAACAGACCCCCTGGTAGTCAGTAAAGAGGAGGCATTCTTCTGTAGTCCTTCATGTTCTGGACCAGGGCTCGTTGGTATCTAGGTAGACCTCAGTCCTTTCTGCATTGGGTATTATTCCTGATTATATCCTGGAATAGGGCCCTATCATCCACATAGTGATGTAAACTTCATCAGCACCCACCTAGTTGTCAAGGTCTACCAGTAACCCCAATCAAGGCCTCCCATATTGGGGTCATGCTTCATCCTCTGCATACTGAGTCACCTGGGAGGGCAGGGTCACACATATCTGCAGATCAATGAGGGCCAGAAGAAGATTATGAAGGCACCTATCCCTGAACTACTAAATCCTCCAATTTTAACACAAGGATACACTCTTAATGGACTCTCTCTGTGGACCTTTCAGTAAATAGGTCAGAAACTTAGAATGAAAATAACATTTTTGTACACATGGTGCAGAGAAAAAGAATGTGGGAGTGTGCCAAAGGCAAAAAAAAAAAAAAAAAAGGAAAGAAAAAGAAAACAATGCAAAACAAAATTTTGGAACATGAAAAAAAGAACAATGCATGCATTGAATTCTGCAGCAGTGTAGTATGGAGCTGGACCATGAAACAGATGGCTGAAAATCACAATTCAACTTGACTAATCAGGACCCAATGTCTTATGTACCAAGACCTAATTTAGACAGTTAAAAGACTTTCAGTTAAGGAGTAAAAAAATGGTGAGACGTCACCACATCATACCTCCACTAGTCCATGGTTACAATCTGCTGGCTGTCATCAGAATTTAATGAAAGGTTATCCCAGTAGTACCATCTTCTGAAACATTAATCTTTTTTTCATCCACTGTATATGGAGAGGACATAGCTCACAATGTATTTCTTGAAACCAATATGGGGTTGCCTTTGTGATTTGTTGTTGTTTTTAAAATCCTTGGATAACAAGTTTTATTTAATGTATATAAATCTGAAAAAGCTAATGCAACTGCTGTTTTCAATAAGGCCACTATGACAGTAGGCAGTGCATGGACATGTAATGTTCTGGTATCAAGGAAGATTCCCAAAAGAGAACATGTATCCTTCAGGGGAGTGTGGAGCCATGAAAAAAGAAAGAAAGAAAATTCAATGTAATATTAAACTCAGTGCTTATTATATGGTTAATCATGAAGAATCTGTAATAACTAGGGATAAACTTATTTATCAATAAACATCTGCATAAAAAATGGGTTAACCCAGAAAAAAACCTTCCACTATATAATATTGCCGCATTTTATCTCATACTGTTAGAAAATACATTTCCACAGCTTTGATGGTGTCTTTCTGATTATCTCATTATTCAGAGTAAAAGGTGGCATCATTGATAGGGCAGTCTTCTCAATTATGGAAGGACAAAAGGCACATACTATTTGAAGCCATAGCATCTGGTTAAGACTTTTCAATTTTTTCTATAGTTTGTAAGACAACAAATTCTGCTCACAGGCTCCATATTTGCCCAATATTCAGTTTGTCTAACCCAATTTATAAAATAACTGATACAGTAAAAATTACAAAGAGAGTTTATGAAACCAGCATGGGTTCTTGGACAGAAGGAAAAGCAACAGAAAATTATGTTATCTTAGACCCTTTTCTGCATTGGGACTTATTCCAATTGATATCCCAAAATAGGAGCCTGGGTAGAACCTGCACCAACATGTCCCTTTTCTGTAGTATAATCCAAAATAATGCCCACTGCAAAAAGTGAATAGTGGGTATCTTTCTGTAGCTCAGTGACAAACCATGTAAGAAGAGCCCTGTTGGATCAGGGCAACAGCCTAAGTCTTTAAGGCATGATTTACCTTTGTAGAAGTTGTGCTATACTATGCTTGCTCCTCTATATGCATAGTAATTTTATCCTTAATTATAGTTTCCATCACTTTAGCTGGAACTGATGTTAAGCTCACTGATCTGTAACTTCCTGGATCACTCCAGGATCCTTTATGAAGAATGGTGTTACATTTCTTACCCTCCAGGCTTTAGGCACAGAGACTGAGCTTATGGAAAGATTATGTATTTTGGCTAGAAGTTAAGCAATCTCACATTTGAGTTCTTTAAGAACTCTCAGATGGATACCATCTGGTCCCAGTGATTTGTTAGCATTTGGCTTATTAAGATATGCAAGGACATCCTTCCTGGTTACCTCTATATAATTTACACAGTTTACCTCTATCTGGGTCCAACACCCCTTGGATCAAAAGTCTAGAGAAAGCTAAGAACTGTATAACAAGTTCACCTAAAATGCCACAATTAACCATGGCTGCACAGTAGCACAGTACAGTCTATTAAGAAAATCTTCTATGCCCCAATTTGAAAATCAAGACTACAGTGAAACAGTCCCTTTCCTCTCTGTGGGATACCCACAGAGAATCAATAGTCACCAAATTAAGATCCTGAGCCAGAATAGAAGATCTACAACATACTTTGAGACGGACAGACAGAGGAGTCCTATAGCAAGAGTTCCTCCCTACTTCCTTTCCTCAAAAAATGCCCTTATTTATGGATCGACACATTGCAGAAGAACAGAAAAGAAGAAACCAGACTTGTTGCCTGGCACATCTAAATTAGAAAAACAGGCGATTCTATCTAAAATGAACTACAAATCTAGAAAGAACACACTACAAGCCTTTTTTCACTCTTATTGGTGTTTGTGTGGGGAACATATATTCCAACGCATACATATTTTGAATATCATTGTGACTTACTTCCACATGCATGTTGCTTATATGTTTCTCATCTTTCTCATGTGTACTTGAAATAATCTGATGTGGTTGCAATCCATATTTGCCTACTAAACTGAAGATTAACAACATTTTTAAATTTATTTATGTATTTTACTTTTATATTGCCCCGTTATCACAGTATCAGGGTGGAGTACAATAAAATTAGTTACAGGGCCTACAGAACAAAAAGCTAATTCTGATGATATGTGACATGTACAGTGCTTAACACCT
Source organism: Aspidoscelis tigris stejnegeri (assembly GCA_023333525.1). Taxonomy (NCBI): domain Eukaryota; kingdom Metazoa; phylum Chordata; class Lepidosauria; order Squamata; family Teiidae; genus Aspidoscelis; species Aspidoscelis tigris. The sequence continues at coordinate 30,606,256 of JALMGA010000004.1, read as the reverse complement.
TTACTAATTGTGGAATTGATAAAACATTAAAATGCACAATATAGGTTTAAAGAAAAGTGAAAGAACAAATCTACTGAAGTATGTTCTAAATAGGAGGAAAAAGCATAATGCTTGACTATAGTCCACTATGTAAGTAAGTAGTGTCAGGTAAATTTGGTATGTTATCTTGCTAATAATTTTAATTCCATGCACAATAGACAAGCTATTAAATTAACCTGACAAAAGAAATTAAATACCCATCAATTCTGGAAGCATCATTTATATTTTATAGGTGATTACAAAGGTCTACTAGAGCTCATTAAGAACAATAACTGCAATAGAAAATTGGTGATGGACACCGAAGAGGAAGATGGAACAAAAATGAAAAATATAAGTGAAAATTGAGCTTCATCAATATTACAAAAAGCATAATCACACATTCCACCCTATTTGCTTTAAACTGGTAATCTGGGCCCATTTCAATCTGGGTTCAGGCCTAGTAGGATCAGTCTTATTTAACATGATGAATCTGGGAGACAGACGGAGTATGACTCTGTTGATCTGCTTGATTTTTCAGTGGTTTGATACTGCAGATCACAGCATTTTTCTGGATTGGCTATTGGGGATGGGAGTAGGAGGCACTGTGTTAAAGTGGTTTCATTCCTACCCCCAGGAACAATCTGTGTTGAGTGATTGTGCTTCAGTGGCCTGACAGCTCAGCTGTGGGGTCCTCTTGGACATATTTTTATTCCTAGAGCTACTTAACATCTGTACGATGCCACTGGGAATGCTTACTGCCAGCTTTGGTTGGTGAACCAACTACAACCCAACCTGGACAGACATAGCAAAGCACAAAAAGGAAATGGGTGCTAAACACCCATCCTGGTGCTCTGTTTAGCCAGAGCTGGAAGGGCAACCAGTGTTGTGGTGCAATTGGCCAGTGCCAATGTCAATGACGGTGTACTTCCACTGATAGGGAGCATGTTGGAGAGTCAAAGTCTTCATATTTGCTTATGAAGCAACTACGAAGCCTGTGCTCAACTCTCTAGGCAGGTACAAAGTCTGTGCAGGGCTCTGTAGCTGTGAGTGGAGTGGAGCCAGAGCTGCCCCGGTGCAAATGATGACCACTGAGCCTGCCTCTGGACCCCACTGGCCCAATAAGTCATGTGGATGTGCGTCCTCTGATCTAGTCTTCAAGCCTGAAGACCAGATTGTGGACACTGTTAACGGTGTCTACAGTAAATCTGGATTTAAGGGCCCAAAGGACTCATTAAATCTGGATTTTGCCAGCACTCATGGGGACAACACCTTCAGAATGGGGTCCTAATGGGCCCCTAAAGGGGTCTTGGGTGGGGACAGTGAATGGCATAAGAACATACATAAGAACATAAGAGAAGCCTTGCTGGATCAGGCAAAATGATATCAACTGAGTACTGATCGGGTTCCTAATGGGGTCTTTGTCCCTAATGCAAAAACAGCCACTGAGATATTGACAGAATAAAATATTGTTGGATTGGATATAACCTCAGATGCATGTTAAAGAACAGTCCATGTCCAAGAAGAATCCAATGGACTTCTCTATAAGTCCAAGGATATTTAACTATCACAGTCTACTAGCGTTAACAATAGCTAAATCCATCTGGAATATATTAAAACAATGTGCCTAAAATATGACCAGACGACTTCTCTGTGCTCAGGAGTAACAACTGGAAGAACTAATGGAAAGTGAAATAAATTTTGAACTGCTGATGGGGTAGAGCTTGGTCCACTTTGCACTGATGTCACTTATACTTAACTACTATTCTAACATAATATGTATTGGATTTGTGTGGAATATGTAGAACTGTCTGGAAAGTAAGCTTTGGAAATTGAGAAAATTTGGAGAAACATGAATTCATGATATATTTCAAAAGGAAAGAAACACAGTTTTGATTCCTTAAACACTAGATCTCATACTAGAGATTCATGTTAGAACTGCAACAGATTGCTGAGGTTATTTACTCTTTTTTTCCCCTTCAGTATTGGCACTACTGCCTAACTTATGGTGGCTCGTGGAATACTTCCAAATGAGTGGTGGGAGACAACAACGTTCCAATTGGAACTCCCTCTTTGATCATCCCAACCCATATTTTCATGCACTGAGGATCAAAATGTCTGCACTGAATTATGATAATCATGTCCACTGGGCTAGATTGTTTAACAAGGTTGTTTAGTTAGGGAAAAATGACAGACGGGCTTTATAAATGGTATGAAAATCATAGTTTCTTGGACCAATGTCTTGTTAAAGTATCCTGCCTGCATATATTAGCTAATACCTTCCATTATTAGGGAACAGAATATAATTCCAGGCTCAATTGCTCTTGACTATTAATCATAGTCTTTATATGGACCACTAAATGGATCTCAAGTCCACTCACCTGAGAAATCACAAGGTGTTCTAAATGGATTTTAAAAGCTTCTAAACCAAAATATATGAAGTATTTTATTCTTTAATATGTGCTGCTTTATATCCAATATGCTATATTTAGCATTTATAACTGAATTAAACATAATTTATAATTATATTGATACACTGTAATGATTTGCTGTAATCCCTTTAGCTACTTTGTCTAAAAAAGGGAAAAGGGAAGATAAATATGAAATGAGTGAAAAGCAAATTTAAGTCCCCTTCTTAAATACACAAAACTGTGATCCAGAAAGATATAAATGCAGAATTCAATACATTTTAAAATAATTTAAAAAACATTCCTTGTAATTTGAGACTGATTCAGACTTCATCTTCTGGTAGATAAGCACATTCTCATATATGTATTATAAGACTTTGTCATACAACCTATTTAATTAAATTATTGTTTTAATTTCATTTTACAGAGTAATAAACTAAAGAAATCAATTCTCAACTTGAGGAAGAACATGTCTTTCATCTGCCTGGAATGTGCCTTATACATAACAGACTAAAACAAGTATTATCTACATGCATGCATCAACATGCTTGTGATCTACGGACACCACTGATTATAACAATATTCACTAGGTTTAGGAAAAGTGAGGGGTACCTTTAAAAAAACCTAAAATATTAGGGTCTTACTCCAATGCTATCACAGTGTATTCACTGGATATAGCATTTGATATAATTTGAAATATTTACTCAGCACCGAAGCTCATCAGAAGGCAATGACTGAGATAGCTTTAATTGCCTTTGGGTAATATGAAAAAAGTCCTGTATATCTAATCAGCTGCTTCCAGTGGCTCTCATCACAATATAGTCTCTACTGCAGTATAAACATGGTGACTCTGCCATCTATTCTGCCATCCTTTTTAGGCTGACATGCTTCTGAACACTTCTCTGCGGTTTGTTATGAAAACAGATTAAAAAAAAACACTTCTGACATATGCTACTCTGGGATCCCGGGTTTAAGTGGTAGTGGTTCTAGGAGCAGCAGAATAAAAGGTGCTGGGAAACATCAAATGAGGCTTTCGACCAAAGCTTCATCTCACATTCTTTTGTCCCAATCTGTAGGACATGACTGGGACTAAAAATAAAATAAAATCTCATTCCAGAGCAGTGATGTCTTGATCCAAAACAGGCCACAAAAAAGCCTATATGAGTTCATTCACTTCACTGATGAAATCCCTTAGTGTAGCAGGATCAGAGAGAAGAATAACTCTGAGTTTAAAAAAAATTCTATTCAGTTCTTATTTTGTATTTATATACTGCCCTATGCATCGCTTCAAGGCGATTTATAAAAAATTATAATAAAAAGAACATAAAACAAAATGGAAGAAAAATTTTTAAGGGAAAAGAAGAGGAGGACGGATGATAGTGTTGCCAGAGCGTTGGCTAAAGGTGTGAGCAAAACTTCCAAGTGCTTTTACAAATTAGCATACAGCAGATCAGAACAGGATCAAAGCAATCAAATAGGTACTGGATGCTTCCTCCTTTTATTTGATTGCCCTTCTTATTCACACTAGCAGTTTAAATAGCAGTTCTTCCATGCATGACAGTTTGTGTTTCTAAATAAGTTTATGATGAGGTAGTTTCCAGGTGTACACAGAAATAAATTGTATTGTCATTTAAACTATCAATTTATAAAAGATAAAAGACATCATGGTAAAATGGCATCTCAAAAATCAATATACTAGCTGGTGTTTAACGGCTGCATTTCAGCTGACTGAAGACCTTTTGTTAACTTCAGTGTGTTCTAAAAGTAGAACTAGAATCTATGCAGTCAGAAATAAGTGGCACTGAGCTCAGCAGAGTTTGCCTCTAGGTACATAGTGGCGTGACACAAAGATCAGGGATGCAAATCCAGATTTTTACTATAAGACTTTGGCTGTGTCCCCATGGCTCTTTGGTATGGTTCCAAGTGTGGGATCAGCACAGTCCGTCCCCATGGGTTTTGGTCCACAAAAAGTGTGTCAACCCCTCCCAAACTGTGCCAGAAGGATGCCAAACTTGATACCTAAAAAAGCAAGTCTCAGCACGCTTTGGGGGATCGGTACGCATTGCTCAGTGAGCCAGGAACGCATATGGGGACACTAGCGGGCTAACAGGGAGAAGATTTGCACTTACATCATTGGGAGGTGGGGTGTGCTCGCTGTCCCTGCCTTGTCCATTGAAGATCATGGCTGCTGACTTTTTAAAATGCCGATCGTAAAGGCAGGCTGGAGAATGGCTCAGTTTTTTAATTTTCTGCCATTTCCACAGAGATCATTCCAACCCCGTTTCAAGAATGCCAAGGCAGGCTGCATAATGGCTTGATTTCTGTTCCATTTCCAACCCCCATTTCCCTGATCTGCAAAGTTATCATAAATAGGCTTGATTTTCAGTTTACGGCCGTTCTTGCAGTCCGGTGGAGCGGAGGTGCGCACAACTGCTCAAGCACCTATTGCTAATAAACTCTGTAGCGGCTTTCGGCATTTTAAAAAAATATATTTTTATGAATGAAGCTTTATTTTAACTTGTTTCCATGCCTCTCACCCCGGCTGTCCGTGCCGCTAAGGGAGAGGGGGATGTGACACAGGGGTGGGCTGATGACAATTTGGCTGCTAATGAGGAGAGAGGGAGCGCAGAGGAGGTGGCAATGCTCCATACCAGAGTTTGGCAAGGTTCTCATGAGGATGCCACCATCTGCATCCAACCCATACCTGTCCCGCGTTGCCGGGAATGTCATGAGGATTCCCAAAATGTGTTCCTGGTCCTGTGCCCGGCCGATGCATGCCCAAACAGTGCCCAAAGTGTGCCAGATGGCCAGCATGGGGACGCAGCCTTAAGGAAAGTCTCATTATTGGGGCTCACATCCAAAAATGCCCTCTGATTTTTATCCAAGCCATTCCCCTATCTATCTTGTAAATTGAATTGTCCTAACTCTCATACCACTCTGGTTCCACATTCTGGCTACATTATCATGAATGATCCAGGGTATAATTGGGGGGGGGGAGGTAATGTCTGAGCAAAGGGAGGATTTTCCTTTCCCCTCTGACCAATGCCAGAGTTTGTGGGCATTTGGTGTACTACACTGCCTTCCTCCTTGCCACATGTCTCACTGGTATTCTTTTGGGAGTGGTAACACCCCCAATCTGCACAAATATGCAAGTGTGCACTTGCAAAGCATCTGGGGGATTCATTGCCAGTCAGCAAAAAGAAAGGTGGCTTTTGCCATAGGATACCCCCTCTTCTGTTTGTAGTCCACTCCACGTTTTTCCTTGCACACCAACACAAGAGACATGCTCAAGTATCTGATCAAAACCATGAATGCGTGCTCAGCTACACAGATACAGAAGGGATTCTTTAAAAGGGGAGTTAATCCTAACCATTTTGCTGTGGAGAAGTTAACTTTGAATGGTAGGAACAGAGAAGACTGGCCTTTTCCTTCACTGAGTCCAATCACAGGACAGCAGCAGAAGCAGACGGGAAAGTGAAACATGGAGAAAGAGGACCCCTACCATCAAACTGAAGACAGAGAGACTTTCAAGTGTAAATAAAGAAATATGAACTGAGTGACTACTAAGTCTAATGGGAGTGACCAAACAAATAATGGACTAAGACTCCGTGATGGAGTTAGATGAAATAAACAATTGTGGCGTAAACAATCCCTTATCATTGCTAACTTTTAGGTATATAAATATAGTTGTTCTATCTATGGCTGTTAACCATAATGGCAGCAGGAACTGACATGCCCCAAAGGCCAGCTGTTGAAAGACAGAAAGCACAGCAAGCCATGTGCTCATATGCTGCTGGCATACTTCCCTCTGCAGCTAGCTGGCCTCTATGAGAACAGGCTGATGGACTAGATGGCATTTCCTATGTTCTTGTATTCTTATGCATTTCTGATAAAGCTAAAGGAGCTAACACAAAAGATTTCTGTGGATAACAGACATAGAAAGAAATAACAGTTAAAATGCACTTTGAAATGGATTTAAACAACAATAACAACAACATCTGACAAATGGCTTTTACTTCTGTCCAGGACGGACAGAGGTCAGAATGCATTTCTGTAGAATAGATTCTGTTAGCCTATCAAATGGCAGAGAAAAGAATAGTCTATCTGCCTTAGTGTACTGTCCAAATGTACCAGATAGTTTTACCTGGACCTTAGCAAAGTGCCTTAGGATAGTCAATGAAGTAAGCTATTGTGGATTGAACAGTACTAAAATTAGGTGAAAATTGTACTCAGAAACTGTTCATCAGACCTGAGGGTGCTTTATGTAGGAATCTTTCCCCTTTTACCCTGTAGAAAACACACAGCAGAATGTGATTTAACACATTAAAAAGTATCTAGAGAATGGTACTTTAGTTTCAAAATAGAAAAACTAAGCTTATTTTCTGTGTATGTGTGCATGTATTTAAAATACCAATCTCCAGGTATGTTTTAATAAATTAAACATATAACCCATTAAATATATATAAACATATTTTGATAGAGAAAGCCTATGTCCTGCTTGTTGCCATAAAGAAGAGGAAAATAACAAGTGAAAATAAAGGAATGAGGAGAATCTTGCTAATGAGAGGAATGGAGGGGAGAGAAAAAAACAGAGGTAAAGAATACATGCTACATTTATTACCTTTAGGTGTCATTAGAATTATGTTTTAATATAATTTATCTAAAAGTTTTGATGAGGTTGCAGTCCTACGCCAAGTACATTTCAACGTATTTATTAATTATCTGCATAGAGAGATAACTGATTTCATATCAAATTGGTAGATGCAGTTTTGAGTAGTTTACAGTGTTGTATAAGATAATCAAAATTGCTGCTGGAGTTCCAAGGTTTTTTGTTTTTGTTTTTCCCACCCCAGTTTGACCAATTTAACTTAGTGATTTTTCCCAAACAGCTAAACTGGCAATTAATGTGCAGGTTTGGAATCTAAATTAATTATGGCCTGGTTTTCAATTAAAAAAAAATTAAAAAGAAAGAAAAAATATGGCCTGGTTTTGAATCTAAATTAAGCCCAGGATCTGTTCTCTGTATCATCACAGGACTCTCAGGTAGGCTATTAGTCCTTCAGATACTTAAGTGTGAAATTGCCACAGCCAGTTTTAAAGCATGGTTACAGGGCAAGTGGAGGCATAAAATGTGGTCTATGGCTATGCCCCAATATGGACATCAGTGGATCTTCATACGTAGGACTTTCATGATCTGTCCAATGTGCATCATTTCATTTGCCTACCACTTATTCCAGCCCATTATTTGGATCTGTCCGAGGGTTCTAGAAGCTCAAAGGCTTTGATGTTGTCACCCATAGCTGCTTCTTCCTCTGTCCTACCTTTCAATGCTGCAATAGCCTGACCTAGATTACCTAATATTTTCCCCTCTTACGAGATGTCTCCCTTTGCATCCACTGTTGTTGTATGGGGCCACTTAGCCAGGGAACAAGATCTTGATATTAAGCATTAATTTACTGAGGCACCAGAGGACAAACCACCTTCAGTACCTAACAAGCAGCAACTAACACACACGTAACACAACAACAGGTGGGCAGTAAAATTTGTGGCTAGTGTATTTCTGCATCTAGATCAAGATTTTAAACCAGAAAACCATCACAGAAATGAAGCAGAAATCACATCTATGAGTCTGTCTTAAGCAGAGATTTATTTATTTATTTTCTGTACTTCACCCAAATGTCCTAGGATAGCTTATAACAATAATTCATTAATTTGATTTCACTTTTATCTGTGCATTTGATAGGATATATGAACAAAAAAGACCAAGGTTACAGCTACATGTAGCTCTGAAAATATTTTTCAGAGTATATTTCTGTATATTTATAGAATACTATAAATAGTTATTACCAACAAATATTGACTGTTAATATTCATATAGCATGTGAAAATGAAGAACCTCACATGCAGGCCTCTGTAGCTGAGAAGGCTAAATAGCAACCTCTTCATTAAAACTAGCAGACTAAAAGCGTCTTAAAGGTAGCACTAATATTCTCTTCCCATCTTCAGCCTGTCTCTAATACACTTTAGAAGCACATTTAAAGGTGACATAAGACATGTATGTGTGATAGTACCATCCATGAACCATCTCTGTTGCATTTTAGTTGCTTAAAAATCTGAATACAGCACCACATTCAGGCACTGTTGTGGTTTTAATGCTCATTTTCTATGTTCACTGTTTTTTAATGTTGTAACCTGCCCTGAGACCTTTGGGTATAGGCAAGGATAAAAATTCAGATTAAATAAATGAAGAATGAATGAATGAAATAATAATATACAGAATTCGTGAAAAGTTGTCTGAAATAGTACAGTAGTAATCACAAATCATTACATTGACAATTAGTTACTTCTTTCCCCTTTTCTAGAATTAACATCATATCAAAACAGTCGGTGGAGGGAATGCCTCCCCTGAACTACTTCCTGTTGCACTTCCTGTTTGGCCCCACCACAGGTTACCAGAACAGATACATCCTCATTTTTCTGCATCAGCCTTTACTAGGTGCTTTTGAGGGACATCCATAATTGCAGCCATTTGTAATGTCATTAAATGAATCAGATATCTGAATTATATTACAGACATCTGAGAAGCATTAGAAAAATGAATGTATGAATAAAATAACTCTGTACTTGGGTGAAAAGTGCCTGACTATATAAAAACGTCTCATACCATCTTCTGGCAGTTACTCATATTTGCCAGATTTCTTTAGAAGCAAGTTCTGCATATACGTAATAGCTACTGTAAATGCTTTCTCTATCTGATGAAGTTTGTCGATATTCCAGAAACAAAATACAGCTATCCCTTGTATAGTCGTATGGTGTGTTTCCCACAAATTATTATGTAATTTTTGTATTTGTTTGTACCTGTATTTATATATCACCTAATAATGGGTGTTTTTCCACCACACTCCTTTAATCCGGATCTAAGAAAATCCAGATCTAAGGAATGGGTACGTCCCTTGATCCAGATCTAGTAGATCCAGATTAAGGGAAGTATCCAATGTGTTTCCATGGGTGGTCTAGCACCCAATAGCAATGGGTCCTAGCACGCATTTGCAAATCCGGATTGACCCACTAGGGGTCTGCCTGTCACCTGAGGTGTTTTGGGGGACAGGGGGTGCAACCTCCGAAATTGCCTTAGGAGGTTAGCAAAGACTCCAAAGTCCCTCTGAAGGCAACTTTGATTAGTGCAGGCTTCTAAGACAACCCCCTTGGGAGAGCAATGCAAGAGAGGTGCATATTAATTAGCTCCTTGTGAGCACCTATGAGTCAGCCTCATTAATATGCACCTCTTTCCATGCCTGAAGGTAACAGGCAGCTCCCAGCTGCATTGCTCTCACAAGGGGTTTCTCTGCTCTCCAAAGGCAACTTCGGAGGGATTTCAGAGCTGCCTTTGGAGGGACTCTGAAGTCTTGACTTTGGGGCACCCCCCCATGGGTGCCTTCCCCCCTGAGCCTTCTCTAGACCCCATTGCCAGATTGTAGTGGAAAGAGGCTCCATAAAATCCAGATTTTCAGGCTGAAGACCCCATTGTAGAATCCCTTTAATGGAGTCTACACAAAATCTGGATTATAGGTCCTGAAGGATTTCCCTAGTTGTGGTGGAAACAAATGTGTCCCTAATGGGGTCTGTGGTAGAAATGGGGTCATCCAGCTCTTAGCCAAATGGGTCCTTAATGGGTGCTAAAATGGGTACTTAGTGACAGTAGAAAAGCACCCAACAATAACAATAACAACAACAACAATAATAATAATAACAAATCCCAAAGGTTGTTTACAACAGAGCAAAACTACAATAACAATTAAAGCAAGACTATACAATTCAATTCCCAAGAAAAAAGATACATTTAAAATGTAAAATAAACTGACAGTAAGCTACTTTATAGTCAATAATACATATAATAACATATACAATGCAACATAAAGGGAACAAAACAACAACAAAAGGATAAAGTGACTGCGAAAGCTGGGGTTGGGGAAACCATAGAGGTCAAATCTACCAATGTAAATCAAGAATATGGAGGTTGAGATTACCAGTACAGGTCAATGCCACCTCAGAGTTTATGCATTAACTGACCTAAATTAATGTTACTGTGCAATTAAGATCCAGATCATCAATAAGTGTATGCTAGTGAATCAGGGAGACCCAGTCTACTAATATTGACAGAATATTGATAGTATACAGGATTATGTTAAACAAGGAAAATTATACTCTACTAAGAATGTAAAAACAAAACTATGCTGTCAAACAGGTCATGTGATGCAAGGGAAATATGTACACACTGCCTTTTATACAAAAGAAAATATCTAATGGGATAATTGCTTAGGGAGAGGCAAGGAAAATTTAAGGTTTTCAAGGGATGTGCCTCCCCAGTGTGAGAGACTAGAGCAGACATTCTGCCATTTTTTGAGCCAACAAATTAGGGAATGGAGGAAGAAATTAGTGCTAAGGAAGGCACCACTCAGGCATATTATGGTTGCTATACCTACAAGCGGCAGGTTATCACTCCAAATCCAGCTCCCGCCCACTGTAGGGACAACCTTTTGGAAAAATTTCTCTCCCTGAGCTTGCCCCATTCTATGGAGAATACTTGGCAGTGACCTGTTTCCAATTGCATCATCCTGATTCTGACTCTAACCCTGGACTTCCAGGCTTTGTATACTGTGTTGCCTGACTTCTGAGTCAATGCTGGTCTCTGGCTGGCATCCAAGCCAGGGAGTTTGGGCTCTACAGGTGGTATTCTTCCTACAGAAAGGTCCTAGCAGGAGGTGTAGACTCTGAAGGCATATCATGGTGTTTATTAAAGACTGGGGTGGGGTGGGGTGATAATCTTCCAAGCAGTTGAGTTATGCCTTCTGAGCAGTTTAGCTATGAGCAACTTTACAATAAAGTTATTTTGTTTGCGTTTGACTGCTGTTCTAAGAAGAATTTTGGGAAAAGCTTGGAAGAATTTTGGGAAAAGCTTGGAAGAATTTTGGGAAAAGCTTGGAAAAATTTTGGGGAAAGCTTGGAAATTTTTTTGAAAAATGGCAGAATGTCTGCTAGTTTTCCCAGAACGAGGAATGCCTACTTATACTTGTGTAAGTTAGTACAGCAGATAAATCCAAAATATAAGGTTTATTGTAAACTTCAATAGCACTGAAAGGCAGCATATAAATGTAGATACCCATGTCCTTCTACATCACTTTTGCTTTAGTAATATATAATATTCTGTATGTTCCCAATGAGCTGGAAACTAAAACTGAGGATTCAAAAACTCAAAAAGATTTCAGCATTACTGCCAGAAACAAGCTTCACTGCCAAGAAAGTCAAGGAAGAGTTTGCTTTGTTTTGCCATCAGATGGTTTTGTTACTTTTAACAGTGTTTCAAGGTATTTCAGTTTTGATCAGCATTGACATAGTTTATTTCCATGAGTAGCAAGACATTCCTGTACACAAGCATATTTCATTTTACGTTAGAAAAAGGACATACAAGCGTAAGATGGCCCAATATGGGCTTAATAGGGAAGAGGAATCACTGGGGAGAGTTGTATTCAACTGCAGCAGAACTGCCTGGAAAACAGAGGGTTGGAGTTTAGTCCCCAAAAGGAGATAAATGCATTTCTGCGCATCCCTTGCAGTCACCAGGAGTTGAGCTGCAATGGTACTAAACAACAACAACAAAAGGCTGAAATTTTAAAGTAGGACACCTGAAATACTCTTTGGCATTACAGTGATATCACATTGGTATCAACACACCAAAGCAGAACTGGAGAAGGTTCAGAGAAGGTTGACTAAGACTATCAGGAGACTGGAGAAGTTTCCCAATGAAGAAAGTTTGCAACATCTGGGGATGTTTAGTCTAAAAAGAGAATGAGTAAGAGATGTTAGAGGTAAGTAAAATTTTTGAATGGTGTGGACAAACTGGATATGGAAAAGCTTTTCTCAGAATACTAGAACTAGAGGTCATCCATTGAAACTGAATTCTGGACAGGTCAGGACTGAAAAAATGGAGATTCCCACAGAGCATAATTAAACTTTGGACTTCACTCTCATGAGATATGGTGTTGGCTGGTTTCAAAAAGAGGTTGGACCAATTTATGGAGGTCAGGTTATCAATGGCTAGCCCTAATGGTAGCAAGAAGCTGCATGAACATGTCCTGCTACTGCACTTCCTAGTACAGTCGGTTGGCCACTGTGAGAAAAGACTGCTGAACTAGACGGTCCATGAGTCTGATCCAGTGTGGTTTTATGTTCATTATAGCAACCATCTTCAAATGAAGTGAACAGAAGTATGGTGTTCCAGGCTTGAGAGGCTCTTATTTATTTATGAATAAAGTGGGGTTTTACTGAATGCCCATCTGTGTGTTCATGTGCAGATACTTAGATCTTACAATGCTGTGATATCATGACAAGCTGTGATTATAACCCCAGCTATTTAGGCTTGTTTACTTTCACAGGATTAAATAATGACCTTTTGGATTCATCAATATCCTCAAGGCAGTGCTGCACAGAAAGAAGTAGAGTGAACTAAAATATAGCCTTTTCCACTGTTGTTAGTGCAGGTTTTTACTGACATGTTTGTTTATGTTCCTTTTTACTCAAACAGAATCTAATGAAATTTGTATTACAGCTAGCTTCTTGCCCAAGATCAATAAAAGAATCTTTACAACTAAATGGAGCTTACTTCAGGTAAGTGGCTTCTGTACTTACCTTTTTGGGCTGGTCCAGTCTGGAGACACTGTGGCAGCATGAACTGCTCCAGTCTAGGATAGACCTTTCACATTCTGTAGACTGTCCTTGGACACCACCCCATGCTAATTCTGGAGATTGCTGGCTCTGGAGATTACCCCCAATTGACTTCAAAGCCACTTCTGTATTCACCAAGCCTGAGGAGCTGAAGTTCTTCTGCTCCAGCATATGGAAGAGAGGGTCTCAAAAGAGGGACTGGCCTTGTACTATCTTGTTTCAACAGCAATGGGAAGCTGGCATGCCGGACCACTCCTGAGGGTGGCTGGCCAATGGGAAGCTGTGGCGCATGCATGCGCATGCATGCCGGGCCTCCCACTGCCAGAAGCAGCCCGGCAGCGATCAGGTAAGCGAGCCCAGGCAGGGTGGATGGGTAGGCTGCATTGCACCTTCTCAGGAGAGGGGGAACCTGGCTGACAGCCCCCCCCCCCCGTGCTAGCTCCAATGGAGCCATGCGCTTTCCCTCTTTGACAGCTGGGCATCCGCTGGGCATCTAGCACTTCCCCAGCCGTTTGCAGAAGCGTCCTGCTTCTGAAATGGTTCCAGGGGAAGGGCTGGATGTAAAACCTAATTTTTTAGGTCTTACATCAGGGCAGGATTTTGGCAGCAAAACCGGTTTAGGAAACCGGTCTTGCGTGCTGAAATGCGGATGCTGCTTCCTCAAAGGGTCCCTAATTGGGTTCCCTATGTGGAAGCCACATCTTAATCCCTCTCCAATCTGGCTCTAAATCCGTTTTTAGAGCCAGTGCAGAAAGGGCCCTAGGCTTCAAAACTTACTCAATTTGGTTCTGCCATGAATAGTACTTAGATATCAATACAAAACATGGAGAATGTGACCTTAAACTGTTTTAGTGTAATGTTTTTACAGTTAACAACTGAATGATATATTAATGTATGTGAGATTCCATAATTATATTTGTTTTAATGGAATTTTATGTTACCTGTGCCCAAACATCTTTAGATAAAAGAACAGAAGATCCAAAAAATGGTCCTTCCAATCTTGGAACTTGGTCTCACAGTGGTTAATTATAAGGTTGTGAGACGTACAAAAGCAGCATATTAGTGCAACAACATTTTCTTCACTCATGGGGTTTTTCTCCACTTGGCCTTATTCTGGAGCATATCCCAGAATAGGGACTGGCTTTCTGCATGCTGGTGCAAACTATGGAAAGCCCCAAGTGAGGCCTGCCATAGGCTGTATTAGCTTGTGGCCAGCAGACTAATATTCCAAGATATATTCCAAATAAGGCCAAGTACAGAAAGGGTCATGGTTCCCATGAAGATCATTCAACAGAGCTGATTTTACACAGAGTCCTGCCCTATGTGAATTTGCCAAACCCTTTTCCAAAGCTTAATAACTTCCATATTAGCTAAGCTTTATGTGGGCAAAGCCTTTTTTTTTTTTTTTTGCTTAACCTGAAAAAGAAAATCTCCTCCCTATCTAACATCTCCAAAAAATGAGCAACCTTACACATTTATAAAGGGTGGATTATAAATTCCTCAATTAACTAACTAATAAAATACGCATCTTTCTTTTGATACTGCACTACTTAGTAGGATCCTTACTCAATTTAAAATTCATTTATCTGGGCACTGACTTAACTTTCACCACCAAATACCACAGTCTATCACGTTAATTTTTTTTAAGTGCCTGTAAACAGACTTTCTAGTGTTTATTTTGGGTCTGCTTGTAATGAGAAAAGATGATGTATCTATCTTTTCACTAAAAGCCAGCTGCTTCATTATTAACACTGGCTTTCCCCACTTCCTTTCTACATTCAAGTTAAAAGTACAGCTGCAATAAATGTGGCTCCTCACAAGACGTGCAGATGTTAACAGTACTGCAGGGCATCAAGATACATTTCAAGAGCCTTGTAAGTGCTGACTCAAGTTGCTTTCTCAACCATGTTAGCTCCTCCACTATCCTATTCAGCAACATCAGGGCCCCCTAAAGATTTTAAGAGAGAGGAGGGGGTGATCAACACATCTGCCAGTTTTAATGACTAGGTCAAAATGTGTTACTAATCAAAAGTAATTTTATTTGAGTCAGCAGACAATAAGGAGTTTGAATTTTTTTGAATAAAAGTCAAAAATAATTCTTTTACCACAAGCCTTAACGTAACCATGACTTATTATATTGATAATTATGATGATTTATTTATTTGTTTGTTATTTTATGGTGTTACATGGGTCCCTGGCACAGAATGGAAAATGTATCACTGATGACATTATTTATACTGTGACCAAATTTGATTACTGTACCACTAGGCATAAAAAAGGGTTTACTCAATTGTTTTCCAACCCAATCATCACAAAGTACATGAAAAAGCACCAAAATAAAATTAAAATATTTATTTTTATTTTATTACTTTTAAAAAATACATATAATGCTTCATAATGTTACCTATGCAGAAACTTTTGTCCACATCGGGCAGATTTGAAATAAGTTACGTGACAAAAAAGCAGTATGTACAAACTAACTGGAAAAAAACAATCAATTTTCATGGCACTATTCTGATGCACAACCAGACAGTAATATAAATTTCACAAAGCTGATATCCTTTACCACTGCATAAAGACATCAATACAATAAAATTTCTCCCCTGAAGTGCCTGAATTGTTGTTGATGTAAAACAAAATACAAATTCCCCCCTCTGTCAGGAGCCAGGGAAGTATAATATGATGATGATATAAGGAGGTTGCATTTCAACTCACCGCTCAGTTAAAAAACACCACCAAATGGTTTTGATCCATCAACAGGGCTGTTGTAGGGATGAAAAGGGCTAGGAGAAAAGATGGGAACTTTCTATATGACACTCACTTTTGGGGATGACAGAACGGACATGAAGTTAATTTCAAGATCTTATGCCTACCAACTATACTGCACACTAACAATCTTGTGGTTGAAAAATAAGGATCTTTATTGTGCAGCAATACTCTGATGATGTCAGTATCATCCACAACAGGCAGAAAGTGTTCCCTCCAAACCTGATAGGATAAGAACCCAAAAACACAACTGGAAAACATATTTAGGCCTCTGCCGGTTATAATACACTTCATCCGATAGAAGTATATTCCAATAGTTAGCTTTCTTATATAAAGAGAAAATAGGGAAGTCTATATATATTCTTTCAAAATTAAACTCCCCAAATCTAGGAAATGCTATATAATGGATAAAATGGTAACAAGACCATAATTTGTTTCTTCCTATCTCAGAAGCCCCCCTGAGAAATTATTACACCTAATAATAATATTAATAATAATAATAATAATAATAATAATAATAATAATAATAATAATAATAATAATAATAATAATAATAATAATAATAATAATAATAATAATAATAATAATAATAATAAACAACCATTGGCATTGACAAAATATCCATCTGCCAACTACAAAAAGCCACTTTACTGGGGTCTGCTCGGATAATTCGCCGATACATCACACAGTCCTAGGTGCTTGGGAAGTGCCCAACTAGTTATATAACACGAAATCCAGCATAGTCATCTTGTTTGCTGTGTGTAACTGCTGTTTTACATAATCATCATCATCATCATCATAATTCCACCATGCACTACATCCTCATAGTGATGTCGACAGGCTGTACTTGCCCAGGAAAGCAGGCGGTAGAGGACTTTTGCAAGTGAAGCAAACAGTGGAAGAAGAGAAGCATGCATTAGCAGATTATGAGGCAGAAAGCAAAGAATCAGCTTTGATTGAAGTCAACAACCAGAAGCTTCTCAAAGTTCAGCAAACCAAGAACCAGTACCGGAAAACTGCAATTCGACGCCGAACTGACAGCTGGCGCAATAAAACACTGCATGGACAGTTCTTGGAGAACATTGAAGGCAAAGTGGACATGGAAAAGACCTGGTCTTGGCTTACAAATGGAACATTGAAAAAGAAAACAGAAGGACTGATTCTTGCTGCACAAGAACAAGCAATAAGAACAAATGCCATCAAAGCCAGAATTGAAAAATCAGGAGATCCAAAGTGCCGACTCTGCGAAGAAGTGGATGAAACAATCGACCATATACTCAGCTGCTGCAAGAAGATTGCACAAACTGATTACAAGCAGAGACACAATGCTGTAGCACAAACGATCCACTGGAACTTGTGCCAAAAGTATCATCTGCCAGGGGCAAAGAGCTGGTGGGATCACAAGCCAGAAAAAGTTGTTGAAAACGAACAGGCAAAACTACTTTGGGACTTCAGGCTTCAGACTGAAAGAAAACTGGAGCATAACACTCCTGATATTACAATTGTTGAGAAAGAGAAGGTGTGGATCATCGATGTTGCTATTCCAGGTGACAGCAGAATTGAGGAGAAACAGTTGGAGAAACTCACCAGATATGAAGATCTGAGAATTGAACTACAGCGACTCTGGCGAAAACCAGTGAAAGTGGTCCCAGTCATCCTCGGCACACTGGGCGTGGTGCCAAAAGATCTCAGCGGGCACCTAAAAACCATTGGCATTGACAAAATATCCATCTGCCAACTACAAAAAGCCACTTTACTGGGGTCTGCTTGCATAATTCGCGATACATCACGCAGTTCTAGGTGCTTGGGAAGTGCCTGACTAGTGATATAATACGAAATCCAGCATAGTGATCTCGTTTGCTGTGTGTAACTGTTGTTTTACATCATCATCATCATCATCATCATAATAATAATAATTCACAAGAACGATTGCAGCATCAGGTCTCTACAGTTATGAGCATTTTTGCTCCTATTGCTCCAATGGCTTCTCTAGCAGCAGAATTCAGGCTTTTTCCACATTGAGCGTATCACAGCATATGAAAGGGTCTAGCCCCTGCTAGCCACACCATAGGGCATACCAGCAGCACTGCTATCTACCCCTAGTAGCGATGGGCTGGGACACAGTGCCAAAATGACACCTTATCCTGGTCCAGTTGTGGACCTCTTTAGTGTGGTTCACAAAAGCCTACAGAACTAACCCAGACCATGCAGAGTTTGCAAACAGCATGATCCATGGTCTGGGACAGGTGGCCTGGCAGCTTCTCAGCACTGCTGGAAGAGGCCATGCCTCCAAAGGTGCCCCAACCAGAAGCTGTAAAGGGCAGGAATTGAAGTCTAAGCCAGGTAGTCTGAATGTAACAACCCATGGTGTTTACTACTGCTAGTATGGCCCAGAGTGGGCTGGCATCAATAGGCTACACTACATAGGGTGGAATAGGTTATGTAGTGAGGAAATGGTCTTAGAGGCATGCAAACTGTGCACTTGAAAGCTTTTCAAAGCATTCAATTTGTCATGTCCCTCTTAAATGAGATTTGAGTCTGTTGGGCAGAAACACCTAACACAACTGACCTTAGAGCCAGGTAATTAGAGGTAAACTCTTACTATATGGGGTTGCCGAAGGGCCTGGGCACAGCATGTCCAGCTGCACTATCCATCCATCCATCCATCCATCCATCCATCCATCCATCCATCCATCCATCCATCCATCCATCCATCCATCCATCCATCCATCCATCCATCCATCCCATCCTTACCTCACCCTATACCCAAAGGTCTCAGTAAGGATGACATTAAAAACAAAATATAAAAATGAACATACTAAAAACAATAGCAGTGCCTGAAAGTTGGAAGCCTGCATTTACAGATAAGTATTATAAAAATTAAGGTTATTTAATAAATGATCAATTTCAAAAATGCAGTTTGATTACAACTCTTCCAAGGGCAAAACAAGTTGTATCGGCAATGGCGCTATTAAAATGGCTTACCTTACAGGGTTATCACATTTTAGAACAAGGCATATGGAATACTTTATAACATTTATAAAGATATTTTATAAAGGCCTTCTAAGTAATATAAGAACTGTCACTTTAATCAAGCAAGACATTTGGTAATACAAAAAATGGGTCTTACAAAATATCTGATATAAAATCCAACAGAAAATGGCAAGGCTGAGAAAACAGATATAATGAAGACATGGATGGGAAAGGAAAGACCTTATCCCACAATCACAGGAAAGGCCAGGTTGAGGAAGTGGTCACATGACACCTTTATGGCTCAGTGTATGAGGTGTGAGAATGGAGGGATCACATGTCCCTGCTCTCTCATGCTGCATTAAGTGCACTGCACAGGTGTGGCATCTACATGGATCCACACTTGTCCAGTAACCATGGTGCCATAAGCGGCAGAGCTCTGAAACTGCCACCACTGTTGTTGGTATATACCACCAAGTTCTGGTCAGTTCCTGGGGCACCTCCATGGGCACCTCCATGCAGTTTTCTTGCCAGTGATATACAGTGGCCTGCCAATGCCTACTTCTGAGGGGAGTCTGGGGATCAAACTGGCAATCCTCCGTTTGCATTACCACCAAACTAGGACCGATGAAAGGACCTACCTAGTTAATGCTAGGTTAATGACCTCTTTGGCCAACAACATTGTAGCTGGGGACAAAAAGATCCCAAGCTGCAGTGCCAGACCATCCAGATCAGCATGTGGTATATGAAATGCATGCTACAAATTTACAAAAGTGCTACTTCAATAGTCCCCTTCAGCCTGTCTCAGTTTGTAATTATTCAATGATGCCCTTAAACTACAAGAAAATATTTTCATTCAAAGAAAGATTTGTTATTGACCTAAGAGAGGTCAAATTCATTATAAAGTTATCTACAGAAACTTTTAAAATGTCTTCTAGTGCAGCATAGTGTACTTACAGAAATCTTCTGCCACCTTGACTGTGTGTGTATTTATTCAAGTTACTTGAAGCCAAGGACTGGAAGCTTCTAAAAGTTTTGAATGTATGCATAAATTACAGATAACCCTATGTTGAATGATAGACCACACACCTCTTGAAGAAACCAACAGATCACTATGTTGCTCACCATGTGAACCAAAGCCAGATGTCTTAATATATTCCTCTGATATTAATGGAATTCAGAGTCATACTCTTAATTAACAGCTCTTACTTACAGGTATAAGAAATCTTGAAGCTTCTCAGTAATGCTACCTAGCAAGTCATATCACTCTTATTAACTATGAACCCAACCATTCAATTAGTATTTATGGCAGTTTCCTCCTGAGATGAAGCTGGAATCTTCAGAATCTAGCCTTAATTAGGATAATGGAGAGAAATTCAAAATCTTCCCCCCTTTTCTGCAATATCTGGTGTTACATAAATTGACAGTTTATAAAAAGGCAGAAAGGGTGACCAGAACAAGGAAATGACATTTCAGAATTGATTGTATTAATTTTATAATGTAGAGATTGGGTTAATGTAGACTAAATATTGCAAAGCAACTCTAACGAGGGTGTCACTTAACTTGAAAATCCATGAAAAGTAATGATCCAAAAGGAGATAATAGGCATAGCTACATTTTCTGTGTATCCTAAAAGTACAAATAAGTATCTGAATAAGATTACAATATAACACAAATGTATCAAAACTGAAAGAATAAAAATACTACTTTATATTTCCCTATCTGCTACAGAGCCCTATTTGGCTTGGATCCCAGTAATCGGAAGGAGTGCTTTTTCCATACAGATCTGCCCAAAGACTGAGAGGACTTTCTTGTAGTTCCACCTGTATCAGAGGTGCAGGGGACAATGAAACATGAGAGGGCCTTTTCTATGGTGGTCCCCAGATTCTACAACAGCCTCCCTCTGTAGGTTTGCCAGGTGCTTTCATTATATGATTTTAGCATCTGGTTAAAACGTAACTCTTCTCTCAAGCATTTGATGTTGAGGTTCCTCTGAGTGCTGTCTTGCCAGAGAGGGTGGTGGGTTATATTTCCAGTATATTTAAAGTTATTGTAAATATTTTATCTTTTTATAGCCGTCACCTGACCTGGGACTTTTGAGTTAAGGGTATGGATGTAAACTCTTAAATAGTATTTCATTTTTAAAATTTGGTTTAAAAGGATAAGCTACAGATTCCTTAACAGAATTAGCTACCCTGAGTTTGTAAATACGTAGACAAATAAAATAAAATCTGAACATCTTAATTTTGTGCCTCAAAAAGTGTGTTTGATTAATGGAATTTTCAGTGTTTCCAATAAATAGGGGTTATTTGCTCAAGTAGAGAAGGAAAAAAAAGATGTTACAAATATGCTTAGCATCCACCATGATGCGATCTGACTGCCCCAGAGGTGTACGCTTAATTGTGTATTCTCATATTACCATCACAGTTCACATGTCTGCAGATTTTTGCTATCATTTCTTTATCATTTGTTATAAAGCAAAAAAAAGGGTGTACAGGATACAAAGTGTGCAAAACAGAATAAAATACAGTCTTTTATTTTTCTAACATTGTTAGCATCTGAGTAAAGAAAAACATTCACTCAGGTGCTAGCTTGTATGAAACACTTTTACAGTTCCAATGAAGCACAGGGCGGGGTGCGGGGGGAGACTGGAAAAACTATTACTACTCCGTCTGCTCATGACTTAGAGGGAATAAACATGATTGAAATGCAAAGAGTGTCTCTAAGAAAAAGGATGCCTCAATTAATATGCAAGTGATGTTTTCTTGCCTTGAATATATTATGAACTTGCAGCATGGTAATATGCCGTGCTATCATAAGCACCAGATGGAATGGTAGGCAGTAGATGTCTCATCAAACTTAGGAAGATGTATTAATGCTCCTACTCCCTCCTTCCCTTCCCCCCCTTTCAAACAGGAACCCTTTAGCTTTGCCTCTACATTTACACATTTCTTAGCATCTATCACCTGCTCGCACAGTGCAGTTCTCCAGGGTTACTTCATTTTCACCAGGTGGTGGCAAAGCTGCCTTTTCAATCTATTTTATCTCATAAGGCAAAGGCCACAAGATGCATCTGGCTGTGCTTACTGAAGAGTACCAGGCTCTGTAAAATGATAACAGAAGATAAATGATAGCTGAAGGGGAGGGGAAATGCATTTTGTTTCAAAGGAGCAAAATTAGCTTAATTATGGACAAGCAATGTGATCGTTTCTTTTCTTCCTCCATCCACTCCCTGTAACCCCTATTTTGAAACAGAAAAAGGAATTCACCTTGAGTAAATGGCACACTTTACAATCTGTTTCACATACTTTGCAAAACAGATCAAGGAAGATCTTGGGCATTTTTTATTATCTTTAAAAGTGTGTGGATCAGGCTTATCAGGGCCAATGCAAGAAATTAGGCTAGTTGAGGTAAAGGCTGAGATATTATCCTTCCCATGTAATACATAAACACTGCATTAATGTAATGGGCAATAGGTTAAAAAAAACCACCAAAACCTACAGTCAAATTCTATGGCCCTTTAAATATGTTAATTGATATTTAAATTTTGGACAATTTAGAACAGGGGCTATAATTTTAATAAATTATATTAACTTTCCAGCAAACTTAAGTAGCAAAATGTTATCTCAGTTCTTGGTTTTATCTGCATAATAATTCTACCTATGACTAATATTGTTTTATCTGGAGTGTATATATTTGCTTTCTGCTTAAGAGGAGAACCGGCCTTAGTAGCCGGCTGTCTCATCTGTTTTATAGGGTTTTGGGGTTTTTATTATTATTATTATATAATGTGTTTTTTTTAATAATATGCAATGTATTTTGTTTTATGTAAACTATCTTGTCTCTGATTTAAGTTGCTGACTATATTTATCTGTCATATTTCTTTGATGTTACGATTATTGTTATCTTTGTTTTTTTCCATTTGTTGTGAACTGCCTTGGGCAAAAAATTATTTTTGGAAAGGCGGTATATAAAAAAAAAAAAAATGGAATGGAATGAATCAGCACTGTGGCCACATGCTTCTCCCCTGTAGTGCTCAGTACCCTTTGCCTGCCCTCCTTGGCATTTACTATGTGGGAAGCCCACAGGCCACTGTCACATCTTGATTCCACCTCTGCAGCTTCCTGTTCTGTTAGGAGGTATGTCCCCTGGGCAATCACTTCCGGGTCATACACCTGGAAATCCAGGTGTTCACCAGAGTTAGAACAGGTGCTTGACTTGGCATCCCACAAGAATGCTTGAACATCTGTCCAAATGATATAAAGCATAAAGTTCATGTGCAAAAAAAGGCAGTATCTGCTACTGTGGTGGGAGGGGCAAAAAGCCCTTAAATGCTATCTCTGTGGGCCAGCAACACAAGTGCTTGTCAAAGATGTTCACAATGTGGGAAAATTTAAAGGAAAATGACTTGCTTTAGAAACAATAGCGAGGGGTGGTGGTGTTCTTATCCCCACTGTAATCCACTCTTTACTCTAGAATATTCATGAGGTATGTTCATCACTGGCTTTGAATCTGCAAATCTGCTCTAAGCTGTCTAGTTAGCTAGATTCACATGTACCGGTAGCAAAGAAGTGTCTCAAAAGAACCCTAGAGATTGTAAATGTATGCATGTATGTGCGTGTGTGTGTGCATGCGTACATACATACGTACATAAAAATAGCCTGTGGTGTATGGAAGCATCCATAGTGCTTAATAATCTAAACCCCAATCTGGCATTAACATTTCCTGCCAAAAGTGATCAGAAATATGTATTTTTGGTTCTGACCAAAAATGTAAAGATTAGAATTTTTGTGGTGAAAAGTAAACATTTACAACTAGAAGATTCTCATGGTTAAATCTGATCAACCTGGAATTGCCAGGATATCACCACTTTATCACTGTCATCCGTGGTTATCTTGTCAAAATTATGATTAAAGATTCTATTTGGATCTGGCTTACGCTAACATATGGCACATAATAAAAATTATTCCTTAAAAAGAAAATCAACAGGCTTTACCATGAAGAAATTGGATCAACATTGCTAAAAATTCATTACAATCATTGTTTAAACTTGCAGTCTGATAAAAGATAAGAACCAATATATTTTGAATTGCCTACTTAATCCATTATGTGTTGTGACATTCAACATACTGTGCATTAAAGGATTCATTGTGGCTCTGTATGAATAAAGGCCAGCTTAAGATTGCTTATTCAGTACAAAATCTGCAGGAGTTTCATTCAAATTAATATAGTGAGTATGACTACTGAGTTGTCTCTGTTGTAGGAAGGAACAAAGCAAAATTAAATACGATTGCTATCCTTAGAAGACAAAACAGATACACTTCAAACATAGTTACTGATTATAGCAACAGAAAGCTACTTCGATTCTGACATGGAAAGGCTTTGTTTCAGAAGGAGAGTCCTCACTAGGTTAGCCTTCAGAGTATACATTGTGTATCTAGAGTGGCAAGAAAGAAAAATGCTAAACACTTTTCTGCTAAACTATTAACCATTCTTGAAGATTCAAAGAGAACTTTTCCCTTCAGATTTGTGTTAAAACTATCACTCAGGTAAGAATGGAAGAAAATACACTTCTCTGCTAACTTAGAAGATCACAACACAAAGATACTCATAGGCCCTGTCCCCATGCAATTGAAAGTCTGCTGGAACTCTTCTTTTGCCTCTGAGCGCCCCCATTCCAGGCTTTACAAGGCGCTTAGATAGCTTAGGAAAGTGAAACACCCGCAATAAAATACGTGCACTTTAAAGAAGAGTTCCAGTGTTCTTTCAGCGATTCGCGGGTTTTGCTCACTATATCTGCCTTGAGGACGCTCCATGGCAAAAGGGGCAGGGATTGCTTGCCTGCACACACAGCCAAAAAGCATTCACACATCTGAGAAATGCAGCAGGTTCGCTTCCTTTCCTTTGTAAAAAGAACCAGAATTGCTCAGAATTGCAACATTGTTATCAAGTGATCTGTGAAAGCCTTAAAAGAGAATGAGCGAAGGATCACGCTGCCGATGCCTGCAGCCACTGACTTTGCCGGGGCAGAAAGCCTTTTCTAACAGAGAACGGAGTGAAAGTAAGTGCTGAAAGTGAATGAATGAGTGATCATCTGCCTTTGCTAGGGGCGGGAGACAGAGATCTGGCTATTTTTCCTTTTAACAAGAGAGGGGGCGGGGGGAAAAAGATGCCCGGAAAGAGAAGACTGCTACCATGGGGATGGAAAGTCCGTTTAGATCGTGGCTACCATGGGGACGCTTATTCTGGAAGTGGAGGGGACTTTTAAAGTCAGCTACAACAGAGTGACGGCAGAGGAAGCCGAGAGGGGCTAATAAGTCTTTTGGGGACAGGGCCATAGCACATTTTAAAGAACCTATTCATACCAAACATGCACAATAGCAAGGGATAGAAGAAACAAGTTCTGACATCATTTGAAGAGCCCTAAAACTAAGGCCTCAAAGATGATGTTCATAAGAAAAGGAAGTATGACTTTTTACAGAATGGCTTCAAAAGACTCTGTGCTAAATCCCACAGAAAGTGCTCTTCTGGGAGAATCTTGCACGGCTACAAAAACAAAGACTGACTCCCCACTAGCCAGTATATTGCACAAGCAGCAAGCAAATTAGGATCTTCCCTCCCACATGCTGGTGTGATTTAAGAAAGAGAGGCTCAAGATGCTTGTTGGTCTGGTATATTGGCCAGTGCGGAATTCTTTTTCAGTACCCACAATTTCACCTGCATCTCTTCCTTTCCACACACAAAAAACCAAGCAGAAGGGAAGACAAGGTAGACAGACAGTATTAACAAGCTTTCTTACATATTCTTGAAAAAGTTTAAGACATTACTAAACACAGGTCAAGATGGAGAACATTAAATAGCAACAACAGTAGTAGATGCAAAACTTGAAGTTAGAAGATGTTGCCTTTCTAGAAGCTGTTCAATAAGTCTCATATACC
Organism: Aspidoscelis tigris stejnegeri; assembly: GCA_023333525.1. Lineage (NCBI taxonomy): Eukaryota > Metazoa > Chordata > Lepidosauria > Squamata > Teiidae > Aspidoscelis > Aspidoscelis tigris. The sequence continues at coordinate 30,580,437 of JALMGA010000004.1, read as the reverse complement.
ATGGAGTTTCTGTTCTTGGGATAAAGATTCCTTCCTTTCCCCGGGATCCCATTATAACACAGTAAACACAAAAAGCATCAATAGAAAACATGCATCTCTGAAGAAAACGAGACAGTGTATGAAGTCACATGGTTAAAAAATGTAATACAGTACCTTCTTTCAGTATTTTCTTTCTTGCTTATCTATTTGCCTTTCCCCCATTTGTTCTTTTACCTTCCCTAGATGTGTACAGACACACATGAACACTGAAGTGTAGATATGCCATATTTCTCTCTTTGCTTCAATAGTATTTCATTGTGCTGTTGTGTGAAAAAGGGATGGTAAGGTGATGACCTTGAAATACACTGAAAAGAGCCTCGAGCACATATTGCTAAATAATAAGCAAACTCTCTAGTGGTTATAGCAGATATGCATGTTATTACTGTTTTAAATCCCGTCCAATTTTGTAAATGGCTTAGAAACCTTGCAGTAAGTGTTAAACAAATCATATCTAAGCATTTAGGCATAGTTGTTTTTTCCTTTATGTCAAATCTGTTTTATCTGTTTGATTTTGCTTTTATGCATCTTAATTGCTTTAACTTGCCCTGAGATCTCACACTATAGGGCAGGATATAAGTGTAAGTAATAAATAAGTTAAAACAGCATTTGTAACATATACTAGACTTCTTCTGGTAAATAATAACAAATCCCTGGATATTTCCACATGTATAGAAGTGGCTTGGAGGTGGTAATATGTGGCAGGAAGTGTTCCCATCCCACCATGAAGCCACATGGAAGGCCAGAAAATGCCACTTTGGAAATGTACTCTCTAGCCTCTAACATGTAATTTGCGCAGCTACAGAAGGTTTTGCCAAATATCAATTTTAAACAAAATTAAAAGTGATTCCTTTTGGAGAAACAAGATGTTGGACTACATAAATAATTTCAGACAGGCAGGATGTTTGATGAAATCACAACATTAATCAAGAAAATGCTGTTACTGAGAGGCCTATATCTAAACTGCCTATCATTTGACAGTGGCTGCTGCCAAACATACATAATATGCCAAGAGGACCTCAGCATTGTGACTGGACCACCAGACACCTCTGATGGCATGTCAGGACTCTCAAGACCCACCAACCATTTAATTTGTAGTCAGAGTAATGTTCCACCACCATTTTGCCAGCATGGTTTTGATTATTAGGACATTCTGTAAGGTCTTGTGGCATACTACATTGGCAACTTCTTGGAGCTTGCCATGCACTTGAAAAAACAACAACAAAAGAAACAGGTATGTGGTACATTCCACAGGCCCTCACCCAACACCCCAGTAAGTGAAAATACTCCAGGGGAGCCTTGTGTAAATCTAGAGAACTACAACAAGGGACCATTGGCTTCCTCTTCATATCTGACATTTCCACTCCACACATTGACTTCTATGAAATCAAAGACCCTAATTGGGTCAACGGCACCTTTTACATAAGTATGTAAGGTAGAAATTGTCTTTTAAGCAATAAATAAAATGCAGCAGATTTTAACAGAAAATACTTCTAAAAAAGAATGCCTACAGTGAAATTTTTGTGATATATTATGAACATAGTATTTCAAACCTATAACCCACCCTGTCACTAACTGTTTTGAGTGGCTATTTACAAAACCAAGAGGAAAACAAGAGAATGTACCAGACAATAACATTGTATTAAAAACCTCATTTGACCACTCTGCGCTTCAGGAAGAACATAAAATGTTCCATTAAAGAAGAAAAAGAGCAAGTTGAAAGTGAAAGTGCCACGGAGTATACAGTTATCACTTGTATAACAATAGAAGGGTAGGAAAATGTAGTTTCCTTTGTATAACACCTTTTTTTTTTTTTTTAAAGAGCAGTCTGTCTTCTTTAAGGGATTCCCAGAAACTTTTAAGTAATGACATTTGGCTTCTGAGTGCTATAGCTCACACTGATGGATGGGCTCTCTCTTCCACAGCACAATTTATTTATAGTCATAAACTAGGTTTCCCCGCTGCGACACAACTGACCTATTCATAGTTTGGGAATTCTCTCCACCATACTACTGACTTACATTGTTGAGGGGATTTCATCTTGCAGCACCACTGACTTACACTCAACATCCCTGGTTTCCATAATCCCTGGTTTCTCATAACTGGCAATTGTTGTACCTGTGTAAAACAGTTTTTCTCTACCAGGAGATTTGTGGTGACCAAACCACACTGTCCTACAAGGGATGATTTTATTAACTAGTTTATCACCATGCCTGATTACCAGCCCCTTGTTAACCGGGCTAAGTTGACATCTCCCAAAGCAATTTGTGGCAAGCAATCCCAAAGGACAGATTAATATGAAAATGACAAGAACTAGAAATAACCTGCTATCATTGAACCTTAGATGGCACATACTGTACCTACATCCTCCTCACTTCCTCTTGCTTTTACTGGTTCCATGGTATCTATATATGTTTTGAATGACAAAACACCTGTGATGTAGAACAGGAGCAGTCATGGTTTTGTTCTTGTTTATTTCAGCAAGAAGCATGCACAGGGTGCACTTCTAGATCTGCCCTGCCTTTGCAGTGTTGTGAATGAAAATGCTGTTTACACAGCCAAAATTGCAGCAAACAAATGAGGAAGAAAGAGGGAAATCAAATGAGCATTCATAACTACATGCATAGTAATATTTCTAGCCTGAAGTGTTAAATAAAGCACATGTTGCACAGTGCCAAACATGTTGTCAGCACTTTGGGAGGAAAAAAAACCCCTGATATTGAAACAAATGTGAAATCTTAGTACACTAGCATTTATTGTGAATAAAATATTAGTTTAAAAATCAAAGTTTAAAAAACATATATATATTTTTAACTTTAACAGAATAAGTGAAATGTATTGGCCAAAATACGTCAGATCTGGGTCTACTATTTACTATGAGTCAAAGTACTGCTTGAATATATTTACCATGGATGCACTGGAACGATATGAAAATGCAAACTATATGAATTATAATCTTATCCCCCACACAACTTGCTCACAGGGTTTGCAAAGGAGAGCTACTTGGTGGGATGACCTTCATATACTTCCAGTTCTTCATATTTTCTATGTTTCATTCAATTTACAAATCGTAAGCTCTTTGAATCCAACCAGATGTATAACGTCAAGAAAAATCTTATTTTCTTTGAACCTAAAAGGAAGACACTAAGCATGAATTGCACATGGATTCACACCAGATGAAAGAGTGGTCACTACGCTCCCCTGTTAGTGCCAGGTTGTTTTCAAGTAATTAATCTGCTTAGGTTCCTAAATGTCAAAATCTGGAAATTAAATATTACAGGTCTGGCCATAAGCCAACTGAGTCATGATAAAGACAGGTGGTTTAAGTTAATTTAATGAAGCCCACCTTGCATTAATTTACATGATCACATTAGAAAAGAGTATAAAAAGGCAAGGTAAAAAGAATATAATGTAAAGTCATTAGGCAATAAAGTAACACTGCGTTTTTCCATTTACATGACTGATTTTAGATATAAATATGCGTTTTGTAACTTAAAAATGTGAACAGTGCCATCACAAACATATAATTTAAGCAGAATTTTCACCTCCCAAATCCACTCAGACTTAATGTTCATTGATGGAAAGAGTTCATAAATTCAAATGCATGTTTTGTGGAGGGTCATAAAAGGAATGCCTTCTCCCATACCGACCTGCCCGTGCCCTAAGATCTGCAGGAGAGGCCCTCCTGGTTGTCCCACCACCTTCAGTAGCAAGGTGGGCACCCGGTAGAGGTCCTTCTTGGTAATGGCCCCCAGGCTGTGGAATAGGCTCCCCCTTGAGGTGCGCCAGGGTCCTTCTCTATTCATGTTCAGGAAGAAAGTGAAGACGCACCTCTTTGCTCAGGCCTTTGGATAAATGTCAACCATGTTTCCCCTACTGCAAACACCTCTGTTCTAATTGATATTGTTTGTTTGCTTGTTTTTTTAACATGTTGGATTTTAGACGTTGTGATGATTGTTATGGTTTTATTATATATTGTTGTTTGATATGGTGGATTTTAAGGTTGTAACCTGCCCGAAGACTTTCGGGTATAGGGCGGGATAGAAATATAAATAATAAATAAATAAATTACTAGATTCAGGGCAATCAAAGCTGAACACATTATGCTCATTTGCATTTTGATTCCCTCATCTACCTGCTGTGCATACAGATAATGAATTTACTCACTCATTACTACAATCAGGGTACCAGGATCATTAGGAGAAGTGGTCAGAGCGCCACCACACTCAGTAGCTTACTTTCCTCCTCCTTCATGCACAGAACTTTAACCTACCACCAGATATACCTGGTTTGATCTGTTTCCTTTTAGCTTCTTTGCTCTTTTTTGTCATCAGTTGCAAACAGGCACTGGTTACTACTGCAGGACAAGGCTGACTTCCCCAGAATATAAACAGAGCTGTGATGTGTTTAGTCCATAATGCCATTTTCCACAAGGACCAGCAAGATGTCTCTGGGAACTTGGAAGCCACCAAGAACCACAAAGCATAACAGCAGTCTTTCACAAAGACATCTCAGCAGATAGTCCTTATAGATACTGCCTGAAATCATTTCAAACAGAGATTATAGAAAGTTTTATCTTTCATGAATCTGATAACCTTTTTACCATCTAATGACGCAATCAGACACACTTCATGAATGCCCTCTGGGAGAACCTGAGGCTATAGGGACAGATATAAAATCCCTAAATTTGCCTTACAGTATCCCAGAGCCTTGTGGCTCTTCCTCAGTCAGAGTTTCATAAGACCAAAGGTGCTACTTTCTTTGGGCAAACAGGCAGGATGAGAGAAGGATACTAGTGACGTAGAATAAATGAACATGAGGGGGCTAAAATCCACAGAAAGAGGATGAAAGGATCAAGAGAAATTGCAGATTGCTTCAGGAGGGTTCTTGTCTAAGCAATGCAAAAATGTGCTGCTTGCTTCCACTTGGACCTGTCAGGGCTCTGCTTCAGTGTGATGCTGGCACTGGACATGGGCTACCTGAATGGAGGCTGGTGACAACTGATTAGAGAGCCTCACTCACTCTCCACTCGCTTCTTTCCTCACTCCCCAATTCTTCCCCTCCTCCTTTCTGCAAACATCATCTTTCTACTGTAAATGGCAAGTGACAGTATGAAAAGTGTGAGGGGGGAGGGCAGCCACACCATGTAGAGTGCTTGTGTGCGCGTAGCAGAGAGACTAGGGTGGCGTCTACATGCAAAGAAAAATCCAGAAAAAAACTTATTTTGCTTCAGAGCATCTCCATGCAGAGCTTTACTTTGGGCTTCTAGAGCCACAAAGGAGGAAAATCCATGGCAGAAAACTCCCCCTTTAAACAGGACTACCTCCAAACTTTTTGGAAGCCACGTTTTCCTAGTAACACGGAGACGCTCCCGGGATATTGTCATGGCAATGTCAAGCCAGCACCCTATCAACCAGAGAGGGGGCGGGGAGAAAAAGATGTGGGCAAAGAAAAAACGGCATCCATGAGGACAGAAGGTACGTTTTAAATGCGCGTTTTACTGAACCTCATGGGGACACTTATTGCAGAATAGAACGTGCATTTTTAAAGTCCGTTGCAATAGAGAGACAATAAAGAGACAAAAAGAGACCATGGAGACGTGCCATAGAAGGGGCACAACAGTCTATTTTAGCTGCAATGCTACGGAGGAGTCCAGCTTCTTCCTGCCCCAAAATTTGCTTACTGGTTTTGTTGGCCACAACAAGACATGACTGCTCTTCTCTGTGTGTGTGTTTCCTACCTCCCTTTCTTACTGAGAGGCAATGGTCTAGTTCCAAATAGACAGGAGGAGAGATAAATAAAGGTTACAGTTCCTCTCTTCACTACACATACCCCTTCTGCCTAGTACGGTGATGGCCAACCTATGACACGCGTGTCACAGGTGGCACGCCAAGCCCTTTTGGGTGACACACCTGGTCACCCTGGCTCCTGGCATGTAGTTCTTGCTTGTTCTTGAAGAGTACAAAATACACAATTTCAATTGAAGATTTAGCAACAAAAGTAACTAATTTAAAGAATTATTTGTTTTTGCTTTTAATAAAATACATATATCAAAAATATAACTTTTTTACTAGAGCTACAAATATCACAAAATTATGGATATTTCTAGATGTGACACAGCACCCGAGTTAAGCTAGGTTTTTTGGTGAATTTTGACACACCGAGCTCAAAAGGCTCACCATCACTGGCCTAGTACTCCTTGGACAGCTGACATTTGTTTCCCTACACTGCTGTAATTTAAGCTACATCTTTGGAGGATGGAGGGGGGGGGGAGAGATAAATTAAGTTTGCTCCCCTCTTCACACATATCGAAATGTTTTCAGGAAGAGCAAGCAAGCAGTGGGGAATTGTGAGAACTACTGCCCTGCAAGCTTACACTCTCACCAACATTAGCCCATGTCCACTAGCCTTCCTATTAGATACTGTGTTCCCAATCATAAAATGGAAACCATTGCTATGGCCATTTAACCAATTACAGAGGGAATGATAGGCAGAATACTGGACAATCAGGGGATATCTTGAAATCTACAATTTGGGTTAGGATTATGCCCTTTTCACAAGGGATCACTGACCTGGGTAGGAGGGAGTCCACAGGCCTCACTTCCACACATTGGTGTGGTTTAAGGGAGGCCTCACCTGCTCCTAGTATGCTCTGTCTGCACAGTATGGATCATAGACCAGGTTAGGGTGCCCAAAATAGCATCTTACTCTGGTTCACTTGTGGACTGCAATTTTGACAGTGCAACAAGGCAAGTCACCAAAAAGTGTCCTCCAAGAGTTCCGATTTCAGGGGATCCATTCATAAGAACAAGATACAACAGCAAAATGGGCTGCCAAAGAACTGTGAAGGCCAGGAACGTTTATTCTTTTTTTTTAAAGCATTCAGAGGCCCCTCAGGCTTACTCTGAAGCTGACATGAACTTCACAGTCAGTGCAGGAGCTGTGTGAAACAGGCTGTGCCTTGTTCTGCACCAGCTTGGGACGGATGGCTGATTTCAGTATGAGGTCATCTACTTTGTACCGGGATAGCACCACTCTGTTTGCCCCATAACTTCCCAGCTTTGGTAAAGGATTTCAGCTTCTAGAACCAGGAGATAGGAAGAAAAATCTCCCTAGAGCATTGCTAATTTTATGCAACTCCTGTTCTGTCTTTTTAACCATTTTCCTAAACTATATAATCTAAAGCATCATGGCTCCACCTAACACCAGTGGTTTTATAGTAGCATGGAGCACAAAAATGCTGTGTTACTTTTCATGATTGCTGTAACCATCCTTGGGGCTCAGGAGTTGTTCTTTCCATGTTACCAACATCCTTAGAGCAGCCACATTTTTCAACATAGTGTCAGATGCCTGAAAGCAAGGCCAAAGTGTGCAAAAGGTGTAATTCACTATTATTACTATTATTTGTAAACGTGCAATTGCTGGCTGAAACTACAGCTATTGTATGTTGCTGGCTGACATCTAGAGAGCCAGAGGCCACGAAATTTGGGGTGGTGGTATTATTTAGATGAAATCACACAGTTTTTGCTTCAGTTGATTCTTTACCTTTATATGGAGTCTGAAGACAGGACCTTTTTTAAAAAAGACACATGACCACCCTATCTAAAACATGCAGCAATTAAATGTAAAAGCATTATGGGAAATGCACGCATATGAATTAGACATCTTTCAGCACACGTTTACTCAGAAGGATTTCTATTGATTTTACTGGAGTTTACTCACAGTCAATTGATTTCAGACACCTACATAAAGTGGAGTAATTGTTCCATTTGTTGTGTCTATAAAGCCACCATTTTGTTAGGTGTTGTGGGCTCATTCTTGATTTAAACTAATCCGTTATTTACAGAACACAAATGCTACAAAGTCTGGACAAAATTGGGATCCAATATGTGGGGGAGGGTGAGAGGCAAAACATTCCATACAATTCACTTGCAAAAGTGCCTTTCAAAAATGCATGATTCAAGGAAGCAAAGGGTGTTTATTTACAACTTTATTTGGAAAGACTTCCAACGTGAGTGAAAATGAAAAAAAAGAAAAAAAGAACAGCAGTTCAAGAATCCTTGATCAAGAAACCACATGCTTCTGTTCCTGAAATAATTAAAGTATCTTGGAATATACTGGGAATATTATGAACACAAGCTTATTCTTCCCCATCAGCAAATGCTCAATTTTTTTTCTTTGGCTCGAGATGGATTTAGCCATTATGAAAGGTGATAGGGGACAGAATTACATTTCACTCGAAAAATATTTAGACTGCTTTCTCTCACTTACAATACATTTTCCTGGAACTTAAGAGGCCAACATTATTTGCTGAGATTTTTTACTCACAGTCAACTCCCTTGTTAGATAAAGGCATTAAGTATGATGAATGAAACAGTGATGCAGCATTAGCTTCAGGCCTTTAAGTATTTCCATACTTTCCACAACTGGCAGAAAACCTGTTATGTAAGACTACAAGTTGTCCTGATGTAACAATGTAAAAATGTCACATTTAAAGTAGACCAAGCCAAGAAAACAGTGTCTAAGAATGCTTGCTGTACAGTAATATTTATACATATAGAGAAAGTAAAACAAACAATTTTCTAGCAAAACAAGTGGATCATCCTTAGGTTAAATTGCTGGGACAACTAAGACTTATATGTCTGTGGCACTTGTGATCCTGCTTTTTTAAAATATATCATCACTCGCTTGCACAAATGTTAAAACCAGAAAGCTTCTCTCGTACACAGTGGCTATAAATGCCAAATCAATTTTCAGCAGATAATAAAGTCCATGTTTTACAATCAGCAATGCAATGTTTTACTACCCAAAATGTAAGCTAATAATATATAGCTCTGCTAAATGGAAAATGCAGATACTCTGTTAAAAATGGGCTGGCTATGAGATGATAGATCATTTCTGCTGGGACCTTCTTAAAGCTGTGTGCAAATGTTTTGAAAATATCACATGATGTGGCCATGTGTTAAAAATTATGGCCAGTTAAGTTCTCTGCTAAGAAAAATATGTGGGCAATTTATGAAATGCACTCCAGGATGGAGATGTCTTAAGTAAAACCAGATTCTGAAAACAAACCCTTTTTTTCTAGAAACATGAACTTAAAAAGTTGCAGGCACATCTGGAGAGCAGAAGGAAAGAAGGGGTGGTCTGACCTAATACTGGCCATCTTCTGAAAGAACAGCATTATTTCTGGGCTATAGCAACTGTGATCAGTGGTTGTCCTTTTAAGGCAACCATCCTGAGTATCGCCATGGGCAATAATAAAGCATTTTGTAGGCCAACATCTGCTCTTTGAAAGTATGATAAAACACACAACTGCATGTGTACACACATACACACACACTTTAAAGCAAATACACACTAGAGAAGTGAAAGGAGGCTGATATTTTATTTTAAAAAACTCTAACATGCAATATGGCAGACTCATTCTAGGTAAGTAGATGTTGGGTTGGAGCTTTAGCAACCACCCCCTTTAGAATGCCTTGCCTCATAGTCATGATATAATTAAAGTAGATATAATTGGGAGATGCACAGAGATTAATTCTATGCTTATGATAAAAGTGAGGCTGCACTTTTCTTGTTAGCCCATTCTTAAACATGTTTACATTAAGGATTGTTGTACTGACTTGAATAGAACTTTTATCAGAACACATGCATGAGCTGTGAACTATAGACAATACTGTGCTGGCTGGTACACTGGACTGCCCTGTGTACTAGAAGTCTCTCCTGTGCATTCTGAAGCAGTCTAAGGGGGGCACTGCCTGGGACTTCCTTTAGACCACACCAGCATGCAGAAGGGAGGCTTTTAGTACTTGCTGGTCCCAGATGTTGGCCAATGGAGAATTCCCCTATGATGGAAAGCCTGAACCTGAGCTGAAACATTCCAAGTTGCAACTGGGGCAAACAGAACAGAACATTTCCACATGGTGATTCAGATAATAATTCCATGCAAATAGTAAGAGAGAAGACTAGGTTAGAAATGTGCATGATTATCTGCACTGCACTACTCCATGGTGGTAATATAGGCCAAAAACAGATTTTCCACAGTCATGTGAATGAAACTACAACATAATTCACATACTGCTCATGTTGTTGTTTTCCACACAGCACTACAAATTTGTTTTGACAGCGCTCCATTTTCACTTTCATACATGCACCACAGCAATAGCAGGAGTAGACTAGCTATAAAGGATCCTGGATACACCCAACACTGGTAGCCAATCAACCCCTTTGCATTCACTAGCAGTTCTGCACTGTCTCCTTACTTAGGAGAGGGCTCTTGCTAGACATAAGTTCATAAGGAGGAGGCCTATTATTAAAATAACAATTTCTGGAAGTCTTGGAATAGATGCAAAGGATGATTCTGGAAAGCCAGTTGATAAGGCTTACAAATAAACACACAGACCCTGCCATGACATAATATCAGATAGTACAAAAATACACATCCTTTAAATTTCCTGAACATAATATGCTTATTTTAAAAATACAAAATCTTTCCCAGATGGCTAATAATGCCCATTTGGGGGGGAAGAGGGGGAGAAACAAACACCACAATAATAAAAGGCTGAAATATGCTGTGAACAGATTGAGAGGCAGTGCATCCTAAAGGAAAGGGGGGAAGCAGTACAGATGGGTGTCAAAAATAGCCAAGTGTCAGATCTGCTCAAGTATCTCCATTCTGGCACATGCTCCCAGTCACAGCTGTTAGTGTATTCTCTGTATCCAAGTGCAAGGTTTTCTAACACTCAGAGCTGACGTTAAGACACACACACACACGCACACATGCATGCATGCACAAACGCACACAGAGAATGCCGTGCACTTCATGCTTTCTGCCACTCTAAAAGCCTGATGACAGAAATGTATGCAATCTTCATCATCATAATGTATATAGGCTCGAATATTGTCCATTTTACTAAAGGAGTATGTCAGTTTAGCCAACAAACAGATGAAGTAATTGTCAAGAAAAAGGCTTCATAAGAAGTTTTTGAAAAATCACTCACTTTAAAGATTTCATGATTGTCAAAAAGTCACAAGGTCAGCCCCATTTGTAATACAGAGCATGTCAAAGATTACAACAAAAACCGTAAATAAGCATTTTCAGTACATGCACACTCAACATGCATAGATGCAAGATGCATCTGTTTTATAAAGAAAGGCAGTTTTCACAGTGAAAAGAATTCCTGCAGCCAGTGCTGTGTTCCTAAGGACTACGTCCAGCAGAATCTGACCAAACCGTCATTTAAAATCACAGCGTTAAAACTGGCCCTTCTGGTCCTCAGTTGTCATCTGTGTGAATTAATCTGCCTGCATTCCATCCCTACAAATCCTCCTAGCCTTGGGCTCTGGACAAATAATACTCCCGCTTTGTTGATTTTAGGACGACATTAGTGACAAAAATACATGCCAATTATGGCATATGACCGGGCACCCACATCCTAAAGGAAAAACATTCTTCAAACAACTGGCAATACCTACATACAAATGTGGTCACAACAAACTGGCAGATAGTGTTTCAAAACACCATCTGTGATGGAAACACACTCTTTAGCAAAGAGAGTCTATTTTTCCTTTCACTTATCCAAAAGAAACAGCCAGTTGCAGAATTACTGTCTGATACACACAGAAAGACACATACATTCTGTTGAAGTACACCTGTAGGTTCCAACACCTTTCCTCTCAAATAAGCACCCATCCTTGAAGAGATAAGTCTTTATTCTCAGTCTCTGGTACAGACACACACACACACACACACACACAAAAATGCTCCTTCTCCCCCAACATTTTTTCCAGGAAAGCTGTTCACATAATTTACCCTACACAGATGAAATATTTCCACTGGCAGCACCATTTATCAATTAGGCAAGAGGTCATGATCCAAGGATAATATTTTCAGGGGGAAACCTGACATGCTAAAAATTTCCACTCCCACAGCAGTTTCACCCATTCAGCAGAAAGACTTAAGATTGAAAGAGAAATACAGATTCAGACGCTGGCAGCTAAAGGCTGCAGATTTAAGTGAAAAGTCTGAACTAATTTGTTGAATTCCCTCTCACTTCATTTCTCTAGCATAAGCAGCTTTTCAAAGAGATCATTCTCACTGTTTTCCCCATGATCACACCAGTCATCTCAACCGATAAATCTAAGGATTCCAGATAGAATACAGCTCAATCATCAGAGGTAGATGGGTGCAGTATTTCTCTCCACAGCTTCAAAGAAACACGCACTCGTAGGCAGAGAGAGATTTCCTTCGTTTCACATTCAATATTGCAATCTATTATGCACGGAGTATTTTTAATGCACACATTACAACCAGTTCCCTCCATGCATGTGTTACAATTAGCATCTACAACAACTACTCTCCTGCATGCCAGCTTCTATACATTTCCTCCCCTTGCTGCTAAAGACACCCAGCTATAAATGACTCGGAGCTTTCTCGTTTTCATCAAAGCGAAAGGTGGTAGGTGGGAGGAGAGAAAAGAGAAGCACTCACCAGGCATCGTGGATAAAACAGAACCCCCTACAAAAGGCTCCCCTCCTAAAAAACGCGCTTATTTGGGACTCAGCGCCTCCTGTTCTGGAATGAGCATAGAGAAGCAAGGAAGGCCATCGTAAGTGGCTGTGGCAGTGTAGCTGGAGGCAGGATGCAAGGCGCGTGCATTTGCCAGGCAAAGACAGATGGAGAGCTGACACTCGGTGTTGCACTTGGAGCAGAAATGTGAATGATGACAGGCGCACATGTGGCCTTGAACCCAGCCCCCGTCTCTTCAGGCAGAACAATGACAGGGATGTGTGTGCAAATTATCACAGCCTCTTCAGCTGACTCCTCGTACTGTACCTTTCACAGCAAGTTCCAGAGGACCAAAAGAATAGACAGTGAAATGCAGAATGATAAAGCTGAACACTGAATTATTCATTTTCTCCCTCTTTAGAAGTTAACCCTTTCTCGCACAGAAAGTGTCTATTAAAAGCAGGGCTTCATCCCTTCCCCCTGCCAATTAACGACTAGAAATTTCAACTCTTGTTGAAGAGAAACACACCCTATATTGCTTCTGTGGTTTAAAATTTGCAGTGTGTGGGAGCACAGAAGTTTGGGTGGTTTCTTTCTTTCTCTTTCTCTCTCTCTCTCTCTCTAAGGAAAATAAAAAGAATTTTGCTATTGATGTGTCATTTTATCACAGCAAACAGAGTATCAAAATCATTCCTTTTGTCAGCTTCTCAGTGGTATGTATAAAATAGAACACACTTAGAGGCAGTCCACTTTCATTTTACTACAATGCTTTTAACCCCCTGGGATTCTGGCATTGATATGCTCCAATATTTGCAGCTTACTCTTCCTTTACCTTGCATGGTGATCCATGGGGGTTGAAAACAAAATCTTCCCTCAAAGCTTTTTTCTGAAAGCTAAACAATCATGTCCTCCCGATTTCTGCACTCCCCTTAAATGTTTATCCTTCACATGAATAACATATGCCTGGCTAGGTTCAATGCACTCTTCCCCATTAAGCTTTAATGGACACCATGATACATAAAACTACAAGTCTTTGTTACAGTGCTTTATCTAAAGCTGGCTATTTTCCTCTCAGCAGTCTCTCTTCAGTTCTTTGTAAAACATCCTCTGCCTGATAGGAGAAACATATGCCTGACTCACATACCTTCTGCAACACATTTAAGCATATATATAGATATCTATCTTCATGAAAAGTAACCATGTTTGGTCCCTACAAGACACTTTCCCAAATGCGCAAGTCCACAGAAAGGCTTTAGAAAGAAACATTTTACAGCTTCATTAGGGTAGCTCCTGCTTTCTCTGTAAACCTTCAATTATTTTTCAGACCTTGTAAAATCTCCAGTGGGGTGGGGTAGGGAGAAAAATCTTTCAACGTTTCTATGCTCAAGGAATCACATTAAAACTTACTATATTATGTATTTCCTCATCTCCTCTAGTATTTTTCTTCTTTCCATAGTGGTGAAACAGTAAGAAGAAATTGTTTTCAGGGAATTACTTGCACCTAGCAGCAAACTGGATTTTGCTGAAAAACTACCAAAAAAAATACCCCAAAAAGCAACCACTTAGTTTTCAGATTACTGCTAGCAAAATCAACATATTTAGCACTGCTGAGCTCGGAGGTATTTTTCCTAAAACTACAAAAGCACACAGTGGCCACTGTGTGCCAGCCTTAATAACAACAACATAATGGGATCTATTAGGACAATGCTATGCTCGTCTTAAATCAGATATCTGCTATAGCACAGCTGAGCGTAACATATTTGTGTTGAATCCACGTTAATTTTTAAAAGTCTTATGAGGCATAAAGCACTACAATATCACCATCTCACTTTAAAACAAAGATGGGGAGGGAGGAACCCCTTGGGAATATCTAACCTCAATGCTGTTTAAGTATGAGAGAAACTACCACCTCACTGTTTATTACTAAGACACAAACAAACAGAAAATGCTATAATTCAGACAAAAGCAGAGAGGGGACATTTTCATTCTTGGAAAAGTCACCTTTTATCAGTGTACAAGCCTACACAGAATTAGCTGTAGAATTAGGGTTGGAAGCAAAATAATATTTCTAAAAGAAGTGACATGTTTTAATGAAACATAATAATGCACAGTTTCTAAAGTGGATCTTAATATCAGTTCATTGTATATCCTCAAACCACGGTTCAGAAAAGAGAACATGACCATATGCCATGTGATTATGCATCTTTTCTATGTGTAAAAAGGCTTTTTAAGCTGTTATCTGACTACAGTAATTGCCATTTAAATTGATCCACGTCAACAAAAACTGGATCCCTGGAGATTCTCACCTAGAAGGCTGCTTATGGAGAGGGCCCCAACAGAATGTGTGTGCATCTGAGACAACTTCAGCATTTTCTCAAGCAGCCAGCTGCAGAAATCATTTTCCTCTCTCATTATTTAATACTCTGAGCAACCCATTTGGCAGTCCTTCTCAAATAAATATTCCTAGATTTTTTTTTAATGTAACCACTTAAGTATCACTGTAACAACTTTGGTGGCACTTAGTTATTTTTAAAAAAAAAAATTAAGTGAAATGAGGCCAAAATGTGTAACAATCAATGTCAATGAATCTTAAATATTACTATTCTTGGCTGGTTTTCCCTGCAGATAAAAATAGCAAACAAAAGGGAACAGAATATCAAAGCAAAATATCTGCATGACCCAAGGATTACTCGCTGAAGACAAAATAAGTTTCAGGTCTTATAAAATATTGTATGTTGCATAGTCAATGCACTAAATCTACATTGTAGATCTTCAAATTGCTCGTAAAATAATGTCACAAGATCAAGTGTGACTTCTC
Organism: Aspidoscelis tigris stejnegeri; assembly: GCA_023333525.1. NCBI lineage: Eukaryota > Metazoa > Chordata > Lepidosauria > Squamata > Teiidae > Aspidoscelis > Aspidoscelis tigris. The sequence goes on along the minus strand of JALMGA010000004.1, from coordinate 30,565,075 downwards.
ACAGCCAAAGTTATCTTTACACATCCACACCCACTAATTTTCAAAATTTAATTTATGTTGGACCTTCGAAAGCTGATACTGCATCCTATTACCCATAGGAGGCAAATGGTCTCATAACCCAGAGCATTAGATCTTTAACCCTATAAGCAACAGTGGGCACCGAAATTAATGTGACATGCAAACATAGTAAATAGAATGCATTTAAGATTGTAGTACCTAGTTTTGAAACCTATTTTCTCTTGATTACGGCTAACTTACTAGGAGGGACTAGGAGTCCCCTCAATTGCATATGTAGCTAATGAATGTTCTTTGTTAGTGGTGAAGGAAGAAAACTAACTCAAAGCTTTTCTGCAGGCCTTCTCAACTTCCCCTCTCCCCTTCACATAGACTGTTGTGATACACTGTGACTTCACACAGTCGGTATTAAGTGAGTTAATTCAAAGGCATTGAAACCTCATTGATCCTAACTGAAAGCAATACACCCAACCAAATAGTTTTCTACCCCATCTGTTCTAGCCTGCCACCAGCTATTCAATTCAAGACAATTAATAGTTTCAGATATTCTAACTGACCCAATAAAGGCACTCATTTAAGCAGGGCTGCATTAACAAAGTGAAAAACCAAGGGCGAAATGGGTTCAAATGAAGCATTTTACTCCTACTTGGCATTAACAAAGCTGAATAATGCTTATTCTGACTTTTTATGTGCAAGGCTTGATAAACTGAATGAGAAGGCACTCAATGATCAGGCAATGAGCATTGATGAATGGTCATTAGGACACCCTCTCATCTCAATGCAAGCCTGCTCAAGAAAGTAGCATACCAGTTGGAAAGGGTAGGTTGAGTAATGTCCCAATTTCCCTATCAGCTCTTCTGCTTTCACTGTCAGGCCACTGAGAACCAAATGAGGCTGACATATTGAAAAGCAATCTTTTATAGGCGAGGGACAAATAAAACAGCAACATTAGTTAGGTTTTTAAATTCTGGGTTGCTAAGTTTGTCATACCTCAAATATCTGATTTTCCAAGCAGCTGGGAGTCATTAGTATCTTCACAAGCAATCCTACTAACAAGGCAAACCCCTCCTTACACATGAGCTGTTGATATTTTTGTGGGGAGATTCCATTTGGATGCCTTCCTAACTATATTCAGTAGACTGTCAGTGTGATGTACAGTAAATATACCACTACATGAAGATATGTATTCATTTCTTACAGCTGGTAGCTGTACTGTAGTGCCATATTGCTCTAATACATTTATTTATTACCTTATTTTTAATCATTTTCAAATGATTTCCTAATGCCTTATCTAATCTTATACAGTATTTATACTAATGACAAATTAAATTATGTCTTCTATGAGGGGAAAGCTGCGTACTGTATTTCTACTGCAAGGATGTAGTGCTGTCTGTTTGAAAACAATACAACAAAACCCTTTGAATGGTTTTCTTTCTTAATTTAGTCAAATAACATATGTAATAAATTCTTTTTAATTCTTTCCCCCACCCTTTTCTTAGCAACATTGCTAAAACACTCTCATGGGGCATGTGGTTTTATGTTTGGATTCAGACATTTCAAACAAAGGTATCAGTGTTTTCCCTACATTCTTACTGATGAAGTTTATTCTGTCTCTTAAAGTAACTACTTCGGGATTTAGAAGATACAGCTTAGTGAAACAGAACTAGAAAAATGTTTACTTACATATTTAAAGAATGACACATCTGAGAGAAAAAATACAGTACTAGGTTAGGCTGTCAGTATATAGTGCATCTTTATTTAACACCGTATTGAGGCCTGTGTCTAAAAACAGTTTAAGCGTACATCTAAATATACAGAAGGAGTAGTACATGTCTGCAAAATTGGTACAGATATGATCTCTTCTGTTAAACAGAAGGAAGGCCAACTGTCTTGGACAACCCTTTTGAAATGCTTTGAAATGATAAGAACTAATACCTTTTAAATAATTATCAATATAATTTATCACTATGGCCAGGGAAGGTATTTCGGGCTTTGATGCTAAAACAACCTGGATAGGTCTTTACTGAGGGTTTGGTATGATACAGAATGCCATCTTACAATAGTCAGGCCTTCTCTTTGGAATGCCATCCTTTCTGCTGTTCGGGATGTACATACACTTACAACTTGAAGATCCATATTTTTACACAGGCATTCCCAATGTGAAAGTTTGCTTTTAGCCTGCCCTGCTCAGTTTTTAATGTGTTTTAACCGCTGTTTTTACTTTGGTTTCACCCTTGTGTTTAATGTTTGGAAACTGCTTTGAGATTTTTTTTTAAAAAAATAGAAAGCAGTCTGAAAATGTCTTAAATAAATGAACACACTGGGGCCATGGGAGGCAGACAGAAAAATGAGAATAAATGTACTTTGAGAAAAATGCAAGGAATTAGGACAGATTTTTATCCTGTTTCCACATTTACTTGAGCTATCCCAGTCCATGCAATTCATCCCAAACTGGGATAAGTTGCTTCAGGGCTGGTTCAAAGCCATATTGTTCTATACCAGCCCCAGCACTAGCTCCAGAGCTAGCACCAACTTCGGGACTGATATGGGAGACCCTCCAAATGCTCTTAAGCCAGGAACAAAATGGATCCCCTGTAGTATACTGGATCACCCCAAGCACTCTGAAATCTCAATATTGAGGTCTATGGTTTAACTGTACTAAAACACCATTTGGGGCACCCTGAGTGGATGGAGATAGGGACTCTCTTATCTTGCACCAGCAGGCAAAAGGAAGATGCCTAGACTTTTTCTTATAACTCACTGAATATAAGCGAACCTAGGTAACAGCTTGTGATGCGTTGAACAGACCTAAAAATATCCTACAAAAATCATTAATAATGCAATCAACTAGGATTGCGGGTATTATTTCATTTTCTGCTGTAAGGGGAGGGGAGCCTTTATCTCAAAGCTTTTATTATTACAGTAAAGGATTCTTCTCTCTTGACATGCCATGGATAGGGTATAGGCATGAAACTATGGATACTCTTCGAGTACAAACGTGACATTTGGCACAAGGCTGACTGCAGGGGCTGTAGGAGAGATGAGCTGTGGTCTATCCAATAAGTATGAAGAGCTCCCCTGGATTCTCTTAGCTTTTGTCCTGTCTTAGGTGCTCACAAGAGGGTGAGGCTATTTTACCCATAGCTCAGAAGACTCAGTGAACTTCCATGGCAGAGCAGAGATTAGAACCCAGTTCTATCCTAGTGTTCTTAAGCACTGTGACACCTTGAGCAAAGGAAAGCTGCACTGAGTTAGGTATTGACAAAGAGTAGCTATAGAGAGTTAGCCACTGATATAATTAACACTTTTTATTATCAAGAATATAAAAAAGCTTCAACTATGTTAGAGGAAGTCACATAATCACTGTAATTATTGTTGTTGGGTACAGTAGAAATCATGTCTGGACTTCTGGCTGGCTACATGGGCACTTCCATGGGCACCTCTAAGCAGGTTTTTTGGCAAAGATAGAAAAGTGGTTTGCTTTTGCCAAACTGAATCAGCAACTCTTTGATTTCCAGGCAGTTTTCTCTGAGCTACAACCACTCCCTTCACATGACCATACTTACCAGCAAAGACCTGAGTGCTTCAGAACTAGAGTCCTAATTTAGGAGAAACAAAAAGAAACCTCAGATACCTTGAGCATCTAAAAACAATCTTTTCTAGTCCATGGTTTCTTCAGCCCACAGAAACTCTACACTAGAGAAATGCGGGAAAACATTTATGTAAATAATACTTTTTCCTTTTCTTCATTAGCAACATTTTGATACCAGTCCCTTTAATAGGGATTGCTACGTTCACTAAGAACTATTGTTGATATTGTGGCTGTTGAAGTGTCTCTACCTACCGATTTTGACAGATAGCAAGTTAGTTTTGTTAGAATGCAAGTGTATGCTCCAATGAACTTTCCCTTCTCTCAGCACCAGAGACAAAACCTGCAGCTCCGCTCTGTGCTGGCAGCCATCTGGACAGCTTTCTCTCAATGTCTGCCCCGCACCACACTGCAGGCAACATTTCAGGGCTCCAGAGCTCTGTGGAGCTATTCATGACATACCAATTTCACATTTTCTGCTTCTACACTTGCAACAATAAATGCTAATGAGGACTGTGAGTGACATTTTTAAAGACAATAAAAAAAGGTCTCAAATCCCTTGCATATGGAGATCCTGTTTTCTAAATTTCGCCTTCTGTTAGGGAACTGTTTAGAATTTAGAATGCAGTAGAGAAAATGAGAATAACCTTAAGAGGAATAATGAGATGATCAAAGTTATGGAATTCCAAAGAAAATGTTTGCAGAGCTGGATTAAGGATAACAACGTAGACATTTGTGCCAGTGTACTTCAGGAGCATCTCTGATCAGCAGCCATTCCTCTGGATTGCATTGCTGCTGCTTATCAGAAGGTCTCATTTGTTATAGCCTGTTTGCAAGGCAGGGTGGGGATCATCAATAACCTCAAAAAGCAATACATTCAGATGATTTAACTGCTAATCATTAGATGAGACTGAGGGTAAACTGCTACCATGAATTGGTTTGAAACAATACACTTTCATAAAGAAGCACTCAGCAACTGAGAGTGCAAGCAAGCAGAACTATCTGATTCTAACATTTCCTTTTATTTGAAGAAATAAAATAAGTACTCTTATTAATACAAAACTGAAAGGTTGCCGTTCACTGCATAGTGTGCTAAATCTTCCGTTGTGGCTAGTTACTTGTCTTTATCAGCAACTTAAGACACATTTTTTGCAAGATCCACCAGGTGGAGCAAATAAGCAACACTACAGTAATCTTGACATTAATTCACATTGCCATTGCTGAGGGAGGGGAAGAGAAATGCTGTTACATTTCCCCCTCCGCAAGTTTCTGACAATCGTTCCTTGTAAATAACACAATTGATTAATTTTGCTATACAGCCAAACCTTCACAAGCTATACTAGCATTTCTATTCCTGTTGTGATTTTTGTTTTCTTTTTTTGGTCTTGTGTCTTTTAGTTTAACCAGCTGTGTTAGGGGATGGGAAATAAGGACGTAATACCAAGACCATAAAATAAAGCCTTGTCTGCACAGCTGCCAAATTATTCCAGTGCTAAACCAGATTTTTGAGAGCTGATGCTACTGCTCAGCTAGTCCTCTTAATGTGATTTTTTATCTAGTGTTTGCCATGGACATTTTTGCTCATGTTCCACCAAAGAATTGTGCCTTGCTGAAACTTATACTTTGTGTGTGGGGGGGAGCAATGCCAATCCTACAGGCCTTTGTCAAAGGCTTCGGAAAATCTAGGAAGTTTGCGACAGATTGCTTCAGAGAATCTTCAAAGAATCTCTGGAGTGTATACGGAGATTGCACCCCCTGTCCCCCCAAAAACCTGGGGAGACAGGCGGGCCCCACATGGGTCAATCCAGATTCAGCACATGGGTGCTCCAATGTTTCCACTGCGGGCAAGCAAGCACCGATTGCTATTGGGTGCTGCACTGCCCATGGGGACACATTGAGAACTAAGGATTAGTTGAAGGATCCATTCATTAGATCCGGATCGTCTTAGATCTGGATTAAGGGAGGTCAGTGGAAAAACCCCTAAAAATGATTTTTTCAAAAAATGTAGTCTTTGAGTCATTCCTCACTGGCTGGTGCATTTGCCAAGTAAGCGTAGTAGGAGGCTTCCTTCCAAACACTGGTGGGGTCTAAGAACTCACAGGGTCTTGGAAAAGGCATAATGATGAATACACAGCCAGCACAGTAAGAGACTCAATCCCAACAGAGGTTTCTAGCAGAAAAATTATTAGTGCCCCTTCCTCTGTAGCCATGGTACTTCTATTAATGGACTAGTAATCTATGTTTACATTTCATTAAGAACCCTGGTATCTCAGTATGGGGATCAACATTATTACATCTGCTTAGAAATATATGGATACAGGCAAATATTTGATCAAGATTTCAATTTCAGAATATGTGTTTAATTATTTTAACTATTTATACATTTTGGGGGGGAGAGGGGCAATGGAAATAAATTTCAATAATATTTTATTTTATACATATTTTCAGCAGAAAAGCTGAGCTCTGATCTTGATGATTTTATATATATAGGCACACCCAGGAAATGTTCTTGCTCAGTTAATGTCTTCATAATCCCATGGATCCTGGCAAGCCAGGCCCTCTTGTCCATCTCAACCTCTGTTGACTGCTGCTTGTTTTAAATTATTCCCAGCATCAGAGTTTTTCCCAATTAATCCTGTCTTCTCATTATGTGGCCAAAGTATCGTAGCTTGAGCTTCAGCATTTGTCCTTCCAACAAACAACCAGAATTTAATTCCTCTAGTACTGACTACTTTAATCACCTTGCAGTCCAAGAGACTCTCAAAAGTCTTCTCCAGCACCACAGTTTGAAAGCATTACTTCAGTGTTCAGCTTTCCTTATGGTACAACTCTTATAGCCATACATTACTCCTGAGAAAAGCTTTGACTATATAGACCTTTGTTGTCAAGGTGATCTTTCTTGCTTTGTAATATGTCCATGTTTGCCATAGCCTCTCTCCCAAGGAGAAAGTGTCTTTTAATGTCATGGCTGCAATCACTGACTGCAATGATCTTTGAATCCAAAAAATAAAATCTGACACTGCTTCTATTTCTTCCCCCTATATTTGCCTGGAAGTGACGAGACCAGATAACATGGTCTTTCTTTCTTTGTTTGTTTGAACTTACCAATAATACAGAATAGGGACACATACAAGCTTAGCCTGGTTTTGGATCTGATCTAAGCCCATTTTGGTCGAATTGTAATCTTTTTCCTCTCTGGAAAGCAGAAAATCTCACTCCCTCAAAACAACAACCAATGAACTAAAGGACTGTTTCACAGACAAGGATGTCATGGGTGCCTAAAGATTGTAAAGATAACTTGCTTAGGTTCAGGTTAGGCAGTTGGCCAAACTAAGCTAAGCACTTGCCAGCTGGTGGCTGAGCCAATTAATTTTTTCCCCAGATCACGACTACTCTTAAAGAAGTAGCTTGCTACTGCCTTCTTTTAAAGAGATTATAACAAATAAATCTAGGAATTTCTGCATGTATAGCGGGCACTATCACAGTGACAAACAGCTTCCAAAAACAAACAACCCCCATAACTAACAAACTGGGGAAAAGCCATTAAAAAAAAAACCTTAAAGATCCCATGGCCAAGATGAATACAATATTCATCAGAAAAAAATTATTGCACATGTCTTTAAAACCAGACATCTCAAGAACTCAAACTTGCTGGGTGATAATTTCATGAGATAACTCAGAGGTACAGTACTTTACAAAGCCACCTTTCTTCTACTGCTCTGTAAAAAAACTGGGCAACAAAATGAAAGATAGCAATAATCTGAATAAAACTATCACCAATGATTGGCCAAAAGAAACCAACGCTAAATTTTCCCAACAAATGCTACAGTACCATCTTTGTGAAGCTAACCTAACCTTTAAGACATTACAGCAGACATAATGCTTTTGCATTGTGTATTCTTTTTCAGCCAGGTTCCATTATGTATATAACTCCTGGAAACAGAATAATTTGTAAGTTTCTGACTGGTTTTGCTATTAGATCATATAGCCTGAACTTTCCATTCTTTTGTTTATCACCACCACATAGTTTCTGTGATCCTCTTATTTGACTACTGCCATTGTAGAATTTCTTCCCAATAGGCATTTGGCTCTTTATTTTCCAGTATAGTTAGGGAAACACTTTCAGACACTTCTATTATTTTAGTAAGGCCATATTCATATTTGGTTTTTAATGTTGTAAACCACCCTGACGACTTCAGGTATAAGTTGAGATACAAATGCAAATAAATACTTGGACAAAATATACATGATGAGCAAAGATGCACTGCCTGGAGTGTTATTTTTTGAAATTCTTCCCTCTCCCAAACACTAACATGAACTCTCTGCAGACCAAAACCAGCTTTGACTCTGTCAATTATATTGTGGAGATCAGCTAAATGCCCTCCCCCACATTGCCCAATAATGCTGTTTGATTGGATGTCCACAACCATAATTTCCTTCTAGCTTTCATTGTAAGTTCTTTTCTCATCTCTGATAGATGTCTAAAATTTCCCTGAGTGCTCTTCTCTATCTTCAGGTTCCTCCAGATGTGCGTAAACCCCTACAATGTTTCCAGAACTATACTGGGATTGCCACCCATATTTGTGGCAATCCCAAGGTAGTCCTGGGTTAGTTGAGCAAAACCTCCCTAGCCACTAGACCAGTTTCGTCTAGCAGTTAGGGAGCCAGACTCTTATCTGGGAATACCAGGTTTGATTCCGCCCTCGCCCATGAAGCCAGCTGGGTGACTTTGGGCTAGCCACAGCTCTCTTCTGAGCTCTCACAACTCCACCTTCCTCACAGGGTGTCTGGTGTGGGGAGATGGACAGAAAGCTTTGTCAGGTGCTCTGAGTCCCCTTAAATGGGTGAGAAAAGCAGGGTAGAAAAGCCAACTCTTCTTCTTCTTAAATTGCTAATGCAGAAAACCCATCCACAACACTGGGTTTTCCAGATTTAACTCTTCTCCCTGGTACAGTGGTACCTCGACATACAAGTGTCCTGACATACAAGTGTTTTGAGATACAAGCCGCCGAGCGAGTGATATTTTGCTTTGAGATGAGAGCCAGATTTGAGATATGAGTATGTAAATATAGTACAGTACATAACAAAAACAACTGAGGTGGTGTTTTGGGAGCTGGAATGGATTAATGGGAAAATTGCTTTGAGATACGAGCGACTTGACATAAGAGCAAGGTTACGGAACGAATTAAACTCGTATGTCAAGGTACCACTGTGTTTGGCTGAGGGAACAACATGCCCTCTCCATGCAAGCACTATCACTGTTTTGGACTGTCTATCTGTTTTTATAATGATTTTATTGTGACCTGCCTGAGACCTCTGGGTATCGAGTGGAAGAAAAGTACAAAAAATAACAGCGATAGTTTACCTCTGTTTCTTCATGGAATTGTATCACTTGCAAAATATGTTGGAAGCATACAAAAAATAGCAAAGGGAAGTTGGGGGCACTTCCTACATACATACATTTTGCAAGAGGAACAATTCCATGAAGAAACACCAGACAGAGGGAGAGCCAGATATTTTGCAGAGATTACCTTCTGCCATTTGGCAAAGCTGACAAGAGGGAATTCCAGGATCTGGAGGTACCCTCACTTATGAATTTCTCAAATAAAGCTGCTGGTTAGGCACTGAACAGTTAAGGCAAAGGTCTCTCTAAAGGAAGTCGTTTTCTTGGCAAAAAGACATTAAAGGTTTGACATTGTCTTTTTCAGTTTACCAATCTAGACTGCAATTAGATCCAATTAGATCCTCTTCCAAGCGCAAACCAGTCCTCACCCAGCTTAGCTTCCAAGATTTATATAAGCTACCAAATTTTATATATATTGTAGTTACTATAAGTTAGACAAATGTTCACAGCTATTTGTTTAAATATAGAACCTTGTAACTTGAATCTAAGGCATACTTGGAAAATTCTATGCTTGATTTCTCTCCCACACACAAACATACTATTTAAAAGCTTTTCTACACTAATCTAAAAACAAAAGGTTTCTCTACACCATTCTGTGCAATATTTCAGAAATGTACGCTGATTCACATTTACACTGCCTATAGGTATTTAAACTTCTATTTTATGAGTTGCTGTTATTTTTTTTATTGTACAGAACAGCCAGATCAACACAGGATATATTAGAGCAAAAAGGAATATGTAAAATTCAAAATCAAAGCAGTTAGTGTGTTATTTTTGTACAAAATTAGCAATATACAAAGGCTTGAAACATACAAATAATTTTTTAAAACCCTTTTTATAAGGGAGGGAGGCTGGGAAAACAGCTTTTGTTGTGCCAGCGTTGTCAGGTCTGGTCTCAAAGAACTGCACTGGCAGGAACCCGATATTCCTGACCAGCCCTTCTGTACACAATACCTCCTGAATGGAAGGAACCCAGGACCGGCAGAGATAGCTGACTGTCAGGAACCAGCACTGACGTTTGCAGACAGACAGGGTTGGTTTTTCAGGATGTCAGAACAGCAAACTGTGCTTAGAGATACTAGATTTTCACACACTCGGAGCCTGCATGTTTTGCTCTTCAGGTAATTAAACAAGGAAGTAGAGGCTGATGGTACAAGCTTGACCTCGGTGGTGAGGCTCCGTAGTTCTGTGTATTAATTTCTGCACACACTTGCCTGGAGCATCAACACAAAATTCTATACGCTCTCTATATAAAACTCCAAGACACATCAAGCAAATAGTTAATAGTCACTTTTTAAAATAATTTGCTTCTCTGTATTTAAAGCAAATGATTTATACTATTTAAACTGCCTTCCAGTCTTGTTTTATAAAGACAGAATTCTTCTTTGGTGTACATTCTGAATAACACTGACAACTACTCTACTAAGGATAATGTACGTATTGCATAATGTATCTAACGCCCACCACCACAGGGATAACAGTAACAATGATATCTTTAACACCAGGAAATGAACAATGCATTAAAATCAGTCTATATGACGGTGACTTTTGCAAAACACCTGCATCTGCTCTAAAAATAACACCATTCTGGCACTGCAGTGAAAATCTGTTGGAAAAACAAAACTCACAAATAACAGGACAGCCAACAATGTACTATATCTTAGAATTTCTCCATCCTTTCAACATTCGAGATTTTTTTTAAAAAATCAGATGAATCTTCACCCACACAACACTAACAACTTTTGAATTATTTGAGGCACAACACATGATTGACAGGCAACATAAAAGTGAACACAAGGATGGCTTAGCATTTTGAACAGTTGGAAATTAGGTCAACTGCAATCTGAGGTGGATTTTTTAAAAAAAATGAAATAAAAAAGACAAGTAACAACATTTCTGCTTTGTCTCAAGAATCTACAGAATGGCACATAAACAGAGAGACACGAAAGAAGGCAGAGTACAAAGGAGGCTCGCTCGTCCATGTTCAACACAAAGAACATTAAATGAAAACAACTGGCATGCTGCCAAATTCCTATAGAGGCAAAGAGATTCAAATAAATTGATTTCACGCATCACACTGACCTGGGATCAGTGAGCAGTGGTACAAAATACTCAGAACTCTGTGTGAGGCAAAGCCTATTAATTTTATCAAACCCTTAGTATATTACCAAAAAGAGAAGGCTACTACATAACAACAAATCAGGCTCAAAAGATTTTTTTTTAAAAAAAACAGGCTAAATTAATAGTTGTTTCAGAAACCAAAGTGCTCTCTCTCTCTCTCTCTCACACACACACACAAACATCCTATTTAGCAGTCCCAAAATGTGTAAAGATGCTTACTAGAGGCAGTTTCTTTTATTTTCAGTATGCAGTGGGATATGTTGCCACCCTTTCTCAACTTAATTGATATTTCGGGGACAGTACTGCTGACTTTCCTTTCCTTTTGATAGGATATCAGTATAGAGATTTATGACATTGTTTCCTTATTTGCTTACTTATATAGGTAGAATTCAAGTGGAGCCAAACAGACTTTCCTTTAAGACATACATTCTTCCAGAGCAACTGAGCTCCCAAAAGAGCAGTAGCCCCCCCTTTTTTTTTTTTACTTAATTCCTGCTAAAAATTCACTCTACCTCCAATCTCTTCTGGCTTCTTATTCTTTCTGTTCAGCTAGAGGAATTTCTTGTGCAAAAATGCAAAGAGGTTTCCTATTAAAACACAATAGCACCATCTTGAAGGTGCTGTTTCTGTCAAGGAAAAGTTGACCAATCGTGTCCAGACTGGATTAAAACTTCATGGGGAATGTGGAGCATCTTTCAACCTGTCAGTCAGGTTTTACAATGCTCCGCAGTCCCTGAGCATTATAGAACAATTCTCCAGAGTAAAAAAAATTCTACTTACAAGCGCATTCATTGTGGAGCATTCCTTCCCCCCACATTCTCCTGCATGTTTGGGTGAGATCTTATAAAGTCCCACAAGAGTTCTTCTTCACCACAAAACCAGCAGGCCTATCAGAGAGGGAGGAGCTGAACACATGGACAGAAGAAGCTTCCCTGCTATTGGAGTATTGAAGACTATGGGGACAATCTGTCTTCCCTGCAGAGCAACTTTACTGTGAAGTAAAGGCAAGCTCTGCATTTTCAGCTTGCTGTTTAGAGATACTCCTGGTTTTACCTTGATTTATTTGGTAGTTGTGTTATGGAAAACCAGCACATAGTCAGAGGCTTAGTAAATTCAGTAAGTTAGGGGAAACAGGTAAAAACCTTCCACTGATTTACATTGAGTTGACCTGCTCCTACCTGAAAACTACACTGACTTGCATTTGGTTTACCTAGATGTCTGATAGTTACAATGACTTAAATGGGCAACTGGCCTCTCAAGGGCAAGTCAGTGAAGAAGAAACCTCTGTTGACCTGAATTGGATTTACCACTCAACTTTGACTTGCATCAGATTAATCATCCCAGCTGAGAATTCACACTGACTTGAATGTGGAACTGATCTCTCAAAGTCAAAGAAGGAGAGGAACCTGCATTGAAAGGGGTGCATTACAGCCACCCTAGAAAGGATCTACCATGGAGTCTATGAAAAAATACACAAGGGACATGCCTGAAACCTACATCACACAGGAGGTGTTTGCATGACAATTTGGTATGGTGCCGAGAGCAGGATCGGTGCTGGCTGTCCACATGGGCTTTTGATTTGGCACGCGAAAATAATTCCAAATCCCCCATACAGCGCGAACAGGGGGCTAAATTTGGCACCCTGGAAAACGAGTCTTGGCACCGTATGGGGACCCCAGCATGCTTGCTTAGCAAGCCAGGAACCCACATGTGGACTAATGGGGAGGAGTTTCCAGCTGACGTCATGGGCCGGGGGGTGTTTTTTGGCTTCTTTTGGACCTCTGATCTGCTAGTGATATGAGGCAGGCTTGATTTTAAGTTTACAGCATTCCCGTGGTTTTTTGCTGGATCACAGGTGCGCAAAAGTCAAGCGGCTGCTGTCAGAAAAACCACAGGGAAAGCCATAAACTTAAAACCAAGCCTGCCTCATATCACCTAGCAGATCGGGGGTGCAAAATAAGCAAACAGCGCACCCCAACCCTGGCTGTCCGTACCTAAGTAACTGTGCTGAAGCGAAGTGATGAGGGGGTCAAATCGCTGCCATTTGCCTTCTTCTCCCCCACACACATGCAGCACAGACAGGAGCACTCACGGGGCTGCAGAACAGAGAATGGATTCAAGATGCCTGTTGCCTTGAGCCCGGAAGGAGAGGTGCATATTAATTAGCTCCATGCCAGCCAGGCTGGTGGGAGGCTGATTGCCTCATAGGAGTCTCTGATTCTCCTCTGCAGTCACACATATTCCTAACTCTCTTTCCTTGCCCTCCTCTCTGCTTCCTCCTTCCCTCCCTCCTCCAGCTCGAGCCCTCCTCTCTCTTTCTCTTGTCTCTTTCTCACATAGAGAGAGAGAGAGGGTGGAATCTCTTTCAAACCCTGTTAAAATGATTAAGAGCAGTGAAAGTGCTGCTCTCATTTTAGCGAGGCTCTGAACTTGCGCACATTAGCCCCAACCTGAGTGCAGGGCCACTCCAAATGAGAGCCTGAAGTTGCCTTGACAGCTGAGCAGGTTTCAGGCGGGGGTTGGGGGTAATGTAGATGTAGTTTATGAGTAATAGGGTTTGTGCTTATATCCAGCTTATGAGCTTCCATGCAGAAATGGTTGCCAGTCTGAGAACAGGCTGCTGAACTATATGGGCCACTGGGCCACTCCAGTAGGGTATGTTGTATGTTTACTAGCATAGAAGGATATTCTCATAGAAGTCATCAGCCCTCATTGTTCACTAGATTCATGCACAGTCAGGGCTCAAATTCATTCTCTTCTCATATCCTGTAAAGAGTCAAAGTAAATTCACATTTGGTACTCCAGAATAACAGGTAATAAAATGGGTCTTTTAAATTTAAGATATACCTTGTTTTTGCACGGGGAACTCAAAGATCCAGATTTTGAAGATTGGGGTCTTTGAGATGGGGTTGTCACAGAGATCTGGATCTATCCTGGAGTGGCTCCTGCCTCGCCACCCCCCATGCAGCCACAATGGGGAGAGAGGCAGCGGAGGCAAGTCCCCACCACCCTCACGCCCTGATGTTCCCATGCCGAAGCAGCTGTCATTGGGACAGCCACCCCCCTCCCTCCTTAACCAAGACTCCATAGCTGTGAGTGGCATGGTGGGACAAGGCATGCAAGATGGGGCCTTAAGTGGGGTCCACTTAACCAGGTACCAATTGGGTTCCTAAAGGGTTCTTAAAAGGGGTCTTAGTGCTTGTGCAAAAAGGCCCTTAGCTACTCTTCTTTTTCATCAGAAACATTCCTTATTTTATAGTGTGAATTTCTCTTCTCTCGTGTTTTCTTATTTTTCAGATAGTTTTCATACTATTTTGTTTTTACTTCTAAATCTGGACTCCTGCCCAGCATTTTCTTTTAGACTCAGACAGGAAGTTAAGTTAAATAGTTTACCTCTCATAATCGTTCCCTATCAATCTGACTTGTCAAATCTGGGCTGGTAATCAATGTGATCAGAAAAAGAGTATCTCCAAAATTCATTCAACAAAGAGAGTGCTTCAATGCTTCAGTCAACATACTCTTTAAGCCCTGGTCCTCCTGAAACAAGAATGGAATGTTCTTGAAATACATAAATGGTAAACTAAAACATGTGTGGGGTTTAAGTGAATGACATTGGAATTAACATGGCTATTTTTTCCCTCTTTCTCTGCATACATAAGTACTCCTGGGCAATTTCCAGATCCTTACATATCTACCATTTTATCTACACTGGGGACACTACTCATTTCAACATTTTGGATATTAAAATCAGAAGGATACAAAAGAGAAAGGAAGAGGATGCACACATTCAAAACTCATTTGAGTTAACAGCAAGCCATGGTTTGGCACAATGCTGGAACCTAAAGATTATGGAAATATGTAATTTGTGACATAACAGACCACATGTGTACCCTATATGATCGTTACAGCAGCACCTATTATAGACCAAGAAAAGGAATTGCTTTTATTCTTGCTGACTATGCCAATATAATTTACAGCGCAATCCAATATTTATGAACTTAACTCATAAAAAAGAGAGATATCCTGTGATCAAGACCATGCTCTTGTTTCTTTCCAAACAGACTTTGCACAAGAACATGATGTACCTTCTATTATTTATCTATCCTGTTTTATTTGATTTGTTCCTTCTGATTTTATTGTGACCCACCCAATGCAGATGAGGGATTAAATGAATGAATGAATGAATAACATCTTCATTTCAATTTCTTCTGATGCCCTGTTACAAGATTCTATCCTTGATAAAACTGAGTAGCACACGCTTGAATCCTTACACGTGCAGTTACAGGCATCTGTACACAGAAACTTCTATTAACTTAGGATAATGCGTGTAACTGTTTCCAGTGAATCACTTACAGATTTTGTAGGTGGCAAATACATTTAATGAAATATGACAAACTTTAATAGGCAAATACAAAAATCATTACTTTTTTTAACCATATCAGACTTTTCACATGAGGCTCTGTTAAAACCAAAACACAGACATGGAACATTTCTAACATGTTATTCTAAGAAACAAACTAGCACATGCTTGCCAAAGTTAAACCTTTTAACTCTATAATTTTAAGTGTATACTGACTATCTCTTCTACAGCGCAGTATTTACAGTGTTCATGCTATGCAAACTGTCTTAAGAATTCTAGCTGTGTTTCAACGTGCAAATTTAAACTTTATCATAATGCCAGCAAACCATAATCTTCCCTATCATCAGAACAAGAAAGAATCTATACATCATCTCCAACAAATGCTATATGATAAAATTTTCCAAACTATTCTTACATATCCTTTATTCATAAGCAGTTTATCTACAGAAAGTAATTTCTGAAACATACACTCAAGAAAACAGCAGCTACTTAATAACAGAGGAAATAGCAACACAGGTGTTAAAGAAAAGGAAACATCCTGCTTTAAGGCTCCTTAAACAACAGGCAGATGACTGTTCAATCGCCTATTTTGGGCTACGAGATCCATATTCGTGTTCTAACAACTCTGCAATAGACGAATGCCAGTACTTACAGCTGACCATTCCTTATTCTCATATGCAGTAAAGGGGTATGACAAGAGTTTCACCGTTCTTCCTTAATCATTAAATAAACACTCTGATGTTTGCCTTCCTATTGAGATCCTATATACCATCTAACTTTTCTTCTTTTTTGCCATTGTTATAAAATTAGTGGTGTTCTCAGTTGTCCAAGAAACAGACAGTATCTAGATAGGGAACGTGTGTATGGAGAGGCAAGAGGATCTTCAAGGACTGTTTTTTATAAAAATATATTAAGCCCCCAAAGACTTAAATATCTGGCCTGGGAGGAGGAACTACCTTTTCAATATTATAATCTAATACAAATGTTATATTTCATTCAGTCTAGCAGACATGAAGGTTTAAACTTCAAACACACTTTGTGTTCATGGAGTGCATAATTAGAATCATACAACAGTGGTAGCAGTGAGTAATTGTTCTGATGGCTGTGCAACTATGTATGGTATAGATAAGCACATGTCTAATGGTTGGCTGCCAGAAGATCACAAGCAGAGCAAATTGCTTATGGGTGCCCATGAACCCAGCAACAAAGCTGCTGTGTTAGATCGAGAGGGCACTGGTCCAATATAGCCTTCTCATGTTGTTATCCATTTTCATCTCTTGGTGGTATAGGCAGTTGCTCTTCCAGTTCCCAGTTTAAATCAATGAGACAATAACAATAAGGATACCAACATACAGCCTGATGAACTATAACCAGGGAGGTTAGACTTCATATTGTTATGAACTGATCTGCATTCTCCTACTACAAACCCCTACTACAGCTTTTGGGACGCTTTAAAAACCTATTATGCTGATGCTAACAAGATATCTATTACTAAGCTTTATTTTGTTGTTTAAATTGGACTTAAATTACATTTCTATCCTGCTTGTCTCAAACAGCAGTCAATTTTGGTTTCTGTCCTTTTTATTTTTCTTCAGATTTTTGCAATAATCTTTTTAGAATGTGTACCAGAAACATGGGGTGGGTGGGTGGGGGGGTGGGTTAGTGCTTTTGAATGAGCAAAATTCCAAATCCTTCAACTTTTCAGTCACTAGCTATTTGTGACTACAATCCTTGAGTACCACTGAGTTGTGATCAATTTCTAGACGACTGCATGAGCTGATCTATGGGCACATCTATGCAAGTTTTCTTGGCAAAGATACTGAAGTGGTTCGCCATAACCTACTTTTAGGGAGAGGCTAGTGATCGAACTGGTAGCCCTCTGCTTTTTAGGCAGTTTGCTCTACCACTGGGTTACAGCCACTCTGTGCAAGTAGATTAGTGGTTATTAATGTTATTATTTTAGGCATTTTTTAAGGCAATAATTGAAAGGAGAAAAGTCTTCCTAACAATCTGTAGACCTCCTCATTTAACACTGCCACATTCTCAAGGGAAAATTGATGATATTTCAGCCTAACTTTGTCTCTGATTTTCATTGGCAGGCATATGAATTCTGATTCTTAATCAACCATTAAAGGGTAAATTCTTAAAAAAAAACCAATCTTTAAGCTAACTTGGAAAGAAGTTATTGAATGTACTTCTTCTGTATGGCATGGGTTTAAAAGGCAGGTTCTAGAAGATACCTGACACCACCATCTCTCAATCTTAATTTCAATTGAATTTAAAGTCTGTGTCCAAATTTTCAATTTGTATGCTACATAATTTTGTTTCTTACAAGTATATCCTTTCAGGCTATACTTCATAACTTACCAATGTCAAGTATTCTAATCAAGGGAAAATCATTCACTTAAAGCAATCTGATTTTGATGGAAAATGTCTAAAAATGTACACACATAATCCCACCAGAACAAATGAGACATCCAAGGGATTCATATCTTATTATATAAGAAGATCAAATACAAAAGTTATGAAACATTTTTGGACAAGAAATGCTCAGCAGTACCTGGAATAGATTCCACTATCACCTTCTAGTAGTAATACACGGCTAATACTCAGAGTGGAAAGAGGTGAAAAGTGGGGTTCCCCAAGGTTCAGTAATGGGACTGGTGCTTTTTTATTCATAAATGATCTAGAAGAGGGGATACATAGTAAAATACTGAAGTCTGCTGATGATACTAAATTATTAAGGATAGTAAAAACTGAAAGAGATTGCCAGGAGCTCCAGAGGGATGTCTTGTCATTGCGTGAGTGGGCAACCAAGTGGCAAATATGCTTTAATCTTATTAAGGGCAAAGTAATGCACATCAGGGCCAAGGATCCTAATTATGTCTATAAACTGATGGGGGCTGAGCTTTCTGGAACACACCAGGAAAGGGATCTTGGGGTTCTGGTGAGAGCTCAATGAAAGTGTCAGACCAATGTGCAGCAGCTGCATAAAAAACACCTAAATCAATGCTAGGAATAATTAAGAAGGGAAGAGAAAACAAGTCAGCAAGGGCCATTTTGCCTTTTTATAAATCTATGGTGAGGCCACATTTGGAATACTGTGGACAATTCTCGTCACCACATTTCAAATATTTATTTATTTATTTATTTATTTATTTATTTATTTATTTATTTATTTATTTATTTATTTATTTATTTATTTATTTATTTATTTACATTTCTATCCCACCCCATACCTGAAGGTCTCTGGGTGGGTAACAACAGATTAAAACAAATTAAAACAGGATACAATTAAAACAGATACAGATTAAAATGAAATACAGATTAAAACAAGATGCATGTTTAAAAACACCTTAAAAATTCAACAAATTTACAACCAGGCACTCCCTAGAGCATTAATAGTGTTGTCATTATAAGGGGGGATGGAAAAGAAAACCTCAGCCAAAGGCCAAGGCAAAGAGGTAAGTCTTTACAGCCTCCTAAAGAAATACAAGGAAGCGGCATGGCGCACCTCGAGGGGGAGGCCATTCCACAGTCTTGGGGCCACCGCCAAAAAAGCTCTCTCCTGGGTGCCCACCAACCTCACTACTGAAGGTGGCGGGATGACCAGGAGGGCCTCATCGTTGGATCTAAAGGCATGGGCAGGTCAGTACGGGAGAAGGCGTTCCTTTAGATATTTGGGGCCCAAGTCATTTAGAGCGTTATAAGTCAGAGTTAACACCTTGAATTGGGCCTGGTAGTGAATTGGCAGTCAATGCAATTCTTTTAAAAGTGGTGTAATGTGTATCTGGTTAGCTGTACCAGTCAGCACTCCGGCTGCTGTATTTTGCACTAGCTGCAACTTCTGGACCATCTTCAAGGGCAGCCCCATGTAGAGTGCATTACAATAGTCCAATCAAGAGGTTACCAGAGCATGGATAACTGGCCAGGTTGTCTCTATCCCAAAAAGGCTTCAGTTGGCGCACCAGCCACAGCTGGGAGTAGGCACTCCTGGTCATGGCCTCCATCTGAGCTTCAAGTGTTAGCATGGAGTCCAGGAGTACCCCCAAATTGCGCACCTGTCCCTTCCAGGGCATAGCAACCCTGTCGAGGACAGGTCATAGCAACCCTGTCGAGGACAGGGTATCTCCCAACTACACAGACCCGTGACCCTGTGACACACAGAACCTCTGTCTTGTCTGGATTCAGCTTCAATTTATTCACCCTCATCCAGCCCATTACTGCCTCCAGACACCTGTCAAGCACTTCCGCCACCTCTCCTGATTCAAATGGTACTGAAAGATAGAGCTGGGTATCATCTGCATACTGATGACACCTCACTCCACATCTCCTGATGACCTCTCCCAGCGGCTTCATGCAATTGTTAAAAAGCATAGGAGATAAGATCGACCCCTGAGGAACCCCACAAGTGAGTTCCCAGGGTGTCGAATCCACATCTCCCACAGACACTATCTGGGATCGGCTTTGGAGATAAGAGCGGAACAATTGCCAAGCCTTGCCTCCAACTCCTAACTCCATAGCTTTTCCAAGAGGATACCATGGTCAATGGTATCAAAAGCCGCTGAGAGGCCCAGGAGGTCATCAACCAGGGTGACCAAGACAGTTTCTGTTGTATGACCGGGCCTGAAGCTAGATAATCAGCTTCTTCCAAACATGCCTGCAGTTGAATAGCGACAGCTCTCTCTAGAACCTTGCCTAGAAAAGGTATGTTAGCCACCGGGCGATAGTTGTTCAAATCTCCTGGATCCAGGGAGGCCCTCTTCAGGAGGGGGTGCACCACAGCCTGTTTCAGAGCTGGTGGAACCACCCCATCCCTCAGAGGGGCATTCACTACTCCCTGGATCCACCCGGTCATACCTTGCTGGCTGGTTTTTATCCACCAGGAGGGGCAAGGATCCAGAGAGCATGTCGGCCACACCCCCACAAGTAGTTTGTCCATATCCTCAGGCCACAATAATTGAAACTGATCAAAGCAAACTGGACCAGACAGGTTTTTTTGGACCCCTCATTTGGACTATACTCGCTTGTGATATCTAATCCCCTATGAATCTGAGCGAATTTGTCCTCAAAGTGCTTTGCAAATTTGTCACAGCAGATATTACTTGGCCCTGGCTCATGCTTCTTTGAGCTCTGTTTCATAAGGCCATTTCCTACTCTAAAAAGCTCTGCTGGATGGCTACTTGAGGACACAATGGTGGTGGAGAAAAATCTCTTTTTCATCGCTGTCACCGCCACGTGGTAGGCACAACAGTGTGCTCTGACCCGTGTTCGGTCAGACTCACTGCTGGATTTACGCCACCTGCGCTCTAGCCATCGACCTTCCTGTTTCATAGCCCGTAGCTCCATGGAATACCAAGGAGATTTGCGACCTCTGCAAGCATGCTGAGGGCACTTGGGAGCGATCGTGTCAAAAGCCCTGCTCATCTCCTGATTCCAGAGAGAAACCAGGGCTTTGACAGGCGCGCCAGTCATACCAACCGGAAAATCCCCCAAAGCATTCAGGAACTGCTCAGATTCCATAAGTCTCTGAGGGCGGACCATCTCAATAGGTCCCACTTACATGCCTATAGATATTGTGGGACTGGAAAAGGTGCAGAAACTGGCAATGAAAATGATTAAGGGGCTGGAACACCTCCTTTAGGAGTAATGGAAACTGGCCTCATTTAAGGTGCCTTTGCTGGATAATCTCTCATATTTTGCCTGAGTGGATGACTCATAAGAGCAAAGTCAGAAGCAACCCACCAAACAAAACAGATCAAAGCATGCGTCTCTAGACCTTTCTCCTTATGCTTCATGTCAGGGTTTTTAAATATATGTATAATTCTCTCTCAATAGTCTGATAAATTTTATTCGGGTTTGCAAATTACTGCAGTCTTAACAATATCTGGCTTACCATTACCTTTGCTATTTTTATCTCAGAGCCACTCCATTTCCCCTCTGGGTTTAGTATCCCATAAGGAATGGACACATATATATGAAAAATAACTCATATTGTCCTCTGGTCAGAGCATGAGCATGTTAAACATTCAAAGATCCTAATAGCTTGCAAAACTTCTGAAGATAATGATTTCATTTATGATATGTGCCTTATTCCCTTTGCATTCTACGTATATCCACATATGAATTACAGATCTTTTTATTCAAAACATAACTGTCTTTTCAAATAATGTAGAAATACTCATTAACCTAAGTTGTGCTCAGATGTCACTTACTTTTTCCGCTATATTTAGATATTCTGGAATATACACATATATAGCAGAATAAGTAACTGATGTCTAGATGTAGAGCTTTAAAGATAAATCAACATTTGTACCAGTCTGAAACAGCATTCCCACTCTCACCTCTGTAATGAGAAAACATTGAGGAGAAAAGCTTTCCAGAGATCTCCTGCTCCTTAAAAGACTCCAGACCTTACCTCTTTCAGTTCTATGTTTTATTTCCTATCATACCTATGTGATATATAGGTCACAGATATGATAAAAAGTATTTGACTGGAGAGAGAAGCCTGGACTGGCCTACAGGTCCAACTCTGTGTTGGTGTACTGCTAGCACATTCCTGCAATGAGTAGGATTTCAGAAAGTGAGGGATTTCCCAGACTCTCTTTAAAAGGTGCTAGCAGGGACTCTGTTTGATACAGCTTGAACTAGCATAGCAATAAATTAATCAGCCTTACTTTCAACCACAAAAAAACATCATAGGCATGTAAGATAGTGTGAAGCTCTATCTTCATAACAGGCAAACTGGATAGCCTCTTTTAGGGTACAATGAGGAAAGTCAACCCTCTAATTCACTGGAGGGACAATTAATTTCTCCGAACACTTCCTCAGACTAGCTTTTCTATGAAACTTTTGGCACAACCTGACTAGCTTCCACACCCTATTTTACATGAAATCTGAACATGGGTATGTGAAGCAATGATATATTGCTCCTCTATTTTACCATATGTCATGGTTTGTTCTGTAAGACCTTTGGAAAAACAATGTATCATCTTTTATTCTGTAAAGCACTACGCCCACTTCAGCATATCATTCTAAAGTCTCAACAGCTACCCTCCAAAACTGGAAAGTGAGCCCTGAAAGACCATACAGATAAAACCTATGCTCAGTGTCTTCTTGTTACTGTTGTTAGACCACAATGCAGCTGCACTGGAGACTAGACATGGGTAAGATGCACTCTGGGGCAGCTCAGATGTTTGTGTGCATGCGTGTGTGTGCGAGCGAGCGAGCGAGTGAGAGAAATACATTAGATTTTTCATACTCTGGAGATCAATGCAAACTAGACATTTTTTTTTCTTCATAAAATCATCCAAAATGTTAAAAATCTATAAAGCTTATTCCAAAGGAAGGGAGAACACAGAGAAATAAAGAGAGGTTTTAAAGCACAGTCTTTAAAAGAACAAAATACAATCAAATAAAAGGCCTTCAAAAAATAGCATGTTAATCTGTTCCTTACCTTGACAAAATTCAAAGTTCCCTTTTTTCCGGCAGTCACCTATTACTAAACTCAGTGCTCTCCAAGTGTTTCTTTTGACAGATATCATTCTCCACCAATCGTCCTGCTAATTTCCTCTCTCCTTTTCTGACTGGGACAGATATTACGTTCACCAGCCCAGAGATCAATCTTTTCTATTGACAACAACAAAAGGAAAAAAAACAAAAATGCACATATCACAGCCAGTCTGAAGCACAAAGCCCCACTCTTTACATTTTTATTTATTTACCAATAATGTAACTAACATCCTAACAGCAGGATTTAAGTTCTGCATTGTTACTTCAGTCTTTTTTAAAATTTATTTTTAAATATAATACTCGACTGAGGAAAAAACCAATGTACACTGCATGTTGTGAATGATAAATGAATCAGAAACCATTTAAGCAGAAGATGATGTTTACAGGAACATAGGAAATAGTCTTATATAAGTTCCGGGTGCGTCCAGACAGGACGTATACTTTGCAGGGCCTGCGGAGCAGCTCTCAAATTGCCAGACAGTCCCTGTGAAGCAAACCCCGATGCTGCGCAGCAAAAAACCTCCAACTTACCTCAGCATTGGCTGTGGATTTTCCTTTTTCCTGGGTGCTTGGGCAAGAACATACGAGGAACAGCAGGCCTCTCAGAGAAGCAGCATGCTTCTCAGAGAGAAAGGGGCTAACCATATGTCAGAAGAGCCCTGCCTGCTGCTTCAAAATAGTGGGAGAATGTGGGGATGATCCATTCTCCCCGCAAACTTTCTTAATTTTGGAGAAAAGATAAGCTTCACATTTTTAAAAATTTATGTCTGGAGGCACCCTCAAATTATCTATGGATGGCCCTTAGCACTGCTTACTCTGAATGCCAGCATTCTGATGGTTGGAGGAAGAGATCTCACCCATTAATACTACTCCATCATTTTCCCAGAGCTCAAACCTAGAACTCTGTATGCAAGCTGTCACTGAGCTATTTCACTTGACACTTTCCAAGACAGTTTACATTCTAGGCTTTTGCAATTTTCTACATTATTCTACCTATAAAATCTAGGATTACCAAAGTATTAATAACTGTATACTTCATTTCCTACAAGTTTCTATTTTTTAAAAAGCATTTATAAAACACATAGCAGGATGGAATATGGTTAACCACACTAAAATGTAAATACAAGAAAACATTGTATGCCCTCGGCAGGTTTTTATATTTTTATATAAATATATATATTTTGTTTCACATCTGTAAAGCGCTAAGTACATGGACAGTGCTGTAGAAATAAACTAATAATAATAATTTTTTTTGTTTGTTTGTGATGGAATTAAGCTAGTTAAATGAAACAAGTGACTCCATCACTATAATTTATGCTTCTCCAAATGCTGTTCTTTTAAAAACTGGTTTGAAACCTATTGCCCAGGGATTTTAACCGTTTGCAAATATTAAAATGGCAGGAAAAAAAAGAACCAGTCAGGGTTACTGGTTCTTTACCTTAACAAAGGTTATTATGTGAATTCTTGCCCTGGTCTTCCTTCCACCCAATCAGAATTTGGGGAAGGAAGGCAAACCAAAATCAGTAAAAACAATTTATCCTTCCCCATCAGCAACCCACCAAGACTATCCACTTTCAGAACCTTCGCATTGCAACTCTGCTTTAAATTTGGATCCCTCCAATCCAAGAGAAGGAAGCACACAATGAGGTAAAGTTGTGTCTGAGTTCAAGAGATGCTTAAACAAGTACTATCCAAAGACGACCTTTCCTGATGATGAGTTTACCTGGAGATGGTAATAACAGCAGCAAGTAACATTAGTGAATTATTCTATGAAGCCCATGGAGTGGTAAATTGGGATTGATAAGAGGCCAGATTATCAGTCTATGGAATTTATTACCTGAGAAGGTGATGATGGCCACTAGGGTGGATGGCTTTAAGAAAGGGTTACAAATTCATGGAAGTCAAGTATATCAGTGATTGCTAGAATGGATGCCTGGATACTATCTCCCAGTTGCGATACAAAAGCAGAATGCCTCTAAAGGCCACTAGTAGGAAGTCAAGAGCATTCTCACCTGAGAAAGTCCAGAAGCAAAGCATGGTAGACCACTGAGATGGGATGCTGAACTGGAAGGGCTATGTTCTGTTCCAGCAGAGCTTTATGTTATCTACCCTGAGCAGTTTGAAACTCCCTTAAACCTGACTGCTTCCCAGAATATATCTTTTGTAAATGAAAACAGTGCTTTCTACAAAGTTCGAACAAAGCTCAAAGTGGCACTCTGTGGCACACATGTAGTAATGCTAATTCTTTTGACAGTCCCAGAGTAAGATTTTCTAGGTATTAAAAGTGACTGAGTTCGCTGCTTTAATTTATCTAACCTCTTCCCAAGTAACAATAAGGCTGAATCCCCAAAAGACTTATTTGCCTCTCTAGTCTCCCTCTACTGTCACTGTATTCAAGCGGACTTTAAAAGTGCATTGCAATTCCGGAATAAGCGTCTACATGAGGCTCAGCAAAACGCACATTTAAAACACACCTTCCATCCCCACAGAAGCGTGTTTTCTTTCCCCGCATCTTTTTCTCCCCGCCCCCTCTCTTGTTCAAAGGAAAACTAGCCAGATCTCCATCCCCCAAAATGGCTTCCCATGCCGACAAAGAGTGATTGCTTGCTCATTCACTCTCAGCACTTACTTTCACTCTGTTCTCTGTTCGAAATGGCTTGGCTGCAGCCATTTACGCTTAACACTTTCACAGATCACCCACTTCACACCTGATAACAATGTTGCAATTCTGAGCAATTCTGGCTCTTTGAAAGTTCTGACCTCTACAAAGGAAAGGAAGGGAAGCTGCAGCATTTCTGGGAGATGTGTGAATGCTTTATGGCTGTGCGTGCAGGCAGCAATCCCTGCTCCTTTTGCCACGGAGCATCCCAAAGATAAATGTCGCGAGGAAAATCCATGACTTCCAGAAAGAGCGATGAAACTCTTCTTTAAAGGGCATTAATTTGGTTGCGGGTTTTCCTCCTTTTGTAGCCCTGGAAGCTCATTAAAAACCTTGGAATGGGGGTGCTCAGAGGCAAAAGAAGATTTTTAGCAGACTTTAAATTGCTTGGGGACAGACCCTAAGTGATTCTGGAATTTACTTTATTACAACCGCAAAATACTTCAGCTTATTTTTACAGAAATAGAAGAACAAATTATTATAAGTTTTTAAAAGGTTGTTGCTATTGTTGTTATAACTAGCACTGTTGATCTCTACCACATAGTAGACTAAAGCTACCATACTCTACAATTATATAAATGTACAATAATTGTTTTATATTGCAAAAACTATTGGACATCACTAGAAATGTGAAAAATCAAACTCCTTTAGCTTTATCAACTAAAAATGACTCATCTAACATTGACTGAAGAATACTGCCCCTCTCTCTGTTTCTGAGACTTAGGGTGTTTTCCCACTAGCACTAGAGTACCCATTAAGGACCCAGTGTTCCTTCAGATAGTAGCAGATGAGCATAAGGGCATGAACATAAGAATGTATGGCTCAGCAATTATTAATGGGCATCTGAAGCAGAAAAGGGCAAACTTTCACCTGGTCTCAAATACCACCAAATAGCCTTAGAGGTATCCAGCGTCTCCCTTCAACCTGGAAGATGTAGCCAGGGATCTATTCTAGTGGCCACTAATATATCTGTCATCCCTGAATTTGTCTAACCCTTTCTTAAAACTGCCTAGGCTGGTTGCTGTTACCACCTCTTCTGGCAGCAAATTCCAGGACTGATGTCCCTCTGGGTGAAGAAATACTTCTCCTTGTCTGATCTGACTCTCCTATCCATCAGCTTCATATAGTGCCCCCTGGTTCTAGTGTTGTGTAACAGAGAAAATATTTTTTCTCTCTCCATCTTTCTATACCATGAATGATTTTATATTCTTCAGTCAGGTTGCCTCTTAAATATCATCTTTCAAGGCTGAAGAGGCCTACAGCTTGCAGTCTGATTTCATAAGGGAAGTGTTCCAGCCCCTTAATCATTCCGGTTGCCCCTTTCTGCACGTTTTCCAGTTCTACAATATCCTTTTTGGGGTGTGGTGACCAGAATTGCACACAGTATTCAACTTCAGAGTACTTCACTGGAGATTCCCAGCAGTTTGCCCAACTCTGGAGAGGACTGCAGGCCCAATGCAGACAGCAACATGTGGTCTTTGTACCCATTAGTTTCTGAGTACCACTGGTTATATGTCAAAATGGAACCACCCATATACAAGCAGAGAACATCAGAAAATTGGGTGATATTTCACTGTTACAGATGCATTCTACTTTTTAGGGCATAAAAGGAGATGAGAAAGTCCAAAACCCATTTATGACTGTGGAATGTTAACTGTTATTGCAGAAAATAAAAAAGTGGGATAGCAAGGGAATAAAAAAGTTGATAGACTGGGTCAGAATATAGGAGTTACAATCTGGAGATGTAGCAAGAGTGTATGCTATGAACAAAATCTCAACTGACACATTAGGTTAACTTTACTATGCTTTTTAATGGTCTGCAAGAATAAAACTAATGTTATATACAGAGGAAGTAATTTAAAATTAGTAGCTACAGACTACTTTTACTTGGATTTTACAGTTTGTGTGTGCATGTACAAACTCACTTTCCCTAAGGGAGCAGCCTATAAACAGCACAAACAGCATGTTTGTAATAAGCAGATCACAATCATACTCAAGCACGGAAGACCAGTCAAAAATGCAGTCCAAATGTGTATTTCCACAATGTATTATTATAGTCTAATGAATTTGATCAGATAGGGGCCAGTAAATAAGTATGCCTTTAAAATAAAAACAAGAACATTTCCAAGGGATTTCAGAATACAGAATAATATAAATCTAAATGCCTCAAGTGCGTTTCATACAAAATATATATATTTTATTGATTTTATCTGAAGTGCAGCCTAATATACTCTTTCAGTTTAATATTCCTGGCTGGAAGAGCAGTAGGCATCTTTAAATATAATTTCTGCCTTATATAAGCAATGCTCTTTTTTTGTTTAAGCATGAATGTGCAACACATACATGTTCTTGTTAGTGACTACATCTGAGATGCTTCCTGTAAATCACTTAACCTGAACCATCCCAGATGTGTGACATGACAATTCCTGCAAATTCTGACTGGCAATAATAAGAACCTGTAGCCCTATATATCTAAGAGTGGTTAGTGAAGCTACATTTCTATTACAAGGATACTAACATATTCAGGATATAGGGCAGTGATGGCGAATGTTTGGAGCTCATTGTATCAAAATTCGCAAGAAAACCTAGCTTAACTCGGGTGCTGTGTCACATATAGAAATATCCATAATTTTGTGATATTTGTAGCTCTAGTAAAAAAGTTATATTTTTGATATATGTATTTTTTAAAAAGCAAAAACAAATAATTCTTTACATTAGTGACTTTTGTTGCTGATTTTCGTTTGCTAAATTTTCAATTGAAAGTTGGTATTTCGTACACTTCAAGAACAAGCAAGCACTACACGCCCAGATGCCAAGGTGACCATGTGTGCCACCCAAAAGGGCTTGGCATGTCACCTGTGACACATGTGTCATAGGTTGGCCATCACTGATATAGGGTGAGGGGTCAGACTACAAACAAACTTGTTACACTTCCAATTTTATCTACATTTCCAAGTGTTGTTACTCTGGTTCAGATCTTGTTTTGCTCAAGCCAGTGGCTAATATTTATCAAATAATTCTGTTTCAACTTCCTATAACATTAAGGATGCAATCCTAAATTTCCTAGCTACTTCTTCTGTATTTCTAAGAGATCCATTTAGAGTCATGCCTGTTCCTAGTAAATTTGAACAACTGACGTTCAGTACGTGGGGAGTGAGCAGTGCCACTATTCTTCAGGAATTCAGTGTTCTAGCAGAATAAATCCCAAGAGTGAACAGATCCATCTCTGGAATGGGATAAGGCCATGCACACTGGTACAGTCTATTCTGGTCTAGCTTCCACCTTCAGAGCTACTGTGAGGTGAGTGGGTTCCAAAACTCCAAAGGCCTGGAACTATGCAGCTCTGGGAGGAGGCATTTCAGAGGCACACTTTGTTGCACTGCCAAAATGGGTCCCTGTGGTAAATTAACCACAGAAGCATACTGTGTTTACATACCTCCATGGTCCAGCTTGCCACCACCTAATACACTGGCACACCTCTTTAAAGAGATTTTAAGCCTTCTAGTCTGATCTGATCCAGTCTACATTCTATCCTGCGTAGACAAAACATACTAGGAAGAAATGAGTTGTCCCTGGACCAACAGTAAGGGAAGCTCCTACCGGTAGTATACTTGCTGGGCAGTATATGGGTGTTTTTCCACTGTCAGAAAGTACCCATTTTTGCACCCATTAAGGACCCATTTAGGTGTGAGCTGGATGACCCCATTTCTCTATGGCACCCATTTGGGACACATTTGTTTCCACCGCTGCTGGGGAAATCCGGATCATACGGGTACATGTCAGCCTTTAATCTGGATTTTCTGTAGACCCCATTAATGGGGTCTACAATGGGGTCTTCAGCCAGAAAATCCAGATTAAAGGGAGCCTGTTTCCACGTTAGTTTGGCAATGGAGTCTAGAGGAGGCTACGGGGAGAGGGCACCCATGGGGGGGAGCCCCAAGATCAAAGCTTCAAAGTCCCTCCAAAGTCCCTCAGAAGGCAACTTCAGAGATTAGCAAAGGCTCTGAAGACAAACCCCTTGGGAGACAAACCCCTTGTTACCTTCAGGCATGGAAAGAGGTGCATATTAATGAGGCTGACTCATCCATGCTCACAAGGAGCTAATTAATATGCACCTCTCTTCAGGTGTTTGTCTTTGGAGGCTTTGCTAATCTCCGAAGTTGGCTTCTGAGGGATTTTGGAGCCTGTGCTAACCTCCAAAGGTAATGTCGGAGGGACTTTGGAGGGACTTCGGAGATTGCACCCCCTGTCCCCCAAACACCTGGGGTGACAGGCAGATCCCTTGTGGGTCAATCCAAATTTGCAAATGGGTGCTCCAGTGTTTCCACAGCAGGGAGGCTAGCACCCAATGTTATTGGGTGCTAGACCACCCATGGAAACACACTAGGTACTCCCTTAATCCAGATCTACTAGATCCAGATTAAAGGAAGTATCCATTCCTTAGATCCAGATCTTCTTAGATCCAGATTAAAGGAGCACGGTGGAAAAAGACCCCAAATCAGCAAGTATGAAAATGCCCATAGGTTCCCTCACTCCTAGAGCATGAATAACCTGAAATGCATGGGAAGCTTGTAGGTTCTGCTGGTGTCACCTGAAGTTTGCTCTCTCAACCATTTAAAAGTATTATTTTAGAAGATCAGAAGGCAAATCAACTCAGTATTTTGCACCTGACCTTTAATAACAATTATTCTACCTATCAAGAAACTATATTTTTACAGATTTGTCCGATGCTGTGAAGATTGTTCAAAACATTAACCTGTATCAAACCACAAAACTTTGTTTTTAAAATAAATATTTAGTACAAAATCTAAACTGTTCAAACAACATCCATAGGCACTAACAATAATTCGTAAAGGAATTGGTGTTTGCCACCATATTGTTTAAAATACAGTATAATATATCCAGTTGCCATTTGGGAATCTCCCACTTCATCTTTCTCATCACAATAACAATTTTCTCTCTCTCCTTTATCCTTCTGATGAAAGCTTAAAGTAAATTGTTCAGCAAAGTGGGATTGCCTTGATCATAAATGCTACCCTGAGTATATTTTCACTGACGTTTAAAAATGATGCTTTGGTAGAGTTTTTTAAATGGTCATATTTGCTGTTTCCAAATTCTCTCTCTCCCCCCACCCTTTCTTCTTCTGTTGTGTCTAAACCAAGCAATAGCTACCATTCTGATTTAACAGCAGAAAGGCAAAATGCTATCTTTCTCATCAAGTGTTAACTCTTTCAGCTGAAAGTGCCATGGAAAGATTCTCACAAGCTACTTACCACTTTAAAACAGAAAGCTTCAAACAATCTGTATTTCTCCAGAAGAGTGGCATTTAAAAAGCTCATCATGTTGTATAACCATGGAAATAGTGAAAAACATACATTCCCAAACAAATATTACTTTTTCTCAATGGTATGAAGTAATTAAAGCCATATGCGTAAATCTGTGATCCGTGCAGTAGTTCAAGCTGCAGCTAATAGAAAATACAGAGAATGAACTCTGCCATATAAAAGATTCTTGTTACAGAAATATAATGTGAAAACCAGATGGAGACAGAAACCCTTAATCACAGATGGGAATGTAATCACTGGCATACAGAATATTTTTTTATCAATCTTAACCATATGCGAAATGTATTTATTTTGTGCAGAATGCAATAACTTGCGAGAGGCTTCTATTTGAAATCAGTTAACCTCACAGTCAAAGCACTTTTATCTCATTGCCTCCACTCCCTTCCAAGATATTCAGCTGAGCCAAGGTTTTAAAAAGAGGAGTCATTCGGCCTGCCAAATCATTCCTGCATCAGTTTATCTTTCAAAAAATGTAATAGGATGTAAAGACTACACATATCAGAATCAACATAAAAGAAAATCAAGTGCAGTCACCAATTTCTGTATTGCTTAGTTACTGCCAGGAATCCCTTCATCACCTAAACATACACAAGATTGTATTACCATTGACTTAAGTCTTTTTCCTCCAAGCAAAAGAAGGAGCAACTTGTTCAGCGATAGAGAACCACAGGGGAAATACATCAGAAGCCAGACACATGCGGTTCTTTTGCCAATCCAACTGGCACAAAATTAATAAAATTTACATCTCTTTTGTTTAAGACTCACTCATACCAAATTAAAGCTAGTGGCCATAGCATATATTCCCCTACTGAAATTTAGGCATTCCGATGTAATTCATCTCATGTTTGAGGGAAGGTGGGGGCATCCAAATTTTGTGGCTGTACTTCAGTAATATGGCAATTCATGAATTCTCACAATAGAAATAGGCTTTGATTCAGTTCACACACTCCCCTGGCTACTTTCTTCTTTTACTATAGGCAAGAAACTGAAAGTCTGCCCTTGTCATTTGCTACTTCCACTATTTGCTGCACATGCTATCATTTCCATCTGAACCCAACTAAGGCAGTATCCCAGCCTAGTGCATTACAGAACAGGCCTCACCTCCTCCTAAAACACTTTGTCCATGGTCTGTTCTGGCCCAGAATATGAAACTTAAGTGCTACAGTTTTGTTTGGACCAAGCCAATTTCCAATCTAGGGATGATTCTGCACTTGCTGGTAGACTAGATCAGCAAGTATATTATAAGTCTTTTTTCTGCACACTGGTGCAATGTAAGGTAGGTCCCACACTTCTGCTACTATGCTCCATCCACACAAGACAGAGCAGAGACTGGATCAAGAGGCCCAAAATGGTGGACTTGTCCAGCATAGTCCACTATATCATGGAACCCACTGTGCCAGGGCAACAAGGCAGCCCACTCCAATGCGTTCCTTGGTCCTTTGAGCTTTGAGAGCCTCCCTATACTGGCTCCAAAGCTGGCATGAACTTCAAACCTAGCACAAGGCCTAGAACATAGCAGAACAGAACATCTCAATACAGTGTTGTTCCATGGCAGGAGTCACTGATCCTAGCGAGGTCTAATCTACTTGGTCCTGTCTACTGAAGGCAAATGCCAAAACGCCCTAGAACTAGAGAGCTCATTAATTTCAAGATACCACTCTTAAAATTAATAACACCTACAATATTAATTAAAAATAGAAGCAAAGTCCTTAAATTAGAATATCCCATGGTGTTAAGCTATGTATGTTAATTTTTATATCTTGTACGTTATATTTGGATCTTTTTGTGTATTTTAATCTTGTAAGCATAATACAGAAATACAGAAACAAGTCTGTGTTCCAAAATACATTAAAACAGTGTGTGTTCTTAGACTGGAAAAAACGAAGCTGTTCCAAAATAGAAGTTTCCAAATATTTGGCAGATTGCTTTCTCAGATCTCCTTCTTCCCCTTCCTCTTATTTGCTGAGGATTTTTTTTAAAAAAATCCATTGACTGGCTAATTATCTTGTGCTCTGGGTGACAGGTAGCACCTATCACACCCTACTGTCATTCTACTTGGGTGTTTCTAGAAAAGCTTCCCATTGTTATTATGACCAGACTACATGTAGCATTCTGAAATTTCATGCATGCCTCTACATCAGCTTCCTTTTTGTAGCAGAAGTTGCCAAGCAATATCCAAACATAGCTAGTGGGCCTGGTCACATGGAAGAAAGTTGTCACACACAAGCCATGTAATCGCCTCTTTTTACTCAAAGATATAAAAACTGTACACCTGAACATAAGGTTGGAAAGTTATGCAGGAGCAATAGGACATCATGTGACAGCTACACACCATTTGGGGTGCAGGAAGAAAGTCACATGCTGTTTTCACTGATTTTAGTTTTATATAAAATGAAATACTGTTTCTTTCCTAATGCAAACCATTACTTTGAATCCTTCTTAGGTCTTCCCAATGGATGGAGGAACATAAGCTACATTTCATGTTACAGGGTAGAGGGGAAAGATGGCAGTGGAACTGATGTCCTTTACCACTGAATTACTAAAAACTGGGAAACACATTCAGAGTTTCAAATCCTTTACCAGTGCAACTAATCTTTTCTAATGGAGCATGACTGACTGTGTCAGGACCTAAAAGGTTAATGTGCAAAAATATACAAATAAAAGTTTTTTTAAAAAATATGTGCTGCAATTAGAGCTTTTCTATTTGGTATGTGGGGACATTCTTGCAGATTCAAGGATGCTGTCTGTTTTGTCACTGGGCTTGAACTTGCACATCAGGGATGCAAATAAATGGTGGTTGAGGTACAATACACGGAATGCAATTGCAAGTAATATACTATTTGCTTTAATTTTTTATTTTATCTCCTGTCTATCTTTCACATTAAGCCAAACAAATGATAAGATACCACACATTAGTTTTCCAAATATATGCATTCAGTTAATCATAGAATGGTATATGCTAAGTGGAATAGTGCTTGCTGGACAGCTTTTGCTCTAATTGGGCAAAATTAGATGCAATGTTCACATGCCCACAGAAAATCAGTGGTAGAGACCATAATGAACAAAATCTAGGCCTTTATTATTATCTACATTTTTGCATATTCCTTATTATAAGAAAACAAGAGGACCCCTTGCTGGATTGTGCCATGGCCCATCAAGTCTAGCATTCCAGTCAGCACTCTGGCGGCTGCATTTTGCACTAGCTGCAACTTCCGGACCATCTTCAAGGGCAGACCCGTGTAGAGTTCATTGCAATAGTCCAATCTAGAGGTTACCAGAGCATGGATAACTGTGGCCAAGTTACCTCTATCCAGAAAAGGCTTCAGTTGGCACATCAGCCGTAGATGGGAGTAGGCGCACCAGCTGTAGGTGGGAGTAGTTGTAGTGTATATTTTTTCTCCATCTTACATGATTTTATATACCTCAATCGCATCACCTCTTAAACTCAGTTCTTAAAGGATAAAGAGGCCTAGATATTACAATCTGATATCAAAACATAGCTGTTCCAGCATCTTGATCATTTTGTGTGATGTTCTGTTAACAAAGTAAAACCTCAGCTTTCAGTTACTGAAAAAGTGCAGTGATTTATTCAACATAAACAATGTACAGGACACCTTATTCTTTCCCAGAGTGATTCCTCTGAACAGGCTGCCTCCTTTTATAAGGTTCCAGTACCTCACTTGAACAATCATATTCCTTCCCCCTGCATCTTGACTATGCATAGATTACTTTTAGCTACCCTTGAGTAATCACTAGCTTTCCCACTCATTCTCCTCAGAAGCAACTTTACCTCAGAGTAGCAAGGAAGGATAACTTGGATTCTATTGGATTCTATTACAAATGGGGTTTCAGTAAACATATAGAGGCATTATTAAACAACCACATGTTACGTCAGGCATGCTAGACCTGACATCCTGGTTGCCCTTTTCTGCACTTTCTCAAATTTCACAATATCCTCTCCAAGGTATCATGACCAGAATTGTACACAATTTGATTCCCTTCCTAATTACGTCTAGAATGAATTTGTCTTTTTCACTACTGCTGCTGCACACTTGGTCAACACCTCCATTACACTGTTCACTGGGACCCCAAAATCCCCTTCCTAGTCTTTTATGGAACACTCAGCCCTCAGTGGTTTATAGGTGTAATTGAGTTTTGTTTTGTTTTTGCCAATTTGCACTTGCAGCTTTGTTGTCCACTAAACCAATGTCAAGGGATTTCATTTTTTTACTACCCTGAAACAATTTAGTGTCATCATCAATCTTTGCTATCTTACTACTTACCCATACTTTCTAGATCATTAATGAATATATTAAAAAGCAATGGTCCTAATAATGAACGTTGCTGGACCCCATTTCTCACCTCTTTGCACTCTGAGAGCTGGCCTTTTATAACTACTCTGTTTCTCATCCTTTAGACAGTTACCAATCCAGAAAGGGAACCTGGCCTCTTGTTCCATGACTGATGAGTTTATTCAGGAGTCTTTGTCTAGAATTCAGAAGTTTTTGACAATGTTAACTGGGTCACCTATATCCATGTGTTTATTAAAGCTTTCATAGAATACTAACAAGTTTGTAGGGCATAATTGAACCTTTGGAGAACCTGTGCTATTTTGCTTTTAGCCATGCTTGCTCCTCTATGTGTGCAATAATTTTATCCTTAATTATGGTTTCCATCACTTTACCTGGAACTGATGTTAAACTGAATGGTCTGTAATTTCCTGGATCACCCCTGGATCCTTTTTTCGAACATTGGTGTTACATTTGCTACCCTCCAGTCTGGAGGCACAGAGCCTGATCTTAGGGGAAGATTATATATTTTGTCTAGAATTCTTTACAAACTCTTGGATGAATGCCATCTGGTCCCGTTGTCTTTTCTCCAAGGTATTGAAATATTTAACATAGGCATCCCATTTCTTTTATAATTCCACGGTATAACCTTTACAGAAGATTGGACTGAGACATTTTACATGGCCTAAAACTACTCAGTGAGTTTTATGAATGAACAGGAATTCAAACCTTAAATGTTCCAGTCCTAATCTCAAAAGCATTAGGGCCCTCATTCCTGAAATGTTTGCTCTATATAGTTTTTTCTGCCCCATACAGTTTTTTCCTACCTGCATAAAGCAATCCACAGCTGGCCCAAAGATTATACACAAAAAGCACTGAACAGTGGCTTCTCATTAATCTTGAAGGAGGTCTGAAGTGGGATGTTACAGGAAACCATTCTGGACCTGGTAATTCTGAACAGTTGTATAAATGGCATGGCTCTAAGGTATGAATGCTTAATTTCCAAGTCACTCAGTAAAGACTGAATGGAAAGACTAATAGCCAAGGACAAAGGAGAAAGTTTCAAAATAATCTTGGTATGTTAAGAGAACTTGACAGAAAGTAACAAAAAGTCAGTAGAGACAGAGACAAAAGTTCTTAAACTAGGAAAGAGAAATTAACTGCACCAGAATAGGATCTGCTTGGTGATCATTTTCATGAAAAAGGTCTTTGAATTGCAGATTTTTTAACAGGACACAAACTGAACATGAATAAGAATAAGAATAAGAAGAAGAAGAAGAAGAAGAAGAAGAAGAAGAAGAAGAAGAAGAAGAAGAAGAAGAAGAAGAAGAAGAAGAAGAAGAAGAAGAAGAAGAAGAAGAATACAATTTTAGGCTACATTATCAATTATCTCTAAATCATAGGAAGCAATATTATCCCTGATTTTTCTAGTCTGTTTAGAGCTCAATCTGAGTACTACTACTACTAATAATAATTCTTTATTGCAGTCATAAGCCAGACATACAAGAATGTACAATTTATACATCTAAAAAATTAATAATAAAAAGGCAGCACTGTTTAATATTAATCAATGTACTATTTCTAGCTCTATCCACCAGACTTCAATACCGCATTCAAATGCATTAAAAAGGTGCCCCAAAGATGGTATAGTTTAGAGGTTGTCACAGATCAGTGTGCTCATCCCACCTCCAATATACATTAAAAGTCAGAAAAAGCTCTTTCAAATTGCATTAGAAGTGGATTTTAAAAAGGATGCGCATGGGACAAGAATGCTAGTGCCACATGCTACCACCTCCAAGGCATTCAAACAAACAAGGACAACATCAAATGGGAGCAAATCATCGACACGCTAGGAACTAAGTATATCATCCTTAAGCAGAGAAGACTAAAACATGGATATAATTGCACCCTTCAGTTATTTGAAGCATTGTAAGAGAAAAGAAGCCTATGATCTGTTCTCTATTGTTCCATAGTTCAGATGTGAAATAAAGGATTTAAGTCACAAGAAGACAAATTCTGGCTAGACTATCAGGAAAAAAGAACTTCCTTACAGCAAGAACTGTTCATTACAACTACTATACTTAAAAAATTACAGTATGCTCCTACAACATGCTTAATTGGAAGCAAAACCTGTAATGTTCCTCGACACTTTCATATAAATGCAGACAGGACTTAAAACACATTCAGTCCAATACCTTCCTCTGTTTTTTCTTTCTTTCTGAGTACTATGTCATAATGTAACTGCAGATTGTCTAATTGCAAACCATTCTTTATTGAGCATCCCTCAAAACCTATATACATATACATAAAAATTAAAGTTTAAGACCTGGAGCCATTTCAAGACAGGCATATTGGAGAGATATGCTAAACTTACAGGCAATGCACTTATATACCAAAAAGTGATTCAGCATTCGTGAGCAATTATAACATGAAACATCACACCTCTGGTTTATCATCTGGTTGGAAGACGGCCAACTTCACTCAACAACCACCATTCGTAATTTAAAGAGCTAAACTGAGAGAAAACTAAATATATCAACACAAGGGGATTGCAATATTCATATGATTTAGAAATAATTACAAGAAAAAGAAATGGTGTGTCTTACCTCTAGATATAAATTAATGCTTAGAAGCAACGAGGAAAAAGCCAAGTTTACAAAAGAACAGCTACTGAAAACTTAATTATCCGGAGAGCTTGGAGAACCCATGAAAAACTACAAATCTGTGAGCAATCTGAAAGAATTGTACATGCTGGTTATATGTATGAATTTAAGTGTTGAATACTTATTTCCCACTTCTCCTAGTTTTAATATATTTTTTTTACTCAAAAAAGGAAAAAGGTCTGTATTTATGTGGTATTTATATGGTATGTTTATCAGCAATTTGCCAAGATTTTTAGAATGGAAACCCACAAGCAATATAAAGTACTTATTGTTTGTTAAGTCTATCTTAATCCTCAACGGATCTTATGGCAGTTTTAATACTAGTTGGGATACTAGTAGTTCCAATATTTTTTTTCAAAATACTTTTTAACTGTCATCATACAAGAAAAATATAATACAGTTTGCAGAGAGTGTTTTTTGTATCCTACTTGCTTTCAAACCTGGCTTTCTGCAAGGATTTCCCCCAGGTCTATGACCTAAAATTGGAAATGGTATTACATAATCTTAGTCTTTAAACTATATACACTACAAACAATATCTATACTTCCACTCAATTAGATTGTGGAATTTCAGCAAGTTTATTTAACATATAAATGCATACTGAGACACAAAAAAATGCATAATAGCTTACAGTAAATCTGTATCTTATATAGCACTGTGAAACCACTGTAGGAATTCTGCCTATGTCTTTTTCACCGCCACCCCAATTTCATCTGCAGGGATAGCCCCTAGAGAACAAAGAGCAAAGAGACCCAATTATATCCAGAGACTGGTTTCACCAAAATGAAGGCATCTGTTCCATGCCAGTGACTTCTAAATAGAAGAAAAACGGAACCTTGAATGCATCTGAATTCATAGTGAACAGTCATGCATCTTAGGAACTTCTGAAACTGGACAGCTGTAAACACTCTTTGCTTACTGGTGTTAGCACTGCTCCTATTGCCAGCAGATCTAAAGACTGCACAGAGTGATCATTTATGAAGTTGAGAGAGCCACACAGAATTGTACATATACTTGCCACCTGAGAATCACATTTCATGCATCTGATGAAGCAGATGCATAGGCATGGTGGGTTATGCATTAATGAATTGGTTAAATCGTTATAGGTAGATCAGGACTCCTGCTTTTGCTGCAAGAAGGGCTGCCTCCAGACTTACCGAATAAATCCGCAGTTAAAGGAAAAAGCACAGCTTACCTGCTGCAAAGCAATGACCGTCCATCCCGACTAAAAAGCAGCTCCATAGCTTCCTTCTTGGAAGCTGCGAGAGCTGAGTTGGTGCACACAGTCACGTGGAATGAGGCAGCGAATCAGAACTGAGCTGCTCTTCCTGCTCTCATTTGTCTCTTCTCACTGTTTTGCCTGGACTGGTGGAAAGATTTGAATTTTGTTTCTGCTGCGTAGCAAGTGTCCTTAGATCAGTATTAATGTAAGTGCACAGTAGCGATCGGATAATACGCCTCCACAACGATGCAACAATTGTCATGTGTGGCGCCCTGATCATGACTGTGCATTCCCCTGCACAGTATAAAAAGTCTGGACGCAGCCTAACACAACAACCACTCTACACTTACTATGGAAGGCTCCTTAATCGGGATGCATCGTAGTAAGCCTTAAAGGCAATTTTTCCCAGTCCCATTAAATGTCAATCAGCTTACATATTACAGATTATATTTCTTTTCTCCTAAGGATACAAGGTAGCTGCACTCCAATGCACTTCAGGTAAGTAAGTACATTCAATAGTGAGAAAATGACCAGGTAAAAGAACAGACCTATGTGGACCTATGTACCTATTATATACTGTGTAACAGACAATTCTTACAGATTTTGTTATGTTAATTCATTTACATAATAATCGGTGCCTGAGTTGAGCACCAGAACAGCACAGGAAGGATAACCCTAGATTATACTGTCAATTTCTGGTAGTTCCTCCTCTCTCAGAGGTGCAAGGGGCAGAGAGATGCAAGAGTTCCTTTTCTGTGATGGCCTCCAGATTCTGGAATTTATTTTATTTATTATTTATATTTCCATCCCACCCTATACCCGAAGGTCTCAGGGCAGATAACAACAATTAAAATCAAATATATTAAATAGCCTTCCTCTCGTCAGGCACATAGACTGTATGGTTTTTAACACCTGGTTAAAACTTACCTGTTTCCCCAGGCCATTGATATTTAGCTTTCTCTGGGTGTAGTCCTGCTAGACAGGGTAGGATAAAGGCAGGAAGGGTTATACTTTAAAGATGTTTTAAAAATCATTTTTATGCATTATTGTTATTATGAACCACCCTGAGACCTCTTAGTGAAGGGCCGAATATAAATTCTTAAAAATAAATTTACTCAGTACTGTCCCCTCCCAGATGAGAAGATTCAAGCAAATCTTTCCAACCGTATATCATTTGGTCTTTTCAAACTAGTTGTTATGTTTGCTACTGTGCTTGTTCTGGGTTGCAACTATTTTGTAGTTAAGTGTAGTTGCAGTGATTCATCATGAGGATTAACCCGGCCAGTAAACATTCTTAAAAATATTTAAAATAGGGAAACTACAGTGGTACCTCGACATACAAGTGCCCTGACATACAAGTGTTTTGAGATACAAGCTGCCGAGCGAGTGATATTTTGCTTTGAGATGAGAGCAAGATTTGAGATACGAGTATGTAAATACAGTACAGTACATAACAAAAACAACTGAGGTGGTGTTTTGGGAGCTGGAATGGATTAATGGGAAAATTGCTTTGAGATACGAGCGATTTGACATAAGAGCAAGGTTACGGAACAAATTAAACTCGTATGTCAAGGTACCACTGTATTATGGTCAGTTTACTAACACAAGAAGTTTTCATCTTTGCTACAGCTGTATTCATTTACTCACTTTGCACATGACCATTTTCTAATTTCTTCTGAAGGAACTGGGTTAGTAAACTGACCATAACAGTTTCCTCTCTTTTAAATTTTAAGAATGTTTCAGGAAGAAGTTAATCTCACAATAGATCACCCTTACTGAACTTATTACAAAATAGCTGCAACTCAAACACATTCAGCAACATTTATTATCAAGACAGGTAATTACTGAGGGAGGGGGATGAGAAAGAGTGAGAAGAGATTATACTCTAAAGCACACATCCACAAAATGTAACCATGTATTGGGAGATACATCTTTTTCTGAAGACAGAAGGATATCACAGACATTGGATAGAGGCCACTGACCATGGGATAATGTTTTCTACTCTTTTTAATAATTTCTCTGTATTTTGCTAATTGCTTGTAACCTGCCTTAACCATATCCTGAAAATGCAGTACATAAATAAACTTGTATGATATATACAATATATATATTGATATTGTTGTGCCACCATATTTCACCATGGCATGCTGCCTTTCAAAAGATCCTTTGAACGGCGTTTTTAATAATTAAATTTTAACAGTATATATGGAATAGCTGCTTTCCTCAATATCTTTAGGGAAGATTATTAAAGGAGGTTTTTTAATTACTTTATACCTTTATCACTTATGAAGCTGCATCTCTTTGTCCAGGCCTTTCGTTAAGTACGAGCTTCTTCTTCCCCCTTCTACAATGATACATTATTTGTTTTGGGAATTTTGGAAAGACTGCAGTTTAAATTTTTTTTAAATTATTGAAATCATTAATATGTTTCTAATTATGATCAGTCCTGAAAAATCATAATGTTTAATGAACAAAGCCACTGTTAGGAAGGTTAATATAACCTCAGCAATTTCAGATTCATTAAAAAACAGTTGAACAAAAAAATGAAATATAGCAAAGTCTTACCAAATTTTTAAAAATATCATTAATTCTGATCAGGAAACTAAGTCTAGCACAGGACAGTGCCACTTGCTATCTAATACAATTGGGCGCCATATCCACTGGTTCTGTAACAGCGGTTTCACATCTTGAGTCAACCAGACTAGCCTTCTTTCCCTGCTGGTGCTATTAGGCCAACCTAGGGCTTCCTGAAGGCCTGGAGCAGGCAGAAATAGCATGAAATCATGCATGATTCCTCATGATTCCCAGGATATTGAGTGTGATTGACCAACCATTGTTTCAAATTACCGGGGTTTTCTGTAAACAGGGTAGGTTCTCAACCTTCCTAATGCCGCGACCCCTTAATGGAATTCCTCATGTTGTGGAGACCCCCAACCACAGGGGCAGAGCAGCTGGGAGGTGGCAGGGAAGGGTGGTGGGAGACTCGTCGTGACCCCTCTGAAAGGGTAAATTGGCCTCCAAAGGGGTCCCGACCCCCAGGTTGAGAACCACTGACCTAGACCCTATCTCCCTTGGATATGGGCCCCCCTACTGTATGGCAACTTATAATAATGTTATCCAATGTATATTTATGAAAAAAACCAGCCCAATTATGATCAAATGGGCTTATGCCTATGTAAAAGTGCACTTTCCTTTCATTTTTCGAGATCACTGCACAAACGTCTGTCCACTGAAATAAGTTCTAGTGGAAGCAGAGTAATCTATTCAAGTGATTATGAGAAAAGCATAAACGATAAAGAGTATGAACTTCTCCCATGCTAGCATATTTAAAGAGTAACCTCTGGGCAGAGAAATTACACTTACCTCTAAAGATCAATGTAGCTTATTGAATTGTCTTTATGAGTTAGGGCTGTATATGACTGCTAACTTAGTTATATAAACTTACATAACAGTATGCAATGTGGAGAAGCTGCCTTACTCAACTTTGTTTCCTAACACTGGAAGAAGTCTGTTCAACTGCTGTGCTTCTAGGAATATTTTCAGTGAATAGGTAAATTATGAATAGAGATGTACAGAAATTTGTTCGGATTTGTTCATTCAAATTTGAATCAACTGTTGGCTACATTGGAAGACTGACATTCAAATGTGAAGTGAATCCTTTTGTGCATTCATTCAAAGGTTTGTTATATTTATGAACATGGGGAGGTGACAAAGTGGCTGCCCAGACACATCTGCAGCGGATCCAGAACATATGCAAAGTGGATTCAGAGTGGATTTGAAGCATTCAGAGCAGATTTGTAGGGGATTCATAGGTGTGATTGGTGGTAGGGATGTGAATCAGATTCAAATAGCATTCGAAGAACACTTGCAGTAAATTGGAATCCTACCACACTCAAAGGTGCTCTGTTATACAAATAGAAATTTCCTCGCGTTTGATTCCAATCAGACATGAACAAATTTTTTGCACATCTCTATGAAACAAGCAATTTGTCAAATAACACAATTCTGCTGTTCAAAGATGCTTAAAACCTCATTCTAAGAAGTCTACCATTAGATTTACATTGAATAGAGTAGCTACCATATATTAGTTTTCCTTTAAAAAGATCCAATCAACAATCTGCATACTGGTACAGACTATGGACCTTTCCACATTTAGCCTTATTCTAGGATATATCTTCAGACAGGGGTCTGTCATCCACATGCTAATACAGACTAATGGCACCGGAGACCTCCCATAGTCTGCAATAGCTTGCAGACAGCAGGCCCCTATTCCAAGATATATTCCAGAATAAGATCAATTGCAGAAAAGCTTAATGATAGACCCTGCCAGGAACCTGTCATAGACTGCACTAGCATGTGGATGGCAGATTCCTATTCCAGCATATAATCTGAAATAAGACCCAGTGCAGAAAGGGCCATACTTTCTTAATCTACTGCAACATTATTATTATTATTTTAATTTTGAAGTACCTTAACTGGTCTCCTTCAGCAATCTAAGGCCCTTTCTGCACTGGGCCTTATTCTGAATTATATCTCAGAATAGGGGCCTGCAATCTACATGCTGAGGCAGACTACAGCAAGCTCCACCTGAGGCCTACTATAACTTCAGCATGCAGATGTCGGGATCCTATTCTGAGATGTAATCCAGAATAAGGCCCAGTGCAGAAAGTAACCAAGTATCGCATGTCAGAACTAATAACACCAGTTGTCTCACATTGTTTTCACACGTAATGGTTCTATATTCGGAATTTTTTAGGAACTATCCAACTTAACTCTCAACATAGTCATCATTTTTAATCCACATTACCTAAATTGATAGAATTTCCCCTCTCCCCCTCAAGGCCCTCAAAAAAAATCTTTCCCTACTGTACTGTCTTGAGTATTGCAACTGAGAGATGCATACCTAAGCTATACATTTTGTTAGTAGGGCACATTGTCTTCGGGATACAACACACACATAGTACAAACTCTTAATTTGTTATCAGACAATTATTTCGAAAGTATTAATACCAATGACTTCATGTTTCCACCTAACTGAGCCACTGAGATGAAAAATATGTAGTAGAATGTAAAGTATTCTGTAAGCCTAAGTTGTACATATTAACATAATGTTGTGATGAAATTATGAAACAGTAGTTTGATTCCTGCTGCTCTCAGGCAAATGAGGTGAATGTTACACTGAAAACAGAACATCAGCCAGACAGTCCTTTGTAGAAAGTCTTTTGACCTAGCGAATTGAAACATGACATTTGAACTACCACCTAGGGAGGTGACTGTGCGGTCATCATCAGTCAGGCAAGAATTGTAGCCTATAGCTCTTTAGATAAAATGAATCACAAAGGGAAACTGGTTGGTGGTAATGACTGGTACTTATGCAAATTACATATTAGCATCCAGCCAGGCAGACATATTGATGCTTCCTATAGCCACTAAGCTAACTATAGGTTCCTGAACAACTGATGTAAGCCATGAAGCTACTCTCTCAGGTGGTGGTTAATATTCCCAGTTTCAAAAGTGTGTCAGAGAATAACCTACTGGA
Organism: Aspidoscelis tigris stejnegeri; assembly: GCA_023333525.1. Lineage (NCBI taxonomy): Eukaryota > Metazoa > Chordata > Lepidosauria > Squamata > Teiidae > Aspidoscelis > Aspidoscelis tigris. Next base: position 30,520,357 of record JALMGA010000004.1, on the reverse strand, counting down.
ACCAATAATTTAACATTTTAACACTGCAAGTACAAAAAAAAAAAGAAAAAAAAAGCGAACAATGACCTAGTGTGCATATAACAGCTGGTGGAACAGTGTCACTCCACTAGATGGAGTCTTGCCCATAAGGCATATTTGCTTGAGTTACTTTTAATCATGTGCAATACTTAGGTTGGGAAGCCTCCATGTACATTAGAAGTCTTCACCTCAGAATAACTAGTAACATGCAGAGAAAGCTACAGGTTCTTCAAAAATACTACCTTTTCCTGTGCTCATTTTACAGAAATCAGCAATGTGGTATACCTTTTTAAACCCCCACTTTTATTTGTTTACGTTTCCTCTTATTCTTTAAAAAATCTTTGTATTTTTAGAAATACTACAAATTCACAGGAAAAAAATCCTGCCTTTTGGTCACACACGATTACCACATATTTTAGGCCACATATCTTTCTTCTTCAGTTGATTAAAATTTGAAAATTACACTTCTGCAAATTTCTAGCTATTTCCTTAGATTATTGCAAAAATCTACTCTTCACTTGGCTTTTTGCAATTCCATAAAACCTGATTAATGACACTATGGAGGAGAGTCCTCTAATGAATACACTGAAGCATAATTTAATTGTTTTATTTAAATATAAGGGGGGAATTGCAGTGAAAATCCTATTAACTAATATACCCTTGATTACCTTAAAATTTTGATAGGCTGATTTAACATGTAACAAGCTACACTGTAGCTCTTTGTAGAATGAAAAGCAGTAGAAAAGGAACAAAATTGCATTGAGAAGAACAATAAACATGGTAGTGTGAGTCAATGCATTATTTTAAGGGGTTTCATTTTTTTTCCAAAATAACATCTGCTAAACTGCACATTAAGATTTAGATAAGAACACCCATTTTATGGTCCATTACTGTGCTAAGGTCATAATTGCATAACATCACTTTTTGTTACAAAATTGCATATTAAACTACAGATTTTTCAGAACAGACTCTTTGCTTCCACCCCCATGCCATACACACACATGCACACACACATTAACAAAAGACTGCAGTGGCTTGCAAATTATAGGGTGTTATTTTTAGTAAAAGTAGTTCAATATTCATATTGGAGCAGATGCAGCAGTTTAACAAAACAGCTCTTCAAATACTGCACAAATTGAAAACAGGAAAACTGATTGCATTTTCTCTTATCACTTTGCTTTTCTGAATTGACACTTTCGGCCTTCTGAAAATTTACACATAGCTTCCATTCTCAAACAGCACCTGCCAATCAAACTGAAACCTAAAATGTTCATGAAAATACGACAGACTCATTTTTTCCATACCATCTCACAGGTATGTAGTTCACTTCCTAGATACAGCCACAGAATTATTACAGCACCATCTGAATGCATTTTTATTAAACTCCTTTTAAATGGATTAAATCACCAGTGGCTCTTTTCATATTAGCTCTTTGTCTTCTTTAAATAAATATCTCTCTCCGTGCTTCCTTAACACTGATGGGCTTGTATTGTACTGCCACTTCTATTTTACACAGTATTTTTTTAAAAATTGAGATAATAAGGCTTACTACATTTGCCACAGACAATAGGTCTTCAGTATGTACATGAACACAGAGATAGTACAGTACATTTAATGGTCAGAAAAGAACCTCTTACACAAACTTCTCCCAGCCGTAATAAATACAATGTATATGCACAAAGACAAGAAAATGAAAGAAATCTCATTTAAAATTTGAATTATCATACAGTCTCCATATCCTATGGAGCTCTGGAGTATACCAATAGTTGCTCAGGTAGTTTTCATAGAAAACTTTTAAGTGGTTGCTCCCAGATATAAAATATGAAACACAGGTACCTTGAACTGGTCCTCCTCTTACCTCACAAAACTTGTTATTGTAGCAGTACCACTACCAGGTAAAAATGGGCTACAATAATTGTAGGTGTAAGTAAACATGTTCCTAAGACCTCTTGTACGATAGTTCCCTAAACCTCCCCTAGTGTGCTGCAACCATCCATTACTATTCTGCTTCAGTGATAAGGTAACTTGAAGGGAGACATGACATCCAGTAATATATGCGGCACTCTGCCTGTTGGTTTGTGAACTTGTGTTCCATCATGTTCACTGAGGCAATCATAAACCTGAAATGTCAATATATTCAGTCAATGGAAGCAAAATAATGGGACTCTATTGTCTTACTCTATTGATCTACTTTTGTCAACATAGATACATGTCCTCCCACCTCTCCTGGCTTTACACACATTTTAATTAGGCTTCTATCTACTGGAACATGTCTCTGTATTCAGCTATGCAAACACCTGACCAAGCACTACAAGACAGAAATGCCCTTTTGTCCCAGACCAAAAATATTTCAGTCCATTGATTTCAACAGACCTTGCAACTAGAGGTTAAGGATCAAGCAGTTTTAAAAGACAGGCACTAAAGCACTATATGAAAATTAACATTTAAAAGAACTTGGACATCTGAACTGAACTCCTGTCAGTGAAAACAGGATGCAATTTAAAGAGTGAACTCAATTATCCTCCACTTAAAACAAAATACATTACTCTTATAATTTTCTTGTACTTACAACATTCAGGTACACCACTGAAATGAGAAATTCCTCTAGCCTGATATCCTAAAAAGAGTATTAAGATAGTGAAGTCCCACTCTACTGAATAGGATTTACTTCCAAGTAGGAATGCTCTGGAGCTCCTAAGACAACTGCATTTATTTCTTATAAGAACTATTCCTTTAATTTTTTTTTAATAACCCACACAAGAAACTTCAGTAAAGTGAAATGAGGAAATACAAACTAGACCCTTTTGAGTCTGTCCCTTCCTGCAAAACCACCAATGAAAAGATTACAGAGCTTTATTTCTCAACAGTAACTCTGAGTGAGAAGAGCCTATTTTCCACTTATTCTCACCTAATAAAAGAGATAGTCAAGTTGTTACATTATTTTCTCTTTCCACTTAATGGCTTTAAAACCTAGTCAATAAACAATCTATTGTTACCCACAAAACCCAACACTTCCTTTACTGCATCTTAGATTAAAAACAAAACACATTCCCTCATAAACCCAGTTAGGCTGGCCATACTAATCATAAACAAGGATTAAAAGGGGAGGGGGGCAGAGATGAAATAATCTCACCTTTCCAAGTCCTGCTTGAATAACTGAACTGACTGGAGATTGCAAGTTTGGGCCACATAAGGTTAGATGCCTCATAACCCCATACAACAAAAGGCAGATCACACTCCAGGCTAATCTTTAAATGTAAATTCCCCACCAGCTAAGAGAAGCAAGATAAGAGGTTACATCTTCACTTCTCTGAGCTGTTATCGACTTCAGCATCATTTAGAGAAAATGGAAGGGGGGGCTGTGAAGAGAGGAGGAGGAAGAAGAAAATCATTTCCCTTTTAACCCCCCCCCCCCTCAAAAAAAAAATGCTTTCAAAAATGCTAGAAGATTACCTTCTGGCTAAGGAGAGCACCAGCAGAAGCCAAGGCAGCAGCGCAGTTAAGGCTCTGTATTCATTAAACACACATCACAGCTTATCTGAAGTAAAAGCCTTGTCAGGATGGCACATTGTGTGAGAGAAAGAGCTGGTTTGGAAGGGGGGGCGAGAGAGAGAAGCAATGTGCATCAGGGTGATTACAATATCAGCATGGCCCAGATGGAGGCAGAAAGAGAGAGAGAATGTGCGTGTAAGTGCTTGTGTTTATGTGTGAGAGGAAAGCAACTCACGTGCGACCAGGCTGGGGGGGGGGCAGCTACACGAGGTGAAGAACACTACTTTACTGCTAAACAAATACTTGCACTCCTGAAGGTAGTCATACTAAAGCACTGCCAAGCCTGCCTTCTCATCGGTATGCAGAGATGAGTTCAAAGATTTGCTTTTTTTTTGTTTTAAAACGAATGTGTTTACTGTAAATACCATACCTGAGAAACAGTTTTACCCAGGACTTAAGAGGTCCCAGGGTTCACCTTCAGCCTTCAAAACAAGGGAATCCTGGTGAAACTGGGCTGTCTAATGTTTCCATTGACTCTTCTTAACCACCCAGAGTCATTAAGAAGTAGGTGAAATGCAAGTATACGAATAAATGAAATTAAAAGGAAGGAAGGAAGGAAGGGCTAGATCCTAGTGCTTCAAAACCACTGGAAAGTGAAAGTCTCTCACCATAAAAACCTACTTTTCTTGATGGAAGCTTCTGTTTTCTCAGCTCTACTAGGGGCTACTCAAAGTGCATCTCCTGCCATTCTTACACTATTTTTGTTTTCTTCCACTGGTAAAAGAGACATTATCCAGATTACAGTGGAACACACACACACACACACAATCAAAAACAAAACAGCTAAGTGCTTATTATGAGAAGCTATTATTATTATTATTTACTTAAAGCATATCTGTACTATTTGCCATACAAATCTTGGAGCATCTTTTGAAAATGGGCATTAAAAACAAAATCAAAAGTGATGAAAAAATTTAAAGCATGACTGCAGCAGGGAAAACAACCGTTTACACAGGGAATTTTTACATGAAAGAGATGTTTTTAAATGGGCACCTGAAAGTTATAATTATAGGCACCTCACAAATATTTTACTCAAAATGCACAGTAACTCAAAATACCTTTACACAGAGGCCTTCCAGAAAAAGTGACAAAAGTGAATTCTCTAATGCAAAATTTCATGCTAAGGGAAAATCAGTCTGTGCACTTTGTTGTTATCTCACTTATCTGAACTGAACCTGGAGAGGAAATGATCACTTCCCTTGGAGGGCCAAAGTAATAAGACTATCTAACTTGCTCATCTCAACAAGTGTCTTTCAAAATGCACCATAACATATTACTGTTGATCTCTTCTCAAAATCAGCAAGGTAACTTGATACACTGTATAGGTTAACTGCCCAAGTAGTTTTGAGGTTGTTGATCTCATTTTGCAATATGAGATACATTTTACTGCATTAATTCAACTTCCCTTTTAAAAGAGGAAAAAACAGCTGAGAGAACCAGTAGATATAAAAGAAAGGAAAAGGAAATTATCAAAATGGTAACAAAAATGGCAGCATTAAAACCGATATTATCCATATTAGTTTGTGGCATGGTCTATTTGCAAGTCCCATCCTAACAGCAGAAAACTAATGAACATGTAGTCAGAACTTAGCAATTGCTTAGCAATTTTTAAATTAGAGAACAAACAAAATATATGAACAAGTTATATTCACTTTTCTCCATTCCATATGAAGAGAATCCACAACAAGTTATTTGATGTCAAAAAGGTGTGATTTACTCTTCTAAATTAGGATGATTTCTGGTATGATCTGAATGAACCTCCAAAAATAATTTAAGACACATTATTTAAATCACTGTCTTTGAACCCTGAAATTGGACTGTGTCCATGGATAATCTATCATTTCTATACAGAAGAGTAAAGTTTTCTAAACTACTGTAGCCCAGTCTGCATGACTGCTTTTAAAAAAACTAAGCAGTTCATTAGACTAATTCATGGAGAATAAACTCAAGCATAAATAAAAGAATCCATTGAAACAGACTGCCAAAACCAAAGCATTAAATGTGTGAAGCACAAGTGCAGTTAATTTCTACCAATGACAGAGAAAGATAACAAATATATACCTTCTCAAAAACATCCCTGATTGTGAAATGAAAGGACAATCTAATCATAAGAATGCCTATTCAAAACAAAGTCCTCATGAACTCATAAGAACTTCCTTTGGAATGGCCACATGTAGCTTAGTGCTATAGCAGGTTATCTAGCCTAATTCTTTGCAAGGGCATGGTGTGAAATTTCAGAAAAGTGGACTATGATCACCATAATATAGTAAAAGCATTAATTTGGTTTTAAAAACACTGATATTCCCTTAAGATGACTGCAGATGAGTGACAAAGAACAGATCACAAGGGTAGGACAGAATCCATATCAAGATTCTGCCTATTCAAGAATGTGGCTATGATACATGAATCTAACACTGGAGAAAAGCAATGCATGTATGTGCAAAAATGATGTCACTGCAACAAAATGCCACAAAGAAGACTGTCGTAAATCCTGCGCTAATCCAATAATGTGAAACCCTCATGGTATCAGTATGACATAACACAAGATATGCTTTTTGAATTCTTCATTCTTCTTAATTCATAGCTAGGCTTATACCTACAGCACTTACTTAGCTATGCATTCTTAGATCACCGCCTTATAACCTGATCTTTAACATACAATAATTGCATCCCAATTTCACTAAGATGTGCAAGATGAATAAACTATGAAAAGAGCCCAATGTAAGTCTCAGGAATGGTACTGAGAAAAGTACAACAAATATTTATGCATTTTTAACCTATTTCTCGAATCACAAATATGTACCGTAGGTAACTCATACTTAACAAATCAGGCAGCAACATTATGAAGAGAATGCAAAACATTTTTATGTGGGATTCAGTGGTTTATATGCTTCATGAATAAATTTATGTGAACAAAACTTTCAGCAATGGTCATCTGCTGTACATGTCTCCTAGGTGAAGCTACAATAATGAAAAAAGTTGGCTAAACATTTTAATCTTGTTAAAACCTCACTGAAAACTAGCATATTTTAAAATTCTTTTGATATGAAAATGTTGATTCTTCTCACATTTCCACACATATACTTTTTTAAAAGTAAAGCAATATATGGCACTATATTCCATGGCCAGAGTAAAAATGTGTAACAGATGAACCATTCATAATCACAGCTGTCTGGAAGTCCAAGCTTGAGGCTACAAATCTTAATTTCAACTGATTCTCTCTTAATAACGAGTTACCTCCTTATAAAGCAAGGAGGTCCATCTGCCTCAGGCAGAAAGATTTTTAGCTGTTTTAATGCTTCAAAACGTAGCATTTCCTTTCTTGCATTGACTATGTGAATTGTAGTGTGCCATAATGTGAGAATACCGACATATGACCATTATGCCATAATACCTCATTGCTTAGCTCGTCATTACTTCACTTGTAATTCTTATGTTAATTACGGTCATAATTACTATAAACAGATGTGGTAGAAATTCATGTGACCTTTTTACTGCAGAACACATTTTTCAATCCCTTAAGGTTAGCACACACATGCACAAAAACTACAAAGTCAGATGGGCTCTCTAGACAGACCTATATCTAAAAAGAAATCTGGCATGTCCTCCTCAAATTTAGGGTGGATTTTTTTTGCATTCTATTAAGCGGAAGCAAATAATAATTTTTATTTTGATGACAAATATTCTCTGGAAGACCATGAAGGAGATGAACCCCAAATGAACCCATTCACCACAACACTGAGGTTGCACTCACTGTTCAAACCTACAAACTAAATCCAGTATCCAATTCACATCCCATCCACTATCTTTTCTTTCCTTCTGCTTCACAACTTTAAGAGCAAAGCAATCTATCTTCCTATTTGTTTTCTTTACAAAATTAGCATTGCGCTCTGTACACAAAACTCATTGCTAATAAAATCACTATGGTTTTCATTACCAGAAAGGCTACTCAGATTTTTTTTTTGCTCCCTCCCATCTATAATTAGGGTGAACAGACAGGTGACACCTCCTCCCATACACACAGATGGCTCCTGGAAATGGTATAGAAGTAGCTCCTTCTGTTTAAACAACACACAGATAACCTGCCCTGTTCTTATCACCCAGTATTACCTCTATTATAGCGAACCAATGCTTGATTTAATCTGCCATTCTTCAAACACTATTTAAGAACTTTATCAGTGGCAGAAAAAAAATAAAGATGGAAGTCCAGTCTTCCAGATCAAGCTAATAACGCATTCTAAATGAAATCAATATTTTTAACTTATTTATTTTTCAAAATCTTCCGTTTGATTTTTGTCTCTGTCTACACTTCTGCTTCACAATGCCACTGATGGTTTTTATTTTTATTCTCTCCCAGACATACAGTAGAACAAAGCCTGAATTGGAATATAATTATCACCATTGTTTTCAGAGGATCTCAAATACAAACATCCAGTACATTCATTCATGTTAAAAACCATTTTATTATGATTATATACAGTCTTCTGCTTGAAGATTATAACGCTGACAAGAAATGTTGATATGGAATAAATTTCACAATCACAAATGTTCTTTGAGAAAGATAAAACATTCACATTTCAATACAGGCATTTATTTATATGCACAATATCATTAGAACTCCTAAAACTACCTGTTTTCCAAAGAGTCAACAAAAAGCAGCAGTAAAAACTTGTGCAGATTTAACCAATCCATGAGAAATAAATTCAGCCTCAGCAAGTCCGTACAGTACTTTATTTTTGCTGATAAGTCTTTTGATCATGAAGTCCCAACTTGAATTCTCACAGAACAAAGGGGATGTTAGTATGGGAAGTATATTTATTTTTCAAAAATCTTCAAGGATAATAACAGTGCAACTCGAATGGTTTCAATGAGCTAAACATTTTAACATAAATGAGCTGTGGCAAACTAAACTAAATGTCGAACATTCCCTCAGTCCACAATTGTATGTATATACAGAGATTCCAATTTTGTACAAGACTGAAAACCTTCAGTGAAGGAGGATTTCATTCAATGCCTGTCAGTTAAACTCCATTTCAGAAGAGTGAAAAAGAGAAGACAGAGAAAAGTGCTCTGAGGTAGCTAACCAGGGCTTCAGGTAGATCCATCCTCACCCACCATCTTTTTTAGCCAAACCCCACAGCACCTTCATCTTCAGATGCACTATGGGCATAGAGATGGGTGTATCATTATAAAACAAAGCACAAAGCACAATCACACTGCTTTAATGGAACATCAGTACTGAGTTAACAATGGGAACGGATAAAAGCAAAATGTTTTCCCCTCCTTAAAAGATACAGAAATGACAAATGCTTTGAACTGAATGCAGTACTGGCCTATCACCAGTCTGCATTCCTCCACAAAGCAGAATGTTTACTTATCTTTTAGGTGATTTTTCAGACCCTTCAATAAAACGAGTAATTTCTCATTCATTTTATGCATGAAAACTAGTTTTGTGGGGAGTTCCTGACATGCAATTTACATACTAACATCCCTTTTTTTGGTTTTGTTTTTAAACTTACGACTGCAAAGTTTTAGAACAAGAGAGGGAGGGGAGGGGGAAGCAGAACTGTCCAATCCAGTTCTTGGTCTGCTAGTGTAGTAAAAATACAATGAAATCTGAGATACTGGCCCAAGAAGTTTCAGTCATAATTAAGACAAAGGGTTCCCTAACACAATGGCTACTAAGTAATTTGTTAGAATGCAAGAAAAGGTGTGTTTCCTCAGTTACTAATTTAAGGATCAGAAGTGTATTATATCTAGGTAAGTGAAATAAGTTCAGGCTTTTAGAAGTTTAAAGTTAAGAAATTATGCAGAAAATACTGCTTAGATTTCTTGACTTTTTCTGTTCACCAGAAAAAGCCAAATTTTATTTTAAATAACCACAGGATAATTTTAACAAGGCTTCTAAGACTTATTCCCAAATGGTGATGTGGTATGATTTTTTAAAAAGGAATCTATCCACAAGACAGATAAAAATTCAGAGACTGAATAAAAGTGAGCAAATACTAACCAATTTTGCGCAGTGCATGTCTCTTTGAAATGGCTAAATCTAACAAATATACAGCAACTGCTTTAGCTTTTGTAGTTTTTTCCTTAAAAGCAGCTAAAAAGCATAAATATTAGCAGAGGTCAGACTTTCAAACTGCTTAGATTTTTCTTTGTGAATAATATTTGAATCTAGGAAAATATCTGCTGTTAAATAATTCAAATTCATGTATACATATTAATTAAAGAAGAATATCAACAAACACTAAACTTGGTCTAGAAGTAAAAAAAAAATCTGATATGGTCAGTAACTCAGACCACCATCAGGGGAAAAATCAATTTTCAGCAGCTGTGTACAACCATTTAAGTCTGGGGCCTGAACAAATTAATTAGGGAAAGCAATGCTAAAAGTTAAAAGGGTCAGAGTCACATTAAGTACACGAATTTTACTGAAGTAAAAATTCAGCATTACATTCCAAGGCAAAAAAAATCATGTCAACTAAAGCAAAAAATGTATATTTTAGGTATGTATACTACTCTTCTTCAGCATGGAAAAGACACAGTTCTAAGGTTTCAGAGTCATTTAAAGAAGTTGTGGACTGAACCTGGCATGCAAAATATGTCTCATGAAGCACTTTTTCTTGTTTGCAAAAGTGCAGTTCTAAATGAACACTCTATGGGATTTCCTTTTAAACAAAAGTGCATGAGACTGTACTCCTCTGCACATTATTGTAAAAGAACTCCACAGTACACCGAGTCTGATTTAGATCTATGTAAATACAAAATTTCAGTGTACTTGCTCATTTCCAAATACAACAGCAATTATTCTTATTCCAGCAATACTCAAAGATATAGTTTAGCACATGAGTCACGAATACCCAGTAACTTCAATGAGTTCATGTAGTCAGAAGGAAAGTCCCCTTACATTTTAAATAATACCATGGGAAGTTTGACATTCATGATAATCTAACTGATAGGCGATCCGACTGGTAGTGCAGTTTTTCTGGAAACTGGTAAATGGGCAACTAAACTTCATATCCTTTGTGATCTGCATACAGCACTATGTTGATTTAGGGGACAACATTCCACAGCTATGTTAAATATACTTACCTGGGGGGAAAGGTCCATTAAGCAATATGAGCCTTATTTAGGAATACAGAAATGTAAGAGTCCAAAGCATTTGGGCTATCCAATCTAATCTTGGTACATGCTTAGGGGGGTAAATTACAAGTTTATCACACGTTATCCCATTTTGGACACCTCTGAGATTGAGACTAACCTATTCGAGTTAGAGGCTAAGGCTATTAGAAATGGTTTAATTTCCTGATTTATATACAGAGAGATCTTTGAGTAGCTATCATAATTATTCTAAGCACACTAACTGTGATGCGAGGTTAAAAATTACAAGGAGGGATTTCCCTCCCTATATGGTTCCAAAAAGCACCCAATGTTGGTCACTTCATATTGCAATTAATTTCCATCCACTGACTGTTCAATGTGCAAAGCAGTGCTCCAGTTTCTAACTAGGCTATGATTTCAGAATCAGAGCTTTAAAAATATATTATCTCAAGCCCCAAACTGCGTTAACTCTAATTAAGTACGCCTTATCTGAAAATACAGGGAAAAGGGAGAAGAAAACAGAGGGTTCGTTTGCAAAAAGAAATGCCTGTCTAACCTAGCCAAGTCTTTTTCTATGAGGAGACCCTATTCAGTTCTGTCAGAAGCTGCATCTCACCTTTGACCCAAATAGGGATTGTGCTTACTCAGCAGTTAAGGGAAGCACTCTGCACGTGCTCAAAGAAGTCCTGCAGCGGGCATAATTCCCAGTCTAGGTCCCACCCGGGCTAAGGACACCTGGATCCCACCCATCAACCCTCAGAAGAAACATGTTGCCCTCTTCACAGCTTCACTTTAAACCTTCCTGGCTCCATCTTCAGATTTGACTGCTCACATTTTGTTTTTCCTTCATTTCTATCCGTTTTATTTGTGGACTTTCCGTTGAGGAAAGTCGAAAGAAAGACTTGAGTTCAGCCTATAAAGGCTGCACAAATACAGATCCCTTGCAGGTTGCTACCTGGCAAATGAGATGCTGCCCGGGAAAGGTAGGCAGCAGCAGCAGCAGCAGCAGCAACGTTTGAATCCGAACCAAGGACACAGGCGGAGCTTATTGCTTCCTAAAACTTTTTCTCTTTCACTTCAGGAGCACAACCGGGATCCACAGCTCAGGATTCCGTTCGTACTGCGCGAGATCCCAAGACGATGCGGATGATGCGTTACTGCAAGGCTTATAGCCGCAGCAAGAGCTCCAGTCCAGTCCGGTCCAACCCGCGTTTGCTGCTGCCGCTGCAGCCGCCCTGGAGAAGCCGCCTAGTAGTTAGCGAAAGAGCAGACGGGGAGGGCGAAGAGAAGAGGTGAAATCGGGGTTCCGAAGCTCCCTCCCTCCCAAACCAGCGCCACTCCGTCCACGATCCGGTTTCTAGCCTCCTCCTTGTGGATCCGCGCGGCGGGTACTTACATTGCAAAGGGCCGGAGACTCCCACCATTCGCCCCGGGCGAGGAGCTGGAAATAAAAAGTTCCTTCCCGTCCTCTTCGGGGGAGATCCGACGCGACAGCCCGCGCGGGCAGACTAGCGGGGGATCGCGGCGTCGCTTCGCTTCCTTTCCGGCTCTGTGTAGATGTGTGTGTGTGCGCGCGCCTCTCCTGTTACTCCCGATGAGCCACGTTCACACGCACCCCGCGCGTGTCCTCCCGAGGGCTTGGAAACGGAAACAAAAGAAATCTCCTGTTGTTGTTGTTGTGTTGTTCCTTGCGGCGTCGGCGCGTCTTGAGCGTTCATACGACGAACAGGACCAAAGAAGAAGCAGCAGAAGAAGCAGAAGCAGAGGGCTTGGAGGGGAAAAGGAGACGATTCCGAAAAGCGGATCCCAGAGAGAGAGAGAGAGATCGCCGCGCTTATTGGGGGTGCCAACGCAAGAAAGGACCCGGAAGCCTCATCGCAGCCACAAGAAGCGAAGATCAAGAATCTGAAAAAATAAAAATAATAAAATCAAAAAGTCCTCCAAGTAGCCCGAGATCGAGTGCCCAGGTCCTGCTCCTCTGCTGCAGGGGGTGACTCTGGCGCTGCAGCAGCTGCTGCTGCTGCTGCTACTGGTGTAGACCAATGCGAGCCGAAGTCCAAGCAGGGGCTGGGTTCCCCCTGTCACTGACGGTCTGCCTGCGCCTGCCGCTGCTCCCTCTCTCTCTAAGGCGGCGAGGCATAGATCTGCAGGCTCCCCGTGCGCCCGCCCGCTTGGGGAAGGAGCTCCATGCAATGGCTGTGCCGCCGATCCGCCCTACAAGGAAGGCTCCGCCGTGGTGTTTGTTTGTTTGTTTGCTGCCCGTCCGCCCGTGAGAGGGGGAGCGGGAGTGCGGGAGCGAGAAAGTCTGCCGCCGCCGCCGCCTCCCCAGCCGAGCAGCCTTCTGCAAGCAGCTGGCCTGTTTCAGCTACCCAGGTGCAAGGGGGAGGGCTTAAAACAGTGGGAGGTGATAGAGGTAGGGGAGACATCTGTGTCAGGAGGGGAAAGGGGGAGGTAGGCAAGTATATGTTCACAATAGTCTCTGTGGGCTAACCTGCCGCCTTTTTATTTCATATGTCTTTCCCTCTCTTATATTTATATATATACACACACACACACGCACACGTCCTCCGTGGACATGGCTGGCTCCCCTGTTAAGCCCTTTTTTCCCAGGACTGCCTCCTTTAAGAGTCCAGACTGCCCTGCAGTAACCCAAGACAAACACTTTCCCCAGCCATCTGGAGGGTGGAGAGAGGAGCCGCTGCCGCCGCTGCCTGCATCTCGTCACTGTCTGAAGAGACGGCACTGCTAGGAATGAAGCCACCCTGAGATCTCCCCTCTCTAATCCCCTTCTGTTAGCTGATTTTTCGGGCTGACTGTTTGCTTTCGCATTAAATAATAGCCTTAGAGAAAACAATTATCATACTCTTTCTGCCCTCCCTCCACTTGGTGATTCACTCTGTTTATTTCCAGGATGCAGCAGTTATTCTACAAGTTTTTGTCTCTTTTTATTAATAGCAATAATAATAACAATGAGGAGGAGGAGGAGGTGTGGATTATCAATGCAACAATATCTGTTGACGGCAGAGTTGAACACAAAGAACTCACAGGTCACAAAATATCAAGGTTTTATTGAAAGACTCTGACAGACCGCAGCAGTTACGGTTGCGGTCCCAGTGACTATCAGCACACTGGGTGTCATAGGAAAGCGCCTTGATTGGCCAGTAGAACATCTGCACATTGACAAAATCTCCATTGGACAATTGCAAAAAGGTAAACACTGGTCGGATCCATACATATCTTACACTGATACTGTGTCATCCTAAGTTCTTGGGAAGAACTCAGTATGAAATGAAGGTTAACACCAGCTAAAGGCTTGGCAGCTATGATATATTGTATCATAATAATACAGCACTGATCGCTCTGTCATTCCTAGGTCTTTGGGAAGGATCTGATGGTCAGAATACCAAATCAGTCATAAGCATCTACCAGACCGTGTGGTGGTGATCATCGTAATACTGTCCTTACATGAAGAAGAAGAAGAGTTGATTTTTACACCCCACTTTTCTCACACAAGAAAAAGAGTTGGTGTCTGTACCTGTCTCTTGTTACCCTTAAGGTGACTGAAAGCCCCTAACAAATCTCCTGTTCTTCTCCCCACAACCTGTGAGGTAGGTGGGCAGTAAGAGCTGAGAAAGAGATCTGTAGCTATTCTAAGATCACCCAGCTGGCTTTATGTAGGACTCTGGATCAAACCTAACTGATTCATCTTTACAAGTGAGGAATTGGCCTGGTATATCTTGAATGTAGGGTAGTTCTGTTAGCTGGTGTAGCCCCCTTAGGAAATGCTGTTTTTTTATGTTCAGTGATCCTAATACCTGTGGAAGGCAAATACATTGTGTTTACAATTCAAACATAAGGTTCAGATAAAGCCTAACATACCACATAAGCATCCTTTCTTACCATAACGCCAGAAGAAAGCTTATTTGTAGCAGTAAGAACTACAATCTGAAACAGTTTTACAGTCTAAGGAGCCTGATGTGAGTTTCCAAAAACACCAGTTTGGGCAGTATTGGAGGGGGGTGGGGGGAAGAAAGATAGGAACAGTCGGACCCAAACCTAGTCTGAAGATTTAAAATGAAGCTGTGACCATGCCCTAAGTGTTTTTGCATATGATAGTGTGGGCCACAACCACTATTGAACTCTAGTGAAAAGATACCTTTAAACTAAAAAAGTTACTCACCCTGATGTAAGGAGGGCATACCTACACCCACTTCAACCGCACCTGGATCACTCCTTTCTCTGTTCCTACAAATTAATTGCCTGTGCAATGTGCTCTGATAACCAAACCAAATGGGTGGAAATGAAGTGAGCAGAATAGTCCAGCTTCTTATATTCTAGCTTTATCAATCACTGCCCAGCCCCATCTACCTGAACTCTAGAATCCAAAGACTACCTAATTCTGCTATTGCTGTCACCTAGGCTCTAATTCTGTTAGCTAAATTCTGTGCATTAGGAACTGCAGGTTTTTTAACCCTCACTCTGATAGAATCCCATCTTTGTTTACAATTCACAGATCTGCTCCCATCTAGCCCCAGCAGTTCAGACACAAACATAACTGTAGACAATTATCAAAATAAATGTTTAATAATGATTCCTAGGTTTCTGTAAGATAACCATCTCTCTGGTTATAAACAACTGTTGCCAGTTGCTGAAGTACATTTTCCAGCTGGAGTGTTTCAATATACCTTGGTGTGAGGTGGCCTCCCGGTCCTGAATGTGCCTTAGGCAGGAAGAGTTTCAGATGTATGTATTCTGAAACAATACTGCAGTGTTATTAGATATGTGTGCAACTCCTATTCCATATTTAGTGGACTTTTACAGATGGGCAAGAAGTTTACCTATGCTGGCCTGATATTTGATAACCCGTCAAGAAATGAATGAAGTTCATATTGGCATGTAGCAAACAACATAACTGTAGGTTTCCTCCTCCCCCTCTGGCTCTGGAGTGGCATGAGAGCACAGATAAGCACTTTACCCACTTCCCAAGAGCCTGGTAAAAGTCTGTTATCCCCCTTCTACCATAAACGCACTGGACTATCTGGTGATAATGTAAAATGATGGATTCATAAGAGCACTGCCTGAACCTCCAATTTCAGTTTGACAGTTGCATGGCAAAAACCTCACAGAAATTCATTGGGCTTCAAAGGGGCAAGGGCAAATCTGAATTAGCCATACATTTTTAGAGGGGAAATTTCAAATCCAAAAGATCAGCTGGATATAAGGAAGTGAAAACTGTTGGGGAAAGAACTAAGTTGAAAGATAAACTCCTTTCTCAATCCTTTCAGAGGGAAGTCCACCTGCTGGAAGAAGTGAAAACTGTAGGGTAAGGACCGTGGATATGTGTAGACAAGGAATTATCAGGATTAGTTTTTATTCAGTTGTATGCAAATCTTTGTGACCCCATGAGCCCCACAGGCCATAGCATTTTCTGTGCTTGACTGCTTCCATGACACTACCCTTTCATCTCATCTTCTGCCATCAAAGTATTTGAGCTTCCCCTTGAGAATTTGTCCTTGCAGTGAAAAGTTGGGGTTGATTTCCTTTATTACTGATTGATTTGATCTTCTGGTAGTCCAAGGGACTCTCAAAATTCTTCTCCAGCACCAAAATTTGAAAGCATCAATTCTTTCACATTCAGCCTTTCTTATGGCCCATCTTTCACAGCCATACATTACTACAATAGTCATAGCTTTTACTATTTGGACTGCTTTTTTAAAAAAACTGTCCAGGTTTGGTATAGTATTCCTTCCAAGGAGAGTCTTTTAATTTCATGGCTGCAGTCACCATCTGCAGTGATCTTTGAGCCCAAGAAAATAAAATCCAACAGTGCTTCCATTGCTTTCCCCTCTATTTGCCAAGAAGTGTTGGGATCAGATGCCATGGCCTTGGATGTTTTTAAAGTTGAGCTTCAAGCCAGCTTTTCCACTCTTTATTCCACCCTCAGCAAGAGGTTCTTTAATTCTTCTTCACTTTTTGCCACCAGAGTAATATTGTCTCGAGTATATGAGGTTGTTGATATTTCCCCAACAATCCTAATTTTACTTTTGATCAATCCAGTGTAGCATTTTGCATGTTGCATCATCTGATTTTCCAAAGGCAAAGTCTACATCTGAACTTTTAGCCCTTCTGTTGTGAGTTTTCCGGTGCTTTGTTTTACTTTATGAAATGTAGCTGACCCACTTGGTAGCTTTCTGTATAGCCTAGTCTATACAAAATTCAATTTTGTTTTACACTCCTGAATTTTCAAGTTTCCATATATTTGTATAAAATCAGTTTTTTGTGGTCTTTTGTGTCTTGGGACACAAAAAGCTACTTTTAAAAGCTAGTTTTGCTGGTTTATTTATATTCTTAATGTATTGTGATGCTGATGTATTTATCACATTCATTAAACAAAATAATGGTGCATCTTTATCATCCACATACTTCTCCAACAGTGTTCCTTAAGACTAGGGATGAATAAGTGAAACTGTGTACATCCAAAGGTCATGCATTTGGACTGAGACCAAGAAGATACGCTCATTTCAAAATAACTCACTTCTGAAATGCTGAATTTCAGAAACTAAAGCAAACAAATGCAAAGTTCAAATTTGAACAGTGCCTGCATCTCCATTAGGGATATGCGCAATTTTCCCTCCCATTCATTTCTCATCAAATCAAATGGGATGGAACTTTGCATTCATGAGAATGAAGCCACTTTGAATGTGCTAAGCTTAAAATTTGCTTTGAATGCTCATAGAATATTCAAAGCTAAGAGAAGAGAGGCAAGGCACCTTTCCAGAATGTGCCCAGACTCCCTTCAAAGCGAAATGCATTCATCATGGATGCAGAGGCATGGCAGCACTGTTGGTTGCTTTCACAATGGTTGTGGAGGTGTGATGCAGTTCTTCTTTTGTAGCTGCTATGGAGGCATGGTGACACCTTAAAACTGCCTTTGTAGTAGCTGCAGAGGCATGGTATAGTGCTGGTATAAGTGATACAAATAACAAAGGCGTGTCTTTGCCTTTGAAGCTACTCCAGAGTAGGGATGTGCACGAATATTCATCACATTTGAAATTAATATGAATTCATTTGAATTCAGACATTCAAATTGAATGCTGGTAGTGACATTCCAATGTGAATCAAATGTTTATATACATTCATTCGAAGCACCATTAAATTCATGAACGTGGGGAGAAGAAAGTGGCTGCTTAGTCACATTTGCATTGGATTCAGAGTGGATTTGATGCTTTCAGAGCAGATTTATAAGGGATTTGTAGGGGATACATAGGTGTTTCATAGGTACAACTAGCAGCAGGGATTCGAATCAGATTCATATTAAACATTTGTATCAAATTCAAATCCTACCACATTCGAAAGGGCTCTATTCTGAATAAATGCAAGTTTTCTCACATTTTATTTGAATTGAATTAAAAAAATCATGCCCTTCCTTACTCTAGAGGCACCTTCAAAGCTGCTCCAAATATGCTTTCCCAGGTGGCACCACCACCCGATTGCATCTAAATCTGCTCTGGGGGTGGATGGCCACGTTGCCCAGCAGCACCGCCACCTAATCCCTGCCCACACCAGTTGTGCCTACAGTACAAATCCGCTCCAGAGGCAACTAGGCAGCCATGTTGCCTAGCAGCGGCTGCCCAAACACTACAAACAGGTAAACTTCCCTCTTCACCTTTGTGAATGTAACAAAACTTCAAACAAAGACACAAAAGCTTTTGCCTTGCATGCGAATGCCAGTTTAAAACATAGCCAATATTCAATTCACATGCGAAGTTTCAAATGTTAGTCTTCAAATATAACCAACATTTGAACAAATTGTGAAGGTGGCAAACATTTTTCACTCATTCCTAATCTCCACTATCAATGACACTTACTTTATGGTCAGCATCCTCAGGACATCTTTAGCACTCCTAAATATGTAGCTGAAACCTGGCCCAGCACCTGTCCATGTTTGGGAAATTGTGTTGTGAGGTTGCTGCCTGATTACTGAGTGTTAAGAAAGCCTCATTGGCTTTTCTGAGATAAATTTTAGATGAACTGATTTGATTTTTTTTTAAAGGGTAGTCAGATAAAAGAGACACTATAAATCTCAGTATATGCATCCAAAATGACCTGTCTCAAAAAGTGGAAGCTGAGAGAGGACAGTTGATGAAGCATGTCTCTGTTTAATAAGATTAGTTAGGTCAAGGGTAGGGTGGGGTGATGGAATCAGCCTATTTCCTTGGGAAGATGTTCTTGGTCTCAACAGGCTCCAGGCTAGACAGACTAGTAATCTGACTGGTTATAAGGCAGCTTCCTCCATTTTGTACTTCACAAGCTGGAATGGAAAAAGATATATATTTTGTTTCCAGCAGTGTCAAAGTGCAGGAAACACTTTGCTGTGCAGGTTCCTGGAAGTGACTTGTATAGCCATCATTCTCATAACCAGCTGAGTAGCACACAGTCAGGCACACATATAAACACAGAGATGATACCTTCTTTAGCTAATGGATGTTGAGAGTGGAGAGGACATTGCCATGGGTCACACAGCTCTTTTACTTGCTCACCTGCTGGGCAGACACCTGCACTAAACAATGATGGTCTATTATCTGTCAGTAATAAAATAAGCAGACTCAAGCTGTTTACCTAAATGGGACTGTAAACCCCTTAGATATTGGATTGCAGATGCAGGGAATTATTGCTTAAGTCCTTGAAGAGGTGATAGATTGTCCCATAATATTTTGACGTTTTGGGTGGCATCTTTATACCTCCAACCTTGGGCTAAAGCTTTGAAAAGTTAATTTTGCTTTCTTCACTTTCATGTCTTCAAAATTTTAAAACTATTTGAATAATAGAGTGAGCCTTCCTATATGTTCTTGACTGCAAAGATCTTCACCCTTCCCTAATCTCCACAATGTGGACCAGCTGATGTTTTCTTGAGATGGTTGTAAGACTGACTAGCCTCTAGTGTGTTAGTTTGGAACACACATTTATTTATTTTTAAAATCAGCTTCAGCTTAGGAAACGTGAGCTCTCCTCTGGCAGCTATTGTAGCACTTAGAAGCATCTGCAGAACCCCAGGAGTGTTTAGAAGGATGCCATCCAGAACAGCCTTTTGAAAACAACAGTTTTCAATTCATCACTCAGTTAGCTCACATTAATATCATACATGTGTTCAAGAGTCACCATTGTCTCTAGTAAAGGGCTTCTCCATTCATAATTCCATTCAATTTCCATTTTTTTTATTTATATACCACCTTTCAAAAGAAACTTTTGTCCAAGGTGGTTTACTACAAATGGAAACAAAATACAAAGCAAAATACAATCATTACATCAAAAATACGGCAAATATAATCAGCAACTTAAGGACAATGTTTTCCCCAAGGCAGTTTAAGTCAAAAATATATAGCATATTATAACAAATAAAACATAGTTATAATAGTTTTAGTAATAGTTATAGTAAGTTTTTTTTAAAAAAAAAGCTGGTTGGAGGCTGGCACACATATAATAAGGTTATGAAATATACAACTTTTGATGTTACTTGAGCAGTGTGAAATGTTGTTCAACTGACTGCATTGCACAATCTAACACCTGGTAAAAGTCCACTTTCAATTGTTGTTAGTCTTAGGATGTTGCTTAGGGATTATTTTGTGGTCTAAAAATCAGTATGTTTTTCTGCAGCAACTTTTCCAGTATTGAATGCAAGGAAATTACTTTCAATTTGATGTTTCTCTGCTAATTTATCTTGACTCAGTTGACTTATGACTTTGCTTTGTTCCAGATACATCAAGGTTACACCTTACGATCTTTAAGATTACAGCATCTATTTCAATCAGAGTGTCATGAAGACATTAAGACTTCACCCAGATGCTGGCAAAAAAGGGAAACCTTAAGCTATCCAGAATTCAGGGTGGACAAACCAAATCTCCCACTTTGTGTCCTGTTCTCTCCTCAAGGAGTAGGATAGGCATACCAAGAAAAGACTAAAAGAGTGAGAATCTGCCTGCCCGACGAGGAGAGCACATACAACATAGGGCAGAAGGGTTCCTTCATGGCTGCAATGGTTGGAATGCCCTCTTCAAAGAAAATCTAACAAAACACTGTCTTTCTATACTTCTGGAAGTAGCATTAGTCACACAGGAATCTGAAGTTATGCATGTTTCTGAGGATTTCTTTGCCTTTTGCCACTGTTTTCACATGAGCAGTTTTAGTTTCAGTGAAGCATAATTCCTAGATGTAAATTCTAGAATTTGCCACCGATGAATTGATACTGAAAAGGCATATAGATGCTTAGAGTGTTTGAAAAATTCTAACCTTTTTAAAACATGCTAATTTTTTTTTCTATGCTGCCTGATATGGCAGCTTCCAAAATTGCATCTGAAGGCAAGGAAGGGTGGAGAAGGACAATCACCCAGAACAGGCAACTGTGCAACAGGCAATTTTACTTTTGGGATACGTGTGCAAAGAAGCAGAG
The DNA here is from genome assembly GCA_023333525.1 of Aspidoscelis tigris stejnegeri. Lineage (NCBI taxonomy): Eukaryota > Metazoa > Chordata > Lepidosauria > Squamata > Teiidae > Aspidoscelis > Aspidoscelis tigris. The sequence continues at coordinate 30,499,236 of JALMGA010000004.1, read as the reverse complement.
ATACCCTGAAGAGGTGGTGGTTGAAGTGTGGAGGAAGCTGAGAATTTAAAAGCAAAGGAATAGAGAAGCAGGACACCTGGCAGAAATCCTCTCTGCGGAGAGGAGCCTTCAAAGTTGTATCACTCAATACCTGTTCAGCACCAAGTGCTGCAATCAGGCCAACCCGATGCCCCAAATCCAGCTCTTTAGCTGTAGTGGTGTTTGCCTTCCCTCCCCCCATGAGGCTGGCATAGAATCCTGGGACAGATGCTGGAGTTTGTTCAGAACATCTGGAGGAACACAGTTTGTGAACTACGAGTAAAGGTAATAATCTGCATCAGTAGTAGATACCATTTCTTGCATTCTGGGTCTGCATCTCCTTATTTTAGCATGTAAGGTCACCACAGTTTCCCTTGAAGTCCTTTGTAATCTTCTAAGGACAACTGTAGCATCTCCCAGAGTTTCACTATAAATGTCTCTTCTATTTAATGAGACATACCCTAGCCATCTGTGGAGAAATTATCTGAAGACTGCTTCTTTCCTGAAGCAGATTCAAGATGTACTAAGTTGTTCAATGCATGTTAAGTAATTCGACTCTCAGTGGAAAAAACAAATCATACCCCTTGACATTCTGACCCTGATTCAGCTAAAGTTAGCCATGACCATGGCTCTGTTCCACTGAAAGCAATGGCCTGATGTGTGTGGAACAAAAAGTCATTTCAGTTGGTTACATTATGCTAACATAAGTAAACGCCCATTTTAGCTAGTTAGCTGTGGCTAAAAAAGCACAATCCTAAAACACAATGGAAATTCTCTCAAGTAAACATGAATATTCCCTAGCATTATGCTTTACAGTCAAGTGAATGAATTATTAGAGCCCTAAGGTAATAGTAGTTCTAAAATAGCCTGTCTTACTGAAGATGGTGCACTGCATTTCTGGGCAGATCTTTCTGATGTACTAGTTGTTTGTTTCTTTTTATTATTATTTGCAGTTGTCAAGTATTTAAATGTTTAAATAGAGTCAGAAATGAAAAACTTACAATGTGAAAAAGTTTCAAGGTTAAATTATCTGTACTAAATGTTTCCTTAGAACGTACTCTTAACATGCTAACTAGCCAGGTGCTGTCTTGGTAGGAGTGTGCAGCTGCTCAGTGATGCAATCTGTATCCTGATTGCCTTCATGTGTAGACCATTAGAGCAGTACTCTGTAAAATGCCCATCTCTTCAGTCTGGTTTTTCTGTCCTCTGCTACCTGTGTATCTCATTAAAGAAAAAGCCTTCCAGGTTTTGGAAAGAGAAAACTTTGTTTGAATCCTTCTTGGCTGCAACCTGATAGAAGGGATTAATTGATATCCTGTTACAGTTGATACTTTGCTTTCTAAACCCTGAAAGCAGTATGTGTATGTGCGGATCCTAAAGTCAAATGACTGTCCTTGTTGGTAGCTTTGTGGTGATATAATCCATTCTGAGATTAGCTATAACACATTAGTCGACTGTCTAGAAAACAAAGGGTTGGAATAGAATAATGGCAAATGACCAAGCAAAATATATGAATTTGACCAAGTGGCCTCCAGGAACTGACACCAACTTGGAAGCAAACAATAACATCTCATCCTACCATCTGAAAGCAGTAATTCACCAGCTTCCATTTAGGCTGCAAGATGCCACTCCAATTTCAATTTTTATTTTAATTAAATAGTGATGCTACAACAGATAAAACTAATTGCCAATTTTACCAAGCAGCTCCCTGTAATTGTCCACTTTTAGTATCTTAGAACTCCAGATTTCCAAATAGGAGCAAAACCAAATGTGGAATGGCCAGTCTCTGATGCAACTGAGGGTTCGTTCCCCATCCAAGCCTAGCCTACTGTTTTTAAAGCATAAAGCAGATGTATACAGGATTTTATTACTTTTGCTCTGTACAGTTTTGAACAGAAACTTTCTTTAAGCTTGTTCCTACCCAGCTGATTACTTTTCCAGTCCTGAATCCAGCTGCAGCTCAGCTTTTCTCACATATTTCCATGAATGTTTCTGAAATCCCACTGGAATTTTGGCATTCTTGTTCATCTGTAATTATTCTTACATTTACTCAACATCATCATAATTATTTGGTTCCTTGTCAAAATTAGGCATTTCCTTCCACCAGCCTTGCTGTCCCAAGCTTGCATTAGATTTTGGATGGTCACTTTTAAATACTAAATTTAATCTGGAAGGATGGAGAACATTTGCTTAACAAACAACAAATGATTTACAACTCTTGACCCCTAGGAAACTCAGGCTGTTTCTATCCTGGCCTTTATTCTAGATCATATTTCGGAATCAATGTGCTAGTGAAGACTATGGCTGGCCCCGGGAAAGATTTGCTATAGTTGATACCAACATGTGGATGGTAGGCTCCTATTCCAAGATATAAAAAAGTGACTAAATAAGTACAAAATAATAAAATTCAAAAATACAAATATAAAACAATGTATTTAAATAGAAGTTTTAAAAAGTCAGGAATTACAATTATTGCAGCAGCTTGTTGATGCAATCTGTTATCCTGGGTCATAGTCTGGCACATAATCCCCACAGATCAGCAGAAGGGTCCCAGGGGCCAAGTAAGCAGACCGACAAGTTAGGTAACAGCGGAACAAATTTTCACCCTGGGAAACACTGAGCCTTTCTGCACTCAGCTGCTGGGAGAACTCTGGAAGAAGTTCTGCATGGACCATCTGCATTGCCAGGAGCTGCTTCTTCCCCAGACACAGCTACATGTGTACAGGACTTCCCCAGGAGCTTGTAGATGTACAGCAGTTCTAATTGCTCCCTGTCTATGCTTCATTCGCACATCCCCCTACTGGGGGAGTTTAAACAGAGCCTGGGGAGGAGCAACGCAAGCACGGTTAGTGCTGCAATTTCCCATTACAGCAGCAGTGGCAACATGCAGGCATGTTGGCTCCGCTGCAACGACTCTTGTGATCACCACCATAATGGCAGCAATTCACTTAGGAAAGTGCTGGTGACATTAGGGATAGATCCAGTGTCCCAAAATGTGGATGCTGGAACTGTCTCCCACCTTTGCTTCCTTGGAAGGCTTTCCTGGGGAGAAAGATGCAAAATTACCCACTGTCTGGGAAACCAATATTCTTTCCCTCCTACTGGGCTACTGGCAAACTAAGGCCACAGACACCATCCCTGAATGGGTCCAGAGTTGGTAGTCAGGAAATGTTGGCTCATCCTGGGACCTTCCACAAACTCCCCACACAGCAGCAGCAACAGGTCACAATGAAATACTTGTTTACTTTTATAATCTATTTTGAAATTAAGTTAATTTTTGGAAAAAAATATTAGAATTTTTGCTCCCCTCCCCAAAAAAGAACAAAGTATTCCATAACTGCATTAATATCCAGTATATTGTGGAGACTGGGGTTGCGGGCTACTAGGCAAAATGCTTCTGAAGGCTAGTCAAGTAGACATTACCTGTGTAAAATAGCTCAGAGTTATTTGGGGGCTTGCAAGATATCTTATCTACAGCACTACCCTGCTGGCATCCTGCCAGAGGCAGCAGACAAACACGATGCTATATGGGATCTCTCCTGGCTCTTTACCCAGAAAGAAAACTTGTAAGAAAGCTCAGGAATTTCCAGACTTTCTTAAAATATTATGCAGTTTCGGCACTGCTGTTGTCTGATGTGATCTGTGCTGTTATAATGTCAGATTGTTCATTAGAATTTGGTTGCAGTGCAGAAAAGGCAATAGAAGTAGCTCAGGTCCCAGACAAGTGATCTGGTGTTGTGTTCTTGCAAGCTGTGGAAACCTGGCAGCCTTTTTGTAGCAGCATGAAGAAATGCCAGCATGTTTTTTTTTTTAAGTAAGGTACCTTATGGAGGAACCTTTTCTCTTTCATTCCTGATTCAATTCAGGCTGACTAATGTATGCATGGTCCAGTATATTTAGCAATGTCCATATCAATAAAGATTCAACACCTAATCTCGTCTGCCATTATCTCCACTTATCGTTCTGATTGCTGCCAACACTTTATTTTACTTTACTTTCCATTCAACCCACCAGCCACAACTGATACTTCCACCACTGAACTAGATGAACCAATGGTCTAGTCCAGCAGGGTTTTCCTTGGTTAACTGCAGAGAAGGCTACTGATTTTCTCTTTAATCATTTATTATTTAAGTGCATACATAAAACAAACATGGATCACCAAAAACTGATACAAATGTGCAAGGTGTTATAAGAGGATGTGGACTTTAGAGAAGGCAAAATTAATTGATCTTTTAATTGTGTGTTCTCATACTGTCCTGTTTTGTAGCTAAAGAAGAAAGTTGAGTTGGTTGTGTTTAGGAAATTTTAGTATAAAGAATATTTGATCACTGTTCTTTTTATCGATCAGTCAGTCAGTAAATCAATTTATTCATGCAGTCCACAGCCCTAAATAATTATTCTTCTTAATGTACTGCATCAAAGCCAGGCTCCGTATTTTGTTCAATGCTCTTTAACCTGTTCTAGAAAATAGAGGACATATATTTACATGCTTTTTGTTTTCCATATCTACTGAGTTCTAGAAACACTTGCAAACATTGTACCTGAAAATAATTTTTGGAAAGTAACTCCCACGGACAGGGATGATTCAGTGAAATGGAATTTGGGAAGATTTAGAACTGCCATGAAGGCAGTTTTTCTTCACAGAGCACATGGAATTCATTACCCTGAAGTGTAGTGTTGCCCAAGAGTTGAGATGGCTTAATAGTGGGGATCTGTCTGTGAATTTATGGAGGAAAGAGGCTGCCTGCAATCTTGCAGTAGAACCTGCCATTATCAGGCACTATATTGGCAATGTCAGACATACCTGAGGCATTCTCAAGATTGTCCCAATTCAGTTTATCAAAAACATGGTGTATTGCTATTAAGGGAAATCCAGCAAGGATGCTGCTTTTCCCATAACAGTGACACTTACCTCAAAATCTGTTGCAGGTTTCACAATGGAGTGTGTTGCAGCTACTGGAAGTCACCTAAGCACACATAAAATGAGAAAAGGAAGTGGTCAAGCACTGGATTGCCTTCTGATAGCCCCCATCAATCTCATCATCTTGCCTGAGAGGAGTGGAGAAGAGGCAGCAGGCTGGGCTCTGCCACCTAGCTTCCAGCAGTGCCCCTCCCTCTTCCAACTGCTCCCATCACAAGATGGCAAAGGTACTATGGCAGCCGATCCACCAGTTGAGGATACGTCTGGTCCTGAGGCTGAGCAGGGTGGGGCTGAGTAGATGCCAGCTGACCATCTCTACCATCACACGGTTTGTCATCAATGAAGAAAAAATTCAAAGTAAAGCGAATAGGAAAATTCTAGCAATAAGAAACAAATAGAAGAATTGGAACTGAAGACCTCAAGTGCTTGCTTTTTGCTGTTCCCTGTTCCCTACCACACCATTTTCCTTTTGTTTTTTGTCTCTTTAGATTGTAAGCCTGAGGGCAAGGACCTGCCTAAAATTAATATAATATTGTAACCCTCCCTGAGACCTTCGGGTATAGGGTGGGATAGAAATATAAATTAAATAAATAAATAAATAAATAAATAAATCATGACAGTTGCTGACAGATGCTGAGGTGCTGAAGTAAGCCCAGGATTAGGAATGTGCACAAATGTTGGTGGGCTTCTTTTTGCTTTTGATTCATATCAAATCTAGGGATATGCAAGAATATTCAAAACATTCACAATTTGATTGAATTAGTGCAAATTTGGATATTTGTAAGTGTATGGATACATACACATTACATACGTATCCATATGCATCTTATTCATCTCTGTACACATTTGTGCGGATACGTATGGGACAAAAATGGGATGTATATGGGGTAAAAACAGGATGCATACGAATGCGTGTGGACACATACAAATGTTGTTGACATTCGTGTCTTCAAATATGAATCGAATATTCATACGAATAGATACAAATGTATAGGAATCAGATTTGGATTTGAATGCATTCGGTTTTTCTCTGTTCAAATTCAAAGATTAGAATATTCGATTCAAATTGGCTTAAATCTGAAAATTGCATTTGTGCACACCCGTAATTAAATCAAATGTAAGAAAATTCATATTCATTCAAACAGATCCCTTTCAAATGTAGTAGGACTGTATTCAATGCAAATGTACTCATACGAATTTGTACAAATATTTGATATGAACACATGCATATCCAGTGCGTATCCTATACATATCCCATAACATATCCACTCTGAAAGCATCAAATCCACCCTAAATCCAATTTGAATCCCCTCTCAATCCATGTTCAATGCACTCTGGATCCGTTGCAGATGTGACTGGCGCAGCTGCTTTCCCACCTCCCCTGTTCACGAATGTTCTGAAGCATCAGTACAAATGCTCCAAAACATTCATACAAATCCAAATGTCAATGTACAAATATGTTATGAATACTCGTGCAAATCCCTACCCAGCATTGCTCCTTGTGTCTGATTAAGGATGCAGGAGGCAATCACGGGATCTTGTTAGATCCCACATTGCCTCTTGCCATTAGGAGGGAGTCAGGGATTTAACTGGTTGTGAATTACTTTCACATTTGGAGATGGCCTGCTTCTGGGGTATATGAATCTAGATAATGCTGTGCACATATACTCTGTCTGAAGGCTTTTCAAAAACATCTGACTGGCCACTGTAAGAATAGACTGCTGGTTTAATTGAGCCATTGGTCAAAGGTGGCAGTTTCTGTTTTTTGTGGAACCTCAGGGCATATGCAGAATTCTGATGGAGTATTGTGAGTTCCAACCACAAGGCTACCAAATGAAAACAAAGATACGAGTATTATGCTTTTCAAATCCTTATGATATTGAGCAGGAGAGGATTACAGATATTACAGGGATAGAAGAGCCTGCATTTTAGCAGGAGAAAGAGCTAGAAGCAATTGCTCTGAATATGGACGACAGAAATATATAATCAAGCTAGCTATTTTGCTTCCACTGTGTTCTGATTGCCTCATGAACAGCAAGAGAGGCTTTAGAGGGCACATGGGTGCCTTACATTCTCATTAGTAGGGCTAGTGTGTTATGTGGAGGGGGAATCAAATTCATATCCTTGCAAAGGATGGATATAAGAAACAGAAGGGTTTAGCTGCATAGGACCATGAGTAAGAAAGGAATGATAGTTAATCAAAATCCAGCGTTGTGTTTCAGGATTGTTTTAATCCCTATTAATGGAGAAATGTTATACTAGCATGACGATGGTGTAAAATACACTGAGCTGCACAGATTTTGCTTCTCTCTTGATGGTGACAAGAATATGCTTGAAACTGTACTATTGCCCTGTCAATTAAGCTTCTTTCCCACTATATATGCATTTCTTGTATTCAGGTGAGGATAACAATAATCATAAATCAATGGGCCCTTTTCTGTAAAAAGGCCCTAAGACCTATTGTGTTGCTCCCATACTGCAGTGGAAGATAGAATTACAGCCTTCTAAGTTACCATTGAGGCATCTGGAATGGATAACCCCAGCAGGGACTCTAGATCACATATCAAGATATCAAACCCACGAAACCCACCCCTCCTTACTCCCCTATCTTTAGTACATGGGCGTTTTGTGCAACTGGCAACAATAAAAACAAGCACAATAGTTGTACTTATTTTTGTCACCATTTGAAACACCCTGGCTCGGAAGACCCAAACAATAAGTCATGTCAGAAATTTGAGCATCACTGCTGCTCTTTGGGTGTGAATATTTCATCCACTCAGTTTGTGTAAGAGCATGCCTACTACTCTTTATCCCTTTTTTAAAATTGATTGGTTGGTTGTATTTTTATCCCAACCTATACCCAAGGGTCTCAGGACAGGTTACAACATATACAATGAACACATTAAAACCAATAACATATTAAACATATTAAAACCATGGCAGTGAGGAGGAAAAGGATGTTCCTTTACTTAGCCAAAGGCCAGGGTAAAGAAGTGTGTCTTCACAGCTTGTCTAAATACACAGAGTGAGAGTGCCTGATGCACCTCAGGAGGGAAAGTATTCCACATTCTGGGAGCCACCACTGCAAAGGCCCTATCCCGGGTGCCTACCCTTTTTGTTGCTGTGAGTGGTAGTACAACCAGGAGAGCCTCTCCTCTAGATCTTAGGGCATGGGCAGGTTGACATGGAAGGTGTTCCTTTAAACATTTGGGGCCCAAGTCATTTAAACTCTTCCAGAGAAGAAGATAGGTATAAATATAAAACAAACCTCATCTTTCTAACATGGAAATATTATATAAAACCTGATACAATATATTAATATACAATATATAAAACTGTATAAAACCTGATACAATAGAGAGTACACTAATTATATTTTCTGCATAGGAAGTGTAAAGTATGAATAAGGGAGTATTATGTTATCCACAAATCCACCACTCAATTTTTTCTTATCACATACATGGAGGTATTCTGTTTTAGCTTTTGGCACTACAGCCACACAACATCATGGCAGGGTAAAATTCAAACCACATGAAACTAAATATTTGGAAGTTGCAGATTAAATTTTGTGTGTGTTTTTTCTTTTTTTTGCTATTTCTGTAAAAAATAGATCACAGAAGAGGCCAAGCCTTTATTATCTGCATGCTGAAATGGATCCAGCTGGGAACAGTGAAGGCAAAGAATAAGAGGTCTCCATCTTTGAAAGCTAGGAACAGCTTTCAGGCCTAGTGGCTGGGGTGGGCTGTCCAAAATGCAGGCAGCCCATGTTGTGGGATACTGGCAATCTGACCCAGGTTCCCAAAATGGCATGGTATGGCTGTTGCCATGTGGAAACAGCCAATGGCTAGGTTTTCAACATCTTTGAAATATTTGCCTTCCCCTGTAGATGTGATCCAGAGTGGTTAATAATATATGGTTTGCTGAAGGTTGGGGGGAACCTATTTCCAGATTTTGGATTTCCTTAAAAAAGAAAAAGGTGGGTAGATGGATAACATCAAGAGCAGATTGAGGAGATGGTTGCTCCAAAATGGAATGTAGAGATTGTCTTTCAGAGCCTTTTGAACAACTGAAGAGGGAGGTTTTGCCTCAAAAAGATTCAAAGTTTTATACTTTTTTTGACCAGAACAAGGCTTTTGACTGTGTAGATCATGTCAGAGCATGGAAAATACAAAGGTTAATGTAGCAGTAGCAGCTGGTGCAGGTGAGTTCAGACAGAAGCATCTCCTTACAGCTGCCTGCTGGCTTTGAGACTTCATGCCATGCCTACAAATCTCGCTTTGATCCCACCTGAAATGAGTCAGATCACAGGAAGATTTTCCAGCATGGTGTGGGCTTTAAATGAAGCCAGTAAATCAGTACAGAATGGGGGCAGGGCTTTTGCCTGCACTCACCCACACTAACTGTTATTGCTCCTAAAGAATCTTTACAATGGACCAGAAGCTAATATAGCAACTTCTCTGTTAGCAGAAAGTCAAGAAACTTCAGAGTATCTTGTGAAGATAAAAACGCAAAATCAGGATTGCACTAAATATTTTTTAAAAACACACACCAAAGGTAATGACAACCAGCATGCTTTTGTTAGGTTACAGCTGACAATGGAGAAGTGAAGATGGCTGAGGTCCAGAATAGACAAAGACGGGCAGTGTAGTGGATAATTAAGGGAAGAAGGCAATTATATGTTTAGAAAAGATTATGACAGATAAGGATCTCTCACTAACAAAGATCAAGCCATGGCTGTGCACCACTGGTACATACTAGAAGCTCAAGCCTCAAAAGCACCTTAAAATCTTACCAAAGACAGGTCAGAAAGGTGAGCATTTATCCACACAGTTGCTAAGAATCAAAGGCATCCAATTACTCCTGTAACATTTTGGGATGCATTTAAGTATCACATAGCAGGAGTGGTAATTGTGTTAACTGCACAAGGGAACAAAGTTTTGACAGGAAGCTGGAGTGGGCACTTCAGATTTTTTGGATTGTTCAACTGTCCACAGAACAGATCCTTTATTTTATTCTAGCTATGATTTTCTTTCACTTGCAGAATATTTGCAAAATAGTCATCCAGTGAATCTGAGATTCAGAAAAGACAAAGGTGGCATTGTACTAATTTAGCTACTACATGATGGAGGGCACTGGCTTCTACCATGCTTCTAGTAAACTTCAACATGGAACCTTTGCATGTACGTCCATGCAAAAGCTGTGGGGAGGCAGGGCAGTGTGACTGTGGCCGCACAGTCATGTGTCACATCAGTCGATCACCACAGCAATGGCCCACTGTGTGTGTTCATTGCTGCAGTGAGTGATCACTCCCAGACAGGATGGATCACAGTTCCCCAGAAGCTTTGGTATAGGGATACTGGCCTCAATACTGGATCATAACTTCCTTGGGACATTTAACTGCTAAAGGGCTCTTGGTGTGAACACTGTCTGGGAGCTTAGTGAGAGTGCACTAGATGCTCCCAGTAAAGTTGAGGAGTAGTTTTTACAGAGTATCAGAGTGGCCTCTTATGCTCTGGCCCATTCTGGGTGTGGAGGCAGCAGAGATCGTGGAAGAATCACTTATGGCAGAAGGTTGATACTGCAAAACTGTCTCAGCACCCTTGCTTGACTGTCATATGCTTGACTGCCACAGGAAGCCACAAAAAATTGACTCCTATATGCTACTAGGAGTACTGCCTGGTCAGGGTACATATTAGGGATATTTATATTTTGATATAAATATTGGTAACATTTGAAATTTGTACAAATTCATCTGAATTTGGACATTCAGAATTTGAATGGAATGTTGGCACATTCAAAGAATGACATTTGAATTTGAATGCTTCAGAATGTCTGTACAAAGCTTTGTTACATCTGTGATGATCTGCAATGGATCCAGAGTGTATTTGAAGTGGATTGAGAGTGGATTCAAAGGGATTCAGTGTGGATTTGATGCGTTCAGAGTGGATATGTAGAGGATTCATATATGATTCGTAGAGGCGATTCAAATCAAATTCATATCAAGCATTCATATCAAATTAAAATCCAGCCATATTCAAAGAGGATCTATTCAAACAAATACAAATTTTCTTGCATTCTATTTGATATGAATTGAACCCAAAAAACCATTTGTGCATATCCCTAGTAAATATGGATCAGACTGGAAAAATTCATTGTCACTCTTTCACCTTAAATATGAGCCTTTCTCTTTTTAAAAAATGAAGGGAAGGTCTTCTTACCTTTGAAAGGGAATAGATCCTCTTGCAAAGAAGCCATTCAAGGACATGTGTCAGCAATAACTGTTCTACCCATTTTTTTTAACACGATCAAAGAGATATGAGTACATTGGGTTGTTCTAAAACAACTTCACTGAAATCCATGCTTGATATGTCTTGTTTGGGCTATAACAAGAAATTATCAGCGTTCACCTGTAAATTGGAATGTTTGGGCAGAGGAGCTTGGAAAGCGCCACAGTTCTATGCACAATAGCCAGCAGCTGCTTTGACTTGGTGTTGCCATTTCCCTGCATTCTCTACCCCACAGCACCAGTCTCTTGGACCATCCCTGGGAATTATCCAACCACTGTATTCCCATCCCTTGTCTTCCTCTATCCTTATTGTGGCGTAGGAACTAGCTATTTCAATTAATCCATGTCTGCACAAGTGGCTCACAAGCACTGATCTAGGACTAGTAAAACTGGTCAGAACAAACAAATTAGACTTTCCATTCAAAGAAGGCCCTAACAAGGTTTCGCTCAGTAATACAACATACAAACAGTACACCTCTTCAGCCCTGCCAAATCCCCTGGTCCCCCGAGACATTGCATATCACCTCTTGTCACACTGTTGCATGTGCTAGGCATGTGTCAGGTTGTGTCTGAAATATGCTGTAATTTCCAGAAGGCAAAAATCCATGTTTGCTGAAGTGGTTCTTACATTAGTTCTTACATTAGTTCTTTCAGCAGGTGTACAGCACCTATTAAACCAGTGCTTGTTTATATTTTTAAGCTCTGCATTTTAACTCACTTTTCAGCTAAGTTTCCTTGGTTATTATCTCTTTGCTGCCAATGCCTTCTTTCTTGATGGGTTTTCTTCCCTGCAGTTCCTTTTTATGGCAATGTTTTGAAGCAGATGCTCTGGCTGCTTGTGCAGTCAGTCCTGCCAACTTCATGATTTCTTCTTGCTGTTCAAGAGCGTAACTCTTCATATGCCAAGGCTCAGTTATAATAACTACATGTAAGAAATATTCTAGGAGTGAAGAAATGCCCATGACAGAAAAGAAGAAGGGAGGAGTGTGGAACAGAGCCAGGAAGAAGTGATTAATGACAAAAGATTTCCTTTACTATGTATTTTTGACATGATTCCCCACCACCACCTTTGTTTACCGTCAATGAAAATATTCTTATCTAAATAAAGGAGCAAGCTATGGCACAAGGGCTGGAAAATCACCTTATTCTGCTACAAAATACAGCAACACAATCTGGATTAGTTGTTGGTTCAGCTTTTGCTTTGCTTTTGCTACCTCCCTGGTTCTGATCTCACATTATGCTGGTAAAAAAAGATACTGTTTTGCTTATGAGCTTCAGTGCAGCCCTTGTTTATGTAGAAATACTAAGAGTTTAAGAACAAGTCTTTTCTGCACTGGGCTTTATTTAGGGATTATATCCTGGAATAGGGACCTGCCACCACATGCTAGTGCAGACTATAGCAGCAGACTGCCATAATCCGCACTAGCATGGGAATTGCAGAATAAAGCTTGCTTAATCCAGAATAAGTCTCACTGAAGAAAGGACCATACATGAATCCAACTGAACCAGATCAAAATTCTACCCTCAATGGCTAAGCAGATGGAGTAACCTTCACATCAAGATAGAACTGCACTACCCAAAAAAATGAAACTGGGGAAAGGCCATTGAATCCAGCATTCACTTCTTCCTACTGATCAGCTCCTTAGCGGGCTGTGAGATGATAACTTTGAAAAAATTTATAGTGACTGCATTAATAGCTGGAACACTCCTCCTCCTCCTCCTCCTCCTCCTCCTCCTCCTCCTTTTCTAATTAAGGGCACGTATGTTGTATGCCATGGAGCAAACCCGGCATTTGGTAATAGGAAGGAAGGCAAGGGAACCCTTCGGAGCATGTTGGTGTTTCCTGTGATTGTTGCCTATTATTGTGGTCTATGCATGTTTTAGACGTGACAAACCCGTCTAGCTTTTGTTTTGTGGTTTTGTCACAAGACCATTCCACAGTTGCTACATGTCTTGCTAAGAACAGCCATCTTGAAGCCTGCTTCAGTGGCCATATTCTAAAAGCAAAGATGCCCTCAACTAGTGCTGGTGATTACATAGATGCAAGCATTCAGGCAACAACATGGAAAATTTTTGTTTGTTTTTGTGTGTGTCACTGCCTTCTTCACTATCTATCTATCTATCTATCTATCTATCTATCTATCTATCTATCTATCTATCTATCTATCTATCTATCTATCTATCTATCTATCTATCTATCATCATCATCCATTATCCATCATCATCGTTGTTGTTGTTGTTGTTGTCATAGTCATCTGTCTGCCTGTCTGTCATCTGCCTGCCTACCTAAGCAATTATTTTATTTCCTGGTGCAGTACACAGTGACAGAACATAGGCAGGATGGGGAGAAGGACAACAGTGTGACTAAAAGCCTTGTTTAGCCTCCATGCCCACCCACAAGGTTGAATGTGCCAGGACCATTCTCCTGCTTGCAAGTATGCCATTGCCTAACATGACCTGTGCCATAGTGCTAATTTAAACTTTTTTAACCTTTGGAGTAAAAGGAGAAATTTTTCAAACCCAACATAATTTTTTTGGTTTCAGACTTTAGTTATCAACACAGTTTAACTAGTCTTTCCGCAACACCTATTGATACAGCTGCATTTGTACACAGTCTTCATTTCTTTATAAGGGGCAGCTATCCCTAAAGCCACATGCCCAGTAGGTAAGAAGTCACTTTCATTTTGTCCTCCATGCATCTTACTCTCTCCCCCACCAACCCCAGTGGCTACCATTTCACCACAGTGTTATATATAAGGGCAATGCACATTTGAGGGAATATCTTTGTGTGTAGATGTATACATCAAATCTGGGAACTAACTCATGAAATGGCACCTATTTAAGACTGCATTGATCAGACTCTAAAAGCAGAAGCACCTGCAGGTGAACTAATATTTAAACAGTTTCTGAAATCTGGGCCACATTAAGATGTCACATTTCTATAAACTAGCTTGATTGTCAGCCCATCCTGACTGTACAGGGAGAGGGGTTTGAATATTCCCTAGCTCAGGCTGGTTCACCAGAATTGCTTAAGGTACAAGAGAGTACCTTCACATGAAGTTTTCAGAGATCCAGTGAATCAAGAAAGTGAAACTGAACACATGAAAAACAAAAGGAAGTACCTCATGCAGTTGCTGTTAGGTACCATCAAAAGGAAGTACCTCACAGAGTAAGGTTTGCCTTTTGATGATTACATGGAAATCATGCTCACCATCTTGATTTCTGGAGAGACACCTGTTACGTAAGAAACATACAAAGCTACCTTTTTTCTAATCTGTTTACTGATCCATCTTGCGTAGCGCTGTCCATGCTAATTACTAATAACTCTTCTTGGTTTTAGGCAGGGCTTTCCCAGTCTCAGATGTGCCCACTGTTGAACCGGGTGGGGTGGGGTGGGGTGGGGATTGTGTGTGAAACAGTTGCTCTGTCGCTGAGGCACAGCTCCCACGAAGTCAAAGACAAATTTCACAACCACATGATATGACAATGGTTCTGAACTCAGATACCTTTAAAAAGGAATTTCACAAGTTTTCAGGGAACATCTGACTTTTGGTCTATTTTTCTTTATTTTTGAGACACACCTTTTTACTTTGGAAGATGATAGCTCCTTATTCAGGCCAGATGTAAAGTGGAGGAATTTTTTTTAAAAACCATTTATTATTTTAACATCTTAAAGTCTAACTGGTTGAAGCATTTTTTCCACAGAGTCCTGCTCCCAAATTTTATAAATCTAAATTAAAAAATCTAAATATTTTAAAGAAAAAAATGAATGTAATCGAGTCTGTAAATATACTCAGATCCACCTTATATTAGATTTAATGTCCCCAGAAAAGGGCTTCACTTGTATGGGGAAATTCTTCTCCCAATTCTCCCCATGGGCAGCGTATGATATTTATTTTTCCCTTGAATACTTATTTCTCACAATGGGAGAAGAAAAAAGCTTAATCTTTTCCAAGCTACCAGCTCTTTCTGATTACAATATCATGGGCTGCCAAAAATAGTTCCCAGAGATCAGCACATAGATTACCATTAATCATGTATTCATCCAATTAACGTAGACTGTCTACATTAAATAATATACTACAACGATGAAAGATAGTAATAGGCATTTGGAACTTCTACAAATGAAAATTTGGGACAGATTATTCTAAACCATTTTTTGCCAACCTAATGAGCTCCGTCTGTCAGTTTTAACCAACACACCACCTGCTTGACAGGGCAGCCATGAATTCATCTTCAGTGCTGTAGGTATGACAGCCAGACACAGACAGCAAGAGAAATCAAGGAAAGAACAGAACAATTCACAGAAATTGTGAACTGATGGAGACAGTAGAAAATTGTTAAAGAGCACAGCTAGTAAAAAAAACATGATCACTAACTTACTAAACAGCTTAATTTGGACAACATTCAGATCCTGACAGGATACAAGTCATGGTGCAAAGCATCTTTCTTGGGGGGATGGTTACATTGTTCAAATCATGAGTTACCTCAGACCCTCATGGGAATGCTGGATGGAAATAGGGCAGAAATAGGGCCACTACATTTTTTTTTATCCACACCAGTGATTGTAGCCATCCCACCCCCCACTGAGTTGACTCTTGGCTGCTGTGCTCATCCAAATGATAACCAGAATTTGACTTCACTGACAAGGTAGCCTCAAAGCACTTTTAGCAGACTTAAAAGAAGAGTTGGCTTTTCTACCCCACTTTTCTCACCCATTTAAGGGAACACAAAGTGGCTGACAAAGCTTTATATTCTTCTCCCCACAACAGACACCCTGTGAGGTAGGTGGGGCTATGAGAGCTCAGAAGAGAGCTGTGACTCATCCAAAGCCACCCAGCTGGCTTTGTGGGGGAGGGTAGAATCAAACCCAGTATTCCCAGATAAGAATCTGGCTCCCTAACCACAAGGCCAAAGTGGCTCACAAAAGGCCACCTTTGTCAGAGATTGGTGCAACTCAGTGACCAAATGGGGATGGAATACTAGAGGACTAGGAAAAGTGGCTGTGTAGATGCAGCCTTCGAGGGCTTATGCTTCAGTGGTTCTGAAGATTCATGAGGTGGTGTGCCAAATTAAATTCCATTGTTTTTACTTAGGCAAATAAAACTGACTTGGGATCTCACAGGTGCATTTTCACCTTTCTCATCTTGTCCGATAACAATTCCATCTTAGGGACTTATCTGGCATAGATCTCTCCAACTGGAACTGTTCATGGGCCTCTGCTGTCCTGAAACTAGGCCATCTGCACTTGGGGTGGCTTGCAGGAGAGTCCCCGTGTTTCTCTGAAGTAGGGATGTGCACGGATATTTGTAACATTCAAAATCCATATGAATTTGGCCAAATTCAGATATTTGAATTAGAATTGAATGTTGACACATTCAAAGATTGACATTTGGATTCAAATGGAATGTTTTGGTGCATTCGTATGAAGCTTCATATGAGATTTGTGTGTTATTTGTAGGCATTCATATGGGATTCATACCAGATTGAACATTCGTATTGAATCCGAATCCTACCACATTAGAAGGGAATATTTGTAAATGAGTACAAATGTTCTTGCATTGGTTTTCTTAAACTTTATTGTAACCTGCTCTCAGATCTTAGGTACAGAGTGGTATATACATGCAAATAAATAAAGTGATATCCATATGCTTTGGTAGCAAAAAATGTCCAGGATCTTCCCTTGGAACTTGCCAGTACAAAATAAGGAAACATCAGATAAATGCCATTCTCACTGTATTTGGATTATAGCTTTGTTTAACACAGCTGTTGTGAATGTGGGTAAAAGTCATTGTATTCAAATTCAGTAAATGGAATAGATTATTGTGGTTCCATCCAGCTCTACAGTTCTATGATTGTGATTCTATTTTCTCAGAGCTTCCATTGAGGCCTAAAGATACACATTACATTTTCGGATTACATAAGCTTGAATGACCCAAACTGAATTAGATGATACTAAATACTATCTATTTTTTCATTAAATAAAACAGCCAGTAAGAATAGAATGCAAAATAGAATGCCCTTCCTATGTATACTGCTGGCATTGTGGTTTGGCCCTCAGTCTGCTGTCTTTCCTTAACAATGGGTTAAGACAGATCTGTGTGATATCAGATGCATTGGGATAATGAGCTTTTTGCAGAAATAATTAAAATTTGTTTATAATTAATACAGATGAATTGGTTCCTGCACAATAGTAGTTAGGAGATTAACCAAGGCCACATTTTGCCAATGGGACTGCATTCCTTTCCAAGAATTGTGGGACTTTATCCAATGAATGTCTCTCCAAGCCAGCTGATTCTTCTATGCCATATGGTGCTGTTATCCATTACATTTGCCCTCCCTCCTGCAAAGGCAGCCATATGACATAACTAATCTTTGAAATGTTGTCAGAAGGCATTACCTGGGCACCTGGTAGGTTGCTTTAAATAAATAAATAAGTCTGCCAGGGACAGGAGCTATTCGTTATTAGCAAAATAAATGTCCACTCACCTGCCGGAAACTTGGCGCTCTTTCTTTTACACTATTAACTCAGCATCTAAAACTTCTAAAACCTTGAGAGAGTACAATTTTGATACCTCACCATTCAAACCTTTGTGTCTTCATGTATAGAGACAGTAGGAGTGTCAGTACATGTAAGGATGGGCACAAAACCTTGCCTTCAAATCAAATATTGGATACAATTGAAGACTTTCACATGTGAAGCAAATATGTTGTGTCTTCATTTTAGAGCTTTTTGGAGCCAATTCAGAAGAGCTTCAGAGGCGCAATTTGTGGTGGTAAGGATTCAAAATGAATTTGAAGCCTAGCACAGTCAAAGTGGCTCTACTTGCATGAATGCGAAGTTCAGTCCCATTTGCCTCAATGATAAGCATACCTGGGGGAGGGCAGGAAGGAATCTGTGCACATTCCTAAGTACAGATACAGTACATTAATAGATCCACACATTTTGGAAAAAAAAAATATTAGCACCTGGACTTCAAGCCTAGCATGCTTAGTTGCTTATCTTCATTGCTGACTTGTGAAGCAAATTTGGCAGCATCCAGATGTCAGTTACTGATTCTGCTATATTTGGATATTCTGGGATGGATACTCTGGAATATCCATGCTTTATTCCAGAATATCCAAATATAGTGGAATAAGTAACTGAGGTCTGGAGGCAACCTTTGTTAAGAGGAGAGGGGTGAGGCTGCAATTGCTCTCCCAAAAATGGTCAAGAACTTTTTAGAAACATACAGAGCCATTTCTAGTTAAGAAAAGATTTTTTGAGGTATGGATGCAAAGTCCGGAAGCTCCGCCCCCCAAACCAAGTGTGGAAAGGGCCTCAGTTTCACAACCAGACAATACCTAGGCAATACTAGAAAATACATATCCTTGCATGCATGCACACACAAGTTCACACACATAGGCACTTTATTGTTATAGCAACTATTAATAAGTGGTCAGTTTGATCCACCATCAAGAATGCTGTGGATAAAAACACCCTTAGGAAACTATGTATGTTGGGTTTTTTTTCTTTTAATTTTATATAATCAGAACCAAGAATTTGGGACATATACTTTGTAAAAACATTTACTCAGGCCTAATCTATTTTATTTTTCATCGTTTCTAATGCAGTTCTTAAATACGTGCCCTTTCCAAAGGACAAGAACAATAAATAAACCTTGACAGAAACAGCAATGAAAGATTTTCCTAGAAGTTTCCACGACTTTTGATAATTAGTTTTGGCATAGAATTTTGACATTTGGAAAAAAAAATTCAGTGTTCTCTTTTCCCCATTACTGTAAAATATTGGGTAAGTGTTGTTGTTTTTCCTTGTTAAAGGCAACATCTGAAAATGCAGGGTATATCAGTACAGTTGAGATTGCATTAGAGAACCATAATTCCTAGGTGTAGCAAGAAAAGGGAATAACTGTTCAAACAGCTTTTACATTCATTGTGAATATGACTTTTGAAGGCTAAGGTAGCTGAACTGGTACCCTCCAAATGCTACTCTATATCAATTCTCACTGGCTCCCACTAGCAAAGTCAATGCTTAGAGATGATGAATGATCTAACCAAGCCTCACCTCAAAGACCCCCTTTTCTTTGCCTCTGAGCCAGTTCAAACTTAACTTAGTGTGATGTCTCTTCAGTTCAAGTGCTGGGGCAATCCTGCAACTGACCACCAGCACTTAAAGCATGGATGGTCAATCCTGGCACAACCTGGCACAACCATCACCTTGGCAATGTCCACAGCAATATCCAGTGTATGTCAGACCTTTGCCGTGGCAATTGTGACATAGTGTGCATTTGTGCAGACCTGCTGCCCCACCTACATGAAGCTCCCAGAAGCTCTCTATTGCACAACACTAGAATCAGGAGCCACACTACTGTATGAAGCTGATGGGCAGGAGAGTTAGGACTGACAAGAGAAATATTTTTTTCATTCAGTGGGTTATTGGTTTATGGAATTTACTACTAGAGGTGGTAGTGACAGCAACTAACCCAGATTGCTTTAAGAAAGGGTTAGATAAATTCATGAAGGACAGGTGTGTCAATATTAGAACTAACATTTAGGTCATGCCTCCAGGTTGGAGAGACAGGCAGGATGCCTCTGAAGGCCTTTTACAGAGAGTCAAGAGCAAGTGAAAGTTTTGCCTTATGTTCTGCTTGAGAAAGCCTAGGAACAATTGGTGGGCCATCTGTGAGATTAAGGATGCACATGAATGGGTTATTTTGATATTCTCTTCATAATGAATCGAATGTTAGAAAATCCATATTCGTTCAAATAGATCCCCTTCGAATGTGGTAGGATATTATTCAGTATGAATGTATTTGTACAGATTCATACGAATATCTGATACATATCCAATATGAACAAATATGAATCTGAAACGAATGAATACTGTACGTATACAATATAAGAACATAAGAACATAAGAGATGCCCTGCTGGATCAGGCCACAGCCCATCTAGTCCAGCATCCCGTTGCACACAGTGGCCCACCAAACGCTCATGGGCATCTCAAGCAGAGACAAGGACAAACCTCTCCCTGCTCTCAAATCCCAGCAAATGGCCTTAGAAGAATCCTGCCCCGCCCCAAGCCTGAAAGATGTACCTAGGCATTCATCCTAGTAGCCATAGATACATCTGTCATCCATAAATTTGTCTAACCCTACTTTAAAGCCATCTTGACTGGTAGCTGTCACTACCTCTTCCGGCAGCAAATTCCATAAATTGATGACCCTCTGAGTGAAAAAATACTTCCCCTTGTCGGATCCAACTCTCCTACCCATCAGCTTCATAGAATGCCCCCTGGTTCTAGTGTTGTGTGATAGAGAAAAGAATTTTTCTGTATCCACCTTTTCTATACCATGCATAATTTTATATACTTCAATCGGGTCCCTTCTTAAACGCCGTGTCTCCAGACTGAAGGGAACTAAATGTTGCAGCCTGGTTTTGTAAGGGAGGAATTCCAGACCCTTAATCATTCTGGTTGCACCTTTTCCAGTTCCACAATATCCTTTTTGAGATATGGTGACCAGAATTATACTCAATATTCCAAATGTGGCCTCACCATAGATTTATAAAGAGGCAAAATGACACTTGCTGACTTATTTTCCATTCCCTTCCTAATTATTCCCAGCATTGAATTAGCTTTTTTTGCTGCTGCTGCACACTGGGTTGACACCTGTCATTGAACTGTTCACCAATACCCTGAGATCCCATTCCTGGTGTGTTGCAGAAAGCTCAGACCACATCAGTTTATAGACATAACTGGGATTTTTGGCGCCAATGTGTGACACTTTGCACTTGTTAAGATTAAAGCACATTTGCCACTTGGTTGCCCACTCACCCAAAGCTAAGAGAATCCTCTGGAGCTCTTGGAAATCTCTTTCGGTTTTTACTACCCTAAATAATTTAGTATCAGCAAACTTTGCTATTTTACTTTTATTTTTACTATGTACCCCTTCTTGTAGATCATTGATGAATAAATTAAAAAGCATTCGTCTCTACACTGAGCCTTGAGGGACACCACTTTTTACCTCTTTCCACCCTGAAAATTGGCCGGCATCCCCTGTTTTAGCTCGAAGGCTTCTGGTGTTTGCATATATACATATACACTCATCTGGTCCAAATTCTGCTGTCAATGAACATGTGAATCCTTATACTGCCCCTTGCATCATTCTGCTTGCATACTATTGACTAGTCCCCCACTTCACCTTGGCATTATATGCATATTTCCTGCCCTCCTCACTCAAGGGCGCACTCTCTCGGACTGGATGCTGCCCAGCTCCTGCCGGCTTTTCCCCAGGGATCAGTTTAAAAGCTGCTCTGTGACCTTTTTAATGTTATGCACCAGCAATCTGGTTCCATCTTGGTTCAAGTGTAACCCATCCCTCTTGTACAGGTTTGGATTGTCCCCAAATGCTCCCCAGTAACATATCTAAACCACTCCTCCTGACACCACTGCCGCATCCACACATTGAGGCTCCTGAGCTCTGCCCGTCTGGCTGTTCCTGCACATGGAACAGCTAGCATTTCTGAGAATGCAACCCTGGAGGTCCTGGACTTTATTCTTCTACCTAACAACCTAAATTTGGCTTTCAGGATGCTCTGTCTCACCTTCACAACATCTTTGGTACTGACATGTACCATGACAACTGGTTCCTCCTGGCATTGTCTACTAACCTATCTAGATGCTGCGTGATGTCTGCAAATTTTGCACCCGGCAGGCAAGTCACCATGCGGTCAACACGCCCATCACAAACCCGGTTCTCTATATTCCCTATAATCGAATCACCCACTACAAGAAGCCCTCCTCCCACTACATGTGGAGGAGTATCATCAGTGCAAGAGATTACAGGCACATCCACTAAGGAAGGGGTCCCAACTAAGGGAGCCTGTCCCTCTTCCTTGGCTTGATGTCCTCCCTGCCTGAGGCTTCCACTCTCTGAGGCAGCTGGAGGGCTGCTTGTCATGGAGTGGGATGCTCCCACTGCATCCCTGAAGGCTTCACCCTCAGCCCTGTTGCGCTCTATCTCCTTCTCCAGGCTCGTTACCTTGGCTTCAAGGGAAGAGATATGTTCCCTGAGAACCCAGAGCTCGTTGCACCGAGCAAAGACCCAAAACTTCTTCCCCATGGGCAGGTAGTCATGCATATGGCACTCAGTGCAAAACACTGGGAAGCCCCCTCCCCCTGCTGCCATTCTACCTTCATTTTATTTAATGGACTTGTTTTATTTTTGAAAAATTAAAATTATTTAAAAAAATTTCTTAAAGATAAAGTTTTCTGAACTAATACTTTATGTTATGATATAGTATATTTATTTCCCCCAAACTCAGTCCAAAAACCAGATGACTTACCTCCCTATAATGGCCTATGCTAATGGTTTCTTTGTTCTTTTGTTATTCCTTGCCTGAAACTAGGAAATGTGGTCTCCCAGAAAGTGGTCTAGAGTAACCTGAACTAGCTATCAGAGCAAGTCTCCCAAACTGGCCTAGATTTTATCTGAACTGGCTACTAGAGCAAGTCCCCCAAACTCAGTCCAAAAACCAGAGGACTTACCTCCCAAACTTACCACAGCACAGCAGCAATTTTCCCAGATTTTTAAAATCCAAATCCCAGTTATTTTCTGTTTAGTCTTAGGAGAGAGCACCTTTGTCCACTGAGACCTTTCTCAAACTGAACAAATATGTATCCAATATCAACAAATACATATCTGATATGTATCCTGTAACAAATCCTTGTTCTGAGAGCATCAAATCCAACCTGAATCCACTTTCAATCCACTCTTGATCCATGCTGAATGCAATCTGGATCCGTTGCAGATGTGCACCGCAGCTGCTTTCCCACCTCCCCAGTTTAACAAATGTCCGAACTATGCATACAAATGTTTGAAACATTCATATTCGTATGAATGTTAATGTATGAATGTTATAACATTTCGTTCATGTATGAGTGTCCAAATTTGGATGAATTCATACAAATAACAAATGTTATGAATATTCATGCACATCCCTCTGTGACACAGAAGGATGGAGTAGGTGAGCTATGGCCTGATCCAGCAGGGCTTCTCTTATGTTCTTAAGCTGTTATAGCTAAGTGGTCATTAAAATTGAGCCTATAATTTATTATACTGCCTTACTGTAAACACATGAATAAGAAATCAGCTGTTGCTTTGCAGAGGGCATCACTGGTTACTTGAGAAAATATTCCTGTTGAAGGCCATTTTCCAAAGGGAATTCATACTTTACTATTTTCCCTTGTCTGTACCATCCAAATATAGCAACATTCCATCCAGTCCTTCAGAATGACAAACGTTAAGAAAAATAAAGCTGGCCTCTCAGGATAAAACTAGATGTTTGGCAGCAGATACATGTCTGGGAACCCGGACTGTGGTTTATACACTTCAGTGAGGTAAATGGATGGGTTGATGATGGCAATTTGTAAAGTAATGGGAAGAGTGTTCCAGCTTATGTGCCTGCTACTCCTTTATTTTAGGGGCAAGGGAGAAGATTTGAGGAAAGCAATAGGCAGGGATGGGTTAAGTCTTGTATTCTCATGTACTGATTTGCACTTTTATTATGATTAATGTTTCAAAGTTGTAATAATTTTTAAATAGTAATTTGCATTTTTAAGTCACGTACCTGCCTTAACACATTTGGTATAAGGCAGAATTCAAAGACATAGCTGTATGAGGGCCTTTTTGCACTTGGCCTGGTGGGATCCTCTGAGTACGTTCCCACACATGGAGCATGCACACTGTGCAGAGCCCCTTCTACCCTATACAAGCCATGGACTGGTAAAGCCCAACACAGCTCCATTTGGACCTCTTCTGGGTGAATGGAGCTTGGGGCAGAGTGGCATAGGTGCAGTAGCGCGCCATGTTGCACACCATGGCAATGCCACTACATATGCCTGTTGGTGCCTTTGCCGCAGCAACACAATCATCTTTCAAAATGCAGATGCTGGAACCATCCCTCCTCTTCACTTCCTAGCATCCTTAGTCTGGCTCAGTAAGCAAGGAATCTAGTAGCACCTTAGAGAGTAAAATCCTTTTTGCACTGTGTTTATACTGGATTATATCCCAGAATAGAGAACTGTCCCATCTCCATGCTGATGCAGTCTGCGCCAGGTCTCAGAATGTTTTAATGTAGAGTGATGATGACTGGGAACCAGAGAGGAGATATGAACAATACACAAGAGCCCTCAAGAAGCTGGGGTATTAACTAGTATTATAATGTCTGTAATGTACCAGGAAACAATGTCTCTGTTTAACCCCCTGTTATTGGACTGAAGTTTGTGGACATATTCCAGCTGCTGTTCCTTTTTCCTATCTCCCTTTGTGTTATTTGTGTTTGTGCATGCGTTTGCTGTTATCATGTCTGAGATGGAATGCCCAGGAAGATTACAGTACTCTGACAAGTTTGCCCCCCTGTGTTAGGAAATAAATATAATAAATAAATAAAAGTGAAGTATCCCATTTACTGTCTTTTGTGACAAATTCCCATGCCCAACTAATCTAGAAATTCTATCCCAAGCTTCATGACCCATCATGTTTGCTTGGCTTCTGTTCAAATCCAATGTCCAAGTTTAGTTCTACTGCTGGGAGTTGTTCTATAATCCAAAACTCATCAGAAGTTAGAGACAAAATGTATTTAATGGTGTTATTTCTTTAAATAGAGCCAGCAACAATGCAAAACCTTTGCCATGTTGTGATTGTATCTTCCTGTATTGAAGAAGCCACAGAAATGATGTGAATTGCTGACAGATAAATTAGCCATTGAACAATGTAGGAGCTGTGACAAACTTGATTGCTTGTGCTTATTGCACAAAAGAAGAGATTATGTAGCCAGATGAGAAAAAGAAGGTGCTGATGAAAGGAAGACAAAATGATGAGGCACTATGACCTGATAAAAACAAAAGTCACCCATTGGTAACTTAGAAATAACCTGCTCCAATTTGTTTTCCTATGAGGCAATAGTAAATTTCCCATTTGTTCCAATCTCACTGCTGGTCTCATTTGTCCATAAAATATTCTAGGCCATATGCTTCTTTCTCAGCCTTGCAAATTGTCATCCAAGCAGGACTGTAAACTGCTGATACTACTCAGCCTGGAGTGGCAGGTGGCACTGAAATGCAAGGAACTGTCTTAAGTGCATTGATGCAAAGAGCAAACTGTCCTGCTGCTATGGTAGCATGACCCTATTCCCTATTAGCCCAAATTTCCATCTTCAGTGCAGGGATGGATGAATCCGTCAAATTTTGTTTCTCACAATTTTCTTATATTTTCAGTTCAAAGTTGGTTGGCCCTATTTCCACATTAGTTTCTCGCTCTGTGTGTGTTTTTAAAGTTCTCGAGCTTTATATTTCATGTGATACAATAATGCTTATGGGACATGGTCTTTGTTTTGTCCCCGGAGCAATGCTATGAACTTTGCATGTAGTGAAACCTCTGGCTCTAGGAACGCAGCCTGAACAAAAGACTTGTCCACAAACTTCTTAGATTTTTAAAGGCTTTACTGGTTACAAACACAAATAACATGAAATAATCTCTTCTCTCTCAGTAGTCTTGGTTAAATACCTTGCTTTCTCTTCTTTGTGGGTTTTATCTTTCTTCTCTGGACTTTATCTTCTGTGGACTTTATCTTTGTCAAAGGAAAATACTCTCTCCAGGTCTGGCTGCAAACTCACTACACACAAAACTGAAACTAGCTGGAGAGGCAGTATAAGACCTTCAAATTTCCCACAATCCTTTTCTTTTTTAAAGCTATAGATCTATATTTCCCCTTCTAAACTAATACATAGAAAAGCCTATTATAATCTCAACTAAATATATGTCTCAAGAACATCAAAGATGCTCTGTAGGCATGACAGTCTTGCATAACATATGCTGCTTTTACATAGCTGATTAAATGTGTCTTCCCTTTAATACAATCCTGGAAACTTGTTAATAATGTCATCTTTGCGCTGGGCACTATGAAGGCTAAAGCCAATCCTGAGAGGTAAGATGGTAACACTGTCATCGACAGTTTACCATCTCTAAGCTGCTTTCAAGCCTCACAGGCCGTTTTGGCCTGGACTCTTAATACAGTTTAAGGGGCCATGTAGTAAGCATCCAGGCCTGATACATTTGCACATTTATGCAGATCTAGGTGGTCATGCAGATTAGGGATGCCTTATTTAGTATCACCTGCAGACCTGTTTTATTGGGTCCACAGGTATACCAGAGGATCTTGATCTCAAATATGGGAGGCATGTGCTCAGGACTACTGCATCCCCCAGAGGCTCTGAGGCTAGGAATAAGGATGTGCATTATCAAGGCAAAAATCCACTAATTCATTTCATTGTTGTGATGGCCTAAGCCGTGCTTACCCATTTGGCCCTCCGCAGAGCAACGCAGATGGGGCCAAACAGCTAGGCACCCAAACCCTCTGCCAGTTGGTTAGGGTTTTCTGCAATACTTTGCATCTTCTCTGGTGTCCTGCTTTACCTGCCCTAGATATGGGCTTCCCTTAAAGCAGCAGACTGACCCTTGAATGGCAAACAAAACTTTCAACGTTTATTTTTACAACAAGATTGTCGATTAAAGAAAGTAAAATAAGGAAGCAAGCTTTAGGTTCAGCTTTCAAGTCTCTTTGTTGGTTGAAAAAGAAATATAGTCCTTTTGGTTATATAAACAGTCCTTATAATTTCAAAGGTCCTTGGTTTCACAACAGTAAGAAATCCTTTTGAGTTCTCCCCTTTTCTAACCCTGCCTAACTGCAGGCACTCGGTCCCTTTGTAATCTCCCCTAACTCAGTACTTTGACTGTACGCTGACAGTCCCCTCCTGCTTTGCTCTCAAGCACGCAAACAGCTCGTTCCTCCACCACAAGGGCTCTTTCCTCCCCTTCTCCTCTCTTGGCCAAAAGGAGAGGCATACACACACACGTGTTTGGAGCTGCACTCCCCAATCCCCCTCTATACCCCAGATGAGAGGCCAAGAATAGAATCATAGAATCATAGAATGGTAGAGTTGGAGGGGACCTCCTGGGTCATCGAGTCCAACCCCCTGCTCAAGGCAGGATCTCCTAAACCATCTCAGACAGATGGCTGTCCAGTCTCTGCTTGAAGACCTCCATCGAAGGGGAACCAACCACCTCCCGTGGCAGCCTGTTCCACTGGTTGATCACTCTTACTGTTAGAAATTTTTTCCTAACATCTAAACTAAATCTTTTCCCCTGCTTCAATAGTCTGTGATTCTGCAGTGTTGATTGGTTCCTTTTGGTGGGCTGGTGTGGTTTCAACTGGTAAACACACCCCTCCTGTCAGTCAAACTGCTGCAAAAGCCTGCCAAGTCTCTGCTGAGCTACCTAGCCTTGGCGCGAATGCCACAACTGTCAAATGAATTAATCAATAACTTGTTTTTTTGCATTCGTTTCCCAACTTTTTCACAAATATTTTTTCGCATTGAAAAAATGACCCCAAACATAGCAAAACATGAATGTTTGGTTGAACTGTTCACTTTCACAAGTGGGAGACGGGCTTATTTTGACCCAAATTTTGGACATGCAAAAACATGAACTTTCATTTTGTTGCAAATATCTGTGAATACAAAATATTTTATTGAAATTATGAATATGAATTGAATTTTGCACATCTCCAGTTAGGAACATTTGTTCCTAGACTCAGGGACCGCGGAGGCTAGCTGGTGAAGCTCATGTGAACTTTGAAGCTGTGGCATGGGCTGGTCTGGATCAGTTGTGCAGATAGTGCTATTCCAGA
Source organism: Aspidoscelis tigris stejnegeri (assembly GCA_023333525.1). Taxonomy (NCBI): domain Eukaryota; kingdom Metazoa; phylum Chordata; class Lepidosauria; order Squamata; family Teiidae; genus Aspidoscelis; species Aspidoscelis tigris. The sequence continues at coordinate 30,471,263 of JALMGA010000004.1, read as the reverse complement.
CTATGCTGTCTCGTGGTTGAAATAGTGAGCCTGGCTGATCCAGACCTACTGATTCTGAAAGTGGACAGGTAAGAACAGAAATGTTCACAGTTAAAAGTAAATGTAAATAAAACAGATTTATTTTTGCACGACCTCTATTTCTACCTTAAAGATGCCATGTCTACTTGTAAAGAAACCATGAATATGAAACTGTGTCCATGAATATTTGTAACATTCATTATTCATATCAATTTGTACAAATTTGGACATTTGTGCACAAATCAAATGTTATGATATTCATACATTGACAGTTCTATGAAGATAATGTTTCCGGACATGCGTATGAATAGTTTGGACATTCATTAAACTGGGGAGGTGGGAGAGTGGCTGCACCAGTCACATCTGCAACAGTGATCTACCAGTGATCCGGAGTTATTAAAACCGGTTCCCCCGGGATCCGGTTTTAATAAATCCGGGTGCTGGAGATCCGGTTTTATTAGGCCCTGTGTGGAAGCACTCTTACAGAGTAGATTTGTTACAGGTTATGTATCAGATACGTTTCTTGAATGCATTTTTTTGTATCCGATATGTATTCATTTGTATCTGATATGTATTCCTTTTTACCACATTCAAAAGGGTCTACTTGTACAAATACAAATTTTCTAACATTTGATTCATTATGAATTGAATGCCAAAAAACATTGAATGCCACTGAAGGACAGAAAGCCATATGAATAGATTTTGTATGGACAGAATCAAAATGGGTATAAAATTCGTAGTGGTGGGGAGAGATGTTATCAGATTTAGGTACTGTCCCATTTCTTGTGGAATGCACCTTTCCTCAGGCGTTTTAACTCTTCCGCTGTCCAGAAACAAATTCCTTATCATAACACATTTCGGAAGGTATGTTATTTATATTGAAATAAATCACATTTTATCTTTCAAATGCATATGCTTTTTATTATTATTTTCAGGGTTTTTTTTTTAACATGGAAACATTTGTTTGTGTAAATGCACAAAATAGAACAGAATGGACTCAATGATGGATGCAGTGATAGAGTTATTAATTTGGAAATTTTCATGATCTGTTGATTTTTGTCCCTTTTGTTCATTACCTCATTTGAATTATCTTTGACAGTCTTAGGAAACTACAAGAAGGGGAATTATGCCCCTGCCAGGAAAGGATCTGCACTGGAGCTCCTTACCAAGGGTGTCACATTTATTTCATGACTCTATATACTTTCTCCTTGTAGATATGTCAACTTGAGATGGAATAGCAAAATATTCTGTTGAAAACAAAAACAAATTTGTTGCAGTCGCGCTCTGCAACCTGATATCTTGGCTCTGGGAAACCTGGTTGGAGGCAGCCTATGGCTACCTCAATCTTGGCTGCAGTTTTGAAAACCATAGTGATGCTTGGTTACAACCCAAGGGCTGTAACGATGCTTGGTACCAGTAGTTACTGGTACGATCCACCGTGTGTTGCGAAAGTAAATCCCTTATTAGCCACAGGCATGGTTATAAGAGATCACCATGTGCTCCTATGGTGAGTTAAACACAGAGAGCACAGGGGAAAGAAGTTAGGCGGGAGACAGGATGAGCTGGAAAGAGACACTTTATTTCTCTGCAGAGCTTTAAATAGCCCGCCGCAAGAAGGGCGGAGAAGGAAGTGATGTCAGGATATCATCCAGGGAGGTGATAGGTGGAGCCACATCAGGTGAGCAGGTCAGAAGTCCTTTTGATGTCACATCCTGTGGCGGGAGGCAGGGAGAATCCTTAAACAGGAAGAGAAAGGTTGTTCTCTGTGGGGGCCATGTGGCCGGAGAGCCATTATGCCCCAAGGCTAAGAGTCCAGAACACTGCTGGTGCCGAGTGTGTACTACAAGCTTATGGAAGCAGGAAGATTCTTTTTTACTTTGAGGCTTGAGAATTGGAAAACCTGTGCAAGCTTTTGCGGCTACCACACAAATTATTTTTAGTTAGGAGTAACATATAAGAAGCATGTGTTCTCTGTGTATATCCATGGTTTCATGGTGTTACCCACCAGAGAACTGATGCCAAGAAAATTCTTCATTGGTAGATAAGAAAGCATAGACAAGATAGATATCGTGGGATGGAAAGCTCAGTGATATCCATGTGAACTAGATATCCACTAAACAACAGTCAGCTGGGAAGGGGAAAATGGAGAAAGAAAGAAAAGGAATAGCCAAAAGGATTATATATTAAACATGGCATAGGAAGGAAAAGAATGCCACCAATTGTCTGTACTAAATTTGGTGACTAAGAGGAACTTTGTTCAAGCATTGGAATATCTGGGCAATAGCAGAGATAAGGTCCACATCGTTTTGGGAAACCAGCCAGTCTCTGGAGGGTCAGTGATTACAGAGTAATGTAGCTATCAAACAAGAAGGCCTGAGAGGAAGCAAGAAAGTACATCACCAAAATGGAAGATTAGAAAGGAGAATAAGATAAAACAGATTAAGGTCAGATACCAGTAAACTGAAAGCTATAAAAGAGAAAAGGATGAAAAATGAAAAGGAATTCATAATAAAGAATTGCCATTATGATTCAAGGAAAAAAAATCAAAGAAGCAGTAGAAAAATAGAAGCAGCAGATCACAACAATATCAAATAAAATAATTCAGTATGAAAGCCTTGTAGGGCCCTTTGAGACAAACCAGCAGTGGTTCTATCAGAAAATTTAAGCCACACTGTGCTACCAAATAAAGAAGAAACTTTTAGGGTTTGAGAAAGTCTTGTATTCTAGAGGATTACAATAAGAACGGAATATGAATTAAAGAAGTATAAACCAAACTAAATGGAAGCTACATAGAATATCTGATAATAACACCAAAATTACTTGAGAAACAAGTGAAGAGGGAAGGATAAGCTAAATTGTTTCTGGCCCAAACCCTTGACTGGGCTGTATGAAAGGGTAGCCCCAAAAATTAATCCAATGTTACAAAGACATAGGAATTGAAAAAAAAAAAGGCTTCATCTAGACATCAGTTAAAACACATGATTATGCAGTGGCTATACTTGGATTGCCACATGTATGTGTGGCAACCCCAATACAGCCCCACAACATAGCCTCAGTTTACCCAGCATTGCCAACCCCTCCTCAGAGCAATCCAGCTGTAGTCTACTGGCTGACCAAGCTGCTTCTGAGATGATGCACCATGCCTGTCAAGTAAGTCCAAATCTGGTCCTTGACTATATCCACATTTAAAACATTGTTATGTCCACATGAAAGTGCCTTTATCCACACGGAAGGCCAAAAAATGCATTTCCAGACTAGCATTTGCATGTTGCTACCTCCAAGCCACTTCTGAGCTGCTTTGTGTGTGTGTGTATGTAGATGCAGCTAATATTTCAGTCTTGAGTCCTTGAGCTTGTTAGAACTTATTTTTTATCCTGTTCTTATGTCTGTCCCCCAAATAACTGGGACTCTGTCCATGGAAGATGTAGAATGTGGGGGCCTGTACACAGTGTTTCATTGGGTGTATATATTTTGTTATCTGTTGACTGTATATATTTGTGGTTCTATTCTTTAGTGAGGTGAAATTATCATTATAAATAGACATTATCATCATCATCATCTTTATTATTATTATTTATGCTTAACGTTCTGGTATGGCATAACATCACCATACCAGGTTGGCAAGGAATCTGCCATTCACATTCTGGTGCAGACTGCAGCAGGTATTGCCCAGGGCCTGCCATAGCCTGCACTAGTGTAGACATCCTTATTCTGTATTATAATTCGGAATAAGGTCCAGTGCAGTGCAGAGAGGCACCATGGGAAAAGCTACCCTCCTTATCTCAATTTTTTTGCAAGACTATGCTGTGGAATGGTATCTGCTCTGTACAGGATGGGGGAAATGGCCCTACACAGGAGATGCTTCCATGGGTGATTGTACCAGCAAAGGTTTCTATTTGGTCACCATGAGGTACCTTCTGCCACCAAAATTGGGCAGCTGGCAGGTACCTTAGCCCCACAGAGGTACCCCAGAACAATAAGTGGAGGCAGGTCTGTAATGTGCTTTATAGATGCAGTTAATCTATACATAATTATGAGTGTGAACCATATGAGCACCCACTTAATAAAGGAATTAGCCTAGTGATTTAAAAACAGTATGTAATAATCCATGAACTTCTGAAACTTTGCCATATTCCATTAACATAGTACCTTAAAATGGAACTGAAGCTGAGGTCAATCAACTGAAGTGGCAGGGAGATATTAAATGAAAGCACTAATGTAATAATAAGTTTTTTGAAACATAAAGATATCAAAACTATAACTGAGAATGACAGGTTTTCATACCAGCATTACAACCAGAAGTCTTTGTTGCTTAGGTAGCGCTTGTAACTGATGGATCATTGTTGCAGAGAAACTTGGAATGAGAGCAAACCTAACTCATCAGTATATTCTCTGTGATAACATTTTAAGGTCTCTTAACATGTAGTGAGTAGTCTAAGGGCAAGAATCTGTTTGAGGGAGATATGATTGATGACCTATCATCCCTAATTCACTGTTTATACTGGTAGTGAGCCTCTGGGGAAAATGCCTCATTCATCAGGGTATTAGCAAATTCAGCCAACGTATGGCACCTTCATTTTAACAAACTAAAGGAGAAAAGCTAAATGGGGGCAAATTGACAACCATCTCTGATTCTATGATAATGCAATTAGGCTGCTCCTCTCCAGAGCCTTTGCTAATTCACCAAACAGCTTCAGTCGGCAGGTCATAAATATATGATCATTTTTCACACTTTGAAATGTAATGATGCTTTGACATGAATCAATAAATCTCGGTGAAGTCACTCCTGCTTTTAAGTTATGTATGCATGTCACCTTTTATGGTTAGTCTCTCTCTATTTTGTTTTTATTCGGGCTGAGTTTACATAACATTATTTTGCAACTCCCTTGGAAACCAAGATTCAGTCCTGCTGATCAAGCAATGACGGCTCTGAGTGATACAGTCCTGAATTAAGTCCATTTTATCTGTTTTGTATGGGAGACAGCAGCAAAGAGAATAATAATGTTGGAAGCTTAGGAGAAAAGGAGGTATATTGGAACTGTAGGTTCTGACATTTTGCCCCACTTGTCAGCTCTGTTCCACTCACAGTCATAAACAAAGAATTAAGGAAAAGAAACTTTCCCTACAGTTATTCCTTATGCTAGGAAAAAAGGTTGTTGGTTACATATTGCCACTTAAAGGCACAAGAAGAGAGAACCAGAAACAAAAGAAGAAACAGAGGAGATGGCAGGTGCGGATCTTTAAGAAAATGCACAAACATGTCTATTTTCTTTTGTGTGTATTTGCATATCAAGATAACAATGAGAACAATATTCTCCATCTCAGACCCTTGTGGCCTGAGGATGCGGACAAACTGTTTGTGGGGGTGTGGCCAATGATGTACTCTCTGGATCCCTGCCCCTCATGGCTGATAAAGACTAGCCAACAAGATATGACTGGGTGGATCCAGAAGGTTGTGAATGCCTCTTTGACGGATACGGTGGTCCCACCAGCCCTGAAACAGACTGTGGTGCACCCTCTCCTGAAGAAGACATCCCTGGACCCAGAAGATTTAAATAACTATCACCTGGTGGCTAACAGACCTTTTTTAGGTGAGGTTGTAGAGAGGGCTGTTACTGTTCAACTGCGGGCATGCTTGGAAGAAGCTAATTATCTGGACCCATTTCAATCCAGCTTCAGGCCCGGTTATGGCACAGAAACCACCTTTGTCACCCTGGTTGATGACCTCCTCTGGGAGAGAGACAGGGGGAATGCTACCCTGTTGGTTCTCCTGGACCTCTCTGTGGCTTTTGATACCATTGACCATGGTATCCTGTTTGAGGGACTAAGGAGTTTAGGAGTGGGAGGCAATGCTTGGCACTGGTTCCTCTCCTATCTTCAGAGTAGATTCCAGATAGTGGCTGTGGGAGACACTGATTTGAGACCCTGGGAACTCACTTGTGGGGTTCCTCAGGGGTTGATCTTATCTCCCATGCTATTTAACATCTATATGAAGCCATTGGAAGATGTCATCAGGAGATTTGGAGTGAGGTGTCATCAATATGCAGATGATACCATGCTCTATCTCTCTGTGCCATCTGAGTCAGGAGAGGCGGTTGAAGTGCTTGAAAGGTGTCTGGAGGCAGTAATGGGCTGTATGAGGGCCAATAAATTGAAACTGAATCCAGACAAGACAGAGGTGCTGTGTGTCACAAGGTCTCAGGTCTGTGTAATTGGGAGATACCCTGTCGTTGATGGGGTTGAAATGACCTGGAAGGGACAGGTGGGTAATTTGGGGGTACTCCTGGACTCCGCACTAATGCTTGAAGCTCAGGTGGATGCTGTGGCCAGGAGTGCCTACTCCCAACTATGGCTGGTGCGTCAACTGAAGCCTTTTCTGGATACAGACGACCTGGTCACAGTTATCCATGCTCGGGTAACCTCTAGATTGGACTACTTTAATGCACTCTACATGGGGCTGCCCTTGAAGACGGTCTGGAAGTTGCAGCTAGTGCAAAATGCAGCTGCTAGTGCTGACTGGAACAGCTAGCTGGGAGCACATCACGCTGGTTTTAAAAGAATTGCATTGGCTGCCAATTTGTTGCCAAGCCCAATTCAAGGTGGATACTTCCATATCATTTCATTCTCAGAAGTTATAAGGAATGCCTGTTTCATTTCTGACTGGTTTGCCACCTTCGTAGTGCAAGCAACAACTCGACTAAAGGGACCCATGCACTAAGAACTTCCAGACTACAGAATACTATAATGTGCTGAAAGTAGGGCTTCTCTTGAAGATGGTTTGGAAGCTGGAACTGTCACAAAATAGAACAACTTAACTACTGGCAATCGTTTCTGGCCAAAGATGTATTATTGCCCTGGTTTATGCAGCTGATCCCAATTCAAGGGCTTAATATTGACATATAAAGCCATAAACAATGTTATAGCCAGGATTAATTAGGAGTGGATAGAAAATAAGTTGGCAAATGTCATTCTAAATCAGCAGTGAAACCACATTTGGGTATGGAGACCCTTGGGTATGGGGTGGCATATAAATGTAAATATAAATTAATAAATAAATAAATTTGGGATGTTGTGTGCAATTCTGGCAACTACATCTCAGAAAGGATATTGTAGAACTAGAGAAAGTGCAGAAAAGGGCAACCAGAATGATCAAGGGGCCCCAATTATGAAACCTGGTTGTATTGTCTGGGCTTCTTCAGCCTTGAAGAAGATGTTTAAGAGGTGACCTAATTGAAGTATATAAGATCATGCATAGTATTGAAAAGCTGGATGGCTTTATGAAAGGTTTAGACAAATTCTTGGAGGTCTGGTGTATCAATGGCTACTATAAGTGATGCCTAGGTACTGCTTCCAGGTTGAGAGTTAAGCAGGATTTTTGCTTGAGAATAACCAGAAATGATTGGTGGGTCACTGTGTGAGAAAGGATGCTGGGCTACATGCTCCCAGTGATCTAAGGAGCTACTTCCATATATTCCTGCCCACCAGGTAAGTTCTTCAGGGGAGAACTTCTCCTCAGATGTCCATGGAGGTTTTTTTCTAAATAGGACAGACCTCTTATTGTTTGCTTTTAGACCAGTGGCAGCTCATAGCTTTAAGCACCATTATGTGCTGTCCCTTGGGGCAGGTCTTACATCGGCAGTTCAAGGAAAAGCACATTTCCCTACAGCCCCTGATCACCTGGCCCATGCTTATGTACACCCATACTTAACGCTACTAGCATCACTGCCTTAGGGAACTGTTCTGGGGACCTTTCCTTTTTGTCATCTAATCAAGGGTCATCAGGTTTTGGACTGATTCAAAGGTGTCCTATTTTTAGAAATGAGTTAAAAATGGCAGCCCTGAGATGAAGGTGCCTTTCCTGAGTAAAGGAAACACGGCCGATATATTTGTAAGTCACAGATAATTGTGTCAAACAAACAACCAAACAACCAACCAATCCATATTCTGTAAGTAAAGTAGGAAGCAATTTGGAATACATTCCCAAATATACTTTATGTGTACAAAAAATTATTAGATCCAAACCACTTTTACTATATTTTGTTATTAATTGCTCTGCATATACCAGACAAATGCTTCATCAAGCTCCTGTAAATAATGATATGAATCTACTTCTCTTTTATGTTCTCAGAACAGAAGATCATAAGTCACTGTTATAAAATATAGCATACTCCATGGTTATTACTTTATAATATTGCCTTAGGCATCTGTTTCCTCAGTTGTCAGAACTTATTGAATGACCCAGCTGAGTTCCACAAACTTTATTTCAGTTGCAGACTGATACACCAGAAGGAGAGGAGCAGCATCTGTAAGTTCAAACTACAAAAATGAGAAGAATTTGGACAGAAAGGAAAGAATGAGCAGGAAAAAAATCTAATGGAATTGATAATAGAAATGATAGTTTGGTCTATTGTCCCAAAGAGCATCCTACAATTAAAGAAAGAAATTACTCATAATATAATAACAGGACTATGAGCTAAAGCAACTGAAATAGATCTTACCTGTAGTTGGGAACATGGAGATGTGCTTTCTGCACACTTGTATGCTGCAGACCAGGCCATGCTGATTCAGTGGTAGACCTCAATGTCAAGGGGAAGCTCACACTTACTGGCCTGGTATGGTATAACAATATCAGGATGGAAGCAGTTCTGTGGTGTATGGATGCTCAGGCTGTGCCCATTTTCAGAGTGTGAAAAGGTCCAAAGATATTTCACCAAATAGAAAGAAAAAAGAGAGAAAAAAGAACTCATCTTTCCATAATGTTACATAGAATAATTTAGAGATAATAGTTAAAATTTAAAATAGTCTTCCTATAATGAGACGTGCTACTTATGTTTCTGCACCCCAGGTATTATTTTTCTATGACCAGAGTCCTATTTGCACTTCGGCCGGTAGTCAGCAATTAGTGAACTTCTGGGGAAGAGCATCCGCATGCAGAGTAGGCTGCTACAGCTTCCAAGCACACCCTGCTTCCCCAGAAGTTCACTAATTGTTGAATAGGTGTGGAGTACTAAATCATGCTCCACACCTTTACCAACATTGACCAAAAGCTTACCTGAAGTGTCCAGCAGTGGAACCATTCACTCTTCTCCTGGTTCCCTGTGGTGGGTGGGTGCGGGAGGTGGCATCCATGCAGGCCTGTCACCATTGGTGGCCATGATCAATCACTGACCTCTGACATGACCAGACCACTGATCCCTGGGAGTGATGTCCAGTCATTGAGTCATGAGAGGGTTTTTTTATATATATCAGCAACTGTGCGTTTGATCACAGGTGCCGACGTGATCAGCCTTAATACATCCCTCTGCTCAAATATGCCCCTCTGCAGTGGCATCTAAGCCTGTCATGGATCGGCCAATTGTGGCAGCAAGGAGGCAGAACTTCTGGCTTCAGATGCAGAGGTGCAGGCTGATGAAGAGGAGGACCATTCACACTTCTGGCCAGTAATGGACGCATTGGGGAAACTTCCCTTATGACAAGTGTGAATGGTCCATATTTACCAGAAGGTTACCAGCACTAGTTCATGGCAGCCTAATCAGCTAAGTGCAGTAAGGCCCCAGCTTTAGGAATTCTTGAGAAATTTTTGCCCTTAAATTGGACCTGAACTGGAACAAACTATTGTCTAACAGCCTTTTTAAAGAGGATAGTTTTCTATGACTTATGTTCACTGCATGTGGAAAAATTACTTTTTTTTGGACATTGGTGTCATAGATGTAAATGTCCAGACTCACACTTTAAATTTGTTCCAGAGTGAGGGAAATGATAATATAGTGGCACTTATCTCAGCACTTCAGCAGCAGAAAAGTTTTTGGACCAAGGCTGCATCCAGACAGCCCTTCATTCAGGGTTGGCAGTGTGAGAATTGCTGTAGGAGTGATAAACTTTGGGTTGCATGGCTAACAACCCACAATGGCAGCCAGGACTTCTGCTTACAGCAGTGAGCATTCTGAAATGGCACCAAAGGTTGGGAATTTTTAATCCTCTGTATACAGGCCAAGAGTCAATGGTCAGAAGAAAGCACGGAGAGGCAAATTGGTTTCCAGTTGGTACAGGAGTAAGGCAAGGGTCTATACTTTTGTTATATCGATCTATGAGGAATATATAACACAAAAATCTATCCTGGAAGAAGATGAGCTTGTTTTTTAAGATAGGTAGGAGAAACATTATCAACCTCAGATATGCATCCAATACTACTCTGCCAGTAAAAAAAAAAAAAAAAGTCCTTTTAGAGTCAAGAAAAGCATGAGATGATGATCGTTCCAGCAGATCAATTACAAACTTCAAATTAATTCCTGAAGCTATGGAAACACTTGATTACTTTTGTATCCTGGGACCCATGATTACTAATAAGGGGTGTAACACTCCATGTTTGGGACTAATGGGGAGCATTTTTGTCAGTGTGCCAAATCACACCTTGAAATGTCTCCACCAGAGACTCCCAGCCTCAAAGGGTACACATGTTTTGAGGCTGTTCTGTCGCTATTACAGACCCATTGATCCTGACTGAAGAAAGGTTAAATGCAGAAATGCCCTAAGACTAGATGGGTTCCTTGGTTGGGCACTCACTTTGATGTTGCTAAAGCACATTTTGGTTTGCAGTAGACCAAAATATAGTCTTTTACCTGGAGCCCCTGTTGCCCTTATGCAAGCAATTCATGGGCCACTGCTGCTATTTAGACTATAACTCTACCCCTCAAACAGCACAGTCCTAAGCTGGGAGAAACAATTGTCTAATATGTTAGGCCAGTGAGCTAGCCAAATTGTGCTTTGCAAGTGATGCCGCGACTTTCAACATGGCATCAGATATGAGCCCCTGGGTGGATGGATTTTGAATTAGTTTGTTTGCCCTTCTTTCTATTAAGCTCCTGGAGCAAAATTCTGGTACTGTCATCCATAATATTTTCCAGTTACTGTGAATGCTGGGCCCCACCAATTGATCTCCATTTGGGGCAGAAGGATACATGATATGCTCCATTTAAAACCTCCCTACCTAGTAGACTTTCATGCTGAAAAAATAGAGCTTTTAAAACATAAAATGCTTATATATTGCATTCCTGAAGCAGCCACATTACTCTCCTATCTTCATTCTTAGTTCTGCATAAAGGACATTTTTACAACAAGAGGGGAGCAGAGAGTTACACCAGTATGTGTTGTGGGAGATACATCAAGTGTATAAGGGGATGAACAAAAAGCAACATCTCTACAGGCATAGTAAATGTATTATTTTATTAGGGCAAAGCAATTATGCTTACAGATGTTAAACCTGTATTTAATTTACTGTGACATTCTGAAAAGCTATATTTTGACATAGGAAACTATAATGTTGCACTTTAAAGCCTTGTTAATGAAAAATAGTAACTGGTGCTTCCTCCCCAGTCTTACAATCAAGAAGCTGTAAAACTATCATGATGGTACAAGTGGCAAGCAAAATATGGGAGACAGCTAAGAGGATTAGTTGAGAACATCTGGCAGTAGAATCATTGGGAATGGTATGGGCAGAAGTAGCAGACTTCAACATGGAATTTTATTTGAAATGGATGACAATAAAAGAGTTAAAAAACTTCCCTGATGGTACTCCTTGTGCAGGCTTTTAAATGCTACCTATTAGATGTGCTTACAGTCTGATGGAAATGATTTTATTTTGTGCCGTCTAGGCTGCTCTGGGTTTTGTATTGTCTTTGGCTTTTGGAAAATTCTACTCACTGAATTCTTACTTCTGAGGCCAGCTCCGGAAACTGCCCAAATATCACACTGAGAAAAGATATTCTAGAGAAAAGCCCCTCCAGAATACTCTCTTGTTGGCTAGACATGTGCACATCTTGGCATTTCAGTGGTCCGAAATATCCAATATAGGGATGTGCATTAATATTCGTAACATTCAAAATTCATACGAATTTGGTCGAATTTGGACGTTCAGATTTGAATTGAATGTTTTGATACATTTGTATGAAGCTTCATGTGAAGCCAGCTGCTGAAATGGATTCCCCTGAAGCTCCAAAGGTAGGAACTTTCACTCCTCACCCTTTAGAGCCCTTGGGTGTTTACTCTCCATGTTTGACAGCAAAGCATGACACCTGGGAATGAGTGTGCAAGATTCTTCTCCAGGAGAATGTCTCACCTACTACTTTGCTAAATGCCTGCCAAGTTTAAAGGTAGCAAATAAGAACCCCATCAAAGTTTGGAACCAGTTCAGGTCACCCATCTGGGCAAAGACCTATGCCATTCTCAGAGTCACAGTCTATATTATTTACTTTCATTGTGATTTTCTTAATTGCTTTCCAGTTTATGGAGCTGGAAAACAATTTTGTAAGTCACCAACCCACAACAGTCCTTCAAAAAACAGGTACATTTGCCTTTTTGGGGAGAAAAGGTAATTTTACTTGTTCCCTGTTTGTCTACTCCAAACACTGGGGAAACAAATATCACCATTCTTCCTACATCTACAAGCAGCAAGTATTGACATAGGATGGATTAAAGTGGTTCAGTAGGTACAGGGGAGCAAACAAAAGTGTGCACAATTTAAAAAATAATGTTTGACTTGGTGTTAGGAAAACATCATGATTTTGTCCTTATTCTTTTGGAAGTTGGTTCAAAAGAAGAAGAGTTGGCTTTTTCACTCCACTTTTCTCACCCATTTAAGGGGACTGAAAGCAGCTGACAAACCTTCTTTTCTCCTCCCCACAATAGAACACTCTATGAAGTGGGTGGGGCTGTGACTATCCCAGGGTCACCCAGATGGCTCCATAGAGGAGGACAGAATCAAACCCAGTATTCCCAGATAAGAGTCTGGCTCCCTAACTACTAGACCAAACTGAAAACTATTGCTCTTTTGCAGGAAAAATGTAACAAGGATTATAGTGGGAAGTGGTAACTATGTTGACATGCAGATGTGTTGCTCATAGAATCAAGCATTGTATAACTGGGCAACTCACCTTATGTCTGTTGAAAGAGAAATTTGTTGCAAAGTAATATGATTCTGGGTTAGCAATACTGAACAGCAAAGAACAGAGTTTTAATTCTGGTCATCAGCAGTCCCCAAGCCTTTTAGGTAGTTTTCTGTATGGGGATGGTGGAGACAGGCAGAATGCCTAGAAATGGGTTTTATGTGCACATAGCCTTGGTTGGACCATCTTGTGTCAGCTGATAACCCCAGCAGGAAGTAATCCTTATTTTGAAATACAAAAATTATACAGAACTTTATAAATTATAAACTGTTTCATTTGAAACATGAGAATAATTTATGCACACCTTCTTGCTTTATGCCATTTTAAACATGAACTATTTTGGTATTCTCTGTTACTTTAGGGATAATTTGATGATTTGGGCAATGCAGAGCTGGAAAAGTAAATTTGGTAGGTCATGTGGTTAGTGTTTCTTGATGCTCTTGATTTTGATACCAAGAAAGCTTTCAGGGACTATGCTGATTGGCAATGTCATTTTCCAGCTTATGAAGCAGCCCAGACTTTCCAAATCATTTACCAGATGGGACAGCTCATTGGTTTAAATATCGGATCTAAACCAATCCAGCATTCTGAGACCTGAGTGCACATGAGATGGACCAGAGCCAGGGAAATGGGCTTACAGCAGTGCTGTCTTCCTCTGATAGGATTTGCAATCTTCCACTGGACCATGGAACAGGTGGAGCATGAGAGAGAGTGAAAAAAAGTACCATGTGTTGGCAGGGATTAAATAAAACACACATTCAAACACTTCAGTTGAATACCAATCAAAGGCAACCTTGAGCCAGGCAAATCTAAGGCCGTCTGAGATGTAACAGGACGAGAAGAGATGCAAATGAAACTCCATCTCCATTCCTTATTGGAACAGAAGTTCTCAGTATTTGCAAATTCTCTTTTCTCTTCCTTCGTAGGAAAAAATAGAAAAATCAGATAATATTTTGAAATGTGTTTTTTTTTTCTCTTGATAATGAAACCTTCTGGGCATGGAAGAACAGTGGGCTCTTTCATTAAAATACTGTCCCTGGGGACTGGTCCTCAATTGCATTATTTGATGCTCTCCACAAAATAAAAGGAAGAAGAGAAAATGAATACTGTTAGAATTTGGAAGAAAAATACAAATTAGGCACTGTAACAATGCAGGTGATTAGCATAATGGAAAATGCAATTATGCTGATGAAACTGGTAGGTTGTCTTTTCTTTCCTTTTTTGAGAAGCTGACCTTATGTTCTTAGGTCATGAATCAAGCATATTCCAAATCTCAATGCCCTGTGAATCTAATTATATTAGCTTGGTCAGAGCTAGGAGTGCAGAGAACTAAATCCCACCGAAGCAAAATATAAGCTTCAGATCACACCAAATATTAGAGAGGGAGGGAGGGAGTTTATGTATGTAATCTTGAAGACATAGCTAGTTTTATTGCACAATACACTGTGTTGTATCATACAGGTTTATCCAGATTCCAAGTCTCTATTTTATTCAGTACTTCTGCATCCTGAATGTTTCTTGGACTTAATTATTTGCATAAATTCAGTTTCAATATCTTGATGAACATGATATTAAGCCTCTTTTCAATATCTGCTCCCTCCTTCAAGAGAAAAGCATTCCAAACACCCAATCCTGTTCAAAAATGGATACATAATATTGCATTACCTGTAATAAATACCATGAGCAAAAAACACAAAGAAAATTCAATACAGTTTACTTTAGTTGGATGCCCTGCATTCGTCAAACTAATGAAAGTGTGAAATGTTTACTACATAGGACAACTATGAAGTGATGAAATGCCTTTTAAAGACCACTCAGCTGAAGAGATGGCAGATACTTGGAGGAAGCCCTGGAATGATAGCCGCAGAGGAATAGCTGTGGTCTGAATGGGTCTTTGTTGTGGCGGATGTCTGTGCTTTTTCAGCCCTGTTGCTGCCTGTGTGGAACCACTGCGTACAGCTATGGCTGCCAAGCAAGACTTAACTAGGCTTCTGGTGCTGTATCTGTTAAGCTCATCATAAATAAAGGATTGGCACAAGTGCTGCCATGACACCGGTCTTATGTTGCTATCAGGATGAGATTTTGCTGTAAACTAACAGCCCTCAGCTGCTCTGAGGGGAAATTTTGAACTGCTAACAAAATAAAATGGATACACAGATATTTTATTTTTTAAAAGTAAATTAAATGAGTGTTTTTTCCTCTCAAATATGTGAGTTCAAGACACAACATTAGTATCGTAACATGTAACCTTGGCTTCTGTGTGACTGACATTTCATTTTCATTTTCCTTTGTGATGCAGTCTTGAAAAAAAAATAGGTAAGGTGACAAGAAAAGCTGTAAAATCCTCATATGTAAATTGTGGAAGCTTTACTGTTCTCCTCAGGTGCACTTGCCAGTTTTTCATTATGAAGGCTCCCTGCTGTGAAAAAAAGGTACATTTTCACTTTCATGCGTCTTTCCCTTTGTGGTCAAAACGATTGAAGCATTAATGAGTAAACTAGACTAAAACTGCATAGACACATCCGTGCAGGAAATTGGGTAAGTTTCAGATGCTGAGGGGAAGAAATTCAACTAGGTCAATACAAATTGCGTGATTCTGGCACAGCCAAGACAGTTGTCACTAAGGAGTTACACAGGCATTTTTCTATTCATGTTAATGGCATTTTTATGCCTTATTCCCTGCTGGGTTGATTTTGAACATTTATCCCCAAAGCACAATGAGAATTGGGATCAGTTGGCAGGGTAGCAGGGAAGAAAAGGTACTAGCTACGGTGAGGGAGGGGTTGAGAGACTTTCCTCACAGATTCCAACTGTCTCGTTTTGAAGTTCTAATATATCTGCCGCAATGTTCCTTGCTTGTCATACCACTCCATTAATATCTCACATTCTATTACCTTGACTGTAAATAAAGTACACCTGTATAACAAAACCATTTAAAGGATAACGATGAGTCATTTTATTTTATTTATGCAGCGTTTTAAAGGGCATGACAGGTTAAATAGGCCAAGCCAGCAATTGACTAACTGCCTTCAATGTAACATTCATGAAGGGATGATAGAGATCACTTATAGCTTGATATCCATGTCAATTCTTAAAACAGGCACTCTGAGCTCTCAATATTCATGCAGCAAGGTGCTCTGGGTATGATAAGAAGAACTGCATTCTGACATTTGTATATGGTGGTGAGTAATGACAGACTTTAGCAGCAGGAAGCCTTGGAGATGGGTGTAGGGTGATCAATAGGCTCCCCATCAATACACACCATCTTCCGCTACTTTCCTGGGCTCATCCTACATAGGCTGCATTCACTTGTAGCAAAAATAGCAGCTCAAAAGCATCTAGAATCCCTCAAAGTTATAAGGAATACAGTATTAGACTTTAGCTATTTTGTGAAAAATGGGCATATTGGAAGGTTGATTATAAACCACGTCAAATAAAGGCACTCTTGTATTTTATACCCGCTAAGCAACACTTTTGGCACCCTGGCATCTATGACGTTGCCCTGCCTTTGACCTAGAGCATCCATTTTTGCCAGTTATTTGTACCCATTTGCGTGTCCTTGAAAACATGTTGCAGGCATAGACCTTTCAGGAGACATTCCTGTTTGACATCCCTCAACGGAAGGCTGGATCTAGCAGAGGTAAGACAAAGGAGACAGAGGTCATCTTTACACCATCCCCCACCCATGGAAACCCCGCTCCCACTCCATTCAGGCAGCAAGAGATGAGAGGGGAGTTTGCCACTGTGAAAGCAAGAGTCCAGAATCACAGAAATCTTAAAATGTTTATGTTTTCTACTATGACAGTAGCAGATCTGTCCTAGGGTATTCAGTACACAGACTGTGGCAATTTTTATTTTATTTTATTTTTTGTGATGCAGCAAACTGCAATGAAAGAACATTTCTAAGAATGCAGTAATAAGTTTATTTCTATCACAATGAAGCACACACTTATCACTTAAGCATTTTTTTTTACTCCAGTCAATAGCTGGACTGTGTGTTTTAACCAGTTCATTCCAAGAAGCATAGTCATCCATCTAAACCCTTCAGCTGGATCCTCTGTGCCTTTGTAGCCATCAAATATAATAAAAGATATAAGTTCCTTGACAGTGACTGTGGGCAGGTTGGAATTTTTTGCCAAGGGATTGGTTCAGTGAGCCTGCATTGGCCTCTCTGTCTCCCAAGGACTGGCCTTCAAATTATTTGGTTCCCGGGATGATGAGGTACTATGCTATCACCAAATGATTCAATAGTCTTGGAAGTGAGGCAGTGTTTAGACATAAAAGATGTGCCACAGAGTTGCCTCAGAGGGACAGTGCGTGGCCCTCATGCTCTCAAGCCTTCTCTGATCCACCTTCCTTAGCACATAATGTTTAGGGGAGGGGAAGACTGGTGTGTGAACAATCCCACCTTGAAGCCTTCTGAAGATGGGTACAGGGACTGGTGCCACAGGAGTGGGGAATGAGGCAGGGCAAGGTGCTGGAGAAGGGACCAGGAGCTGTGGACATTAGAGCAGGGGTGGTGATAAAGGAGCTTCAGGCTCCGGAGCCAGGTCAGCTGTTGGTGCTGATGCCACTTGTGGTGGTAGAAGAGGAAGAAATTCCAGTTGGTGGTGCTGAAGGTCCTGGAGTGGGTTCTGGGGAAACAGGTGCTAGGTCTGGACCATCTGTGGGTTCTGATCCTTGAGCTGATGATAAAGCAGGGGCTGATTGTCATGCCTCCAGAGCATCTTTGATGTTCTGAGACATATGTTAAGTTAAAGTTATTATAGGCTTTTCTATGTATTAGTTCAAAAGGGGAAATAGAGATCTATAGATTTAAGAAATAAAAGGATTGTGGGAAATTCTAGGGTCCTATACTGCCTCTCCAGCTAGTTTCAGTTTTGTGTGTAGTGAGTTTGCAGCCAAGTCAGACCTGGAAAGAATATTTTCCTTTGACAAAGACCAAGTCCACAGAAGAAGAAAGATAAAGTCCACAGAAGAGAGATAATGTCCACAGAAGAAGAAAGATAAAACACACAAAGAAGAGAGAGCAAGGTATTTAACCAAGACTATTGAGAGAGAAGATATTATTTCATGTTATATGTGTTTGTAACCAGTAAAGCCTTTAAAAATCTAAGAAGTTTGTGGACAAGTCTTTTGTTCGGGCTGTGTTCCTGGAGCCAGAGATATTTCACTACATGCCAGTTCATAGCATTGCTCTGGGGACAAAACACTGATGGTAGAGCAAGACAAATACACCAATGATCAAACAAATATAAATACAAATAGGTGGGTTTTGGTAATAATTTTTTTTATGGTGGCCACTAGTTCTTGTGTAGATAACTGTGCCCCCCCTTTTAAAATGAGTATCCTGTTTGTTTCATTCAACTTGCTTCCACATTGGGTAATTTTTTTCTTCTTAATTATTACATCTGGCTTCCTAGGAATATTTACTAGGGATGTGCACGGATATTAGAAAATTTGAATACCCAATTCGAATCCATCAAATGTTAATATTCGAATTCAAATCGGATTTTCAAAAATCCGAATTTGCACATTTGAACTCGAATCAGATTTTCAAAAATTTGATAAACATTTTTGAATAATTTGAATGTGTAGATTCGTATCTGTTGTATATGAATCTGTGCAAAAATTATATGTACTTTGTGCTTAAAATATGGAATTAATACGGGGTGCATATGGGATAATATGGGATGCATACAGATTTTTACGGAGCGCGTACAGATACTTATAATAGATACGAACGTTGTTGACACTGGTATCTTTAAATACAAATCTAACATTAAAATATACAGATTCAAATGTTATGGATTTGAATCGGATTTTATGACATTCAGATCGTAAGTATCGGAATTGATTCAGAATTTTTGACATTTTGGATTCCAGTGTCAAGAATACATTTGTGCACACCCCTAATATTTACTCCAAAGTATGTAATTCTCTTAGGGCTCCTATGTAATTTTAACACCTGTTCCAAATCTAGGTTGCCTTCGCTCTTTGTGTGGATATTCATTCCCTTGGACATTGTATAATTAATAGTTAAACATGATACTTCAGCAAATTTGTCTAATGCATTTTTTAAATTCCTCACAGAACATGCTTGTAGGATCTAATAACAATGGGGTAACATCTGCATAAAAACACGCTCTGGTTTCAAGTCCTGCCATATCATATTTCCTGATTTTATCACTAGAATTTATCAGTCCAGGGAGTTTGCCCCTAATCTCACTTATCGAGAATAGGGGACTAGATCGAAGGACTAGAAACAACAACAGTATGAAGGGAGTCAATACAGATTAGATATTAGAAAAAACTTCCTGACAGCAAGGGCAATCAGTCAATGGAACAGTGAGCTGTTCTTTGAAGAGGCTGGATAGACATCTGTCTGGGACGGTTTAGGGAAACCTGCACTGAGCAGGGAGTTGGCCTGATGACCCTCGAGGTCCCAATTCTATAATTCTATGACTATGGCTTTTTTGCACTGCCATTAAGACCTCATAAAGAACTTCCTGGTATCAATCAGGAAGGCCCTGTCCCCACACAGAACCCATTGAAGATTCCATCTAGCAGGGCCTGTCCTCATGAGGGCAGGAGAAATCTGGATTTAATGGGTCCTTTGGGCCCTTAAATCTGGATTTCATATGTACCTGTTTAAAGGAGTCCTCAATCCAGTCTTCAGCTGTGAAGACCAGATTAGTGAATGTGCATCCATACCTCTTACCTGCTGATTCAGTGGTGGAACTAGCAGAAAGATGTGAGCAATGCAGCCCAAGGCTTGGATGGCCCGAGGATGACAATATAACAATCCAGGTGTGAACACAGCTGGTAAGATCTCAGTTTGAATTAATGAATAGGATGTCCTGTCTTATACTTGTGTGGCCAGAGCCCAAGATCCTGGCAGGATGTTTAACCAATCTATAAGGCATTCACAGACTAATCCCACTAAAAAGGATATACTTTTCATCAGGCTATGGTCACACCTTCAGTTTAAAGCTTCAGTCCATCTTCAGTCCATCTTACACCTTTCTGTTTTTATTTGTGGACTTTCCACCATTTTTTAATTTTTTGAGGTATATCTTGAAATTAAAATAAAATAAAATAAAAATTGTGCTATGTTAATAAAATAATTCTTTTTCTTTCTTTTTCTTTTTTGTTTTCTTTCTTTCTTTCAGGCAGAAACTTCCAAAGGTTTTAATATGAATTATTTTGAATTATTTACAGAATATTTTTCTTTTGACATATCTTGATACCAGTGTATATTAGAATCATGTATATGTATTGCAATATTTTGGTATGTCATAGCATTTTTAGAAAACTATTCAAATGTATGCATATTTTGGATTTATTATTGTTGGCATTAACTTTGGAGATGTTCATAGGCTTGTTTGAACTGTTACTTTTGTCTTGTAATAAGTTGTGGATACACTGATTTTGCAAACTTGTTCAAGGCCAGCAATGATGGCAATGATGCACATAGGCACAAAGATCTGAGTTTGACTCAAAGATTATGGTGGTAAAAAGCGAGGCAGTGAAAAGAAAGTAGTACCAGGGCCAGAATAGGCTGTGCTTATATTAGGTGAAGTCCTCAAGAAAATGAAGACAGCAAATTAGAGTGCCTCTGATCTGGATTACACTCCATCCTGTACAGAAGAGCACCAGCAGTGGACAGGGCCTCTCATATTTTGCATTAACATGTGGAAGGGAGGTCTTTACTGTACTTGCTAGTAAGGAATACTAGTAGGAATGTGCATGAATATTTGAAAATTTGAAAATCCGATTCGAATCCAATGAATATTGTTATTTGAATTCAAATTGGATTTAAAAACATTTGAATTTAGGCGTTCAGATAGATTTCAAATAATTTGAATGTACAGATTCATATGTATCACATTTTAATTTGTATGAAAATTATGCGTATTTGTGCTTATAATATGGGATGAAAGTTGTAAGCTGGACTGAAGATGCATACAGGATAAAAATGAGATGCATACGGAATCGTGCAAATTCATATAACTGATACGAATGTTGTCAACATTCCATCCATCCATCCATCCATCCATCCATCCATCCATCCATCCATCCATCCATCCATCCATCCAAAAATGTTTTGTTTCAGTTTTGTATAATGGTTCTTTTCATGTTGTTGACATTCATATTGTTGAATTCAAAATGGATTTTCCAATGTGCGGATTCAAATAATCTGGATTTGAACTGGGTTTCCAGAAATTCAGATTTTTCCCATTCAATTTGAATTTTCGGATATTCAATTCAGCTCAAATTAGAATGCAAAAAAACACATTTGTGCACACCCCTAAATACTAGCAAGTGCAGAAAGGCCCTCCCTCCCTCCCTTCCTTCCATCCATCCAAAAAATGTTTTCTTTCAGTTTTGTATAATGGTTCTTTTCATCCATTGTCCATTATATCATAGCCTTCTTTCCCTCAGTGGTGTTTATACCATTGTGAGACTGTTGTCTATTACTGGCATTATGGGACGTTTCACACCAGCAAGTAGTGGGTAGATAGAAACTGCAGTGTGGCTGTTCCACAAGAGCAAAGGTCTCATTCTCCTTTATTTTCTTCATGTGGACTTTACTCTTACTTTGAAATAAAGTCCTTCCATAGGGAAAATGGTTCATCCTCACATACTCAGTTACAGCAGTGAGGATTCTTCCATTCACATACTCAGTTGCTCCCTGTCTGATATGTCTGTTGTTTCTTGGATGAAGGTGAGATCTCAAATGCCCTTGGAAATGTGGAGGAACAGAATATTCCACAACAAATGGTCATATAAGTGCCATTTTTCTTTACTCCAGAGTAATTATAAAACTGGTCTGGCAAGTTGAAAGCCACTGCATATTCCCAGCGGAATTTTAATTGTGTATGCACACAGCCTATTTTTTTCCATTTTGTCATATTTAAGTTCTTACTCATGCATACCTTTTTTGCAAATTTTTAAAGGATGCCTTCCCTTCCACCTGTTCTAATCAGGAGGCAGAAGAAGAAGTCTCTCTCACAGCTTAACTTGCTGCTTGCCACAGGATAGATTAAGCTCTGGAAGAGACAGCTGTTCTTCTTTTCTTTTATTGTCCTTCAGCATCACTTCAGCCAAAGTAGAAAAGTGTCAGCTGCTGCCAAAACCTTGCCAGCAGAGGATACCAAAGTATGTCAGTAATTTAGAGCTTTCCAAAGCTACCTTGGCAGCTTTGAATCAAGGTAAATAGAAGACACCTTACCACCTTCTTTTTGCCAAAGGTTAGTGAAGGAATAATAAACAAATCAATGTCTTTATTAAGCAACTTTTCAGTATTGAACAACTTTTCAAATAAAATGTGGGCACTCTTTCTAAGAGTCCAGCACAACTACAACTCTTTGACTGAAAGACTATTCCTGAATGTAAAGATCACAGTTCATTTACTATCCACACTTAACAACTACACTTCTATGTACTAGATGTACCACACTTACGCACTGAATGACCCTTCCTCTGTTTAATTGTGACAGGCAATTTCCACAACAGTAAAATTCTACTCTATATTGAATTCCATGTGTGACGGTAAGTTCAGATTCCACACTTCTCTCTGTGCAGGTTCTTTGCAGTTAGTAGAACACGTACAGAATACCTGATGTACGGTTCATGAAATACTGTCATGATGGGAGGGCGATTAAATTCTAATAACCTGCCATGAATGGCAGACTGTTGTATTTATTCCAGGTATTTCTTGAATAATGAGGCCATTCAAATCTTTGGGGAGTTCATAATTGCTTTTGATCTTCCTATGACAGTGTAGTAGCTGTATCTCTATAGTGCCAATTTAGTGCAATTTGTCTTAAAACCTGAATTCCTCCAACATGACTTGGTGGCTTTTTAGATCTGCAAGTGAAATATTTGTTTTGGATGAGAAAGCACAGGAATAATGTGAGCAATTTAATGCTATTTGTCTTAGCATTATTTAATTATCTGAGTTTACAGCAGAATCTGTTTAAAGGATGGAGAGCAGAAGTGTTAGCATGTCCATGGGCCTGTTCACACTTTCCTGACAGGTGAAGTAGAGAGGAAGCCATCTGCACTTCAAAGGTGAGTGCAGTGGCCCAGGCAAGTTGGATTACCATGGTAACAGCTGCAGCAATATCCAGCATGTACCTGGATGTCACCATAGTTATTGATGTGTCGCACACGACTATGCAGCCACAGCTGAACTGCCATGATTCACAACACTGCACCCAGAAGACAGCGAACATTGCTGACTGGGAGCTCATTAGCTGTGGAGAGTATTTTAGGCAGGGCAGGCTGAGTGAGCTCTGGGACAGCAGTGGTGGTTGCCTCCCCAGGAGTGGCTGGAACTGCTCCGTGGGGTACGTGGCCCACTTTTTCACTCTTCCAGATTGAATTCCATTTCTTCTGCCTGTGCAAGGCAAAGATTAGTATTCTTAAGGCACAATTTAAGAACATAAGAACATAAAAGAAGCCCTGCTGAATCAGGCCACAGCCAATCTAGTCCATTGTACATGGTGGCCCGCCAAATGCTCATGGCCATCTCAAGCAGAGACAAGGACAGACCTTTTTTTGCTCTTGAATTCCAGCAAATGGCCTTAGAAGTGTCCTGCTCCCCACCTCCCACGCCAGGCTGAAAGGTGTACTTAGGGGTCCTGGTGGAGAATTCAACGAAGGTGTCAACCCAGTGCACAGCAGCAGCAGCAGCAGCAGCAGCAGCAAAAAACAAAACAAAACAAAAAACTAATTCAATGCTGGGAATAATTAGAAAGGGAATAGAAAACAAGTCAGCAAGTGTCATTTTGCCTCTCTATAACTCTGTGGTAAAGCCACATTTGGAATATTGTGTACAATTCTGGTCACCACACCTCAAAAAGGATATTGTGGAACTGGAAAAGGTGAAGAAAAGGGCAACCAGAATAATTAAGGGACTTGAACACCTCCCTTATGAAACTAGGCTGCTGGCATGTATTCTCTGTTTTCCTCTGTGAATACGGGAGCAAATAATTCATTTAGGCTGCATCCCCAAAAGACTTATTTGCCTCTCTGGGTTCCCTCTGCCATGACTCTATTCAAGCGGACTTTGAAAGTGCCGTGCACTTCTGGAATAAGCATCTGCATGAGGCTCAGCAAAACACACATTTTAAATGTAATTTCCGTCCCCACGGAAGTGTGTTTTCTTTGCGCGCATCTTTTTCTCCCTGCCCCCTCCCTGGTTGATAGGCTGCCAGCGGGAATGGCAGGGACTGCGCTCTGCACAGCGACAACCAGGAAGACAACCCCTGACAAGTCCAAAGGAAAAATAGCAATTGGTTCTCTGTTCGTCTCCCAGATCTCCACCCCCCGAAATGGCTTCCCATGCCAGCAAAGGCAGAGGCTGCAGCCATCGGCCATGTGATCTCTCTCAAGACGTCACTCTCAACACTTTCCCTCTGACTGTCAAAATCCACCCCGGCAAAGGCAGCGGCTCCAGCCATCGGCCACGCGATCTCTCTCAAGACTTCACTTTCCCTCTGATCACTGTCAAAATCCACTCTGTACTGCAGCCATTACACTGTAGCAATAATCCACCCACTTCACACCTGATAGCAATTGCAACAATGTTGCAATTCTGCGCTATTCTGGCTCTTTGAAAGTTCTGAGCTTTAGAAAGGGAAGGGAAGGGAAGCTGCTGCAGTTCTGGGAGATGTGTGAATGTGTTACTACTGTGTGTGCAGGCGGCAATCCCTGCCCCTTTTGCAACGGAGCATCCCCAAGGTAAATGCTGTGAGGAAAACCCCCAACTTCCAACAAGAGTGCTGAAACTCTTCTTTAAAGGGCACTTTTTTTGTCACGGGTTTTCCTTCTTTCGTAGTGCTGGAAGCTCGTTGAAAACCCTGGCATGGGGGCGCTCAGAGGCAAAAGAAGATTTTTAGCAGACTTTAAATTGCTTGGGGATAGGGCCTTAGTCTCTCTACAATCTCCGTGTTTTCTGTAATTATCCCTTTCTGTCCTTTACCATCTAATGACCCAACTGCTTTCCTGGTTCGATTCTTACTTCTGATATACTTATAGAAGTTCTTGTTATTTCTTTTGATGTTTTTAGCAATGTGTTCCTCAAAATCTTTCTTAGCTTTCCTAACTGTCATCTTGCATCTGTGTGGCCAGTGTCTATGTTCCCTTCTGTTCTCCTTGTTAGGACAAGCCTTACATTTTCTAAATAAACTCTTCTTATTTTTAATGACTTCATCTACTGCACTTATGAGCCACATTGGTTTCTTCTTGGACCAAGAAGTCCCCTTTTAGGTATGCATTCTAGTTGCACTTCCATTATTGCGTTTTTAAGTCTCCATGCATTTTAAAGTGATTGAACTCTTCTAACTTTTGCTTTCAGTTTCCTTTTTACTAGTTTCCTCATTTGGGGGAATTTCCTTTATGAAAGTTTAAGGGTCTCTGTGTTAGACTTTATTAAGAACTTACTCCCTGTATTCAAGTTGAAGGTTATTGCATTGTGGTTGCTGTACCCAATTGGATCAGCCACAGTGATGTCCTTTACCAGGTCCTGAACATTGCTTAGGATCAAGTCTAGGACTGCCTTTCCCCTGGTTGGTTACATGACCATTTGCTCCACGGAGATCTAGGAATTTTCTCTCTCTTTCCTGAGTTGAACAGGAGTTTCCCCAGTCTATGTGAGGATAATTGAAATCCCCCATTATAACTATCCTATCTTTTTGGGACACGTCCTTTATCTCCTTTTCCAATTGTTGATCTCCTTCGGGCATTTGGTTGGGAGGACGATAGCATGCCCCTATTTTTAGGCTTCCTTTTTGGCTTGGTATTCTTACCCACACTGTTCTGTGGAAAAGTCAGACTCACCTAGACATTCCAGTTCATAAGATTCTATCTCTTTCTTAATATACAAGGCTACACCACCTCCATTTTGCCCTTCCCTGTCTTTCCTGTACAGTTTGTAACCTAGGATTACTGTATCCCATTGGTTTTTACTGGTCCACCAGGTTTCAGTTATGCCAATAATATCAATCCTATCCATCACTAAGCTTCCTAGCTCCCCTATTTTAGCTCAAAGGCTTCTGGTGTTTGCATATATACATTTGTATTCACTCCTCTGGTCCAAATTCTGCCGTCAATGAACATGTGAATCCTTATACTGCCCCTTGCATCGTTCTGCTTGCATATTATTGACTAGTCCCCCACTTCACCTTGGCATTATATGCATATTTCCAGCCCTCCTCACTCAAGGGTGCACTCTCCTGAACCGAATGCTGCCCGGCTCCTGCCCAGCTTTCGCACAGGGATCAGTTTAAAAGCTGCTCTGTGACCTTTTTAATGTTATGCACCAGAAATCTGGTTCCATCTTGGTCCAAGTGTAATCCATCCCTCTTGTACAGGTTTAGCTTACTTCAGATGATTTAGTAGTGATTGGTCCAAGAAAGTTGTCTCAAGTTTTGTGGCCAAATAAGCAAGAATAAACAGGTATGATAAAATGATAACTGGTCAGTGTATCTGTGCAGCACAGAATCTTGTCTAACTTCCATATGAGGAGAATTGGCAACAAGAGTGCCATTTCGGGGTTCATTTATCCTTATTTACTGTGAAAGGTTGTCACAAATGTCCAACAAAACATGGAATTTTGTGGAATGTTTCTGGTACAGAGGAACAAACCAGAGGAGCTTTGCATTATGTGCACATAATAAGATCATTGCACATATTTTGCACAAATTTCCATGATCTGTGGGGAACCTTGTGTAATCTGTACCAACAGAAGTGTGAGACTCTTATTTCCTCCCTATCAGAGCAGGAAAGCACACATGAAAAATCAAGAAGTATGACAAATCAACTGATTTTCTTTGAAGGCCACAGCATGTAGCAATTTTTTTCTTGGTCCAACGTACTTGTGGTGCATTTTGGACTTCAAAGAAGCCTGATGAATCTGTACATTGTACTGATGAACATTGTACTTCTGAGGGTTTCCAGGTACATCTCTAGATGCAAACTATTACTGCATCCTCTTACATAGTGCCTCTCGTAAGCCAATATTTTAGTAAAAGGCCACATTTCCATTGCATGCTGAAAACACCTTTCATAGGCCTCCAGGCTGGCCAGTCTTCATTTCTTCTCCTCCTGAAGTATCTGGAGAAAGTTGGTAGCATTCTGGGGGAAGTGGAAAGGTTAGTACATGAGGAGCAACTCTGAAGTTGCTACCTTGCATTCTGATACATTCCATCACCTTAGTCCTTAGGCTGTAGAGCACTTAGGGTGGGACACGTGGGGACGGATCCCCCATTCACACTTTGACCAGTAACAGACACATTCTCACCAGTCCCTTATTGGCCAAGGTGCGAATGGAGCATCTGTCTCCATGTGTCCAGGCCTGAAAAGGCTGCTGGAGGGGCAGGACACCCTGCCCAGGCCTGCTGCCATTGGGCTGTATCAGCCCACTGGCTGGCAGGCCCATCTCAGGGTCCTGTGAGCTCTCGCCAGTCTAGTCGCTTGGATGCTCTGTCCCAGGGCTGTCCTAATTGTGAACCAGAGGCCCTAGTGTGAATAGGCTTCTAGTTATGGCTTTTTGATATATGAGCTGTGATGAATAAAGAAGCTTCTGCACATTTACACAGAGACTGAAGTTGTCCTTCATGAGTAAATGCAGATGGGTGTAAACAGAGTTTGGCTGGGCAGCAATTAGGAAAGAGAGAGGCATGGATTGTCCATAACCAAGAAGTGACAATGGAAACACCTCCTCCTAGATCCCTTTGCTAGAATTGTGTGTGTGCTGAGGTGAGAAGCATTGTTGCCTATGTGAACTAGGTATTTTATAATGCTAAGCACCATTTAGGATGATGAAATATGTAGTTTAGATAGGGGCAACATTAATGGCAGCATGACTTGGTTAGGACTGAGAGAAGCCAGAGTTTTGAATTTCTGGGTTTCAGTAACATACTTCTTACTATTTCCTGAGCTCCGTAGTCCTTTTTCCAACTCCTTGGTTTGGAACTGTGTCTATAATAACATCTGGATCCCATCTGTGATTATTTTTTTTAAACTCTGATTTCTCACAGGCTGCCCCCCCCCTTAGGTGGCATACTTGGATCATTTCCAGGTCATTCCTTACAAACAAAGGCCATCACACACTGTGTCCAAATGTCATCACCTCATCAGAAGAAACCTTTGCTTTAGAATATGCAGTACTCTTAGGCTACTTCTGCACAGCATGCCTTATCCCACACCATGCTGGATCAGTGTTGGGCTGGATTAGATGATACAGGTCTAGATGAGCTACACTGGCAACCCATGCGATGGGCCACCTGAATGCCATGTCTCTACACATGGCGTTGGAGGTGGAAGCACCAGCAGGACTGTTCTCCTCGCCATGTTGCTGGGTACTTTTCTGTATCTAGGTGAAGTTCTTCAAAACATGTGGTGTGTCACTGAAAAAGGAGGTGTAACACCTGAAGCTGTGCTTGTGGAGATCCAGAAAAGTAAACAGGAACAACTCTGCAAACAATTTTGCAAGGCTAACCTGAAAAAGGAAGCCCTTTTGTCGTCCTTCCTTTAAAGGAACAGCCAATAAACAACTGGGGTTCTGAACCCATTGTAAAATATGCTTTCTGCGTGAGTCTGTAATCAGGATTAAGGGCCCGTGTAGAAGGGTTATAGGCTACCTAGATCTGCACGTTAATGTGGATTTATGTGGTCATGCCCCCTGCTAGAACGTGCTTCTTCTTTAGAGTCTGATCCAGATCAGGAAGGCCCTGATTGGAATCAACAGTAGTTACAATACATTCTGAGTACTGAGCAGGCCGGTGGTTCTAATTCCAACCAAGAAGAAATGCTGTGCTGAGGCATGCTTCCAAGTTCAGGAGCACAGGGGAAGAATTTTGGAAGTGCACCAAAGTTCATCCAGAAATGTTGGTGCTCCCAGAGGCTCCTGAGGGCAAAAACACATGTTCCTTGGCCCTGGAGGCCTCTTGAAGCCATGGTGATGCAGTGTGGGTTGATCAGGCTCAGTGCTGTCAGTATAGATGGTGCTGATCCTCCCTCACACCTTCCCTGCCATGCTATTCCAGATCCATTTACCTTGAACAAGGGCAGGTAAGTGCAGAAAGGGCCAAAATTCCCACAACTATTTTAAGGATGGACAACTGTTTTAATTAATAGTTGTCAGTCCTCTATTTGCTAATCTATCAGGAAACAGACTTCTTCTGTTTCAGGGACTGCCAGGTTTTAAAAATGAAGAGCCACAAGAACCCCCCTTTCCAAAAGCTAGAACCAGGGGTCATTCAATGAAGCTGCACGATCCGATGAATAAATGAAGATAAACAAAGGATGGAAACCAATCAGTAATATGTAGGCTCTAGAGTAACCTTGCATCAGTGATAGCTTTGGGGATGAAAATGTTGCTTTAACAAGTAAAGGAGCAAGGCAGTTGTTCTTTCCCTATTTTTGAGGTGGGCTTCAGAAAGTAGCAATGGGGGACTTTTGTTCAAGGCCTTGGGAACTTTCATATTCTCTTTAATATCTACGTGAAGCTGCTGAGAGAGTTCATCAGGAATTTTGTAATAAGGTGTCATCACTATGCTAATGACACCCAACTCTTATCTTTCCATTTTTTCTCAGTCAGGAGAGGTGGTGCAGGTTCTTAATCCCTGCCTGGAAGCAAGTAATGGTTTGGTGGACCAATAATCCAGACAATATGGGGGTACTACAGTGGGGCAAAAAAGTATTTATTCAGCCACCAATTGTGCAAGTTCTCCCACTTAAAAAGATAAGATAGGCCTTTCATCATAGGTACACTTCAACTCGGAGAGACAGAATGGGTGGAAAGAATACAGGAAATCACATTGTCTGATTTTTAATGAATTTATTTGCAAATTATGGTGGCAAATAAGTATTTGGTCAATAACAAAAGTTCATATCAATACTTTATTATGTACCCTTTGTTGGCATTGACAGAGGTCAAACTTTTTTGTATATCTGCAAAATTTTCACACACTTTTGCTGGTACTTTGGCCCATTCCTATGACGAAAATTAAGGCCTCTCTCATCTCTTTAAGTGGGAGAACTTGCACAGTTGGTAGCTGAATAAATACTTTTTTGCCCCACTGTATGTGTCATGGGATCCTGAATTTAAGGGGTACCTGATTCTGAATGGAGCTGATTTGCCCCGGAAACAGTGTGCACATGATCTTGGCTTTCTTCTGGATTTATCACTCTCATGTAGCAGCAGGATTCAGGAGTGTCTACCTCCACCTCCAATTGGTTTGTCAGCTTCAGCCTTTTCTAGATAGGAAGAACTTTATTACAGTGATCTATGTTCTAGTCATTTCCAGATTAGACTACTGTAATGTGCTCTATATGGGACTGCCCTTGAAAACTGTCTGGAAGCTTGAGCTAATGGAGAATGATAGGAGTTTCAAATATGAGATTGGAATTCACACAAGTGTGAAGCCCATCCATAAAGCTGTTCTAACTCTTCTGACATAGTCCATTCCTACATCTTGAGAAATGTTTCTCAAGGAAATTGTTGTCCAGTGAGATTTGAATGTTTGCCATCTGGATGAAGATTTCTCTGTAGTTATTAGGTGTAGGGAATTTCCTGTAGTCATGTCACTGATTTGGGGCAAAATTCAGATGGATTTTGCAGGACTTTGCCATCATTCATTGAGCTTTCAGTTACTGTGTCCTATGTGAAGCTGACAAATCCTTAAGCAGCCTTGATCCCTTCTCCTGCTGGTAAAGGAATAAAATAAATGAATGGCCAATAAAAACATTGGCTTCATAACTCACGACTCACTTTTCATTTACTTTGATTTTGCAAATGTAGAATGCACAGTTATGTACTTAGGATAGCATTTGGTTGAAGTTAAGTATTTTAAGGCTCAGTGCTTTCAATAGCAGAGAAAAGCATGCACTTAAATCACTTCCACTGAAATAAGTTGGACTTGAAAAGGACT
Organism: Aspidoscelis tigris stejnegeri; assembly: GCA_023333525.1. Classification (NCBI taxonomy): domain Eukaryota; kingdom Metazoa; phylum Chordata; class Lepidosauria; order Squamata; family Teiidae; genus Aspidoscelis; species Aspidoscelis tigris. Next base: position 30,440,359 of record JALMGA010000004.1, on the reverse strand, counting down.
AAACTATGGATGTATTGTGTTCCAGTAAAGTTTATGTTTCTCCCACCTTCCCTCGATTCAGTTACTTGTGGTGAGAAAAAGAAAAAGAAAAAAAGCATTATAAAAACCCTGATTATTAGGCAGAACTGACCTCATTAGACTATTTGCTCCTTTGTTCTGTTCTGACCAGGAGTTTGATTATCCAGGGGCTGGTACTTCTCCTAGTTTTGATGCTTATGGTTAAAGATGGGCACAGAGTTAAAATTATCCTCTTGACTGAAGTTTTAGTGATCTTTGTGGACAAATTTCCTTATATACAGTTTTTCTGCGTGTGTCTGGATTTTAATTTTCCTTTTTTGCTGAATGCACAGAATGCAAACAAGCAAATTTTAATAGATTCACCTACTCATATAAATATATATAGTTTCAATACTTGCTCATTATGCATATATATGCAGTGAGCCTATATTGCTGAGCCACAGGCACTCAGGAAGCAAATGATATATATTCAGAAAGTCAGCAAAGTAACAAAATGTGTTTGCTCATATTTTTCACTATTGGTGTGTGTGTGTTAAACCCCCATTCTTGATATCTGTTTGACTGGAAATTGAAGGTGCAAATAAAGCAACTGCTCCGAATCAATTCCTACAACGTTAATGATGAGGTTGTTGGACTCAAAGTTGGTTAAACCCCAGTATGCTGGTGCCTGTACAAAATACCTTCTGGAAACCACATGTATACTCCCCTGAGTTCCATGAGAGAAGAAAAATGGGATATTAAAGCAAGAGAACTAAGAAAACCAGGAGCAGATGTTTCAATTTATCTGTGAGTGTTCCTTAGAAATGCATGTAACCCATCTATTGTTATGAACAATTTTGTTGTTTTTCAGTTGTTTGGTCATATTTATCTCTTGGTGACTCCATGGACCACAGCAGACCAGACTCTTTCTGGCCTCCACTGTCTCCTGGAGTTTGCTGAAGCTCATATTCATTGCTTCCGTGATACTATCTATCCATCTCTTCCTCTGTTGTCCACTTCTCCTTTTGCCTTTATTTTCCCCCAGCACCAGGGTTTTTAAATAAGTCCTCCCTTCTCATTATATGGCCAAAGTACTTGAGTTTCAGCTTCAGTATTTCTCCATACAATGAACAGTCAGAGTTAATTTCTTTTAGTACTGACTAAGGTTGATTCTAGATGTCATTTATTTATTCCACTAAACATAACAGAATGAAAGAACTTAAAATGTATTAATAAAAAAATATAGAACACCTAGCCAATTAGCCTATATGATACCAAATTTCAGAATGCTGGGATAACTGTAGCCGTGGAAGAACCTATATGCATTTATGGTGGGATTGTAGAAGAGTACAAAAATATTGGAGAAAAATTGGGAAGGAAATAAATAAAATATTAGATACAAGAATTATTTGGACAAAAGAAATATGTTTACTGTATAAATTTGACCAACAGATTCAAAAAGAGAACCACTGTATTATACATCAACTCTTAATGGGAGCAAAGGCAGTTATTGTAAAGAACTGGAAAAAAAACCCTGGGAAGGAAAGTTAAAGGAGTGGCATAATTATATAGCAGAACAAATGCTTTTTGATTTCCTAAGGGAAAGGCGATTAAGATATATGGGGCACCAAAACACAATATTGGCAACAACCACTTGAATGAGAGCACTGATATATTTGAGGAGAAAGGTGGGCAATTCAGTGGTTCAAGGAATGATAAAAGGAATGTCCAATGTGTAAATAAGTGGAATTTGAGAACAACATCCTGGCTGGAGTGGAAAGAGGGAGGGAGGGAGGGAGGGAGGGAGGGAAAGGAAAACAGCTGTATCTCAAATGTAAAAGAAGTATAATATGTAAGAGATCAAATGTAAATTTGAGGTATATGTATACTATTTGAAATTATAAAATAAATAAATAAATTTATTCCACTATTTTTGGATATTCCACAATATCTGTGCTTTATCCTGGAATAAATACAAAGGAATAAGTAAGCGATGTCTGGATGCAGTCTAGTTTACTAGGGCACACAGTAATAAAATAACTAAAATAAACAGCTAAGTAAAGGTAAAAGTGTCACCATATTGATCTGGGATCCTGGTGATTCCATGGGCCAATCTATACATACCGGTACTTATTCACAATAGCTTGCTATTGCATCTGCTCCCCCCATCCCCCAGAGATAGACTAGATTTTTCAAAATGTGTTTGTGTTGGGTAAGGAATGCTGTGGAATTTAAACCCATGGAACATTGACACAAGGAACATTAGGGTGCCAGAATTCATTTGACCAAGTCCTGATGTCCAAGAATAACATGTTGGGGAGTACATTCTGCTCTGAAAGTATGATCTGATTTCTAATCTACTGTAATCTTGTCAGTAAGCTTGTTCCCATGGGCAGAACAAAGAGATGCAGAGATGCACCCATCACAGATTTTGACAGTAGGGTCATAGCAGCGATTGGAGACCAAAATGTCATGCATCCCAAACAGCAGCCAAGTTGTTCATTTGTCCTACTGTGATAAGTACATTTCAGTAGCATTGTCTATGGTTGCTTCCAAATGCTCTCTGAGACACTGTGAACAAATATGCCATCAGGCCTACAGGCCGCACCCAAGGTACAAAAATCTGTTCCTGGAGGTGCGCTGCATGCAATGGGGAAAAAGCTACTCTGAGAACAGATTTTGCAGTGATTCACCACTGTTGTGTTGTTGGAAAGGGAAAAGATGGTGTGTGTGTGTGTGTAATAGTGTGTAATGTGTAATATAAAGAAGTTGATGCTTAAGAACTGCTTGAAAAGGAGGGAAGAAAAGCAACCCCCTCCCTTTAAGTTGAAGGATTGCAAATAAATGTTGCAAAAAGCATGTAACGAACAAAGAGCAAACCAAAAAATAAAAGCATGGAGTATGAGAGGTATTTAAATAACATGTTGAATAAAAGATTAAACTGTGGAATTTGAAACAGGCTAAATGAGTGTGGCAGAAGATCAAGCATTAGTCTGCTCTTTCTGCTGGGTGAAATGGATGGCCAGGCAGCATTATAGAATTTCAAAGGTGGGTATATTAAAATGTATCCTTTTTTTATGCTCAGTTCATACACTCGACAGTATGCTTACAATGGCACAGAAGCAGGTGCGAGGGCCCACTGGCATCATCTTTGCATGCTGTGCACCCAGGTCCAAGAAATAACACTCATTATAGCCTTTCCCTTCTGTCTGGATTCATAGCTGTAGGGTTCCAGTCCCAGACTATTATCAACCTCTTATCTCCTCAAGGTCTGTGCATGTTGAGAGAGCATTAGGGCTTCCACTGATAATGATTTTCTTGAGACTCGGTATTTTTTCCCTTTCTCCCTTTTTCTTTACAAGGAAAGAAAACAGACAGGAATGGTTATTCTGCTTGATGACAGAGCTTGGATGCTGGATATTTGCATGTTGCATACAGGATATTTTGCAGAGCGAGTGATTAATGAAACATTCAGGAGTAGTTCATGAAGAATATTTTGGTGGGTGCAAGATTTTAAACCTGTCTTTCATGGTATTAGAGTTGTACTTTTCTAGCACTAGGTTTTGAATTAGCCCAGCTTTTTGCTGTGAACCCAAGAAGCAATGATATGGTACATATGCAATATATTGGTTGGCTCTGTATGATTTTGGGCTCAGTTGCATCTAAACACAGTGGGTTCAAAAGCAGTTTTGAAGTGGTAGCTGATACACACTAGGATTGCTATTCCCCTTTATTCCACACTAAGGCCACAGAATGTGTTTACCAAAGGCCTATATTGGAAATGGGCTGGGAATTCTAATACCAGAAGTGGTGGTGACAGCAACTGGCCTGGATAGCTTTAAGAAAGGATTAGATGCATTCAAGGAGGACAGTTGTATCAATGGCTCCTTGTCTTTCCCCCAAAGCCTTCTCTCCCAAGTTCCTTTTCTATTTCTGTTGGTGATATTTCTATTCAGCCAGTCCAGGAAGCCCGCAGTCTTGGCTTTGTTTTTGACTCTTCTCTATCTTTCATTCCCTACATTCAGTCCCTGGCAAAAACTTGCAGATTCTCTCTTTATAACATTGCCAAAATCTGCCCATTTCTCTCTACCTCTACTGCGAAGACCCTGGTTCATGCCTTGGTTATCCCTCGACTAGATTACTGTAACCTCCTTCTAACAGGACTCCCCCTCTCTCATCTCCATCCATTAATTTCTATCCAATATTCAGCTGCTCGCATCATCATGTCTGCTTGTCACTTTGATCATGTCTCTCCCCCTCCTATCCTCCCTTCACTGGCTTCCTTTCCCTCTCCATATCAGATACAAACTGTTGCTGTTAACTTTTAAGGCACTTCACGAGCTCGCTCCTTCCTATCTCTCTGCTCTTCTTTCTCCCTACGCCCCCTCCCGTTCCCTGCGCTCTAGTAACCAAGGTCTTTTGGCTCAGCCTAGAATTTCCACTGCCCTGTCTCGGATTCGTCCCTTTTCTCTTGCCTCCCCCTATCTCTGGAACCGCCTTCCCCCTCGATTACGTGCCATTACCTCGCTCTCTTCTTTTAAATCTGAGCTGAAGACAACTTTGTTCAGGGAAGCACTCCCAGGCCTTAGGTGACTTTACTCTCCCTACCCAGGAGAGTCTGCTTGTTGATGCTCTGCTGTCTATTTTAATCACTGTTTTTGTTATTGTATGCTATTATTGTTTTTTAGATTGTACGCCAATGGCAGGTTTTACCCTTTTACTTTTAATCTTTGGTTATTTTATTTTGTACAGCACTGAGTACATGTACAGTGCTTTAGAAATAAACTACTACTAATAATAATAATAGAATGAATGTCTAGGTACCATCTCCTGAGACTTTTGGGTATAGGGCAGGATATAAATATAAATATAAATAAATAAAATAAAAAAATAAAATCTCCAGCTTAGAGAGACAGGCAAGATGCCTCTGAGAGTAGGTGAAGGTTTTGTCTTTGTCTTCTGCTGGAGAATGTCCAAAAGCAATTGGCCACTGTGTGTGACAGGCTGCTGCATGAGGTGGGAAGTGGCTTCCTCTTATGTTCTTAGGTAACTTCTGAGGCAGGATCTGAGGCAATGTTCATATTAGCCATTTCTTGGGTTTGAAAACATACAGCCACCAGCAATCAGATAACAACAGGCTGGATAAGACTGCATGAGTGGTGGTGATGGTGGCAAGACAGTGAAATGGCCACTGGAGGAATGGAATAAAGAAGTCTAGTGAACAGTTATGGCTAGGGATATGCACAAATATTCATAACATTCAAAAATTTGTATGAATTTGGCCAAATTCAGACATTTGTATTTGAATCGAATGTTGACACATTGACTTTCAAATTGAATATTTTGATACATTCGTATGAAGATTCATATGGGATTTGTATAGGGTATGTATGGGATCCATAAGCATTTTTATGCCTTCATATGGGATTCATATGGGATTGAACATTTGTATCAAATTCGAATTCCACTACATCAGAATGGGGCTTATTCAAACAAATATAAATTTTCTTGCATTTGATTCATTACAAATCAAATACAAAAAAAATCCCTAATGTGCATCTGAATTCAGACATTCAAATTCAAATCAAATGCTTTGGAACATTTGTTTGTGAACTTGGGTGGTGAGAAAGGAGCTGCACCAGTCGCATCTGCAATGGAACTGGAGTGGATTTGAAGTGGTTTGAGAGCAGATTCAAAGGGGATTCAGGGCTGATTTGACACATTCAGGGCAGATACATATTGGATACATAGGGAATTCATATGCAATTCGTACTTAACAATCCTATCAAATTCCTATCGAATATTGAGATCTATTCAAACAAATACAATATTTTCTTTTGCATTTGTTTCAATACAAATTGAACCTCCCAAAGAAACATTCATGCACAGCCCTAGTTATGATGGGATGGTAGCTAGTTGCATGCAAGTCTATGCAAAATGCTTCCCACGCAAATGCAATATCAAGGGACAGAGGGAAGGCTTGACCCAATCTACTTTCTGATCATGCCAAGCCACTGCCTCCCCAACTCAGTAATTGTACAGTTCAGCTATCTAAACCACACCCTTGTGTTCTGTGACTGAGAAGTGGTTCCAAACTGCTTGCTTACCCATTTAACCAGACTGCAACAATCCTTGTAGAAATCAGTAGCAGGATTTAACTCTTGCTTGCTTGTGCATTGGCCATGTGCTTAACAGACAATCAGTTGAGATAAGAAGGAAGCAGCAGCAGCAGCAGCAATAACAACTTCAGAAGAAGGGGACCCATAACAGGAACACTGCCCAAGTACCTTCAGCCATAGAGTCAGCACTGGTTCCACAGCAATTGGTCTCTCTGGTGTCCCATTACCATGGGCTACATTCTGCTTCAAAACAGAATGCAGTGTGATGCAAACTTGCTATATCAACTGGTACTTCACCCATCCACTTCCGATTCTTTAGAACTCAAACACATGGGATCATATTCAGAGAGATGCAATAAGATTGATTAATGGATTGTGAACAAAATCCTATGAGGAAGGGATATGTTTTGCCTCAAAAAAAGAAGGCTGATCAGAAGAAGGTGATCTGTTCTTTATCATTCCTAAGTGCAGAACAAAGAATTATGGACTTAAATTTCAGGATTGGGAAAGAAGTACAATAAGGCTGTTTATTGTCATCTTCAAGTACTGTACAAGATGATGACTACATATTTTTCACATCTAACAACAATAACAATGCATAGAGTATAAGCTGCATCTATATTTTTCTCTTCCATCTATGTTCTTTTATGTACTCCCAAATTCAAAATATGGAATCAGAATGTATTGTTCACTTTTGAATTGTATGGTTCATGTTTGATGTTTTTTATGTAATAATAATTTTTTTTAAAAGCCATTCATTGAACTTACATGAAGACTATGTCATGTGGAAATGCCAGCCTGGATGAATCAAAAGCTGGAATTAAGATTGGTGGGAGAAATACCAACAACCTCAGATATGCATACAATACCACTCTGATAGCAGAAAGTGGGAAAGAATTAAGGAGCCTCTTGATAGGGGTGGAAGAAGAGAGTGCAGAACCTAGCCTATTGCTCAACATCAACCCCCCTCCCCCCAAGCCCCCCTAAGATCATGGCATCTGGTCCCATAACATCCTGGCAAATAGAGGGGGAAGGAATGGAAACAGTGTCAGATTTTAATTTGTTGAGCTCAAGGATCAGTACAGACATGAAATTAAAAGACATGTGTCTTTGAGAGGAAAGTTGTAGTGAATTCGGGCAGCATTTTAAAAAACAGAGAGATCACCTTGCCAACAAAGGTCTGTATAATAAAAAACAATGGTTTTCCATTTAGCAATGTATGGCCATGAGTGTTGGATCATAAGGAAGATTTAGCACTGAGGAGTTAACACTTTCAAATTGTGGTGCTTTAGAAGACTTTTGAAAGTTCCTTGAACTACAAAGAGATCAGATCAGTCAATACTAAAAGAAATCAACTCTGACTATTCATTGGAAGGACAAATACTGAAGTTGAAGCTCTAATACTTTGCTGCATCATAAGACAGAACTCACTGAAGGTGGGAAGAGTGAAGGCAAAAGGAGGAGGTGATTACAAATGATGAGATGGCTGGACAGGTTCATGGAAGTAATGAATGTGAGCTTGTACAAACATCAGAAGGCAGTAGAGGATAGAAGGTCCTGGCATGCTGGGGTCCATGGGGGTCAAAAACAATCAGACACAACTTTATGACTGAATGACAACAATTAGGAAAAAAAATGTCCCTAACTGTAAGCAGTGAAATTTGGTGCTTCCCTTACTGGATATGTTCAAGTGGAAACCTGTTTCTCCCTGACCTTGGAATCATTTCATGTCATCAGGGTATGTCTTCACTTTGTGTCTGGGATCTCACACATAGCAGTGTGATGTCACAAGAAGATCATTGATTAGGTGAATTTTCTATGAAGTAGTAGAGGAGACAAAGGTGAGGAGCAAGGATGAGAAAAGATGAGTTTATTTTTGATAGATTAGCTCAGCTTGTGGTTAGAAATATTCTATTTTGTGATATACAGATTTTATAAATATGGGAGAAGCCAAAACCTATGTGAAGAACAGTTATGTCCTAATTCTATCAGATTGATATGGTAGTATTAATTAGGCTCTAGACCAGTTGCCCTAATGGTCATTTTTTTGACCCTAATAACCTTGTGAGTGCATCAGTGTTACGTTATTAATGTGGTGTTTAAGAAATGAAACAATGCAACTTGCAGTCTTTATAGAGGATACTGCTTATTAACCACTCAACTAGAAAGACTTGCTTGAATTTCTTGCCAAGGGTTTGACACAGAGATAATTATATGAGTCGCACAATGCTTTTTATTTTTTTCTTGAATAGTTGAGAGAAAATGGAATTTGAAATCACAAAGCATCTGGTTTTATTCACTCCCCCTCCCTCAGGGTTTTTTTTTAATTCAAGAAGAGGCAGAGTAATAAAGGCTTTAACTTTTTGAACCACTTATGGTTGTATTTATTTCTACACTTTTATTGCGAGTGCTACAATTTTACTTCAGCTGATAATTAACTGACCGTTGTGATCACAAGTCAGAAATAGAATGTGAAGATAAGGCGTAGCATGTTTAGTGTCACAACATGACAGATCTGGAAAGAGGGGGGGATAACTACCCTAACATTTCTTGTAATCAATAAATTATCTAGAATAGCTTTTAAGAACGTGTCCCTCTCCAGGCATTTTGGATTAAAATCTGTCTGCTTGAGATTGTTAGGAAATAATGCAATCCAAAATACTGTATGTGGACAGTACCAGCTAAGATCTGGAGTTTCAGTGGCAAAATTTCTGTCAGTGGCAGGAACAGCCAGAAAACAGCTGGTGATATTCCTGATTTTATACTCTCATTGGGTCATATTCCTTCTGCAATTTGCAAACTGCAGGAATTACAAACTCATTTTCAGACCTATTTAAAGAGCAACATTTGACCTTTTGAAGCTTGGAACCAAGTTACATGAAAGATTGCTTTCTCTCTCCTAAATGTGTTTCCTTAGAGCTCCTCTAGATGCATTATTTTGAGCTTCCTGATAATATTCCTGAGGCACTTTGAGGGGAGGAAATGGCTTGTTTTGATTCAGAAACATCCAGAAATCTAGCTGTTTGGGTGCCTTAGGCTCTGCTTTCTCCCGCCTCTTTCCAGAACCACATACTTCAATTCATACAAGACTTTGGTCAACCATAATTACATAAGAGTAGCCTTCTGGGTCAGGCCATAGCCCATCTAGTCCAGTGCCCCCATATTGCTTCTTGGCATTCTCAAACAGGAGGCAAAGGCAAAACCATCACCTTCTCTCATATCCCCAGAAATAGCACTTAGAGTTATCCTGGCTGGAGGAAATACCTAGGCATCTTGCTCAGTCCGTTTGGTCTTCTCTAGCACATCCTATGCAGCTATGCAGTATTATCCTTTTGCATAGCTGCTTGCTTTCTTTTGAAGGGTTTTGAAAAAATGGTGTGCTGTTCACTTGGACCTCATGATTTCCTTGCTGGGTTGCTGAAATGTATCACAGTTTCTCACCAGAAAACATGTATTTATGTATCTTTGAAATCAGCCAGAGATGAGTTTGACCTGTAGGGGTTGAAGAATAGTTTATTTGTAATAATTAAAAGAAGTGATATTTAGTAATATTTAGAATGAATCACAATGTGAAAACATTTGGATTCACTAAGAACATGTCCAAAAGTCACTTTTAGAATTCTTTATGTTACATTTCCCATTTTCTTTCCTTTCTGGTTAATATACTTTCTACTTTTTAAAAAATGTTCTTTGGAAACTTTTAATAAAAGCCTGTTGAAAAAAAGAGCAGAGTTTGATTTGAAAGTGCCTGTACTTTTGCTTAGGCTATTTTAATAGCTAGATCATAATGCACAAATCAAGATAAAACAAAATGACAGTATGTGAGATTTTTAAGAAGAGTATTGCTTTTGGTGATTTAGTCATTCCCATGTACCTCATCATGGAAACAAATAAAATAAAATAGGATGAAGAATTGTGGCTTTTAATGGCACACCCTGAATTTTCAGTTCAGAGGTGGGAGAGGGAAATCAAGGCTTCTATGGAGCAACCTTTTCCTTTCTGACAGACACCATAATGAAGAAAAGGATGAGGATGCTTAAAGGGAATGTGCATTAAAAGAACAGTTTTGACCTGCGCTGCCTCAGCATCAAGGTGCCTTTATAAAATCAGAGTAGTTACTGCATTCATTTATGGGCAGCCTGTAACATGGGAAGCACACAAATGTACTTCCCAGACAAGATATTGATTTCTGACCTACAAATTACTCTTCATCAAGGCAAAAGGAAGCTAGGAGGGGGGGGGGGTCAGAGTTGCTGAGGTCCTCTGTTGCAATCGGCAGAGTATTTAGTATTCAGTGAGTTAAAGCATGCAATGAAAAGGAACTGTCAGTGCAATCTAGGAGATATAAAGAAATGAAGGGGTGAAAAAAAAAGCCGTATGCTAATAATCCACTCAGTAATTAAGTGAAGATCTCTGCCAAGCGCCACTGCCACTTTCAAAGGGTAATTTGTACAGGAAATCATAGAGTCATTGTCAAATCATTTCAGGATAAAAGAAAAGTCATCAACTGAGATAAGATAAATGCTGGCTGTCTGGCAGTATGTGCCCTAGGAAATGCCTGTGCTATTTTTTTATTTATTTAAAAGAAAGAAAAAAAAAAACCCTTGCAAAAGTGGGGCTAAGAAAACTTGACAGGTTGAAATGTACATTTACTATTAATAATAGGGGTGCAATATGCATAGATGCATTATTTAATAGGTAACAGAACAAAAATAGTAAAAATACGACAGCTACCAGGGATTTAACTCACAGCAACCAAGTGTGGGTTTCCTGCTACTGTTATGATTCTTCCATATAATGCATTCATTTAGCACGCGCGCACACACATATACATACAATCTATCATACAGGGGCATTTAAAGGGGAAGCTGGGCAGAAAGCTCCTGTCTTTCTCTTTTACCCAAAGAATGATGAATGTTTTGTGCCTGCGTGAGGCATAGGGAGTATGTGTGTGTTCTAGTTCCTGTGCACTTGTTACATTAATTTAAATTTTATCTTGCCCTTCAAAAATGAATGATGGCAGTCTACAAAATTGAATCAACATATTTTTTTTAAAAAAGACACTAATTCAAATGAGTTAATTAGTAATAGCCAATTAGTTAATTAGTAATAGCCAGAGACCCTCAGGTATGGGGCGGCATATAAATGTAAATATAAATAAATAAATAAATTAGTTGCTTAGCACTAGCAAAAGCAGCCAAGAAAACAAAAGGGTAGACACTTAAAACTCTTTCTTTAACCATCAGTGAGAGCCCTCTAACTACTGAAAGAAAAAGTAAACAGGTGGGCATAAAAATCTTTTTTTAAAGGTGACTATTGGGTGTTGGGGAATATTTAGATCTTCTATGGAAGTTCACTATTGAGGTACCATTCCCAAAAATGTTTATGATAAGGTGAATGGACTAGATTTACTAGGGAGATAGGGAGTTGACTTAGGTTGTATCCACACACCACAGTAGATTGCAACAACTTATTGTAAGAGGACTTGCTCAAGTTCTCAACATTTTTTTTAATGTACTTAACAATTAGGTTTTTATGTTTTTTTAACTTTTTAAAAAAAATTTTTAACATACAACAGAAACAAACTATAGCAAAAACGTACAAACAAATAATCATAATACCAAACAGAACATTCCAACATACAACACAGTAATCATTTGGAATCATCTATCAGATCATTTAAAGTACGTATCAAAATGGTTCAGTCAATGAAAAATTTGTGATTGAACATAGTTTAGTTAACAAGGTTTGGAATAAGGGATTTGAGGGAATCGAGGTTAGTGTGGAGCAGTTGGAATAAAAGATCAGTGCATTTAGGTGATTTGATAAGAGATCAGTTCTTGTAAGGCAAATTTGTTCTGGCCTTTGGCTAAATGTGGTATAGTTTCCCCCCACCACATACATTACTCATAGAATCATAGAATCATAGAATCATTATTGTTTAATACTGTTTTATATATATGGCTCTATTTTAACATGTCTGTTTTTAAATACTGTTAACCACCCTCAGACCTCAGGGTATAGGGCGAGATAGAAATGTAAATATAAATAAAATAAAATAAGTCCTCAACATTTGCCTCACATCTTCGAAGTTGGGGAAAGAAACTTTGGGGAAAAAAAACAGTTTTGAATATGCAGCAGAGGCCTGTTCAATTGCATTGGAAGTGGTTCTGAAAATCTATTGATTTTGGTGCGACAAAAAAAGTGATGTCAGTTTTGTTGTTACTATTTTATTACATACTGCTGATAGGAATGCCTGAGGGCATTGACTTCCTGCAGAGTCCTTTATTCTTTTCTGTGGTAGGGATGTGCACAATTCATATCAAATCAAGTGTAAGAAGAGTAATATTCATTTGCATAGATCCCCTTCGAATTCTATTTGGTGCGAATGTATTTGTACAAATTTGTACAAAAATCTGATATGAACACATACTTATCTGATATATATCTGATACACATCCAGTATGTACTCCATAACATATCTGCTCTGAAAGGATCAGATCTGCCCTGAATCCACTTTGAATCTGCTCTCAAACCAAGTTGAATTCACTCTGGATCCATTGTATATGTGCCTGGCATACCCACTTTCCCACCTCCCCATTTCCCAAATGTTCCAAAGTTTTGTAAGAATGTTCTGAAACATTCATATTAGTACGAATGTCAATGTACAAACCTCATAACATTCAGTTTGTATATGAATGTCCAAATCATATGAATTTGTACAACTAATATTACAAATATTCATGCATATCCCTATTCTGCAGGGAAGATGATTTGGAGAGTGGTTGCTAGACTCTGAAGCCCTCTAGTAGAGAATTATTTATCCAGGAGTGCCACTAGTGTGCAGATACTGCACCTCTCGGGCCCCCATCATTGTCTTTGAGTTGCCCTTGTAGATGCAGTTTTATACTGATTCACACCATTGATTCATGTAAGTCAGTTCAGTCTACTACACTTCTGCTAGCAGATCCTCAAGTCTTTAACAATAAGTCTTTTCCGATCCTAGATGGAGATGCTAGGAATTAAATATGGGATGGTTAGCATGATAAGTGGATACGTTTCCACTGAATTATCTCTCATTTCCTGTCCATGAGATCTGGAGGCCAGACCTTTTGCAAATGTTTTGCTAGCTGTTTGAAGCTCAGACTCACAACCTCCAGGTGATGAACTGCCTGCTGTGTTAACAAGACATGTCAGTCCACTGATAAACTATAGACTTTGTAAAGATTAAATTGTGTGGATAGGTTAAATCAGTCTCACATGTTTTCTATTAGGGGCATTCAAAATTCATGTAATCTCCCACACTATTTAACATCTACATGAAGCTTCTGGGAGCAATCATCTGGAGTCTTGGCATGAGGCACCAAGGCAGATGATGCTCAACTCTTATCTCACCATTACAACTGAGACAGACAAGGCAGTTAAAGTGGCTACGCTAAACAACATCATTGTAGGCTATGCTAGACTACTACATCAGTAGACTACAACTTGGGCTTCAGCAGTGAATTAGGGATTAGGAATTGACATGATTCTGACTTGACATACCCTCCTAGGTCAGACATCACAAATCAAACCAGCAAAGCCTTAGTTGAAGAAGAAGAGTTGGCTTTTCAACCCTACTTTTTTCACCCTTAAGGACACTCAAAGTGGCTGACAAAGCTTCTGTTCTTCTCCTCTCAAGGACATCCTGTGAGGTAGGTGGGGCTGTGAGAGCTTAGAGAGCTGTGACTAGCCCAAGATCACCCAACTGGCTTTGTGGAGGAGTGCAGTTTCTGGGAAACTACTAGATAAGAATCTAACATTCTAACCAGAAGACCAAACTGGTTTAAGCAAGTCAGGGAAACTTTGAGACAGCCAGACTCATGAGAGTGGTGGTAGTTGTGTTGATAATGGTAGTGGAAGACAAACTGTCCTCACTCCCTGTCCGATAAACCTCATATCCATTGGCACTTGTCTTATTAGTAGCTCCTTCTGCCAGTCTTGAAGCTGAAATGTGGCAAAAAGCCTCTTAAATAACACAATACATTTTCTATGTCATGCAATGAATAGTTCTCTTACATTTTTCACATGTAGTGATGATTTAAAATTATAAATCCTTCTAAAATTATAGCACCCTTCCAAAACACAATAAGAAACAAAGAGTCTAAACAAATCTGTCCAATTTAATCACCAAAAATTGATTTCATACAAGGATTCTGAAGTATAATGAACAAAATACTGTAAAATAGTGATATTGAATAGAAGAAAATGAATGTTGAATGAACATCTTATATATTATATTGTGTAACATCTAGTCATCTGTACAACATTTCTCATCTATACCTTTAATCTTACTGTAGCTGTTTTCTACTGGTAGACAGAAAGATTAGCAGCATTTTTTTTTTAAAAAAATGTTTTTCCACACAGCAGATCACTGAAATTGCTCTTGAGTTTATTATGCGCAGCCTCAAAGAAAAGCTGGTGTAATACCTTTAATGATAAATGCAGATCATCTATATGTATATTGGCTGTCAGCTAAACAAAGGAATCATAATGCATAGAGAATAAGATCTGTCTAAGATATTGGTTGAACATATACAACCCTGCTCCATCCCATTTTATTTATTTTCATTTTATTTTTCATTTACTGCATTAGTGCAATAAAGATCTATACTTCAGCAAGAACAGATTGGGTCTGGCGTTAATGCCAACTTTATTGCATTTTGGCTTTTAAAAGAAGTGACTATTATGTTCTACTTTAATACATGCAATGAAAAACAGAATCTTATAGCAAGTTAACCTCAAGACACACATACTCTCAAAATGTTCAGTAAATGTGACATACTGGTTTCAATGTAAATAACAGATGTAACCCAACCTAAGGAAGCCAATCCAATTTTAATAAGAGTATGATTGATATTCAGAAACTCATTTTTCAAAAAGAAGCCTGTTTCATTATGTGTTTGTGTGCACTATGTCTTGCTGCAAAAATTCTTCCTCGTGAAGACTAATTTAGGATATCCACATACATGTTTTTAATTTTAAGCTTTTATTTGGGAATTTTGACCAGTGATGAATAAAAAGTATGTTTTCTGTATCTGGCTTATGTACATTTATTTTTTTTAAAAAAGTACCAAATGGAATACAATTGCTCAAAAGATTCACAAAAATGATTCAACAGAAAAACATCTACTTTCTAAACACAGCTGGAATATATTTCTTTTTTCTTCTCCCCCCCCCCCCCCATGTCTTCTGCCCTTGGTATTCTTTGGCACATTCATACTTAAGTTACATCACAAAATGAGAGATATCCAACATTATCTATCAAAATAAACATGATTAAAATAAAGCTCCCTTCCCTTTATTACCCACTCCCTCCATTTCTTTCTTTATCCTTAACTTTAAAAGGTGCACCATATAC
Source organism: Aspidoscelis tigris stejnegeri (assembly GCA_023333525.1). NCBI lineage: Eukaryota > Metazoa > Chordata > Lepidosauria > Squamata > Teiidae > Aspidoscelis > Aspidoscelis tigris. Next base: position 30,424,843 of record JALMGA010000004.1, on the reverse strand, counting down.
CAGGGCTGGTCCCTTAAAGTACTGTATAGCTAACTATTGTTACTCTAGTAATCAGGCTACGTCCGAGCAGTTACTTTGCAATCATCCTTCCTGATGGTTTTTCACAATCCATCTCACACTGTGCAAAACAATGCAACTGACAGTCAAGGAGCACAAATGGAATGTTCATACCTCCTCCTGCACCTTCTATCTGACAGTCACCTGCATGAAGAAGGAAGGACCTGTTATTTAAACCTTGTACATAGCGTGTTCAGCAGGCTTATTCTGCAGGAACTTTGTAAAGGAAGGAGTGAATGATAGGATTTCCATGGTTGCACATAAGCCTCCTATTAACACTACTCTTTCTCAGTACTAGATCTGAGGTCTTACATTTAATAAAACTTTGCTTATTTATTCAAGGCCAAGGCTTTATATGTATATTGGTCAAAATGAAACAACAGGCTCCTGGACAAAAGATCTTTGTGCAAAAATATGAACAACCACAGAACTGAAAGCATTTAAGAAAAAATGATCACATCCAGATGAAAGATGGGAGGGAGAGAGGGAGAGAATAACAAATTTAGTTTAGAATATCTTGAAATCTAACATTAAAAAAAAATAATCAGCCTAATGCTGGAACATGTAAGTACTTGAATTATCCAGTTTTCTCCTACATTAAGGGAAGTAAAACACTCACTGGTAATTTCCCTTAAAAATACTGAACACAATTTATTTTAGCTATAGTTCATTATAATCACAGGGAAATGTATATTAATATTTTATTTAGTAAATAAGCTCTATTAGAAGAGAACATTGTAGAATATTGATTGGTAATTGAAATGATGTATGTCCATTGATTTGCACAATCAATCAATGTTGGGAGTCTATTGATTAACACTGAGTGAGATGCTGTTGCTGGTAGTATATTTGTTACCTTTATTTTATCATTTTGTTAAGTTTTACTGCTTGCAATAAAAACATAATGAACTGTAACAAAGAGAAAAGCATTAAGCTCTTAACTCTCTATGAGGCTTCTATGAAATGTCGGCTTTTTCAGGAAAAAAACCATGGGCTAAAATTAAACCAATTTACTACTGGGTTTTCTAGATAACAGGTGTATAAATACATCTGATTCTGTGTTGTATCCTTTTCTGGTAGAAAAGGATCATTTATATCATGGTGTCATAAAATGAAGAAATATAAGAGCTTACTCTTATATATTTTTTGAGATATTATAGCCAAGAAATGAAACAAAGAAATAATCTTATTTCCTAAATCTGGAAGAGCAAGAGAAAAACTTAAGGCTTTAAAAACTATTTGGGCAATTTTGAGTTTTGAATTATTTTATTTTACTAAAACATTCTTGGAGGCATTTCAGTTCCTTCATCAAAATATTTCATATGCCTATTCAGAATTAAGGTCAAAAGAAAGCCTTACGATTTAATCTAAGGTCTTAATTCAGATTAAGGACTCATGTAGTAAGCATCTGGACCACCTAGATTTACACATTAATGCAGGTCTGTTAGGTTCTGTCCCCTGCAGATACACTCTGTCTGCAATAGATGGAGTGTAACCGTAGTCAGACCCTTTTGGATGGACCAGTGGGCCTCAGTCCCAATCAAGGAGGCATGCTGTGCCTTTGTGTTTGGGACCACCAGGAGAGCAATTTCATCAGTGTGCTAAAACACACCCCAAAACATGTTCCCCAGAGACTCCAAGGCTAGCCCTCAGCATCTGCCCCAAGCTTTGTACAAGCACTGAGGTCACAGCTTGGGCTGGTCTGGACCATCACCATTGTGCAGATAGCACTGATCCTGTCCACACCTTTCTATGGTCAGAATGAGTGGACCAGATGCACTAATTTTGACTGAGGGACTTTCTGTACCTATTAAGAAATATGTCCTGTTAAATTTAAGCATATGTTTAATCATGAGAAAAGACTTTAGGAACAGTGCTGTCACCTTCTAAAGTTAGAGAGTGGCAGGAAAGTAGAATTTATACTTTGTGGTAGCCCCCATGATGTGGAATGATCTCCCCTTTGGTGTGCCTTGGGGGCTACCATTGCACATCTTTCAGTGTCCCATGAACACCATCTTTTCTTCAGTCTTAAAGTTATCCTATTTTGTACTGTTCTAAATTTAAATAAATAAATAAGCTGAAAAAAATAGGATTTACTTTCTGGGAAGATGGTATGGCAGAAACACAGCCATATTTGATGTCAGGCCCATCAGCTACCTATTCTGTTCAGTAATTAATTTTTTTTACACCTCGATAGTTAGGATGTGCTTGAATATTCATAACATTTGGTATTCATATGAATTCGGTCATTCATATACGAATGGACATTTGTATGAATGCAAATGTTTCTGAACATTTGTACAAAGCTTAAGAACATTCATGAAATGGGGAGGTGGGAAAGCTGCTGTGGATCCAGAGTGAATTCAACATGGTTTGAGAGTGGATTCAGGTGGATTCAGGTGGATTTGACACTTTCAGAGCAGATATGTATCGGATATGTATGTATTCATATCAGATATTCATATGAATTTGTATGAATACATTTGTATCGAATAGAATCCTACCACATTTGAATGGGATCGATTCAAATGAATATGAATTTTCTTACATTTGGTTTGATAGGAATCAAATGCAAAAAAAACCCATTCATGCAAATCCCTACCCAATAGTCCCCAAGTGAAATCTGAAGATGCGTTAATAATTGAATAACCATTTGCCAAGAGATTTGTTGTATGAAACTTACAGCCCTTTCACACATACTGAAAGATTCCTCTTCCTCAAAACTTGTTTCCTTTATGAAGAGGAATTTTGCTGATGCTATTGATAAGATCCAGTTCTCTTTTTTGTCCATTCTTTTGCTGGAGGTTTCCATACTGGCTGGAAGGTAGTTGTCAGTGACAACCTTTGGATAATGGCCACTTCCAGGTCCGTTTCCTATGTTTGACGTAACAATCCTGGCTGTAAATAGCACAGGTGGGGAATAAAGGTTATCTAGCTATGATGTTTGTGTGGTTGGAAGCAATAGCAGGTGCTGCCAAAGGTATTAGTCATTTTCTACACTAACTCCATCTCCCATCCAAGTGGAAAAGGAGCCCAAATAGCAGTGATCTAAATGAGATTATAGCCTCATTTAAGACCAAATTATAGCATACACATTTACACATATTCTCTGACCATAAAACATATTTTAAACAAGAAAAAAAATCCTTCACTGAATAGTTAGGTTAACAGTGGATTCTAACAACCCAGAGCAGATTGGATGATCACACTACCTGTTGGTTGTTTCTCCCCTCACTTGCCACTGTCATTTAGGAACTAAGATGTTCTCAAGAGTCTGGTGTAGGGATGTGCACAAATATTCGTAACATTCATTATTCGTACGAATTTGTACGGATTCAGACATCTGTATAGGAATCGAATGTTACAACACTGACATTCATACGAAGCGTTGGAACATTCGTGAAACAGGGAATTGGGGGAATGGCTGAGCCAGTCCCATCTGCAATGGATCCCCATTTAACTGAAGGGCAGGCCAAAGAGGTGCATTTTCACTGCCTTTCTAAAGGTTACTAAATTATATTTTTAGGGGCAAAAACACTGCAAACACGAACTGTTTGATTGATTCATTTGTTTTCATGAGTGAATGGTTAGTTTGGTTTCATTGAATTTCCTGATATTCAAACAACCTCAAGTTTATTTGGTTCAATGAGAACAGCTTCAAACAAACTATTCAAGTGATTTTTTTTAGCCAAAACCAAACTTTGCTCATCTCCATGTGAAGGTCTAATAAAAGACTGTAACAGGACATCACTTTGGACACCCTTTTCCAGTGTGTCCAGTGTGGACACAATACTTCAGGGGTGTCAGGCCTGCTTTGTCTGACACTAGCAAGCAGAACTAAAGAAAGCTAGACCCCTCTGTGGGCTGGGATACTGTCCTGTGTGGAAAGGTCTGCAGTTTGGGTGTCAGTTTGAAGATCAGTATATCAATGTATAAACCTGTGGTGCAGAGATTTTCACAAAACATAGCTTGTATTCTTTTTTAAAAAGAAGAAAAAAATCTGAAGGCAAATGCATTCAAATGTAATTTTAAGGAGGAAGATGATGGTGCACCTTCACGTCGCTACAAATAAATAAATAAATAACTCTGCAAAACAGTTCAGAACTAATTGGGATTTAGAATAATTATTGGAGATGATAAGCCAGCCACCAGAGAAATGCAATATTCAAGATGTGTGGTAACAAACACATTGATTAACATAAGTCAGGGCAGCAAAGATCACAGCACAGACATACTATGTAAAATTTATGAGCACATGGAACTCAGATTGGTTTTCTCCATAAGAACAGCACTGTATTTCTAATGAAACATACACAGCTTCTTTGCAACTCATCATTGGTCTGTTCAAATGAAATATTTGCACATAATCTGGTACACACACACACACACACACACTTTTTCCCCTTCATCTTTAATAAAAGCTACACTGGAAGATGAAAGTTTCAATGGTAACCTTTTCCTACCCTTGTTTTCTTCTTTCCTCTTAGATCTGAGTTTTCCAATTTCTGTATGTATGCTTCAGAGGGCAAATATACATTTGGAAGAGAATGAAGAACTGGAAGCATGCAAACAACTTAACAGTTAAATAGTATGGCAGCATGCCAGACAATATAATCAATGAGTTTGCTGTACGCAATTAGCTTGGCATGGTAGGTAGTATTGTATACAGAAAGATAAATTTAGGCAAGAATGGGACCAGTTGATAAAAGTGCTGCATCAACTATAAAAAAGCTTTTGATCCACTGCCACATGGTTGGATCACAAAGTGCCTGGAAACCATCCGGATCAGTCAGAACATCACAAAATTTATAGAAAATGCGATGAAACACTGGAAGACTGAGCTTTTTGTTGGAAATGAAAGCTACAGACTGATCAACATCAACATCAAAAGGGGCATCTTCCACTGCTTTTCATCATCACTATGATCCCGCTGTCACTCATCCTACAGAAAACACACCTAGGCTATCAAACTGCCAGGAATTCACAGAAAATTTCACATCTACTGTACATGGATGACTTGAAGCTTTACGGAAAATCTGAAATCAAGATCCAGTCATTGACCAACACAGTGCGAATATTCCGCAATGACATCAATATGGAGTTTGGCCTGGACAAATGCGCCACAGTGGCACTGAAGAAGGGTAAGATTACTGAAAGTGAAGGCATTGAAATGCCAAGTGGCCAAGCCATCAGGTCCCACCAGCCAGAAGCCTACAAATACCTTGGCATCTTGCAACTGGAAAACATTAAGCATGGCTACGTGAAATCTGTAGTCAGTAAAGAGTACATCCAAAGGACTAGAAAAATCTTGAAAAGTAAATTGAATGGTGGTAACACCATTAAGGCCATAAACACCTGGGCCATACCAGTCATTAGATACACTGAGGGAATTGTGAACTGGACTCAGTTGGAGTTGGACAACTTAGAAAAACCAGAAAACTGATGATGATCCACCATGCACTACATCCTCATAGTGATGTCGACAGGCTGTACTTGCCCAGGAAAGCAGATGGTAGAGGACTTTTGCAAGTGAAGCAAGCAGTGGAAGAAGAGAAGCATGCATTAGCAGATTATGTGGCAGAAAGCAAAAAATCAGCTTTGATTGAAGTCAACAACTGGAAGCTTCTCAAAGTGCAGCAAACCAAGAACCAGTACCGGAAAACTGCAACTCAATGCCGAACCAACAGCTGGCACAATAAAGCACTTACTTACTTACTTACTTACTTACTTACTTACTTACTTACTTACTTACTTACTTACTTACTTACTTACTTACTTACTTACCGGGCAAGAATCAGAATGATCAGAGCATGAAAAAATGGGTAGGCAGTTGAATGGGACTTAGGGCAAGAGACACACCAACCACTAGCCAGTGCACCAACTTAAATGAAGTGGAGAATGTTCCACTCTCTCCCAGAAAAGCCACCAGTGTTTGCTTGTCAGGTTTGATCAGCTGTAAATGGTGGTGTCTGCCACAACACACTGTGAAACGTAACCACAGAGTCTGGACATGATAAGGCCAAACTTGCAGTTCCCCAGGATGCTGAAGAAACACCACCTTCTTTGAAAGAGCTTGCAACCAGGAACCTTGAAGGGATTTCTGTTTTACTCCTTTGTCTACAGAATTTGAGATCAATTTTTTTCAGTCAATATTATCTAAATAGCTTGATTAAACTGAAAGACGTGTCTCCTTGTTAGAACACTGCTGTGCAAATCTGTCCTTTTGAAGGACTATAATTTTTCTTTTAAATTGGGATGAGCATTTTGGCATTAATGATGGCATTTATCTTACTGTAGGAAGGGGAATGATTGAAAAAATATCTAAGCTTGTATTCAAACCTGAGGACATACAGGTTTTGGTGCTGCTTGTGTGGTGGATTTTTGGCATTGTCCCCATGACATCATGTTTATCAGATTGCCAGCTCATCCTGCTTCTCAATTTAATCCAAATTTCTTCTTACTGCAAAATATCTAATAAGCAAAAACAACCTGTTTCCCATCCTCAGTCAATGCATCCAAATGACCTGTTTGTCTTTTATGGCAAAAGCAGACTGTGTGCAGACCTATCCTGAAATGTTATGAATTGTCTATAAATAGATGTAAGGTGGAAAAAGGCTAGATAGAGACATCCTTCAGAAAATGCATAGTGCATTTTATATGCTTATTTCTATCTTTATTTGTATGTGTAAGGAATGGTGGTGATGGAATTGGGCAGATCTTACTACTCCTGGCTTTAGCCTCACTAATCACTTGGTCCCCCTCTCTGCCCTTATAAGCTGACCATAAGCAAATATGGCTGTGTCTGCACTTACACTGCCTGAAGTGTTCCAGATATCCCAGTCCACTCTGTTGCTTGATAAGATGTGAGATATTGTCTGCATTGGCCCGACTGACAATAATGTGGACACACCATAGCTGTTCCAAACCATGCTAACTCTATCCTTGTTTCAGGCACCATCCACCCCTGCTAGCAGTTGGTCCATGTGCCCATCGCTCCTACGTTGTGTCCAGCGCATGAGAGTAAGGCTAGCAGAATAGTATTTGAAGTCAGTTTACCAATAAAGATCTCCAGGGGGAGAGTGCTTATGGGGCTATGGTGGTCATGCAGGGATGTCATGATGTTGTGCTGAATCTGAAATGCTTCTATTTTCCTTGTTCCAGACCAGGTGCGGAAGCACCAATGACAGGAGTGGAACAGACAGTGTGGGTGGTTGAGAACCTCTTCGCTCAAGTACTGGTAAATTGAGATAGGGTCCCCTTGGGATGGTTCTTGGTTGGGACCATGCAGACTAACCATAATAGGGAGCAACTTGGGTCTGATCTACTGATCCAGTGCAGAAAGAGCTTACGATTCTTTGTTTTATAGACTGGCTTGGCTCAATCTGTTCAACATGTATACATTCTAAAATGGAATAAATATAATAAACAAGCAAGAAACATTGTTTCACTTCCATATAACATTTAGGGTCCATCCAGACAGGACGCATACTTTGCAGGGGCTTCAGAGATGCTGTCAAGAGCCACACAGCTTGTAGTCTCTGTGAATTAAAGCCTGATGCTGAGTATTTAAAAACTGCAACTGACCCAGCAACAACTCTGGATTTTCCCTCCTCTTGGTGTTTGGGTGAGATCTCATGAGAGTTCATCCTCACCAGGCATCTCAGAAAAGCAGTAGAACTCTCTCAGAAAGGGAGGGCTGCCTGCTTCCGGCTGCTGCTGTTGCTGCTAGCTTCAGAGCCTCAGGAGAACATGGGGACCTACTGTTCTCCCTCTGAATCACCTTAACTCCAAAGAAAAGATAAGCTGCACATTTTTCGTTTCAGTCTGAAGGCACCCTCTGATTCGAAACTCTCAGGGCAAATTAATACAGTTGTCCTTTTAGAAAACATACAAGGGGAAAAGAATGGAAAATGGCAAACGCAAACTTAGCTGCAAAAGGACAGTTGTGACTTTGCGGTCAGCAACACCACAACCAACTTTAACTGAGCACTAATCTTGATTTTCTTCCCCCCTTAATATTCTAGAAGAGGGCAATAAACAAAAGAAAGGAGAAATGTGTGAAAACAAGGAGCAGAAGGAGCAGACGGAAGACAATATGGCAACACATGGCAGCCGTTCCAAGATTTGAAAATGTCTATCTTGTGCTATATCTCTTTATGTTAAATTACATTATGTTTATTTTGGGTCAGTTGCTCATCTGGTGTGGAAATAATAGCATTCTTTCACATATTAGGCCCAAATTCAAGCCTAGAGCTCATTCCCTGAAGCAGTTTGATCTGGCACAGAACGATGCAATTAGGTTTCGCTTTATGCTGTCTGGTATTTGCCATTCTAAACAGATGATAATTAACAAGAAGAGCAAAGAAGGAGAAGTCTACTGGAATATATCAGAGTAAAAGAGAATGCTAGGTGGATGACTTGGTGCCTGAATTCTTAAAGCAAAACAAAAACAAAGAGGGAATGTTGTTGGTGTAACCATAAAAGTAAATTGGTTCTTGCACTATGAGTTGTTAAAGAAGTCTGTGGTAGGAAGTGAGACAAATTTGTCCCATGGTAGCATGTGAAGCCATATTATTGTCAAGGTTAAGCAGACTTAACATGTCTTGGGTTCCATGACAGAAGGTAAGAGGCAAGCAAAGAAACAACGAACGCAATGTTGCAAGGAAAGGGATGAATGGATTATACTGTAACTGGTGAAATTTATTTCATAAAGAAAGATAATAAAGTTCAGTAATAAGCAACTACTGGCCAATAACCTGCCTCCCAATACCATCGAGGCTTTTGACAGAAACAATATCAGATGCAATACAAGATCACTCAGAGCCTTTCTATTCAGAAATTTCCATGTTTGGAATCACTAGCTCTAAACAGGAGAAGATGGGATAGGATCAGTGCCAGACCAGCTCATTCTGCAGCCTCAAACCCCTGGTGAGCTTTGTGGCCTTATTTCCAAACCTGGAAGGGCTAGTGTCAGCACTGTGGCTACTAGGGGTGTGTACGAATCCAATTTCTGGGATTTGATTTGATTCAAATTGAATATTCAAAGATTTGAATCGATTTGAATATTTAAAATTTGAATGTATTCACATTCAATTTGATTAGAATACATTCAAATCTATTCGTATTAATTTTCAATTCGTATTTGAAGAGACGAATGTCGACAACATTTATATGTGTCTGTACGCATCCATACACATCCCATTTTTATCCCGTATGTAATGCATACGTATCCGTACACATATGAATGTCCTAATAATTCATACGAATGATTTGAAAGATTTGAAAATTCATTTGAATGTTTAAATCCAAATGTATAGACATTCAATTTGAATCCAAATGTCCGAATTTGATTGAATTTGATCAAATTTTGAATTGTTTGAATATTCGTGCACACACCTAGAAGACAATTGGAAAACCTTCATCTGTTCTCAGATTCCTACAAATGGCCTTTTGAGGCATCTGACCTGTCTCCCTAGCTTGGAGGATTTGCCTAGATATTCATTCTAGTAGTTATTCATACACCTGTCCTCAATGAATTTGCATAACCCTTTCTTATTATCTAGGCTGGTTGCTGTTATCCCCCCTTCTAGGAGCAAATTCAATAGATTGGTGACCCTCTGAGTGAAGAAATACTTCCCCTTGTCTGATCTGACTCTCCACGGTGATAGAGCCACATGTTGTTGTGGGGATTCAGTTTGTACCCTTTCTTATATTCTGTTTTTGTTTAGGTTATGTGGACAACCCCCCCCCCCCAGATCCAGATCATACACATCTGGTATGATCAGTCAGACGATGCAAAGATTACTGTACATGTATTTCTTCAAAAGTATTTAAAATTTTCATGAGGTGGACCAGAGGTTTTTAATTATTGCAAATCTGGGGTCTCAAACTGTCACCTTCCAGATGTTCCAGCAGTCCGAGTCATAGCTTCCACCCAAGAACATTATATAAGAAACAAATATAGTAACAAATTATTTCCCAGGATGAAACATCACAGGATGAGTAGCTGCAATATCAAAGACAATTTTAATTGGTGCCATATGGGTTCCTTATTGTAACTGCTCCAAGACAATCAAGGGAAAAATGCTAAGGAAGCATTTGGATCACTTCAATTATTTATTTATTTATTTATTTTTAAGCATTTACCACTGTTCACTTGAAGGTCCCAGGGCGGGTCACAATACTTGATGAAAACATCAATAAAACCAATGAACCAGATTAAAACATAATTACAATACATCCTTCCCACCTTAGCAGAAGGGCAGGGGCTGAAGCTATAATAAGTTACCACTTACACTTTACTTTGCATTCACGTCAGCATGTTTAAGGGGAAATAGGGGCATCTCCTCCAGAATCCATTTTGGAAGGCTTTGGATAACATTTAAAAATCATTGCATTTGGAAACATTTCAATGGCTCTCTCTCCCCCTCTCTCTGACTTATTTATAATAATATTAGAATGTTTGGCCTTCTGTCTGTAGGCTGAAATTGTGCACTTTGGAAGAAAATATTACAATGAATGTGACATTTGCTGGTTGTCAGTTCCTTAATAACTTATCTGGAGAGAGATGGGTGTTGAGGAGAGATGCACCTGGGGCTGATAGGAGCTGGAGTTCAAGACATCTGGGCCCTGGTCACACCTTTAGTTTAGGACGACTTCAGGTTGTCTTCAGGTCGCGTTACTCACATTATTTTTATTCAATTTGTTTTCCAAGCTGGCCTACCCCTATTAGATCATTTTAACTGGAGTCCTCTTTTCCAGAGGACTCAGCCCGTCTTGGCATGCCAGGACGTCTTCTCTTCTTCAGCGTGAGCAGGGGGATGGGCTAAAGGAGGCTGAACCATTATGTGGTGGGTGGCATCCAGTCTTTCCTTTCAGCCAATGTCTAGGGGAGGGTGTCATGCATGGAGGTCATAAGGCACCTCCCTTTCCTCAGTTTATGTGTATGATTGTTTTCCACAATTTTTTAAATTAATCACATGGAGAAGAAAAGCACATAAAAAAAGAAGGGGGCCATGGAGTAGGCTTAAAAAAGAACTGTAAACACACACCCTTGCCTCCCGTGAATGACACAACAACATCCAATAAGAAAGAAGATAGATTTGATGAAGCAAAAGGGGTGGAGAGCCAAAAGTTCCATGGAGGAGGCTCAGGTCAATCATGGAGAAAGGTGTGAGTGATGCACCCCAGAGCAAGAACACTCTGAGGACACCCTATAATGACCTATATGAAAACAGAACTGGTACAACCTCAGTTCAAATTATGAATAGGACACCCTGTCTCATATGTGACCAGGGCCCTGCAAGGGTACAACTTGAGTGATGCTCATGGGTTGGTAACTGGCTGTAGGACATGATACAGAAGTAATAATAAATGGGCAATTCTCAGAGTGAAGGCAAGTAAAAATTGGGCTCTCATAAGGTTCAGTATTGGAACCTGTTTTTTAAAAAAGTTATTCATAAATGATGTAGAAGTTAGTGTAAGTAGTAAGATAGCAAAGTTTTCTGATGACACTAAATTATTGAAAACTGAAAGGGATTGCTCCAGGGGAATCGCTTGATATTGGGTGAGTGGGCAACCAAGTGGCAAATATGCTTCAATTTTAGTAAGTAAAAAATAATGTAGATTGGGGTAAAGAATCCCAATTACACCTATAAACTCATGGGAACTGAGCTTTCTGCAACAGATCTGGGAAGGGGTTTTGAAACTAGTAGATAGTTCAGTGAAGATGTTGACCCAGTGCACAGTGGCAGTAAAAAAAAAATAAAAAAATGCTAAGGGTAATTAGGAAGGCAACAAGAAACACTGTGCCTCTTTATAAATCTATGATGGGGGCATATTTGGAATATTGTGTACTATTCTAGTCACCACATCTCAGTAAGGATATTGTGGAACTGGAAAAAAAATGCAGAAAAACACTACCAGAATGATTAAGAGGTGATCTTAGTGAAGTACAGTATATAAAATTATGCATGTTATGGAAAAGCTGGATAGAAGAATATCATTGTCTCTATTACACAGCACAAGAATCAGGGGCACCCTGGTGGGCAGAAAAGTTAGGACTGACAAGGGGAAGTATTTTTTCACTCAGCTGGTCATTGGTCTGTGGAATCTACTACTAGCCTGCATAACTTTAAGAAAAGGTTAGACAAATTCATGGAGGACAGGTATATCAATGGCTAATAGAATGCCTAGGTATTGCCTTCAGGTTGGAGAGACAGACAGGATGCCCCTAAAGGCCATTTTAGGAAGTTGAGAGCAGGGGCATTTTCGCACTTCCCTTCCCAACTGCTGGATGAGAAAGGAGTATGATGACCCAACGTTAACCAGCGCTTGCACTTGTAAGTGCTAGGTAACTGCAACCCTAGACCCGCGTGATTGGTCACACACCTGGGACTGATCCCTGGGCCGGGCACCACCATTTTGGCTGTGGCACCTTCCACGAATGCAAATGCATCAGTACCATTGCCTTGACAACAGTCATATCTATGGTTGTCCAAGGTGCCAGCATGCTTGCGTGGCATCTCAAACAACCCTGGAGCACTGGTAGAAGAGTGAATGGTCACTGCTTGGATGCACCTGGTAAGTTTTGGTAAACGGTGGTTAATGTTTGAAGCATGATTTCATGCTTCACACCTAATCAGCAATTAGTGAACTTCTGATGAGGGCAGGCACACTTGGAGGCTGTGACAGCCCACTCCACATGGCGATGCTCTTCACCAGATGTTCACTAATTCTTTACTAGAGGCTGTAGTGTGAATAGGCATCAGGTGAAGGTATTCAAAAAAGCAATTGGTAAGCCTATGTGTGAGACAGGTTGTGGCCTGATCCAGGAGGGCTCTTCTTATGCGTTTTCTGCACTTGCTGGCCGTAGATCAGGATCCAGAAAAATGAGGAATCTGAACATTCAGGCTCCTGCCTTCCCACTGCTGTGACACTTGTGCAAGTTTTGCAGTATCCCCTACCATAATTTCCAGAGGCGAGGAACAAAATCTTCTCACCTTGGGGTCTAGGGTGGAGGTTTTTGGCTGTGGGCTATGACATGCTGCTGAAAAGCACCCACCAGTAATACCAGAACTTGGAGGTGTGTTGACTACATATCTTCTATGTTCTGGAACGAGGCTTTGATAATTCTAGTGGCCCCAGTGAAGTGGATCTGAGGCTGCCTGATACAGATGGAGGAGCAGAACTAATAGCAGTGGAGCCTCCTTAATCTGCATTAATGTGCAGATGAAGAGGCTCAGAATCCAGACATGTCTTTTCGAGATCTTAAGAAAAAACATACTTCACCTGGTCCAATATTTTGTCTTTACACCGCCAGCATTTGATACCCTAGGAAGCGTATGTCCCCTGGAAGTGGGGCAAAGTATATCCAATATGGTTCCATTTCCTCGTCACATTTTGCTTTCTTCTCTATTTTTTCTTTTTAAAATAGAAATGTAACTTCTGATTCTTATGATTTTTTTTTTTAAATCCTTTGCTGGTTTTTGGCTTAATTGGGCCAGAGGCAGTCTAAAAGTGTTCTGTACAATTAAGAACAGTTACATGCATAGAAAATTGAGACTTTAGCTTAAATCTCATTTGGACTGACTCATAGTTCAGCTGGTAACATGAAAATTAGAAGAAGAAGAAGAAGAAGAAGAAGAAAATATTTCAAAAGCTAATGAGCTTGTGAAAGAAAGAAGGAAGATCCATTAAAAGTCATGTGCTAATGCTTAGAATTTTTTAAACATTGGCTTAAAATTGTAGAATTTCTTTAAAGGATTATTATTTGCATATCAAGCCCCAATATTTTCAAGCAACAAAGCCACATTATGCTTAACAGTCTTTTTCATGCTCCTAGAGGGAACAAATACCATGTTATCAAGACCTCTTAAAAATCAATTCTGGACTATTTATTTCCAAGGAAGCTAAACAAATATTTTTCAAATAACTCATGCATTCTACTCACATGGTGGCTAATTCCATGCCTGTTAATTTCATACCTCTTGCAAACACAATTGGCACTCCGCAGATGCAACAATATGCATTCCAAGAATTTATGTAACAAAAACGCTCCGCTGCACTGTACCCTTCTAAAGCACCCTCCACAAAGCCCATTATTGCTAATAGGGACTTGGGAGACGACTTCAAATCCATTTACAAAAGGTCACATGCCGCTTCAAATCAATGTGCAAAACAATAATAAATTAGCAAACTGGTTTGAGGATAATAATTTGAAATAAATCCAAACACAAATATTGGGAGTTTGATGGCATTGTATTTTTATTTAAGGATAATTTATGAGAGGGTTTCACTTGCCCATTCATAGGGAGGGAGAAATGAGCCCAGAAATCTGTACATTTATATTAGTGAGTTACATTTTAATCATGATACAAGCATAAAACTGCATTATCTTATGACATTCTGCTTGGATGTTTCTGAAGATGTGGACAACCAGAGATGCTGTGGATTTTTTTTTAATGCCAATCATAATGTTAAAGTAGTTAAAGAGAAAAGGAGAAAAAAGAGAAAAAATAATCTTCCTCCACCTTATGCTAGCTACACCTAACTTGTAAATCACCATTGATTCATCTTCAGTATGGAAGATCACACCAGCAAAGTGACAAATCTTTCTTTCTTTCTTTCTTTCTTTCTTTTTTTTTTTTGCATTTCTGATTGGTGGGCCAATGGATGAGAGAGGATACTGGAGTAGATGGGCTGTGGCCTGTTCTAGCGCATCTTAGGCTAGATTCCCACTGGGCACTTTAATGGGGTTTTAGAGCAGGGTTTTGTTAATCAGCAGCGAGGTCTGGGTTTTGGCATTCCCACTCTTAGTTTCTAATGCAGAATTGCAGGGGAGAATCCCCCTCCTCTCTCTCCTCTGTCATACCCTGACATCATCCGGGTGGGCAATTCAATCTCCACCCCCTATATAACCTTGTGGTTCAATGCGTGGTTCCCTTCCCAAAAAAACCTGATTGCATTTCCACTGCTAAATAGCGAGGATCGTTTCTACATCCAGCAGCGAGACGCCTTTTAAAGGAATATTTTGAGTTTTGGGACCTTTAATACACAGAAACAGCTGATCCCTTGTGAACTTTCGAGATGAGGAGATCTCGAGCCGACTTCAAGCCTGACTAAATCCTGTGTTGGAATGGGACATTATATAAGGCCTCTTGAAAGCAGTTTATCACACCAATATTGAAAAACAATACCAAAACAATACCAAAACTGAATTGTGCCACACATGTATTAACAGAATTAGAAGCCACATGGCAGCCCAGAAATACTTCAGGCTTATGTTTGGTTTTTCTGTTTTCAAATATCTGCAGCTAGGAGGATTGATTACTACTAATCTCTTATTTTTCTTGTACAAACCAGCTTATAGTAGCCAGATGTGAGTAATATGTGGGTCACTCCCTCTGTGTGTTTGTGTGGGTAAGATGTGTTGAACATCTTGTGGGGGCTCCTGGCCTCTGGAAAATCTTGCTGTTTTAAAGAACACCTATTGCAGCAATGAGGTTTTCAGATGGGACCCTTTTGTGCAGGACTGAAATGGCCATCCCAAAATCAGCCCTGTTAGAAACTTTCTTCTTCTCACTCCATCCATTCAGAGAAAAGTGGGGAACCTAGGTGCACAATACCCTCAGAGTCATTAAAAGTGGATATGGATCCCATGGCAATTGAGATGGACCAGAAGATGGTTGGATGTGTGATTGCACTACGCCAGAGGTGTTTGGAGGTTCCACTTGTGGGTCAGGTAAGGGGCACCCCAGGTAGTCCCTTTTTCTATGAAGTGAGTGCCCTTCAGTACTCAGTTGGTCATGTAAGGCATATCAACTCAGAATATACCTGTCTTAAGTAGATTTAGGAGAAAAACACTATGTGTGTGTTATCATTATCCTGGGCCCTTTTGGCTCATACTTGGCTTATATCTGGATCAGTGGATCTGAAATAACAAGGGTCACAAATCTGGATTGTGTGGACAGCAGATATGCAGCACCGAAAGCAATGATCTGCATTCAGACACATGATGGTTGCAAGCTTTGCAGACACTTCTCTACCTCTGAAGGCTATGAATGAAAGTTCCTAACATCAGGGGCTGGTATGTGTGTGCTTTTAGGCAGTGCACTATGGTGTGCCACTGAAGCTTCATCCAGATAGCATTCATCAGAATCCAGAATAAAATGTGTCTGGACGTGCTTTACTCCAGATTACCAAATAATCTGGATTAAGTAAGTGCTGTTTGGATGAAGCTTGAAAAACACCCTTGGTAGGCCCAGAACACAGAGGTGTACCATTTGCATGCCTCTTGTATTCTGAAGCAAGGCCTTGATTGCTCTAAATGGGTCCACTAGAGTTTTGGATTAATCCAGGTCTTAATCTATCTATTGCAGATGAAGCCAGAACAGCAGAGGGAAGTGCCTCATTGATCCACATTAACATGTGAATAACAGGCCCAGAATGTGGACTCCAGAGCACCTTGATCCAGATCTAAAGTAAGTATAGAAAGGTCTCTAATTTTTTATTTGTAGTGATTACTCATATCCATCAACAGAGAAACTCTATAGCCTTTCAACTGACTTATTTAACATAACCCATGGATCTTGGAGTGCAAAAGATATATTGGAGGATGCCAATTGAGGTCAGCAGAATATTCAGAGCTTGTAAGGAGACTAGGATCTTAAAAGCAGACAATTCACTGCAGAAGATATTGGCAAGCCCAGTATGGCATGCAGACAACACGTCCCTAGTCTGGGATATATAACACAATAAGGCCCAGGGCAGTATAGGCCCAAATAAATAAAATACAGGCCAAGGAAGAGAAAGCTAAGGATGTCATAGCAAAGTTGCCTGGAGAAGAAAAGAGGAAGGAAGCAAACTTAAGCTGATTATTAGATCTTAGCCACTAGTGTTTTTGTTTCTATTTTGAGTCCATTACAAGGAAGTAAGAAATTTAACTTGCTTGTTGGTACTTGTTCACCAACCTGGGGACTTGGAGGAGGGAAGTATAGAAATTCCACTACAGTAGACTAGACTAGACCACCTTTTTGCACTTAACTGATTAGGATAGCCATGCATACTTTGGGACACTCCATATGCTGCAACACTACCTCCATCCCAGAGCAACCCTGAGCATTCACGCCTGTCCTGATCCATCTAGTACATTCCCAGTAAGCTCTCAGATGCAGTGTTTGCACTACTTCCTGATGCAAATGTTGAACGGGTTTGTGGGGTGTGTGGCTGTGCCTATAGTGCACGGTCACACACCACATTGCAATTGCCAATGTGGATGGTTTCGGGCAGACCATTTGCACTGCAATGGCCCTTAGATGATTCAGTGACTTCCCTGAACTTAACTGCACCGACTGAAGCTAAGTGTGAAAAGGCTCTAAATTTCTGAGAATTACAAGGGAGATAATATTAAAAGACAAGAATAAAAAATAACTGTTCAACTATACTGTAGGCTCTCAGCTTCTTTTGTGTCAGTATCAAAAGGCATGAACTCCAGAAAAAGGTCCTAGGAATGTGCCCATATTCTGACTAAAATGTATTAGCTGAAACTTGGAAAGAAAATGTTTCTTAAAAACAAAACATTTAACACAAGCAAACATGCGTAGTTTCCATCAGTTTTTATGAACCCTGTATTGAATAGATGGGATCTTCTTGCTAGTCCATTCAACGTTCGCTGTAAATTAAATGCTTTGAGGCATTTCAGGCTCCTTGTACCAGCTATTCTTAAAGGTCCATGGAGCCATCAGTCTTCTGCCAAATGCTATTAATATTTTTGAAGGATGGGAATTTTTCCTGAGCCTGGAAGGAAAATAACAAAACTAGTCTTTCCTTCCCCCTCCACCCTGAACCCGCCACAATTCCTGTTGACTTCAGGACTTTTTGTGACAAGCAAGCTAGAGGAAATCATTCTATTTCTCACAAGCTGGCTTTTCAAAGTAGCTGGAGAGGTCTGCTTTACATAACCACACCGGCACAGACAGGCTTAAAACTGGCCAAAGCTGATTAGAGAACAGTGCCATTTTTGAAACAATGCCTGTCCCCAGCTTCAGTCTTGCTGCCAAAGTCCTACGCTGGCACCCAGCTCGAAAGAATGGCCATCCTTGTACATGATGTATGGATTTCCATCAAGTCAGCTGAAATATGAATGTGAACAATGGATCACTGGCTTCTCTCCAAGTCTAAATAAAGCTGCGCGAGAACAATATGCAATGTGCCAAGTTGTCAGGAATGCACTTTGAAGGGATGTTCTTGTGAGTGAAAGGGAGGTGAGAAGCTTTAGTATTTAATTGTTTTTGCTAGTCCTTTAAAATCTGTTGCCATATGTTTATTTAGAACAGACCTATACCAACTCTTATTTTTTTCAAAAATCTGTTTTTAATAAAATGATAAGACATTACCATTACAGTGTACAGTGAAGGCAGAGGAAAGTTTCCTGCTAAAATGATGCCCTACAGGCAGCATCAACAACAGCATTAGAAAGCCTATTGCTAGTTAAGTTGTCCTCATATTAGTTGCATCTGAGGGCCTGCTTGCACTTACCTGTCTGGAGCAATTGCAGCTGCTCCAGGAGCAGTCCATATGCACTCGATGATGCCTCTGCCAACCTGGAACATCTGGGAGTGTCTGGTACCTTGTCCCAATTGTTGAGAGCTGTTAAGAGATAAAACGTTCTCCACAGCTTCAGCAGGAGCAGCTGATGAGCTCCTAGACATAGGGTTCACAGTCTCTTCTGGGGCAAACATTGTTAAGTGAACAGCATGGCATGGTTGTACCAGTGCAGTCATGCACCATGTTGTAATAACTGTGGCAATGTTCTGGCCCACACTGGAAATTGCTATGGTCACTGCCATGGAGACCAACTGGATTGGGCTTGACCATCCACACTTCATGTGTGGATGGTTAGATTCAGAATTGCCACAACATTTGCATCCCACTTTGCCTGATCTCAACTTCAGTGGCTTGGTATTGTTATATCATCCCATGAAGTTAAGTGCAAACACCTCTCTGTGCTAAGCCTGCCAGCATATGATCACCAAAATATTCTGCATGAAACATGCAGCTAGGGAGACTGTAAAGGACAAATTCACTGAATCTCTCCACGGAGCACTTTTGAAGCTTAGAAAATCATCATGACAGATTCATAGCATTGCCTTTAAAGAAATGTATACACTAGGCACATGCTGAACTGAAGTTCATCAGAAATGAACCATGCAGAAGTTATTGGAACGATTGGGTCCTTCATTGAACACATCCAGCCTCTCTATGGTGTCTGCATATGAGATGAAAGCAAACAAGTATCCCAGAAATTCTACGTAGAACTCACCATCCCATCCCAGCATAGCACAACTTCTACAATTATTTGATGAGTGGAACCATGTCACATGTACACATGATGCCCTGTCCACAAACCTGGGCTCCACGGAGCAGGAGAGTTCCTCACATAGATATTCACTCTGGGAAGACCTTGCGGGGTGGGTGGGAAGGCTTCACTTGGTGGTTGAAAGCTGGAGGTTTAGGATCCCCATTAATATCAGAGGGAAGACTGTTCCAGAGGGAGTGTACTGCTACAGAGATGGTCCAACCGTAGGTAGTCACAATGCCACATTTAGTAATTTGTGGCATTTGCGTCAGATGCTCCCTTAAAGATCTTAATGAACTTGCAGATCTCTAGTGAGAAAAACAACTATGCAAGCTGGTCCCAACTTGTTCAGGGATGCCAAAGATAAAATATTATATGCCAAAAGATAAAATCTTGAATGTGTCCCAGTAACTACTTGGTAACCTCCACATGTGCTTAAGAACAGGTGTGATAAGGACACATTCTGATTTATGCACAGCTGCCCCCAACCAGCTCCTCGGTTGTTCCAACTACCACAGGAGTTGACTTACTAGGAAGGCAAAATGGATGACTATCAGAGATTGTTCACTAATAAGTTACTCCTTCAGTCTTTATGGAATGTGAGGGGGGTGGGGGGAGAAGGCAACTTACTGGTTCTTTTCTGGCCAGGTTTTTTTTTTTTTTTTAGCATTGGACTGAAAATAGGTACTGGAGCACTTCTAGTGTGTTATGGAAGTGGTCTGGCTAGAAATCTCAAAGCTGTGGAAATTTTGTTCCACTTCTCACCATGGAAACGGTTCACAAACTCTTAGTACAGATCACTTTTCCTTCCAGCTGCAGTCTACTTTTGTGAGAATGAAGCACACGAGCGTTTCCACACCTACAGTCGTGGGTGCCCCAGGGGCTTTGCAATCAAAGCTGCCACAGACTGCTTTGAGAAGTGTGCTAGAAGGCCTTTGGACACCTTCCAGTGTGCCTTTCCTCAGAGCATTGAAAAATGACTAATAATGCCACCATTTGTTCAACACACTTTCTGCTTTTGTTTAGACAACTAGTGGTAGAGACTGCACCCTATGGACCCTGCATAGGCAGGCATCATGCTGGAAAAGGCTCAGTTCCAGGACCTTTACTGGTGTGAGGAAAC
Source organism: Aspidoscelis tigris stejnegeri (assembly GCA_023333525.1). NCBI lineage: Eukaryota > Metazoa > Chordata > Lepidosauria > Squamata > Teiidae > Aspidoscelis > Aspidoscelis tigris. The sequence continues at coordinate 30,404,306 of JALMGA010000004.1, read as the reverse complement.
CACTGCTCTTTGAAGTTTATAGCTCAGCTGTAAGGAATGAGACTGAAGGTCAGGAGTCCTCACCTTGGCACTCCTGCAGAATTTCAGTGGCACTCCCCTGCTTTCAACACCATATAGAGACTGGGCTTGTCATTGATGTCTACATATAAAGTGGGATAGGGCACCATTTTGGAATCCCTATAGGGATGTGTATGAATGGGGTTTTGGGCATTTGATTAATAACAAATGCTAGAAAACGTGTATTCATTCAAATGGATTCCCTTAGAATGTGGTAGGAATGTATTCATAACAATTTATATGAATATCTGATACGTATCCAATATGAATGGATATGTATCTGATACAAATTAATATGTATCCAGTATGAATGAATACATATCTGATATGTAACATACCTGCTTTCTGAAAATGTCAAATCCGACCTGAATTGGCTTTTAATCCACTCTGGATCCATGTCAAATGCAATCTGGATCTGTCACAGATGTGACTGGCAGCCATTTTCCCACCTCATCAGTTTAACAAATGTCTTAATTATTCATACAAATGTCCAAAATATTTGTATGAATGTCTAAAACATTTATATGTGTACAAATGTTAATGTATGAATGTTGTAACATTCGTGTTACGAATATTCACACACATCCCTAATTCCCTATGCCATTCTATTGCTCCATCCATGCATACACAGCATGTAGGAAGGAGTGGGGCTTCCTTTATTCCAAACTGAGATAATGGCCCCTTCTAGACTTGCAGAATAAATCCACAGTTATAGGAAAAATCACAGCTTACCTGCTGCAAAGTGATGACCTGCCGTTCAGACTAAAACTAGCCTCCGTAGCTTCCTCCTCAGAAGCTGCGAGAGTTGATTTGGGGTGCACTGTCACTTGGCATGAGACAGCCAATCATATTTCAGCTGCCCTTCCTGCTCTCGTTGTCTCTTCTTGCCATCCTGCCTGGACTGGCAGGAAGATTCAGATTTACCTTGTACTGCACAGTGGGTGTTCTCTTACCTGCATTAAGGTAAATTTGTAGTTATGATGGGATAACATGCAGCCCCTACGATTCTTCAGTGCTGCTCTGTGATACCCCACCATGACTGCACATCCCACTGTGCAGTATTAACGTGTCGGGACACAACCATAGAAGGGAAATCCATGGAGCCATTCACAATGTGCACTAACAGTGGGTGTAGAAAGAGACTAAGTCTCTAGAAATCTGTTTGTGGCCCTTGGTCTGTATACTGTTAGATTTTGTTCATGTGAAATGTCAGTATAAGGAATTACCTCATCAAGGTCCCAAGAAACTGAGTGAAACTTAGTTATTATTACAGAACTTTTTTTCTTTTTCATTTAGTACAGAACAGTAAAAAGATTTCAGATACGGTGAAAAGGCCTGCCGCCATCCTTCTTTCTGTTTCCTGTGAAAAGCAGAAGTTCACACAGGTCCTCAAGGGCAATATTCACATAAATTATGTCAAGTGATTGATTTACACATTGTTTAAGTAATGATAGATGTGCTGTTTTCTGTCTTCTGTAAGATAGTGCAAAAGACAACTTGAGTCAATAGATTCTTCTTAAATTCTACATCAAGGAATATAAATTTTGTACAGTGACATGCTAACTGGAAACATAGTTTACCTCCTAACTTCTCTTCTGTTTATTTTAGGGAATCTGTAGCCCACATATTAGCAAAAGTAAAACAATAAAACCCAATGGCTGGTTTTATAAATATGAGTATCTATTTTAATTCAAAAGGGTTGTAGTAGATAATCATGGATCTTACGACTACCTGTGGCAAATCTTCCACTTTCCAGTCATAAAAGACTCCAAATCTTGCTGTGCAAAAGTTCCACTGGATTTATGGTGATGTTGGATATTTTCTCAGATATACACATCTGGATCTTAAAGAACACCTTTTGCCAATTCCCGTGATAGAACCCCTGGACAAACAGTAGATCAAGTATTTCTTCTAGCTATATACTCTGGAAGTATTTAGTTAGCAATGTTACTGAGAAATCAATCTTTGGTCTTGTGGTTAGGGAACCGGATTATCTGGGAATGCCAGGTTTGATTTCTTACTCCTCTGAAAGCCATCTGGATGACTTTGGGCTAGTCACAGCCCTTTTTTCAGCTCTCACAGCCTCACATACCTCACAGGGTGTTCTGTTGTGGGGAGAAGAATAGAAAGCTTTGTTAGACGCTTTGAGTCCTTTTAAATGGGTGGGAAAATTGTGGTAGAAAAGCCAACTTTTCTTCTTTACTTGACTTTTCTCTGCACTGATGAGACTTAATCTGGAAGACAGTGTTCAGTTCTAAGCACCACATTTTCAGGAGGACATTGAAAGATTAAAACAGGTTTACAGAAGGGTAACAAAGAACATAAACAGATTTGAGGATGGGCTGAGGGAACTGGGAATATTTCATCTGGATAACAGGAGAGATGTAAATAAAAGAGGCTCCATAGACAAGATGTTTGGAACTGTTTTTCAGTTACAGAAACTAGCATAGAAATAATGGGTCCAAGCTGCAGCTTCATAGGTTTCTAGGTGAATATAAGGAAAGCACCTGCCAAAACAGGGCCATGTAGAGATATAGCCTCAGGTAGGTCCACACAGCAGTAGCAGCAGAGCAGTCAAGTGTAGTTGGATTTTCACGATTGAGCTGCCTCCCAAAAATCTGGCAGTTTCTCTACATGGGTGGGATGGGGTGGCAGTGTAGCCACTTCCCAATAGAATGTGGAGGCAGGATTGTCATACTAGATTTCATCTATCTATAATGTATCAGTCTTTGGCACTCTGATTCCCTCAGCAGTATTCATGTGTCTTTGCAAAATACTCTGTACTCAGAATAGAATCACTTTTCAAATTGTCCGCTGATGATTGAGGTCCAGGCACTCTAGCAATTCAATTGCTTGCTTTTGATTTTGGCTGGTTATTAATAAACATATCTGAATGTGCAGAATCATGATTTCTAATTTTTTTACACAGTGACCATGCTCCTGTGTCAATGGGGCCATACTCACCCAGTCTAGTATGATGTCATAGAGTGTGATCAGACATGGGGCATTTTTGCACTTGCTTTTCCATCTGTTAGATGGGAAAGGTACATTAGAAACTAATGTGTACCTGCATTTGTACATAGGAATATAACATTGTACATAGTGTTTGTACATAGCCCTAATGCAACCAAAGACTTACCTGCATCTGGTTGCATGTCTGATCCTCTGCAGAGCACTGCCATTTTAGTTGTAGTGTCCTATGCAAGAGTTGGTGTTGTGGTGATGATTATGTTCTGCACATGCACGGTCATGTCAGGGGGTCATCTGAGGTGCCAGTGTGTTTACGCAGCACCTCAGATGGCCCCCTTGACCAGAAATAGCACAGATGATGGGCACCTGGATGGGAAAGGTAAACTTTCAGTCATGTTTGGTAAGAGTTGGGTTGCTTGTGATGTATGATTTCAATTGTGGTGTATGCTTTCAGTATGCAATTAGTCAATCTCTGGGCAGGCAGGGTACATTTGTAGAGAGAACACAAAAGATCTATCAAGAAGAAAAAAACCAAGGTCCTTCTAATATGCGATAACTAAAAAAGAGTGCCCTGATACCAAAAAAGGGGGAAATATACACCCTTTTATACAAATAATGGTAAATTTACTAGTAAAAATATTATATCTTATAAAAGTTTATAACAGTATACAAAAGAGGATAAAAAGAATGGTGTATAAAAAACAAGAAAGGAGGTAACAAATAGCCAACCATACAGAAACACCAATCCGATACTTCTCACGAAGGGCAAATAAACAGTAGCATCCAGAGAATTTTACTGTGTCAATAATGGGGATCTAAAGCCAGACGCGTTTCGACAGGTCGTCTTCTTCAGTGGCTTTTTTCTATCATCCCAAATTTCTTGAGCAATCTCAAGGCAGAATCCCTGTTTTCTATCTGCTCCCTAAAGTACATTTTAGCCCCTAGAGTTTTGTCCCATTATCTCATTGTAGTTCTAAAGAAAGATAGCATTACATTGTTTTAATTCAGAGAATCTTCTTATGTGAATATTTTTGCATACATTTGTTATATTTTTGTTCTTATTGATGTATTATTTGTTACTGAATCCTATGTAATATTTGTATTTTATGTTTGTTTTCTAGTGCCTTTGTTAAATATTTGTACGTATGGTGTATTTGTTATAGCCCATTGTGGCATGTAAGTATTGTTCATTTCATGTCCGTTTTGGGAAAAGGTATATGTATATGTGAATTGTTTGATTTCTTGAGAGTTTGGTTTTGTAGAGCATGCTGCCTAATTTTACTTTGTACAATTGTATAGAGATGAAAGGAGTCATCACCATTTGGGATGATAGAAAAAAGCCACTGAAGAAGACGACCTGTCGAAACGCGTCTGGCTTTAGATCCCCATTATTGACACAGTAAAATTCTCTGGACGCTACTGTTTATTTGCCCTTCGTGAGAAGTATCGGATTGGTGTTTCTGTATGGTTGGCTATTTGTTACCTCCTTTCTTGTTTTTTATACACCATTCTTTTTATCCTCTTTTGTATACTGTTATAAACTTTTATAAGATATAATATTTTTACTAGTAAATTTACCATTATTTGTATCAAAGGGTGTATATTTCCCCCTTTTTTGGTATCAGGGCACTCTTTTTTAGTTATCTCATATTAGAAGGACCTTGGTTTTTTTCTCCTTGATAGATCTTTTGTGTTCTCTCTGTTGGGTTGATCTATCTAATTTTGATTTTTTTAGGATACATTTGTAGGCTGTAAATGCTTCCTGCAAGTGCAGATGCACCTGCCCATATATTGACTATTTGCATACTATGGGGCCAATAAAAAAAATATTTTCAAACTTTTTGAATTTTCATCCATCCAAGCTGTGTCTGACTGGATCTGCTCAGCATGAGTATGTGGGCTATGAATGAACACAGATCAGATGCAGGAGATGGGTGACTCCAATCCTCTTCTGTACCTGGATAACTTCTTAGTCTTGACACCACCCACTTCTCGGAATGCTCTACCACAGTTATGGAAACCAGGACGATGAAGTAAGTTAACAACAACAATAACAACATTTATTTATAATGCCCTTTCCTCTAAAGGGCAGAACAACAAACATATATAATCAATAAATTAAATCAAAGAAAGTTTGCCAAAGGCAGTTTACATAAAGCAGAAAAAATACAGCATAAAATAATACACTGCATGCTATAATAAATAATACATTACACAATCACAAAGAAGCTTATATAGCAAAATAAAACAAAGGCAGCAACACCAGATCTTCTTTCTCCATGGCAGGTGTTGGGAGCTGGGCACAAGCACTATTTTTAAGGCCCAGGAAACAGGTTGGGTGGCAGGATGCCAGCCTTCTCATACCCTTCTCCATGCTAGGTATTGGGAGGTGGGCATAACTGTTGTTTTTAAGGCTCAGGAAGTGGTTTGGGTGGCAGGATGCAAGCCTTCTCATACCCCCCTCCATGCTAGGTGTTGGGAGATGGGCTCAGGCACCTTTTTAGGGCTCAGGAAGTGGTTGGGGTGGCAGAAAGCCAGCCTTTTCCTTCCCCTCTCTATGCCAGGTTAGCCACAAGGAAGTCCTTCGTGTTAATCCCTTATTGGTTGTTACACATTTACCACTCAAGTGACTGGTTGAGAAAGAACCTCTGTAAAGGTTATTGAAAATTATGGGACATTAAGAGCCCCAATAACTCTAATTGCAGTGCTGTGGGGATTCAGGCAGTGCTGATCACCAGCAACAAATGGGGACTCAGCCTGAGGCATGCTATATACAAAGCAGATGGTTTTCAGACACATACAAAGGGATGGTCCATCCTAAGCGGGATCCTGAATTAAATGGGGATTCATCTTCATTGGAATGAGCTGCTATATGTAGCACTAGCCTTTAGCTTTCATATTTTAAATCCTCAATCAGGCTCATCTAATTTGAAAGCTAACAGACCCACGTTCATTTTCTCACTTTCTTCTTAATGCAACATTTCTGTGCTGCAATATTTTGCAAAATGTACAAAAAGAGGAAGAAAATAATAAGGAAATAAAAATTGGTAGGCCACTGAGTTCAAATGCATAAGGAGAATTTTCCCCCTAGGTGCTTAAAGAGAGTTTTCTCCATTATTAGTGGTGTGATTTACACTCTTTCAGAGTAGGGTGTATTATTTGACACAAAACATTGGTTATTTTCCAGAAATTTGGTGTCAACTATTTAGTTCACATCCTTGCCATAATGCAGCATTGTTTGTATTTTGACTGCTGTTTTGACTTAAACAGAATCATTCCTCATTTAATGGCCAACAAATGTTGAATTTGGAGATAGAATTACATACATAGAAGAAACAGGCAGCATACAAATAAATACAGTGTGCTGCTGTTTAAGTACTGCTGGTGCAATCTGTTGCCAATTCTTGGAAACATTAAATCCTGCTACTTACTCTCCTAAATAATAACATAGGCAAGAGGTACAAGGGGGGAAGGAGGGTGATGTAGCAATTGGAATCAATGGAAATCAAGCATCCAGTCACCAATTTGTGCTGGAAAATTGCCAGAGTATATTTTAGGGTGTTTTTCTTGTTGTTGTTGCTAAACTACAGTACTGTTAAAATTGGCAGATCTTTAAAAAGAGAGAGGAAGTCTAATGTGACCTATTACAAAAAACTGCAGCTGGGAAGTTTCTACACCTGCATCTCAATGCTGCTAATGATTGGTATATCATTGATGGGCTGATCATTTTTGATAACATCCCAATTTATTTTTGGTTTATGTACAGTTCTCAGTGGTGCTCCAGCCACTGATTTGGGGAACGATAAGGTGCCACTGAGTTGGTCTTGTCTCCTGATGTCTCCAAGGACAGTAATATAGAAATGATACCATCTTCTCCTGGACATCCCTGAATGCTCAGTCTAGCCTACAGCACCTGAGTATTTTCAAATGTGAGCCAGTTTGGTCTAGTGGTTAGGGAGCTGGACTCTTATCTGGGAATACTGGGTTTGATTCTGCCCTCCCCCACAAAGCCAGCTGGGTGACCTTGGGCTAGTCACAGCTCTCGTCTGAGCTCTCACAGCCCCACCTACCTCACAGGGTGTTCTGTTGGGGGGAGAAGAATAGAAAGCTTTGTCAGCCGCTTTGAGTCCCCTTAAATGGGTGAGAAAAGTGGCGTAGAAAAGCCTCCTCCTCTTCCTCCTCCTCCTCCTCCTCTTCTTCTATATCCAAGTGCTAACCTCAGGTCTAATTCTTCCTAACTTTCCAACTGGGCTAGAGGTAACCTAAATGTTGAAGCCTAGAGAATAATAATGGATGCAAAGCTAAATTGGGTCATCATATTTGGATCATGCAGGTGCTGTGGTGGGTATAGGATGCTTGCACCCTGGTTATGGAAGGCCATAACATAGTCTGTGGTGACCACATGGGCCCCATACCTGGCCCACTTCTAGGTGTGGAATCCATATCGAGGAGTGATCTAGTGGGTGGATACTGAAAAGTAATCTGGGCATTAGCCAGGATAGTTGTCTGGTAATGCTGCTACTGTGAAGAAAGTGGTAGCAGCAGAAACAGCTCATGCATTCTTCTGGCGACAGTGACATTTCACTGCATTCTAGAACATTCTCCACTTTGGGAACATCCGCCTTGCTGTAGCAACAGCCATGTGAGCCAGGCCATTGCTATGGTAATTGGCGAAGTGGTGTGCAACTGTGTGGCCACAGCTGCACTGTGCTGCCCCCATACAGCATTGTTGTGTAAATGCTGTGTGGGGGACTGTACCAGCTGTAGAGTAGTTTTTATTGCTCCATAGCTACTGAAGACCAGGATGCACACGCTCTGAGACAGAGATGGCACAGCAGTGTGTGAATACATTGTGCCAATGAGCCAAGTGTGAACATGCCCTATGACAACTTCATCAGATGCACACATAAGGAAAATGTCTTGAAAATAGGCAACAACAGAGTTTCTTGGATACAGAGTTCATGCAGAGTTCAGCTGGAATCTGGAACAGAACAATTTCAGTGAGTTACAGAGAAGCTATTCTGGTTGCATCTTTCCTCTCATTCTATGGCCTTGTTGAATGGGGATGTTGACCACAGATGAAGGAGGTTTCCAGTCATGTCTTACCTTGCCATTGCATGGTTTCCAATCTACAAATGCACTTTTCAGAAAGCTGGCAAAGGAGGCCATCTACTCTGGCATCTACTCTGATCTGTTTCCTTCAGCCTGATGGAATGATTGCGGAAAACTGAAACTTGTACTTAATGATATGAAGATGGAGTATCAGCTTTCCAATGGCTTGCACTTGGTCCAAAGAAGAGGTAACAAGAATTAATACTGGGAATATCAGTGAGGAGGAGAGCTGCCAAATCATAAAGTGGAATCCATTCTGAGGCACCTATTCAAGATACTTCAAGGGGCAGGAACACAAAAGAGGACTTTTTCTATGGTGGCTCCCAGACTTTGAACAGTTTCTCTTAGGGATGTGCACAGATGTATTTTTGACATTTCAATCTGAGTAGATTCGAATGTCATAAAATCCGATTTGATTTGGATATTTAAGATCTGAATGTCATAAAATCAGATTTGAATCTTTAACATTTGAATCCGTACGTTTGAATGTTAGTTTAGTATTTAAAGATACAAATGTCGACCACATTCGTATCTGTTATACATATCTGTGTGCATTCCGTAAAAATCTGTATGCATCCTGTATTATCCCATATGCATCCCGTTTTAATCCCATATTTTAAGTGTAAGCTATGTATAATCTTCGGGCAGATTCGTATACAACAGATACGAATCTACACATTCTAATCATTTGAAAATCCATATTTGGGTTTGAATGTCAAATTCGGATTTTTGAAAATCCAATTTGATTTTCGACATTCATCGGATTTGGAATGAATATTTGAGTTTTTGCATATTCCTGGACATTCCTAGTTTCTCTTTGGGGGTTCACCAGATGCCTACATTATATGGATTTTAGTGCCTGATTAAATCATATCTTTTCACCCAGATCTTTAATGCCTAGTGTTATGTATTTTAATTGTGTTTTATTTTATATATAGATAAAACAAAATATTTATTCTATTTATTTAAGAATTTATATCCCACCCTTAACCAAAAGGTTCCACAGTAGGTCACAACAGTAAAAGATAAAATACCTAAAATATTGAAACGTTTTAAAAATATAATGCTCCCTCCCTCCTTCGACCAGCCCTGGGTTGTAGCCTTCAAGTTTCTTCTCTGCAGCTTTGTGATAACGAATATTCATCCCATTTGGCTCTTGGCATAAATTTCAAATTGAATGTTGGCTACATTCAAGGACTGACATTTGAATTGGAAGTGAATCCTTTTGTGTATTTGTTTGATTCTTTATTATATTCACAAACATGGGGAGGCAGCAAAGCAGCTGTCTAGTCACATCTGCAGCAGATTCCGAGAGGATTAAAAGCAGATTCAGAAGGGATTCAAAGTGGATTCAGAGGTGCAGCTGGCAGCAGGGATTCAAACTGGATTCAAACAGCATTCAAAGAACATTTGCCACAGATTCGAATCCTATCGTGTTCAAAGTGGCTCTAATTGCATGAATGCAAATTTCCTTCACATTCGCTTCAATGCGAAGTGAACATGAAAAAAAAATCATGCAGATCCCTACTTTGTGATCTAAACCAGTAGTTTTATAGCCCTTATTCTTCTAAGTTGGTATAAAAGTGCGGCTTATGTACTGCATATGAACAATGCACGCCTGAATCAGTTCTCCTGGGGTTCCTGGCAGAGGGCTGCATTTAAAAAAAAGAAGATGAAGAAGAATAGGGAACAATGTAAACTTTTCCTGTTCCAGGTCTCAGGCTGTTTACATCTTTGTTTTCTATTTGCTTGTAAATGTTGATGAACAACACTATCATCTTGGGCATTCAATAACATCTGACTAATGTGAATGCTAACCTTTTTTTTTTTTTAATGGGTTGTTGTTAAATCTTTTAACATTATGAGATTCATCAAACTGAGTAACATGGTGAATCCTGAAGAGTCTCTTACCCAATGAATGATTTATAACAAAGGAGTAGTCTGCTTTATTAAAAGGTTCTCATGCTTTAGAGGCTGTCACGCTCAAACAGATAAGTGGTGCCACTCTTAGAGGAGAAGAAATACAGTGCAGCTTTCAGTAGTTCAAACAGTAAATAAATTTAAATGTCAGTCTTCTTTATTCCACTGGTTTGGCACGGAAAAATAATAATAAAGAAGAGAATTTTGCTTTTTAAAGAACACAAATAAACTATCTTCTGGCAAATGACAGCTGTACACATTGGTCTTCCTGGAAGATAATGGCTCTTTCTGCACTAGGTCTTATTCCAGATTATATCTTGGAATAGGGACCTGCCATCCACATGTTAGTGCAGACTATGGTAGGCTCCGGGCATGGTCTGCCATAGTCCATACTAGCATGAGTATGGCAGGTCTGAGATATAAAACAGAATAAGGCCCAGAGCAGAAAGAGCCAGTGAAAGCATCTTATCTACTTAGAATGTTTTGCAGGTAATTAATGTGAGTGTGATGTCAAATGTTTACAAGAATGCAGCATACAGTCCTTGGCCTCGTTTTGCATTATTATTTATTCTGGGTTATATGCTGGAATAAGAGCCTGCCATCTGCATGCTGGAGCAGACAATGGCAGGCAGCTATTCTAGAATAAGGCCCAGTGGAAAAGGGCCCTTGATCCTTTAAGCAAATGTCTAAGCTAAGGTGGGTCACTGAATATATCTGCCATGTTCCTGATATTGATGCCTTCTCATTGTAGACTTTTTTAAAAAAGAAAATAGTTTGCTTTAAACAGTATAGTTTGCATTGATATCTTAAGATCAGGGATGGAGGCCAGCATTCACATTGCCTGTGCTAGCCCATCCCAAACTTCACCCAGACTTACCATGGTCTGGGTGAAGTGTTCACAGTTCAGTCTGGGAATGTCCACCTTACCATGGCAATAGCTATGTACTCTGGGCCATTGCTATGGCAATCAAGCAGCGTGACAATCAAGCAGCTGCAGCCATGTTGCCCCAACCCCATGCAGCCTTTGCATGGACGTAATGCAAAAGCTGTGTGCAGGACTATATTGGGAACACTGTAGGTTCTTCTAGTATAGCTGTGGAACAGTATTAGGGGCATCTCCTGAAGATCAGGATGGTCACATGCACTTGGAGCTGCTCTGGGACAGAAGCAGCTCTGTGGTGTGTGAATGCACCATGTTGGAATGAAAGGTGTGAAAAGACCCTTTCTTTCATTGTTGATTGAGACTCTGAAAAATATTCTCTAAGCAAAGGAAAAAAAATGACCTTTTCACACTTGCTCTGATGAGACAGCTTGGGGCATGGTGGCACAGCTGCAATTGTGTGCCCCTGTCACCCGGATGCCAGAGTGAGGTGATCATCGTTATCACACTTATCCAGCACTTGGGGCTAGCTCTGGGTAAGTTTTGGATTCTTTGGGCCTCACAAAGTGTGGATCCCTGATGCTTCCTAGAACTGAGCCAGCCTTCACACTTGGAAAAGGTGCAAAGAGCCCCCAAGACAGTTGCTCTTCCATGCGCACACTGCCTTCAGCTGCAGCTACTGGGACCATTTCAAACAGAGGTGTGCATATATGTAAATGGGTATGTGTCTGTATGCACGTGCAGAGAATTTATAGGCAGAAGAATGGGAATAGTAGTGATTCACTCTCAGTCTTTGGCCTGCTCAGTGACACTGCTAGTGGGAGTATTATGCTCACTTCTCATTATATTCTATCATACCTGTCAAGTGCCTGTCACAAAAATCCATATGATGTTTTCTTGTGGAGGCTTCCATGATAATCTCTGTACCTTTCCCCAGAGAATTGAGATGGAGAGCAAGGAAGGAATGAACAGCCTTATAGCAGACCATTTTTAAGTTTTTATGAGAAAGGGTAGAATAGGAATTAGAAACAGCATAGAAGTTTTGAAACCCTGCAAAGAACTCAGAGGTAGAGGCAGGGTCATCCTTGAAAGATGCTGTGCAATCTATTGATTAAATGGGTCCAGAAGAGATCTGAAAAGTCTCCTTAACCCAGGTCTGCACATTCCTACCAAATAATCAACGATCAATGGAACACCACTATGTGTCACCCTGAGCAGCTAACACTGATGTCACTGAGAACCATGGGCTGGCTATTAAAACCCATAGATCCCTTACTGTTTGATCTGGTGCATACAGTCCCCAATTTGGGATTCAGCAATGCTCATCAACTAAGAAGAGACTACAAATGACTTTGAGACAAATTCATGTTGGACTTTCAGCCATGGTAGCTTCACACACCCTCTGACAACCAGGCAAGAGAGTGAGAATATCTGGTGTGAGTGCATGTCTTGCTTATGAGATTTTTTAAAGCAATCTTCTGAGTCATTTTGAAAACTGTGAAACTACTGGACTGGATGGACCATTAATGTGAATCCACTTTGCTTTTCTCATGTTCAGGAGAAATGGAACTTTTTTATTTATTTACCTAAGCTAAGGTTGATACTCCTCTCACATTGTCTACTGGGATTTATGAGTGAAGATGGCACAGTAAGACATTAATGGTATATACTGTAAAGTTGGAGACCATTCAGTAGATTCCTCAACAGAATATGAATGATTTAGGTCTGTCATTAGGGGTGAGGATGGAACCCCTGTTGGAAACTTTCTTGCTCCATACATCTAGACTGTTGAGGCTTGAGAGTCTGGAAATAAAAAAATGGCAGTGGTCAACATAGGTAGAGTGTGGATAAACAGGACAGAAGCCATAAATATTCTGCTCCTAACTCTCAACTGTCTACAAATTCAAGATTCACGTTACCAGTGGAGTTTGAGGAAGGTGTTGCTAAAAGCCAGAGTAGCTAAGGTGCAAAATTATTCAATGTAGTGAAAACTGAAAGTGATTGTAAAGAGCTCTTAAAGGACTTCTTGACATTGGGTGAGTGGGCAACCAAGTGTCAAATGAGCTTCAATCTTATGGGGCAAAAAATCCCAATTACATCTTTAGTTTGATGGCATATGAGCTTTCTGCAATGGACCAAGAAAGGGGCCTTGGGGTTCTAGTGGACAGCAGTGTGCAGCAGCAGTGAAAAAAGCAAATTTAATGCTAGGAATAATTAGGAAGGGAATAGAAAGTAAATCTTCAAGCATGATTTTGGTTCTTTATAAATACATAATGAGGTCACCTATGGAATATTGTGTACGTTTCTGGTCACTACACCTCCTACACTTTGGAAAGGTTATTATTGAACTGGGAAAAGGGCATAAAGGGCAACTAAAGTGATCAAGGGCTTGGGATACCTTCCCTGTGATAACAGGCTACAAATAGCTATTCGGCCTTGAAAGATGAACTTGACTGAAATTTATAAATTCATGCACGGTATGGAAAAGGTGGACCAAGACCTTGGTTTATAGTGGTGATGACCACAATTCTGCACAACTTTAAGAATGGTTTAGACCAGGGTTTCTCAAACTATGGGTCAGGACCCACTGGTGGGTCACGAGCGAATATTGAGTGGGTCCTGCCTGTAGAATTAAGTAATAAAAAAACTGTATTAAACCTTTTTTTGTTATTTGAAAAGTCCTTTATTCATATTGGTAACGGTTAAATTTCCTAGAGGTGGGTCCCGAGTTGGTAAACTTATATTAGATGGGTCGTAGCCCAGACAACTTTGGGAACCACTGGTTTAGACAGTTTCATGGAGACAGATCAGAATCCATGCCTAGATAGTATCTCCAAGCTGGAGAGATAGGAGGATGCCTCTAAAGGCCACTTGTGAGGATTCAAGAGCAGGTGAGATTTTCATCTTCATCTTCTGTTTGAGAAGGTCCAGAAGCAAGTGGTGAGTCACTTTACATCTCTGTGATGGAGTGCAAGGGACAGAATACATGTGCATATGTTGGCTTACATGTTCATATTTGTTGTTCAATAGTCAGACTATCTATTCACAAACTGAACTGATTGTTTAATAACCTAATATGATCCTTCAGATAAATTCCTCTATCCCCTTAGACTCTTGCTAGTTTTGCTTTAAAACTTCCTGTTTGTTCCAGTCTTTCCCCCTGACTGGGAAAAATGTCTTCCACATCCCATCATCACATTGGTGGTGTGCTCTCACAGATGGCTTTCTATAGCTCTTGCTATAATCCAGTTCTTATCATATTTTTGCATTTGTATTTTTAGATCTTATATGTAGTTTTAAGTCTATTGATTTGATGGTTTTTCTTTTCTTCTGGTTACCATTCTGAGACTCTTGCAATAAGGTGAAATATAAATATTTGTAATTTATGGAATAGTCTCCCCCCCCCCACCCCCGCAGTGCATCAGATGCCTTCTTTATATGTTTTTAGGTGAAAGACACACATGTTTGCCCTTGCCTTTGGCTGGGGGAACAGCACCCTCACCCCATATAGGCTCAGTCAGTCAGTGTTTTAACTGATGCCATTTTATCTATTTCTTATGCTGATTTTATTGTGACCTGCTCAGATACCTTGGATGTAGGACAGAAAATGAATGAATGAATGAATGAATGAATGAATGAATGAATGAATGCTAGTATGTAACTGCAAAGGTGCTGGTGAAGAGTGAATATAGTGCTCATGTATACAAAGTTAACTTACTCATTTAGGTTATCATATATACAATATAAAAACATGGAATCTTAAATTTATTTTAACTGGAAAAACACACATACAAGCTTTGTATTCTTTTTGAGCAGAACAGCATACTATTCAACTTGAAAAGCACAAACTGGATAAATTATTGCATTGCAGTTTGCACAGATTAACTGGAGAGCTGGAGATGCGGTCAGTTTGGACCTTGGAGCTGCCATTCACAGAGATTACATTATGCAAACAGCCCTGCTTGTAGCATCTTTACAAATTTCCCACATTGTTTTATGATTTATGCTTCAATCAGCATCCTGCATCAAAAGGCACACCTGAAGTGCCTTATTCTGACAGCTTGTAGCTCCTTCCTTTCTGGAAATGCAACAGACAATTTACTAATTGCAAGCTCAACATTGCCTGCGTTCTGTTTGCCTAGAAAGCTATTCTTTTTTGTTTACATCCATACAGACACAGACATTACTGCTGACTATATAGACACATATATTGTGTTTGCTATGTAAAGTGTTTGATAAATGTGCCTGACTCCTAGACATTTCTGTGTGAGGGTGTCTGTGTGTCTGTGCAAGCTCTTTCCCCCCTCCAGCTGCCAACAGCCTAAATTATTCAGCAACTTCTGATCATGCCAAGTTTTTAGTCAGTGGTACAGAGCTTGCCAAAGAGCTAATAATGTTTAAAATAGGGGTGGGGTGGGGGAAGGGGAGAGAGAGGAAGCAGTGTTTGTGACAATTAACATAACGTGCAACCCACAACGCAAGTTGGGCTGATTTGCAAAAGAAAATCAAAATGATCCATTTTGCAAGAAATGATTCTATGAAACTCATAGCTCATCTGTCCCAGAAGCAGCTTTCCTCTTTCTCCTCTTCTGCAGACAAGCCAAACTGAAATTTATGCCAAGAGCCAAATTTCCTGGTCATGATCCACTGGCCATTCCAGTGTGTTTACGCAGTTATCACATGGCATCCTAATCCTCTTAGATCAAAATGAATAATTAGCACTGAAGGGGATGAACAGAACCCCGGCGATGCTATCTTGTCTATTCATAATAAGTCAGACTTCTCAGCCAAATCAGAAAGGTAGATTATCATACTCCAGGGAGCCTGTTTAGACAGAAACCCTTGTGACCTCACCAAAGTCAGCATCAGAGAGGAGATCATATGTGTACACATAATTGTACACATAATAATGTGCTGCCAGCTGCCAGCTACTCCCCCCACTCCACTGTTCATCACTCTTCCCAGTCCGGGAGGAATCGAGAGGCAATCACAGGCATGCATACACGTCCCTTCAAGGGAATAAGAGTCCCTTTACCCCCACCCCTTATGACATGATGTGAAATTGCACAGAAGAAAACCTTTGAACATTTTCCTTTTTGAGACTGCTTAGAATTGCTGAGGATTCCAGTCCTCTTCTGGGAAACATTTTTGCAATATGCTCCTCCTCAAGTTAGCTCCCCTGCCTAGAGAGACAGGCAGGATGCCTCTAAAGGGCATTTTCAGGGAGTCTGAAGGCAGGTGAAGGTTTTGCCTTTGTCTTCTGCTTGAGAATGCCCGGAAGCAATTAAGGATGTGCACAATTTTTTTTTGATTCGTATCAAACTGAATGCAAGAAAATTTGTATTCGTTTGAATATGTAGATCCCCTTTGAATGTGGTAGCATTCATATTTGGTACCAATGTTCCATATGAATCCCATACAAATACAGATGAATAGCATATGAATCCCATACAAATCCCATATGAAGCTTCATACGAATGTATCAAAACATTCAATTTGGATTTGAATATCAGTCTTCGAATGTGCCAACATTCAATTCAAATTTGATTGTCCCAATGTGGCCAACTTTGTACAAATTTCAAATGGTATGAATATTCGTGCAGATCCATAGAAGCAATTGGTCGGACACTGTGTGAGACAGGATGCTGGATCAGATGGGTTGTGGCCTGATCCAATGGGGCTCCTCTTAGGTTCATAATGATTTTTAATTAAGTTGAAAGACACCAAAGATATGTGCTCTGCACTTTCCAATTCTTCCCTCAGAAGTTATTTAACATTACCAGTAAAGTTTTATTCAATGTTAAGGGAAAAAGAAATAGTTGAAGAATGTTATCTCTCCCTCATTTCAGTAAAATGCTTCTGATTTCATAATTTCAAAAGCAGTGTGAAGCTTGCTTGGAGACCATTTTACTTAAATATCTTTTCCTCCTCTTTATACATGTTGCTAAATATCTCACCAGGCTCTACTAACTATAAACTTTTTTTAAAAAAAGGCACCAGCCAAGGAGTTGACTATAACTCTTGTGTTTATTGGTTGTTGAGACTGTTGTTTTAGGTTTGAAAGCTATTCTGAAAGCTATTCTATTTATTGTTAAGTTATTGGGCATGTTCGTTTCATTTTGATATCTGCTGACTAAACAATAATGGATTACTTAATATTAACTTTTCTAAATGAATAAATAATCAGAAATAAATAAACATAAATATAAAAAACCCACTTTTTTTTTCCTAGCTGACATTTCTAAAGTTTTATTTATTTTGCCAAGTCCATATTC
The DNA here is from genome assembly GCA_023333525.1 of Aspidoscelis tigris stejnegeri. NCBI lineage: Eukaryota > Metazoa > Chordata > Lepidosauria > Squamata > Teiidae > Aspidoscelis > Aspidoscelis tigris. The sequence continues at coordinate 30,387,092 of JALMGA010000004.1, read as the reverse complement.
ACCCATTCCACCAAAAGATACCTAAGGAAACTAATAGTGTGAAAGTCAGGAGTCAGGAAAAAGGTTTGTTAAGAAAAAAAAAAAAAGCAAATAACTCATGGACGACATCCTGTAAAGATACAAGGGGAAACTAATAGAATATTCTGAGTAATTAGTTGGGAATCCAGTCATCCCATGAAATTGAGATTACAGACTATGCCATGTTCCATAGTTCTTCTGTGAACCTGAGGTTTTGGAAATAGTTATGATATCCATCTTCCAAGAATCTGACATCTGGAAGACTCAAGTGCAGATTCTTTGAAGGTAGATATCATAGCTATATCCAAATGCTCCGGTTCACAGAAGAATGATGGAGCATGGCCTAACAACTCAAAAACTGCTGGTGCCTCCAGATGCACACTATGCTGTGATGCCAATTTGCAGCATCTTCTAGATGGGAAGATCAGAAGCCGCAAAGGGACAGCATAGCAGCTTCCGGTTCGCCAAATGGGAGGATCAGAAACTGCATCGCCCCTTTGCAGGAGCTTCCCATCCACCAGACAGGATGCTCCATCACCTGCAGTAATGGTGGAGCATTCTAAGGTAAGCTCAAAGTAAAATGTTACTGTTAAATTAGCATCTTTTTGCTTCCCTACTGCTGTGCACTTAAAAAAGCTGCAACAAGCAAGCCTGTAACCAGCTGTGAAAGCCTATATCGTACCAGAGACTAGAGATGTGCACAAACTTAGATCAAACCAAACACTCCCTTGTTTGATGCAAATTGAATTTTTTTTCTTTGAATAGCAGGGGTGTTTGATTAGAATACTTCAAACCTTGGATTGAACAGGGTGTGTTTGCTAGGTTTGTTAAAGCACCTCTTTATTAGATTTGAGTTTGAACTCTGGTTTTGGACAGGCAGGTTGTTTGGACTGAACATGAACTTTTCAAATGCCATATCTGATTCAAACCAGTTTGAACCTGAACTAGTGAAGCACATCTATAACTGAGACTTTTGCGTTACTCCCTCTTGTGCTTTCATTTACAGATATTTTCCCAAGTCAGTTGTAACCTGAAAATGTAGCTGTTTGGGGGAAGTTTGGCATGGAAATTGGAAAATCAGTTATCCACCCTATCGTGGTATAGCCACCAGCCCGTTTCTTTCCAAAAGACTGAAAAAAACATGTTGATTTTAAATGTACTAACGTTCGGTTCAAATTTGACTGTCCAAATTCAGATGAATTTGGACGAATTTTGAATGTGATGAATATTTGTGTACATTCCTAGATTTACTCTCTCTAATTGGCTGTAAAAGAAGGATAATTTTAACTCAATTTTTTTTCAACTGCTGGCATGACTTGGCACATATCTTCTTCTGTCTGTTTCCTCTTTCTGTCCCCTATGTCCCAGTGATCTCGGCTGGCTCTCTGTCCATCCTATTCCATCTTCCATGCCTCTGTCATCCATTATCTCCCTTCAGTTCATAATGTGTGCCCGCACATAACTCTTGCTACACTCTCTCCCATCCCTCAGTGAGGAAAGCAATGGGGGTGGGGGTACCTTTTCCTTCTCTCCTTGGGTGCTTCCAACTAGCACTACACCTCAGGCCTTGCTGGCCAGCCAGCCAACCGGCTCCCTGCCTGTTCATCTGCACTGCAGAGCCGCTGGTGCTATCACCAATTTTGTGCCACCACCTCCGACCACTACACTGATCTCTGCTACCACCACCCACTGGCTGACCTGCCTACTTGCCTTCCCTGCCCTGTTCCTCACTCTCTGGATGTTTCCCACCATGGAGAGCGACACTTATGCTACTTCCCTGCTGCTGTTCTCCTCCTCCTTCATACCCAGCAGCAGCAGTGGCGGTGGCAGCAGCAGTGGCAGCGGCAGCGGCAGCGGCAGCAGCAGCAGCAGCAGCCCCACTACAGCTTCTGGCAGCTTCAGCGTGTCCAAGGGGCAGCTGATCTGCTTGCCATGAATGGAAGCTGCAGCACCCACAACCCCCTCTTTTGCGCTGTTCCAATCTGCCTCTGTGAGACAAAACAGGGACAATTTAGAAAATAGATGTGCTTCCTCTCCTTTTATGCCTGATAACTGATCAAAAACATCATGATCTCCAGAAGCAGGCTTACATAGGGGGTGGGGTTTGAATTGCCTATCCCATAAAGCCAGAGTATGATGGAGTCCAATTGCTTACTGCATGGGGAGGGGTCTGATGAGGGAAGGAGGAAGGGGAGGTGATTACTCCCCTGCAAGTCCGCATTACAAGCTTACAGTGGAATGCCAAAAACCAGACCTAACTGCTAATGTAAACAAGCCAGATTTAAACCCAGATTAAAATGCCCAGTCAGAACCTGACTTTTGAGCATTATGGCTCTTGGATGTAAATAACTCATAAGCTATTGTTGCTTGAATTTATTGTGTCTTGCAGCTGGTTAATGCCAATGCTTTTAAGAAACTGCTTGCTTGCTTGAGGTCCCCTATTTCAGTTTAACATAAGCCAGTTTAACATTAGCATGTGTCAAAAGTAAATCTGGTGGATTTATTTTTAATTTAAGTTTTTCTTTGTGAGAAATAGATGCCCATAACCATGAAAGCTCTTCATCTATGGATTTAGAATGTATGTTCTTTTAATAACACAGTGGCTGCTTCCTGTCCTTAATATTTTATCATCACTTTCTTTTCACCTGTACCTGCTTTCACAGCTGTGCTATCCTTGTCATGCTTATCAAGGGAACAGAAATTCTGTGGATTCTAACAAGGCAGGGCAACCAAATAAAACTGCGAATCAAACAGAGAAACACCAGAAATCCTTCCATCTGAATTTGTGCATGGAACAGTGCATCAGAAATGATGTCTTAAATGGCCTTTTCAAATTATATGAAAATAAGAGTCTAAAAATGCCAGCCCATAACAGCAAAGTTAATCAAACTCTTCTACTGGCTCTGCTGAGGCATCACTTAATATAGCTCTGTTTCAATCTTGTCTGTCATTTGGTCATAATCATTCAACTGGTGTTCAAGTTGATTTTAAGCAGGCATCAGCAGCACACATTGAAAGAAACAACTCAAAATCAGCCTAGAGGTAGTAGCATAAGAACATAAGAGAAGCCCTGCTGAATCAGGCCACAGCCCATCTAGTCCAGCATCCAGTTGCACAGTGGCCCACCAATTGCTCATGGGCATCTCAAGCAGAGACAAGGACAAACCTTCTCCTGCTCTTGAGTCCCAGCAGATGGCCTTAGAAGCGCCCCCAGTTCCTCCCCCCCACAGCCTGAAAGATGCATCTAGGCATTCGTTCTAGTAGCCATTGATACATCTGTCATCCATAAATTTGTCTAACCCTACCATAAAGCCATCTAGACTGGTAGCTGTCACCACCTCTTCCGGCAGCACATTCCATAAGCCGATGACCCTCTGGGTGAAGAAATACTTCCCCCTGGAATGTAGACATTTGTGTTCCTATCCCATGTCTAATCCACACTGAAGGCCATAAAGTGCATTTTGGAAGTGCACTTGCAGATAGATGCTACTTGCTCTAAGCTGCTTTTCTTGAGCTACACTTCTTTCTCACATGTGCAGAGACAGCCTAAGACTATCCTGACTTCCAAAAGTAGTCAGAAGTGGGTAGTACTTTCTGGGTTTTCACTACAAGTGGAAATAAGAGTGATGCCATTTTATGTTATTTGATATCTTTCCCCCTATTTCTCCCATGTGCAATTTCCAAGGAAGTGCATGAAGGAAATAAGAAGCAAAGGAAGGAAACAATATGAAGGAAATAAGAAGCAAAGCTTTATGCAAACTTGTGGGTCATGCTGGAGGATTTAGTGGGCCTTTTTGCACTTAAATATGGGGATGATCAGCACAGAGCATGTGCATACCACATAGCTGCTTCTGTCATGGAGAAGCAGCTTCAATAGCTGTGGAGCAGTAAAAACTGAGAGTCTTCGTGCCTGTGGGCAAGGCAGCATGACTGTGACTATCTAGTTGCATGTTGCACTACCTGACTGTCGTAGCAACAGCCTGGGTTTGCATAGCCATTATTGTGGTGAGCTGAACGCTTGCAGATGGGAGTATCAATGCTTCTGTGGTAACCTGCATCCTTTAATTATGTACATGCTAACAGCGGCAAGACTAAACTATGCAAAAAAGTGGAAAGAACCTGAAATTCCTTCAGTGGATTAATCAAATTGTCTGAACGTGTGGAAATGGACAAATTGATGAGCCTTTTAAAAGAAAGAACAGCAGACGGTATCTAAAAGTATCTAAAAGACTGGAGACCCTATATAGAGTTTTTACAGGAAGAAGGATTAACAAGATAGGATTTGGCTGATATTACAAGGACCAGTGGAAATGGAAGATGTGACGGATTCAGGATATAGGCTTCAGAGGGCAGGAATATTTCTTAGGCCCTTTGCAAACCCCTTGCAAACTGCTTAAGTAAGCCTTTGCTGCAAACAGCAAAAAGGGCAGGAAACATTGCCCAGGCCCTTTTTGCATTGATTAGCTGCGGGCAAAATTGGAGAGAAAACCATCCCAGGGGCAAGGAGGCTTGACTGGCAGGAGGGAGGAGTTTTCCCCAGTAACCACTAGCAACAGCCAATCAGAGTGCTTGGAACTGTTTAGTATATAAAGCAGGAATGAGAGCTCTCTTGGTCTTTCTCTGGGCAAGATTTGAAGGGGAATTGATCTTTGGGAGGGGCGGGTCTTTCTCTGAAGGAAATTTGCCAGGGATTGACCAGGGCTGGGGTTACAGCCAAGCAAGGGAGAACTGGGCCATGAATCACCCAGGGAACATTACTTTTCTTTGACAAGGCTTGAGCTGAGGCAGAGCTTGTCAGAGGGGAAAAGTTGAGAGGTTTGACTTTTTAAAAGGGACACTATTTTCCTATGAGGAAGGAAGGCAGTTATTATAGGAAGACTGTGTTAATGAGAGACTTATTGAACTTTAACAATACTTTTACTTTATATAGAACTTTAATATTACCTTGTAATATTAAGCTTGTAAACCTTAATAAATCAGTTTTGGTTTACTGTTTAGATGCTTGCTACCAGTTTATTGAATTAAGGCTGTAGTACTCACTCGGTCATTGCACGTTCCCAGCAACTTACTGGTGTCCGGCTAGTCTTAGGAGGGCAGGCACTGGACTGCTTGGGGTCATGACAGAAGATATTAAGATAATAAGATAAGATCCTGAAGAACAGAGGAAGTCACCTGTAGTGAATAACGGAATGATGTGTGATAACTGTATAAAAGGGGTAATAATGAACCCTAAAGTTTTATTGCTATATTAAAAAATAAAATAATAATAATAAACACTTCAATGGCACTAAGGTAAGTATCGGGTAGTTTTGGGATGAAGCCAGCATTCATCTCTGATCTTAACTTCCAGGGACAATGTCCCACAGAAGTGAAGTGTGAAAAACCTCAAGATTGGATCATTAGGAACTACGTCTTCTCCTGCACTTATTCTATTTTGAGAGAGCGAGAGCAATTCATATATCTTTCGGAATCTTTGGAATATGTTCCCAGGAGACCAAGTACTGAAGCAAACTCCACAGGACTGCAGATTTCATCTTTTTCATTGTGAAACAGCTTAGGGAAACCTTTCATCTGCCCAACAGAGCAAAAATATTTTGAATAAATGAAAACAAAATGAAAAGTTATTGCTTTCAGTAGAAATCCTTGTTAAAATAGAAGCTATAATTCTGCTGGCTCATACCCACTGTTTCAAACTGTCCTAAGGCATTGTTCTCCAAAGAATTTTCCACTTGCTTGGATTATATGTTAACTGTACCTTGGTAGATGCTTTAAATTTCTTTGCAAAAAAGCCAATGCTTTCAAAAATAACCAACTTCTGTTATATAAATTCCTCATGACAATTACAAGAATATAGTGAGTTGGAAAGATCAATTTTTGGGAGGGAAGTCTATTGCTACAAGTGCAGATGTAGAATTTAGTAAACATCCATTTACTGTACACAAAGTGTAAAATATTTATGGAGACAATGTGATTTGGGTCAAGACATTAAGTTAACTAAAAGTTGTTTTATTCTATATGTGATGAACAGTATTCATATTAAAAACCAAGGGGAAAGCACTTAGATATGAAAACATGCTTAAAACTAATCCATCCATTCACTGTTCATAAATATTTTAAGAATGCACACAAATATATCTTGAAATCCATATTTACTGCATACAAATCCCCCTTCCAAAAAAACAACAACCCCTAATAGAATTTCATTTATCCAGAGGGAAGCAAGACTACAGATCCAGCTTTTAATCACCATCAGAAAACAGCTTTTTCTTTTGAAATTACCATATTGTTTGTTGTCAGCCATGTAACAATAGGGTTATAATTCTTCTCTTGGTATACAAATAATGATATTAGAGTCACAGCATTGCACTTACCTCTCCAAACAACTGAAGTGCAAGAAGAATAGTACCAAAAGCAAACAAAAGAGAACACCTATTAAAGCCCAATCCTACATACATTCATTCAAGATTAAAAATTTAGGTTGTACAGACAGTCATCAGGTAAAGGTAAGGCCTAAACTAGAAGCCTAGGGATGGTCTGGGAAGGTTGTTCAGAACCATGGACAGATCCCAGGATGATTACAAGTCATTCAAATAAGGGTAATTATGAACTGAGCTCCTACTACTGTCTCCCTCGGTCTTGATTATACTACAAAGATGATTACACTTGGTTCTACTTTGGACCTGGAATTCACTTTTGGACCGAACTCTTAGAACAATTTGGGATTTGATCCAAAAACAGAACCAGGGGAAATCTGAACCCTTTCTGCACTTGGCCTTATTCTGGAATATATCTCAGGTTAGGGGTCTGCTGACTGTATGCTAATGCAGGCAATGGAAGGTCTCGCCTAGGACCCACCATGGTCTGCACTAGCATGCAGATAGCTGACCCCTGTTCCGGGATATATTCCAGAATAAGGCCAAGTGCAGAAAGGTCCCTGGTGAATAGTTTGTTTAATTTCCACCCCCAGATCACACTCAGAAGACTTAATAAGTGTTTGCATGTGTGTCTGCTTCTTGTAAAGTCACAGCTCTTGTACAGCTTTTGTTGTTCTTCCTTTGATTGCCACTTTTATGCATTTTGAATTTGATACTGACATAGTCACTTGTACTTCCAAGAAAATACTGACTACCAGTAAAAATAAATATGGGGATGCCAGTCTCCTTATTGTTTCCTTACTTAGTTGTGCTAGGAGGGACACACGATTTATGGTATTTAGAAATTTTACCTCCATATGTCCAGAACAAATAGTTATTTTGTCCATGTGAATATAATACTAATAACTTGTTGCAACACCTTAGTTTTTGTGATGCCTCTCAGATTTCCTTTTCTTTTGTAGGAAGATCCACAGCTACCCATCATGATGTTTTGCTATATTCAAGTCCTGAAAGTAACCCTATGAGGGAAGAAGAAGAGTTGGCTTTTCTATCTTGCTTTTCTCACCCATTTAAGGGGACTCAAAGAGACTGACAAAGTTTTCTACTCTTCTCCCCAGAACAGATATCCTGTGAGGCAGGTGAGGTGTGAAAGCTCAGATGAAAGCTGTGACTAGCCCAAGTGCAGAATCAACCCCCGTGACTGCAAGATGTGAGTCCAGCACTCTAGCCTCAAGATCAAACTGGTTTCCCGGACATTTAGGCCCTTTCTGCAATGGGCCTTATCCAGATTATATCTCAGAATAGGGACCTGCCCTCTGCATGCAAATGCAAATTATGGCAGGCTGCAGGTGATTGCTTCTTACTCACAAAATGTGTTCCAATGGAGCCTGGACAGTATTTGTTGGATGTACAGTATGTGAATTTGATTTTCTGCATGAATCAGGGTGTTGGACTTGTTGGCCTAAATGGCTTTTCCTGAAATTTTATTTCTATGATTTTCCTTTACATCCAAATCAATATATGTTTAACTGACTCTGTGCGTGGGACAGATAGCATTTCAGAGGAATATTTCAGCCTCCACCTAGCAAGCTGAATTTCATCTCCAGTACATTGTGATGTGCATGTTTGTGTTGCATGTTTGTGTTGCAAATGTGTACAGGTACATCCATGTGCAGATGTCCTCACTAGAAAAAATGGATTTTCATCAGTGCCAGGACTTATCTTATGTCTATATATTTATGCACATTCTACTCTTGCATTTGGCCTATAGAATGTTTAGCTTTTAAAATATCATTTATGAAAGCCGTCTGTCTGATATTAAATCTTGTGTACATATCTGTAGTTGGGTCATCGGGAATTAAACTACTGCATTAGAGAAATAGAAACAATTAGATAAGACACACAGAATTCTATATATCTTTGTTATTTTCAGGAGTTACTTGTCACCTTGGGAGCTGCACTGCAAACCCCATTTAGAAAGATGTTTGTAAATCCTGCCTTATTAACAGGTGCTGAGGCAGCCTACCATTTTCACTTATTTGGCATCAGGAAAAAAAGAGTTCTTGATTAGATCAAGCTGTTTTGAAGGAAGCTGGAAATATATTTGTTAGCTACACAGAAGAGGCAAATCAATAAAGTATATTCCAAAGTGCACCTGAGACCCCTTTTTCACAGCTGGTAGTTTTTGCCTTAACTGCAGAAGGTTGCTTAGATTAGTGGCCAAATAAGGCAGCGAAGTCTTTAGAAAAATGCCTTACACACAATTGCATTTTAGTTAGAAAATAAAGTGCACTTGGTCTTTTAAAGTAGTGGAAATTCTCCGTACATATATCTATTTCTGTCTATCAGTTTTCTTAAAAGTATGTGTGTGTGGTATGATTAAATAGAAAAAGGGCGCCACTTTACAATGTGTTTCTTCTCTATCCATCTTCCTTCTTTAGCTTGGTGGTTGAGGTTACAGATTTGCGCGAATATATTTTTGACATTCGAATCTGATTCAAATGTTATAAAATCCAGTTCAGTTTGGATGTTTTAGATCTGAATGTCATAAAATCCAATTCGAATCTGTAAAATTCAAATCTGTACATTCAAATGTTAGATTCGTATTTAAAGATACAAATGTTGACAACATTTGTATCTGTTATACGTATATGTACGCATTCCATAAAAATCCATATGCATACCGTATTATCTTGTATGCATTCCATTTTAATCCCATATTTTAAACTCAAGATATGCATAATTTTCACGCAGATTCACATACGACAGATATGAATCTACACATTCTAATTATTCAAAAATCCATATCGGATTTTTGAAAATCCAATTCGAGTTTGAATGTTAAAATTCGGATTTTCAAAAATCCAATTCAAGTTCGAACGTCAACATTCAACGGATTTGAACTGAATATTTGAATATTTGTGCACATCCCTAGTTGAGGTGGAATGCATACCAAACATGTTTCAATTTGCAGATCTTCAAATAGAGCTAAGAAGTACCACTACCGGAAACCGTGGAGAGACTTACTGGTTGTTTTACATCTCGGGTTCCAGATCACTGGTGCTCCAAATCTATTAAATTCTGTATGATCTAATTTATCTCAAATAATCTGGGTGGAAAAGCACCCTGATTGCTTGCCTCCTTCCACTGGCTGTTTCTGCCCTTCCCCTACAAGCCAGAGCTCAGGTATACCTGCATGCAGTAGAAGGGGCAGATACATTTAAAGAGCTATAATTTTGATGGGCCCAATATGTTGCAGGACCTAGAGTTGTACTCATTATGGCTTAGCGTGACATTTCCAGGTTCAAGAATACGATGCAGCAAGCCTTTAAAAATCCTTCAGTGAGAAAGCCAGTAAGTAGAGGAGCTGTGTATTTTTTAAAAAAATCTTCTGTAAGAGCCCAAAAGCTTTCAGGGGATTATCAAAACTGGCACACTTCACAGTTTCTTAGTCATACAGCTCTTCTCTCAGACACAAAGCTGCTTTCTAATGAAACAATTTCTCCTTGCATTTCTTTCCTCCCCATGACTTTGCATTTGCTGACTTTCTGGTTTCCTTGCTATCAGTTTTAAATGGCCTGCTACGTACTGTCAGGCTTTGAAAGTTGGATTATACCTAGCTTTATGCAAAATACTGCTGAAAATGTTTTATAAACCATTTGAATTACCCATGCCCTTCTTTCTTCTAGGGTGAGTCTGTTAGGTGAGGCAGTAGTAAGCTTGGTTCTAGAGCAAAATCACTTCCAGTAATTCTGGATCACAGATGTGTCCTATCTGCATGCCTCCATGCTCTTGGTTAAGGCCCTGAGGCTTGATCTGGACCAAGAGCTTCATGATCTGCATCTAGCTCTGCCCCATGCAGATGGATCTGGCGGGGGGGGGGGGGCTTTGCAATCCAGATTAACATGTGGATGTGGATGTCCTGGATGCAGATCAGAGGCCTTCTGATCTGGATCAACATCCTAGGGCAGAAAGAACCTTTGGAAAAGTATGGCTATAAATCTTTTTGAAAAGATTTTATCTGCAGTTTTTTAAATTCTGTTTGCTAGTACTATTTGCTGATCTTATTTTGTTCTGTTGATTGGCCAATGGCTGTAATAAAAACTACTACTACCACCACTACTACTACTACTACTACTACTACTGCTGCTGCTACTGCTACTGCTACTGCTACTACTACTAGAATATCAGAAATATGATTTGAAAAATAATTTCCTCATGTTCAAGTGACCTAAATTGTTACTGCAGGGATTCAGATTTCGCATACTAGCAGGAGCCAAATAAAAATGATAATAGATACACATAGATGGATTGTTATGTTCTCTCCAACTGTGTCAGAGAATTAGAATAAAAGGGAAGACTTTCTTGATTGCCTTGAATAAAAGAGAAGACTTTCTTGATTACCTTGCATTCATGGAGACAAGTTTAATTAATCACAAATTTCTCTCAGGGGATGTCTTTTGTCCTGAGGGGCACAATGGAGATTTCTATTAAACATTTTGCTTAACCAGCTTTGCACATCCTCTAGATGTGTTAAATGCCATGGTGGACCCAGGCAAATTTGTCACTGCCACTCCTGATGCACACTTAATTGTTTTGATTACATGAGGCAGTCGGTCCCTGGTCATGAGAGCTCCAAGTCTACAGAGTGCTCTGCTGCAGTCCATGACTGGAGAAAAGTTTGGTTAGCCTTTAGAAAGCCTAGTTATGCTTGCATGGTTCCAATCAAGGACATAGTCTAGCATCTGCATCTGTAATGAGCCACAAAAGTGCCCCTAGAGTTACCAGCCCTCGTGAAGAGGAACAAGAAGATGATGCTAGCAAAATGTTGAAGCTCTTTCTGCATTTACTTCAGTTAATCCAGGGCCCTTTGTGGCACTTGGCCTTATTCTGGGCTATATCTCAGAACAGGAGCCTGTTGTCCACATGCTAGTGCAGATTATGACAGGACTTGCCTGGGACTTACCATAGTCTGCAGTTGCATGCAGACAACAGACCCCTTTTCTAGGGATGTGCAACAATATTCAAAAAATCAAATATTCGATTTGAATCCAATGAATTTTGACTCTCGAACTGGATTTTCAAAAATCTGAGTTTGACATTCAAACTCAAATACAGATTTTCAAAAATTCAATACAGATTTTTGAATGATTTGAATGTGTAGATTCATATCTGTCATATTTGAATCTGCTCGAATATTATCCTTATCTGGATCTTAAAATACAGGATTAAAATGGGATGCATACAGATTTTTCCAGCATGCGCACAACATTCGTACCTTTAAATACGTATCTAACATTCAAATGTACGGATTCAAATGTTACTGATTCTAATCAGATTTTTAGGCATTAAAATCTACTGGGTTTTGAATGTCCAAAATACATTCGTCCTGAGATATGTTTCCTGAGATATATTCCAGAATAAGGCCAAGTGCAGAAAGGCCCCATATTAACTAGATCTGTATTAGTTAGATCCAGCAGCTATAGGCAGAGGCATTGGCGTTGAGAGGGCTTTAGCACAGCAAATGTATGCTAAAGAGGGCTAGCATGGATGTAGACCACATCTATCTGGGATCTATTTGCACTACAGCCCATAGTGCATAATTAGAGAACTTTGGGGGAACCTTAACATTAGTCATCAATGGTATAAAGCAGGACTATTATTTACATTTGAAATTGCATGTTGGCTGGAATGGTTGTGATCGACTCCTGCTTGACTGCATGGACAACTCCATGGGTAGCTCTATACAGTTTCTTGGCAGAGATACAATAGTGGTTTGCCATTGCCTACTTCTAAGGCTGGGGATCACATCAGACAAGGGGAAGCATTTCCTCACCCAGAAGAGGTGGTAACAGCAACCAGTCTAGATGGCTTTAAGTAAGGCTTAGACAAATTTATGGATGACAGATGTATCAATGGCTACTGGAATGGATGCCTCAGTATGTCTTTCAGGTTGTGGGGGCAAGCAGGATGTTTCTAAGGCCATTTGCTGGGATTTGAGGGCAAGAGAAGGTTTGCCCTTGTCTCTGCTTGAGATGCCCATGGGCAATTGGTGGAAACAGGATGCCGGACTAGATGGGCTGTGGCCTGATCCAGCAGGGCTCCTCTTATGTTCTTATATTAGGTGTAATTGGGTAGACAGGTACTTACCATATGTTTTAAATCCATGGTGTTGTTTAAGGGAATGGATGCTCAAGCAGATGTGGATTTTTGAGGAGGAAAATATTTACTACTTCATAGACTGGAAAGAAATTCCCCGTTTATTTCCTTATTTATTTATAATCAGATTCACTTTAATTAGATATACTTTACAGCTGGATATTCTTACATCAGGATGCTGGATGTTATAAAAAGGCCTAAGCATCAAAACATGAAATGGTAAGAGTAATACTTTGGGCCAAAATTCCAGTGTTCAAACCTTGTGTGTGTTTTTTTAATCCTGCCTGCTTGCTACCATCTACCTTTGTCTAGTGTTGCTGTTTATGAAAATTGCCCACTGAAAGCATTATCTTGTCAATGTCAAAGTGATTCCATTACGAACCAAATGCCATCTAAACAAAAGACCCTCACAGAGCAATTGAAGTACGATAATAGTGTGTGACAGCATTTAGATGCAACTTACTGTGAAACCATATGAGACTTTGGCAGAAACACTACAGGAATCAGGTGTATTCATTCTGGCACCATTCTGCAAAGGGTGTTGATTCTTTGTAATCAAGCATTAAGGCCTAACTGATCAAAATGTCTTCTACCAGAGGAACAAAGATTTACAACTTCTTATTTTCTATTTCTATTTTTGAGTTACTGTCCTGCAGACAATGACAAAGAAAAAATGCAGTTAACATTCTGCAAAGCCTGTTGTAAAATAGGAACATTATTGTGCTTTAATTTCAGGCACAATACCTAGAGATAGAAATTGGGTGTTTTTCCACTGTCACTAAGTACCCACTGAAGCACCCATTAAGGACCCATTTGGCTGAGAGCCAGATGACCCCATTTCCACCACAGACCCCATTAGGGACACATTTGTTTCCACCACAGCTAGGTAAATCGAGATCATTATGGGTCCTTCAGGACCTATAAGCAGGATTTGGTGTAGACCCCATTAAAGGGGTCTACAATGGGGTCTTTAGCCTTAAAATCCAGATTGTAGGGAGCCTGTTTCCACTACAATCCAGCAATGGGGTCTAGAGGAGGCTGTGGGGGGAGGCACCCATGGGGGTTCCCCCAAAGTCAAGACTTTGGAGTCCCTCTGAAGGCAGCTCCAAAATCCCTCTGAAGTTGCCTTCAGAGATTAGCAAAGGTTCCCCTTGCCTCCAGGCATGGACAGAAGTGCATATGAATGAGGCTGATTTGAGAGCTGTCTGTTACCTCCAGGCATGGAAAGAGGTGCATATTAATGAGGCTAACTCATCAGTGCTCACAGGAGAGATGCAAGCAGGGAGCTAATTAGTAGCCTGTGCTAATCTCCAAAATTGCCTTCACAGGGACTTTGAAGCCTTTGCTAATCTCTGAAGGCAACTTTGGAGATTGCACCCCCTGTCCCCCAAAGCACCTGAGGTAACAGGCAGACCCCTTGTTGTCCAATAAAGATTTGCCACATGGGTGCTTCAACGTTTCCACAGCAGGCAGGCTCGCATCCATTGCTACTGGGTGCTAGACCACCCATGGAAACACATTTTTATTTATTTTATTTATATTTCAATTTATATGCCGCCCCATACCCGAGGGTCTCTGGGCAGCTCACAACATTTAAAACAGATGTATAAAAACAGTATCAGAAAATAAAACAAATTTAAAAATACAGTTTTAAAAGTACAAAACAGTTAAAAACATCAGTGGTTTTCAGTGAGGGGAAGTGTGGGGAACATTTAACCAAAGGCCTGTGTGAATAGGAACGTTTTCACCGCCTTCCTGAATAAGAACAGAGAAGGGGCCTGACGCACCTCAAGGGGGAGACCATTCCACAGCCTGGGGGCCACCACCGAGAAGGCCCTCTCCCAGGTACCCACCCGCCTAACTAAAGAAGGCGGAGGGATCACCAGAAGGGCCTCCCCTCCAGATCTAAGAACACGGGCAGGTCGATATGGGAGAAGGTGCTCCTTTAGATATCTGGGACCCAAGTCATTTAGGGCTTTATAAGTTAAAGTTAGCACCTTGAATTGGGCTCGGTAGTGAATTGGCAGCCAGTGCAGTTCTTTCAGAACCGGCGTAATATGCGACCGGCTAGATGTTCCTGTCAGCATTCTAGCGGCTGCATTTTGCACCAGCTGCAACTTCCGAACCGTCTTCAAGGGCAGCCCCATGTAGAGCGCGTTACAATAGTCCAGCCTGGAGGTTACCAGAGCGTGGATAACTGTGGCCAGGTCATCTCTGTCCAGGAAAGGTTTCAGTTGACGTACCAACCGTAGTTGGGAGTAGGCACTCCTGGCCACGGCCTCCACCTGAGCTTCAAGTGTTAGCGCAGAGTCCAGGAGTACCCCCAAATTTCGCACCTGTCCCTTCCCGGATATTGCAACCCCGTCAAGGACAGGGTATCTCCCAACTACTTGGACCCGAGAGCCTGTAACACACAGCACCTCTGTCTTATCTGGATTCAGTTTCAATTTATTGGCCCTCATCCAGCCCATTACCGCCTCCAAGCACCTGTCAAGCACTTCAACCACCTCTCCTGATTCAGATGGCACAGAGAGATAGAGCTGGGTATCATCTGCATATTGATGACACCTCACTCCAAAACTCCTGATGATCTCTCCCAGCGGCTTCATGTAGATATTAAATAACATGGGAGATAAGATCGACCCCTGGGGAACCCCACAAGTGAGTTCCCAGGGTGTCGATTCTGTCTCTCCCATCACCACTATCTGAGATCGGCTCTGGAGATAGGAGTGGAACCAATGCCAAGCACTGCCTCCAATTCCTAAACTCCGAAGCCTCTCCAGAAGGATACCGTGGTCAATGGTATCGAAAGCCGCTGAGAGGTCCAGGAGAACCAGCAGGGTAGCATTCCCCCTGTCTTTCTCCCGGAGGAGATCATCAACCAGGGCGACCAAGGTGGTTTCCGTGCCATGACCGGGCCTGAAGCCGGATTGAAATGGGTCTAGATAATCAGCTTCTTCCAAGCATGCCTGCAGCTGAACAGCGACAACCCTCTCCAGGACCTTGCCTAGGAAAGGTATGTTAGCTACCGGGCGATAGTTGTTTAAGTCTTCTGGATCCAGGGAGGCCTTCTTCAGGAGGGGACGTACCACAGCCTGTTTAAGGGCCAATGGAACCGCCCCCTCCCTCAGAGAGGCATTTACCACTTCCTGGATCCACCCGGTCATACCTTGCCGGCTAGCTTTAATCAGCCAAGAAGGACAGGGATCTAGAGAGCATGTTGTCGGCCGCACCCCTGCAAGCAGCTTGTCCACATCCTCAGGCCGCAATAATTGAAACTGATCCAAAATAATTGGACCAGACAGTTCTCTGGACACCTCCCTCAGACTATGTCCAATTGTGACATCTAACCCTCTGCGAATCTGAGCAACTTTGTCCTCAAAGTGCTTTGCAAAACTGTCACAGCAGATATTAGATGGCTGAGGCTCACGCCTCAGCTGGCCAGATTTAGTAAGGCCATTCACTACTCTAAAGAGCTCTGCTGGACGGCTACTCGAGGACGCAATGGCAGTGGAGAAAAAACTGCTTTTCGCCGCTGTCACCGCCACGTGGTAGGCACGATAGTGTGCTCTAACTCGTGTTCGGTCAGATTCGCAGCCAGATTTACGCCACTTGCGCTCTAGCCGTCGACCTTCCTGTTTCATGGCCCGAAGCTCCATGGAATACCAAGGAGCTTTCTGGGCTCTACAGGCGGGCCGAGGGCACTTGGGAGCGATCGTGTCGATAGCCCTGGTCATCTCCTGATTCCATAGAGAGGCCAGAGCTTCTACAGGAGCACCAGACATGCCAACTGGAAAATCCCCCAGGGCATTCAGGAATCGTTGAGATTCCATAAGTCTCCGGGGGCAGACCATCTGAATAGGTCCTCTGTCCCCACAGAGGGGGATTGGCACTGTGAGTCCAAACCTCACCAGCGAGTGATCCGTCCATGACAACGGGCTAACAGTCAGCCCTCCTATCAACGGATAATCATCAATTCGCTCTGAGGCAAAAACCAAGTCCAGGGTGTGGCCTGCCATATGCGTCGGACCAGATACAAACTGAGACAGCCCCATGGTTGTCATGGAGGCCATAAAGAACTGAGCTGGTCCACTGAGCTGGTCTACTAGATCCGGATTAAGGGAAGTACCCATTCCTTAGATCCGGATATTCTTAGATTCAGATTAAAGGAGCGTGGTGGAAAAACACCCATTGATTATTAAACTAAATAATAGTCTCCCTCAGTGTCTGTAGGACAATAGGGGTCATTTTCAACCAGACTGATAGCTGTGGTTCTCTAACAATCAGTTCTGGTACAGGAAACCAGAGACAAGAAACTACTTCATTTTGTGAGCATAATAAGAGTCTGACTATTGCTGCATCTGCAAAGGCTGAAGAGGTTCAGGTGGAACCACTATGACTGGAGTGATTCCAGCTGGGGCACTCTACCTGGCTCAGAGCAAGGTTATCCCCTGCTCCATTCTTGGATTAAATTGCTTGATCCAGTCCAAGAATGGTCCAGTCAAAATCTGGCTGGATAACATATGGTGCATGAAAATGGCCACAGTGGCCAAGAACTGCACAGAGAAACCCAGCAGTAGGACATGAGTAAACCCTTGATCTGCTCACAATATCCCAGCAACTGGCCTTCAAAGGCATATGACCTCCCACTGCCATCATGGCTAGTTAATTTCACTTCAAGGTGTCTTCAGTGGTTGCAGCCCTTGGTAGTGCAACTGCAGATTGCATCCAGACCGTGCCCAGACGTCCCTGTGATATGGACCAATAGGCTGGGCTATTCTGGACCTGGGCTTGGGCCTTAGATGGGGCTGCCATTGACTGAACTAGCATGCAGGTGGTAGGTCACTGCCCCAGGATATATTTCAAAATAAGGCCCAGTACAGAAAGGCTATTAATGTTTGTGCCATATTGGATTGCATGATGGAGGAAAAGTGGGAAAATAAAAAAGCACTGGGAATGAAAACTGAGAGCAGCATTAGAGAAGATGGCTTTCTAAAGCTGTTGGTCCAAATTGCAAGAACAGTATACACATATAGTAGAATGTCCTTTAAAATTAGGATTATGTATGTAATAGGGGTGTGCACAAATGCAATATTTGGGATTCAATTCAATTCGAATCGAATATCCAAAAATTTGATTTGATTTAAAATTCAAATTTAACCAAATTTGATTCAAATTAAGCAAATTCAAATCTATTTGTTTGGATTTTCGATTTGAATTTGCACTTACGAATGTCGACAACATTCGTATGTGCCTGTACGGATCTTTCCTGCATCCGTACGCATCTTTATGCATCCGTACACATCCATATGCATCCTGTAGTTATCCCGTATGCAAGCTGTCCCATACAGATCTATACAAATGTGTATGTGGGAAAGATCCGTATCTGCAAGTATGCATCATGTACAAACCTGTACACATGTGAATATCCTGATAATTTGAATGAATAGATCCAAAATGTGAAATTTGTTTGAACTTTTAAATTAGAATTTATGGACATTTGATTCAAATTCGAATGCTGAAATTCAGGCAAATTCGATCAAATCTCAAATATCTTCTAATATTTGTGCACATCCCTGGTACGTAAAATGATTTCATCATATAGAAACAAAATTTTATTCAAAAAGCAATATTTCTTTCCTTAATATTTTGACTTAAAAAACAACCACTTCCAGCCTAGTTTTTATTGTTAACGTACTTTCTGTTTATTTTGTACTACTTATTATTTATTTTGGAAGTGACATTTGGTAGATAATGAATCTCTAGTCAAAACACAGCCTAAATCATCATGGGCAAGTGCAGAGCTTCCTTTAAGTTAACATCTATGCAGGGTTGCTTTTGAAATATGAGATGGTGCATGCCACACCTATTTTCAGACAGAAGAAGGGAGGGAGGGAGGGAGGCTTACAATATAAATCTGCCCATACATGCATAAAAGCAATGGGTGCATGATTGTCTTAGTTGTTTAAAGGGGGGAGCAGCCATTCCCCCTTTAAGTGTGTTTGAGCAAGAGGTTATTGTGTAGTCTTCTATCAATGTCACCAACACTCTAATAACATTTTTAAGGATGACTTCTTTTCCTGCCCCAGATATTATTCTTCTCTGTTTCAATCCAGCAAACGACATGACATTAATGAATGCTCTACACACTGAATGGCAAGTATACTGTCACATACAGCCTGATTCAAAAATAATAATAATAAAATAATAGTTAAGGCAGCATATACTACATGCCAGATGGCTGACTCCCATGGGTTAATGAGTGCACCTAAATTCTGGATGATATAAAATGTCCTGCGGATATTTCTTTACATACAAGGTCTGCTGTCTGTTAATTTACATGTGTACTGTAATTTTGCATCTCTCTTTCGATCGATCCTTGGAGAATTGTGGAAGAGTTGTGACTTTGCTTTGTCCATAAATGATTAGTATATTCTTTCTTTCTTTCTTTCTTTCTTTCTTTCTTTCTTTCTTTCTTTCTTTCTTTCTTTCTGTCTGTCTGTCTGTCTGTCTGTCTGTCTGTCTGTCTTATTTTTCCCTCACTAATTGACAAATATGCTTATAAGTGATTAGATATGACTGGATTTTAATTGAACCTTTAGTCTGTTCGAGTCCCAAAGAAAATAATTCACAAGTGTGGAACAGTTGATTTGTGCAATGAATGACTTATCACTGCCACAGACAGAATGATAATTCTTGTCTCTATTCAAGAAAGGGTCTGTTTGTGCTTAACTGAGTGGGATGGTATAACAATACTATCCAGGTCCAGAGTGCATCTGCACTCCAAGTCCTTGTCCAGTCCCTAACCAGACTACCAGCACTTCAGGTTTGGATGGGCAGGGTGGCCCAGCCAGATCACCTTGACAATGGCCATGGATGCGTGGGACAAGGGGTGTTTTTCCACTGTCACTAAAAGTACCCATTAAGTACCCATTAATGGGTATGTAATGGCATTTTTGTACCCATTAATGGGTACTTTTAGTGACAGTGAAAAAACACCCAAGTTTTTACTAATGACAGCTAATGACAATCAGGGAAGCTGGAGGGAACTTCTGGATGCTCCAGATCAGTGGAGGTGACACGGCATACGGATTGACGTTCCCTGGAGCAGTTGTAGCTGCTCCATACAGGCAAGTGTGAACATCCCCAAATGCATTTTCCACCTCATTTTATCCTCCTGCAAACTTGTCCCATATCTAACCTAGTCACAGCTCCTCTAAGGGTAATGCACTTGGTTTAAACCCAAGGGAAGTGGTGTCTGCATGCTAGCAGTGCACTTGTAGCACTCCTCAAGTGTGCCTGAGGGCTGCAAAATACTCTTCCCCATGCAAGCCGTTTGGTGCCAATTGGGCACCAATTGGGCTGACATGGGACCAGGTGTGGGAGAATCTCCACTGTCTCCATACCTTTCCCAGTAATGTGGACTGGGGGTGGGCTGGGGCGGATTCAGTTGTCCCCATGCTAACTGCACCAATGCCCAGGAAATTCTTGCTTTACTTCAATTTCCAGGCAAGCTACTTGCTTGCCTGGAAATGGGAGTAAAGGCAAAGCCTGTCATCTGAGACCCTCTTCACAGTCCCAGCTGAAAGGCTTGCTTTACTCTGATTTCCAGGCAATTGGAGTAAAGCAAAGCTTATCAGTTGGGACCCTGTTCACAACTGCTCACTTGTATGGAAACAGGAGTAAAATCAAAGCCTGTCAGCCGGGAGGTCCTTGCTTGCCTGGAAATGGGAGTAAAAGCAAAGCCCATGATCCCAGCTGACAGGCTTCCTCCCTTTCCCAGGAACAGGGAGTAAGCAAGCATCTTGCAGGATCATGAACCCTGTGTTCACAATCCTGGCTGACACCCTTTGCTTTTACTCCCTTTCCCAGGGAAATTGAGTAAGCAAGTCTCTCCCATCCCCAGGCAAAATCTCAACATGCTAAGGAATGCATGCCAGGACCCCAAACCGTGCTCGGACTTCTTTTTTCAGGTACCAAATTTGGTCCTGGTTTGGCAAGGGTTTGGAAATTTGGTCCATGGAAATTGGAGCAAATCTAAAATGCATGGGGACTCCCCTTGCTGATCGGGACTAAACATGCATGAGGATGTGCCCTTAGAGGCATTCTTTCCAAAGAGCAGGAAAAAGGACTCAAGCGCCCTCACCCTTGCTGTGTAGATATACAGTGGCTAGATAAACATCTTACTTGGGCCTCAACCTATCTGGATGTCTTTTTGGACACCCAGAAAATGGCTTTCATCTAGTGTCATTTTCAGTGCACACTCTCTCTTTCAAGGTGGAGAACAACTCTGATTCCCCCACACTGCAGATTTGGATAAGGGTAAGCCACATATCTGTAGGTGCCACATTCACACCTCTGGAGTTGGATCAGTGCTCCTGCCTTTGGAGAATCTCAATTTCCCATTGTTGAGATATAACCTGGAGAACTCAGCCCTATCAGAACATGGAGCTCAATTCTCTCATATTGAAGATGTTCACTGCTTGATCTGTTTCAGTCTAGGATAGAGAGATTGCAATTCAACACATGGTTCAATCTGAAAGGACTGTTATCGATTGTTTTTAAAACTGTATTACAATTTCTTTCAGCACTGTGCCTTTTCCCTATTCTTCATGCAGGTTACATTTTGTTTGTAATTTTTGCTCGCGTGAAATCATGGCAAGATATTGAGCACAGATTTTCTTTGAGCTATCATCAGTGTCAACTGAGTCTTTCTCCTGAGAAATCACAGCTAATTTCAACACTAGTGTCATGCTGTATGAGAGAAATCTGAAGTTTTTGTTGAAGAACATATCTACTTCTGCAACTTGAGAAGAATAGGTAGCCAGTACACACAATTATAGCACAAAGATATAAATATCATTCAATTTTTTGTGCTAAGAAGATTTCAAGGACCAATACATCCAGACCAGCTGAGGTAGAAAAGCACACACTTAATAAGAAAGCCTAATGCAAGACCACAATGGTGCAGTGGAATGTTCTAAATTTCTGTGTTTTTTTTAAAGACATATCAAAAGAGGCACCTCAAAGAGACACCGTGTGGCCCTTGTGTTCCCAATCCTTTCCTAATCCACCTTTTAGAGCACAGCAGAGGGAGACAGCAGAGTGGTGTGTGAGCGGTGTGTGGTGTATTTCAAAATTATTTATTTATTTATTTATTTATTTATTTATTTATTTATTTATTTATTTATTTATTTATTTATTTATTTATTTATTTATTTATTTATTTATATCCTGCCCCATATCACAAGATATCTGGGCAGCTTACAATAAAAACCCGTATACAAAAAACACGTATACATACATTTTTCTATTTTTATTTGTTTTTATTGTGACATTATTGAAACCTGCCATGAGACCCTTGGGTATGGGGTGAGGTAGAAATATAAATAATAAACAAATAAATCATGTTGGGAATGCCTCAGAAGAGTCTGGCATTCCCAATACAGTACTGAAACAATTTCAGGTTTCACTGCACATCTGGAGGCAGCCTCAGAGTGGTTCATAAAACATCAACAAAAACGTACAGATATCATTTACATGAAAAGTTATTAAAATCATGGAAGGGAAAGGAAAACATTCATGTTGGGAAGGTTTGGGTAAAAAAGTCTTCAGTAAGCTGTATAGTTCAGAAAACTGTATAGTTTTCGGTGCCTGGTCAAAAGATCTTTTCACCCAGGCTTTTGTTGTTTAATTAGCTTCCCCACAGTGCTGTCCTGTTAGGGAGGGGGTTAATATTTTTAATTATGTTTTAATATTTTACATGATTTATTTTTATTTTTACCTGCTCTGGGACCATGTGGTGAAAGGTGGGATGGGTAAACAAACAAGCAAATAAATAAACAAATAGCTCCTGAACGCCTTTAGTGTAGGTGAACAGTAAATATCAGAGGGTCGACTCTTCTAGAAGGTGGATACCATCACTGAGTAGGCCTTACTATGGGTAGCCACAAGATGGCATTCAGCAGCACAACCCAATGACCTTAGCAATTTCACAGTCTAGAGAGAGTTAGTTTGCTGAGTAACTTGTTTCCAAGTTGTTACAGGATTTATATTGTCTAATATAAAACCTTGAATCTGGCCCAGTCCCTAACTTGTAACCAATACAAGTGCTTAAGCGCATGCATGATAAGATACCCCACTTAGCAAACTGGCTGCCATATTTTGCATTAAGTGCAGCTCTTGGAGGAGGTGATTGAGGATTTCACATGAGTTCTTCCTTTTTGTGGGGGAAGAACTCGGAACAATATGTATAGCCAAGGAAATCTAAAAGGAACAGATCTACACATAAACAGAGGACAATATAAACTACAGTTCCAATTTCCAACTATCCTCTTTTTTTCTAGCAACATACAGAATAAAATCATTAATGACAATTTCAAATAATGTCCTCAAAATGAGCAATCTTGTGAGTTTCATTATAAACCTTTTATATTACCATTAAACTAATCGGAATTCTTGTAGAGCAATCATTATCTTTTATTGAATGACCACTGAATTTGGTTGCTCATATTGCTTTTCAGTTAAAATGGAAAACAGTCACAGATGACTAAATAATGCATTGTAGCAGCAGTTGGCTCCATGAAAGCTGATAACATTAACAGATATTTCATCACAAAAATGCAACTTAACTTCTTGTTAAGTTCTTGATTCCATCTGTTATTCAAGAAGTCTCTTCTCAGGTCTTGATTACAATCTTGCCATGTTGTTTCCCTTCCTGTATCTCTCCACCCTGACATTTTCTTTATATGGTAAGTTTCAGGACAGAAGAATACATACAAACATACATACATACATACATACAAACAAACATACATACATACATACATACATACATACATACACACACACACACACACGTATGAGTTGGCTTTTCTTCCATGCTTTTCTCACCCATTTAAGGGGACTCAAAGCAGCTGACAAAGCTTTGCATTCTTCTCCTCACACCAGATACCTTGTGAGGTAACTGGGGCTGTGAGAACTCAAAAGAGAGCTGTGACTAGCCCAAGATCACCCAGCTGGGTTCATGGAGGAGTACAGAATGAAACTCAGTATTCCCAGGTAAGAGTCCGGCTCCTTAACCACTAGACCATTACTATCACTTTTAGGAGAAACCTGCCTATGCAACATACTGTTGAAGACTATCAAGCTTCCACTAAACACTTAGGTGTTTTTGTTTTATCTTGGGACATCTGGTCGAGAAGAGATTCTGCACCACATTGAGGAAGTAATATATTCTTCTAAGTTCTTCCATATTCTTCCCAAGTTCACTCAAGATTTATCTGAAACTGATGCACACTCCTGTTATAACCACTTCTTTAATTAAAAGGACAGTGTAAGGAACTGTGGCCTTTTCCAGACTTCCCTCTACAATACTGGGGCAGGGCGGGATGCTGGAATAAGCAACCTGTTCCACTCTGGGAAAGGTTGCTGCTGAAACAGGATGGGACCATCTGCATTGGGATGACCCATTCTGCTCCAGCCAGGGCTGCTGTCTCTGAAGAGTGGCCCTGGGAGTAGGGGTGTACATGATTTTTTTTTTTTTTTTTTGTGGTTCCACTTTGCCTCAAATAGAGCCACTTTGAATATGGTAGGATTCAAATTCACTGCAAAAGCTCTTCGAATTTGCTTTGAATCCCTCCTGCCAGTTGCAGCTCCGAATCCCTTCATAATCTGCTTTGAATGCACTCTGAATCTGCTTTGAATCTGCTGCAGATGTGACTGGGCAGCTGCTTTTCTGCCATCTAATCTTTGTGAATATAATGAAGCTTCAAACAAATGCAGGAAAGCATTTGCTTCACATTCGAATGTCAGTCTTTGAATATAGTGAAGATTTGAGATGCATACAAATTGTGAACCTGATGAATATTATTCACTCATCCCCAACTTAGAGGCACCACAGAGCCTCCAAAAGTGGGGAATGAAAATTCTTGGCCATTGCTGTTTTAGGGTTGGCACTTTTTGTGGTATTTTCTGGAGCACTGCCAAAAAAGATCCCCCATGGTATACAGAATCACAGGGATGAGCATCCACACAACCTTCATAGTCTGATATACTAAGAATGGCCCACTTATAAATCTCTACGGATGGACCGGAACAGGAGTCCAACCCAAGATGGTCTATAGCCTAGTCCAGTGCAGACAGGCCATACCAAAGACAGGCTGGGGAGGGACTACTCTGGTCCACACTAGTATGTGAGCAGCAGGTCCCCAAACCTTTCCAGGTTGTCCATCTACTGTGCCACATTTTTTTGCATTCGAATTTGATTAGAATGGAATATTTGAATATTCAATTCAAATTGAAATTTGAAAATCCAGATTTTTCAAATTCCGATTTGAATCCAAATTATCCAGATCCATATTTCTGAAAATCCAATTCAAACTCAAATATACAAATGTTGGGAACATTCGCATACAATTTTTGAATCCATTTGCATCCCATTTTTATCTCATTTGCATTCCGTTTGAATCCCATTTGCATCTCGTATTATAGGTGCAAATAGACCCAATATTTGGATGCGATATATGACGATGAATTCAGTCAAATTATTCAAAAATCCGTATTGGATTTTCGAAAATCCGAATTCAACTGGATTTGAAAATTTAGATTTTTGAAAATCTGATCTGAATTTAAATGTTGATATTTGTCGAATTCGAATTGGATTTCTGAATTTTCGGGTATCCATGTACATCCCTTCCTTGGAGGCACTTTAAGAGACAGTGTGTGGCTTCTTTAATCCACCTTTTGCACTGAATGTTAAGAGGGAGGGGAAGGAGGCAGTTGGTGTGTGAACAGTCCTACCTTCAGGTCTTCTCTAAGGTGGCTCATAGATGCTTTGTTTGTGTGTGGTGGTACTGAAGTCCTTATATCTGCTAAATGTGAACATTTTATTGTGGCATTTTCTTGGAGGCAAAAAACTCCTAGGATCAGAATGGCAAGGCAATTTTCTGTGTCTTTCTTGAAGCAAAAGAACATACCTGGAAGTGAATTTGGACAAGCGAGAGTTAATTATCTTGTAACGAACCGAAACATAGTTAAATACTACATCACACATTACGAATTTTATGTCACCACCCTATCATGACTTTACCCTAACCCATCCCTATCTTCACACTCATTAGGATATAATGCATATTCATGGCCCTGATTATATAGCCACTTTCTTGACTTGTTTTAATTGTGCATAAAGACACTCTGAGACAGGATACCTGACCTTTTCAAGATCATTTTCTCTCCATTACTTTTCATAAAGCTATTAACTTGTCGCCTTCCATAAGACTGCAATAATTTATTTCCCATTAATAATAATAATAAAAAATCCCACTGCCATGCAAATTAAAATTTATTCAGCAAATAGAATTCTTTGGATTATTTTCTAATGGCTTTAAATACTTCCATTTTAGGAAGAAAAATAATATTAATGGGTGCAGGCTGAGTGGATAATTGCAGACATGGTTGAAAAACGAATATGCAACTGAAGCAGTAGCTTTCTCCTCAGCAATTAGCTTCAAAGTGTTGCTTTACTCATTTTTTTCCATATGTACTACACTATTTATATCTGGGAATATCATTAAAATATACAATGTTCCCCATTGTGCACAAAGCAGAAACCCAGTTACCTAATATATAAACAACAATAAATAAAAATTTCACCATGGTTTAAAAAAATACTCCAATTCACACTTGGTAATGCTCAAGGTGATCATAGATTCCAGGGTAGGTGGATTAGATTTATAGGTGGTAATAATAAGCCAAATAAAATGATAGGTTACTCTTCTTTTACTTGCTGCAGATTTACTATATATATATTTGATTTATACGGAATTTCTTTGCAAGAATGTTTGCAATCACCAATGACCCTGCACCTGAGAAAAAGGACAGCAAAAATGAGATAAACGGAACATGTTAATTTATGTAGATGCAATTAGAAAACCATATATTATAATCTAAATAGAAATATCTACTACTTGACATAGTTTATGTGTTTTGTTTGAAACATATTTATTCATCTCCCACCCCAGGGTTCCAAACATGTTCACAGCAACAAAGTAAAACTTCAGCAAACCAACCTCTTCTTAGGATTCATCAATATATATTAAAATCAGAGTAAAAGGCAATTAAAATTTAAAAGCAATGTGTGGGAAGAGGCTATTCACACCATGAAAGCCTGGCTGAAGAAAAATTATTTTGATAGGCACCTGAAAGTTGGAAATGAAGGAACTTCACAGCTATTAGAGGAAAAGGATTCTGAAAATGATCCCTTAGCAGAGATAACATGTCTACTCATAGCTATAAGATGTTCATTAACTTGGAACATACAGAAGATTATCAGTGCTGGATTCCCTCTTCAACTGCCATGCAGGCAGCCATTCTGCCACGAGGCTGCAGGAGGGAGCATTTTATGGCCATATGTTGCCCAGCAGACCTAACCTGCTGTTAAGTTCCCCCTTTCTCTCCCAATCCACTTTTCCTCATGTAGCATCTCTTGTTTAGTTATAAGCCTGAGGGCAGGGAAGTGTCTGATGTAATATATTGTAAACCACTCAGAGTCTTTATAGACATAAGAGTGGCATATAAATAACCCAAACAAATAAACAGACCAACAAACATTGTGATTCAGTGCCGACACATTGTAATGATGCTGATCCTGGGTGGGAAATGCCCACAAAAAGCTTGGGTATATGGGCGGTGACCTGAATGCTTAGGCTGTGATCAGACACAGCAATAAAAGCATCCCTGAGGCAGCTTAGGGAAGGCTTCAAGATGGGATTCTTCACACACCACTCTTTCCCTCCCCCTTTCATGAACATTCACTGCTAGAAAAGGTGGGAGCACGAGGGTCACACGCTACTGTCTCTGAGGTGCCTCTGAGGTGTTTCTTTTGTTATGTCTCTCTGAACACACAGCCTGAGGTTAACTATTTGTTGTTTTGTTCACTTTGACAGTGGATCAAATTATATGGTCTTTAGGTGGATCAAAATGTATTTTTAAAATATGTTTGAGTAATTGCTTTATCACGTGTTGGGACCCACACTGAGTGAGGGGCAAAATACATATGCTATTAAACAAACAAACAATTCAGGAAGGCCAAATGGGGAATGAGGTTGTTAGTAAGTCCAGTTTTTCAGCTTTACACTGCACCCTAACAGATGCTGCAGTATACGGTGATGAGACTTTTATTATGTAGAAATAACCAAGCTGTACATCTCTGTCTAGTCATTAAAATACTGATGGTAGCTTTTTTGAAGGCTCAGCAGTTGGATTTGAATTAAAAGTTCTTGGATAGAACATGTGTGCCAAGCAGGCTACAGCAGGATGTGTTCAAACACAGAAATGAAGGATTGCAGCTGGGCTAAGGACCTTTCATACATTCCATGGTGGCCAATGTTTGTACTGTGAGCACTGTCCCCTCCACAAACCTAACTAAAGCCTGTCTTGCATCCAGTGCAGTGTGGATGTTCCCATCTGGAACCATCCGCAACACTGTAGCAATGGCCATGCGCACGGGGTCACTGCTGTGGCAATCAGTGAAATGGGACCTGACGCTGCAGTCACAGCTGCACCACACTCTCATAAAAAGCAAAGGCATTTATTTATGTTTTGATGGATATTAATCCTGTACAGCACCGACTGGCAATCTTTCACTTGAATGTATGGAGCTGTAAAACAGAACTTATACTCAATGTATAAGGGTTACCCAACCTTAAAATCATCTTCTGTGGTCTTGGCAACCTTGGGCCTTTCACTTTCAGAGGTATGTTCACTGATCACAAAGCAATATTCCCATTCTTTGGTGGGACTGACATGCTACAATCATACCTCACGTTTTTGTAGATAGCTAAGAATTAGCACTTCAGGCAAGCCTTCTAAGTAGTGTTTTATTTTATTTTTGGATTCCTGATGATGCTGGAAAAGAAAAAAAAGGAGGAGGAGGAGATGAATTAGATTAACATTTTGAGTACACCTATAATTTTCAAAGGAATATTTAAGATTTTTTTAAAAAATGGAACGCAGGAGAAGCATTAACACCTAGGTTTTAATCCACATTCACTATGCCTTCAGAGGAAGAAAAAAACACAGCAAAGAGAGGAGTCATTTTCTTTTCACGAGGTGTGAATGCAGCCAGGGTGATTTTAAGAAAAATTGTTTTGGAAAAAAATGTGTTTCTTATATGACCAAAACAAAACAAAACAAAAAAACACAGTATTCCAGTATTGCTGTGATTGTAAAGTATTATGTCTGTAGATTTTACATTTCTAAAATCTGATTTACAGTCAAACTGAATACACCATACATAGAGATAGACATGCACACACATTGTCAACAGCATTCCCAAGGTGTTCTTTGGCTGACCTCTGGCTGGCTAGTGGTTGGGTTTGTCAGAACAATTCAATGACACCTATGTTGGTGGATCAGATTGGGGGAGACTGTTTGCTGGTTACCTTGCTCCATGCAAATCAAAAATCCAGATTGAGTTCTAGGCCTTTTCTGCACTGAGGGCACAGAGGATTTGGGTCAGTCACCAGATCCACCAATCAAGACCCTAGGGAGATGAGGGTCAGATGAGTGCCATCTGCACAGATGAAACTAATCCAGATCAACCCTCCTATGGCTGTGAAGCTTGCACAGTGTGGTGCAAGCTTTGCAGCTGCTCCCTCATACCCAAGTGACAGTTTCTACGAATGGGGCATTGAGTTGAGAGTAAACTCCGTGGGAGGAAGATCTCTCTGCTATAACTAACCAGAAAATAACTGGGATTTTGACAAAATAACCTGGGAAAACTGCTGCTATGCTGTGGTAAGTGTGGGAGGTAAGTCCTCTGGTTTTTGGACAGTTTTGGGGGACTGCTTTTAGAAGCCAGCTAAAATAAAACCTAGGTCAGTTTAGGTGTGGTCAGCTCAGGTTACTCTAGGCAGATTCCTAGGAGATCACATCAAAATAACAAAAGGGACAAAGCATTAGCATTAGCAAAGAGGGCTAGCCACTCCTGAGCTTGTGGGAGTGCCTTAGTTTCAGTTTGAACTTCAGTTGAGAGTAAACTCCGTGGGAGGAAGATCTCTCTGCTATAACTAACCAGAAAATAACTGGGATTTTGACAAAATAACCTGGGAAAACTGCTGCTGTGCTGTGGTAAGTGTGGGAGGTAAGTCCTCTGGTTTTTGGACAGTTTTGGGGGACTGCTTTTAGAAGCCAGCTAAAATAAAACCTAGGTCAGTTTAGGTGTGGTCAGCTCAGGTTAACGGCACGCGAAACATAATATAGCATAACCAAAGTTTATCTTAAAGAAAGTGTTTTAGAGTTTTTTTTTTTAGGTAATTTTTCATAAATAACACAAATCTATTAAATACAATGAAGGTAGAATGCCAGCAGGGGGAGGGGGGCTTCCCAGTGTTTTGCACTGAGTGTCATATGTATGACTACCTGCCCATGGGGCAGCAGTCGTGGGTATGTGTTCGGTGCAATGAGCTCCGGGCTCTCAGGGAACATGTTTCTTCCCTCGAAGCCAAGGTAGCGGACCTGGAGAAGCAGATAGAGAGTAGGAGGGCTGAGGGTGAGGTCTTCAGGGATGCAGTAGGAGCATCCCACTCCATGACAAGCAGCTCTCCGGCTGCCTCGGAGAGTCGAAGCCTCAGGCAGGGAGGACATCAAGCCGAGGAAGAGGGGCAGGCTCCCTTAGTTGGGACCCCTTCCTCAGTGGATGTGCCTGTGTCCTCTTGCACCGAGGATACTCCTCCACAGGTAGTGGGAGGGGGGCTTCTTGTAGTGGGAGATTCGATTATCAGGAATATAGAGAGCCGGGTTTGTGATGGGCGTGTTGACCGCATGGTGACTTGCCTGCCTGGTGCAAAGGTTGCGGACATCACGCGACATCTAGATAGGTTAGTAGACAGTGCTGGGGAGGAGCCAGTCGTCATGGTACATGTCGGTACCAATGATGTTGGGAAGGCGAGACGGAGCGTCCTGGAAGCCAAATTTAGGTTGTTAGGTAGAAGACTAAATTCCAGGACCTCTAGGGTCGCATTCTCAGAAATGCTACCTGTTCCACGTGCAGGGCCAGCTAGACAGGCAGAGCTCAGGAGCCTCAATGCGTGGATGAGGCAGTGGTGTCGCGAGGAGGGGTTTAGATTTGTAAGGAACTGGGGAACTTTTTGGGACAAGCCAAACCTGTACAAGAGGGACGGGTTACACTTGAACCAGGAGGGAACCAGATTGCTGGCGATTAACATTAAAAAGGTTGCAGAGCAGCTTTTAAACTGATCCCTGGGGGAAAGCCGACAGGAGCTGGGCAGCATCCGGTTCTGGAGAGCGCACCCTCAAGTGAGGAGGGCTGGAAACATGCAGAAAATGCTGAGCTAAGTGCGGGATTAGTTTCACATGTTCCTCGACGGCAGAACTTGGTCAAAAGGAATGAATATAAATGTATATATGCAAACGCCAGGAGCCTTCGAGCCAAAATAGGGGAGCTAGAAAGCTTAGTTATGGAAAATAGGATTGATATTATTGGCATAACTGAAACCTGGTGGACCAGCGAAAACCAATGGGATACAGTCATCCCAGGATACAAACTGTACAGGAAAGACAGGGAAGGGCGACATGGAGGTGGTGTAGCCTTGTATATTAAAGAAGAGATAGAATCTTATGAACTGGAATGTCCAAGTGAGTCTGGCTCTTCCACAGAAGCAGTGTGGATAAAAATACCAAGCCAAAAAGGAAGTCTAACAATAGGGACATGCTACCGTCCTCCCAACCATACGTCTGAAGGAGATGAACAATTGGAGAAGGAGGTAAAGGAGGTAGCCCATAAAGATAGGGTAGTTATAATGGGGGACTTCAATTATCCTCACATAGACTGGGTGAACTCCTGTTCAACTCAGGAAAGAGAGAGAAAATTCCTAGACCTGATAAATGACTGTTCCATGGAACAAATGGTCATGGAACCAACCAGGGGAAATGCAGTCCTGGACTTGATCCTAAGTAATGCTCAGGACCTGGTAAAGGACGTCACTGTAGCTGATCCAATTGGGAACAGTGACCACAATGCAATAACCTTCAACTTAAATACAGGGAGTAAGTTCTTAATAAAGTCTAACACAGAGACCTTAAACTTTCACAAGGGAAACTTCCCCAAAATGAGGAAATTAGTGAAAAGGAAATTGAAAGGGAAAGTCAAAAGAGTTAAATCACTTCAAAATGCATGGAGACTACTTAAAAACACAATAACGGAAGTGCAACTAGAATGCATTCCTAAAAGAAGAAAGGGGACTTCTAGGTCCAAGAAGAAACCAATGTGGCTCACAAATGCAGTAGATGAAGTCATTAAAAACAAGAAGAGTTCATTTAGGAAATGGAAGGCTTGTCCAAATGAGGAGAACAGGAGGGAACATAGACACTGGCAACACGAATGCAAGACGGCCATTAGGAAAGCTAAGAAAGATTTTGAGGAGCACATTGCTAAAAACATCAAAAGAAATAACAAGAACTTCTTTAAGTATATCAGAAGTAGGAATCCAACCAGGAGAGCAGTTGGACCACTAGATAGTAAAGGAGAGAAAGGGGTAATTAAAGAAGACACGGAGATTGCAGAGAGACTAAACGAATTTTTTGCTTCCGTATTCACGGAGGAAGACAGAAGACACATGCCAGTAGCTGAGCCTGTGTTTTCTGAAGAGTTAAACTGTACAGAAATAACCAAGGAAGAGGTCCTGGCATGTCTTAATAAACTAAATGTTAACAAGTCACCGGGACCAGATGGTATTCATCCAAGAGTCCTTAAGGAACTCAAATGCGAAATTGCCGACCTTCTAGCAAAAATATATAATCTTTCCCTAACATCAGGCTCCGTACCTGAGGACTGGAGGGTAGCAAATGTAACACCAATATTCAAAAAAGGATCCAGGGGTGATCCAGGCAACTACAGACCGGTTAGCTTAACGTCAGTTCCTTGTAAGGTGATGGAAACCATTATTAAAGACAAAATTAGTGTGCATATGGAGCAGCAGGCATTGCTGAACAAAAGCCAGCATGGCTTCTGCAAAGGTAAATCATGCCTCACAAATTTGTTGGAATTCTTTGAGAGTGTCAATAAACACGTGGATAAAGGTGAACCAGTAGACATTGTCTATCTGGACTTTCAGAAGGCTTTTGACAAAGTCCCACATCAAAGGCTACTGAGTAAACTCACCAGCCATGGAATAAAAGGACAGGTTCTGTCCTGGATTTGTGACTGGCTTAAGGGCAGAAAGCAGAGAGTAGTAGTAAACGGCAATTTCTCAGGGTGGAAAGAAGTAAAAAGTGGGGTCCCTCAAGGCTCAGTACTGGGACCAATGCTTTTTAATTTATTCATCAATGATCTAGAAAAAGGGGTACATAGTAAAATAGCAAAGTTTGCTGATGATACTAAATTATTTAGGGTAGTAAAATCTGAAAGAGATTGCCAAGAGCTCCAGAGGGATCTCTTAGCATTGGGTGAGTGGGCAACCAAGTGGCAAATGTGCTTTAATCTTAACAAGTGTAAAGTAATGCACATTGGGGCCAAGAATCCAAATTACGTCTATAAACTGATGGGGTCTGAGCTTTCTGCAACACGCCAGGAAAGGGATCTCGGGGTTTTGGTGGACAGTTCAATGAAGGTGTCAACCCAGTGTGCGGCAGCAGCGAAAAAAGCAAATTCAATGCTGGGAATAATTAGGAAGGGAATAGAAAATAAGTCAGCAAGTGTCATTTTGCCCCTTTATAAATCTATAGTGAGGCCACATTTGGAATACTGTGTACAATTCTGGTCACCACACCTCAAAAAGGATATTGTGGAACTAGAGAAGGTGCAGAGAAGGGCAACCAGAATGATTAAGGGTCTGGAACACCTCCCTTACGAAACCAGGCTGCAACGTCTAGGCCTCTTCAGTCTGGAGAGACGGCGTTTGAGAGGGGACCTGATTGAAGTATATAAAATTATGCACGGCATAGAAAAGGTGGATAGAGAAAATTTCTTTTCTCTATCGCACAACACTAGAACCAGGGGGCACTCTATGAAGCTGATGGGTAGGAGCGTAAGGTCTGACAGGGGGAAGTATTTCTTCACACAGAGGGTCATCGGCCTATGGAATGTGCTGCCAGAAGAGGTGGTGACAGCTACCAGTCTGGATGGCTTTAAGGTAGGGTTAGACAAATTTATGGATGACAGATGTATCAATGGCTACTAGAACGAATGCCTAGGTGCATCTTTCAGGCTGAGGGGGGGGGGAGGAAATGGGGCGCTTCTAGGGCCATCTGCTGGGACTCGAGAGCAGGAGAAGGTTTGTCCTTGTCTCTGCTTGAGATGCCCATGAGCATTTGGTGGGCCACTGTGTGCGACAGGATGCTGGACTAGATGGGCTGTGGCCTGATCCAGCAAGGCTTCTCTTATGTTCTTATGTTCTTATGAGGGGGAGTGATTGTTGGTGACATGCTATGGTGTACCGCATTGAAAATAACTTTCAGGAATTCCAGATCATAGAAGTATGCTGTCTCCCATGGCCATTAATCTGAATTTGATTTGAATTCGGGAAGGAATGTTTCCATGGCCACTGTAATTAATCTGAATCGAATCTGAATTTGGCACCCAGCGTCTCCATGCAGTTCCTTACTCCCAAATTTTATGAGGACTATCCTGCCTAAATCAGGAGAGAAAAAAAACTCCTGATGAAAACTAGACTCCGTCCCCTTTCTGGAGCTGAGTTCACTTTATTTCCCCCATATGGAGATGATACTGGGCTATTTGGGTTGGAGGTCTAGCATTCTGGCTAATGGCAGCCAGCTGTGGGTGGGTTCTTTGCAGATGCAAAGCTCCCCCCTCCATTGCCAGCCTCGCAAAAACTGTGTATGGCAGGAAAAAGGCAGAAAGAGGGGGGGGGGAAGAATTCTTGTTTTTTATTTAAAGGGGCTTTAAGAGATTCGCTTCAAAAATGCTTTTTAAAGATTTTTGTTGGGAACATGTATCTTGAAACATGTATCTCTTGCATATATCTTTTGTAACATGAAGCTTAGAAATGCTTGAGTTGATACAATGTAATTGCAAAAGGGAAAGCCATGAAAAGGGGAAAGTAATTAGGATCACGTTTGTTTCTTCCCTTGAAGACAGGGTTTGCGGGGGGGGGGGGTTACATTGCCTCACATGTCTGCATGAGCACACTTTTGACAAGTAATCTCAAAAGGTATGAAGGGTGTGAGAAAGAAAGTGGGATATGCATCTAGAATTTATTTTTTTAAACTACCATTTTTGCTTTTTTTCTTGCAGAAAGGGTTTGCATGGGGAGGGGAGGGGGGATTTGAAAGCCTTGCTTTTAATGTTTAAAACTAGTCCAAAAACGAGACAAAAAAGCTTCATAGGAATGGCTATATCTGGATTAATTGACGGATACTCAATCCAGATTAAAGGTAGTCCCCCAAAAAATAGTCCTGAGAGACTATTTCAGGACTAAATTTCCTGCCTGGGAATGCAGCCTATGCCTCTATGGTCCAGATTAGGCCCCTAAGACTGGATTGTAGACCTCATAATTAAGGTCTACTATAGATCTGGATCTGGATCTTGTTTTGTCCCATGCAGATGGATCAGGCCTAATGGTGGTGGTGGGGGGGGAAGGCTCCACAATCCAGATTAATGTGAGGATTTGGAGGCCCTGCACCTAGATCAGAGGCCCTCTGATCCAGACCAACACCATCATGCAGAAAAAGCCCTACTCCCTCACTGACTAGTCCCATCAATCCTTTTCTCTTTTTGAAGAATCCATATATACAGATGAAATAGACATAGATCCCTGCATCTCCATTCTTTGATGGACACCCAAGGCAGCTAGTCTCAGCTTTCCAATGGGGAGTTGCTAGAGCCCTTGGAGCCATCAAAGGCACCAACAGATCAGCGTGTGAGGAACAGCACCCAGGCCACCACCTTTCACACTGACAGAGGTCATGGTGAAGGTGCCATAATGGCAGAGACCACCTCCCCTCCTCCTCAGATACTTTCCATTGCTTGAGTGGAATCACAGCTCTCATGTCTTTACATTGTGTGAGGTTCCTCCAAATGTATTGTGGTGTGTATCTTAACTTGAATTGCACCCTGATAGTATGCCTGTTGTAAGGCAATGCCATGCTTCTGTGCATAAAGTATAATTTATTATACACCTTAGATCAGGCTTAATTCATTTTTCTTTCAATGGAAGTTTCAGATCCCTAGGTTTGTCTGTAACTGGTATAAACTCAGCAGATTGGCTGATGGAAGCAGTGATGAACCACCACTAAAATGACTGGCAGCCATACAATGATCTTTCTCTTTAAATCTTTACTGCTTTTGAGTTTTGTTCTGCTCCATTCATTCATTTGTTTGTTCATTCCTTCGTTCAACCCACCTACCTACATATCTTTCCAAATGTAGCTCAGGGCAGTTAACAAACTAAAAAAAATAAATAAATCACTTTACAAAGAATACAAAATATAGCAAAATCGTATAATAATGATGATAATATAGAACAGCACTAGAGATGGTCTTCTCTTATACGTGCCTGGTGAAGGGTAGAGCACCCAAGAGAGAAGGTTCTCCTTTCAACCTCAGCTGAAAGCAACCATAGTTCTTGCAAATGCTTGGGGGATGGTATAGTAAAGGCAAACAGGCTTAGCTGCAGGTCCAAGACCTGGTTTCTCCTCACAGTTTTCTTTCAAGTTGAATAATTTACACAACATCCTTTCCTCATTGTAACAACATCTTTTTGTTCCTCATTCCCTCATGTACTTGAGACTTCTTTTTCCATTGTCTTGGTTTGTTTCAAGAAAGACAACTAGCTTTCAAGAAAGACAACTAACTAAGCCTTAATATTAAAAATAAAATGTTCATGTTCAGTAAAAAAACAAGATTTAGTAGGATTTGATGGAGCACTAGTTTCTATTCAATGCCCACTCCAAGGGATGCAAATCAGCTCAGTGTGTACAAGAATGTGCAAAATCACATTCCTTAGGCATCCTCTGGCAGCCCTGCCTGACTGCACATTGATTCTATTAACGCTGCCTGTAGTGGGATCCAGTCTGTGGTGAATAATAAATATGCTTGTGCACTACTTGATAGGAATGATATTTATGACACAAGATCTCAATGGCATGGTTTCATTTTAGTAAAATAAAAATGCATTGGAAAATCAAAAAATAGTTTCCCTTTATGACCAATGCCCATATATGCCATTTCTCAGATATCATCTTTTCTATTTATTGTAAAATCTGACAATACAGTTCTTTATATCAATAGACCTAATGCAGATAGCTTATTGAACAGGGCATCCTATCTGCTTAAGTATCTGAAGAACCTCAGTAATGTACTGATGCTACACTATCAAAGGGTTATCATTAAAAGCAAGCATGCTACCAAGTGGGAAAACAGACTTATATTGCAATTACTTTCCTATTAGCTGCTGCCTATTGCTCCTGACAGGTATAAATTAGATCTCGCTAGGTTGCCTACAGATTAATGAGTTCCAAAATTGGCATTTAATTGTTTGGGAGTGAGAAGCTGAAAGAGAGGTATATGCAAAAAAGAAAAGAAAAGAAAAAAGGGGGGACGTCTTATACACCTGTGATTAGAAGATATTTTCTTTTCTTCTCCTTCACTCTTGGCATTGCATAGGTGATAGCTGACACTTCTATCAGAGGATTCCTTTCGACACAGCAGAAATTTGCAGCTGAGGCAAGGCCAGAATTAATAATCTGCGTGAGCAAACACACAGCTGCTGTTTGCGGAGAGAGATTCTATTAACGAACAGTGAATTCTCATAATTAGCTGAGCGGTTTCTGCAGCTGCCCGCCTGACCCCAGACTACACAAATTGTGTGTGGTGTTCGGCCTGTAAATCAATCTTACCTAATTACTATAAGCATTTTCCTCCAGTCTTAATGACTGGAGGGAGGAGAAGAAAAGGAAGACATTTCCTTGCACTTTCACATAGCAATATACCTCCTATTAGAAGCTCTTCTGTGCCTTGGTTCATATCTTGTGTATTTGAACGTCTAGGGAAAGAGGTGGGCTTCACAGTTTTGCATGCAAAGGATCATTCACATCAGCTGCCATGTGATCAGAGGTCTCCTGGTGCAAAGTGGCAAAT
Organism: Aspidoscelis tigris stejnegeri; assembly: GCA_023333525.1. Taxonomy (NCBI): domain Eukaryota; kingdom Metazoa; phylum Chordata; class Lepidosauria; order Squamata; family Teiidae; genus Aspidoscelis; species Aspidoscelis tigris. The sequence goes on along the minus strand of JALMGA010000004.1, from coordinate 30,349,424 downwards.
GAACCAATATGTGCACTTGTTATAAGGCAGGTCATGCTTCTGTGCACAAAATATCACTCATCATACACCTGCCTGGTCTGGCTTCATTTAAAATTATTCTTTCATAGACACAGTGAAAATATTAAATCCCTAGGTTTCTCTGATTAGATGGGCTGGCGGAAGCAGTGGTGAGCTACGGGCCATTGCATCATTGGTGCATACCACATGGCATTTTATGGCTATATAATGTGAATTACAGCCACAAACATGGCTGATTGTGGCTGTGCCAGTGAAAGGCATCAGGCAAATGCTTGAACCAGCATAGGAGGAAGACAGTGCTGTCAAAGCACTCAGACATGGTAAGTCCCACACTCTCCCTTCCAGGAGATCCCTTTGTGAAATGGAGGTCACATTTTATTTTGTGGTCCATACCCAACTTTCAGCAGTACCATTCACATGGGTAGAGTTGAAAAATATGTTGAATGATACGTAATTCAGTCTGTCCCTGTGAACAGAGAAATCTGCAGCTTGGGTTTGCTCTTCTTCTATTGTCCACTACCCACCTCTAGTGTGGAGGCATGGCAATGACAATAGCCACATCACACCTATATTGCCTAGACAATGGCCTTTAGCAGCTAAGTGCTTCGCACAGTTTCATGGCCAAGGAGCCACAGATACATGCAAAGGGAAGCAGTTTGCAGTGGTGTAGGACCTGCACAGAGCCTTTCTGGCAACATAAATGCATTATAAGGCGGAAACAACCCTACTTCCTGATAGTGCATTTAGTGCACTGGACAAGTGCAGCACCCTGGCAGAATTGCACTCATCCCCACTACCATGTCACCTTTAGGGTACTTGAATGACCGAGCAGAAGAACAAGCTTTTGGAGCTCTTTTTCTGCTCATGGCCATCAGTCATGCTGCCACTGCTGCTGCTTAATTTTCTCCTTGGTGGCCTCTCCAAATCTTCAAAAACAGGAAATAGCACACGAGGATTCTGCGTATGATAACCCCCTGTCAAGACTGCACCCAGTCAATGAAAGTGCCCCAACTGTGATCTTGACTGCCAGGAGTAGTGGGGAGCATGCAAAATGCACCCACCCTGCTGCTTTAAGATTAGTGCTATGGTCATAGCATTAATCTGAGTGTGCAGCGGAAGAGAGTGCTACACATGCAGTGCTTTCCCATTCTATCTTAACCTGCCATTAACTCGGTTATGAACAGGCTGGCATCAAAGCACTACAAACCAGCAAAGTCCCTGTTGGAAGTCAACTTGAAACAGGTTCACAATCTGCAAGAATCCTTCTTCTCTGGTTAACCCTTTGTAAGCATATCTCATTCTTTCTTGGGGCACAAATGTATCCTGCAACCAGAATAGCAGACAATAGCATCTTGGGATAAAGCAGTCCCCGTGATCTAAGTTTGTGTTAGGAGAACTGATGCAGATGTATAAATAAGTTTTGTATTTATTGCAAAAGAATTTAATGAAACAATGGCTTCTAATACTATTGTGTTAGATTTTAGAATATTTATTTAACATAAAAATTCATAGGAACTCTGAATTTGCACTTACTAATAAACTGATACAGCGAGATGCCGAGACCCCTTTTGGGCCTTTTTCTTTTGCATTTTGGTGAGGAACAGAGAGATCAGCAGCACCTCCACCACCACAAGCACATTTTGCCTACCTTGGATGGAGTGTACTCAGTCTAGGTGACCCAAAATGGCTGCCTAGTCAGGGACCACAGTAGACCTTTTTTAGAAGCACTACTGTGGTCTACTTGTGAGTAAACCAGTCCAGAAAAGTGTTTGGAGGGGTGCATGCCTTCATAGGCTGGTTTAACAGGTAAGACCCCTGCAGAGCTGCTGAAATAAGTCCCCCTGTGCTCTGAGAACAGGAGCATTAGTTTCTGGCCACTGGAGCCCTGTCAGCAGGACCTGAATCTCATATGAACTTTGGAGCAGCACTGGATGTGTCCCAGAACAGCAGTCCCATTTGTGGACAGCCTTGTACTGAGGCAGCTGGGCTGCTTTCATCTGGAATGGTTCAGTCCAGAGGCATTTTCGCATTACACGCGTTCCATTTGGAATGCGTGTAGAACGGGAAGCCTAAGGCACTTCAGGACGCTTTGATCATTCACACACAGGAGTGCAGGAACGCGTGTAAACGCGTTCCGGCGCGCCTGTGTGCAAATGCTCAAAGCGTCGTGAGCTGTCTTAGCCGGCAAACGCCGGCAAGGGGCGGGGAGACAGCTGAGGAGGCTCCCGCAGCCGGCGCTGGCTGAAAACAGCTGATTGTCAAAGCTGCGCCGGCGTGGGAGGCGAGCCCGCGGCTGTTAGGGAGAGAGAAGCAGGCGCAAATGCTTCTCCTACCGAATGCCTGCGGGCAGTTCGTGCACGCCCGAACACATGTAGAGCACTTTAAAGTGCTCTACATCTCGAATGCATGCAAGACAGCTCCGGACACGTCGCAGCGCAAGCCCCGCTGAGCCAATGCGTATGCCGTGTCCGGAGCTGTCTTGCACGCGTTCCAAAACGGCGTGTGCGAAAACGCCTCAGGTAAGTGTCTTTATCTCTATCAGTTGTGAACAATAGACAATTTTGAAAATTTCTCTGTAAATTCTAAATTAAAAAAAAGATTATGGTTTGCAAAAATAACTGCCAACCTGTTCATGAGATGTCCTTGGCCTTCTAAACTTTTCAAGACCTGTACCAGTAAAAAGGTAATAGATTTCACGTGTAAATGTTCCTAATTACAGTGGTGATTATTTTGTGTTCCTGACATTTCAGTGATGGCTGCAGAATTCCTAGCACTCTGATTAAATGGTCCATGGAATGAGCTGGTCATGGCATTAACCTACTTTGAGTTTGCTGATGCTTACACACCACAGAGTAGTACCTATATTCCCCCCATAGGACTAATCTTAAATACCTTTCCCCAAAGCAAACCCAGTTCACATTAGTAAATCTCCTGAATTTGATGAGAAAACCCATGGTTTGTATTGCATGGTACCAAAACTTCATCTAGACAGCACTTACTTATTTTGCAGTATTTGCATAATATAGAATAAGCACATCCAGACAAATTTTATTCCAGACTATCCATGCTTTATTCTGGATTATCCAAATAATGCAAAATAATGCAATTGCTGTCTGAATGAAGCTTAAGAATCTAGTTGTAAATCTTTTCAGTGGTAGACAAACATGAGATAATTCATTCTACCAGCTCTGCAGATAGGCCACAGTAAGCTTAAGCTGTGTCTTCACATGCCATTTTGGATGACTCGGTGGGCTGTTCTGAGGTGAAGAGTCTCCTTTTGTGGTGGTATCAGCAGCCCTGTGTGGTGCCCAACACCCCCCTGAGTTAGCTTGAAAGGAAGGTAGAAGAAAGACACAGAAGGTGAGTGGTGTGGTTGTGTATCAAAATGAAGGTGTGGAACCACTTGGGGGTACTCCAGTGGATCCACCTGTCTCCAGGCTCCAGCTCTTTGCTGCTGTGAGATGTGGTCCTTAGATAAACTGTGATATTACAGTCCTGTCTTGGACAATAAACAGTCAAATCTTACGAGAAGCTGGGGGGTTAATGTCTTTTCAAAGTAGCATTTTCCTTTGTAGCTGCAAAGGGTCTATTGTGCTGTTGGCCAGGTCAGTACTGGAACCCAGATTTATACATGGCTAAAAAGCCATTTCCTTTTTCAAGTAAGTCTTTGTCCCTGACTTTAGCAATATAATAATTAAACCACTTCAAAAGTCTGATAAATATACAAGAATGATGCTAGTATAATACACATATTAAAATAAATCTGTGTGGTTACCTCCTCAACATAAAGGATGCAAACTGGGTACAAGAACATCTGATTCTGTATAGAAACTAAGCAGGTACATACTGATAATATAAAGAGCAGCAGGCTAATTAACACCAGCTGTGCATGCAGATTAAGAGGTAACCTTCAGTTCTGTAAAGGTTAACATAGAGGTAAAGAGAACTGTATCTATCTATGGCCAAAGAAAATGAGTAAGACTAAAAAATAACAGATTAGAACATACCTTTATTAAGACCTGAAGGAGATGTAGATTGTACAGTATATATCCCATATAGTTATCTATATGGGAGTCTCTTAAGCAAGTTGGTGTTATGGTGCAGGAGCTGCTCAATAAAAAAAACATATTTCAGAATCTGGATCAAAAGTTTAAGCTCTTGAAAGTAACTAAAGAAATGCACGTCTTCATTCTATTGATAAATGATTGCTGAGGATGAGATACCTTGGTGTGTATTGGCAACCTGTCCCAGAATGGAATGGGTTGTGTCTAGGCCACTTCAAGGCTGTCCACATTCTGGGCCTGTCTGGTCCAGTCCTGAATTCAAAGGCTGACCCCAGGGTTTTTTTCAGCTCCATGTCTATTTCTGGTGGCACTTCCTGGTGTTCCACCAAATAGGGTCTAGGGCTGGTACACCAGACCATGGGAACATGCAGTCCCCATGACCTTTGTGGTCCAATATAGCAACAGTAATCCAGTGGACTACTTTTTAAATATTTACCAGTGGACTATGTTTCACCAGCACTTTAGCACCCTATTCTTAGCTGTGGCCTAGTCCAATGCAGACAAGCTGCTAGAACACACACACACACACACACACACACACACACACACACACACACACACTGGGGTGTGGATCACTGGGGCTTAGAACAGACTTTCCAAGGTGGCCAGATTTGGCTAAAATTAGCCAAATAATCAAAAACGGCTCTATGTGGGGAGAGTTGTATGGCTAGGGATTATTGGTCTGATTCAACCCTGGTCCTGTCTACTACTGCCCAATGTGGAAAGGACCTTAGTCATGCCCAACGTAAGAACTGCTCTGATGAATTGAGACACAGTCCATCTAGTCCAGCATCCTGTCTCACACAGTGGCCCACCAATTGCTTCTGGGCATTCTCAAGGAGGAGGCTAAAGCAAAACCTTCACCTGCTCTCGTAAACCTGCAAATGACCTTTAAAGGCATCCTGACTGTTTCTGTGATCTGGAGGCAGATTGTCCAGTGTGTGTTATTGTCTGTGTCCATTTTTGTCCACTCTGATGGGTTGGACTCTAGCTGTGGTTTCTGAAAAAGATTGGTTCCCAGCTTTGGACACGGATAAGATGGACACTGGTAATGAGATGTGATTGCATGCTTTCATTTCTCTCATCCAAATCCATTTCTGGGTTGCTTTAACTATCAGTTCTGGAAAATGAAAATGAGATGCAGAATCATGTTCTACTACTGCCACTAGTACCATCTGTGACTGGATTATGGAAGCTGTGATTTCTTTAAAATCAGAAATGAAAGCATCTCATTATCTCATTATGGGTGCAAATGATGGTAAGGGAAACGGGTGCAGTCATATCCAGATCTTGCTGTGACTCATTCATGTAGAGAAAAAAAAAAATCATGGTTTCCCACTGAATCAGATGAGAATATGGAAGGGTGTACTCCAAAATGCAAATAGGTACAGAGAATGCAGGAATTCAAGGCAAATAATTTTAATGATGCTATGTAGGATGAATGTTTTGTTATCATACACCTCAAAGGCAGTAACTTGGTTCATACAGTAAAAAATAAAGCGGAAGAACATAATGTCAGAAAGACATAGCCTGGCCTTTGACTGAGCCTGGCTAACTTCCCCTCCCCATTATTTCATTGTGACCCACTGGGTATTGAGCTGGATAGAAATAATAGAAATAAATACAATTAAAAATAAAATAAATGAGCTCTTAAGATTCATTTAGGTCAAGCATCCCTATGTATCAAATCTAGAAGCCCATATCTAATAATCAACCTCCTTTCGTGTGTGTGTGTGTACAAACACATCTTGTTTTTATTGGTGTGCATCCAACAGCTGCTGTGCATATGTCCCACGGAGAGGCCATGCTTCTGACCTCTGATGCTTTCATTCCTCTGCATGCATATTTTAACATTATTACAAAAGGTTTCATTTACAATTTACAGGCTGAGAAGCAATGAGTACATTACATAGAGGTCAGCCTCAACCACTCCTTCCAGTGATGGAATTATAGTTTAAACAGCTGGAGTACAATCCCAGGAGGGACAGCAGGGGATGGTTCCTTTACAGCAGAATAAATCCATCAGATGTATTTCATGTGCTTGATAACATTAATAGATAGCAGAGCTTCTTAATATTTAACAAAGTCACTTGAGGTTGTTTACTAAGGGGAAGAGACTAATGCTCAGGGAGGCATGAACGTATCCCTTTGATCAATAATGGCACTCACAAAGCCAAAATATTCTTGTTGTACTCTTCTACTTCATGCTTCTTTCCCACCCCACTAAACATACAATCAAAGGCACTTGGCCAGTAGACTCTTATGTATATGAGCTTGTTTTTAGCGGTTCAGAAGTTAATCATTTCCATATAGGCCACAGTTTAATCGAGGTACCAGAAACTTTCAAACAGCTTATAGCATTTGCTGATGGAAAAAAGAAAAGAAAAAAAAACAAGAGAGGAAGGACAATTGAAGAGGCAGAAAGCAAATAGGGTACCTTGACATTTAGCCAGAGTGACCCTGGGTGAGCTCAGCAATATCTTGTTCATTTAAACATGGAAATTAAATTGTGCAAGACTTTGGCAATGAATCTCTTTACACATGGTTCTAATGTGCAGAAGAATTCCATTTTTTACAGAACTTATCATGATCCTTGGTTTTCTACTCAAACTGTGCATAGTTTGATTTTCCATCTTGAGCTTTTCTGAGCAAAGGAGAACTATAAACGCAAAGCATAACAGAGTACTTATTTCCAACAGAAATGTGAGAAAGCTGTGGGGCAGACAACAAAATGTCTCAAACTCTCAAAACTTTTAACTTTTACAAAATTCAGCTGAATTTTAGCTTCATTTGGATTTTGGGTGAAGAACCCCACGTTCTCAGAATCAGGGCTTCTGAATTGCACAGAATCAAACTTTCACCCATCCCTTGCAGTGAATCCAGGAAGAAGAAAAAAAGAGAAACTAATTAAAGACATTTTTGCGTTCACTTGTCCACATTCGGAATCAGTGAGGCCTGCTGAATTTGACCATGGGAAGGCATGGACAAGATCAGAGTCAGGGTTCAGACCAGTCCATGCTGTCACCCCAAAGCTTGAACAAGTTTTGTGGCCAGATCTCCAGTTCTCTGAGGGCTAGGAACAAGGGCTTCTAATCTTGTGGCCTCTGGGGGAGCATTTTGGCAGAGCGGTATGCCATGTCTCTGAAATGCATTCCTTAGAACCTTACTATGAAGGTCCTTAATTAGGATTAAGAGCCCATGCAGAAAGGCCAAATTCTTCCTTGCTTTGCTATACAATGCTCCTCTGAATAACACAAGTGTCAGGCTCCAAGAGGCACTGTGTAATGTGTATCTATGATAAGTCTTTAATCGGCTGCATCTATTTACATTTAAAGAGCGGCTCAAAAGTGGCTTAAAGATGGTAGCATGTAGATGCTGGTGTTTTCATCCCACCTCTAATCCACATTAAGGACCAAGGAATGCCCTGCTGCAAATGGAGATACGGGAGGAAAAAGTGCATTACCAAGTGCCTCTGATGGTAAGTGGAGATATGGCCTCTGCCTTGGGTATTCAACCTCGTGGGTGATGAAGCTGCAGCTTGGCATCTTCTTCCATAAGAGCCCTGTGCAATAGGGGTGTGCATGAATGTGGGTTTGTGGGGGGGGGGGGTTTGCATTCCAATTCAAGTCAAATCAAATATCTGAACATTCGATTCAAATGTTTAAAATCCGAATGCCTGGAAATCCAGTTCGAATCCATAACATTCAAATCCGTACGTTTGAAAGTTAGAGTCGTATTTAAAGATACGAATGTCGACAACATTTGTTTCTCTTATATGTATCTGTGCGCATTCTGTATGCATCCTGTTTTTATCCCGCATTATAAGCGCAAATACGTATAATATTTGCACAGATACATATGTAGTACTAACAAATCTGTACATTCAAATCATTTGAATATTTGAACAAATGTTTTGGAAAATCCAAAATCCATTTGAATGCCTAAAGTCGAATGTTATTAAATCCAATTCGAATTTTAAATGTTGATATTCATTGAATTCCAATCGGATTTTTGAATTTTAGAATATTTATGCACGTCGCTACTGTGCAATCCATATCAAACATTTGATCAGGCACATGATTTCTCTAAGTGTTGCTTCAGCATCCACTAAAGCTCCTCCTCCTATCACCTTCAACTACTCTTTGCTGTCAAGAAAGTTGCCTGGTGTACAGATTTGGTGAGAGCAGGAAGAGTGAGAATCATTTCAGTAGGTAAGTCACAACTCCCCAATTATATTGTAATGAATGTTGCACTGTTAGAAATCCCATTTCCTGGGGAACACTGTATTTCCTCTTCAGATTCAGCAATAAGAGCAATGAAAACAAATCTCCAAGAGTGGCACAAGAACATGGAGAAAGGAAACATTTCAATGATTAAGAGTCTGGGTGCAAAGATATGCCCTTGCATTCACACGTGGATTTTGAAATACATGAGATTTCAGGCATTCCTGGTATGGACTGCTGCTCAGCTGTAGCAGAGAGAGTCAATGTGATGTTTTCTAGATGTTCTGAACAACAATGTTTCATCAGCCCTAACACCTGGATCTGGTAGGCAGACATACTGGAAGTTGTAATCCAGAACACTATAGAGGCAAGAAACATATTGCCTATTTCTGATTAATAATGAAGTGTGGCTTAGAACAGCAGAAGTCAGTAGAACTCAATGTGTGAAAGTCATTACAAAATATGGCCTGACTGGAATGGCATAATAATATCATGAGAAGCTGGTCTGTTTGAAGTGTGGTGAGGGCCATTCATACTACAAGCACTGGATTAGTCCCATGCATGTCCAGCAGTGCTCACAGTGCAAACGGCCTGCCCAGATCACCATGGCAAAGGCCAAACCAGCATCTGTCCTGAGGTTGGACGTCGCCATAGCTATTGGGAAGCTGTTAATGACTGTATAGCCAAAGTCACATGGCTCATACTTCCTGATTATGTAACACCTGGAAGAGGTGCAGGTTTGCTGTCCCAGGAGTGCTCTGGTCAGCCTGTTTTAAGTTGTTCACAGCAGGATCACTCCGGGGAGGGATTAGGTAACTCCAGATGAGCTATGGCTACATTCAAGTGCAGATGGGGCAAATGTGTAAAGGCCCTGTGTTTTCTGCTTGTTGTCTCCAAATTCCTAGCACGTTCAATACTTGCTGTTCCTTTAAAAGCCAAGAAGAGAGCAAAAGAGAGAATTTCCTGAGTATGCACTGCTGTTCTGTTGATGAAGTGCTGTCATTCATATAGATAAAAATCTCCACCACCCTTCACCCTTTAAAACAAATCATTTTCAGGTAAAACATATTTAAAATAATTGAAAGCAAAACATTAAATCAGGAGCAGATGTTCCAAATTGACCTAGGACCATTTAAGGACTTTGGCAACAATTGCACAGAGGTCTTTTTTTAGACTCACAAGCTGGATTCCTATCTTTTAAAGGGCATATGCTGCATTTTCTGTTTCTTGTTCTTTTTCTCAGTGGCATGCAAATGAAGAGATTAACTATTAGATCAATGACCATCTCAGTAAAACAAATAATCCAGAAAGTTGTATAGCAGATGTGAGTTTACTGCACAATATAATTAGGAGAGCTCAAACAAAAAGTAGCAGAGGTGCTCAATTGCAGTTCCACAGATGGTCCTGAATTACAATTCTCATCATTGCATATCGGTTCCAGCCCAGTAAAATATGGAGAGCTGCAGCTGGACACCCCTGGCCCATAATTTAATAATTCTTGATACCTCCATAGACATCACCCACTTTTTGTAATTTTAAATAGCATTGGTTACATCTCCACTTACCCTTCCAGGGCCCCCTTGCTGCTGCTCTGCCTCCATTTCTGCCAACAGACAACTTTGAAACAATCATGGGGGGCATTTTCCAGAGTAATTGCTTGCCAAGGTGACACTGTGGAAAATGGCACCTCCTCCCTCTGCAATGGAGCGAAGGAGGGCACTACAGATGGGGGTGTTAAGCAAAACTTTCAGAGCAATCTGAGCTTTGAATGAAGTTGACTATAGTCATCCTTGGTGTAATCATCTGGTTTGCTTCCCACAAACCACCATGTTGTGCCAAACCACGATATGCAGTTCCCCTATCTGAAGATAGGGCTGAGTCTGAACCAAAATTGCCAAGGACCAGTAGCTCAGAAGTTAGGGATTATAGTCCTGCATTGCCAGACACAGGCTGTGTTCCCATTATCACTTAAAACTGTTTAAAAACTGTTTAAAAATGGTTTGGATCCTCGCAGTTCCCACCCCCAATCAAGTAAAATGGTTTGGATCCTTGTTGTCCCCATTGGCAATCAGTTTCAGGGGTATTTTGAGGATTATTTGGCTTTGAAATGGAATAAATAAACACCTGATTTTCCAGGTGTTTTTTTCTGGGTTTGGCTTTTAAAACACTTCTTCCTTACTGTAGTGGGAACGCTAGGACAGTATTTGGGCAAATATGTCATGAAATGGATTGGGGTTTCACCCAGCAGGTCAGCCCCTTTCAGTTAAAACGTACAGCAGCCAGTTTCACTGTAAAAATCCACCCTGTACAGCAGCGGTTTCAATGTAGCAATCCACCCACTTCACACCTGATAACAATGTTGCAATTCTGTGCAATTCTGGCTCTTTAAAAGTTCTGACCTTTAGAAAGGGAAAGGAAGGAAAGCTGCTGCAGGATCTGGGAGATGTGTGAATGTTTAAGGCTGTGTGTGCAGGTGGCAGCGGCAGCAGAGCCAGGGTGCTTTTTTCGGAGGGAACCCCTGCTGGGGATGGTGGCTGTGGAGGTGAATGGGTGAACAGGGCTTGAGTTGCCGCTACTGCCGTGTGCCCTGGACAATGGGGAGAGGAAGGAAAAGAATCACTTTCCCCAATCCATTTTTGGAAGCATTTTAAGTGTTTAGAGTGGGGACAGAAAATCGGGGTTGAATCCGATTGCCAGATGCTCTTTGCTTCCTTTTAACGCGCTTTACATATTGATGCAAATCCCAATGTAAATCTTGATGTATATTCCGTTTTATTCCTTAAATGGGAACTCACCCACAGTCTGCCTTCAGCATTCCCAGTCCGCACTTCTGATGAGGATCCAGATCCAGAGGCCCCAGCCATTATTCCAATGCAAAGGAGAATGCTTAGGTTTCTGGCCCAGGGATCAGAATGGTGAACATGTTACTATAAAGGTTCAGGATGGAAATCCTTCAGCTGCAAGGATAGGAGTTGCACGTGGCTGCTTGATCTGCCCTATTTAGAACTCTATGCTATCACAAGTCTTCTTTCCTGGGCATAGTGTTGATGACCGGCTACTTTTCATGATGACCTATGCCTAGCCTTGACCCTGTGTTGATCATTGCTCCTTTATTCTAAATTAGTCTTTGAGTCTTTTCACATTTTGATAATTGGGATAGCATGAGGACTCTCTGGCTCAGAGCATACACACACCTCTTCCATCCCAGAATAGCTCTGACGATTCTCCTAGCACTATTTTGGGAATGCCAGATGTAATCACTGTATTCCTAATCTAGTCCTGAGTTGTTGAGGTGACAACCCAACATATCACTATTACAGGGAATCTGGCAAGGATCCTGGGTTTCCCCTAGTAGCTCCCCTTACTTTCACGTCTGCTGACAGCCCATAAAATGAACTTGCTTGTATTACTGGAAGCTAGTCAACTAGGTGAAAAATAACAAAGGGAAATGGATGGGTGCTTGGTTGTCTTCTTGTAATATGAAGAACTCATTTTGGAACCTACCATGAGACATGAAAGGTAAGCTTGAAGTTCTTCACATCTGCTGGAAGGCACCAGGGGCAATTGTGGAACCTTCCTTTGATTCCCCATCCATTGCCTGTTGCTGCCTGGAGGCAGCTTTAAATTCTATGCAGCATTCTGTTATGGCACAGTAAGATTCTTCAGTTAGACTGAGAACTTGTCCTGTCATCAAGCCCCTTACACAGGTCAGTTATTTCTGAAAGAACTCCATGCAAATTCTCCTTGAGGCAACACATTACACTTTTGGTACTTGGGCTCATTGTGTCCTGCCAATGTGTATGATTGCTTGCAGTGAAAATGCTGCATTGAGCTAATTCTTTTTATATCCAGTCATTTAAATAGCAAAGAACAGCTAAATATTTAGACAAAATTGAAAGAAAGGACCATCAAAATGCAAGGAATGTAACTCAGTCAGGCCAAAGGCTGCTATATGGTGTCTCTTTGGAGGTGCATCTTATGTGATTGAGGAGATTGGTGAAGTTATGCTTTTTCCCCTGGGCCTCTGGCTAAGAAGGAGCTTCACTGTGCATTGCAATGTTTTTAATTGTTTATTTAAGATTGTATTGGTTTTTAATTTTGCTTATGTGCTGCATTTTAATTGTTGTAGCCTGACCTGAGACCTCAGGGTATAGGGTATAGAAATGTAATATTTATTTATGAAACAAGCAGAAATGGGAGCCCCTTCACCTCTCTGTGCTGGTTTGAGTCTTAAAAACAAAACTAGCAAGCAGTTTGTGCAGGTCCAGAAAATGTAATTATTTTTCAAATTATCATGGCTCCATAACTTCAAAGAGAAGCCAATTCATCAGTGCTGCAAGGAAGCCCACGAACCAGTGTGTGGTGGAAGAGAGTCTTCTAACTCTGTTCTTCACTAGCCCGCTGCTGCCACATTTAGAACTGGATTACCAGGGTGCTGCTGTTTATACCCTTATGTCTAGATTCTCTACAGCACTCTAGGTGGGATAACCATTGTCTGTACTGAGCAAGGTGGAGCCATTGCAGAATGTGTTGGCCAGGTTGCTGAATGGGAGACTTATTTTTGCACATCATACACCTGTACTTATACAACTGTACTGGTTGTCAGCTACTTGGCCAGATTCAGGCTCTTGCCTTTTCCATCAAAGGGCCTAAACAATCTGGGACCACATTATGTGACTGCCTCTCCCATTACACATCCACAAGATGACTTAGGGCCTGTCCCCAAGGAATAAAAAGTCTGCCAAGACTCTCCTTTTGCCTCTGAGCGCCCCCAAGCCAGGGTTTTTAACGAGGTTCCAGAGCTACAAAATGTGGAAATCGCGCGACAAAATACATGCACTTTAAACAACTCTTCCAGCGCTCTTTCTGTAAGTCGCGGGTTTTCCTCGCTACATTTACCTTGAGGACACTCCGTGGCAAAAGGGGCGGGGATTGCCGCCTGCACACACAGCAGAAACACAAGCAGCTTCACTTTCTAAAGCTCAGAACTAAAGAGCCAGAATCACGCAGAATTGCAACATTGTTGCAATTGCTGTGAGGTGTGAAATGGGTGGATTATTGCTAGGGGTGGATTTTAAAGCGATAACAGGGAAAGTGATGAGTGAATGAGCGATCGTGCGCTGGACAGGGTGGATTTTTGAAAGCAATAACAGGGAAAGTGGTGAGAGTGAATGTTTTCCAGCACGAGAAGCCATTTCGGGGGGGGGGGAGATCTGGGAGACGAACAGAGAGCCGATCGCTGTTTCTCCTTTGCACTTGTCAGGGATTGTCAGTGCTCGTGCGCTGGGCAGGGTGGATTTTTGAAAGCAATAACAGGGAAAGTGGTGAGAGTGAATGTTTTCCAGCACGAGAAGCCATTTCGGGGGGGGGGGATCTGGGAGACGAACAGAGAGCCGATCGCTGTTTCTCCTTTGCACTTGTCAGGGATTGTCTTCCTGGTTGTGGCCACACCGAGCGCAGTCCCTCCCCATTCCCGCTGGCCCCCTATGAACAAGAGCAGGGGCGGGGAGAAAAAGATGCGCGCAAAGAAAACAGGGATCCTATGGGGATGGAAGGTACGTTAAAAACACGCATTTTCCTGAGCCTCATGCGGACGCTTATTCCTGATTTGCATGGCACTTTTAAAGTCCACTTCAATAGAGTGACAGTAGAGTGACAGTGGAGAAGTAAATAAGTCTTTTGGGAATGCAGCCTTAGATTATCACTGGAGGTCCTGCTGCAGATCTCACAAACTGCAAGTACTAACTAGAAGTTACTACACCTAGCCTTCTTTGGTAAAAGCACTCACTCTAAGCCTAACTTTCTGAGATTCATAGGATACCTAACATTAAGATCTTTTAGGAGCCAGCTTGAAAAGTCCCTCCTCCCCCCCCCCATTGTTTTTAAAATCATCACTTTATTTTTAACAATCTTTTTATCTGCATGGACCACTCTGGCTTAAAATTGCTTGTACAGACAAAAAACAAATATACACTCATAATTTTTTGCCTTAGAAGGCAAGGATGATACGTTGCATGGCAAATGTTTGATTAGTTTTAATTGCCCATAGAGAGGGTAGATTATAAGGACTTCCATTCCCCCACATCTGAGGGCCTTTTCACACTTTACCTCCATTAATTAAGAGGAAAAGGACAAGAATGTTCCAGCCACCTGCACTTGAGGATTCAAAACTTACCTAGAGTGTGAATGGGAGGTCAGCTGGTGGCCATCGTAGAGCTCCACTGACAGCACCAGCACACCTGCATGGCGCCATCACAGGGTCACCTGGTGATACAGTATGTCAGCACACATGCACTACCACTTATGCACTCCTCCTGCACATCTTTGAACAGGAAGATGTGTGGATGGAGTGACCAGGGCTTAACTAGCCCTGCACTAGTGTAGGCGTGGAATACCTATGGCTGTACAGGTGCTGTTCCTTTTCTCAGCTGGCCTTGCATCAGGGAGGGACAGTGCTAGGAATACTGAGAACTCCAGTTCTCAGCTGGCCTTGCAGCTGAGAGAGGGTGGGGCCACCTAGTGCCTGCAATACCATCACCCCATGATCCATAGGATTCTCAGCAGGAATACCTTTTCCCTGAGCTCTACCAAGTCTGAATAGGGCAGGGTGAAAAAGATATAAATACTCTGTTTTTTTGTTTTTTGTTTTTTTAAAACCTATACTGTTGGCAACAGTACCTTCAGCTAACATTGGATGTCAGAAGACCATAAACAGTTTCCGCAAGAGCGTCTTCCTTAAGGAATCTGTCCCCCTAGCCCAGCCATGTAAGGCTGAGATATAGCTCTGTGCCAGAGCATATGTTTTACATATATAAAGTCTCATATTCAGTGCCTGGAATCTTCGTTTAAGAGGATCAAATAGGTAATCAGATATGACCCTAGAGAGCTGAGGCACATTAGAATGACAATACTGAGCTAAATGGACAAATAGCTTAATCCTGACCTCTCGTTGTAGAGTACAACTTCTTTTTCTATTAGTGGGTATTGACATTTTAGGCCTTTGAGTTTTGAATCACATGCTACTTGATTTCCAATTCAGAAAGAAAAAAATACTGAATTACTCTTTTATAAATTGTAGCATCAGCCCAATGGCAAGTATGTCATTGGTGTATCAGTTACTATTTACTGGTACATTCTGCCACTGTCTGTACTGTGTAGCACATATGGAATCTGGACATCATGCCGAAGACTAAAACCATCTTTCTCCTAGGCAGAAAATGTAAGGCTCTGAAGCACTGTTAGGGTGATGTGTGTGTGTGTGTGTGTGTGTGTGTGTAGAATAAACAAACTAAACTTTTGAATCAGAAATCTAAGATGCATCATTGTACCCTAGAGTACTATGTATGCAATCATTCACCTTCACTAAAGAAATATGTATATTTTCTATTACAGAATGAAATGTGAACTGGAAAGGCATATATTTGTGTAAGCAAATGTTATTAGCAGTTTTAGCAGTAAGGGATAGATAGCAGTGAATAGTCATTGCACCAATGGTATTCCTATGGCTCTTTTCACACTTACCTTGGTTGATCTGTATTATCTAGATTTGGATCAACCACAGGCAGAGACATCTGCATTGTATAGGATTTAGAACTGCAAATGTGTGGTCAAAAGTGCTAACATGGATGTAGACCACATTTATCTGGTATACTACTAATTTGGATTAGTGAGTCCTTAACACAGTACTGACCAGGATCTACTCTACTTCTGTGCAGATGATGCATTCATAGCAGCTCCTTCATCCAGATTAACAAGTGAGTGTAGAAAGGGCCTATGTCTCTGGCCAACTAAAATCTGACTTTCTTTTAGGAAACAGAAGAATTTATGAAGGCCTGAAGATTAGAGAAGGACCTAAGGGGTAATGGGAAAAAGAATAACTGAGTACTCAAGAAATCAGATAAAAGATGTATTAAAGTGGTCCTCCCAAGATTAACTGTTTAAACTAAGGCAATGGGATTGGATTCCAGAGAAGCTCTTTTTAATAAGCAAACTGCAGAATTGCAGCAGATCTTACAGCTAAAGCCCTGTTAACTGGTGTATTCCAGATGCCTTCTTAAAGACTTCTGGAAGGATGGAGTACCTGAATCCCTGTAAATGATTGATTTTCTCCACAAGGGAAAAAACAAATGACCTCTCACTGCCCCCTGGAATACCTACATCTGGCCTCTGTAAATCCACATCTAAAGAAAATTGGTCAAAAGTGTTGGAAGAAGCACCGTGCTTGTAATTTTGGAAAAAGCATGCAGGATGCAGGATGCAGCCAAATCTACCTGATATTTTATCCCATACAGAAAATATAAAACCTGTGATTTTTTTTTCTTTTAGTTTGCAATATAGGAACGATATTTGACAACATTGGTGAACATCATTCCATGTTATTGCTTATTTGGAGGAACTTCTCCATCTTATTGTTGCATAATGTATCATGCGCTTGGAAACTTTTCCAGCATTCAGAGCCTGTCTCAGGTAATTGCTTCTGTGTGGTAGGATCACCACTCATTTCATAAAGGCCAGGTACTTTCTGCAGGGGTGCTTCTCTGTTGGTCTACATTTGAGCCTTTGACCTTGAGGCAATGGCGTTATGAGATTCATTACATCAACCTCCTGATCTTTTCAATTTGGAAAGCATTCTCATTTTTCAGCTATAGTAACTCTGGCTGAAGACAAGGAAAATGTTTGTGTTCTGAAATTACATATCACAGCTCTTTTAATCTAAATCTTTTTTTATACATTTCTTTGGAAATATTTGTAAACTGATAAAAATACTTGTCTTGGTGGTTTAACTTTCTTATTTTTAGTTAATTAAATCAACAACTACAGAAGTTTGGAATCCCACTGATGTAGATTAGAGTTATCCTAAGGACTTAAAGTGAATTTTACTGCCCAATGGATAAACTATAAATATTGAAGAACTATATAGAGATATTCTATTTCAGTGTTGATATCTATTTATTTCAAAGGGCATTTCAGTTTAGCCTGCATCTAGAAGGAGACTATGGGTCTCCATTCCATTCTACAAGCTTTTCCAATGTAAGGGAGACACCACCCCCTGCTCATATGCTCTGTCTTCACAAAACAGAGCATAGTGTTGATCAGGAAGCTCCTGGTCTGGTTCAGTTCAACACTGGTATAATTGTTCAAACTGGTCCACCAGTGTCCTAACTGGTAGTACACAAGACCAGGGAACATATGGGCAACTCCATGGTCTGGTTTACCTGGAGACCTATTTTGGTGGGGTGACTTGTTAATCTACTGAAATGGATCCCCTTGGGCTCTGTCGTCAGGGATTTTCCTAGTATTGGAGCTTTTGTAGGCCAGTTCCAAAGCTTACCCAAGCTTCAGGGTCAGCATGGGGACTAGCCTGGAACAACTGTTCCAACATGAATGACCATGTTCTGATTAAGAACAACACTTCCCAGCTTTGGAACAGATTGTTTGATGGACTATTCTGTACCATGTTGTTCTGCTTTATGTAGCCTGTTTGAGGGCTGTCTGCCTTGTAAGTAATCCATTTCCCCCCCCCCCCCCCCAGCTTCAGAGTAAGAAGTCCTGACTTTCAAAGTTGCTGTCTGGGCTTTTGGGGCTGGACACTCAGCAGCAGCATACTTCTGGTGCTACTTCAATGTGTCCAGCTGAAATGGCACTGAGCTTGGGATGAACAATAGCACAGTGTTCATGAAAGTCTAGTGGTGGAATGGGATATGACCCATTACGTGTGGATGGAGCATTCTGTGTTTTGGCATATGTTTTCTTATATGTTGTTACCTCCCCTGGGACCTCCTGTTGAAGGATGTGATAGAAAGAAAGAAAGAAAGAAAGAAAGAAAGAAAGAAAGAAAGAAAGAAAGAAAGAAAGAAAGAAAGAAAGAAAGAAAGAAAGAAAGAAAGAAAGAAAGAAAGAATTGTATGGTTACTGATAGATCACTCCAGCATTTGGGACGCAGCTGTCTAGCAAACCATGTGGGCCAGTCCACTGGCCCAGTCTACAAAACTTCAATTACCTATAGCCTGGCACAAGTGGAATATGACTGCGTAAGCAAAAGTATTGGGAAAAGTCTTCTTTCCTAAGATGTTTTTGAGATTTTCTACAAAGTAATCAAGGGGTGTTTTTCCACTGTCACTAGAAGTATCCATTAAGTACCCATTAATGGGTACATTAATGCCATTTAGTACCCATTAATGGGTACTTAATGGGAACTTCTAGTGACAGTGGAAAAACACCCAAGATAGCATTCACTAGTCACAACCAAGAGTTTTTGGGGAATCATAGAATCATATAGTTTGAAAGCTCACCCAGTCCAACCTCCTGCTCAATGCAAGATTTCCTAAATCATCCCGGACAGATGTAGGTCCAGCCTCTGCTTGAACATTTCCAGTGTAGGAGAGCTCGCTACCTCCCATGGCAACCTATTCCACTGACTGATTGCCCTCACTGCCAGGAAGCTTTTCCTAATATCTAATCTGTATTGACTCCCTTGAAGATTCATACCATTGTTCCTGGTCCTCCCATCTTGTGCAAGTGAGAATAGGGACAATCCCTCTGCACTGTGACAGCCCTTCAGATATTTGAAGACTGCTAACATGTCTACTCTCAGTCTTCTCTTTGCTAAACATTCTTAGATCCTTCAGTCATTCCTTGTAAGACATGGTCTCCAGTCCACTAACCATTTTGGTAGCCATCCTTTGGACTTGCTCTACTTTGACAATGTGGTTTTTGAATTGGGGTGTCCAGAACTGGACACAATACTCTAGGGGTGTTTTTCCACTAGCACTTAATGGGTACTCTAGTGCTAAGTGGAAAAACACCCTAGATGAGGGCTAACCAAGGTAAAGAGGAATAATTATCTCTTGTGATCTAGACTCCTTTTGATGCATCCTAGGATGGTATTTGTCTTTTTTGCAGGTGCATCACATTGCTGGCTCATGTTCATCCTGTGATCAACCAGTACACCCAGATCCTTTTCACTTGTGCTACTACTCAGCCAGATTCCTCCCATTCTGCATTCACTTTTATCATTTTTACTACCAAGATGTAGAACTTCACATTTGTCCCTATTAAATATCATCCTGTTAGTTTCAGCCCACTGTACCTGATCTTTTTGCAACAGAATTCACCTATTTGTTGATAAGTAGAAAAATCTGGATTACTCCAATAAGCAATCTGGAAGAATAGAACAAAGGGCTTTCCTGGTTCGTGCACCATGCTAAAATGGAAGCTAATGATAAAATTCTACTTCTTATCATAGCACCAAAGTTGGCTTTAAATTTAGAAAGCATCCAAATTCTGTTCTCATCAAGCACCATCTTACATTTTTTGAGTGGATGGTTATATAAACTCTTCACTCTTTTGTCAATACTAGCCCACAACATTGGCTGACATGGAACAGTACAAATAGAATCTCTTTACCCTGATAAGCACTGTTTCTTAGCTTTGTTTGAAGCTCACCTGGCACTGGCAAATCTTCCTTTGATCTTTCATATTCAGAGATATGAAAAGAAGATTTGTTGATACCATGTGGAACTCAAAAGCAGTCCACAAAATGGTCGTGCTGGCTATTACATCATTATGGAACTTTCTTCTGTGCAATGATAATTGGATTGAACTATCAGTTTAATAAGATGTGTTTCTGTTTTGGTTACTTTTTTAAAAAAAAGATCCCTAAGGTGGCTTAGAACTGGGTCATAGGTGGGAATGTTCACGTGCAAGTCTGCCCTTCCTACTGCATGAATATTCTAGGCTAGAAAAGGCAGATTAGAGAAGGGGGAACATGAAGGCCACATCCTATCATCTGTAAGGGCCTTATGCATCTTCAATCTGGGTTACAATCCATTGCAGTCTTCATCAGGGCCCATCTGTGAGGCTACATCTATTACTAGTATGTTCCATCTGCATCAGGCAGGGTGTGAGCCAGATCAAGAGGCCCTTCATCTGGGCCATCAGTAAACCTGATTAGACAGATCTACCAGTCAACCTGCAAGGGTGATCCAAATCACAGAGGAATATAGAAGACACACATCTGTTTTATGGACCATTAAGAGTCCCATTTTGGCAGTTCACCAAAGTGTGCTATTCAAATAAGTCCCCACTGGCTCTGAGACTGGAAACTTTGAAGCCCTTTGAAACCCTCAGAGGCCGGCACTGAAGCTTTTGTGAATTTGGGGGCCAGTTCAGGATCTGGTTTGGATCATCACTGTTGTGCAGATTGTGCTGTTCCAGATCACTCCCTGCCATGTTCCAGACTAATGGGCCTCACTGGTGCAGAAGACACAATGGTTTGGAACAAGGCAAGGTAAGTGGAGAAAGGCCCTAAGATAGGTATGTGCATGAATATTTGAAATATTTGTTATTAGTATTAATTTGGACATTCATATATGAATCAAATGTCCAGATATTTGTACATTAGTATTTGTACGAATACAAATATTGAGTTATTCATATGAATAATTTGAACATTTGTATGTGTACGTATCCGTACTCATTGCATACACATCCGTACCCATCTTGTAAATATCTGTACGCATCCATAGAAATATGTACAGGATGAAAATAGGATGCATATGGGATGCAAATGGGATGTGTATGGATGCGTACGAGATTTGTATCATTGGATACGTATTGAATATTTGAATGAATAGATACAAATGTATTCATGTTGGTTCAAATGTCCAGACATTCATTTTTCTTTATTCGTACAAATTCGTATTTTTGAAAATTGCATTCGTGCACACCCCTACCCTAAGGTACTTTTGAGCCACACACCCCCACACATGTGAATGCAGCCTTAGGAAGATTCCACATCGGCCAATATACTGGAGAGGTAAACTTACTAACAGCTTCCCTTCCATATTCTGATGTTGTTTAAGGGAGACCCTGGGTCATCTAAGGGAGATGAAGGGAGGTCCTTCGCACACTTGCGGGTCTGGTGTACCAGCCAGTGCAGAATTATTATTCATGTGACTGAACATGTAGCCCATCTAATTAAACAAATGAAAATGAGGTTGTAAATATTAATTGATGTGTTGTATCAGTTTTACTTTATCTTTACAAAAACGCAAACATGGCACATTAAATTCACCTTTGCTCGTGGCACAATTATTGCCAGGATAATTTTTTGGGAGGAGTCATGAAAAATAAAAACAGTTGCACAAATTTGAGAAGGACCCAAAAATGTAAAAAAAGGAGGGTGGATTTTCCATTGAATATGGAATCAATGGGTAGCTCACATATGGAAACAATGACATGATTGTTTACTCACTGGTTTTAATGATATTCACTTTCTCTTAATCGTAATGTGGAAAACGTAACTGCCAGATGTTAAGCCTTCAGCATATAAGCAATGAAGATTAGAAGGTCTATTGAAATAAATTTCTCCTGACTCTAAAATATAATGTCGCTCTTCAGTTTATTAATGTGGTATATTCTTATTCTCTCTCTCTCTTATTTTGGTTATGATTCAGATTTCTATATTCCAAGATGGTTCAGCAACCACTTTACATATTTCCTGGAATCTGCAGATATAAAACCAGTAAAACACACCAAGTATTATTAGACATAGATTATAATCCATTACTATTGTTTCAATTAGCAATGTAAAAGTGACCTGTAGTGTTCAGATGACCCACTAATGGATTTAAATGCTTTCAAATATTAATGCAGTTTTTCTAAAGATGAATCCCAAACCCATTATTCCTGGAATAACTAGGAGCTGAAAAGCTGGCAATGAATGTGCATTATGTGGAAAGGCTCATGGTTAATTAAATGAATACCTAGCATTACACTAGTCATTCTAGTGCTACAAAATTATTTCTCATTGATTTTTACATTCCAAGTCCGTGATTCAATTTACTTCTGCAATTTGTGTTGTTGTGTCAATAAAAGAGAGCTTCTTGAAGATGGAAGCATTAGGGAAGGATAAAGACATTAAGGTCCAATGAAAGCCATGCTTTTCTTAAGTCCTCCCCCCCTTCCTATTGAAAAATCATTTGTAGGCTGCACTTTGTTATGTATTATTAATACAATTTTTGTTTGCTTCCATCTGCTCTCTTCATTCCTTTTTATAGTCAGGGACTGTAATGTTCATGATTGCTTCAGGGTGAGCAGCTAATTTTTTTTCAGTAACAACTTCGCTCACTACCAAGAACAAAACACCATCAACAGAAATCTGTTATTTCATGTTAAATGAGCTAGAAAGGGACATATTCAAAAAAGAAATGAGGCAGGTGAAATTAGGATGATGTAGTCTAATTGAACCAATAAAATCTATTTAGGAAACAAAATGTTAAAATAAAAGTAATCTGCATTTGTTTTTGTGTTTTCCTTTCCTTTCCTTCTCTCTTTTTAAAGACTATTTCAGAATGATTTTTATATTTTTACTTGCATGGATCCAGAGATCTTATCACATCCTTGTGGAAAGTATTTCTCTTCATGCACACTGAGGTCATTACGGTAGATGTTTCGGTAACATGTCCTCACTTACATGTAGCTCCAAAGTGGCGTTTTGATGTAGCAGAGGATGACAGGGTTGAAAGTAGTGGCAGAATAATCAAAACAATAATCCCCCTCTCCCCCAGTCATGAATAGGGAGTTTCAGAGCCATAACCTATTCTTAAGCCATGTAGAATTGTCTCTGGCAAGTAATATGAGCAAAGGTCCTTGCGGGTTGTAATTGATAATCTTTTCGCATTCCCCAATGCCTTTGTGGTCCAGCCTTCCAAACAGTTCAGAGGCTGATGTCCCTTTGGTAGATAGCTATAATACATGGAAGTGATTCAGTAGATAGCTGCAAATCGGTGTATTTTATTGGGTTTTCAAAACCACTTAACAGATATATGGTACATATAACTGGATTATTCTCTCCGCACACCTGGGACTATACTGTGCTTATTGACTGCTTTAGATAGCACACATAAATGGGTAGATGGCTAAAACATATATAACGTATGTGGTTACATATATTCTGAGCACAGGGATATGAGTGATCTATTCAGTGTTCTTGCCATGAAGAAATGACTAGTGCCTAGTTAAAGAAGGATGGATGGATGGGTGGATGAGAACATAAGCCACAGCCCATCTAGTCCAGCATCTATTCTCATACAGTGTCCCACCAATTGCTTTTGGGCTACAAGCAGAAGATAAAGGCAAAACCTTCATACGCTCTCAATTCCCTGCAAATGGCCTTGAGGGACATCCTGCCTGTCTCCCCAACCCAGACGCAGTACTAGGCATCCATTCAAATAGTCATTGATCCACCTGGCCTCTCTGAATTTATCTAATCCTTTCTTAAAGCCATTCAGACTGGTTGCTGTCATCACCTCTTCTGGTAGTAAATTCCATAGACCGATGATCCTCTAGCTGAAAAAAGATTTCCCCTTTTCAGTCCTAACTCTCCTGCCCATAAGCTTCATAGAGTGCACCCTGGTTCTAGTGCTGTGCAACAGAGAAAATAATTTTTCTCTATCCACCTTTTCCACACCATGCAATGCCACCTTTCAAGGCTGAAAAGACCTAGACATTGCAATCTGATTTCACAGAGAGATGGGGAGGAGTGAAAGTATCAAACACTAAAGTGTAAAAACAAATTTGTGTGCATCTCTGATGTACATGGGTGAGAGGTGACACTTGAACCACAACTTAATCTGTCCATTACCTTTGTACCCAAACTACTCTAGTGGCTGAAACTAGAACATATTAATAGCAATTTTTCAAAATAAGATGGAGAGAGTGAAGGGGGGAGCAACCTTTTCGCATCACAACTAAAAGAAAACCCTACAATTTAATTTAAATAGAAATATTTTGTTAACAATACAAAGTTTTCCAGTATAGTGCATTTCACCATTACAACCTCTTTGTGGTGTAATAATGATCAAAGTTCTAAAGATTATTTAGAAAATCTGACTTGTGCTGATCAGCATAAAGGAAAAGAAAAAATTCTCTGAAACTTGTTTAAACATTTTAGTGACTAATTAGTGCTTTAAGATCTCTCTTGAAAAAAAAATAAATTAAAAGTTCTAGCAAAATTAAAAAATGTTGAAGATAGCGCACAAATGTATTCAGTCCTAACTTGCGTGAATACAAGAAATTACTTTTAAGCTACAAATAGTCTGAACAGGAATAGATTAGAGGTCTTTAAGATGGCTACCGTTTCAGGCATAAATAAAATTTATGCTCTCCTGACATAAGAAATTGTTCTTTTTTCAATTCTTCTTCTTTTTTGTTGAAAGTGTTGGGCTGGAATATATTATACTGATCTCTACACAAGTGCTATATTTCTCAGCAAGCATTTTTGAGTTCTGTATTGGGTTACTGTTCCTAACTGGAAAGTAAGTTAAGTGTATCTACCTTATCGGAAGTGCCTGTAGCTCAGTGGTAGAGTAAACTGCCTGGAAAGCAGAAGGTTGCTAGTTTGATCCCCAGCCTCTCCCCACAAGCAGGCAACTGCAAACCACTTCTATATCACTGCCAAGAAAACTGCCTGATGGTGCCCGTAGATGTGTCTGCAGTCACCTAGGAGTTGCATTCCAACTCAGTGGTATCAGCAACATACAATTTATAGCAGAGGGAACTGAACCACGAAGCCACCTGTGCTTTCCAAGAAACCTTAATATTATTTGATCTTTATTGTGCTTAAAAGGGGCACTTGACCAGCTTTGTCTTTCAGAAAAAATACCTAGGGCCTGTTTACCCTCGTCTATATGACCTCTGTGTGGCTATCCTGCATGGCCCTTTCTGCACTTACCTCTCCAAGATTAGTATGTCTGCAATAGCCTGGCCCACTGATCTGGATCACAGAGAGGTGGATGGGATCAGTGCCATCTGCACAGACCGTGTTCACTGGGGTTACCTCATGCAGTGATTGTGGATTATACAAGCTTTGCAGCTACACCTCCACACCTCCAAAAGCTAAGAACTAAAGTTCCTAATCTTGAGCCTGCGGGAGGGGCACTTTTTGGCAGCAGGCAATGGTGTGCTGCTGAACACCCCCACACACACATACACAGACCCCATTATCGCAAACATGGGAGGTGGCTGTTTCCATGCCTTCTGTGTTCTCAATCAGGGCCCTGATCTGTCTGCTAGAGAGCCTCCATAATATGGATCAGACTGCAGTGATTTTCACACCAGACCCCTCCAAGATGCATCTTTCAGGCTGGGGGGGGGGGGGAGGGCAGAAGCAGGACACTTCTAATGCCATTTGCTGGTATTCAAGAGCAGGAAAAGGTTTGTCATTGGGTGTTTTTCCACTGCAGCCATTAGATCCAGATCTAAGAAGATCCCGATCTAGTAGATCCGGATTAAGGAAAGCACCCAATGTGCTAACACCCCTGCTGTGGAAACAGCTTTGCACCCATGTGGGGAATCTGGATTGACCCCCAAGGTGTCGGTCCGTTACTCCAGGTGTTTCGGGGGGCAGGGGGGTGCAGTCTTCGAAGCCACTTCGAATTGACTTCGAAGTCATTTCAAAGTCATTTCAAAGTCTGTGCAAAATAGCTCCGGAGAGCCTTTGAAGTCTGTGCTGATTTTCGGAGTCACTTCGGAGTCACTTCGAAGTCACTCCGAAGTCACTCCAAAGTTCACTCCGAAGATCAGCACAGACTTCAAAGGCACTCTGGAGCTATTTTGCACAGACTTCGAAATGACTTCGAAATGACTTCAAAGTCAATTCAAAGTGGCTTTAAAGTGACTTCAGAGCCTAGGTTTAAGGGTGGCCCAATGGGTGCATCCCCTCCCCCTAGCCTCCTTTGGACCTCATTGCCTGTTTCCAGTGGAAACAGGCTCCCTTTAATCCGGATTTTCTGGCAGAAGACCCCATTATAGACCCCATTAATGGGGTCTACAGAAAATCCAGATTAAAGGCCAAAATGTACCCATTAGATTTGGATTTCCCCCACGGCAGTGGAAACAATCGGGTCCCAAATGGGTGCTGTGGTGGAAATGGGATCATCCGGCTCACACCCAAACGGGTCCTAAATGGGTGCAAAAATGGGTACTTTTTGACAGTGGGAAAACACCCATAGTCTCTGTTTGAGATGCCCATGAGCATTTGGCAGGCCACTGTGTGCAATGGGATGCTGGACTAGATGGGCTGTGGCCTGATCCAGCAGGGCCTCTCTTATGCTCTTATGTTCTTGTGTTCTAAGGGGGGGCAGGTGTGAAAATACCAGCAGGAGATCTGCATTAGCATGCAAGACACAGAGGCCCAGAATGTGCACTACACAGACCCTTCACACAGATTCATGCAGAAAGGGCCAGTATCTTTCATTCATTTACAAAGAAAACCATGTGGAGAATCCTTCAATCTGGGTAAGCAAATTGTTGCAATCGAAAAATTACAGTTTTTGTTTGTCAGTGTAATGATTCTATGTCTCAGAGTTTTATTATCAAATCTACTAAAATATTACAAAATGACTTGCAGCTATGCTATTGTTGCATGATTACAGCACAGCTCAGTTGAGTCTTTTAAAGCTGGAAATGAAAATTTAGCCTTTGGCGTGGCCCAAAGCTGCAGTCTAGCAAACAGTCAGTGCTCAATGGTGATATGGCCACATTAAATGAATAGCTGGCATTTAAAGCCAATCATCACTTCTTGATATTCCTAAGATTCAGCAAAATTGAGAGGGAATTTGGATGTTTGCTTCTCTTCTGTTGACACATCAAGATTTCAAATGAATTTACAAATAGCTCTCATTCCTTTACAAGTGTACTACTGCATTTAGATGCTTCCATTTATGTCAGTGACTCCAGGCTAATATTTCTCCCTTCTGTACAGCATTTAGAAATATTCTTTCTTTGGAATTAAGTTAACCAGTGACCACTGAGGTTAAGGAGCGCAGGACTTTGTTCAAGCTCAACTGCTCTGATATGAGATTATCAGCGGACTCTTTATTACAGGAGCAGAATAGGAAAGAATATTGCTTGTCTCAGTGTGACACAGAAAGCTCCTCAAACTAAGCTCACCAAACGTCTGAGAGTCTGGATTCCATTGTTCAGCTCCTGAACCCCAAGTAGCGTGAATGGTCTATATCTTCCATGTCTTTAGCCTCCCCAAATAAGGCTGCATCCACACCACAGTGAATCACAGTGACATACCAGGAGAGCTTCCTTCTGCCTGAGGGGCAAGGTGTGCGGTATCTGTATGCCATGTGCCTCATCCCTATCCTTCTTTGAAGATGCAGCCTGGGAGGTTTGCCATTGTGCTAGAAGCGGCCCTAGAAGTTGGTAGTTTTTGTCATAACAGTAACCATGTAACTGAACAGTGGCAATGGAAGTGCCTTAGTGCAGTGAGTGACCTAAGAATGAATTTTCTCACACTGAATCATACAAAATCATGCATGATGTGAGAATTCACTGAGGACAGGTGTATCAATGGTTACTGGAGTGGATACCTAAGTATTGCCTCCAAGTTGGAGAGGCAAGAAGGATGCCTCTAAAGGCCATGAACCCTTCTGGACCAGGCTGTAGCCCATCTAGTTCAGCAAGACTGGCAAGTCAAGACTGGCGAAGGTTTTGCCTTTGTCTTCTGCCTGAGAAAGCTCAGAAGCCATTGGTGGGCCACTGTGTGAGATGGGATGCTGAACTAGATGGGCTACAGCCTGGTCCAGAAGGGTTCATCTTAGGCTCTTAAAGACAATTCCATGGAGAAAACTGGGATCTAGATGTTCCCAGGCTGTGAGAATTGAAACTGCATTCTTGAACTCTGGTTAGGGACTGCATCAGGACTTGAAGCGTGGGTGGCTCCCTCCACACTTTATCTTAGCCTCACAGAAATAATATCATTATACCATTTTGGCAACGTAAGTGAGAGCAGGCCCTGGGCCTGGTCCATTAGGGGCTGAAGGGAAGAATAGCATGGGACTATCTAAGAATGAGGCCCAGTCACCTACTCCTGTCCTGGATTTCCGACTGAGATACTTGGTTAATGTACAGCAAAAAAGGACCAGGCTATGCAGGTCTGAACATCTTCGTTTTAAGGCAACGAGACCTAAAAACATCTCTACCTCTAACTCAGATTTATTGTTGCACCTGGCTCTCTGTCTGTGGTTGAGTCTCAGTTATGTTAAAAAACTACATTCATGACTTCTCTGCTGAAAGCAACTTTGTCATTCAGCTCCCTAGTTTCTTGACCAATTAATCTATACTTCGTTACCCCTGCTTGTCTTGATTTCAATTTCTGTGTCACCTCTGAGCTTTGATGAATTGATGACTGACTTATTTAGCCTGACAGTTCTTCTGGTCATTGATTTGGCACAGTAAGAAGACTGGGACTTTGTTATTGTTGAACCACAGCCATGCTCTCTGTCATCTCGTTACTAGTAGGACTTGGCAGACTATGATACTCTCACACTCACAAAACTGTTCTGTAAACTACAACTGCTGATTTGAGATCTAGTGGGATTTCCTCTTCCTATGAATGGTGCCATGGCATATGATCACAGGCCCTTGAAAGCATGAGCAACCAACCAACATTACTTCCATCTTGTCTGAATTAGCCCATGTCAACATGATAGAGAGAAAAATCAAGTTAGTGACTTGGGGCACATCTACATGCCAAAAATACTCCGGATTTAAGCTTGTTTTGTCTCGGAGCATCTCCATGCACAGCTTTACTCCGGGCTACATCAGGTGCAAAGGAGGAAAATCTGCGGCAGAAACCCCCCGTTTCAAACAGTACTACATCCGGCATTGGGGGAAACTGCAGATTATCCTGGGAGCATGGAGACGCACACAGATTTCTTTAAAGTGTCTTTCTGGCTACATTAATCTTTCTCACTCTTTATGTGTGTGAAAACATTCCTTTCCTTGGCTGCCAAGAGTTAAAAGCATAACCAATGCGTGTAATAGTTACAAGCATAACTAAAAGCAAATTGCTCCCTGCAGCCTGTTAGTCAGCCTGTTAGAGTTAAAAGCAAATCACTCTGTTTAAGTGCACAATCAGACCACCAATCTCTTTCTTCTTAAAATAGATGTTTCCCCTTCCGTTGTTAAGATAATTAGCATCACTTTCCCCTGACAGCAAGCACAGAATTTCTCTACCCCTCCCAATAATGTGAAAGAAAGAGAGAGTTTGCAGGACAGCTTCTGTGCACAGGCAGCTGCAGGGCTGTTTTGAGTTATGCTTGTAACTATGTTACAAGCAATAGTTATGGAGAGAGCTAGCTGCTTTCAGTTATGCTTTTAATTATTTGCAGCCAAGTAAAGGGATGATCTGTGTGGTGTTGTGAAGGTTCAATTGAGGCTTTTGCCTGTCATCGCTACAGTGGGCAGGTGGGTGGGTGGGGAGAAAAAAGATGTGGGCTCACAAAAAGTGGCTTGCATGGGGACAAGAAAGTACATTTTAAATCCGTGTTGCCCCAAATCACATGGGGATGCTTTATTTCAAATTACAACATGCATTTTTAAAATCTGGTGCAAGAGAGAAACAAAAAGAGACCATGGAGACGTGCCCTTGGAGTCTCATGTGCCTCTACAAAACTTGCAATATCATGCTGGGTTCCTTTTAATCTTTGGTTACCCTGGCCTTTTATATTCTCAACTGTTGTCTGCTGATATTTAGGCAATTCTGCACTGGCCAGCATAATGGACCAACAGCTATACTAGGTCTCCTTCCACAAACAATTGTGATCTGAAGGAGCCATCAGTCCCTGCTAGTACACTCTATCAGCACAGGTTGGAGCATAGATTGGACCAGGAAGCCCAAAATGGAGGCTTTTTGAGGTCTATTGATGTACTAAGGAGTGGTATACTGGGCATTCAGACAGTTGCTACAAGGGGTCATCTGGGCCTTCAGACCTTTGGAGGGCTCTAGCATTGGCTCCAAAACTGGTGTAAGCCTTGTAGTAGATGTAAAACAAAACAGGCTATCCCAAAGCAGATAGACTCATCCATCCCAGCAGAGTCTGGACTACTTGGTCCAGTCTAGTAAAGGTAAGTGTGTAAAGGCCCTAAACTCATCTTGAAACAAAAAAACTTCCATTCTTAACATGTCTAGAAGCTAGTTATCATCAATTTCCAGCCCTTTCAGCAACCTTGTTTGTTCTGAAAATAAAATTCATGGAGCAGAGGGCTACATGTTACAGAATTCTTTTAATCAGTCCTGCTGGAACAGGCCTTTTCCCACAGATAGTCTAGACAGGACTTGCGGAAGTTGCAGACTTCTAGCAAACAGCTGTTTAATACAGAAAGCAGATTTGAGGGTAAAAAAAAAACTCTGCAAATTAGCGCTGAGCGACCTGATCTGAGATAAGATTAAACTGTTGCGTGGCTGAAATACACTGTCGAGATGGAAGCTCTGAAGTATTCCTGTAGCTGCACTTTGCCTCCTTTTCACTCAGAAAAGAGTATTATTCATTAGAATAAATTCACATGCTGTTAAATTCATTCATATAGCCAGAAGCCTGTAAAAAAGAATATAGACTAAAGAGCAAGTTGAATAATGAGATCTAATCTATGTAAAATAAGCCCCAGAAGAAATGTCCTTTACTTTGATAATATCCCTTGAAACAGGATCCCCCACTGGAAACCACAATAAAATAAGGGCTTGGGAAAACTTGCCAGCCAAGCAAGGTCGCTTTTTGAGAAATAATAGCTCCCCAAGCCAACCAACCTCATCATCCTAAGGAGGGTTTTTCATTAAGGGCAATAAAATCTTTTGGATTCCCTGAAGTTAAAGGGAAAATAGAGATTTGGGGAGGGCAGACAATTTGCTCCCAAACTTCTTCATATTGAAATATATAGATATAGCCTCAGCTTGCAGCTTCAGACAGAAAGGATCCAGAAGGCCATTCAGAGGTAGACAAAGGCCCAGCAGTGGCTTTGCTTCAGACATATTTGGCCTCAAATTTCTGCTGTCCAATGTAGCAGCAGATTGACGGGCCAGAAGAAACCCAGGCAGGAGCACCATATTGACTAGGTATTTATGAATCTATTTAAAAGGACTTATAAAGATTTTTCACACACAGCCTTCCCAAAGAACTTCAAAACACCATGAGGGGGGAAATGTACGATCCCTTTCTTATCTCATGCATTTCCTTTTTAAATTGTTAGACTTGTTTTTATTTATTGTTTTTAGATTCACACACAAAATGTGAGCATTTCTTACAGAGAAAAAGTAGCTGATACATTTAATGACTAAGTGAAAAAGTAAGTAAAACCAGACCACCTGTAAACTTGGATTTGAATGCTATAATGAAAAAAAAAATCATATAAAATCTCCAATGCATGCATTTTTAAAAATAGAAATCTTGGTTTGTGGGTCTCCCCCCCCCCCCATACACACTTAAGTAGCTATAGAACTGTAGCTGAAAACTACACTTTTAACCTTGTTGTTCATAGCAGGGTTGTGCAGGAATGCATTTTTTGCATTCAAATTTGACTTGATTCAAATATTTGATTCGATCCAAAATTCAAAAATCTGTATTTTCGAAAATCGCGTTTGAATCCAGATTATCCGAATCCGTATTTTTGAAATTTTGATTTGACCTTGAAAAGACGAATGGCGGGAACATTCATATTCGATTTTCGAATTCGCACGCATCCTGTTTTTATCACATTTGCATCCTGTTTGCACCCTGTTTTATAAGCACAAATAAACATGATATTAGGATGCGATATACGACATGCTATTTGTTTGAATTAAAAAATTTGGATTTTCAAAAATCCGATTCAAATTCGAATGTTGGTACTCATTGAATGTGAATGTGAATTTTGAATTTTCGAATATGCGTGCACATCCCTAGTTCAGAGAGAATAAGCAACCCTTTTGGCTGTCTCACAGCAGCAAATAAGATCCTATGCCTCTGCCAAGTTGTGAATATCAAGGGACAGTCAAATGATTTGGGATGTTGGTTATGATTTTGATTAGAGTCAGGTGACACAGGTATAAGAATCATCTGTACATTGGTGGAGGTTGCCATGCACCACACAGAGAAAAGCAAATATAGCTCGTCAAAAAGTGCCTTAGAGGTGGCAGTGTGTGCCCCTTGTGTTCTCATACCATCTCTAATCCACCTTTTCTAGAATGTTCATGGGGGGAGGGGCAGATTGGTACAAGAAACATGCTTTTAGACCATTATCACGTGGCCTTATAAAGACAGCAAGCATGTATTCCTGTGACGAGCTGTAGAATTACCTATGGTGTCCATAGGGATGGGCAGAAAATGTTTGTCACCTTCTCAATTTGTAGGAATTAAGAAGGTTTGAAACTCTGCATTTGGATTTAATACTGGCTGTATTCAAAGACTGACCCTCACGTGCAAAGTGAAAGCTTTTACGCCTTTGTTTGAAGCTTCAGAGAGGATTTGGAGCAGATTTGGAACGTATTCAGAGGCATGACTGGTGGCAGCAGCAAATTCGAAGCCCAGCATACTCAAAGTGGTTCCATTTGCACAAATGTGAAGTTCTATCCCATTCACTTTGATGCAAAGCTAATGGGGGGGTGGAATGCGTACATCCCTACTTGTCCATGCTCCATTGTGGGAAAAGGCATGGCAAAGGGATATGGGATTTTGTACTCTCTAAGCACTTTGGTAGAGATCTGTCGGTGCTTCTGCACTGCTCTCAAACCCCCGGATCTTGAAGATCTGGATGTTTGAGATACTGTGCGGAAGCACAGCATGCCTTCTATGGCCTGGATCAGGCTGCAGGAGGACATGCTGCTACTGCTTCCGTCCCTCAGGGGTGTGGTGACAGCGGAGCAGCCACCTCCACCACGTCCTCACGGTGATGCTCAGTCCACCGTCACCCAGAGCAGTGGAGGCAGATGGCCCGGCAAAGCAGCTATCATTGGGGAGGGGGCATGGCAAAGGTGGCAATCACAGCCATGGTGCCACGCCCCCTCCCCCAGTGCCAGCCGCTTTGCTGGACCATCAGGGCTGGGGGGAGAGGTGGCGATGCAGATTGCCATTTATCCCCCTGCCTCCGCTGCTCTGGCAAAGCAGCCTGCGGAGGGGGGGGGTTGGAGCTGGCAGTGGTGGCTGCCACGGAAGCCTCCCCCATGGCTGCTCCGTCACTGTGGAGGGGGAAGGTTTGCAACTGCCACCACCGCTTCTCCTCCTCTCCAACAATCAGGCACCCATGCCAGGCAAAGACGACAGCAAACTCCTGCCGCCGCCTGCCATGGATGCCCCATCACTGGAAAGGAGCAGCCCATGGCTGCTCCAGCAAAGGGACTTGGATGGCAGGCGGGGGCAGAGGCAAACCTCTGCCCATGCCTGTCATCGAAGCCTCATCTCTGGAGCAGCTACATGGGGGGAGAGCAGGGGCCTGCTGTCTCTGTCTCCCCCCCCCCCCCCGCTGCTTCAGGAATGGGGTGACAATGCACGGTCCTCACCCCACCACCACTCTGGACTGCGCCAGAGTCCTCTGACAACTGCGGAGGCCATTTAGGCCTCCGTAGTGGCAGGGCGGAGCTTGTGCCACCTGTGCGCACTGCTCTGCTCCTGCGAGGCCCATCCAGAAGACCCCATCTGCATGATAAGTGTGCGGATGTATGGGTCTATAATCCGGTTTCAAGGCTGAAGACCGGATTGTAGACCCAATTTTTTAGGTCTTCCAGAAATCTGGATTTAGGGCCCTGAAGGGCCAGAATTGGGAGGCCATTGTGCGGAAGAGGCCTCTCTCATCTGGGCCTAAAGGGGTCTTCTGTGTGGAAGGATCTTTTAGGTTCTGTCCCGCATGGGTTTTTAATGGGCCCCTAATGGGGTCTAAGGGGCCATTGCGAAAACACCCTCTCTTTCCTGTATGAGTTCAGGCATCTGTGTGATGCTCTTGAGTAGCATAATGATAAGACATGCATTAATGACCATAAAGCATGTCAGTTGACTTTGAAATGTTTCATGCCAGAGCAGCAATGGGCCAGTGTGATAGGAACCAGGAGGGACCTGTCATTTTAGCAGCATATCACCACAGCTTCCATCAACCCATATGAGTATGACTTAAGTTGCCTCAGACTGTCTCTATTTATGCCTGAATGTGCCCTCAGAAGAAGAAGAGTTGAATTTTATACCCCACTTTTGTCACCCATTTAAGGGGACTCAGTGTGGCTGACAAACCTTCTTCTCCTCACAATGGACACCCTGTGAGGTAAGTGGGGCTGTGAGAGCTCATAAAGAGAGCTGTGACTAGCCAATGCCACCCAACTGGCTTCCAGGAGGAGTGTGGAATCAAACCCTGTGACTTCAAGATATGAATCTGGCACTCTAACCACGAAGAACATACTGGCTCAGACAGGTCTGCATTTGTGGCAGCAAGATGTACCCTGTGGTGAACATGCCACCCTGTTATCTGTGATATGCAGTTTGCTACCCTCAGAGTCAGTAGAAATGTCTCATTTACTGTATCATAGGACATTTCTGTGCATCAAAATGGGGTTGTGCAGAGATCTGGGTAATTCAACCCCTAGGTGTTTTCACTGGAGTGTCTACTCTCAATGTCGTTGCTTAGATCCCGCCTCTTGTTTCCTCTTGTTGTCTGGAGGAAACCTTTCCTCGCTGTTGCTCAGATTAGGGTCTTATAGAAATTGGTATTCATAATCTTGACGGAGGCTTTTTATTTCTGGGTACAAGTCTTTTATTTTGCATTTGTCTTTCATTTGTTGCATTTGGCAGCAACAGTCCGTAGTTGTGGTTGTTCAACTGACATCACTTTCCTCCAGAAATTGCAACAAACTGTGATGGAAATAGGAAGTTTCCTCACAAATGTTGGTGGCTGTATAATGACTACCACCCACATAGTACCATGGAATTATGACTATGGTTTGGTGGTGAGAATGGGAAAGAAGTGAAAATGAGAAGGTATTTGCTATAAAGTCCTCTTTTATCATTCTCCCAGAATTTGTGGTATTTTAATTTTTTTTAACTTATGTCTCAGCAATGAAGACTATTTCAGTTTCATTTCAATATAACGACACATACCTTCATCCAAAGAGTTCATAGGAATTGATAGCTGATAATGCTAGTGTTCTGGTTAGATATTTCTATCCCACCTTTCATAAAACTGTGCTTTACAAAGTGTCCGGAGGAGAAGGTACAACTTATTAAATCAATTTAATTCTGTGATGTAGATATGGCCCAAGGGAAGAAATTATTTTGTCCTGAGCACCTGACAAAAGGCTCATACCAATAGGAAGTCTTATTATTAGTAGAAATTTTGAACTTAGAAGGACAAATTGAAATGGTTTCTGAGGCATGAATCACTGGAGAACAGCACCGTATGTCTTAGCATATAACTGAAAGTGCAACCATTTCTTAGAAGACATTATTTTTCAGCTATTGTATTTTAGCCCATAATGTCATTAGACACTTAAGGAGTCATGAAACAAGATATATAAATGGTAGCTTATCAGAGAAATGCTGACACCATAATAAAGAAATTGAATAATTAATATCAAATATATTGTTTTCTACTTGACAGAGCCTGCAGCTGGAAAGTATTATTATATATGCACTGTTCTATAGCACCCATCAATGTAATAGCCACTAAGATAATCACATATCTTGGGTGCTATGTGCCACAGAAGACTGAAAGTTAAGCTAGTACAGGGCCTGAGAAGTACAGGTCTTTTTTATATGTATGAATGCATGCTTTTTGGCAGCTATTTTGAATCACAGTGAGAAATGGCAGAACTTTTTAAAGTATTCTAAACAAAGCTTAATTAATACAGAATTTAATTTGTTTCTTTTTTCTTTTTCAAAGAGGTCCATTGTGTTATGTTGCCAGAGTCTGTAAAAGTTCCTTCCATGTGGACTACAGTCCCCATCATCATGTTATCTGATAAATAAATGCTTCCAACCTCTATACTACTGAGATTATTGGACTGGAACTGTGACCAGACACAGGAAAAAAGCATCACTGACATGCCTTGGAGGTGACATGGAGAAGCCTTCAAGGTGGGGTTGTTCCCACACCAAACTGCCCCTTCCCCCCCCCCGAACATTCTTTCCTAGAAAAGGTGGATTAGAGAAGGTTTGTGAACATGAGTGCTCCACTTTATTTTTCTGAAGCACCTCCAAGGTGTCCCTTTTGTTATACCTGAACACAGCCTTAGATGAGCTCTAGCTCTTGCTTAGCTTCAAAACCTAATTCCAGACCATTCTTCTGTACCCCAAACCTGGTGCTGCCACATATTTTTATGTTCACCTTGGAAGGATAGTCTTGGAATGGTCCAAAGAATTTCAGAAAAACTGTGAGAATAAGAGCCAGTGCAGAAAGGGCCTAAGAGCTGACCACAATGGAGGTGGTCTCATGATTTAGCATATACCATTACAATGTAAATTGTTAGAAGCATGAAGAGAATAAAATATGAAATTGTCAAAGAAGAAATGAAGAACATACCTGAGTTAGGAATAGGTGGGCTCGAGAAGAATGAATGGCTATTTGATACTCTAAGGCAGCGGTTCTCAACCTTCCTAATGCCACGACCCCTTAATGGAGTTCCTCATGTTGTGAAGACCCCCCAACCATGGGGGTGGAGCAGCTGGGAGGTGGGAGGGAAGAGCGCCAGGAGACTCGTCGTAACCCCTCTGAAAAGGTAGTTCGACCCCCAAAGGGGTCCTGACCCCCAGGTTGAGAACTACTGCTCTAAGAAAATGTTAATAGTACCTTTAGAGAAGGACATCTGTCCCCAGAATTGAAATTTAGGCTTCCCTGAGGTTTTTAATGGTGGTTGCTTCACTTCTGAAGTTGACACCAAAGGAAATGCTTTGGGAAGGAAAACATTATGGTTGTGTCCATGCACTGAGAAGAGCCTCTAACATGATCCCAAAATTGCCTGTGAAGTCTGCTGGCACCTGTGCACTGGGACCAATAGAATAGCTAGCCTAGCCTGGCATCTGAGCACAGTATGCAACAGACACAACAATCCATATCAACAGAATAGACACTATCAGAGTGAAAATCCTGCTCTGATGTTAATTTGCTCTGTCTTCTCCGAGAACAACTTGACCAAGGGCATGTGTCATCTGAACCACACCACCATAATGGTGCTACTCCCATAATGCCTAAAGACTTCCTTTGTGGATGCAGGAACATTGTCTAAGGACATTGTATAGAGATGCTTTGGATCCAGTTTTGTTTTAAATGCATGTTTCCCCATTGTGCCATTTTTTGCAGTCCACACTATCACAGAAAACTGACCTTAATCT
Organism: Aspidoscelis tigris stejnegeri; assembly: GCA_023333525.1. Lineage (NCBI taxonomy): Eukaryota > Metazoa > Chordata > Lepidosauria > Squamata > Teiidae > Aspidoscelis > Aspidoscelis tigris. The sequence goes on along the minus strand of JALMGA010000004.1, from coordinate 30,311,984 downwards.
TGGCTAATGTGCTGTTGACATCTCCACTGTGGTCTCCTGCTTGAAACTTTTTTTTCCTTGACAGTAAGCTCCATCTGCCTGATTGACTGATGGACTTTTCACCATGGGCCGCATGATTGGGTGGTTGACATACATGGCCCACAAGTACTCTCTCTGCATTAACAAAGAGTGCTGTGCTTGTAACCATCTTTGTAAAGCTGCAATATGCTGTTTGCATGTCATCTGTGGACCCCAGCTAATGTTATATCAAAATGTTTATTTATTTTAAAAAATCTCTCAAATTGACTTACAATATGTAACCTTAGACCAGTGGTTCCCAAAGTTGTCTGGGCTACGACCTATCTAATATAAGTTTACCAACTCAGGACCCACCTCTAGGAAATTTAACCGTTACCAATATGAATAAAGGACTTTTCAAATAACAAAGTTTTAATACAATTTTTTAATTACTTAATTCTACAGGCAGGGCCCGCTCAATATTCGCTCGCAACCCACCAGTGGGGCCCGACCCATAGTTTGGGAAACCCTGCCTTAGACAATAATATATTATAGTGTCATATTAGTATATTATGGCCAGGGGATTTCATCGAATACAAGAAATGTCCTATGGAAACAAATGTATCTCATTGAATGGGAGTGTGGGCATGGCAGGACCACCACAGGTGCATGACACAAAAAGATATCAGACCTTTTTATACTGTTCTGCCTTTTAAGAATTTTACAGAGTGATTCTGATAGCATGACAGTTGGATGAGTGCAGGTCCATGTGGATACCACACTTGTTCAGCACACCTAATGCGTCCTGGGGAAACAGGCCCATGTGAAGTCTGCTACCTTATCACACATCTTCTGGACCTCACTAAAATGTTTCTGGGTTCTAAAATGGGGTTGGGCTGAGCCTGACACTGCTATGTTTCCACACAGCAGTGGCAGGAACAGGACCCAGCCTGGTCCACCAAGGAGATCACTTTAAAGTGGTCTTCCATTAGAATACTCCTGGGCAGACATCCACAAGATGTCCCCCAACATACCCTAGCTCTAACGTTTGAAGTTACAAGCTGGGCATCTTTCCCCACAGACCCAGAAATGGCCCTGGAAGTGAAATAATGCTGGTCTTCAAAATGGAGCATGGACTGGGTCTATCACTCTCCACATTGTAGTGGCAAGATTGGGACCCACCTGGGTCACAAGATCACTTTAAATTGGCTTCCCATTAGAGTAGAGATGTGCACAATTTTTTTGACATTCTGTTCAAATCAAATACCCGAAAATCTGATTTGATTCAAATCTTTTAAATTTTGGATAATTCAAACTAATAGATCCAAAATTTCAAAATTTGATTTGAATGTTTACATTTTAATTTCAGGACACATTCTATTTGAGTTTGAATGTCGAAATCTGGCACATTCGACTGGATTTTGAATGCCTACAAATATTTGTGCACATCCATACATTAGAGCATTTCTTGGCACAATTTCTCTATGGTCACAGGACACAGGGAGAATATGCAGCTGCTCTATTGGTCACTCCACCAAGAGATTTTGGATGCAATATTCATACAAAGAAATTGATGGCTCCAATTTCTTGCACAAAGATGCTAATGAAAAGCCAAGAGAATATTGAAAATATGTTGATTCTTCTTCTTCTTCTTCTGTATGTGTGCAGAAGTATCTCCCTTTTTATTGGTTAGGTAGTGGAAAACAGGTCTGTGTTCATGAGGGGCAGTCTTTTTTTGGCATGCAACCTTAGTCTATTGTTTTAAAGTTTCTTATTCTAAACTGCAGTGATGAAACATTTATTCTTAAAATTATGCAAGGTCTACAACAAATTAAAATTCAAAAGGTATTTTTTCCCTGAAAAATAAAATCAGCTGCAAAGTTCTATAATGATAAAAACCACATCAACCAGATGTCAAGGTTGATGTGGCCTTCTACAAAATGGAAAATATTGTTTATACAAGACATGTGCCATTTTCAATTGACTTGACCCTGCCAGCACATAAACTCTGCAGAGGTGTAAGGCTAAGCAGACCCTCTTCCCAAGCAGTTGGGTTAGCATGTGATAAGGTGCTATGCTGGATGTATCTAAGATTGGACACTTGACTACTGTTGCTTTATCATTATAGAATTTCAGAACTTGTTTGGTTCTGAAATTTTAATCTGCTTTAGAATTCATACATATATATATACATATACATACACACACACTATTTTGTACATAGTAGTGTGTGTATTGGTATATATATACCACACATTATCTATCTATCTATCTATCTATCTATCTATCTATCTATCTATCTATCTATCTATCTATCTATCTATCATCATTATCATCATGTTCTACACACGCACACTCACACACATAAAATTTTGGTTTGCCAGGACCTTTTCTTTGTTACATTGTTCACAGGGGCACTTAGGTTCATTGTCTTTTTTTCTGGGAAACATTTCCTCATGCCATAAACATGTTCAAATGCTGTGGTGACACACTTTGTCAATTAATGTTGATTTTATGTCAGAATGATGAAAGATGCAGATCACTGTAGTATTTTTTCAAGGGCTTTCAGATTCATTTCATTTGAATCCAATATACAGACTTATTTCAAATGACTGTCCTCAAGGCTTTGCAAAGTTAGAATCTTACCTAATATAAAAATTGCTTCCAAGATGTCAAAGGCAGCCGATTCTACATATTAAAATCTCACTGCAAAAGTGATTTGAACAACTTGAGGAACACTGCTGCGTGGCTCCGGGTTGCCTTTGTAGTTTCAAAGACAGTATAACATTATTTAATTAGCTAAAAATTTCCTGTCTCTTGAGAGATGGAAACCCAATGAAATGTCAACTGTGCTGTCACTCTCCTTGAGGCTAAACTCATTAGAACAAAGACTAGAGATAAAAATAGTCTGAGGCAGAGTATTTTGTGGCAGGCCAGAGGGCCACACACCTTATGCTTTGGAAATCCAGATGTGAAGCCAGGCATATCGTACTTTGGAGGGATTTAACACCATTTAGCTGCTTTAACTGTTTAGTATTTTGCTTTTATGGAGAATTCTGCGGAGCACAATTAAATATCATATAAAATCTTGCTTGCGCTTGCCAGCTTATCCTCTCATACATTGTTTAGTAGTGAGGGGGATATTTCTTATTTATTTCAGTGAAGAGAAGCATAATAACCTACCTGTCCTCATACTACAAATGAATCACTCTCCCCCCTTTATAAGTTGGGGGGTGGGGTATGTTTATAATGAAGAAGGGATAAAGAAAAGAAGGAAGGAATTGAGAAAGTGTGAAAGAAAGAGACTGCTTTATCTGAATTATAAGTGATATTTCAAAATGCACATGCTTATTATAAAGCATAATAAAATCTGGCATTTTCTATTGTCAGATGGTTTATAAAGGCTAAATTTCTTGATTTATTTAAATAGACAGGAAAGAGCAAACTACAAAAAAAAGTGCTATATACTGAAGGCATGTGAATTACCTCCTTCCCAAGGATAATGCAAATTAGAAGTGTGTAAAGCTTTTGTCTGCACCTGGGATCTTTAATGAGGATAAAGAAAAATCAGACAGAAATTCTCCTGGGAATGGAGCAGATCGTTATTTGAATAACCTGCAGTGAATTCTAATCAATGCGACGTGACTTTGAAAATGAATGTGGTCTTTCTACCTGCTGTATTCAAGCCATAATATTAATCATAACTTCATGGTACAGTAAAGCCTATGACAAATGGTTATTCAGTGGACTTACTAAAATACAGTTTGCAGCAGGAAAAGTCAAGGCTTATAAATACTCTTCTTTCTCTGCCTTTTTCCCTGTAGGTTAGTTGGATGTATGACTTTAACATACATTTATTTTTTTTATTTTTTTTGTGGGGGGGGGGTTGAGATGATTAGAAATGCAGGCAGCAATGTATGTGCATAGTGGCTTTCTGTGCTATCCTGTCTGGGTAGAGGCATCATGACATGTTTGTCTTGTGTAACTCATCACTCTGACTTTGGACTGCTGCAAAATATATTTAATTGTATGGCTAGTGCATATTTGCTTACAGAGCAGCATGTTAGAGCTACTGAGAATGGAATGGCGAAGGGGTACATTCTTAGGGATGCACTGAACTACAGTTCATTGAATCATGAACTGGAGTTAGATGCCTGGGATTGTCAGGTGCTTCACTGAATATTCCTGGCTCTCCACGGCATCTTTCCATGATTCCCAAGGAGGCTCAGTGCTGCAGGAATATACTTGTTTCCCATTGTGACAGCTGCAGTGCACAATGTGCACAGAAGGGTGCAGTGCATGTTGGTGTACATTGATGTGCATGTGTGTTATGTCTTCACGCAGGCACAAAGAGTTTCATTGCATGATGACATTGTGTGCAAGTAATGTAAAGGTGTTGAGGAGAGCCTTTGACCATCCTGGGCCTCTAATTGCAATTTGTGCTTTGCACATCCCTAGTATATTCCAAGTCCTCATAAGCCCACTTTCTTCCCCTCTGCCATAGAATGCACTGTGATGCATGCTCAGGCGGGACACAGAAATAAATCTCACTGGCAGCCATATTGGGAGAAATGGTGATTTATTCAGCTCAAGGTCTGCTGTGTGCCCCTTATTCCTAACCAGAGTGATTTTCTGCCAGGCTTCTGACTTATATTTGTTTCTGAAGGGGTTTTTAGCCAATCTTTGCATTTCCCTCTGCATGCAAACTATTTACACAGTGGCATCATCAGGCTTTCTCCAATTCTCCTCCTTCAGACCTAAAAGTATCTCTTTCCCTTCAGTAGTGCCACCAGCTTGTTTTACAGTAGATCTCAGAATATAACAGAATAAAAGTCCTTTACATTATTTACAATGGAGCTCCATACTATATATGATCAGTCTGTGCCAAAAGTGAGTCATGGCTGACTTTGGCATAACATTGGCAACAATGATTGCTAGAAGCATCTAACAGGAATCACCTTTCTGCATTAGGAACACAATTGTATCAAGACCTGGAGTGGATAGATTGCACTGATGGAAGAGCAAACAAGCATTTTTAAATTGTGGATGCTAACCTCTGGTTTTAATTAAGAATTAAGGGCTTATGTTCTTCATCTGAGTAGGGACTGGATTCAAAGAACCATTTCTTCCACTCCAGTGTTACCTTTTATTATCTGTTTCAGTGTGATAAGTTACAAGTCTCGGCATGATCAATATAGTGGCTGTTGTTTTAGAAGTACTTTCAAATAGACAATATGAAATGGTGATGCCACTCAAACTTTGCATAAAATAAACTTCAGACTGAACCTAGAGGTATTTAAAATCATGTCTTCCAACACCAAGTACATTTAGGATTTTTTTAGAAGAAGAATACTTGGTTTTTATGCACCACTTTTCTCACCCATTTAAGGAGACTCAAATAAGCTGATGGACCTTGTGTTCTTCTCCCCACAACAGATACCCTGTGAGGTAGGTGGGGCTGCCCAAGGTCACCCAGCTGGCTTCATGGAGGAGTGGGGAATCAAACTTGGTGACTACATGTTATGAGTCCGACACTCTAATCACAAAGACCAAGGAAGGAAGGAAGGAAGGAAGGAAGGAAGGAAGGAAAAGAAAGAAAGAAAGAAAGAAAGAAAGAAAGAAAGAAAGAAAGAAAGAAAGAAAGAAAGAAAGAAAGAAGGCCTCTGCTTCCACTACATGTTGTGAGTGAAATGCTCATAGGCACCTATGTCTGCAATGTATTGTGAGAATGCAGAAAGGACAGAAGAAGAAGGCACTCTCTCAGTTCTTCTGTCATTCATGTCACCTGGAGATGGCAACACAACCAGGGCTCTGATGGCCTCATTTGTTCTACATCACCTATGGAACTGTTTCAATCAACCTCACCCCTGGAAGGGCCTGACACCATCACCCTGACCTGACCGCCAATGTCCCACTGTCATCACCACTCCACCACTACTACTGCCAACATCCCAATTCCCACCACCACCACTGCCGCTGCTAATGGAGCTGCTGCTCTCCACCCCTGCACCCCCCAGGGTTACTATTTTTAGGCAAAAAATGACTATGGATATACCTATATACATAAATACATTTGCAGTATAGTTACCATATGTGGTCTTTTGTTATTTTGGTGAGCATCTGAATTTCTATGGAAATCACTCGAAGGTCTAAAGAAGACAATGACCAGAATAACCAAATACACACCAGGGCCTTGTTCTGCTTGACAAAGGGAATTTCTAAATCCGGGAAACAATTTTGTTTAAACCAACAAAAATTACATATCTAGAAATTTTTGAAGCATCTAAGAAATTTCTAATAATGTGAAAAATAAAATTAGTAAAAATTCCCAGGAGAGAAGAGATTTGCACAGATCTAATTATTTTAACATATGTGTAATTGACTGTCACTTAGCCAACTAATTATGCATGTTGTACTCTAGTGCTGTTCTTAAGGATGACCCAGAATGTACCTTATTGATCATTTCAATTATTATGTTACTATTTCTTAAATTTCTTACTTTTTCTTCATAGCTACATAGCTCCAAAGCTACATAAAAATAGCACAAGAAAATGTGTATATCATTAATAGGAGCCTGCAACAACTATTTATTATCATTTCCACTCCTACTCCTCAGAAATAATTGCTATGATTTTTGGCTAACATGGATCTCATTATAACTGTATTCACCTAATAAATGATTTGGCCACAAGAGTTCCAAAAACCTTCAGCAACAATAGGCAGAAGCCTTGATCAAACCTATGTAGGGATGTACACAAATATTTATAGCATTTGAAATTTGTATGAATTTGGCCAAATTTGGACATTCAAATTTGAACAGAATGTTGGCACATTTGAAGATTGACATTCAAATTGAGTGTTTTGATACATTTATATGAAGCTTCATATGATGCTTCATATGGGATTTGTATGGGATTTGTATCCTATTTGAATGCATTCATATGGGATTCATATGGGATTGAACATTTTTATCAAATATAAATCCTACCACATTTGAATGGGATCTATTAGAATGAATACAAATTTTCTTGTATTCACTTAGATATAAATCAAATACGAACAATTTGTGAACATCTCTAAACCTATGTCTTAGTCAGTTATGATGAATGCTCCAAGTTAGTATGCTCTAAGCTAGTATGCTCCCCCAAAGCATCTGCAACTTACCTGAAGTGTGGATGGGTGTCTAGGCACTGCCACGTTCAATTTCCAGTGCTGGGGCAAGTATGTGCAGTGCCATCACCAGGGAGACTGGGCAGCATGGTGTATTACCTGTCACGTGACCACCTTGCAAACCAGAAGATATGTGGATGGAGCATCTGAAACTTCACCAGCTCCGGCACCAGTGCACGTGTGGTACAGTTGAACCTGAACCACTGCGGAACCCATGCATGGTAAGCTCCTGCATGGAAGGAGCCGTTTCTGGGAACTTACCAGGTTATATCTCGTAATAGGGACCTACCATCAGTGTGATAACACAGTCTCTGGTGGGACCTGAGGAGGTCTTCATAATTTATACCAGCACATGGAAGGCAGGTTTCTGTTCGGAATAAGGCCCAGTGCAGAAAGGCCTTGGTTCTGTTTGAATGTATATTGCTGTTTTCTTAAACAAAACTTCTCTGTACTGAAAGTTGTGTTTAAGTAAGCATTCTGCCAAGGGCATAATGGAATCTCCACGGCCATCCATGGACACTTATTCAGTAGTACTTTGTTATTGGCAATCTCAGTTTTTCAGCTTCAATCAGCTTCAGTCAGCTTCAATTTGGTAGAGCAACATTAAACATAAGTTGATTTTGTGTACGTTTCCTCAATCTAAATATACTCTGGGATATTAATGTTTCATGTTCTTAAAACATTTGGTGGGATTCCAAAGTGTCTTCTTTCCTGTATGCTGCTGTGTTACTCAGCAGTCACTTTTGTTAGTATTTTGTGAATTTTTATTTTAGGCGTTAAATGTTATTGGCATTCTTTTTCTTGCTGTGTAACTTTCCCTGAGAGCATTAAATGAAGGGTTGGCTATATGTATAAGTGATAAATACAATTGCAGTATAGTATATACAGTATATTTGCAGTATTTATACCGTAAATATACTGCTCAGGGCTTGTTTATTAAAACTATTTCTGCTTTTCCACAGAAAATGAGTTCCCTGCTTCACTGCCATCATTAAGCCTGTTAAGCGTCCAGTATTATCATCAGCCAACCTTGCAAGAAGAAAGAGGTTTTAAGCAGCTAACAGAACTCCAAGGGTTGTGGATGAGGGCAAACCTTGAGAAAATAGGAGATAGACAATTGATATATATACATTTGATGTTTTTAGGGATCATACTTTATTTTGTAGGTGTAACTATGGTTTTTTAGGTTTTTTGTACTCAGATTCAAAACTCAATTCAAAAAGTGTAAAAAGGAAAAAGAAAATAGGAGGTTATCTCTTCAGCCGGAAAGCAGTAGAATAATGTACATGGAAACCGGTGTACGAAGTTGGCCATAGGGAAAACCTAAAGTAATAGAGTTCCCATTCAGGAACTAAGAAATCTGAACATATCTCAATATCCTGTTAGAACCATTAAGGAGACAACAGTCCTTTCAAAAAGGCCAAAACATGAAAGACAGAAGCAATGGAACATCAAATGTGCATAGGGAGGGAAAACTGAATATGCAGGCAGGAAAGTGGCCCAAAGGGGATAACATAGCTTGCTGCCTGAAACCCCCAAATAAGAACATTAAAAAAGAAAGCAATTTGATATGGTGGACTGATAGCAACTACCTTTTGTATAGAATAGTTACTTCTTATAACAACAAAAGATAATTCTGCTCTGGCAGGTATACCAGACCAAAAGCGCACTAGGAGCTTCTCTTCCATTTGCTGCCCCAATCTATGGGAGATTTCTAGTCCTGGTATACTTGCTGGTTTGCTATACTGGCCAAAGTGCAATTGCCCAAATATTTACTACCTGCCCATCCATGAAGCTTCATAGCAATTGCTGCCAATTAAAAACATTTCTATAATGACATTTCCTAGCCAATACTGTGCCTGTTTCTATGGTTTCAAGCAGGCTTACTCTCAAGTGCGTAGGATTACGGGGTTAGTTAACAAACATTTATCTTATGCAACTTGTAAAAGCCAAATTCATTAAAAGAAAGAAATGAAAATGTAAAAAAGCAGGATCTTGTAATTTATGAAGGGGAGGGTACATGGTAACCTCATATTTTTGTGTTCATTAAAGCAAGTGAAAGGTGTGGCTAATGTATATAAAATGTTACTTCTGATTGTATAATAATGGTCATAAAAAACAGATTTGTGACGTGGAATGGTAGAAATGTCAAAGACAATTTTGTTAAAGACGATTTTGTTTTAGGCCTCGGGTCTTGGCCCGAGCATTGAGGAGAGAAAGAGAGATCCAGCAGTATATGTGTATGCGATAATGCCACAACACCTCTTCAGTGAAACATACTACAACATACAGTGTTGATTTTTGCATTTGTAATGTCACACCTATTCTATCATTCACATGAGGCCTGGCACTTATTAATTGGCAAACAGATATATTCAGAGCAAATTCACACATGGAATTTTAATGTTATGGCTTATGAAAAGCGAGCCAATCAGGCGTTCATTTGACTCTCACTCTACTCATTAACTAAGACCAGTCTTCTTTATTGAGGCCTTCAGTTACCATAGAATCATACATATTGAAAGAGATCTTGGAGGCCATCTAAGCCAAACTTCTCTCAATATATTACTAGCAGTTGTGCACAAACACCTGTTTCCATGCAAAACTACTGCTTACTAGGACTTAAGAATAGGCAGGGGCCTGAACATTTTATAGAAATTTGATCTGACCAAATTTTATGAAACATGTTGAGAATTTTTGAATGTTTCAATCTGGCTCACCTCAAGAATGGTCTAAGGCAACCCTACTAGGGATGTGTACGGATATTCGAAATTCTGAAAATCTAATTCAAATCTGTTGAATATTGACATTCAAATTTGAATCAGATTTGTGAAAATCCAAATTAAGAAATTCAATTGAATTTCAAATATCTGAAAATCAGATATGGATTTTCCAATAATTCGACTGAATAGATCTATATATATCACATCTTGAATATCGTGTTTATTTTTTTTTATATAATGTGGGATGAAAACGGGATGCATGCAAATTCAGAAAATTGGATACGAATGTTATCTTCAATGGGATTTTCAAAAATACGGATCTGGATAATCTGGGTTCAAATTGAATTTTCAAAAATACGGATTTAAAAATTTTGAGTCAAATCAAATATTTGAATATTTGAATCAACTTGAATTCGAATGCAAAAAATGCATTCGTCCACACCCCTAAACCTACCAGTGCTTTAATGGCGGCACTAGCCTGTTTTTGTTTTACATCCCTCTCTATGATCATTAGATGTTTTGGCTGTACCTCTAAAAGCCATAGGTCATATGATGTAGCATTAACATCCTAGCTTTGCATATAATTTGAGGCACTCTCAGTGCCCATCCATATTCTAAAATGGCCACTAATTGCCACTAATTACCTCTTTGTTCTTCTCATCTGAGCTTGATTGGAAGGTTTAGTAGCTTTCCACGCCCAAGAAAGGAGTCATGGAGGAGCTTTTCAACCTGTTTTACTTGGCAGCAGCCAGATGGAGCAAAATAAAATAACTTGGGAAAGACTGGGTTTCTGTGAGAGAAAAACTGTAGGTCAGTGGCTGAAGGTCTGATTTGAGGTCCCAAGTTCAAATTCTGGCATCTTGAGGTACAGCTAGATGGGAGAGAATAGACTGTACTCAGATGAACTAATTTCCTGTAAAGTAGCTTCTTACATTCTATTAGGGGTATGCACAAAATAATTTTTGCCATTTGAATCAAATATCTGAATATTTGAATTGATTCAAATGTTTAAAATTTGAATCTATTCCCATTCAATTTGAATCAAATACTTTTGTATTTGAGGATACGAATATTGACAACATTCGTATGTGTCCATATGCATCCGTATGCATTTTTATCCCATATGCATCCCGTTTTTGTCCCATACGTATCAATACAAATGCATACGTATACTAATAAGATGAATACAGATATGTATGTAATGCGTACATATCTGTACACATACAAATGTTCGAATAATTTGTACGAATGATTCAAAAGATTTGAAATTTGTTCAAAAGTTTAAATTTGAATGTAGAGACATTCTATTTGAATTTGAATGTCCAAATTCAAATGAATTCAATTGAATTTTGAATGTTTTGAATATTCATGCACATCCCTACATTCTATATATTGAGAGAATAGCAGGCTCCAAATGAAGCCATTGATCAATGTGATGTGGAGAATTTGTTAAAGACAGAGTGCCATTTGGATGTCAGTACCATTGGGATGCCCTTATCCTTGTGCTATATAGACTGTTTTGCTCCTCTTGATATAGATCAACTTCAGGACAGTCCACAGAGATATTCAGCCTGCCAGGTCCACTCATTGCCTTATTTAGGGTGCTTCCGCACTGATCTCAAACACCCGGATCTTGAAGATCTGGATGTTTAAGATGGGGTCTGGATGTTTAAGATGGGGAGATGTTTAAGGAGACCTCTTGCTTCCGCACAGGCCCTCTAGCACAGATTTGGAATGGGTGCTTAGAAAGGTGCTGTGTAGAAGCACAGTATGTCTTCCATGGCTGGACCTGGCTGCAGGAGGACATGCTACTGCCTCCACCCTTCAGGAGCTTGGTGACTGCAGCACAGCCACTTCCTCCAGGAGGCTGGGCATGAGAGGCAGCAGCAGCGGCGAGGAAAGAAGGTAGCTGCCATCCGGGTCCCCTCCCTGCCTCCTCCTCCTCTCATGCCCAGCCTTGTGGGGGAGTGAATCTGGTGGAGATAGAGTTGCCTCCGCTGCAGCTAGATCCCCCCTGGTCCTGGAGGCTCATTCACTGCTGGGGAAGTAGGTAGCTGCCATCCGCGGCCCGTCCTTGCCCTGATGGCCCACAGCCATCAATGGGACAGGGGGCGTGGCAAAGGTGGCGACTGTGCCACGCCCCCTCCCCCATCAGGGCAAGGGCGGGTAGATGGTGATCGGTCATCCATGGCAGGCGAAGGCAGCGACAAACTCCTGCCACCACCTGGCATGGATGCCCCATTACTGAAGAGCAGCCGCATGAGGAGCTGGGGGCAGCCCCCACCCCCATGTAGCTGCTTCAGCAAAGGAGCTTGGATGGCAGGCGGCGGTGGAGACAACCCCCCACTGCCTGCCATCCACTTGCAGGCCTCCGTAGTTGTCAGTGGCAGGGCAGAGCTTGTGCCACATTCACACACAGCTCTGCTCTGCCAGGGCTGTCTGGAAGACCCCATCTGCATGGTAAGTATGCGGATGCGTGGGTCTATAATCTGATTTCAAGCCTGAAGACCGGATTGTAGACCCAATTTTTTAGGTCTTCCGGAAATCTGGATTTAGGGCCCTGAAGGGGCAGAACTGGGAGGCTGTTTTGAGGAAGAGGCCTCCCTCATCCACTCCTAATGGGGTCTCCCATACAGAAGGATCTTTTAGGATCCGTCCCACATGGGTCCCTAATTGGGTTTTGAGGGCCAGTGCAGAAACACCCTTAGGGTTAATTTAATCAAAGTGGTCCCCCTTCTTTCCCCATAAGAATAATTAGATTTTTGCAGTTTTATAAAATGATAAAATGTTCGACACATCTCTACAGACAAGAAGTCTGGAAAATGCCCAAGATTCTGCTTTCAAGTAACATCATCATAATATTCTCATGTCTGTGTGATTTAACATTCCTGATTCTTTTCTCTGCACCTTTTATTGTTCCTATTTACAGTACACCTGAAACACATTGCAGAGTTGGCAGGATGCCCAGGTTTTCCATTTAGGAACAGTTTGATGATTTCACTTTTTCTTCCCCTTGTCTTTTTATTTTTTTTTAAACAGCAGGTGCTCTACATTGTAAACAATGGCAGTTGCTGTAATATTATTAGCTTTTGCATTTTTATTACATTTCATTTTGCTTCCTTACATATTTTAAACTTCATAACTCTGATTTTTTTTTCTTTTTGGCATTGTCTCAGGAAGCCTTATATCACACAGAAGATGACAATAGATGCTGGGTAAATGGTATGCTTTGTTGTCATTTATAATTAGCTGCACATTCTGCTCTCTAATCATAAAAACTAATATTTTCTGGATATTTTTATGTTATTCTGCTGTTTTATTCACCATATTCAGTCCTATTCCACTCACTCTTTAAAAATAATAGTGATTTTGTTATTATAAATAAGGAAATGATTTATTGCTTTTCACATTTTTAGAGCCTCAGAGATTTTTATTTATATGTATAATTTTCAATTTGGTAAGTAACAAGATAAGTCTAAAGGAATTGCTATAAAAATGTAATCTTTTTGACATTAGATTTCAAAATGCTATGTTAAAAAAAATAGACCCACCTCTTTCACAAACTGAGAAATAAATAATACATTTTTTTTTATTTTTAAAGTGATTTGAAAAATAATGTGGAACGTTCTTCAGCTGTATTTCAAGCATTTGGATGTGTATGTGTGTGTATTTTCCTGCTGTAAGAATATAAGAAATGGTCAAGTTCCCCTCTGGATATGCCAGCCAGCATCAATGTAATAAAATGAATGTATGAGTCTGTTTTGTTTAATGAAGATTTCATCAAAGGAGGGGAGAAAAATCAAGCTATTTTCATGTTTATACAGCTACAATCTCTTTTGCTAAACTGCATTTTCTGCTACATTTTTTCCAGATCAGTTCATTAAGTCAAAGCCCAACAGAGAACAGATGCAATATAAGAGCAATAAAGGGAAGTAAAAAAATTAAAATCCTTTGTTCTCCCTGCAGTACATCCGTAAATCTATTAGCATTATTTTCCTTTCTTCCCTTTTCTGCATCCCAAGCCAGATCTCAAGTTCTCTGAAGCAATCCTTAATCAAGCTCCCCAAAGGCCTACGACTCTATGCAGCAATTTCTCCCCTGCTCTCAGCACAGATGTTTCAAGCACATTCCATTACACCTACATGCCATTACAGCTAATGGCTTATTCTGATGAAGAAAGCTGCTTTCTGCTCAGTGCAGCAAAGGGGAAAATAGCCTCCTGTACAGTTTGTAGACTGCAACAATGAAATGTGGGGGCAGGTGGTACAACAGAACTCTCTAATGTTAATTACATACTGTATTACCCCCAAATTTGGCTGGTCATTAATTATGCTAATTTACCTTCCTGAAAATTAGTACTATCCATGTGAGCATTTTGAGCAGCTTATAACAAAATGTACTGTGTCACAATTCTTTGTAAACCTAAACCTTTTGAACTGTCCAAATATGATGTGATGACAATAATCCTTCTCTTCTGGAAGTGGGATGGATGCAGCTGATGAATGTAAAGAGATCTGCAGAAGCAAATTCCACAAATTCCATTGAACAATGACCTTGATCTAGTCTCTGTGGCTCAATTTCCTTTGGCCCTCAGACCTCACAAATTTTCCATTTTGTGTAATTATGCCAGCTGAGAAAACTTGCATAATTTTTCTTCATTTCCACATATTATTCAGCTACTGTATTCTTTTGCATAATATATTCCCTCTCTTCCAGGCTTACAGAAAGAGAAGGGAACTATGCAAGAGATGCTAGGCATAGAAGAATGAAGGATAGACTTTGTTCAGCAAATATCCATGGAAGATACTGGGTGCAGTCAGACACACTTAAGGAGACACCCTCTCAGTAAATTTGAGTCTGTAATTTTCTCCCTGCATTCACTTTACCCCATCTTGAAGTCTGAGATAGTTCACCTCTTTGACATTTGAGGTTTCATAGCAGTGAAGGTCTCTCTTTCTTTAAGCTGGGCTGGGCAGGAAAGTACATAAGCAAAAAGAGGTGGAGGTTTTCTACTGAGTCAATCAGTGGTGAGCACCCGTAGTTAGGGAAGGATTGCCTGACTTGGAGGCAAATATAAATTGCAGTGTGACAAAATAAGGCAGGTTGTCAGTTCTATATTCAGACAACTGTTTGCAAGGTATTTTTTTCTGTGATACTTTTCCTTATAGAGACAACTAAAAAAGCCCTGTGTGATCACGCTGTGGTAAATGGACAAAGGAAGGCAAAGAGTATAATGCTAAATGTAATACTTCCAGGGGTGTAATATATTAATAGAGTGACCCTGGCATTTTGCCAGAAGCCCAAGAAGCAGAGGGAATGTTTTTGGAATGTTTGCCTGGCTGCTGAGCTTAGTGCCGGTTTGATCTGGTGGTTAGGGAGCCAGACTCTTATCTGGGAATACTGGCTTTGATTCCACACTCCTCCACGAAGCCAGTTGGATGACCGTGGGCTATTCACAACTCTCTTCTGAGCTCCCATAGCCCGACCTACCCCACAGGGTGTTTGTTGTGGGGAGAATAGAAAGCTTCTCTTTGAGTCTTCTTAAATGAATGAAAAAAGTGGGGTAGAAAAGTCAAGTCGTTGTCTTTTATTCTATGCATGCTTTTGGTGAGGTATGGGTTTGTAAACTATCCTTTTCAACGTGGCCCTCACCACACAATTGGGCTACTCTGTCCCATGTAGTATGGAACCTTAAACATGGACTAAGGCCTGTCTGGATTTGGACAGCCTGTCTTAGCCTAGGCCTAGCCAGTGCCTCTGAATAGCCCTCAGAGGCAACTCAGAGACTTCAACGATGAAGAACTTTCATCCCCATCCTTCACAGCAGTCTATGGACTCCTTTATATACCATAATAATAGTAAGTGTAGAAAGGACCTGGGATCTAAGACCTCGACAGATCTCACTGTAACTAAATACCCAGGTAGAACTGTGTTGTCAAATTAACTATTACTTGTCAATACTCAGAGTATTCTGGGAAGGTCAGTTGTATAGAGACTTGTAAAATTCAAGAAATTATTAATTCTATTATTATTGTATTATTTTTTCTACTTCTTTAATTTGATGGCACTTTGAATGGGACTTGTTTTGGCTTGCTGTTAAGCCTTCTGCTATTCTCCTTCATAGCTCATGAGCAGTCTCTGGTCGCTCCATTATCTGCCAATAAAATAAGTGGTGGTAAAAAATAAATCCCACTGTTACCTTGAGAAGGGAGATGAAATAGATATTTTAGGGGGAAAGGAAGGTTCTGATCCAGTGTGTCTGAATGCAATTAAAATAATATATATACAGTATACCCGCTAGTGTTATTTCCGCATCTTTGCAACCTAAGACTTTCACCCAACTATGTTGTACAGGACAATTAAATCAGATTCTGCCCTTGAAGTTCAGCTGTTCACCACAAGGGGCTTCGGTACACACAAAAAACCCTGGCTAGAGCAGATTAGAGGTCAATGGTCCCAAGTGTAGCCAACGCACATTGCACTCAATATATATTCTTAAAATGTGCTGCAGTTGTGCCTATGCACTAAAATTTGGCTAACATTTTAAGAGTTGGAAAACAGTAGGGATATGTTTCCTTTGCAACTTTTGTTCACCTAGATTCATGAATCATGCTTGACTACTAATCATAACAATGTCAGTGGACCCATTAGAAGGGAGGACAGAACTTGACGCATAGCTGCCCTTTTTGATGGAAGCCTTGTGTTCCATATAATTCCACACTTATCTGTACTTCTGCACAACCCTACAATCATGAAAATGGCTATTTGAGTATATGGCCATATGGAGACAATAAGAGCCACATGTTTGTGTGAACCAGCCCACACATAAAGATTTCTGAGAGCTGCTAGAAGTAACATGAAAATATGTTGTTCTGTATGCTGCGTTTCATCAAGGCTTCTTCTGCTATTGTATTTTATGTGGAAGAAAACTTTGGGAAAAATGAAAACAATTATGTTTTATAGGCTAAAATAATAAACAGTGTGAGTTGCTTGAAGGTATTATCTGAGATAATTCATCATTTGATCAGCAGCAAACCTTACTAGCAGAGATGGTCTTTATTTCTTTGGCTAGTTGTCCTTTCATACGAAACCTTTAGAACTGGATCGGCCAGCAGCAATATATGCACTTGCAGATAATTGATCTTTTAATTAATTCTCCAATAAAATGATTTCACCATTTTGAGTATTCCTCTTAGGCAGCATGAGATTTGAATTAGATTAAATTTGTTTTTCCCCACCTCTATTTTGCGTGAAGCATATTAACGTTTGTTTTCCTCCCCCATCCTTGAAATGAAATGTTTCAGCATGAAATCAGAAAATGGTCTCTTCCCCCCCCCCCCCATATTGTATTGTACTGCTTCCTCAAGGCTGCTGTTTGCTTCTATCTATCTCCAAGAAGCCATCATCATATTAACATAGATGGCAATCTGGCAAGGAGGTGCTGATCAAAGATAAATTTCACACTCACACTTCGCATTTTCTAATTACACCATCTGTGTCAAACTCTTCCATGGCAGCTCTGCCCAATCTGTCAAATGCTACGTGCCTATGGGATTGAAGAAGAACTGAGACAAATTGCCTTCATCTCCCCATCAGTCAATTCATCACCCCTATTGGAGCTGGATTGGATATATTGGTCTACTCAGGAGGACTAGAATGATGGTTTTCATATATGATGCAAGATGTGTGATTTAGAGTGTACATATTACGTACCCACTCAGGCTTTGTTTTATGGCTAAGTGTATGCACAACTTCATTATTGTATTCCCAAGAAATCAGAATGCTTGCAGAATTAGAAGAAGACAACAAGGAATACGGAACTCCTTTTTTGCTTCACTTAAGTGGCAAAAGGTACCCGGGGGAGGTACCTCGATCACTGCAGCTTCATCTCAGCCTCATCTCAGCCAAGTGCCACCAGTCTTTGGCTGCATCCAGTTATCTGTTAATTATTCTGCTATATCTGGATATTCCAGAACAGTGGAATAACTAGCCAACATCTGAATGTAGCCTTAATCACTGACTTCATTGGAGTCTGCAGCTACACATAGAGGGCATACCTGTCTTCTGTGCAAAGAGCAATACTCCTTGAGTTTATGTAGCCCATATTGATTACTAGCATGCTAATGGACCACATCAGGGTTCAAGGTCATGCACTGACCTTAAGATGCCTTTCCTGGCCTACAAGGTGCTGACAACTCCTCTCTACTGGACAATGACCAACCTGGCAAGCAAAAAAGGGCAATGTTGCTGCATGATGGAAATTCAATCTTAATTTCAATCTAACTGTACCACACCGTACTGTTTTGGTATGTTCATTCTTATATATTGGCTTTTAATGTTGTATTCTGTCCTGAGACCTTTGGAAATAGGATAGCGTAAAAATGCAAATACATAAGTAAATAAATAATACACAGAACAGAATATGGACTACCATGACTGGAAGGAACCCAGAAAAAATATTATTGTTAAAAATGCACGTGAAGCCAAGAGCTAAACTTCATAATGATAACCAAGTAGCTGTTTGTTTTCATGCACAAGCTGCCTTGATTTCAGTTTGCGGTAACTCTGTAATGGTTCAAACTACACTGATTAAAGATTTTTAATCAATTAATCGCCTGCTTTTTAATTGGTGAATAAAGCAAATGTAGGTAGATACACAAGGTACTGAATCACAGGAACATTTTAGAGAGAATGGATTGAGAGTAATTTTTTCTAAAACACAAAATAAAATCTGATGGACAAAATTGCTGCACCATTAGGAAAAAGAGTTATGTTTTAAATCCCCCCCAATCTAATTGGATGCTAAAACCCATTAGGCAAAATGTTTGGAAATCTATGCACTATTCTGTAGTCACTTCTTTTTTCAAGGATGCATTTTATTTTCTTGGTCTTTTGGCACTTAGGTGATCAGGATGGCCCATCATGCCCTGTGACTATGCATCCACACTCCATGGTGCTGCCTCCGTCCCAGAGCAGCTCAGAACATGAGGGAGCGTCCTGGTTGTCTCTACCAAGAGTGCCCTAGGATTTGCACTTCTTCCTTGTGTGGACACTTTGTGAGGGAAGTTGTGGCTGCACAGTGGTGTGCTGCATCACAGTTGCCATAGCAATGATCTGGTGCACAGCAGAGATTGCCACAGTCCATTACTTTGGTGATGCAGACAGTCTCTGATGGATCGTTCTCACTGCAACGGGCCTCATATAAACTGGGAATGTCTCCAGCAGTTGCAGAGTGAATGCCAGTCTTGAAGTTAACTTCTTAAAATACTATTCCTTGGAAATTCATAGAATAATAGAATAATAGAGTTATAGAGTTGGAAGGGACCTCCAGGGTCATCGAGTCCAACACCCTGCTCAATGCAGGATTCCCTAAACCATCGCATAGATGGCTGTCCAGGTTCTGCTTGATGGCCTCCAGTGAAGGAGAGCTCACCACCTCCTGTGGCAACCTATTCCATTCAACTGTTCCTTGTAGGACACGGTTCGCAGACCAGTAACAATTTTTGTAGCCCTCCTTTGAACTTGTTCCAGTTTGTCGATGTCTTTTTAAAACTGGACACAGGCCTGACCAAAGGAGAGTAAAGAGGAATAATTACCTCTCATGATTTATACTCTATGATTCTCTTAAGTGCAAAAAAAGCCCAAAGTCACTTCGCAAATGTGCTTCAGAACAGAAATGGACATTTATACTTGGAGGAGTGTAGGCTTGAACTTAAAGAAAGATTTCCACATTGTCACCAGTGTTCAAAGCTTGGTGGTACTAGGTTGCTGGTAATGTGGGCAGTTCTTGGAGCAGGCTAATTACCAGAAATTTGGTCCATTATGGGCCAGGCCAGGTATTTCTGTGTGGACAAAAGAGGCCTTGAAAATTATTGTTTATTCTTGACTTACCAGTAAGTACAAAAAGGCGCTTTAGAGTAGAGATGTTCATGAATATTTGTCACATTTGTTATTTGTACGAATTCAGACGAATTCGGACATTCATACACAAATCAAATGCTACAACATTTGTACATTAACATTCCTATGGACATGAATGTTTTGGAACATTTGTAAGAATACTGTGGAAATGAATTAAACGGGATACGTATTAGATACGTATCGATGTGTACGCATTCATATAGGATACATATCTGGTACATATCCGATACTTATGTGTTGGTATAGGATATGTATCCGATATGTATGCATTGTATAGGATCCGTATGCATTCATATCAGATATTTGGACAAATTCATACAAACACACTCGCATCAAACAGAATCCTACCACATTCAAAGGGGATTTATTCAAACAAATACAGATTTTCTAACATTTGATTTGCTACAAATGAAATACCCAAAAAAAACATTTATTCACATCCCTACTTGAGAGTTTAAACTGAAGTACTTATGGACCAGGCCAAACATCATTAGTCAAACTAAAGGACTGTGATGCCCACTAAATATTCCACACACTGTGTTTTCTGTTTTGGTTTCAAAATAATTGTGGGAAACAGCTATTCAAACATTCATGATGTGGGGGAATAGACAAACATTTGACAACTGCATGACATACCTGTACTAAATCATTTAGTGACCGAAAGCTCAGACGAACTTTCACAGCACAACTCAGGGCTTGTAAAGACAGGTTTTACTGCCCGTGTTTTACTGTCTCTTTGAATGTTTATGTTCTTTTCTGAAGAAAGAATTGCAAATTGCCTGAAAGAGAAAGGTACCAGAATTTTAAAAGGCGATTCCAATAGCTTCAACAAAGCTTACAGCTGATTAGCCAAGTTAAACATCCTGAACTGACATGCTACTTTCAGCCACGTAGTTCAGTAAACAGTGGTTGAAATACATTATATGTGGAGTTCTGAGACTGTCTCTCTCTGAATAACAACAGTCTTATAAAAGTTGCCATGGAGCCATAAATCTAAACTGGTGGCAGGGCTAGACACCCAAGCTGCTTAAGATGAAAAAAGAAAAAAAGAAAAAAAGGCTTTCTACTGGAAATGGCCACTGAATTTCCATAAGTCTTCATGGGTGTAGCTTACTTAGGGCCACAATAAAAATACATATTATAAACACCTCATGACAGAGACTAAGGCTACTTTTGAGGCTACATTAACACACAGAAAAACACACGTGCTCGCAAACAGAGAAACATCTGGAATAGCTCTGAAATGGCTTAGCATGACTACAACTGCTGCTCTCCAAACAGTGCTATTTAAGCCCCTCTAGAATAATCCCTTGTTGACTAGACAGCACAGGACTGGAGCTGTCTGTGTGCAATATCGTGATGAACACATCCTGGCATTTCGAAAAGGTGAAATACCCAAAAGGAGGAGGAGGAGGAGGAGGAGGAGGAGGAGGAGGAGGAGGAGGAGAAATACCTCGCTTTTCTCACCCATTTAAGGGGACTCAAAGTGGCTGACAAAGCTTTTCTATTTTTCTCCCCACACCAGACACCCTGTGAGGTAGGTGGGGCTGTGAGAGCTCAGAAGAGAGCTGTGACTAGCCCAAGGTCACCCAGCTGGCTTCATGGGGGAGGGTGGAATCGAACCCGGTATTCCCACCATTGTGCATGTACAACCACGCCTTTCAGCCCCACACATGCACAAGGGCTGCAACCAAGATGGCAGGTCCCAGCAGCAGTATTCAGACAGGTAGGATATAGCACTATCTCGGGAAACCAGTGTTCAAAATCAGATTTTCCCAAAATAGGTTTTAGCAGGTTTTCACCCCAGCATAGTGGGACTATATTGGGGTTGCCACTGATATATGTGGCAAGCTCAGCATAGCCAAGCGACAGTAGCACTTAGTAATCCTCTTTGTCGATGGGGCCCTAGAGATGGTTCTCAGGTGAGATCTGCCCCCCTCCCCTCACAAACATTCTGTGCTAGAAAATGTGTGCACATCCTTACTCTCTATTACATGTGATCTTCTTATGGCAGAATGCTCCCTGCCCACCTTCAGCTTACTCCCAGCTGTGAAATAATGAGATCTTGGTAGCTCTTGGCTCTCCTGCTAAGATGTCACCAGTCAGGGTTGTTCAAACCCAGGAAGTTGCCTGCTTTTCTTCAAGCACAGTGGAAATGCTGTCTGCAGGTTCTCTTTGAAAACAGTAAAGATAAAACCATATGTTTTCCATTTCCAATGTGGTTTGGCCCTCCAGACCACTAGCAAAAATGTAGCTGGAATGTACACTGAAGATTCCTCTCAGAAAAAAATGTTCTTCAAACATCAAGACTGTGTGTCTACAGAGCCCCAAAGGACCACACACGAGAAATGACCATGCTTCACCTCACCCATCGGATGTCTAACCCACTCCAAAGGGTGGTGCTGGCAACCACAAACAGACCTTATGCAAAGTGGGAAAACATGCTCTACAAGCACTCATCACCCTGATTTGGTCCATAACAGCACTCATAATGACCCAGTAGAGGAAGCATACAGTGTCCATGCAAATGCTGTGTTCTCCCTCCACACTGAATGAACAATAAGGGAGGTGTGTTGAAGAAAGTACACGCACAAAGTGCCTTCCCCACTTACCTCTTGTAGTCTGGGATTAGATCCATCTAATGTCTAGGACTGATCCAGCCCAGCTCCTGTGCTAGCCCAGCCCCTGTGCTAGCTCCGATGCTCATGTAAGCTCTGATGACCACAATCAAAGGTTCCTGACCCTGGAGCTGCTGAGACACCCTTTCAGCAGCACAGTATATTCCCCTGGAGACTGGAATATGGATGCACGCATCTTCTGCATGCCTATGTGTCCAGATTAAGCTCTGCTAGTACTCCTGTACACCTTGATATTGAGGTCTACTGGTGATCCAGATTTCTTGATCAGAGGCCTTCTTGCACTACAGCTATGCATCCCTTGCCTGCCTAGGTGTGAATGGGGAACACATCCCCACATGTCCTAGCCCAAAAAGTTTGATACACGGGCCAGAGGCCCCACCCTTCACTGCTACCATTGGGTCACTATCAACTCGCTGGCTGGCACCCACGATCCAGCTGGTCTCCGACCTCTGCAGGGTGCAGGTGCCTTGATCGAGTTGACTGCAACCTGTGGAGGCCTCCTGGGCCCACCCAGGGCCATGCACCTGCCCCATACCCACACGCACATTTTACCTTTTCAGGGTCCTGTTCTGAACTGGCAAGCCCTGGGTGGGCAGGGCTTGCAGGGTTCAGAGCATGGCGATCTGCACAGGTGCGCACCGAGGTCCAATCATGGGCCACGGCATGCATCTGAGCAAAATGCCATGCTCTGAACCTGACAAGCCCTACCCACCCACAGCTTGCCAGTTAAAAATGGGACCTCAAAAAGTTAAGATGTGTGTTTGTATGGGTATGAGGGGAGGCACACAGCCCTGGGTAGAGGGGGCAGGAGGTCCCTGTGGGCTCCAGCTGATCCAATCGGGTCAGCTAAATCCCACGGGACCTGAGGATGGGAAGTCTTGCCCATCCCCTGAAAGGGACTGTTGGCCAGAGGGCTTGAAAGGCCCCAATAGCTGTGGGGCAGGGCCCAGAGCTGTCCAGCATAGAGAGTGCAAATGCTGTCCTTGCCGGACAGCTCTGGGATGGCTGGGGATGCGTGTAGAGCATGATTTCATGCTCTACAGTCTGACTGCCATTAAGATCCCTGGGACGTGCCTGGATGATTCCAGATAGAACTGTCCTCCTGGCAGAGCGAATGCTCTGTCCCAGGGCTGGCTAATCACACTACAGAGGCCCTCATGTAAATAGGTCTCTGGTTCATACTTCCTTCTCTGTGGATGGAGCATAGTAGCTGTCACCGGTAGGGATGTGCACGGATTATCCTTGCATTTGGAGTACTTCCGGATTCTGAGATTCGTGGATGGATTGAATAGGGCCCTCTTCGAAGGACCATATCTGTCTACGAATTGGATAATCCAGTATCCGTAGAAGCTTCTAAGGCTACTGGATGCCCTGGGGCATCCCTCCCCCAGCCATACCCTGGCCACCCTCCCACCCCTCACAGCCTCCCTGTGGTCCCTTTACCTGCTCTGGTGGCAGCACAGGTCTTTTCCAGGGTCCTGTGGAAACGCGAAAGTGTTCTGAGGGCTAAATACAGGCCTTCTGGTTTTACCAGAAGGCCTGTATTTAGCCCTTGGAATACTTTCACAGTTCCACAGATGTCTATTATTTTAAACATATTGTATACTGTTTTATATTTGTTGAACTTTTAATGTCTTTTAATGTATATTCTATTTTAATCTGTTGTAACCCGCCCAGAGACCTTCGGGTATGGGGCGGGATATAAATGTAAATAAATAAATAAATAAATAAAAAAGGCCCATGCCACCACCAGAGTGTGCTTGCCCGCCAGCCTCCCTGGAGGCAAATACAGGTCTTTCGGTTTTACTGGAAGGCCTGTATTTACCTCCCAGGAGCCTGCTCGCAGTTCCAGAGGGCCCTGCAAGAGGCCCGGGATGGCAACGATAGTGGCAGTGGCATGGAGAAGGCACTGCGGATGGCAACGGCGAGGAGGTAAGTGTAGAGGGGGTGGGAAAGGAGGGGTGGGAAAGGAGGGGTCGGGGATTCGTTCTGGGCATGGATATTCTATTCTATGCTTGCATTCGAATACCCCCACATCTGGGAGGAGAGGTATTCGTCCAGAGCCAAATTTTTCCACATTCTATTCAACTCGAATAGAATGTGGAAGAATGGCTTCATGCACACCCTTAGTCACCAGGACCTTTCCTATTCTGCATTAATGTAAAGAAGTAAGGTCCTGCATGTTCTTCTGGAATAGAAAGGCCGTATGAGAATACAGTATACATATTTTGAAATACATTTAGCAGATTTGGTATGGAGGGCACTCGAGATGCAACCACCATTATACAATTTGTACCAACTCACTTTTCAAAGTATGACTGCAGTTTAAACAAGGACAGATGCTGAATTACAATATGTGTGATTGGAAGCCAGTTAGCATATTTATTCACTATGGTTGCATAAACAGATACCTACTTATGTATATGTGGTTCAACTGAGAATCAAAGAACTGTAAAAATAGAATTAACACATTGCAAATGGAATGATCAAGATAGTGATAATAAACTTCCTCAATCAACACTAAATACTCAAATTAGCACTGCTTCAACACATCACTAAATGGGTGACATTGGGTTGCTCAGGGGGAAGGACAGCTGTACATCACAGTTCCAGATATGGTACCCTCCTGCCACAAACACTGGAAGAAACAACCTATTTACAGAATAGGGTTTCCCATTCTGAGGTTGTCCCATGATGGCAGAATTTGCATGGACTGTGCACACTGCTCACGGCCTTTTGTCCTTAGCACATTGTAGTGGAAGGTATTCCACACACATAAAGGTTCCAGTAGCTGCAGAGGGACACATGGAAACCTCAATCATTCCCACTCTAACAGGGACTTTGGCTGAATGGAGCCTAAACCTAGGAAAGCATGTGCTAAATCTTTGGAAGTAACATTTTCAAATCATGAAGATGCTTGGAAATATGTTAAATGACTTTTTATTTCTAGGGCTACAGTCTTAAGAAACTGACTTCATTTCCTGAACATGGTACATTGCTTTAATTGTTCAAGATCTCATAAGTAAAAAACAAAGATATTTATTTTGGAACAGCTCACTATAATTGGTTTTACCTCCATGTACTGCTTTGTTTTAGACAATATAGCTGTGACCCCACTGACCCATTGGGGTTGTCAGAAAAGCAACTTTGTAGTTCCTGCTTGTAGTCACATAAAGTGCTTCACATGATACATGATAGGGGCACCATTTTTGCAAGGTGCTATTTGCTGTCCTGGATGGGGGTGCTCATGGTTGCTGCTGGAAAAAAAAAGAACACTTCTGCACTTTCAAACAGAGATGCAGCAGTGCCTTATTCATTCATTCAAACGTTTGTTCATTTTTATCCCACCCTATACCCAAATATTTCAGGGTGGGTTACAACATTAAAAACCAATATATAAATGAAGTACTAAAACAATAACAGTGTCTGAAAGTGGGAAGAAAAAGCTGTGTCCTCATCTAAAGGCCGTGGCAAAGAAGTGTTCCTTCACTGCTTTCCTAAATATGTAAAGTGAAGGTGCCTGATGCACCTCAGTGGGGAGAGCCAGCACTAAGAAGACCCTATCCTGGGTGGTCACTCCTTTTGCTGCTGGGAGTGGTGTTACAACCAAGAGGGTCCCCCCTACAGATCCTAAGGCATAGGCAGGCCAATATGGAAAAAGGTGTCCCTTCAAATATTTGGGGCCCAAGTCATTTAGGGCTTCATAAGGTAAGATTAACACCTTGAATTGGGCTCAGTAGTGAATTGGTGATGGATCACAGTGCGTCTTCTATGTACCTATTACTATCCAGAAAGCATTTACTTAATTCACATTATTTGGATAGTCTGGAATAAAATGTGTCCGGATCTGCTTTACTCTAGATTATCCAAATAATGTGAATTAAGGAGATGGCCTCTGGGTGAAGCTACAATTACTTTGACTGGTAACAGGAGACCTGGGCTGAATTTGGACTTAGGCCTCTGTAATTGCATGCCATAGGCCTAAGTGTGAATTCAGCCCTGGTCTGTATCTTATGATGCAGTGTTAATGTCTCAACTTGCTTTGGAAACTGGAGTAATTAGTTTTTGTAACACATTTCATAGAATCATAGAATCATAGAATGGTAGAGTTGGAGGGGACCTCCTGGGTCATCGAGTCCAACCCCCTGCTCAAGGCAGGATCTCCTAAACCATCTCAGACAGATGGCCATCCAGTCTCTGCTTGAAGACCTCCATCGAAGGGGAACCAACCACCTCCCATGGCAGCCTGTTCCACTGGTTGATCACTCTTACTGTTAGAAATTTTTTCCTAACATCTAAACTAAATCTTTTCCCCTGCAGTTTCACCCCATTGTTTCTAGTCCTTCCTTGAGAGAGTGAGAACAGGGCTGATCCCTCTGCCCTGTGACAACCCTTGAGGTATTTGTAGACAGCTATCATGTCTCCTCTCAGTCTTCTTTTTGGTAGACTAAACATTCCTAGTTCCTTAAGCCGTTCCTCATTTGTCACCTACCCCACTTTAAATATCCATTTATAGTGCTAAATTAACATTAAAGAGAAGAAATCAGTGCTGACATGATATGGATGATCATCTGCAGAAAAAAAAATTAGACTTCCAAATTACTTCCACTCTTGAATGTATTCGTCTACACCTTATGAACATTTTAGATATCTCTTCATATATACCAAGTTCTCTACAGTTTCCTCTGCTCTCAATAACTCAGAAATCTAAAAAATGGTCAGAGCTAATGATTGCAATTGATCATCATTCATTGATTCAAAGCTGGTGGTGTTGGAGTTCTACACATGGAACTGTATAGTCATCCCATATGAAATACTGTTGCGAGTTAATTTAGTATTATTTTTAAGCTTTTCTGTTCTGTACTGTACGCTTTAAAATAGTGCACAATAGCAGTAAAATACTTTGAAATAATAAAACATTAAAACTATAGTGGAAACAAAACATGCAATAATAAAACAAAAAATATAGTGGAAACAGAACAGAACTGTATTAATATGATGAGTCACATGTACAGGCTTAATTATTAAGATCTTTTTCATCAACAAGTGAAAAACATATTATTCCCTTAGTCCATATTAGACCTAAGTGTTGTTTGCCCCAAAATTGAATCTTTCTGCTGGTTTTAAATGCTGTTGGGGTTTTTTTTGGCAGGAAAATGAAGTGATTGATTTTTAATGTTTGTTTAATTGATGTTTTAATATTTTAATGTGTGAAGTGAACTCTCTGTGAACTACCCAGAGGATTTTGATGATTCGCTGGTCAAGATATATTCTAAATGAGATAAATCATTAATTAAATCTCAAATAGTAGAACTGGAAAAGATCTCTAGGCATTTTCGCCTTAGGGCAAAGACGTCTCAGAACACTTTGGCCCGAACATGTTGAAGCCACTTTCCCATCTGCACTGGCAGGTAAACGGTGCATTCCAAATGTGTTGTTTCCCGGTCTACGTGTGAATGGGAAAGTGGCTTCAAAGTGTTTGGGCCGAAGACCCTCCCCTGGACTCTCCCCATTGGCTGCTTTGCAGCCAGGGGTGGGGAAGCCAGGTGGCTCCCTTCCCGGTACTCCTGCTCACTCCTGAGGCCCAGATCGGGCTCCTAGGGATCAGCAGAACCCCACACCCCACCCCGGATCGTGCACACATGTGAACAGTGTTTACCTGCTGCTGCCGGCTCGATTCTGGCAGGAATAGGCTGGCGATGTTCTGCGCATGCTTGTGGGGTGCCTCTCATTGGCCGGGCACCTGCACCTGCACAGATGGCCAGTTGAGGCCAGGCAGGTACCCAGCCAATGAGGGGCCACCCTGCGAGCATGTGCAGAACGTCGCCAGCCTATACCTGCCAGAATCAAGCCAGCAGCAGCAGGTAAGCACCGTTCATATGTGTGCAAGACTCAGGGTGGGGTGTGGGTCCTGCTAATCCCTAGGAGCCTGATCTGGGCCCCAGGAGCAAGCGGAAGTGCAGGGAAGGGAGGCGCCTGACCACCCCACCACTGGCTGCAAGGCAGCCAATCGGGGACGCCGGGGAAGGAGCCCAACTGTCACGGAGGGAGAGCATGCGAACGCTTTCCCTCTGTGGCAGCTGGGAGCGTTCTGGATCGTTTGGAACATGTGTAGAGCACTTTTTAGTGCTCTGCTTTTGGAACGTGTCTGCAATGCATTGGGAGGCTTGGGGTGGCCTCCAACTGATCCGGCCGCCCCACAAGAGTGAGTGCTGCATTGCAACATGTCCTAGATGTGTTCCAAAACCCCTCGTGCGAAAAGGCCTTCTGTCTCGTTTATAACTTGTAGAAAATGTCCGTCTAGCACCTTCTAACATGTGTCAGTGTATCAGACTGAAGTGGCAGAAAGGGAACCTTGAAACCTTAATTTTCAAAAGTAATTAAATAACCAAAAAAAGGGGGAGAAACCAGATGTTCCTATACAGTTAGCACCAGAGCTTCACTCACACGAGTCGCTTACCAGGGCCTTCTCAGAGTCCAGGGGCCAGAAGAGCAAAGGGTCCCACGTCCATTTTGCCTCTCTGCCTCTTTATCTCATGGCAGAAGTACCATAATGGTGAATTTGGAGCAAGAACTCCCACACTACTCCCATCAATGGAATTGCCTCCTTCTTGCAGGGGCAAGAAGGTGATGCGAGGGCTGAAAAATCCACCTGGATACGTTGGTATGGAAGCAAAACTAGCCAATTTCTAATCACATTTCTGGACTATCCAAAAGGTCAACTTGGTAACCTTGGTGGCAGTTCCACTGCAGCAATTTTTACCTTGGGTCCAAAGCTTGCTTGCCCCTAAGGTGGGAAGAGGCACAAATAGGGTCTAGTTTTGCACCCATGGACATCTATCTTCTGTGTGTTCTCCATAAGTATTCTGAAGACATCTGGGAGGACTGGTACAGCATCGCATAATCCTCAGATCAGACCCCTGTAAACTTGCCATTAAAGCACAGAATCTTTTTTCATTCTTCAACATTCCTCCAACAGCATGGTGAACTGAATGCAAAGGGATATCCCTTGCTAAAGCCCTTTTAGAAGCAGCATATCAGTCTCATTCATACATTGATGGCATGAGGAGGCAAGGGAATCCCCCCCTCCCCCTGGTCATGGCTGCCACTCAGGATGAGTTCATACTTTTAACAGATTCTGTGTGAAAACTGAACAAACACAGTACTGCAAACTTTTGCAGAATATTTACAGGATGGCTTGCATTTTGAGAAAGACTTGAATAGACATGGAGGAAGTGAATAGAAGAACATTGCATGTACTTTCCAAATATTCCACCAAACCCTGTGCTAATACAATGTGCTGTTTCTGAGATCTTTTCACAAAATTTGATAATTACAAGAGGCCCTAGTCTAGATCTGTTTTGGGAACAGAAGGCCTCCTCAGACAGTTAGTCTAAACACATACAGACGTATGAGGGAAGGAAGGGGGTTAGCCTTGCCTCCTCAGTGATGCCTCCTTATATATGACTGTACCAACACTGAGCTCGTTTCCTGACAGTGGGCGTAATGTAATGGAAATTTTTTTGAGGGAAGGGAGAAATCAGGGCCACTCTAAATACTGCTGCCAAAGATAGCAACTTTATGTCTCCTCCTGACCATCTGGGTATTTGACAATATAGTGAAGGTGTTCTTTGCAGCATTCAAGCGCCTCCATATAAAAGTATGGAGGACTGAGATGAAAGCAATGAAGCAAGTCCAGTGTTTCCATCCCATGCAGTAGGAGCATGTCATTCCCCTCCCCCCACCATGTAAAGTAAAAAGATACTGGATAATCAGCATCTTTTTAATACACACTTACCTGCCCTTCCTACGCTCCTGCTGCCTGTGTCACAGCTTCCCATCTGGCTGATGGAAAGCAGCTGCGCCGGAAGTGGAAGGAGCTTCACATTTAAGACAGAGCAAGGGGTGTGTTTGGAGGCAGCCTGTGATGATTGGGACCACCCAGTGATGCTTTGGCTTGGAGCATCCACACACTGCCAAGCTGCTTTCCTTCCAGAGCAGCTCCAAGCATACGTGAAACTGCTCCACAGCTATACTAGGTGTGCCTATGGTGCTCTTAGTGCAGCTCTCGATGCAGCCTCCACCCTTAATTCCATGCAAAAGCTGCATGGGGATGGGGCAAGGTGGTTATGGCTGTGCAGCTGCACAACACATTGCCTGACTACCATAGCAATGGCTGTCCTTGCATGAAAAATCCACGTGTCTCCCTTTACCTGATAGCATGCATCCACTTTTGGTGGCAACAGATGCCTTTGAAGCAATCACATGTGCCATTTTGCAGTGTGAATGCACACAGGGATGCTTCCAAAGCAGCTTAATGTCTTCCTGCCCTGTATGGAAGCATTTCCAAAAATGATCTGGATGAGGATGAGGGCATCTCCTCTTTCACCCAAAACCCAGCTGCCTGTTACAGATGTAGAGAATTGGCCACAATCAGAGTACCCTCATTTTTTTTACAAACAAGGTGCTGTCCAGTGGTGGATGGAGCCCAGTGTGGCTAGTTGGGTGTATAAGGAGACAGAACATGGTACCAGAAATCACAATAGGGAGAACTAATGGTAGACAAAGCACAATAAAGCTATAATTCTATTCAAACGCATATGGAATTGACATCCCTGAGCATAGCAAATTACATGCACATTGTTATTGCTAGGTGCCATTGTGTCAGGGCCAAATCATAGTGACTGCATTGAAACATCCCTTCAGTTTTCTTGGCAGACACAGCCATGGTTCACTATTATTTTCTTCCAGGGAGATGCCAGGGGTTGGCATGCCACCATCTGCTTTCCACCACCTATTAACCAGCTTTGAATAGAGATATGCATGGGAAAGAAAGGGGCCGTGGATTCAGGCTCCAAGCCCTGGGTGTGCATTTCTGTTACGTGGCAAAGGTGCATTTCCTAGGCACTTAGGATGGCTAGTCTCCATTCTTTCCCCTTCTGAAGCATTTGAGGAGAGGGGCTAATGCCCCTGGCCCTGGGGACAGCATCTTAAGATAACGGCATGAATACAATCACCAATGTCCCTGCCTCAGTCTGAGGTCCCGCCTGTGTGCAGGAGCCAACAATTGTGTGCATGTCCTGGCCTGATGCCAAAGAAGACGGGGAGGTCCTTTGGTTAGACTTCAACAATAAAGGTGCTGACCAAGATGAATGTAAACTGTATGTAAAGTTGAGGCCTGAGATAGATGAGGCAACTGTTCACTTCACCCTCAGGAGACAACTTCCCTGTACTAGGGATGTGCATGAATGTGTTTTTTGACATTCAATTAATAATGAATCAAATGTTAGAAAATTCTTATTTGTACAAATAGACCCTTTCGAATGTGGTAAAATTCTATTCAATACAAATGTATTCGTACAACTTCACATCAATATCTGGTATGAACAAATATGTATTGGATATGAATGAATATATATGAACAAATATGTACCTGACACATATCCGAGATACATATCTGATACATATCCCATAACAAATCTGCTCTGAAAGTGTCAAATCTGACCTGAATCCATTTTAATATGCTATCAATCCATGTCAAATGCACTCTAGATCCGTTGCAGGTGTGACTGGTGCAGCCGCTTTCCCACCCCCTCAGTCCGAATTCATATGAATTTGTACAAATAAGGAATGTTATGAATATTCATCCACATGCCTACTCTGTACCCATTTTTTTACTTGTACAAACCTCCTCATGTGTCAACTTAATGAATGCTTAGAGTGACACACGACTTGTCAGGCTCTGTTCAGTCGCAACAGAAGGGTTCCCAAGCTGCCTCTGATCCACCTTTTCTAGCAGAGAATGTTCAGGAGAGTGGGGCAGACTGATTCATGTTCAACCCCACTTCCTGGCCTTCTCTAAGGCACTTCAGAGATACTTTTTTTCTTTTTCTGTGTCTGATCGCAGCCTTAAATTGTCT
The DNA here is from genome assembly GCA_023333525.1 of Aspidoscelis tigris stejnegeri. Lineage (NCBI taxonomy): Eukaryota > Metazoa > Chordata > Lepidosauria > Squamata > Teiidae > Aspidoscelis > Aspidoscelis tigris. Next base: position 30,279,614 of record JALMGA010000004.1, on the reverse strand, counting down.
CTTCCCATGCATTATTTTAATGCATGGTAAAGGGGCATCTTATCTTCTTCTGTATCAAATAATAAGAAAAAGAAAAAGCCTGACACCAATACATTGTGTGACTGAAGATGCTCTATTTATAAGCTGGAGAATGGCTGTTGCTGTACTTTCTGCAATTCTGTCTTTCGGTGCTTGTTCACGAAATGTGTGAAAATGGCAATATGGACTGCCTTTCTCAAGGACAACTAGCATATTGATGGTAAAATCCTAAATCCTGACCTTTTTTTTTTCTTTTTGGCTCTCCTACTACCCACTGCCTCTGATTTTATTTGCTGCTGAAAGCATGCATTTATCTATACATGTAACATTTTTACAGCAGAGGATGTGAAATCTTTCATTGCAAATGTACTTCAGATGAAGAAGAAATGTCAGACAGTCCAAAGAAAATGTTGATACAATGATAATACAATTTGAACACTGAGAAGGGCAGGCTGTGCTATTCCTGTAATTTTCCTTCCATACGATTTTTATTAAGGCTATTTATCCTAAACACAAAGGGACACGGGTTATTAATATTGCATGGAGAGCTATGCTATTCATGCATTATTTCCCACTGTAACTGAGATTTGGATGCTAAAGACAGAGCAGGAATTTTAAATAGCATATTCCAGATGTCTTCTCAGTAGACCTTTACTACCCAAAGATGCATTATGCATTTAGAGTTTACTACCTGGAGAGAAGTGAATTAATATGGGGAGTGCACACATCCAGGGCCTCTGTCAAACTGGGCTGAGGAAAATCGGCTCACATCACAGCTGGTCCAGAATCCATCACATGTTTACACATTTGGCGCGATGTCACCATAGGCATTGTAAATCGTCTGTGGGCACTCTACAATTATAGTGTCTCTAGATTTACGCACCTGTGTTGCACATTTCATTACATTCCTTGGCCAGCATATTTGGGATTACATGTCACTGTTGTAGGAATGCAGACTGGAATACAAAGAAATATAGAAGCAGACTTTTGAAAGAACAAACAGCATTTAAAGACTTTTCCACAGTGGCCCTTATTCTGGATTATATCCTGGAATAGAGACCTGCCAGTCGCATGTGAATCCAGACCCCGGCTAGGGCCTGCTGTAGCCTGCCCCAGCATGCAAATGGCAGATCCCTATTCCACAGTATAATTTGGAATAATGCCCTGTGCAGAAAGGAACTAACCACCACCCACTTCCAAAAATGGTGAATCATAAACTTGCTTTCCTCCATAGGAAATCCAGTGTGGATCAGCTGGGCTTACTCCTGAGTTACCGTGCACATACAGAGACTAGGGATTTTGTGATGCCCACCGTTGTGTTACTGTATTTAATGTGTGTTGAAAGCATTATGTTTTACATGTGTGTACTGTATTTGTTCTGTTCTGGCTGTATTCCTTGTATGGTAATGTAAATATCAGAGCAGCAGGTAAAGAGTGGGCAAGACACGCCTAGTTAAGGTAAGGGGGGGGATAGCTGCCCACAAACACCTATCAGGCTTGAGCCCACACAGGGCCAGGGATATAAAAGGTACCACCCACCCAAGTTTGGGGTGTTCAATACTTGGGATTCCAAGTATATGTGTAACTGCCCTGTGCCTGAGGGAAACCCCAAGATAGTTCCAGGGTTTTATGCTTGGGTTTCTAGAGAGGGAGGACTGGGGTGTGAGACAGTCCTGTGCCTGGAGGAAACACCAAATTAGAGTTCCAGAGCTTAGTGTGACAGCTTAAGGGAGTCCTGACAGAAGCCTGTGGGGATATAGGCTGTTGGGTAGACTGACTCTGAGAAGACATTGATAGTTACTTAGTGTTTGCCTGTTTTCTTCACAAGTTGTAAAACAATAAACCATTTTCTCATTTCTTTATAAAGAATCATCTGCCTGCAGTATTCATTTGAATCTTACAGGCCTTGGGCCTAGGGAAAGGAGAACCTGTGGTGAACTCTTTAGTCTGTGGGGGTTAGGGAAACAACGGCCAATGCTTTAAAATAATTTTAAAAACTAATTTTTTCTCAAACACTCTCTAGTCAGAGGAAGGGGGAAGTAAAGTCCTGCCCAGGCTGAAGAGAACGCCACAGATGTGCACAAAGGTTTATTAGTTTTGTATTCTATTTGTATCAAGTTGAATGCAAGAAAATTTGTATTTGTTCAAATAGAATCCCCTTTGAATGTGGTAGGACTCGTATCGGATACTCATGTTCAATCCCATAACAAATCCCACACAAATCCCATACAAATGCATATGAATAGCATACAAATCCCATACGAAGCTCATACGAATGTATCAAAACATTATATTTAAATTTGAATGTCAGTTTTCAAATGTGCCAACATTATGTTCAAATTCAAATGCCCAACTTTGGCCAAATTCATATGAATTTTGGACATTACGAATATTCGTGCACATCCCTAATAGAGACTTTTCTGCTAATCTCATGCAACTTAGAGATATCTTCCACAGAATTTAGTGAGGTTTTCTGTAATTATGTACTGCTTTTTTTGGATGGAAAGTCTCTATGTATTAGCTTGCTAGGGAATTCCCTCAAAGGGGAGTGGAATTTGCTTTTAGTTAATAAGTGCATCCCTTACTTAAAATCTCATCAATGGATTTATTGTCAAGTGAATTTGTTTAGAGTCAATGTTGGATATGTGCCGAGGGCTATGGCAACATATCCAAAACCAGCCCCGCAGTGTCAGCAGAGAACCCAGGCTTTTAGCAGGCTAATGCACATTACCAGGGCTCCTGGGAGGAATAAGAAATGCTTGCCTGTGTTCTTGCCTATTCCCTGGGATTTTGGGGAAAGGACTGAAATGCTGATTGTTGTGGCACAGTTTGGTGGCATTATCAAAAATTGCAACTGAAACCTTATGGGCACATTGTCCTTCTTCTGCCAGTTCCACGTGCAAGTTTAAATTCATTAGCCTGTCTCCCCAAACAAAATATGCATTGACACATCAATACACCAACCCACACCAATTTTTAAAAAAATGCAAAAAAGTACACCTGATTATGCATCTGATAAGCATAAGAATATTGTTTCAGCAATGATCACTACACAAACACATGCACACAACCTCCTGTGTTAGATGTGCCTTATTGTGTGAGTGCATTTGTGTTCAGACATAACAAAAGGGGTACCTCAGAATCACCTCAAAGATACAGTGTGCGGCCCTCATGTTCTCAGGATGTTCAGAAGAAAGGAGGTGGAGACTGGTGTGTGAACAATCCTATCTCAAAGTATTCTCTGAAGTGCCTCTGACCACAGCCTTAAACTTAGGCTGTGATCACATCTTCATTTTAATCCTTTTTCAGTCCATCTTAATACCTTTTCATTTCTATCCAGTTTATTTCTGAATCCTCCACTCTCCATTTGGACTTTCCTGAATGGAAACTCCACAAATTAAACAAATGAGACACTAGAAATCCGAGGTCTATAGGTTAGTATTGGAAAATCAAAGCTAAATTCTCAGAAAAACTCAATGGTAAACATCTTTATATTTTTGCCAAGAAAAATACACAGATGGGTCCTCAAGTATCTTTAGGTAGTGTTCTGGGGAAGATAAGAGGAGGTTTATTCCCTAATGGTTGGCCCTTAGAGAAATGCTGGACTGTATACTCTTGCATGTAGAGAAACCTGCAAGACATGATAAACCATTTACATATCCTTTGGACAGGTACCTGAGCTTCCCTGGGTGACTGCCATATGATCATACCAGTTGTCAGGAGAGTCTGACTGGGTGAGCTTCTGAAGTTTACTCCAGGGCTCAGTGAGGTGGAGAAGCCTCTGGCTGGATTATAGTTGTTGGAGGTAGTGGTGTAGGGTGGTATAGTCAGAGTGGGTGAGCAACCAAACTGCATGTCTTCACTCATACAAGCAGGAATATCAGGCCTGTAGATGAGTCTGACAGGGCTGTCTCCCTGTGGATCTGGCAGCTGTTGCCACTTTCTACCCCTGTAATCTACTCATTCCTAAGCAAGAATAACAATATTCTTATTTTAAAAGACATTTTTCTTAGGGAAATGTGACTGAAAGAATGCTATTGCTATTTTTTTAAAAGCCAGGATTAAACCCACTGCATAGCAAGATGCTGTCACCAAGCACAGATAGGCTTCACGTGATGTACCTTATTCCCTTTCCCCCTTACAATGACTTGTGAGTTGGGTTAGGCTGAGGGGCATTTCTTTCCTGAATTATGTCCATTTTCAATCAGATTATTTATTTAATGAAATTATTTGCATATATATTATTTTGCATAAAACATTTATCCTTTGTTGTCAGGACTGTAGCAACTCTACAACTTCCATTTAGTTCCAGACACTGGCTGATTTTGCATCTCTACCAGAGCTGTCCTGATTGCATACCAGAGGCCTAAGTGCAAATTCAGCCACTGTAGCTGTTCTGGTTTGATACCAATACTGAGCTCACATCTAAGTCTTAATCTAGCTTCAGTCCACTTTCAGAGTGAGGGAAGACATCAGTGAAGTGTCAAGCTGGGTTTCCCCCCTCCCACTCTGAAAGTGTTCTGAAACTGGATTATAACCTAGGTGTGACTGCAGCTCTGGCTAACCAAGGTAAGATCTACAGAGTGAGTAGGGATATGCTACAACTGTAGCCCCTCCCCCTTTTGCATTAACAGAATAGTGCCACAGTGTCCCTTTGTTAATTTTGAAGACTGCTCTTCAAAACTGAAAGGCCATGGTCACACCTTTGCTTCAAAGCTTCTTCAGTCTGTCTTCAGGTCTCAACACTCAAATCTTTTCAATTTTGTCCAGTTTTATCTGTGGAGTTTACATTCAGGAAAGTTCAAATGGAAGGTGAAAAGCACACAAATAAACAGATAGAAATGAAAAGGTGTCAGCAGTCAGAACTGAAGATGGACTGAAGAAGGTTTGAAGGTGTGACCATGGGCAAAGTGGGGGAAGCAGTTTGAAGACCCCTGGGAGCCTTGTAAACACTCTGCTGTTAAAGCATCATAATGGAACTTGTGGCAGTGTGAGGGAGGGGAAAATAGTTTATAGATTATTATAACAAAACCTTAAAAGGAATTTCTCCAAAAAGGTTTCATATGTCTTATAGGAAAATGCCATAGAGAACCTCATGCCAGCCTACAAGATATTCTCCCAACCACTCAGCCTTAAGCACTGTATTTTGCAGTATAATTTTTGAAAACAGCTTTTGGAAAGAGAGGTCAACAAGAAGAAAAAAGAAGAATTAATTGTCCCCAAGCAATTAGTTGCTTGAAACACTGTACTTATTATTAGTGGCTTAAAATTCCAAGCTCATATTTCAGTGAAGTTGGGTTTATTTAACTGGGTGCAAGTATAGCATTAATCAGGAGACAAATCTGTTAACTGATGCAAGGGAATTTGAAACAACAACAACAAAAACAAAAACCCAAAGCAAAACAAAACAAAAAACAACTTTACAGGAAAATCCCATCAGCTTGGGAACATGACCAAAACTAGTGCTTTTCACAGCACAAATATTTGGCACGCCGAGCCGCTCCTAATTGTCAATTGTCTCCATAAAAAGTGCAATGGAAAAATTAAAAATTTGTAATTACCAGAGAACAGAGGGAGGGTGCCAAGATCTCCATGAATGGCTTTTTATCTCATTCCCTTTGTGAAAACAGTTAACTAGGCACTGGTGAGCCATTTGGTAACTGCGCAACAAAAAGCTGCCATGGCGTGCCAAGCGTGGCATGCCAGATGTGTGAATACATTCTGCAGCGCTGCATCAGCAGCTCTGACTGAAAGCCATTGCCATTAATCTAGAGACCTCTGGGAGTTTGGGAGAGTGCTGTAAAACCCAAGGCCTGCCAAGACGACATCAGATAAAGCCATCAATGCATTGTAAAAAAAGACACAAAACCTATTTCATGGGCTGCACTGATCAAGCAATTACTATCATTGACTACATTAAGCAAAGAAACAGCGGGGTGTCCCATAAAATTGACTGCCAACTTGAATAATCAATAGGCTCCATGTAGAGTAAATTAAATAACTGAAAAACTATTTGGAAAAGCCTAAGTTAAAAAGCCAATCAGTAATCCCTCATCCATGGAAAAACAATTCTGCATCCAAGAGATTCTTTAGTGGGCTTTTCATTTCTGTCGCTGGGCAGTGCAGTTTTGAGGTGGTGAGTAAGTGGCCAACAGAAAACGTACTCTGCATTCATCTCAGCATCGTCTTCACCATAATCATCATATTTAGTAGCTCAGCTGGGCAATTAGAACTTTGTCATTTACCTGGCAACACATTTGAATGTGCTGTCTTGCTTCTTTACAAACATGACTTCATGTAGGGATATGTGATACAGGGTGTTTTTCCACTGTCACTAAAAGTACCCATTAAGTACCCATTAATGGGTACGAAATGGCATTTTTGTACCCATTAATGGGTACTTAATGGGTACTTCTAGTGACAGTGGGAAAACACCCATAGCCTCTTCCTCTGATCTGAAGCTGTGCTTGAGAAACATGTGAGAAGCAGATCCACAAGAGCTTTGTATTGTGTTCAGTTCCTCACTCAAGGTGTATAAAGACACATATTTAGAGAGACCCTGGGGGAAATTTGAAACTCAAGGGACAAACATATTTAAACATCTTCTACTGTATCCAAAAGATTCTACTTGTGCACCTCTTTTGCAGACACAAAATATTTGGAGTTTGGGTCAAATGGAGTGACAGGCTATGACATTCCTGTATCCAATCCCAGACTGACCAATCACATCCAAAATGGGCTGCACCTGCCAATAAGAGGTGAGGATGGAAGGTAATTATATGAGTCATAGAAGGCAACAATGGGGAAGCAGAAGTTTATTTTGTTAAACTGTGTGATGTGCTTATTATTAGTGTATTATTAGTGCATTTGTAGATGAGGCACTCCTTGATAAAGAGACACTTAAAAACTGTCCTGTGTGATCACACCCTCAGTCACGTGTGTTGAGCTCCCTACATAAATCCTTTAAACAGTGGCTCTTAACATGAGTTGATCAGTCAGTTATAATTTGAGAACATCGCTGCACTCCACACTGATCTTTTCATATAATAATGAGGATTGCTGTAATTTTTTATCCAGGTTGATATTGCAGATTCTACTAAAAGAAAGCTCGATATCTAGCGGATTTAGTGCTGCATTAATTTAGGGATAGATTGAAAAACCTCATTTTAGCAGTCATTTTTTGTCTTCCTCTTATAATTTTTTTCAGGGAACTTGTAGAAACATTTCTAAATTTCATCCATTGCACAGAAAGATTATTCCTACATTTTGCTGCTTTTTGCCAAAATGAATAGTTAAAGGTCCCTTTCTGTTCTTCTTGCAGTCCACAGTATTCTCAGATTTTATCTAGATGGGTGGGGATGGCTGACACAAAGTTGGTCAGGGAAAGAGAGGTCACATGGGAGGCAACCTTTTTGTAAATCATAAATAAGTGAACATAGGTTTCACTAGCTGGAAGAGTTGACATGGGTGGTCACCATCAATACAAATCAAATACAAAAAGAGATTTGTGCACATCCGTATTCCCTATGTATTTGTTCCGAATGCGCCAAATCTGCCCTGAATCCACTCTGAATCTGATCTCAATCCACTTCAAATCCACTCTGGATATGTTGCAGATGTGACTGGTGCAGCCACTTTCCCACCTCCCCAGGTTCACGAATGTAACAAAGCTTTGTACAAATGTTCTGAATTCAAGTGTCAATCTTTAAATGTACAAACATTTGATTTTAATTTGAATGTCTGCTACAAATATTTGTGCACATCCTTAGTGTTATGCTGCAGATCTGGCCAGATAACAACGGAGGTCACTTTCTGGAAGACAGGTGGGGTCATGGCCAGAATGAACCACTTGTACACCCTCCAGTACGAGGTTGGAGACAGGGCACATGGATGTGAGAGGGGGATTTCTTTCTCTGTTCTGTGCCCTTGATTCAACTCACAAAAGATATTTAGCCACTTAAGCTGTACCCTCTCTGGCCTGACCAGCTGATGTGGAGGCTCAAAAATTGGCTATAATGCACAGGGGAAAGGGGCATATCTGCATTTGGCCTTATTCTGGAACATATCTCAGAACAGAGACCTGCTATCCACCTGCTAATGCAGACCATGGCAGACCCCAGATGAGGCCTGCCATAGTCTGTATTAGCATATGGACAACAGAGCCCTATCCTGAGATATATTCAAGAATAAGGTCAAGTGCAGAAAAGGCCCTGAATCCTATAAGTTATTTTGGGAGGCAGCCATTTGGACGGTTCCAGGTTTGGTGGAAACACGTCTATAGCAATTCCACCTATGAGGGACATCAGTGTTAAGAAACATCCTGACATAATAGAATTCTGCTAAAAATAAAATAAAATAAAATAAAGAGAAGATGAACAGCCTGGAAACAATGTACTTTGCAAGAAAATTCAGAGCAGGGAGGTATGAAAGAAGAAATACGATGAGCTAAAAATGATTATGGATCACAATAAAAGTTTCCAGCTTATCTGCTGATTAGATGCTAATGCTGCCATAAAAGCAAAAAGGAGTGAAAAGAAATTCACAGTGCTAGATAAAATACCTTATTGAAACCTATTGTATTTACTGCTTATTAGATTCTGAACTCATATACATCTCAATTGTTGAGAGTCTTCATATTTAAAAGCTTTAAGCCCATCAACTGCATTACTCATAATTTCCACATTTGCCTCTCCCTCAGCACTTCAGGATGAGCAAAGACTTTTATAAGTTTCTTCCTGCAATTTGATCACCAAGAGATTCTCATACAATGCATTTTCGGCACATCTTTAAGAACCTGTGCTCAAAACCGTGAAGCGTTGCACAAATAATTTGATAATGATGGAAATAATAAGACTTTAGCAAGATAAAATTATCAGAGAGAAAGGTAAATAGAATATCTCCATCCCTGTTAGCATGGGAAACTATTTTTCTTTTGCTTGAGTGCCCAAAAGCATTCAACATCTCTCCATCACAGTTGAATATGATTTGGAAACAGTAGAGACTTGCTGTACCAGTGCTACTGGGTATAAATGTTACCTTTGTGGTAGCAGTTGCAATCCACATTAACAAAAAAGATATAGGCTGTGATATCACACACAGTGGGCCTGTTTGCAAATGCCTTGTAGAAGTCACTCCTGGAGTACTGCATTCCCACACTGTGCCACAACTGCCATCCCAGAGCATCCTGGACCACCGTCAGGCTGTGCCGGTCTTCACTACCTGTGGAGAAGTAAATTGTTGTCCTCCACTTGACCAGGAACAGCTGGTGAACTCCCAGTCAGCAGCATTTACACTCACTTCTGGGTGTGAAACTGCAAGTGGGCCATGTGCCACATCCCAATAGCCATGGAAATGTCTGTGTACTGGAAAGTGCTGCAGCCATTGCCATGACCATCTAGCATCTGACTTCAAGTGCTGGTGGTCCAGTTCATGACTTTAGCAGAGCTTGAAGTGTGGGTGGCACTCCCTTTGCCTGATCTTTATGTCATTGGAATAGTATTATCATACCCTTCCAGTGAGCGAAGTGTGAACAGGCCTGGCAAAAAAAGCATCTCTGAGGCATCCCTGAGCCAGCTTTAAAAAGTATTTGAAGTGGGATTGTTTGCACATCAGTCTGCCCCTCCCCTAAATATTCTATGCTAGAAAAGATAGGTTAGAGAAGGGTTTGGAACACAAGGGCCGCACACGGTCTCTATCTTTTATTATGTCTGAACAAAGTCATATTCCTCTCCACTCAATGAACGGGTTGCAAAAAGTTATTCTAGCCATGGTAATGGTCAATTAATTGAGGTTTAAATGAAATGTAGGCCCCAATTTAATTCTCTAATAGGCTGCCACTGGTTGAGTGAGTGTGGTGAAGATTACTGCACCCACAAGCATGGCATCAGGTGTCCTAAAGAAACCCTAAAGCCACGACAACCAGACACTTGGGGTGCTCACTGCAGAACAGTACTGTGAGGACACCAGAGGGTCAGCAAATGCCATTCAGAGTACCTCTCCCTCAAGAGTGGAGAGGGTGGGGGAAAGAATCCTAGGGAGATTTTGCACTGTCCGGTATACTAGACCAGCATGCAGACAATCTTGTCCAATGCAAGAAGTAACTGATCCCAGCTTGAGACAGATTACGAATGCCATGGCAGGGTGATCTGCCACATTCTAGAATATCAGCCATTATTCCTCACACTTAATTCTTCCCCTCCAAATTTACAGATTTAGGAACAGTAACACCACAAGTCACAGCTACTGTATATGGCAACACTTCCTTGCCTATCCCTCTCTGTTCAGCCATTTGAAAACTCTCACTGTGGTAATCAGCATGTTGAAGATATAGAAAATAAATTGAATGTGATAGTTTTTGGGGTCAGCTCATCACCTGAAACGCACGAAAAGTCTAGCGCAACATTGGGGGTAAAAGCTGCTGCTAGATAACCAAGGCTTTTTCTGAAAATCCTACCTCTCTCTGATAATTTCTATAATTGATCAAAAGTGCATTGCATAGTGAAGGAGACATCACAAAAATGCAACGCACATTCTCCCATTGATAGTAACAATACTATCAAATGTATGTTAACTCAGAAGCACTATGTTCAGAGGAGTTTATTCAAAGGCAAGTGGGCATAACATGGGAGCTAAAGTCACATTTCTCTTTAGGCAATAACAAAGGGCAATGGGTGCAGATGAAGTGAAATAGCTTCACTCTGGCAAGGACAGACAAAGCATTATTTGTCCTTTTTAATGCTGAAACAAAGCAATGCATTCCCTTTGGGGGATGGCTGTGGCCCAAGAAAACCCCAAGAAGCCCTCAAATACACAGCTAATAGCATCATCACATGTTGCAGTTTTGAGATGTTTGGCTCTCATCCCTCAGGCCTGGAGATAGCCCCTCCCACCCTGCCCCCAAAAAAGCACAAGAAAAGAGGGCAGGAAAGGTGTCATCCCTTTGAACGCGATTCCTAGCTGGGGATGTGATGTTTCAGCTTCCAAATAGTGCTGAAATAGGCCCAGAGATGCCCCTACAGCCTTTGTAAAGGTAAGGGAGCACGCTGGAGTGGAACAGGGGTGGTGGTCATGACATCCGTCATCATTTTGGCACTCCTTGGAAGCCAAAATAGCATGAATATTCATGCACATCCCTAGATGGGACTTTAATCTCTGATTGGACCATTTGATTGCATTCACATCTGCTGCTCTGTAGCTTTGCTTGCCGCCTTATTTATTTATTTATTTATTTATTTATTTATTTATTTATTTATTTATTTATTTATTTATACTTCTATTCCATCCTATACCCAAAGGTTTCAGAGCAAACTCTTGGCATCCATATAGATTGACTTCCTCCACACTGACAGGTATTCTATGATCTTTCTTCATTCTGCCAGAGAGGTTTTCATTGCTGTTATAATAGGGTCCACCCACCTACAAGCTAGCCAACCTCTTCTGCTCACTTCCAGGGCCATTTCCTGTACCACCCATAACGGGGCCAGGCAGAAACTTCAAAGCTGGGAACCTTCATTCCCAGGATTTGCAGTTTGTGACAGCTGGGAAGTGAGGGGTGACATACTTCAAAGTTCTAGGATTGGGGCAAATGGTCCAGCCCAGCAAGTGACTTTTCTCTACTGCCATACACACACCACTTATAGCTAAAGCTACTTTCCTGTGGGTTTCCTTAACTTCATCCTGGTCAAAGCATATTAATTGACTGATGGTACAACTGTAAGTCTTAGAAGCACTCTTTTTCAGAATTTTAGACAATGGCAGTGTCCGGGAAAGCTGCCAGTTCACACAGAAACACACAGCTGGTAAGAGACAGCTTACTTGCAAAGGCAGTTCATTCAGCAGCAGAGCAATGTAGTCTAGAGAGCAAAGGTCAGTAAACAGTCCGAGTCCAGGGTTTCAGGGAGCAATGCCACAGTCCGGTCCAAAGTCAAGGTAGCCAAGTTTTCAAGGTCGAGGGGGTCAGATACGGCAGCCTTCTCTAAAGGAAAACCAATAGTTTCTGACAAACGTCCTGGGTGTCTGCTCGGTGTTTTATCTACAGTCCCAGCTGCAGGCTATCAGCCTGTTTCTCTGCAAGTTTCTTTGATCTTCTTAACCCTTCCTTTTCCACTCTCCTCTCCTTAAAGCTAGGGATCTCTGTGCCCTGCTGTTCCAAGACTCCCTCATCTTGCACTTCTGCTGAGGTAAGACTGGGCTGCTGAACCCCACATTCCACTGGGGCTGGGAGGTCAGAACTGAGCCCTGACACCACCTCAGGTTCTTCCTGCACCTGAGGAAGTGAGTCCTCCTCATCTTCTGAGTCATCCTCATGGCTGACCATGACAGGCAGGCCCTGGGTGTGGCCTGCCATAGTCTGTACTTGCACGTGGACAGCAGGCCCCTCTTCCAGGAGATATATTTCAGAACAAGGCTCAGGGCCATAGTCTGCTAGTCAGCAGATACCCTTCAGTTTCATAAGTGATATACATACCACTTTTATAAGTTAATAAGTTAAAAAAGGATGAAAGCATGTCATTGTACTACTGATACTTCCTATAACTCTTCCATGAGCCAAATGACCAGCATTTGAATTCTTTAGCATTCTTGAAAACCAAAATATTAATTAAAAATCTTCCAGGGTGGGAGCTATGGGGAATTAAAATGAAGACAATATTGTTGCCCAAAAACATTAAGCATGATAACAATGTACAGAGACACAAAAGGGCTTTAAAAAAAAGTCATGTGTATAATCACAGCACTCTGAAATAAATCAGAACACCCAGCATGGAACATATGAGTTTTACAAACATCATTCCATTTTTTTTTATTACCTCAGAGCATTAGAAGATATACTCCTTGACTATAATAATTACTTGCAGTTAATTACAAATGCAACAGAAGTGCTGGTACTATTAGAATTCCACCCCACATAAAGAAATTACTGCCATTGCTCTTATTTGCTGGGAATATTGGGTCATAGATGCTAATTAGCAGTTCACAGGGCCCCACAGGAAAAAGACTCATTATTATAAAAATCCGTCTTGGTAACCAAAGGCACCCTTCAAGTCACTGTGAACACTTTTGTCAGATCAATTATTACCTATGACAAAACTTCATTTTCACGTGAAGGCTTAAAAATAAACCTTGAGGTTACAAATACAATACAATAAATCTCTAAACTGATTGCCAAAAGAAGAAAATAGAAATATCAAATTGTTTTCTATCCTTTACATTAAGCCACAAATGAAACAGCTTATGAGCAGATACTTGAAAAAGCTGATTTTTTTAAAAAAAAAATTATACAAATTATGATTTTCCAGGCCTTCAGAACCTCCATGACATTAGTTCACTATCAGAAATACCTATATTTAGGTATTTGCTTCTCACAAAAGTTAAAATGTTTATGTTCAATATTTGCACAATATTTGCAATTTCCAACAGCTTCTCCTCCCCACTTTCAAGCACTGTTCTTGTTTTAGTGTGTTTATTTTGCATTTGGTTTTTATTACTGTAACCTGTACCCTGAGGTACAGGGTGGGATAATAAATAAATAAATAAATAAATAAATAAATAAATAAATAAATAAATAAATAAATAAAAACAGCAGCAACAAAGCAAAGGCAGTTTACCAGGAGATACCATGTTTCAAGGGCCAGTCAATCCAGAGGTCATAAATCACAAGCTGGAAGTCAAGTGGTTGTCAGAAGACGTCTGTTGTTTGCAACAACAGGAAATGGGTTAGGGCTGATTATATGGGCTCTCACTGCACCCTGCCCTCCACTGCAGGTGTTTCTTCTGAAGTTGAGCAGAACAGTGCAGCTCTGCCTTTTCCCAGGTCCATTTGATCTGGAGCAGGCCCAGCATCTTCCTTCCCTGTGCTAGATGGGGCAAGCAACAACTGGGAGGGTTGGGGGGGGGTCCTGTCCTGCTTTCACAGGTGAGGGTTCAATGTCTGGAGCAGCATCAGTCTGGACATGACAGTACCTGGCAGGAGCATCAGTGACAGGACATTCTCACGTTGGTGTGCTCCTGAGGCTTGTAACGGAAGTGGGCCTTTTGCACAGCAAGATAACTGCTCTCAGGTGCCTTGCCGAACAATCTCAGCAGCATCTGCAAAGCGGCTCATGCAAATGTCCTTCCCTCCAACTGATGTGGGTAAATCTTGGGAATCAGTTAAAAAAAACAGTAGCTCTCAGGAGCCTATGTCAAATTTTCTATTTCAGAACTAGCTCCCAGCTCTCTAGTTTTGAGCACTGTGGATATAAAGCAGAATGTTGCTTTGATGTTAAAAATTGCAAGCATTTGCATGGCTTGACAAGCACATATGAGCTCTCTAACTAATCTCTGGAACTAGCAAACTAGGTCATCAGTAAGGCAGATGAGATTCCAGTCCCATTCACTGCTTCACCTCTTCTTTAGCAAAATGCACACAATCCAAAGTGTGCAGACAGTGCTCTTGGAAGTGCTCCTTTTGGAAAGCCACTCTGTGAAGGGAGAGCTCTCCTTGTTCACTTCTTATAATAGGGAGGATCCAAAGAAACCTATATGTTAGTAACTGATGATAGGTGATTTCTGCAGCCACCCTGTGGAAAGATAGAAGCTACAGGTGTGAACTACCTTCAGGCTCACTGTCACCCTGGTGATATTTTGCATAGTGAAATAATTCCTCTTAAGTACTTCTGCTATCATTGTGCTGATTGACAGCAGTGGGTGCTAGCTGGGTTCCCGTATGCCCAAGACTATTAAGCAATGTCCGTAACAATGAGGGTTAGAGAATCCCAGAAACTCTATGCTACAGGGCCAACTTATGTATAAGGAGGACTCTGGTCAACTTATGTTCTTGGAGACCAGAGGCCTATTCACACTAGGCCTCTGGAATGCAATTAGGGAAGCCCTGGGAGAGAGCATTCACTCTGCTGGGTGGGTGGTTCCATCTGGAACTGTCCCAGGGTGGCCTTATCGCATTCTGGGTGTAAAGAGCATTCACACTCTCCCGGCCGGACAGCTGCGACCACCGCCCCCTGGCCACTGCTGTTGGACCAGTTTCGGCCCAACAGCTGACAGGCCCTGTCAGGTGTGGGGCGAGAGCAGGACAGTCTGCCTCATTGCCATGCCTGGTGTTGCAGTCCCAATCAGACTGCAGCAGCATGCATGGCCCCACTGGGCACCTACCCACTCACCTAGGGGCCTGCACCACCTACGTGATCACTTACCTTTTTGGGCCCTCTGGTCTGATGTGGTGGTCATGTGGCCAGCCAGGGTGATGTGCAGGTCTGCACACAGGCGTGAGCACAGGTAGACCAACCCCACATGGACCGACCCTGGTAGACCTGCCTCAGCATGGGGTTGGTCTACCAGCGTGTGTGCCTCTGCACAGAGTGGCGCATCACCCTGGCCAGCTGCACAACAACCACATTGGACCAGATGGTCCGGGAAGGTAAATGATCGTGTGGCTGGGGGGAGGGTGTGACCCCCTGAGTGCTAGTGGGCACTTAGAGGGTGTCTGGCAGTTGGTGCAGCCCAATCTGGGCCATGCCAGTTGTCAGAGCACCAGGGCGAGACCGCAGACCAGACTAACAAGCCCCATCACCGGGCTTGCCAGTCTGGTCTGAGGCAGTGAGCAGGTAAGTTGCTCGTGCATGCCTGTGTGGAGAGGTGTGTGACCATGGGTAGGGGCTGGGCCCAGGGGGGGTCTACGGGGTGCAGTCACCTCGATCGAGGCACTTGCACCCCCAAAGGCTGAACACCAGCTGGACCCCAGCTGCGCACCCCTGGATTGATTGTAACCCAATGGCAGCAGCCGAGGGCAGGGACTTTAGCCTGCATGTCTGCCTTTTCAGGCTAGGACACGCAGGGGCAGATTCCCAGTTCACCCCTAGACAGGTAAAGATGCGTTCCCATGTGTCCCTTACCTGCCTAGGTGTGAATGGGCAATCCACCCCACCTGTCCTAGACTTCCTTCACTACAGCCGTTCAGCTGTAGTGTGAAAAGGCCTCAGATGTCAAAGCAGACATCTGGTTATTCTGAGGACGTTCCTGGCCAAAAAGGGATTGTCCTGTGATTGGATAACCCTAGCACTTAATCAGTTTTAGCCAGAAACATACTCAGGGCCAGGCAAAGACCTACCTTGCTGCTCCCACCTGCCAGTCACCTCACCTGGTAAAAGATCATCTTCAGTATGGCAGTGGCAGCCCCTGCAAACCCCCCCCCCCATCGTGCCACCCCTTGCCACTACTGCCACCAAATCCTTGCCCCCCTGCCATCCCACAACACCCCCTATCACATCAGCTCCCCACCACCGTTGTCCCCCTGCTCCCTTGCCCTTCCACAACACCTCCACACACACCCCACACACACTCCAGCATTTCTGATTGACTGTCAACTCACAGCATAGACTTCTCTGTATGGTTCAGCTCCAGTGTACCTTGCAGGTGGTCACAAGAGTTCTGTATTTTGAACTTTCAAAAACACAAGACAAAAAACGTTATTGTTTAATACTTAATTAGACTTCGGAGAAATGCTTTACAGAAAGGGGAGACGTGGGGGAAGGGCCATAATTCTTGTTCTCCATTTTATTCGTCTTTATTTTGTGCACGACGCTGCTGCTCTGCATCTCTGTGGCTGCTAAGCTTCTGTTCCATACAGTACTTAGCCAGAATAGCAGACGTGCATTACCGTTATTCCCTTATGTTCTTTTTTTGAAACAAAATTCTAATAATTTCTTCTCCTTATGTCAGCACAACCACGTATCTCAACACAGTCTGTTGAAACCATTAAATAAGTCTCACTTCTCAGTAAAACCGTAGCAAGCACTTTCTCTCCCTCTCTCGCCTTTTTTAATGGGGTTGAGCAAAACCATCTTGCACATTTTAAAATTTCATAAATGTTCTTTAGGCTACGCAGCTTTAAAGTTATTTTAATAGAAGGGGCATTTTGAGTGATTTTCAGTTCACTATAGGGAGGGGGGAATCAGATGTCCTGGAATCATTTCCTCCACAAGTATAAGTTTTCTCTCTCTCCAATTTTGTTTTTTTGAAGTCTGCTTGGCATATATCTCTAGAAAGAGTTCTGGATTCTACATGACTGTATCTACATGTCAGCGCTATGAAGACGGTCTCTACGAAAGCTAGGAACAACATTGAAACTGAAGAGAGTTGCAAGCATATTTCTGTCTAAATCTTTGGTCATATTTAAGGACTGTGCTCTTAAATGTTTCTGTGGCAGTGTACCATCTGCATATCTATTGCTGTGCACATTGGTGAAAACATCAAGGCTGGGTAATGTTTGTTCCCCAGTTCTGTTTCTGCTTAGAATTTCTTTGCTGAGCATAGGAAATAGGGGGAGGGGGACTGGCCATTTTTTTTCCTGCAAAACATGGAGCACTCTCAGGTACATCTGCACCGGAGGGAGTGGAGGGTGAGGTCTTCCTAACACTTTGTCCCTATAACATTTTACTAAGCACTTACTCTTGGGTAGCTGTTCCAGTGGCACAGGATTTTGCACATCCTGAACTCTGAGGCTGTGTCCCCATGCACGTTTTGGTCCGAACTGAAATCAGCTATGACAAGGGGTGTCCCCATGCATTTTAGATTTGGTCTGATTTCCATGGACCAATTTGCCCAAACCAGGACCAAACTTGGTACTGGAAAAAAACTGGTCTGGGCACAGTTCAGGGGTTTGGCACACATTGCTTTGCAAGCCGAGCCTGCACTTGGGGATGGTCCCAGGCTATTGGCACTCACATCAGTGGGAGGTGGAATTTCATGTCCTGTACTTGCCGTTCCTGCCCTGTGCACTGGAGATCACAACTGCTGAGATTTGGGGGGAGTAAGTTGCGTTAAAGCCAAAATGATGAGGGGTTTGAATGGCCTTTACTGTCCCGCGAGAATCTTTTATACAATGATTCCACCCCCTGTTTCCTGATCAGCAAGGCAGACAGAATAATGGCTTGATTTTTCTCCCTTTTGCACAGAAAATATTGCACCCCCGTTTCCTGATCGCCAAGGCAGGCATGATAATGGCTTGATTTTTCTCTGTTTTAAGCTTGCTGGGTGTTCTTGCAGTTCCTGGGTGGAGCGGAGGTGTGCAAAACTGCTCAACAACTCAACTGCTGCCAAACTTCATAGCGGCTTTGTTTTTAAAAAAATATTATTATTTTCCATTTGGTCCTGGCTTCTCTGTGCCACTAAGGGGGAGGGAATGAGGCATTTGCAGTGGGAGGCACAGGGGTGGGGTGATGTCAATCTGGCTTCCAATGATGAGAGAGGGGGCGGAGAGGAGATGGCACTGCTCCCTCTTGCTGGGGTTTGGTACAGTATGCGTGGGGATAGCTGAATCCACACCCATCCCACATTACCAGGAATGGCATGGGGATGGGCAACATTCAATCTAGGTCCCCTACCTAGTCCAATGTGTGCCCAATCATACCCAAACAGCTTGCATGGGGATGCAGCCTGAGAGTCCTCCTGTAGTGCAACAAGGCTGCAAAGATGGACAGCCCCTGCACCATTAGTTTGATCCTACAATGCCATAAAATCTTCAAAATCTTGCTCACATCTACATCTACTATAATAAAATTATTAAGTAAAAAAGCAATTAACAAGGCAACTGTATAACAGAGCAGTTAATCTGATTTTTTAAAAAACTAATCCTTTGATTAGATAAAGGCTCAAAGTGGATACAATTCACAATTGTACATGAATGACCATGTGGCAATGCCATGGCTGCATTTGCTGCAGAATTAGCTGCAGCAATAGTATTTTTTCATAAGTACTGTTAATAATAATAGGAAAAGCTGTATGTGAGAAAGAATAGTGCTGAAGAAAGATCCCTATTTGTGCTTAGTGCTATGACCAAGTGCTTTTTTTTTTTTTTTTTTTTTTTTGCCTCAATAAACCTTGTTTCTGGTTGACTTTGGTGGAGAGGGAAAGAATTTAGGTGAGTCATACTAGTGGGAGTGATTAATTTTTCTCAACCATGTGGTCCTTGTTTTGAGAATTAGAGTCCCACCACAGCATCTGTGGTCAGATCAATTCCACAAAACCCAGAGATACTTAAGGTAGTATTTTCCAGATGTTGCTGAACTACAACTCCCATAAGCCTATTCGGGGGGGAAAAAACCCTTAGAGGGGCCAATGAATGTTGCAGCTCTACATCCATTAGCTACCTTTGATTCACTACACAAAATGGCAATCATCTCATCTGGCATCAAAATAAAGCTGATATATGTAAACCAATTTGAATAATTCTCCTGTTTCTCACCCTTATGGACCTTTGAGAAGAGGTGAATAGTTTTTATGAGTACATGTGTCTTAAAAGTTTTATCTATATTCCTTTACACAAGAGTAGTTGTTCTTGTGAAAAAGGCAAGATCTACAGGGCATGATTTATCCCATGGGGTGCAGGTCTGAGCATGTCCAAGGTCGGGCCAGCTATAGAGACAGATGAGGAAACGGGAAGAAGAGCTTCAAATTGAGGCTCTTCTGGTCTGCCAATCTACCTGTCCTTGCCTGCCACAAAGTTTTAATGAATCATAGGGCAGATTTGCACTTGGCCCAATAATGCATACTGCAATATATGGTAAGCTTCTAGACCTGAAGGAGAAGTTACTTTACCAGAAATATGGATCCTTCCATGTGAGTGTTTATCACATGCTTAACTGCACCACGAGTGCACTAAACTTGAACTAGGGCTGGAGCCAGTTCCA
The DNA here is from genome assembly GCA_023333525.1 of Aspidoscelis tigris stejnegeri. Lineage (NCBI taxonomy): Eukaryota > Metazoa > Chordata > Lepidosauria > Squamata > Teiidae > Aspidoscelis > Aspidoscelis tigris. The sequence goes on along the minus strand of JALMGA010000004.1, from coordinate 30,259,914 downwards.
GGCTCACCCATCCGCACCTCTTCATGGTTGGAAGTGGTGCAGGAGGAGCATGTGGCAGGTGGCACAAGTGTGATGGTGCGCTGCCATGCCCAGTGGCCCCAGTGATTATGCCATGTAGGTGTGCTGGCACCAGCACCGGTGTTCAAAGATGGCTGCCATCTGGGCAGCTACCTGCACTTAAGGTACATTTCAGGAAAGGTTGGGTAGTTTTAGTATGCTCTAATCACCCACAAGTATGGACGCTTAGAGCATACTGGATACTGCTGTTTTGACTGGTATAGTGGTTTTCATCTCTCTGCCTTTTCTCTGGGCTAGTTCAGACCCACTATCATGTTACAATAAGTCATGCCTTATAACGGCTAATGTAATAAAGTAATCCTTGCCCTTATGTGGATAATGAATATCCTTCCACACCAAGCAAAGATGGGCCCCCTGTTCTGTCCCAAGTCCCCTCCCCAGCAACCATTTCTAGGCTATGATTGGTGTTAACACCTTTGCCACTTAACCCCATACACCAGTGGTTCTCAACCTTCCCAATGCTGCGACCCTTTTAATACAGTTCTAAATGTTGTGGTGACCTCCAACCTAACTCTAACCCTCACCCCCAACCATAAAATTATTTTTGTTTCTACTTCATAACTGTAATTTTGCTACTGTTATGAATTGTAATGTAAATATCTGATATGTGGGATATATTTTCATTGTTACAGATTGAACCTCCAATACTGCTGCTTTCTACACAGTAGCTGCTCTCTACTTTATTTCTATGGGGTATATGTGATGGGGTTGGCGCGATGATGTCATCACACCAGGTACTCGTATGTGGGAGTATCTGCACGTGGACAGACCCGCCTGAAGATGGATAGAGGAGCAGTGTCTCAGTTGCTATGTGTTTTCCAGTGGTTTTAGATGACCCCTGTGAAAGAACAGATTGACCCCCAAAGGGGTCACAACCCACAGGTATAGAACCACTGCCATACACCATAATTAAGAAATCACTGGGGGGGGGGGGAGTGGTAACTTGTCACAGTACAGAGACATTTGATTGTTCTCATTGCCAATGTAAAATATTTCCTTACCATCCTCCCACCCAGCCTGTCTGTTTTTTCAACCTTGTAAGAAAAAGGAAAAGTGGGTTCTTCCTCTGCTAGACAATTCATTTCCTCTCAGCAGGAAGCTACCTGAATGCCCTGCCTCTCACCAAGGAATTGTTGTTACTCAACAGAGAGAGAAAAGAGGGATGGCCCTGATTCCTGGAGTGGTCCACTAAGTGGTAAGAATGGAAACCCCCAAAGTCAAATGCTGCTAATTGTATCTGCTGGGCAAAGTTGTCCAGAAGCCAACCCTTTTACAGTATCTCATCACACCTATAGAAAAAGAGGCACAGGTTTCTACTGCTCTCCCATTTCTCTTTCATCTTCTGTCCCTTCCATAGCATGCTTCTGCTAGGTATCAAGTGAAAAAGCTAATCAAACTTCGCTAGTCCATTTGCACTCAGCTTTGAAGAGAAGAGGATTTAAAGACAAGCCTGCAAATCCACTCTTTATCTCTCCTTGCCAGAACCTGCTAGAAAGATATTAATTAATGCACCAATATTTTTGTTACAACAAACATTTTCAATTTGTCCTCTAAAAACAGCATTTATGATTTTAGCCTTTTGCTCCTGTTTTATTTTTGGTCCCTGTGATATAGATTACAGCCAAGTGTGTCCTCTGTCCATATGTACACCAATTGTGCTCAACATATGGTCACATGCAGGGAAAAAAAAGAAACAAAAGAAAACCCTCAACAACTCATAACAGTCTTTTTTATATTTTACATACAGACGTCATCCTATTATACAGGCACTGCTACAGTTTTCCTCCAGGCCACTTCAGAGCTTGTCTTTGACCTGTCTCAAATGTCTAAATTTGCATTAAGTGAGTCAGCCCTGATTAGGCTATGAGTAAAATGAAGAATGATAAACTGCTACTAATGCGATGACCTGGAAAGGCGGAGAGTGTGTGTGTCTTTCTCCTTTTTCAAAATATCTTTATGACATCTGTTTACATTCTAATCATTTTTTGCTGCACATTTAATGACAGGCTCCTTTCCTAAATTTGTTTTACACTGAGTTTACAACAGTATCTGGCCTAGGGTTGTGCACAAAAATTCGTAACATTCTACATTAGTACAAATTCATATGAATTCAGACGTTTGTATACAAATAAAATGTTAAAACATTCGTACATTGACATTCGTACGAATATGAATGTTTCAGAACAATTGCACAAAGCTTCAGAACATTCCTGAAATGAGGAGGTGGGAAAGCGGCTGTGCCAGTCACATCTGCAATGGATCCAGAGTGAATTCAAGAGGGATCCAAAGTGGATTCAGAGTGGATATGTTACAGGATATGTATTGGATACATATCGGTAACGTATGGATATGTATCGGATTTGTATACATTCATATCAAATAAAATATGTCACATTCAAAGGGGATCTATTTGAACAAATACGAATTTTCTTACATTCACTTTGATAGGAATTGAATGCAAAAAACCCCATTCGTGTGGATCCTTAGTCTGCGCAGGCTACTCAATATGCCATGGAGGGACACCAGAGTCCTTGCATTTCCTCAGTATTCCACAGTACAGGGCATGAGGGTGCTTGGAGTGCCTTCAGAGTCCTTTCAAAAAAATGTTCAACATGCAAAAGGTCTCTTTGTACGTGTGAGATGGTTTAAGCAATGCATTCTCAGCAATGACTGTGGAGCCATAAGGTTTCTTGCCCCATTGTCCTGTCCACCAGAGAAACGGAGACTTGACTTGCATCAAAGGAAGATGATCTCCAGCCTGAGACACCAATTTTCGCCTTAGCAAACATGAGTCGACACAAAACGTTTGATTGATTTATGGTGCAAACTTATAATAATTATACAAAAACACAAACTTATTGTCTTCTGTGCCTTCCTGCACACTATTGTGATTCAGTTTTAATACCTATCTCTTCATTTCTGTCACTATTTTTGATTTATGTGCTATGTTTCCACTTACCAAATGAAATACCTGCTGCCAACCAAGAAAGCAACCATCATCACTATTTTACCATTTGCAAAGGCAGCAGGATCTTTCTTGGAAGTGGGCACAAAGGACGTGTCCCCTCCCCACTTCATGGGAATCATGGATACCTCCTCTTGCTGGATATCTTACTGGATAAGTGAAGATTATGCCTTAGGCATCATCCAGACAAGTTAAACTGAGCTATCCAGAGGCCAACTTGCATTTGGGTCCTTAGTTCACAATAGGATGACATCTGGGCAGGTGCATCTGCATTTGTCGGAGGCCAGAAATGCCTCCTGCCTTACAAGATGTTACTCTATTGTCAACTAGCAGTGGTACATGAAATTTTGCACTTCATGCGACTCAACTATAACCTTTCCCTTACCATTTCTTACCTATAGCATCCAGTGCTGTAACCATTAGCACCATTTCCTGGGCAAGGGGTCATCTGAGGTGCTGAACAAATATGCTGGCACCTCAGATGACCACAAAAGCTGCAGCGCATGTGTGGAACATCATCATTGCCATGGTGACAGTGCATGCACAGTCGTGCTGGGCTACAGATGCAAGATGTCAGTGCCCTAGCAATCAGAGATGCAATCAGACACAAGTAAGTCTCCAGGTGCGTGGGAGATAGCAAAACATGTACTAGCATTCCCAAGGGTGAACGCTAGTACACATTAGTCTGCCATGCACTTTTCTCATCCAGTGGACAGGAAGCCAAGCATGAAAGCAGCCTATGGTCACCCAGAAGTGATTGCATGTCCCTACTTCAGAGCTGGAAGTCTCCTTGTCTAAACACCTTCCCTTTCTGGAAGAGTAGTATTGGTGCTATATACAGTACATTGCTTGGTGCTGACTCATAGGACCAGAGTTTTCAATCACCTGTGATATACAAATCTATGGAGTTCCAGCCTGCCTCTAATCTTCTCCCAGTGATGATCCATTAGCATCAATGTTCCAGTGGCCAGAGGGGCCTGCTTTGGAACCATAGTCTCCTCCCTTACCCCACCACCATGCCAGTACTTCTCTGCCACACAGCAGCCAGCATGAGTAGATAGACTTAAACCCTTTATCAGTAATGCAAAGTTCTATCTTAACTCCTGCCATTGTAATCCAATGATAAGGCATCAAACCGTCCTCTGACTTCTTTCATTTCTCCCTGGGTGTTTCTCCTTATGTATACCTTACAAAGTTCTGTGTCCCTCCCAGTCTGCCCTGTCAATCACCAGTCTTTCCCTCCTACTGCCAATACTGTCCGAATTACAACCTCCATCATCTTTTCATCATTCTTTTCCAGCAACTGTATGAGGTTCATAATGCATTAATGCACAACAGCTGGAGGGGTATAGTTCAGCTCTGAATTCTACATTTCTCAGATGATCCCAAGAAGCCAAGGAGCAACTATGGGCCTTTTCACACTTGGGCTCCCAGCTGTGGAAATCTTTGGGTGAACTGGCCCAGAATTCACTAAGCATCTCCACTTGCAGATACTTAGTGCATTCCAACCTCCCCAACCCTTACCTCCAATGTGGATGGTTGCCCCAGGTGACCGCCATGTCCAAATCCTGGTGCCAACACTGCATGATACCATCACCAGGGCAACTGTGTGATGTACTGTGTCACATGACATGTCATGTGGGTGCATGCTGTGTCCTGTGCTGCTTCAGCATGCATCACGTGATGCACCATGTGCTTCAGCACCCCTTCCATCTGGAAGAAGTGCAGAAGGAGCTTACCAGGGTATACCCCTGCCCTAGGGCACATTTTAGTGGTCCATGCTTGCACTGCAAGTGGTCAGTTCCAGGACCCTCTTGGATGCACAGAGCCATTTCTGGGACAGAAACAGCCCCATGACCTCCATATGGCATATCTCGGCTCTGACCACCACTTCACTACCAAGGTAAGTGCGGATTCCCCCAGTGAGTGAAGTTTACTTCAGTAGAGAAATCCAAAAGAATTGACCAGGCTTGCATTTCTTGTATGGATCCACCAATTGTCAGTAAGCAGCTACTTGTGTTGGGCAACCTGGTCTCCTGCTCTAGGCCAGGAGTATTTCTGAAGGACAATGAAAGCCTTATACATTTTGAAGGATTTCTCTGCCCTGCCAACCGCCACAAGTACACTAAAAGTTTGTTTATAAATTCTAGAAGCAGACTTCCCTAGGGGAAAAAAATAAACACACAGAAGGACTTGGGGCAAGAGGTACACTTTGTATATAGCTTTAGTGAAAACATGTTTTGCTTGTTAACACCTTGTTATATCCTAAAATCACAATACTGAAATAACTGTGAAGAAGGCTGTATGCAAAGACATGCCAGTTGAGGAATGAAATGTGGTTCTTTTTCACATGGCTACTAGCTTCATTTATTCCTAGTTTGATCTAAGGTAGGGATGTGCACAAATATTTGTAACATTTGAAATTCGGCTGAATTCAGCTGAATTTGGACATTCAAACTCAAATGGAATGTTATAACATTCATATGCTAACATTTGAACGAATACAAATGTTTTCCAGATATTTTGTAGTCTGCACAGCACATTTTCATAGTGCAGATCCATTTCTTCACTAGAAACTAGGGATGTGCACAATTTTGTAATCTGTACAGCGCTATGTACATTTATAGCACTCAAGAAATAAACATTAATAATAATAATAATAATAATAATAATAATAATAATAATAATAATAATAATAATAATAATAATAATAATAATGGTACAAATAGTTCAGACATTTGTTAAGCTGGGGAAACGTATCGGATGTGTATCTGTTCATAGCAGGTACATATCAAATGTTCATACGAATACACATTAATAGATTTGTATCGAATAGAATTTTAATACATTTGAAGGCGTTCTATTTGTACAAATACGGATTTTTGAACATTCAATTCATTTTGAATCAAATGCCAAAAAAAATTCATGCACATCCCTAATCTAAGGAAAAATTTAACTAGATTTAAGGCAAGGGAAGTTCTGGTGAGAATTGGAGTGGCCCAGGGGCTGCATGAAGAAGGAGAAGGAGAAGGAGAAGGAGAAGGAGAAGGAGAGTTGACTTTTCTACCATGCTTTTCTCGCCCATTTAAGGGGACTCAAAGTGCCTGACAAAGCTTCCTGGTCTTCTCCTTACAACAGAACACCCTGTGAAGTAGGTGGGGCTGTGAGAGCTCAGAAGAGAGCTGTGACTAGCCCAAGGTCACCCAGCTGGCTTCATGGGGGAGGGTGGAATCAAACTCAGTATTCCCAGATAAGAGTCCAGCTCCTTAACCACTAGACCAAAACTGCCATGTGTTCCAGAAGAATCTAGAGGTGTGGATGTTCAGTTCCTCTATTGTCTGGACTGTACCCCACTCATCCTTGTGGATGCAGTCTATGGATGTAATCAGACAGGGCTCTTTTTGGTCATCTCTTTAAGAAAAGTCTGTCTTCTATGGACTCTCTTTCACACACAAAAAAAACCTTCTCCTTTGCTCAAGGACATCTCATGCAATTTTAAAAGATGGTGCAGGTTACTATTCCACCTGGAAAGTCATATCTCAACAGTACAAATTCTTATTATCGACAAATTTATTTCTTCTATTATCAACATATTTCAAATTCTATATTTAAGTCAAGAGGGAAAGAAGTTATAAAAATTTATTTGCCGGGGGCGGTAGTAGAAACTTGAATCTGAAAAGGCCTTAAATACAGATCAACCACATTGGTGGTTGAGATTTCTAGGCTCTCTCATCATTATGCAAGAGTAAGAATTTCCCATGAATCAAGGTTAGGGAGAAATTTTGAATCATTTCAAAGGAAGGTTTATTGCAATACCTACTTTTCTCTAAATTTAAGAGACCTTGGAAAATGGCAAACAACTCTGCCTCAGGTAGCATGGAAAGCATGGGCATAGTAATCTGTTCCTTGAGATCTCTGCTAAACCCCCAGTTAAGGGGATATTTCAGAATTGGCACACTCCTGAGAGCAGAAGCTTCTCTTATCCCACAATTTACTCAGTGATTTTTTTTTTTTACTTTAAGTGGTAGAGTGCTGCCTCTTCAGGCCTTATCTAAGAAGCTCGGCTCCTTATACTGTCACTGGCTTACTATTAGAGCCCTTTATGATAATTTTGATGCAACCCACCCCCTTTCAGAGATTTGGGAAAATCACTGAAACAAATTGAAAAGTCACCCACACCATTCAAAGTCCCTAAAAATGCTCCCATCCAGAAAAAGGCCAAATGTCTTTTCTTTACACTGCAATACAAAATCGCATTATGAAATAGATTGTTCTAATCTATGAAATAGATGGACATAGTCAGGTTGCTACAGGTCGACTTCAAATCGATACATAGATGGTACCTTTCTCCTGTAGAGTTAGCCCACATTAATTCTGGAACCTTACCATACCCTTGGAGGAGCTGTCAAATTAAAGGTAGATGTTTCCGTCTATGGTGAGAATGGCATAATGGGTGCTTCCACATTTGCCACTGAGAAACAGCTCAAAGAAGGCCTCCTGAGGATCCAACCCAAATAGGGATGGACCTGAAGGGCCCTTGGGTGTCCACACAGACGTAGGGAGGCCAGATCCGGCAGGATGGATTGTCTGAGTCCTGTGCAGAATCCACAGCACCCATTCCAAGAGTACACCGGATTCCCGTGCCGCTGACAGCGTGCCTGGAGCTGTGGGACTGGAGCAGGCAGCTGCCAGTCACTGCATGTTTCCGGTGGCACATGGCACACAAGGGAGGGGCTCACGGGGCAGGCTGTCCTGCTTCCACCCCTCCCAACATGACAGCCACCAGAACATCCATCCCTTTGCCTGGCCATGTGCGGAAGCGTCCTGCTTCCACATGGATCTAGGCAAAGGGACAGCTTGAAGACCTAATTTTTGAGGTCTTTGTTTTAAACCAGTTTTTGGCAGTGAGATCCATTTGAGAAATGCAGAAGCAGCCACCGCAAAGGGTCCCTGAAGAGGTCTGCAGTGCAGAAGCTAACAAGGTATGTGTTTTAAATCTGTCTTAGGGGAATAGTTAATCTTGTTTCCGCACCCAGTGTGGAAACACCCAATGTCAGCACATTTTGGAAGGAGGTGGAACTGGAGGCTGGTAAATTTCCAGATTTTTAAAAAAATCATTTTGAATCCAGAATTTTGTATTCTGTTATTGGAATGCAAAATTACCCATTTGCATTATGAATGACCAGTTGGTGGAACTGAAACTATGAGCAGCTAAAATATTAACAGTGCAAAATTGGAAACATATCATTAATCAAAGTTTAACAAACTAGTATAACTATGTATGGAACTTTGCCATCCACAACGTAATAGCATATTAAACTGTGGCCTTTAGAGACATACACTCTGGTCCAAAGACATACTAACAGTGGAAATTTCTCTTGATCCATGATTTTAGAACTTCCTCCAAGCTTTTTTCTTGTCCCAATACTAGCAGCTAATCATCTTGAGAGAGCAGAGCCTAAGTTAGTATTAACTGAAGAGGTAGCAGAAGCTTTAGGAACCAGAGACATTTGCCCAACCCCTATTCTTCCATCTCTGTGAGAAACCTTAAAAACTCACGTGGACATAACCAAAATTGTTTACATTTTGCATTTGGGGGATTTCTACTCTGACTCTGGAGCAGCATCCAGGTGCCCACTTTATTTTTAGCCAAGTTCGTAAAAAAAAGAAAAGAAAAAAAGAGCTATTAAAAAAACTGGGGATTTTTAAATTTAATAAAACTGAGTTATTTGTTTATGTAACTTAATTAAAAATGCACCTGACCTAAATATTTAATTAGTCGCGCCTCCTCCCAGTTTGATCTGTATGTTGTACCTGTACCATTATGAAGCTTTAATGGAGTTACTAAACATATCTTTAATAACTCAGTGATTATGCAAATAAATTTTTGCCCACAGTTTTGCCAAATTCCTATATAACAGGTTAGGATTTACACATAAATGCACAGATTGAAAATAATAATTACTTATTTAAAACATCTGTACCCTATCACCTCTAGAAGATGGAGAAATAAGAATCCTTTGTACATTACAAAAAAAAAGTGGGAAAAGAAGCATTTTTCCAGTGCTATGTAGGATATCTGAACCCTCTTCATATATACTGCCTTGGATTGATTCTGCATCTATGAACACAGACCATGGAATTATGTTCAACCTTAGGGTAAGCCAACAGTTTGAACAACAATCTTAGATCTTTGCAGCAACTATTATTGCTTTGGGAGTTACCCACAAATAATAGCTGATAGAAGGACCATAGCTCAGAAGCATATTATCCATTTTATGTGCAGAAATCATCAGCCTCAGTCACCAAAATCCCATGGTAGGGTTGGGAACTACCAGACAACATAGATATCACTTAAGAATGGCCAAATGAAGAAAAGGTGGTCATATCCTTAGTAATTGGGTAGAAGCACAGATACTTATAGAAGAGGCTTCTTGCCCCAGTTTTGAAAATATTGATAACATCTGATAAAATTCCTGTTTCCAGGTACCTGCTAAAGTGTAAAAAAAAACACACCCTATTTTTCATGGCATACAATAAGGACTCTATGAGGAAACAAGGCCTGTCAAGGATTCTGAGCCCTATTACATTCAGGCTGTATCTCCATTTAATCAAATAAGACACTTCTGAGGGTTGAAAACATTGTCCACTGCTACCCTGACTCTGTTTTCAGAAGCAGTGGGCACCTTTAGAAACATGAAAAATGGTACCTCCCTGCTCCAAAATGAAGCAACACCACCCCAGAGCTAGAGATGCAGCCACAGTCTTTAATATAATCTGGTTTTGCTTAGGATGGCTCTGTTTATATGCAAAGAGGGGATTGCACCTACCCGTGTATGATGTGAAACTGTGCTAAGCAGGCCTGCAGTTTTTCTACTTGGGCAGGGTTCCTTGGAGCCACTATACCATTCAGAAGCTTTCTGTTGCATGGGTTAGTCTATCAAGATTCTGTAATATAACATTTACTCTCCCTTTCCCAACTTCTATTTTCCTTTCAGCAGGGCGTTCTTTTGAGGTCTTATTCTTTTTTCCATTTCTTTTTTAAGTATATTGTGTGCTTTTTCAGCTGGTTGGTCAGTCTCTTTCCTAGACTGAATGCTTTCTTCACATCTTTTATGCTCTGATGCTCCCTCAGAATGAGATACATGCAATTCATTGCTTCATGATATGCTTCTGACTCAGGGTAGCCCCTGAGCCATGAGATTTGCAGACAGCTGTTAGCATTGTAAAAGCTGCCAGGTTTGCAAAGACCTTGCAATGGATCCAGAACATCAGCAAAACCAGAGAATCCTGGGGGGGAGAACAGATCTTTTATCAGGGCAGGAAGGAAGGAAGAGGAGAGGAGAGGAAGGCAGATAGATGTAGTACTGCTTCAAGAATCTGAATACCTAAAACTAGATATACTGAGAAAGTATAGATTTTACTGTAGTGTGGATACATATATTTAATAGCACAAATAAAAATCAGGAACATTACCATTTAAATCTATGCCACCAAACTACACCACAAAATTTGTATTTGTAGACTGTAGATAATATAACAAACTCTGCATAATGTCAGCCTTGAAACTTGGAAACTCATTAAGATGTCCCCTTCTCTTGAGACATTACCACTTGTATTGTTCACCCATCTGGAATTATGAGGACTAAGAAATTAGGGGCTATCTATCTGTGAAATTTAAACCTGTATACATTACAGGCATACACAAATATTCTAAGGTATTCAAAATTTGTTCAAATTTGAATCGAATGTCCATAAATTTGAATTTAAAAATTTGAGCAAATTTCAAATTTCAGATCTATTCGTTTGAATTATCCAGACATTTGCATGTGTATGGGATTATATATGATGTGTAATTGCGCATACACATCTTTCATGCATCTGTATGTATTTGTATGGATCTGTATGGGATGAAAACGGATTGCATATGGGATAACTTTGGTATGCATATAGATGTGTATGGATGTGTCACAATGTGTATGGGCACATACGAATGTTATTGACAATTTTAAGTGCAAATTTGAATTGAAAATTCAAACAAATAAATTCGAATTTGCTCAATTTGAATCAAATTTGTTAAAATTTGAACTTTTGGATATTCAATTTGCATTCAATTCATATCAAATCAAATCTAAGAAAATTTTTATTAGTTTGAATAGCTCCCCTTTGAATGTGGTAGGATTCTATTCAATACGTATGTATTCGTACAAATATCCGATAGGAATACATATGTATCCAAGTATCCCATAACATATCCGCTCTGAAAGCATCAAATCTGACCTGAATCCACTTTGAATCCACTCTCAGTCCATATCAAATGCACTCTAGATCTGTTGAAGATGGGACTGGCACAGCTGTTTTCCCATCTCGTGGTTCACAAATGTTCCAAAGCATTTGTACGAATGTTCTGAAACATATGTATGGATATTAATGTCAATGTACATTTAGGGTGTTTTTCCACTAACGCTAGAGTACCCATTAAGGACCCTTAATGGATGTTCTAGTGCTAAGTGGAGGAACACCCGTGATTCATATTCGAATGTCCAAATTCATACGATTTCATATGTATATTGAATGTTACGAATATTCATGCACATCCCTAATCAGCGACCGCCATCATGTCAGATAAGCCATGGTCGCACCTTCACTTTAAATCTTCTTCAGTCCATCTTCAGATCTGACTGCTCACAGCTTTTCATTTCTATGCATTTTATTTGTGGACTTTACACACAGGAGAGTCCAGAAATAAATGGATAGAAATGAAAAGTGTAAGCAGTCAAATCTGAAAATGGACTGAAAATGGCTTAAAGTGAATTTGTGACCACAGTCATATAAATGGAACAGTGTGAGTAGTCATGCCTGAAGGTGGCCAGAAGGTTTAAAATGAAGGTGTGCGCTGTTTAGCACGTTATTTGTGGATTAATGATCCACAAATCTGTGTAGTTCTAGGCCTCACAGATGACCTGTTAATGCAGATCTAGGAGGCTACACCCTTGTTCGTCTGCTCTGTCTGTTCGAGCATGCTGGAATAAAACAACAGCCCAGAGCCACCCACCTTGGGGCTCTAAACCTAGGAACATTTGTTCCTAGCCTCCAGGGGCATGGAAATGTGGCCACAAAACTTGTGTAAGTTTTGTGGCCATGGCTGTAGAGTGGTCTAATCTGGATCAGCACTGACAGTGCAGATGACATTAATCTACCCCATGCTTCCCATGATCTAGATCAGTGGGTCAATGTATTCTGGACCTACTGATCCAGAGACTGATTCGCACTTCAGCCCATAGTTTACAATTAGGCAACATCTGGGCAGGGAGGGGCCACTTGTAGGCTGTAAGGGCCTCCTATAAGTGCAGATGCACCTGCCCAGATGTTGCCTGATTGTAAACTAACTGTGGTGCATGACATTGTGCACCACAAGCAATCCAACCCTCCCCAGTTGCGACCAGGAACTTACCTTATGTGTCCAACCAGTGAGATCTTGCCTCTGGCCAGCTAAGGAGGCCATCTGAGTTGCTATGCAAGCGTGCTGGAAGCTCACATGACTCCCTGACACAACTGTGACGGCTCAAAGTGTCAATGTCGCTGTAGCAACCACGCTGATGCACATGCAGTTGTGCAGGGTGCCACACTCAAGATGGCAGTGCCCTGTGGAGGATTGGCCCAGCAATCATTCGCAGATAAGTGCAAGCACTAGTCAATGTTAGCCTCTCGCACACCTTTCCTGTCCATGGGATAGGAAGGGAAGTGCAAAATCCCCCAGAATACAGGCAGTTAAGAGCAGAAATAGCCATAGGTTGTATCCAGAAGAGTGGAATAAAATCTGCTGTTAGGGAAAAAGAGCAGCTTGCCTGCTGCGAAGCCATGACAGGCTGTCCAGATTACAGCAGCCTCCCCATAGCTTTCTCAGAGAAAGCTGTGATACTTCTGTGGTGCATGCAGTGAGGTGTACATCACGTGGGATGGGGCAGCCAATGGGAGCTGAGCTGCAGGCTCAGCTCTCATTCGCTGTTCTTGCCGTCCTGTCCGCAGTAGGCAAATTTGAAGTAGCAGTGGCATAATGGGCTACCACTATGAAGTTTCGGGTATCAGGTGTGATGCCCACACCCTGACTGCACATTGGAATGCACAATATCCATAAGTCTGGACATACCCATAGTCTTTTCAGTGGTTGGTAGTGGGTTTTTAGTTCATTTAAGCCTGCCTTTTAAACAATATGCAGTCTTTAAATCTGTATATTGATCTTGCCTTTTTCTCTGTCCGTAAAAAATATTATGATGTATTTTAAAAAATAAAATAAAAATATGCTAATCTAAAAATATTAAAGGAAAAAACTCAGGAAGTCTCTTACCAATGGCCACCTAGTGAGGGGAAAAAAAATCTTAGGCCTTCCTTCTCTGTCATATAGTTTACCACCTCTTGTTTGTGTGACTGCCAAGACAGCTTATCAGTCGCCGTAGACAATTTTCTTCCTTGCTTTCTTTATAGCACACTGGACCACTCACCACTTCCTACATGGCCTAATCGCCATGTAGCTTGTATTCATTTTTCATCCTGCAATATTCAGATCAAAGCATTCCTGTTGTCCTGAGCTTTTGCTGCATCTAGCATGAAAGGTTAATAGTAGAAGGTCATCAGCCCCCATGGCTCAGCATCTTGCCTGCTTCCTTAGTTGCTAATAGTCAGTGTTCCATCTGGTCTAGGAGGTTGAATTTGTGTAGATGAGGCAATGAACACGGTTTGCGCGTGGAGCAGATGTACTTCTTTCTTCCTTTTTTCAAAGTCCTGGTGCAGTTGGGGGAGTGCACCTGTTGGGTTAGTTGCCATCTGCTAGCCCAAATGTTAAAAAGCCACACCCTTGGACAGCCAGCTGAAGAGAACTTAATCTCTTCCCCCTGCAGGCTTCAAAACCAGAGCTGTTGATCGCTTTTTACAATAGAGCGAAGTGGCTCACAAAGACACACTCTGACTAAACCAGGCCTCAGGGGGGAAACTAATCTGCTATCATTGTAGGGTTTTTGATTCTTTTGCGAATAATAAGGGGGCTCTTTAAATAAATCCCGATAGCTATTACCTGATAGGAAAGCATGTTATAGGCTGCCATTAAAAAAGAAAAAGAAAAAAGATAAAGTATTAGGTTAACATGGATACTCATATTAAGCACATTGAAATGCCCTGCTACCTTTTCTTTCCCCCCACGAACTGTTTACTGAAGTGCACGAACAGCCAAAGGAGTCCCTGTGTTATCCTTAGCTAATAGAGATGACTCTCAAGCTGTAGAATGGAAATGTTTGCTTTCAAAAGCACAGGCTGTTGGGTATTTCCCCCCTCTTCTTAAAGCTCAGGCTGTGGCTTTTCCCTACAAACAATTACCTGTTTAGCATGGCTCAGCGCCTTTCTAAGAAAAGTACAATATCTAAAACCTGTCACTGAGATATACAAAATACCTTTATCCCTTCCAACTAATTGTCTGCTGAAAACTGAAAGAGCACAAAGTATCTAAGATAGTTATGTTTATAGGTTTTTTGAACCATCTTAACATGTTTCAGAAAAAAAATACTAGGATGTTCTAGATAATGCCTCTCCTTCCTTCCTTCCTTCCTTCCTTCCTTCCTTCCTTCCTTCCTTCCTTCCTTCCTTCCTTCCTTCCTTCCTTCCTTCCTTCCTTCCTTCCTTCCGATTCTTTGTGAATGTTATCATTTAAGATTCATTTCCTTCACCTTTACATTCATTAGGATCAGCAGGGTAGCATATAATGTTCTAAAATAAATGTCTCAATTAAACAAAATGTGTAATTGAAACAAAGAAAAATGTGATAGAAATAACTGCTCAAAAAGAGGAGAAACTGACAACACTTACAAACATTAATGCTAAAGGAGAGCGAAAGCTTGGAACAAGAAAGGGCTTTGTTCAGTACCCTAAATATGAGGTTTATCAGACACTTCTAGCCCTACTAGATGCCACCCTAGTAGGGCTAGAAGTAGGGCCAACATGATGCCAGGATGCTACTGACATATTACCTCAAAGTGCCAGTTGATCCAGCACTGTGTTGAAAAAAAATTTGATTGGGCACATGGGAACTTGCCAAGCATGAAACAGAGAGAGTGAGTGAGTGCATGAGTCCCCCGGTGTCCAAACCAACCATGTACCAAAGCAGGTTTGGTAGTTACTTTGCCCTATATTGTAGGGTTATGCCAGCTTTTCTTAAAGAGCTGATATTTTCCCCTGATAGCTGGTGGGACCCTAATAATATAAGCACAAATATTTATCAGACAGGCTGGCTGTATGGCAGAGGTCAGTTTTGGTTGCCTCTCCAAGTTGTGACAGCTCTATCCTGGGCCACCACTAGCTGCAGCTTCTGAAACATCTTCAAGGGCAGCCCCATGTAGAGGGCATTACAGTAGTCCAATCTAGAGGTTACCAGATCATGGATAACTATTTAATATCTATATGAAACCACTGGGAGAGATCATCAGGAGATCTGGAGTGAGGTGTCATCAATATGCAGATGCTACCCAACTCTATCACTCTGTGTCATCTGAATCAGGAGCTGGACCAGACAGTTCTCTTGACACCTCCCCTGGACTTTGTCTAATTGTGACATATAATCCCCTGCAAATCAGTGATTTTGTCCTCAAAGTGCTTTGCAAAACTCTCACAGCAGATGCTACCTGGCCCTGGCTTGCCCTTCCTCAAGCCCAGTTTTATGAGACTGTTTACTATTCTAAAGAACTCTGCTGGTTGGCTACTTGAGGACGCAATGATGGCAGAGAAAAAAAAAACTTTTCACTGCCATCACCACAACGTGGTAAGCACGATAGTGTTTGGGCAGATTCATAGCCAGATTTATGCCACCTGCGCTCTAGCTGTCGACCTTTCTGTTTCATGGCCCGTAGCTCCATGGAATACAAAGGAGCTTTCCAAGCTATACAGGCATGTTGAGGACACTTGGAAGTAACTGTGTCAATAGCCCTGCTCATCTCCCAATTCCAGAGAGAGACCAGAGCTTCGACAGGAGCACCAGTCATGCCAACTGGAAAATCCCCCAAGGCATTCAGGAATCACTCAGATTCCATAAGTCTCCAGGGGCGGACTATCTCAATAGGTCCTTAGATATACCAGTCTAAGGCTGTCCAGAGGTCAGAAAAGGGAACACAGCAGTCTAATTCCAATGCACCATATATGCCAATTTCCCATGGCTCCTGCTGAAGGAAATAACTTACTGGTAATCCTCAGAGAGGTATTTTGAGGATGTGTCTATCATCTAGGTAGCCATGAGGATGCTTCTATGCCAGACTTTTCAGCAGCAAATGCGGAAGCACCCCAAATATTCTTCCCCTCACTTTTTATTTCACAGTGCGGCTTTCAGCATAATATCTAAGCTGATGACATACATATTTTTCAGAGCTTTAAAACTGGATTCTTTGGCATGGAATTCTGTGATAGATTGCCTGTCAAGTGTGTCCCAGTGGATGATTGACCATCACCTGATGTTGAATACAGACAAAAGAGAGATCCTGTTGTTTCAACCTGATCATACAGCAGTTCCTCTAACATGCTCACCAGTGTGTTTACAGGATTGTTCAGTGGTCCCAGTCCCAGTTGCTTGGGACCCTACATCTCTTTATTGGCGCAACAGGTAAATCTTTTCAACATCCAAAGGAACCAGAGGTTCTTAACAATTGAGACAGCCCACTTGGTCCTCCAAGCTCTGGAAATGTCACATTTGGATTAATAGTTTACTGAAAGGCTTGTCTAGTTGTTCTCTCCTTCCTCTGACTTTAGTTCAGAATAGTGCTGTCTGGGTGGTCTTAAACCTTCCTAAATACTCCCATGTCTCTGCCACTCACAGAAACATTCCCTGGTTGTTAATTCAAGCCAGGGCCCACTTTAATTGCTGGTTTTGTCCCTGTGCTCTAATCTTTACAGCTATTTGGCAGCCTGGCCGAATATGTGCCATCCCAAAATGTGTGCTGTACAAGCAAGGGTTTACTGGCTGTTCTACCAGTGCACATAGCTGCCTCAAAGTTGTGAGGCTTTCAGGATCTGGTTCCATGTTTGTGGACCAGTCTCCTTGTAGACCTCCAGCTGGAGGAGGAACTCCTATGGAAAGGGTTAAAGACCTTTCTTTTTGATTCAACAGAGTGAGTCATTTAGGCATGCACTGTGGAGGTGGGAAGCAGCTGGTGGAGGAACTGAAGCATTGATTTTACTTAACTAGTGTTATTTTATATGAATTTATATTTTTGGTTGTCTCTCTGTTGACTATATATGTTTCTTGTTCCACCCTTTAGTGGAAGGGATGTTATAAAATAAAGATTGATGTTATTGTTGTTATGTGGCTTTGTATTATGTCATCTCACTTCTTTCTTAAATATATAACATATTAATTTTGCAAATTTTACAAAAAATATTTTAATTTACAAATTATATTTTATAGATTTTAAGTTGATCAGCCAGCTGATCTTATTTGCCTATTTGGTGTTGCTTAAGCTTGTTTTGTACTGGTTTGTGACCATCATTCATCCATTCGTTCGTCCATTCGTCCGTCCGTCCGTCCATCCATCCATCCATCCATCCATCCATCCATCCATCCATCCATCCATCCATCCATCCATCCATCCATCCATTCTCTCTAGCCTGCCTTTTCTAGTACAAGAATGTTCATGAGAGGGCAAAGGGGCAAATTGGTGTGTGAAAATCCCACCTGCGAACCACCTCCAAGTCATACCTAAGCCTAGAGATGTGCACGAATATTCGTAGGCATTTGAAATCTGATTGAATGTGCCGAATTTTGACATTCAGACTTGATTAGAATTTACCAAAAATTGAAGGTAAACACTCAAATTGAATATTGAACTTTGGATCTATTTGTTCAAATTATCCTGACATTTGATGCATATTTGAAGACCCACATCTTTCCCGCATCTGTACGCATTTGTATGGATCCATATGGGATGAAAATGGGTTGCATACAGGATAACTATGGGATGCATATGGACATGCATAGATGTGAATGTTGTCAACATTGTATGTGCAGATTCGAATAAAACATTTGAACAAATAGATCTGAATTTGGTAAATACAAATCAAATCTTGTTAAATTTGAATTTAAAAGATTTGAATCGAATTGGATTTTGGGGTATTTGATTCGAACAGAATGTCAAAAAAAATGTGCACATCCCTACCTAAGCCACCTTAGGTGGTTAAAAAAACTGTGTGGGGATGTAACTATGGTGGTTTCCTGGAATGGCAGAGGGATAACTCCTATCAGACAACATTGGGTTGTTGTTGTTTTGCCAATAACCCAAAGGGCATAGAAACCACTGCAACTACCCAGCTGGACTGTGTGTGTGTGTGTCAAGTTTGTCTGGCTTCCAAGATCTGTGTTAATTGATTATTGTATCTTGTATCTGTTTTTGGTCTTATGTTGCATCACAGGGGTCTCACCAGGCCTTCTTTACTTGGGGTCCATTGCACATTCGTTATCCCTCTGTGGAGTTATGTAATGGATGGGTTCATCTGAAGATTCTTCTCATGTCTCCCTTTAATCCTCTTTTCTCTGGGCTCAAAAGACCACATCAAAGTAATGCATAACCACAGGAATTTAACATCACTTTGCAGCCTGTGTTGTACGCTCTTTTATAAATAAAAAGGATTGTAAAGAAAGCTTTATTTCTTGAGAGACTAGAAAATTCACAGCTTGCCGTGGAATGAATTTGGTTGCTCCTGACTTTCTTTCCCTTCACCAAGGCTATCTGAAAGCAAACAATGAGGAGCAGTATATTCAATTACTGCAGAGAAACTCAAATTTAACAGATATTTAAATATTTAAATATATAAATTACAAAGTCACTCTTTAAACATGCTCAAGATAATCCAGAACAAATGTTATACCAAGCTTTTATCCTTTCCCAGTTGTTAGCAGAAGAACTGTTCCATCTCATTTTTACTATCATTTAGGGCCGAACTACACCTTAGTTTTAATCCACCATTGATCCACCTTCATATAGTGACATAATGCTTCAGTAAGTGACAAGCAGTTTTCCTTTGTTAATCCCAAAAAACCACCCTTGAGGTAGTGCCAGTTTACCCCTTAACTTTGTGGGACGGGATCACTATACCATCCCACTGAAGTGAAGTTCAGGTACAGTGGCTGACACTCACATGCAAATGTCAGAGGGCACTCAAGGTGCAGATGGTCCATTCTGGACTGTCCAAATCACCATAACAACAGCCATAGCTACCTTGACCACTCACCAGGCCAGTGCTATGGCAATCGAAATGTGGTGCACATTTGTGCAGCTGTGCCACCCTACCTCCTCACAGCTTTGCACCCACTCCTGGGTACAAATGTTGGTGACCAGGAGCACACTAGATGCTCCTGGTGAAACTGTAGATATGTTTTTACTTCTCTATAGCTTTGAAAGATTGGGGAGCACTTTTGCCTGTTCCAGGCCACTGTGGGACAGAGGCAACACCATGGCATACTGATGGAGTGTCCTGGAGCATGTGAGACTGACAAGTAGATGTGAAAAGGGCCTTAGATAATGGAGAGAGAAGAAGACTAATCATCTTACTATGTGTTTTCTCATTTCTGTAGAAGGCTCAAAGACGGAGTAAAATTTGAGTGTAGCTAGGCTCTCTAACCCTTTCCACACAGTTTGGGAGTGGTAGTCCACTCCAAGGGCTGTCCTCACACTCTCTGTAACCCAGCGTATGACAATGGAATACTGGTAGACTGTTCAATAATCCTCAACTGGTACTGACTGCCTTGTTATGGTGAAGCGGCAAGTATAGCTCTACAAAGTGCTAAGCTATGCTATATTCAGCCAGCCAAGACAGATAGGGCATAGTGGAAAATTCTAACAGGAGATAATCCAATGGAGAAGGAAGTGGCAAACCATTCTAGTATCTTTGCCAAGAAAACCCCGTGGACATTATCAAATGTTAAAAGATAAGACAGCAGAAGATACCCCTCAGGATTAATGTGTGCAATATGTTACTATGTAAGAGTGGAGGACAACTAAAGGGAGCTCCAGAAAGATTATGGTCAAGACACTACGATCTAGGCTTCAGCAATATGTGAACCAAGAACAACCAGAATATGCAGACTGGATTTTGAAGAGGAAGAAGAAGAGGTCTGAAAAGCAAGAAGTTCTAGAAAAACATCTATTTCTGCTTCATTGATTATGCTAAAGCCCTTGACTGTGTGGATCACAACAACTTGTGGCAAGTTCTTAGCTGTCTCCTGAGGAAACTCTATGTGGGTCAAGGAGCAACTGTTAGAACAGAATATGGAACAACTGATTGGTTCAAGATTGAGAGACGAGTTCAACAAGGTTGTATATTGTCACCCTAATTATTTAACTTATATGCAGAGTTCATCATATGAAATGCTGAAATGGATTAATCAAAAGATGGAATTAAGACGGATGGGAGAAAAATAAGCAAACTCAGACATGTGGCTCACGCGCGCGCATGCGCACCGGGCCTCCCGCTGCCAGAAGTGGCCTGGCAGCAAGCAGGTAAGGAGTGCATCATGCACGGGCGACCCCGGGAGGGGGAGGGGGAGGCTGCGAGTTCCCCTTGCCCGAAAAGGCATGATTGCACTTTCTTGGGTGAAGGGCAACCTGGGGAAGCTGGATGCCAGCCGCCTCGTGGTGGCTCCGATGGAGCCAATCACAGAGGCTGGGAGGAGGGCCCAGCTGTCAAAGAGGGAGAACATGCGCTCTCCCTCTTTGATAGGCTGGCCATGCGCCAGCAATCTGACTCTTCCCCTGCCATTGTGGAAGCATTTGCTTCCGAAACGGTTTCAGGGGGAAAGCCAGATGTAAGACCTAATTTTTTAGGTCTTACATCTGGGTAGATTTTGGCGACAAAACCGGTTTAAGGAACCTGTCGTGCGCACTGAAATGCATACGCGGCTTCCCAAAGGGTCCCTAATTCCATTCCCTTTGCGGAAGCCACGTCTTAATCCCTCCCTGAACTGGCTCTAAATCCATTTTTAGAGGCAGTGCGAAAAGGGCCTCAGACACAGAAAGATTATATTCCCATTCCTGTTCTGATCCTGTTTAATAATAATAATATTTAAAAACCTGCATGCCATTATTTTTCTAGCTTCTTCATTCTGAATTATGCAGAGCTGAGTACCACTTTACAGGGCAATGGAAGTACGCAGGTCTAAATTAACACCTTTAAAACCAAGCATATTGTGATCTTTTAAATAAATGGTTTCACTTCTGCCCTGCAGCAGTATCTGGCTTGTAAACTTGAAATGTGCTACCTTTTGGTACTCAACAAGCAGTTGCAAAACATTAAAAGAAGCAATGTAGCATATGGTGGCAAAATACAATCCCGAAAGTGTTCTAAAGGTATACATTTCGCATCTCAGTGATACAAGCACTACTTTTAAATAAAACATAGTATCATATGGTTCAGGCTTAAGCTTGGCGAAAGAAATGGCTGTCCTTATGGTCATCTCTCTCTAGCAAGGAAAGCTACTATGGCTGCATCCCCAAAAGACTTATTTGCCTCTCTACTGTCCCTCTACTGTCACTCTATTGAAGTGGACTTTAAAAGTGCCGTGCAAATCAGGAATAAGCATCCGCGTGAGGCTCAGCAAAATGTGCATTTTTAATGCACCTTCCGTCCCCATGGGAGCTGTGTTTTCTTTGCGTGTATCTTTTACTTCCCACCCTTGCTCTTGTTGATAGGGTGCCAGTGGGAATGGGGAGGGACTGCACTCGGCGCGGCCACAACCAGGAAGACAATCCCTGACAAGTCCAAAGGAAAAATAGCCATCAGTTCTCTGTTCATCTCCCAGATCTTCCGCCCCCCAAAATGGCTTCTCGTACTGGCAAACATTCACTCTCAACACTTTCCCCTGTTATCGCTGTCAAAATCCACCCTGTCCAGCGCACAATCGCTCATTCACTCACCACTATCCCTGTTATTGCTATCAAAATCCACCCCTAGCAATAATCCACCCATTTCACACCTCATAGCAATTGCAACAACGTTGCAATTCTGCGTGATTCTGGCTCTTTAGTTCTGAGCTTTAGAAAGGGAAGCTGCTTGTGTTACTGCTGTGTGTGCAGGCGGCAATCCCCGCCGCTTTTGCCACGGAGCGTCCCCAAGGTAAATGTTGCGAGGAAAACCTGCAACTTCCAAAAAGAGCTCTGAAAGTCTTATTTAAAGGGCACTTTTTTTGTTGCGTGTTTTCCTCGTTTTGTAGCTCTGGAAGTTCGTTAAAAACACTGGCATGGGGGCGCTCAGAGGCAAAAGAAGAGTTTTAGCAGACTTTAAATTGCTTGGGGACAGGGCCTATGAGTATTTCCTTTTTGCACTTGTGATTCCCTTTCAGAATATTTTGAAAGGGTTTTTTTTTTATCACATAGAAGCTTCTCCTCTCTCTACAAACATATATCTTTCTTATTTCCCCTCCACAGCCTTCTGCTTCTTCTTGATATATTAAAGTATATCCTATTATAGAATATGAAGTTAGCACAATGTTTGAGGAGAGTATCCCTTCTCCTTCTCCTTCCCCTTCCCTTCCCTTCCCCCTCCTTCTTTCTTTCTATCTTTCTTTTGATGGCCAATTTGAAGATTTGCTAATTATAGCAAAAGGTCACTACATGGGTCGTTGGCTTTTCTACCCCACTTTTCTCACCCATTTAAGGGGACTCAAAGTGGCTGACAAAGCTTTGAGGTTACAGATAACTTGGTGGTAGCATTTGAAGAGTTAGATGGGAAGAATGACTTGTACATTCCCCAACATGTTTACTAAGTAATTGCAAATGCAATGTTCTTGGGAGTCACCTAGTTCATCTAATGGTAAAACCACCTTTGATACTTAGATGAAAAGCACAGATGTTACCAGTCAAGTCTCTTTCACAAAGTATGCCTTGAAGCTCTTCTTGCCCTTTCTGCACTGGGTCTTATTCCAGACTATATCCAAGAATAGGACCCTACCATCTTTATGCTGGTAAAGACTACAGTAGACCTAAATAGTCACTGTATGTAGTTTTAAGTTACCAGTTCTTTTAATCTACAGTCGTGCATAGGATCATGGGAACAAGTTACCTTTTAGAACATCAGAAGGAAACAGAAAAATGAAAAGAAGAGAGGTAATCAAAGATTCCCCCATCTTTTATTCCAACTAATGAGTATAACCACCATAGATTTTATGGAAGAGACTTTCTGGGCAATGTTGAGCAGGTTTATCTTGGTCCCTGTCCTCTTTTGAATAAGAGAATAAAAATGATTTCTTGGCTCACATTTGAATATTTCTTGCTAGAGAAATTATCATTGCCCAGAGAAAATAACTGAGAAATCATGAATAGGAATAATTGAGTTAGTGTCCATGCACTTATAATTTTCCTTTACTGTAATGAGAAGGTGGGATCTTTTTCCTAAGGAATGAACCATTAAAAACTTTCCTGGCCACTATCAAACATGGTGCATGGACTTGTTTTCCAGGCCAATGCAGAGAGCTATTAAATATATATACATGCCTCCATATATTTGAATTGATACAGACTGGCAGAAATCCATTTGGTCACATTTCATATATTAGTGTGAAACTAGAAAAGGAAAAACCATCTGTATGGAAATGCACCCAAAACGGAGTCTGTACTGGGTACTAAATAGTCCCCCAAAACTGATAAGGGCTCCATCCAGATGGGTGGAATATAGCATCATTATGGCACATGTATCTGTGGCAACTCCACCATAGCTTCACAATATCCCCTTTCCATTGCAGCCCTTAGATCTGGATCTAAGAAGATCCAGATCTAAGGAATGGGTACATTTCTTAATCCAGATCTAGTAGATCCGGATTAAGGGAAACACTTGGGGTGTTTCTGCACAGGGGCAAATAAAACCGGATCTCTGGCACCCGGATTTATTAAAACCGGTTCCCAGGTGAACCGGTTTTAATAGCTCCGGGTGCACAGGAGATCCGGGTTAATGGGGTAGACCCCTGCCACCGCACACGCAGCGGAAATCCGGTTTGGAGACGGGTGCTGCGCGGACACGCAACACCCAGCTCCGAACCGAGGCAGTGGGCCCTTCCCCAGCCCGCCATGATTGGCTCAACGGAGCCAAGCATGGCGAGCCGGGGGACCTTGCTGCTGCGGCTTGCCCTAGCCCCAAAAGCGGAGGATCGCCACTTCTGGAGCCAGGGTGAGCTTCCCAAAAGCCCACCCTAGCCTCCCCAGCTAGAAACGCGGTGAAACCCCTCCTTACCTCTCCGGGGTCGTCTTCATTGTGAAGGTCTTCACCTAGGATGCAGCGCGCCTGCGTCCTGGGCGTCTCCTGGATGGCTGGGGCTGCCAGTAGCAGCCTTTGCCCTCAGGAGGTGTTTTGAGCAGGTGTGCTGCCTACTAAGGGCAACACGCATGCTCAGGAGAGGTAAGGAGGGGATCGTCCGCGTTTCTAGCTGGGGGGGCTAGGGTGGGCTTTTCGGAAGCTCACCCTGGCTCCAGAAGCGGCGAGCTGCCGCTTCTGAGGCCAGGGCGAGCCACGGCAGCAAGATCCCCCGGCTCGCCATGCTTGGCTCCGGCGAGCCAATCATGGCAAGCCAGGGGCGGGCGGATGTTAGTTACACTTGCGCTGTGCGAACACATCCTAAATGGATGTGTTTTCATGGCGCAAAACCACTTGGGAAGTGGTGTGTAACTAACACCCATTAAGCACAGATTAAGCACGGGTAGGTGCGGACGCACGTCCCGGAAGTGTGCTTAATAGCCCCCTCTAATGCGGACGTGGCGGCGCCAAACCGGTTTTGCCGCCGAAATCCGCATTAAAGAGAGACGCTAAATGCGGACACGCATGGCTGGAAGTGTGCTAAAAATGCACACGAATGCGGACACGCGTTTCCCAATCTGTGCTTAATGGGTGTTAAAGCCCCTGTGTGGAAACACCCCCAATGTGTTTCCACAGGAGGTGTAGCACCCATTAGAAATGGTTGCTAACACCCCTGCTGTGGAAACAGCTTTGCACCCATCTGGGGAATCCAGATCGACCCACAAGGGGTCAGTCCATTACCCCAGGTGTTTTGGGGGGTGGGGGGGGCAGTCTTCGAAGCAACTTTGAAGTGATTTTGAAGTCACTTCGAAGTCAGCTTCAAAGTGACTTCGAAGCTGACTTTGAAGTCACTTCGAAGTGAATGTGAAGTCAACTTCGATGTGACTTCAAAGGCAATGTTGGGGGGTGTCAAAGGTGCATCCTCTCCCCCTAACCTCCTTTGGACCCCTTTGCCTGTTTCCAGTGGAAACAGGCTCCCTTTAATCCGGATTTTCTGGCAGAAGACCCCATTGTAGATACAGAAAATTCAGATTAAAGGCCAAAAAGATCCGGATTTCCCCCACGGCAGTGGAAACAATTGCGTTCAAAATGGGTGCCGTGGTGGAAATGGGATCATCTGGCTCACAGCCAAAAGGTACAAAAATGGGTGCAAAAATGGGTACAACTGACAGCGGAAAAACAGCCGAAAACTATTGCTGGAAATTCCAGCATTGGTGTCAGGTTTTGTCAGACGTTCAGAGAGTGCTATACAAGTGCTAGGCCTCAAGGCTGAGAGTCATTATCAGCAGATGCTGTTGTTCTATTCTGTTGTTATCCTAATGTATAGCCTAAGTAGACTGCTCATATCCACTGGTGTTATGGGAATTTTTCTAGCTCCTGAGCAAGGGTTAGCCTGACCTCAGAAACAAGCCCTGCAATGCAGTTGGACATGTGAAGTCATGTGTTCCTGTGTGATGAGAATCATATTCTTTCACTCTCACACACATATTCCTTCCTTCCCACTTTTTCACTCATTTCTGACATTCACATGACATGTATCTATCCACATATCCATGCATTTAATCATTCAGCATTCATATTGTTTGCTTTACTTTATACTATATACTGCAACTAAACAATAAAGCGCATCTCAGTGGGAAGGCATCCTGACTCTGTGTCTTTGAACCTGGTGAACTGTTCCAGCCTGCTGAACTTGTGCCTGAGTAACTTATCCTCTGGCCTAATCTGGCCTATTTTCCAGCAATAGAGCATTTACTCAGTGTCTGGACAGAACCACCACTGTTACTTCATCTACCACACAGAAGTGGAGGTCAAATCAGATGACCATGCATGTGTAGTGGTAGTGATGTATACTTCCAGGTATTCAGTGCTGGCCAAATACCCAGATGTGTCCAGCATGTTAAATGCACCAAGACATCACTGAGCAATGTGCTGTCAGACTAGCAAAAAATAACTGTGGAAAGATTATCACTTTCTAGTCGGATATCCAGGTGCAGACTGGAGGCAGCCAAGGAACCAAATCTCTCACCCCCTTTTTTTAAAAGAGTAATCTGACTTTGGTATAGATGAAGGTCATGCAGCTCATTAATGCCCTTTCGGTTGCTTCCTATGCAGCTACTTCTTTATTGAACTGTGGTTTATAAACTGGGACTTGCAGACCCAGTATATGCAACATACTAGAGAATCCATTGATTGGAAACAGATGCGTTTTTGTTATCCCCATTTCTTTAAGTACGTACGTACACCTTCAGCTCCCTTTAAATACTAGCAAGTACCACACATGTACCACAGTTTATACCAGAGGAAAGTTCCTGGGCTAGAGTGCTTTCTCCAGGTGGGGAACATGCTGGACAGCAATCTGCTTGGACAACCATTCCATTCTATCCTAACTTCGAAGATGGAAAACAACAGTTCTCAGACATTGTTAGCTGCACATTGATGGACCAGTTTTGGAACTTGGCAAAATATTGCTGGACTCCAGAACAATTCCTGTTGTCTCCACATTCCTGCATAGTGGAGGTAGGAGTGAACCTGACCCATGCCATATCTGCTGAATGGGTTTCCCACTCTTCAAATAGAAGAGCAGATGCCAACCCCAAGAATGGGCCAGGAATGGTGACATGATGGTGTGATCCAAGAAGGCTATAAGATCCTACTACTATAATTCAAAATGCAGCCTCTTAATTGATCCTGGAGTAGCTTATCAAACTGTTATGGATTTCACAGCCTGTATCTGTTTCTCCATTTCTCGGAGACCTTTACAACTTTCTGTGCATATGCTTTCATCTGTTTTGGGGAGTCTGTCAATGCTTTGTAACCAAGGCTGGACCCACAATCATATTTTAAAAAGCAAAAAAACTGGTTTAGAACTGGTAGCATATGGACACGAATGTTTCCTTCCTCCTTAACATTGGTAGCACTTGTGAGTATGAGTGCTACCTCCCCTAAGCTGCTTTGTGTGTGTGGATGCAGCCTAAATTAGTGTCAGCAATGGGTTTAAGCAAGAAGAAAATACAATATGGTAACTTTTGCTTATGATCTTATTTAAAAACACCCCATGTTGTTGTTGAATAACATTCAGAGAGACAAAATTCCATCTTTAAAAAGAGGAAATCAGCACAAAAAGAAAGCACAGCTGGTTTGACGATGAGTGACAAATCTGAAGTCAGAGTGAAACTTTCCCATCATCTGAGTCCTTGACACCCGATTAGCAGAAGAAAAACAGGGCAGATGGATGGAGATGCTGCAGTTCGTGGGGAACAGATGGCCACTGCAAACTTGATATATGAAATTAATAACACTTTCTCAAATACAATTAGTAGCAGAAAGATATTACCTGGATTTTCATAACTGTGAGCAAGTTGACATTAGATGAGGGTTTTCAGATTAACAGTTGATACGGCATTGATATTTGGAGGAAAACAAAAACAATATATGGGAAAGAACAACCTCTATGCTTCTTATGTGTTATAATTGATTTGAGATGAATACTGCATGAGGTGGAAGCTCTGTAGGGTGGAATTCCCAAGATATGTAGCCTATGTCAGCCTCCTTGGTATTTCCTATTTACAGAGCAAAAATCTTTTTGCTTTGTTTTGCTTTGTTTTGTGGGTGGCGTGATATGTAGCACTTTGGTTTTGAAACTTGACATAAATCAAACCAATAATTTTTCAACAGCAGCTTTCAGCTAAGACAGCACAGCATGACCAAAGCAAAAGCAGAAAAGCATGGGGTTCTGTCTGTTGATGGAAATGAACTGTCACTGGACAGATATTTCCCAATCAATCTAGGATCCCTGTACAGGGTTGGGTCCACCAGCATGAATACAACAGAAGTCTTAAGGGCAAGTCACAGGCATGGATGCGCATTCGTTGGCACAAGCTGCTCTTTGTATCATGTTTAACGTGAGGAAGTACTGGATGTTTTCAGTGTTTGCTTCCCAGAACACAGTAAGCCCTAAAAATCCCTAAAAATAAGAAGTATAGTCTGAATGGGGCAGGCCTTGCATAACAGAGGGAATACCATAAGCATTTGGAGCTCTGTAATATACTCAAAATGAACATTTGCTTTTCAGAATCTTGCTCCTATTTTACTATTTTACGGTTGAATATAGAACTAAATAAAAGGAAAGCAAGCTTTATTTTAAAATAATGTTATGCAGTGATGCTGTACACAATATTGTGTTAGCTCAAGCACTGGATGAGATCAATAATTTATCTGGTCTCTTTTGCTGTTTGGGTGGATAATTTCTTGAAATATTTTCTCATGATAAAAAAAATGAACAAAAAACATGCAATGTTCACTAGCAAAATGAGTTTCCTAAAGCCCATTTAAGAATTTGTGTTGCATCAAAAACAAACAAACAAAAACCATAATGAAAGGTTTTTGTTTGTTTGTTTGTTTCCTCTTGAGACAAATCACTTTTTCCCCCCTAGGACAACTGAATTTCTTTTTCCCCATCCCATCCACAATGATCTCCTTGTAGGTAATGAACTAATTCTTTACTCAGTTGCACAACACTAGAACCAGCAGATGCTTAATGATACTGATAAGCAGGAAAGTGGGGAATGATAAGAGGAAGTATTTTTTCACCCAGCAGGTCATCAGTCTCTTTCATTCACCACCAGAGGAGGTGGCAATGGGCACTACCCTTGGTAGATTTGAAAAGGGACTATACAAATTCATAACGAAAAAAAAAGACGTGTTAATGGCTACTATGGCCTAGAAACCTCTCCCAAGTTTCAGGCACAAGAAGAATGCCTCAAAAGGCCAAGGATTCAGGAGTAGGTGAGGGTCAGGTTGAAGGATCTGGCTCAAGACTGAAGGATGACAAGTAGTAGAGATGCGCATGAACTCTAAAATTGTTCTGTCTGATTTGAACCAAACCATAGGTGTTTTTCCACTGTCACTAGAAGTACCCATTAAGTACCCATTAATGGGTACAAAAATGCCATTACGTACCCATTAATTGATACTTAATGGGAACTTTTAGTGACAGTGGAAAAACACCCCATATGCTGTTCAGTTTGAACTCAAACCAGGTCAAACAGCCCCAACTCAATTCAAGTTTAAACCCTGAACAGGTACAAAAGTGTTCATCTGTAAAAATAACTTAAACAATTAATGAGGAAATCTTTCTTTTTTTAAGGGCAACTGCAGCCAAACTCAAACCATATTTAATCAAATCAGGTGGTCTGACCCATTTGAATGAACACCCCATGGTTTGGATTGATGCAAAGAGGGGACAGTTTAGTTTGATTTAACCAGGTCAAACCACCTGGTTCAATTCAACCTACTTTGAGCCCAAACCAGTTTCGGACATCTCCAGCAAGTAGCACAGGGGAAGGACCTTCTGCATTATGGTGGCTCAGCTCAACCAGCAATTCAGGAGTTTGGGAATGAAAATTCACACCCTTCAAAGTTGCCAGCATAGAAGTGGCCTGGTGAACTGGTACCAATCTGTTTGCCCCTGGTAGACTAACCCATCTGCTCACTGGTCTACCACTGCAGAATTCAAAGGAGAGCCCTTGAAAGGAGGAATGTGCACGAATATTCATAACATTAGTTATTCATATGAATTCAGGCATTTTACATGAATCAGATGTTATGACATTCATACAGTAACATTTGTACAAATAGTTTGGACAATCATTAAACTGGAGATACGTATCAGATATATATCGATGCATATGCATTCATGTAGGGTACATATATAATATGTATCTGATACATGTGCACGGGTATAGGATAGGTATCCGATATGTATACATTCATATAGGACACATAACTAAGATATGTATCCAGGATACATATCCGATACATATGTGTTCGTATCGGATATTTGTACTAATTTGTATGAATGCATTCATATTGAATAGAATCCTACCACATTTGAAGGGGATCTATTTGAATGAATACAAATTTTCTAACATTCGATTAGTTACAAACTGAATGCCAAAAAACCCATTTGTGCATGTCCCTACTTCAAAGCAATCTTTTCAAAGTGGTGTGCCATTGGAGCAGGCTCTGGCACCATTTTTTCACTGGCCCTATTTCCATGTGATCATGGCATTTCCACTGGAGACATGGCAGCAGCCCTGTGAAAATCTTGTCAATGAGACACTACAAGATCTTACCCAAGAACTGTTCAAAATGGTAATCATTTGTTCATCCAGTCGACAAGAGCTGAACACAACTCAGAGGCACCTAACACCAACAATATCTAAATGGTTTTCATTTTTGCTGAAGGAACGAAGAAATATGTAGAAAACACCATAAGACTATCATTCTTTTTCCTTGATCTAAGAAATGTAGAACACAATCTAACATAAGAGTATGTTCAAGAAAGAATCATTCAAAAGAAAAGAAGTATTTTGAAAATTCACAGTTGACCAGGAAACCATTGTAGTGGCTAGTACCTTCAGAATCAACCCAAATTATTTGGAGACTCGCACAGATCATGGATTGTATTGCAAAGATGCAGATATTTAGCTCTATGGGTCAGCAATATCTGGTGTAAAGACAGTCTCCTCAGTGTGTACATGAGCCAGAATGAGAACATGTGTTTTCCTGATAAATCTATCCTTCTTGTATTTTGCACTGTAATTTACACAGAGCAGAATGATATTTCAGTTCTCTCCCCTCTCATCATTTTTTCCCCTTTGAAACTGGAATTTGGTAAACAGACTTCAGCAAAAGCATATGACCTCATTAAGAAGCCATTCCCTTAAATGGTCTGGAATAAATGATACCATTGCATGTCTAATTGGTTTCTGGTTTTGGAATGCTCTTGAAAGGGTTCCAGGATTCAGTGGACCCCGGATCAGCTGCTGAAACAAAGGCTGCCCCCAGATGCAAGTTAAAGTCTGCAAAACTCTTCGAGGCTGCCTTGGAATACCTGATGCGTTCCAATTTCCCAGGGTAGTGACAATTACAAAGTGCAAAAAGCCTATTGCGGTGCTATTATGGGAAATCCAGCAATGGCACTCCAGACACAAGCAAAAAGCTTCACAACCACTGCAGACCGAGGGGTCATGTGATTGGTCACATGACCATTGATCAGCCATGGCAGCACAACAACAGCAGGGAAAATGTGCTGTTTAATTAGTGGCTTTTTACTTCGCTCTTTTGCTCACCTGGAAGGAGGATACAGCAAAGAATCCATTGTCCCATCTGGGCAATGGGATCCAGCTCTACAGAGGCTCTGCCCTCCCTCTGCAGCATTCCCTCATCCCATTGGGATGAGAGGAAGTGGCTATACAGGGAGGGTGGAGCTTTAAGCATATCTGGAGTAACCCTGATTTTCCACAGTAGTCCCACTTACCTGTGAACCTAGGAGCAACATACATGGTCAGCAGGAGAGGGACTATCAGAAGCCAATCAAGCAGTTAAGGAACAATAAAAGAAGGGGTGGAGTGCTTGGTTTTCTTCCAGAAATCACTCTAATGCCACTTTCATAGGCTGCTCACTAGATGTGCAGGTAAGTGGGTTTTGCTGCTGCCATCTGGATGAACTTGACAACTGGCAATTGTAGGATTTTCTTTAGGTTCCACATTGCCTCTTGCAGCCTGGAGTCAGCCACAGTTGAGTCACATTGTACAATAACACCTGTTGACTGCTCACCTTCTGAGTCCATAGACTGTGTATTCCTTTTCACTTAATTTCAAACTGAGGTGGACAAGGAAGGCAGTTCTGGTGGATTTTGACATAAATTAAACTTGTCTAAATTCCCCAAACTAAATGTGCAAATTGAAGCCTTGTTTTCTACTTGCTTTTTCATTTTTGTATTTCCAAACCAGTTCTTATCACAAAATGTCAAAACAGATTTAAGAATGTGCGTTTTGAGAGAAGGTATGTTCAAAGATGTAACATCTTGATTGCAGTCCAGGTTATCAGTAGAACTAGGAGATGTAGGCTTCTCCACTAGGTGGGCACCCGGGAGAGGGCCTTCTTAGTAATGGCTCCCAGGCTATGGAACAGTCTTCCCCTTGAGGTGTGTCAGGGTCCTTCTCTGATTAGGTTCAGGAAGGCAGTGAAGACGCACCTCTTCGCTGAGACCTTTGGCTAAATGTTGGTTATGTTTGCCCCCCACTGCAAACACCTCTGTTTTAACTGATATTGTCCTGTTTATTAACGTGTTGGTTTTAAATTTTAATAGTTTCTTTTGATATGCTGGATTTTAAAAGTTGTTACCTACCCTGAGACCTTTGGGTATAGGGCAGGATAGAAATATAAATAAATAAAATAAATAAATAGGTAATAGTGTCAATAGGGATTTCTTTGGCACTCTGTGCTTACTCAGGAACATCCCAACTGGTAGACAGGACCTTGACACCAAAGTTTTAAAGAGGTCACAAAACTGGGACATAGGCATTAAGGAAAAATATGAAGTATAAAAAATACATAACTCCTCAAACAATAATCTTTATTTTAAGAATTAGGAGACTCAGGGCAGGTGCCTCCAGACCTACTCTTCCCTGCACAGCAGCTGCAACATCCCTGTGCCAGGGCTTCCAGTCCACACTCTGGAAGATCGGAAGCTTTGCAGGGATGCCATATTGGCTTCTGGTACATCAGATTGGCAGACCTAAATTACAACACAAATTAGTTAGAGAGCATGAATTTCCTAATTAGTACAGCTCCAGAACATGAGAGTTTCTTTAGAAAGGAAAGAATAATATGGAATCCAGCAAGGGTTTGCAGATAGAAAGGAAGGAGTTACTCCCAGAATTTCCTTTCATCTTATGAATCCTTATGATTCATTAAACTTCCCACAACTGTGAGACCCAAACTGGTGACCTAGGGATTACTTCCAGGAGGGTGCCAAAAACATGGCAAAAGTCTTTTATCTTACCGAAGTATAGATGCCTCCAGATATAGCGTAAAACCCATGATAGTCTCAGCACTATATTAGGAATTCCATACATATCCATTCATTCCCAATATAATTCTAAGTTAGTTGGCTGAAAACCCTAATACAGTTATTACAGGTTGCCTATAATAGTGATTCTTACATTAACATCTGGCAAGCTCCTTAATGTTTGCATTGTTTTGGGCTACTGGAAGCCAGTCATGCATGTGAAATACAATAAACAGGTACCTGGATGACTTCTTCTAGCCCCAAAAGATGTGATCAAATAAGGAGCTTGCCAAACATCAAGGTAAGTCATGGATTGCCACCTGCATCTGGTGGGGTCTGTGTGACAAGATGCAATCATAGAATCTTGTTCAGATCATGCATTGCCTATTGTCTCCAACAGTTTGAAGGTAATCTATGTTTTGAAGACCAATCATGGTTCAGTCAGTGAGATGAAGGTGACACCTTCTTACTGAACTCTTGCTTCACACACAGTCCTGTGGGTTCAGATACACTGTGCAAAGAGGAAAAACATGCTTTGCATTTGTGAATGTCTGAAAAGCAGAAAATTGTCCTCCCTCCCTCCCTTTCATATCAAAGTTAGTAATACTATTAGAATTTGTGGCTGGGATACTTGCTTACTTGCTTGCTTACTTGCTTACATTTTTATCCGACTATACCCAGAGGTCTTCTGGCGGGTAACAACATTTAAAATTAAACATTATTAAAACAATAAAGTATGTATTAAAACACTAGCATCTGCAAGTGGGAAGGGAAAGTGTATCCCCATTTAACCAAAGGCCAGGGCAAAGAGGTGCATCTTCATTGCCTTCCAAAATGTGTACAATGAAGGTGATTTATACACTTCAAGAGGGAGACTATTCCATAGCCTAGGGTCCATCACTGAGAAGGCCCTCTCCTGGGTGCCCACCCCTTTTGCTGCAGAAGGGAGTGGGAAAACCAGGAGGGCCTCCCCTCCAGATCTTAAGGCACAGGAGTAGGTGTTCCTTTATTGTCATCACTTTAATGCCCTCACTAGTGTTGATGGAATAGTTGTTAAACTAGGAATAGTACAAGTCCAACTTAAAACAATGAATTGAAATTTGTGAAATTCAGGCACAAGGTGGAACAGATTTTGAAAGATTCATACATGCCTTACTCAGCAGTACACCCACTGAATTTGTGAAGTTTATTATCTGATAAATACTTAAGATTACAACCTGAGGCCTTTCTCCTCCCTTCTTTCCTTCTTTCCTCCCTCCCTCCTTTCTTTCCTTTCTTTCATCATTCCTTCTATTAAGCTCATTAATGATTTTTGCTGCGTCTGAGTGAAATAAATAATGAGAAAGAGAGAGAAAGAGAGAGAAAGCACATGCTTGTTACTTTGTTTGATATTCTTTGCTTAAAAATGGTAAGAATAGCTTTAACTAGTTCCAGATAGTGCAGATTCCTTCCATTCATCAAGAGATAAGGACTTCTGACAGCCACCCTCCTCTGGGAGCCAGAAGTGGGCAAGTGTGGGCTGGAAGGAGAGATTACACTCTCCGAAGGCAAAAATCACAGAAAGCAGCCAAAGAAGGCCTTAAAGAGAGCTGCTTAGGGAGACAGGGAGACTGCTATCAGAATTAAGCAAGACTGAATCCAGACCTCTCCCTCCATGCCTCTACCTGCTTCTTCTCAATGTCACTATTGGTGTACACACTGATACTAAACACGCCCAACAAGTATTCCAGTAACTCTTTGAGACCACCGAGGCAAAGCAAAAAAGAAAAAGAAAACCTAAAGCAGGCTTGACACTTAACCAAGGCACCATGCCAAGCTTATAACATCTGGAAAGAGAGAATAATTACCTCCAGAGCTCCCCTTGTATATTCTGTTCTGCCAGATACATACAAGCACCAGTAGTATTTCTTTTATTGGAAAAGGTCTATTTATTTAAAACATGATTCTCACCTTTCTAACAAAAAGAAATAAAAAGACAGAAGGATAAATTTAAAAATATCGAGAAAAGACAATTGGCCAGAGTGGGGGGCACCACATTTGGGAATAAGCCAGGCAATTCCCAATAAACTATCCCAACACGTCTGAGAATAAGCCAAGCTACTCCTTGTCCTCTTCATCTTCCCAGCTGGGAAGTAGTTCTATTTATTTCCAGGCCATATTGAATTTGTTTCCAACTTCAAACACAAAATCTATGCCCAGGGCTCTCCAGCTCTTCCTTCTCATCTCTTTTAGTTCCTCTTCTCTTTCTGGCATGGTAGCGGTGACACTAATACTAGCAACGAGAGGAATATGCTACTGCCAGTAGGCCTTGGCAAAACTATGGCTGGTTACTTATTTTATTTATTTATTTATTTTATTATTTGTATTTCTATCCCACCCTATACCGAAGGGTCTCAGGGTGGGTAACAACATTTAAAATCAAACATATTAAAACAATAACAATATACGTTAAATCAATAGTGTTTGCAAGTGGGAAGGAAAAATGTATCCCCATTTAACTGAAGGCCAGGGCAAAGAGCTGCCTTCCTAAAAGTGTACAGTGAAGGAAATAGACACACCCTTTTGCTGCTGAGGGTGGAGGGCTTTCCTTCCAGATTTTAAGGTACAAGCAGGTCTTTATGGGAGTAAGCATTCCTTCAGATATTTGAGGGGGGTGGGCAAGTCATTTAGGGCCTTATAAGTTAAAGTTAACACCTTGAAGTGGGCCCAGTAGTGAATTGGCAGCCCGTGCAATTCTTTTAAGACTGGTATGATGTGCATCCATCCAGGTGTCCTGAGGGATTTTCGCACTGCAACGTGTTCCAAACGGAACGCGTGCAGGTGGGCAGCTTAAGACACTTCCGGGCGCTTTTACCGTTCACACAGAGATGCGCCGGAACGCTGTGGGCACCTACAGAGCGAAGATGGGCCCGATCCGGGCCGGAGGGTGGTTGGGGGTGGGGGTTTTGGGGACTGGGGGGGTGGCTGATCTGAGGGGCACTCGCGCCCCGCAGATGGCCTCGATGGGGGCGGGGGGGACCCTTGGGGGACCGGAGCGATGCGCTCCGGCCGCCCAAGGCGTTCCTCGCCCCCAGCGAGCCCAACATCAACCTCCTGCCAGCCCAGAAAGGGGCCCAGCCCAGAAGGGTGGGTCCCGTCTACCGGCTTCGCCGCGCCGGCGCAATCGCCAGCCCGGCAAGTCGGGCCCTGGGGGCGTGCCGACGGCTGTCAGGGAGAGAAGCGTGCGAACGCTTCTCTCCCGGAACGCGCCGGGGCGGCTCGTCCGCGTTCGAACGCATGCAGAGCACTTTAAAGTGCTCTGCATCCGGAACGCGTGGAGGACAGCTCCGGACACGAGGCGGCGCAAGCCCCGCTTGGGCAATGCGTATGCCTCGTCCGAAGCTGTCCTCCACGCGTTCGGAAAAGGCCAATGCGAAAAGGCCTCAGGTCAGCAACCTAACAGCTGCATTCTGCACTAGCTGCAGCTTCCAAACCATCTTCAAGGGGAGCCCCATGTAGAGTGCATTACAACAGTCAAATCTAGAGGTTACCAGAATGTTATTAGTCTAATAAAAAATTGAAATTATGGCTGGAAAGCACAAAGTTCAATTCAAATCGTAATAAAAATATTGTAATCAACAAGCTCCAATAGTCTAAAATCAGAACTTCTTCAATTAAATAGAAATAGCCAACCTTTCCTGTACGTGATTAATATTTTTTAAAAAGGTTTTCTGAATTGATCCATCTACTCCAACAGCCAGTTGACAATTCACTCACTCACTCACTCACTCACTCACTCACTCACTCACTCACTCACTCACTCACTCACTCAGAAGGAGGAGGAGGAGGAGGAGGAGAAGGAGGAGGAGGGTTGGCCTTTCTACCCCACTTCTCTGACTCATTTAAGTGGACACAAAGCACCTGACAAAGCTTTCTATTCTTCTCGCCACAAGAGAACACCCAGTAGCTCCTTACAATAGTGTCAGTGGGTGGTAGTGGTGGTGGTGGATCCCACCCTATGACTACTCTTTGGCTGTAATTTCAGGCCATGGACCAACTTCCACTTCTACATTTAGTCCACCTTTGGTTGGGCTGGGTAGCAATATTGTCTTTACAAGAAGAACTTTGCTCACATTGATCCAGGAAGCATGGACCTCCACATGTCTATTGGCTGCTTTCCCTCCCCACAGTGGCTTATTTGTGAATATGGGGGAGGGGTACGCTATTGAGTAGGCTCATCCAGTTCAAAGGAAAGGAACATGTGGATGGAGCCAAAGAACATCTTCAAAATTATAAAAGTGGAAGAACCATGCAAAGGGATGCAGGATTTTATTTTATGTTTATTTAAAAACCATTAAAATTTTCCTAACAGTATTGGTCTTGGGGGAGGTCTATTTTATTTCTGAAGAATCTTCAGTCAACCATGGAACAGAACAATAGTGTCTATCTACCTAATTAAAAGGAAAAAAACCCTTTGTTAAATCCTATTCAGGAAGGATTAATATAAAAATAAACTCACCCCATGCATTACAATGTTCAAAGCAGGAGGAACATTTGAAGTATTCATTTAATCACTGTCTACCATCAGCGGGTTTTGGAGTTTAAATGTTCATTTCTCACCTGGGCTCAACTGCATGACATTGACAGTTGCAGATGGAAATGATATAGATTTGTAAACTCTGGCCCAGCAGAAAACCATGAGTGGCTGAAAATCATTATCCCCGTACCTTTGT
Source organism: Aspidoscelis tigris stejnegeri (assembly GCA_023333525.1). Taxonomy (NCBI): domain Eukaryota; kingdom Metazoa; phylum Chordata; class Lepidosauria; order Squamata; family Teiidae; genus Aspidoscelis; species Aspidoscelis tigris. Next base: position 30,221,993 of record JALMGA010000004.1, on the reverse strand, counting down.
TAAGTAAATAGAATGCCAATAAACATTTCTTGGTAAAGAAGGAAATCACATTGGAGATGAAAGCTTTCAGAGACAGATCAAAGAAAATATAATGATGGATATATATATATATATATATATATATAAGCATAGGAAACAAAGTTATGCATTTCAAGAGTTTTACAGAGTTATACCCTGTCATTCTTAGCATAAAGTGTTGCCGTTCATAAAACGAGCATCTTACTCCTTTTTTGTATTCTGTGTCATTTATTTAGGGGGAGCAATGGATAGACTTAAGAAAACAACTTAGAAGAAGACTTGGCTTTTCTACCCCACTTTTCTCACCCATTTATGGGGACTCAAAGTGGCTGACAAAGCTTTCTATTTCTCCCCACAACCTGTACGTTGGGTAGGACGGTGAGAGCTCAGAAGAGAGCTATGACTAGCCCAAGTTCATCCAGCTGGCTTCATGAATGAAAGCGGAATCAAACCTGGTATTCCCAGATAAGAGTCCGACTCCCTGGCTCACTTAGTGGAACCCAAGGGCAATTCTGATTAAGTAAAGTAACCCAAGATGGGTTGGGTTCAAATGTTGGGTGGTCAAATGAGCATCTGAAGGTTTGGCACCCATTGGGCTGTCATCACTTTTGAGGCTTAAAGGAGCTCCAAGCCATTTTGCTGCTGCCACTGCCACTACGCCACTGGGATGGGGAGTCTTCTCTGACCTAGTTTTTTTTTAATGTGATTTTATCTTTTTTGTAAACTTGATATGGTCATATATGACAAATCAATAAAGTTCAATTGATTGATTGATAGGTTTTCAGTAAACATGGGAGAGCTGGGAGGGGGGGGTCTTTTTTCCACTCAGCTCTTCTCTGGAAAAAGATGCCAACAGTGCATAGACAAGTATGGTTTGTCATTCACAAGCACCAATTACAAAAGCTAAAACCATTACATCTCTGCCCCACAGTGCCACTGTGGAAGTGCCTCATGCATCACAAGACCAAATCCTAGTATCTACTTTGACCTATAGAAGGAAATGGGGAACATGGCATTAGAGGTCAGTTCTGTACCCTTGTCCTCAGATTCCCTGGGTAGGCACTGTGCTCGCTAGTCTGTGTATCATGTCACCCATGCAACATTCAAGATCCTCCTGGGAAACTCTTACAATGGTAAATGGAGACACGTAGTTGGGTGGTAACAGAAAGTCATGACTGACTTTGGGTTCACTGCATAGGCATCTCCATGGGCACCTGTAGGCAGTTTTCTTGGCAGAGATAGAGAAGTGGTATGCCATTGCCTAGTTCCAGGGAGTGACTGGGGGTTGAACCAGCAACCATTTAATTTCCAGGCAGTTTGTTCTACTACTGAGCCCCAGCCACTTTTGATGTGGAGGCATGGCTCATGTGCCTGTTTCCTTGAGCCAAAATACTTAGGATAGCATATTTCTTCACCTTCCATATTGCACTTGTTGTAATATACACTTTTAATAAATGAGATGAAATTATTCTAGTAGCCTCTCTCTCTCTCTCTCGTTTCCTCCCCTGCCTCTTTAAGATCACATTTCTTGTGTTTGGAAAGGCATAGCCTTCCAAGTTAGAATTAAAATTGCTCAGTTAACAGCCAGGCGTGCGGTAGCAAAAGGAAATTGTGAGACCCCTTCCCTACCTATCTTCCTTCTGTGTTCTTGCTGGCCTGTCCATATGCTGTCTTCCTATATGTGCCACAGAAGGGAGCAGATGGGACAAAGACGCATGCACACATACACAAACCTACTTATCTAAAAAGAACACCACGCGGAAGGCAAGAGCAGCACTCTTTGTCAGAAGAATGTCACCCCAGCCTTCAAATCTGCTTCCACCACAGAGCACCAGGTGTTAAAGCAGGCATATGGGCTGTTGCAAGAAGAATTTCAGGACAGGGATATGACACAGTTTGCCTCTGTTGGCAAACCTTATGTTCATCAGAGGTTGCCTGTGTTTCCCATATCATGAGGCTTCTCCTCTTCGGAAAATCACCCACACAAAATGCCAGAAACTCATCAGGTATTTGCTTTTTTATGGTTTTCTGCTCAACACCAGAAATTATACAAAGACATCACCAGAGGGATGAGTTAAACAACCCAGTTGTGTTTCAGTGGTGTTCAGAGGCAGGTCCTCCCTGCTGCTCACATTTTCTGCATTTTCAGAAAGTCCACTTAAATTTGATGCTTTTGTTCTTTTTATTGTCTTTTTAAAATGTAAAATCATGTTTTAAATGGTGAGACAAAAAGTGTTTCACATAAAACATTTATTTTTTGTATATTATTTTACAGTCTTTAAGTTGCATCATGAAATCAAGGAGCATGCGCAGTCACCGTTTTATAATCTATAAGAGGGCTTGGAAACCATAGTTTCACTCTCAGCCCTACTTCCTTTAGCAGTAGGCTGTGTAATTAAATTATTAAATTAATTAATTAATTGCATTTGTATCCTCCCCTTCACCTGAAGGTCCCGGAGCAGAACACACAGCGGGATTAAAATACAAAGCACTAAAACATATTTAAAATTTAACCCTCCCTCCCTCCCTCCCCCACACCCACTCACCCATCCACCCATTCTGACAGGACTACATTCGGAGGAAACTACGCATTAAAGGCCTGGCTGGGCTGAAAAGGTCTGTTTTAACCAATTTATGAAAGACATAAATAGTTAGTACCTGACATACCTCCACTGGGGCATTATTCCAAAGTGCTTAGCCTCCCACAGAGTAGCAGAACTATAAGAAGGCCTTCACTTTATGATCTTAAAGCACAGGGAGGTCGATATGGAAGGTGCACCTTGGGACCCAAGCCATTTAGTGCTTTATATGTCAATATCAAAACAGTGATTCACACTTGGGTTGGTAGTGAGTGATTAGGGAACTTCTGGGGAAGGGGATCTGTACTTGGAGGAGGCTGCTACAGCTCCCAAGAGCCACCTGCCTTCTCAGAAGTTCTCTAATCATGCACTACCTGTGGAGCATGAAATTGTGTTCCACATCTTCCCCAGCCTTCCCCAGTCACTTACCCTATTGCATCCAGCTGGGGAGCATTCACACCTCTGCTGGACAAGGAGGTCAACCGGGCTGCCACACAAGTGTGTTGGTAACCCTCCTGCCCTCCTGACACAACTGTGACTGTGCAAAGCATCAGTGTCACTATGGCGATGACACTGACACACGCCAGTTGTACAGGGTCCCACAGGACCAGCTCTTCAATCAAATAAAGGTAAATATTCGATCGCAGGGGGTGGCTAACATTGACTAGTGCTCCAAATGCAAGCGCTAGTCAACATTAGTTCATTATGCTCCTTTCCCATCCAGTGGATGGGAAAAGAAGTGTGAAATCTCCCATAGTGTCAGCAGTCATGCTGTTGTGCTCTGCACTAATTCCAGCTCCAGAACAATCTTCAAGGGTAGTCCTGTGTAGAACACATTACAGTAGTCTAGTAGTCTAGTTACCAGAGCATGGATAACTATGGCATATGGGCTAAGCACATGCTTTAGCCTGTACTTCAGATGATGGAAGGACTGCAGATTTCTTAATCTATGTCTTAGCTTTACAGACTTTTCTACAATCCATCTGAAATGGGGAGTATTGGCATTCAGTGTCATCAATGGCCCTATGGAGTGCCATCATCCTGCTGGGTAGCTGGAGGTGACTTCTGATGGCTTATGTCACAATAAATCTTTTTTTTTTTTAGCCACACAGATTCCAGCTATATTTTATTGGGGTAAGTGCATATAGACTTCCAACTTGCCTATGTTAACATGTATTAATGTGATCTGTTGCAGTCCGGTTCTGCAACCTTAATCCTTGGCTCTGGGAAACTTGGGGGGAGGCAGCTTATGGCTACCTCGATCTTGGCTGCAGTTCAGAAAACCACAGCAATGCCTGGTTACAACCCAATGGCTGGAACGATGCTTGGTACCAGTAGTTACTGGTACAATCACCGGGTGTTGCGAAAGTAAATCCCTTATTAGCCACCGGCATGCTTATAAGAGATCACCATGTGCTCCTATGTTGAGTTAAAGACAGAGAGCACAGGGGAAAAGAAGTTAGGTGGGAGACAGGATGAGCTGGAAAGAGACAGAGTTTAATTTTTCTGGGCTTAAATACAGCAGTCAGTGGAGGCGTGGCGGGAATGATGTAAAGGCACAATCCAGGGAGGTGAAAGGTGGAGCCGTGTCAGGTGAGCAGGTCAGAAGTCCTTCTGATGTCACATCCTGTGGCAGACAGGAAGAGAAGACGGATGCCATGAGGCCAGGGAGCCATTATGCCCCAGGGCTAAGAGTCCAGCACCCTTCTGGTGCTGAGTGTGTACTGCAAGATAAGGAAGCAGGAAGATTCTTTTTACTCTGAGGCTTGAGAAATGGTTTGGAGGCTGGAAGGGAAACTTAGGGAAACTTGAGCAGCTTTTGTGGTTACAACAGTGATCACTATTTTGCTAGGAACCCTGAGTGCCATGTGTAAATTGTACGAACAACTAAGATACCCTTGAGTGTCCTTTGAACAAGAATTTGTTTCCAGCACTACAGTTAAGCTTTTTCCGCAATTGCAGTTTCTCACAGCATTCTGCTCATGGTTAATTGCCTTTCATTTTACCAACCTAGGCTGCATCTTTACACTCATTGAGGCCTCTGTAGCTCAGTTTCAGAGCATGGCAGTGCCCAGTGATACAGTGACTGAGACAACTGCATCTTCTGCAACCTTGCTGGGGCATAGGGATGTGCAGGAATATTTAAAACATTCAAAATTCAATTGATTTTTTTTTATTTGGTCATGCAAATTTGAATCAAATGTCTATACATTCATTTTTTTAAACATTCGAATGAATTTCAAATCTTTCAAAACATTTGTGCGAATTACTCAGACATACATATCCATATGCATCTTATCCATATCCATGTGTGTTTGTACGGATAGGTATGGGATGAAAATGGGATGCATATGGGATAAAAACGGGATGTGTACAGATGCGTACAGATACATATGAATGTTGTCAATATTCTTATCTTCAAATAGGAGTAGAATATTCATCTGAATAGATACAAATGGGTTTGATTCGAATTGAATATGAATACATTTGAATTTTAAACATTAGAATTGATCTGAATTTTTGGATATTCCATTTGATTCGAATGCCAAAAGTTGCATTTGTGCACAATCCTACTGGGGCGGCACACTCATTCTGGGGCATCTCTTGCCACTGCAAATGGATATGTGGCACCTAAAGCTGTGCCTGGAGGTACTTTAACCAGCAAGTGGAGACTCCGCACACATGTAGGTAAGGGAAACCATTTTTCCTGTTGTCTCCTATAAATAACCTCTAGATATTATGCTACTTTGCTTCATATTATCTAGAAATCTACCAGTAGCTCCCTGCATTGTATCAGAATTAGAACTCAACTTTTAAACTCTGTGTTTCAAGATCCACAGCTTTTAGAAGGCAAGGCACCAAATTAAGCCAAAACATACATGATAATTTGACTTCGTAAACTCCAATTTTCTCTTTTCTCTCTCTCTCTCCCCCCTCTCTCTCTATGAACCAGTCTTAGACACAAACCTTTGCCTTTTAAGATGATTTCCAGGAATAACAACTTCAGATGTTTAGTTTGGCTGAAATGAGTTTTATAATATTGGCCACCTGTATGGAGGGAAAATGAAACATTCCCTTCAAAAGGTTTTTGCAAGTGAAAGTAAGAAGAAAATAAGGGGGGGAGATATCCTTGTGCCTCAGTGGCACATTGTGTCAAACATTGTATGAATTTACATAGATACAAGCAAATAAGGCACGTTTCTTGTGCTGTCCTGCATTTAATCAAGTGAAATCATGAAATTTAATCATGAAATCAATTATTTTAAAATATATATATATAACTTTTTGTGGATTTATTTTCAGCATTCATCAACAAAAACAAAAAGAATGATGGTAATTTTATACCTTGCCTCATTAAAATTAACTGGCACACCACATATTCTCAACCCAGTCTACCATGCACCCCAGGAAGAAGATGTATTTTCAAAGGTGGAGCTCCAGTTGATGTCATTTTCTATGCCTCCAAAAGACAAAGGATGATTATAAGAACATAAGAGGAGCTCTGCTGGATCTGTCCACAGCTCATCTGTCCCACATAGTGGCCCACCAACTGCTCATGGGCAACTCAAGCAGAAGACAAAGGCAAACCTTGACCTGAAAAACATGCATCTCACTACAGTGGCAGAGACCATGATTCATGCCCCATGAAACAGTTACCCATGTGCTAATATTGACAGGCAACTTTAGGTGCCTCCTTTTTCCCTTCTAATGCTTCTTTCTGCTTCTACTGGTCTCAGGTTACATCCAGATCATAGAAATGGGATATTCCTAGAGAATCCATGGGGTTTAGTGAATACAGTTTTTCCACTGTATTGGACCTGCAGCCTGCCTCTTAGGTGGGAAACTGACTTTCATGTGCCCCCAGTACTGCTTCCATGTGGAGAGACAGCATTGGGGATGCATTAGTGGGGTTGTTTCCATCCTATGCAATTTAGTGCTGGCCAGAAAATGTCTAACCTCCGGAGCATTTCCTGTCTGGTGCTAAAACCACACCAGGCAGAACTTTTGTTCCAGAGCTTTTGAAGACTCTGGCAACAGTAGATTCCAGCTGTACAGACAGTGGAATGGAGGGGAGGACTTCTGTTGCAGAGCCAGATCTTTCCATAGCTATATGGATGCTGCCTTAGCCCAGAAAGCACTTTGAAAATGGATCCTTACAGAACCTTAAAGAACAGGCATGCAACATTTTGTTTATTTATTTATTTACATCCTTCCCATACCCTATTTATTTATTTATTCATTTGCAAGCTTCCTATATGCAATTTATTTATTTGTTTGTTTACATTCTTCCTATCCCCCAATTAGTTTGTTTATATCTTTCCGATACCTGAAGATCTCAAGGAGGGGGGTTACAGTAAAATTGCTATGCACACAGAAAAATAGTTTGGCTAAAGCGATAACATTGTCTGCCCACAGACAGGGGATGCTGTTCCCTCAGCCAAAGTCCAGGGTAAATTTACTAAATTTACTAAATCCGTCCATTCATGAGTAATAATATAACATTTCCAACAGACTGTGACATGTAGCCATTTCTGGATTATAAGATGGTTAGAAACATGTTTTATTTACTTCTCCATTCTCCCAAATACCATTATTTCTGCTCAACAATACTGCCTACACAAAAACTGAGTCTGGTAGTTAAGTACAGGGTCAGATATTATTAATCTCCAAACAAAGTTTAACTGGTTAGATTTGCCTGTGCCATGTCAAATGATATCAGTTTTACTTTTACATCTTGTTCTTGCATTATCTGCAATGTTATAATGTTATTTTGTAGTTAAAGAGAGATGAATTCGTCAAATTCCATTTCTCACAAATGTATCATATCCATGACTAGAACTTTGTTTTGTCTCATTCATACAGCCATTTGTGGTTTATTTATTTATTTAAAAAGCAAATAAAAAAGAATATAACACACTGAAAATGTCACATCATAGAAGTATTTTTGTACACATTTTTTCTAAATATAAATTTTGTAAGCAAGTATCATAATTCGATGCATTTTCTTACAGTAATTTCACTCAAATATAAATTTGTGCTCATCTTTTTCTGAAATTGCTTTTCTGCACTCATATTTTTGTTAGTCCCCACCCTCTTGCAGGTAAAGACCTCTGCATAAAATAACAGTTTAGCCCTCAGGGTCTGGTGGCAGTGTTGCTCAGTGATTCTAGCTTAAAATTTGTTTGTTGCCCTTGCCTGAGTTCCTTGCTGGTTTCTTTCTCCACATAAAATAGTTACTTGGGACTATGACTGAAGGATGCTAGACACTTTGCAGAGGAGAATAGCTATACTTGATATGTATGGCCCTTTCAGCACTTGCAATGTTCTGAGACAGGATGAGATGCCCTGTCCTGGAATAATCTCTGGAGTGGGACTGGACCATCTACATTTGGACAACTCTCCAGAGATGTCTCTAAAAGCCATTTGCAGGGATTCAAGAGCAGGTAAAGGTTTTGCCTTTTGTCTTCTGCTTCAGAATGACCAGAAGCAATTGGTGGAACACTGTGTGAGACAGGATGCTGGACTAGATGACCGTGGCCTAATGCAGCTGGGCTGTCTTATGTTCTAATGTAGCCTTGCAGCTGCATTGTATTTTATAATATATATTGGTATTATTATATGATTACTGTTTCACTTTTATATTTCCTTTTTAATCTCTTTGTATTTTGTATGACATTTGTGTATTACTAAGTTTGAGTATATAGTGGAAAGGTGTCAGATAAAAATATGATGGTGGTGACGATGATGATGAAGTTAAGGGATGCATAAATTTCCAAGAACACCATGAACTTTGGAAAGACGCTTTTATAAATGACGTAAATGAAGTTCTCCACCATCCCTACTGTTGCCATGAAGTTAAGCACTTTGGAGGGAATTCCACACAGGGCAGTATACCAGACCAGCAAGTGTACTAGGAACCTATTTCCACATGCTAGTGTGGGACCTCCGTTAAGTTGCTCCAGCATACGGAAGCGTGGTCCTAGTATGCTCGCTGGTCCAATATACTTATCACTGTGGAATTGCCCTTAGTTTCCATCAATTTTAATGGCATATAACTTTCACTTGTCTTAAGTGTCACAGAGATCTGTATTAACACTATCATTGCAATGAAATATACTATTTAATGCTAATGACAATATGATGTAATTTATATAGCCAATTGCCACATCCCTTAGCAAAAGGAACAGGTTTCTTTTATCAGTAGCACACCTATTTACTGAATGACAAGATACTTAGCATGGCATTTTACTGAATGACAACATTTCTTAGTAGGGAAAGCAATTACAGCTGGGTGTGTAATGCTGCCCATGGGCACTTTGACACAAACAACAACAGCAAAAGCACAGCTATATCATCTCACAATTTTATTTTTTATACCTACACAATTTTGTTCTTCAGCTTCTTGAAATGTTTTCTTTTAAACATGTAAAATTCCTTGACCTGAGTCTTAGGGAGACTAACTGAGAGGTACTAAACCTTAATAAACACAGACATAACAGTGTAAAGGTACAAAAACAATTGTGTGCAATTTCCTGCACTATTGCTTTTTGTTCAAAATGATAGATTTATGTATACTGCACATCTAAAGAGTCAGAAAAGCTCACACTTGGAGGAAGAAGAGACAGACAGGAGAAAGTTGGGGAGATGTTATTTTGCAAGACGTCATATGCTTTCTGAACTTTTTTGTAGTGGAAAGGAGTCCCCAAAGAGCCTTTTTCTTCACTGGCATGTCCCAGTTTATTAAAAAATCATGCACAACAATGCTGCCTGCCAGATTTTATAGTCCTGAAGAAAATTGGGTCCAGAGCATTTAAAAAAACCTGGAATACTGCCTGAACTTTCTCTGTCGCAGATGTTTCAACAGAAGGTGCTTCCATGCTATTCGTTAATACACCGCCATACGGGACTCGGTATGACCACTGTAATAACCAGTAAGTAACACACACAGTATGCACTTCGCTGCGCCAAATTTTCCGTCTGTTGTGTGGGGCTTGCATCCTGTGGATTGAGATGTACCTTGATGAAACTGTATTGTCATTGAATGATAATATTTGTGGATCTCTCTGATAAAAAATATTCCATCAAGAACGTGGGAGGTCTGTTTAAAGATTTCGTGTTGCTTACTGACATTTTAGTCAGTTAGAAGGAAGGTAGATGTTAGTATTCCAGACCCTCTTTAAACATTCTCTCTCACACACAATGCCAATTGGTGATAAAAGCCTTATGGATAGGAGAGCATTTTCTCTCTGAGAAATGCTGTTGAATTTTAATCAGAACTCCTATGCAATTAAACGACCGTGTGAAATCCAGTAATTACAGTGCTCTGAAAACAGAATTCTACAGACATAAGACTCTCCTTCATTAATTTTTGGTTCTACTATAAGTTTCAAAAGGGGAAAAGAGTCAAAGCCAGAAAGGGAAAGGCTTTTAGCATATTTCACCTTATCAAAAATTGTTTTACATATTGCTGTGGACAAATAACAATAATATTCTTGTGTACTTTAGTTGCATAGCCAAAAACAAAAAGAACACATTGACAAACAAAAACAAAAATCCACTTGGGACTGCATTTTACATTAGCAGAAATCTGCCAGTTTTGCTCTAATATAGCATGAGTGTGTGCTACAGTGTAGACAATCCATGATTGGTGCCATTGTCAGAGTACCTTCCAGATGTTTTGAAATACCATCTTTGGGGGTTCAACAGAATGGTGAAGATTACTGTTGCTTTCAATGGTGCCTCTCTGCTGGGGTCTTATGACAATGCAGAAGTAAATGGACATTTCTCTCCATGGAGAAATGTAAGAGGTGGTTTCCCCAAGGTTCTGTCCTGGGAGTAATGGTAGACAATTCAGCAGGAGTGTTGACAAAGTGTGCAATAGCATGTTAGGGGTAATCAAAAAATGGCATTGAATACATAAATATTAGTATTATAATGCCCTTATACAAATCAATGGTAGGGCCACATCTGGAATACCGTGTGCAGGTTTGGTGGCCACATCTCAAAAAATGATGTAGTAGAACTGGGGAAGGTTTAGAGAGGGTGATGCAGCCATGTGCTTTCCAGAATTCCTAACTCTGAGTGTTGTGCCAAGCGTAGGGAGGGCTCTGCCAAGGCACAGGTACCTCTAGGCTGGATATGAAGTTATGATTTGCATACTATTATTGGCATTAGACTGGAAGTACAGAATTAAAAATGATATTCTGTGTCAGGCCATATTACAGAAATAAACTTTTAAAACTCAAACCTCTGTTTTGACTGAAGTAGGCAAAGACTACAAAATAGTTTGTTTCAGAAAGCAAGGAGCTAATTAAATCTTCACTTCCAAAGATTGGCCAAAGAAGAAGGAAAATCCCATCACATCAATTTGGTCACTGTTTAGAGAATTCTACATGAAGACAAAGTAGGAAATAGTACCTATTTGGCAAACTTAGGTCAAATGTTGTCTAAAGAGATATCTTTCTAGGAATGCTGATTAGGATTAAATCTTTTGTCCTACTCGATTAGATTGTTGTTTGCAGTGAAGCCAGATAACCAATTCACATATGATGTAACTAAGGGTGCTTCCGCACAGGGGCAAATAAAACAGGATCTCCAGCACTCGGATTTATTAAAACCAGCTCCTAGGGGAACCGGTTTTAATAGCCCCAGGTGCGTGGTAGATCCGGTTTTACAGGGTAGATCTGCATCTAAGAGATCTGGATTGGAGCCAAGTGCTGTGCAGACACACGGCACCCGTCTCCGATCCGGGACGGAGGGTCCTCCCCCGGCTCGCCATGATTGGCTCACTGGAGCCAAGTCTGGCGAGCCGGGGGACCTCACCGCCGCGGCTCACCCTCACCCCAGAAGCGGCGGATCGCTGCTTCTGGAGCCAGGGCGAGCTTGCCTAAAGCCTGCTGTAACCCACCCTGGGGGGAGCACGGCAGTTTCCCTCCTTACCTGGTCAGCGTTGCCCCAAAACTGAAAGCAGGCGTGCAGGATGCAGCACGCCTGCGTCCTGCGTGCCGCCTGAGCGGCCGGGGCTGCAACTGGCAGCCCCTGCCCTCAGGAGCCGTACCATGCAGGCGCGCTGCCCTGACTTCCGCGCCTGCCAATCAGGTGGCACGCAGGACACAGGTGCACTGCATCCTGGGTACCTGCTTTCAGTTTCAGGGCAACGCCGACCAGGTAAGGAGGGGATCTGCTGCACTCCCCCCAGAGTGGGCTAGGGCGGGCTTTAGGCAAGCTCGCCCTGGCCCCAGAAGCAGCGATCCGCCGCTTCTGGGGCCAGGGCGAGCTGACAGGTAGGAACCAATCATGGCGAGCCGGGGGTGGGCCGTGTTTTAGCCCACTTGCACTGTGCGGCTGCATCCGAAACAGATGTGGATTCACAGCGCAAAACCACTAAATATGTGGTGTGCTAAAAACACCCATTAAGCACACATTAAGGATGGATAGGTACAGACACACCTCCCGGAAGTGTGCTTAATTGCCCCCTCTAATGTGGATGCTCCGGCAGCAAACCGGTTTTGCCGCCGAAATCCACATTAAAAACGGGCTTGCTGTGCGGACACCCCTCGCCGGAAGTGTCTTACATAGCGATCCATGTGCGGAGGCACACATTGGAATGCGTGCTTAATGGGTGTTAAAGGGCCTGTGCGGAAGCACCCTAAGGTTTCCCTCAAGCCACTTAACTCCTTTGTTTCCTTCCTGCTGTTTTCCTAGGCCCTTCTTTCTCCATTCACCTGAATAGAATCTTTAGTCTTTGTTTGTGGGTTCACCCTTTCTTTGTTTAACTATAGCATCCAATTTGTCATTGGCTCCTGAGCCCCACCCATTGGGTTAGACTTTAAGCTCTCTTCCCCCAGATTAGCAATGTACAAAAATAGTAAACCAGGAGTAGCATAATAAGGTTCTCCATTGTTACTGTGGGTTTACCTCCATCAATTCTACTATCCTCTGTCAGCTCTATGATCCTCAATCAATACTCAGTCATCACTACATTGTTTCTTCATCCTCTAACATTTTCATCATCTCCCCAAGGTATCCACATGCTTACTGCTGCTGATCCAGTAAAGAGTCTCACTGATCCAGCTGTTGGCATGTGGTACCTTCATGCCTGAAGCCCTGTGCTGCATCCCAGAACTCTCATTAAGTCACTCGTCCACACTTTAAATTGCACTCCAGCCCAGCAGTGAAGTTTAGGTTTTGTGCAAAACTCCTTCTCCACAGATTCAGTAAACAGGTTTCTCTGCATCCCAGAGCCTCAGACTCAAGTCCTTTTTACATTGGCAAGGGTAAGAACCTTCTGCTCCTGGCTGGGCACTAGTGTAAGGCATTGTTAGGAAAAGATCCTTTTACATTCTCTTCCATCTTTTTACTTTAATCACTAAAGATTTCCCCAGAGCCTTTTAACACTTCTTTTATAGGTGAATATGGAGGACACTTCACAGAGCTGTACAAAGTTTGGTTTGTATTCAGAATAGTTTGCTTTTGAAGTTGTTCACATCAAACTGAATGTGAGATTGAACTGAAGCAGTCTCCCATTTATGAGCAAGAATGATTTGATCAGTTTGCATTTGCCATGTTTTTGCCCCTAAAAGAGCTTTTTCAATGGAAAATTGGGATTTTGTTTGTTTTAAAATAAGTTCAAAATCAAACACAAACAACCATTTGTATGATGAACTGGTTTTCCATCAAACCAAGCAGGTGTTCAGTCCAACAGCCAACCACACATGCAATTTTCATTTGTGAACATCTCTAGTAATAAATCACTGAACTAATAATTTCACTATAAATAATCAGCAGGTGTTCTACCAACCTGAAGCTCCTGAATTTAATCATAACGAAGATCAGTCTAGCTTGTTGTACACATGTGATCTGTGAAGGTGAACCATGTGATACTTTGCACAAGTCAGTTTGGGCTAGTGGTTAGGGAGTGGGACTTTTATCTGGAAATACCAGGTTTGATTCTGCCCTCCCCCATGAAACCAGCAGGGTGACCTTGGGCTAGTCACAGCTCTCTTCTGAGCTCTCACAGTGTGTTCTGTTGTGGTGAGAAGAAAAGAAGCTTTTTCAGCCACTTTAAGTCCCCTTAAATTGTAAAAGCGGGGTATAAAAGCCAACTCTTCTTCTTCTTCTTCTTCTCATTCTTCTCCTTCTCCTTCTCCAGCTGAGTTCTTTATCTGTGGGCGGTTTGCTGGACAAGTTTAGTGATTTGATGAGCCTGCACTCGTGACAACCACTCCAGGAATGAAAACTTTAGGATGTCATCAGTGAAAATATAAAGTGAGACCAGAATTGCTTTCATCTACCTTTGCATATCCCCTCATTTAATTTCCCTCCACCTGATGTTTCTATGATCTGTGGGAGGACAAAGCTTGACCAGTACCACTGATTCCCATTTTTTTCCTAAGTGGATTTTGGGGAGATTGTATACATTCCTTTAAAGCCACCCCATTTCCCCTGCTTCCACTCCATTTTGGATTTTTTAAAAAAGCTATACTGATGTAATACTCTCCTTTAGCCATCTCCCTACTTCATAAACATTAAATAAAGCAATATTATTGCATCATTCTTTCCTCTGATCACCAGATGCAAGGACAGGAATTTCCCAGAAATCATTTGAATCACTGGGGTTGCTTACTAGGAAAGTAGTAGAATGATTCATTGAAAGGGGAAGAAGAGAAAGAAGGCAGAGAGAGAGAAAAGGACAATCTTTTATCTGGTCATCTTTTGGCCATCCAGAATGAGTTTAACATTATCCACTTTCTGTTTCTCCAGTTCTCAGTGGCATGCCTATTTGGATGTAAGTTGCACTAAATGTGATGAGATTTGCTCCTGAAAAGTCCTTTGGATTTGAGACTGTTGTTTTCTCAGCTTGATGTGGCCCTCAGAGGCAGGGCAGCATGAGAACTAAGAGGTGACCTGGTCAGTTTGATGAAGCAGACATCAGGATTTGGCACACCATATCAGCAATATCATGGACGGTCAAGGAGGCGCCTGTTATGAAAATATACAGTGCAGTGCAACTGGTGGACTGCTCTTTCTCAAAGACTCACGTAATGCATTCCTTCTGTTTCGGCTCATTTTCCAGCCTTTCACATTCTTTGTGAACAAGAGTTATAAAACAAGCCTGATGCAGGCCAATTATTTTTACTTTGAAGGTCATTAATCAAGATTGACTAGGAAAATGAAGACAGCTAAGCAAAATTTCATATGTGACTAGAGTGAGATTAAAATAAAACCAGATGGGGATGGACAGAGACGCTAAGCAATTTTGGAAAAAAGTAAAAAAGAGAAAGAAATAACACACGCATGTAATAAATGTCTTTTACAAATTACAGCACTCTTATTTTCTTACAGTAAATCAAGCCGGGTCATAATGTACAAGTGGTCTCATAGCTAAAATGTCAAAAATACAACCTGCCTTGTGCTCCTACAGTAATCTCTCAAATCTAAACCAGCAGTGTGGCCCTGACAGTCTATAAACCATCAACCTGGGTGCAAATCAGACTTCAAGGGGTGTCTCTGTTCCCACAGATGTAATTCTGAAGTCTTTGCAATGGATATTGTCAAAGCCCTGCAGAATGGTTTTATTCTGATTTCCTCTGAGTAGATGCCTGGAGAGACTAAATGGGATGGATAAAGACTTTAGAAGCATTGGAACTGAGGCCAAGTATTATCCACAAAGGATGTCTTTGAGCTGATGAGAATGAGCACCCAGGGCAAAGGTATGCAGATGATCCCCCATCCTCAGGCTTCTTGAGTGAGATTTTCTTTGAACCAGGGTTTTCGCAGCCCTGAAATAGCCCATCCCTTTGATTTCGATTAAAGAGGTCATATGCAAGCTGTAAGCCAAACCAAAGTGCTCCTGGAGTAAGCACAACACAGCCTGCTGTCAAGAAGAAGATGAAGGAATAGCCTTAACATGCAGGTGCTAGCAGCCCTGAGTCAGCAGGGGAAGTGGAAATTTAAATAGCCTCTTGTTGGCTGGACTATATTAAAGTATCATATCTAGATGTTGTATCCATATAAAAGAATTGTTAGAAGGTGGAAAAGACAACCTGGGATTAGGTGCATGACTAGATGTGGACAGCAGTACACCCCCCTGCAAAAAGTTGCAAATACTCTTAAGTGGTGTCTGTGTCAGGATTTCTTTGCCTCCCTTGAGACACCAGACATACCTACTCCTGGGAAATAAAATTCTGGCTTCCTTAACAAACTGCATGGTCATGCTACTTTGTGCACTAAAAATTTATTCATTGAAAATAAATAAAATAAAATAAGAGTAGGGAGTCAGACATATAATAAGCAGAATAGATTTTTGTTTAATGTGGCTTTAGAGAATACCAGAATGCAAGTTTTATATAATATATGATAATATATGAGGATAACATATATTGTGGATAATATATGAGGAAACAGTCATGCTATATCTGACCTAGAAGTATACATATGACAATTTTGAATGTTTTGATGTTTGGAATCCTCCATAGGTTTCCCAAGGCTCTCAGCAACAACACAGAGCTCAAATAATGCTAAACTAAGGTTATGTTGAGACATCATAGGGATAATCCATATTGGGAGGGAACAAGGATCAAGTAAATGTTCCTGTTGTTCCCACATTTGTATTATAATATGGACTCTGTTTCGACATGCTTATTCTCTCTCTTCGTTTTTCCCATTCTTGGTGTGGGGAAACTGGTCTTTTCTCTCTCCATTCTTCACCCAATTCCCCTCTCTGTGCAGCCAGTGATTGGATGCAGACCCATCATTTAAATATTGACTTCACAGAGGCAGGAACATCAAATTCCACCCTTTGTATTTTCCTGATGTGGCATGAGAACATGTAGATGCTGCAGCCTTATGGTCCATTCATAGTGTCATAATGGCACTGTATGGATCCTGCCACAATTCTCCAATACACACTGTTCTGTTATTCTTTTCTATTCCGTGGTGTAACCACACTTGTTTAGACTATCATTGTCTCTGCAGACATGGACAAAGTAGGATAAACAGAGGTGGTTTACACCAATAATAATTACTTATCACTGACTTCATTCATTTTATAAAAGGGGGGCAAAGGAAACAGTCTCTTTGAAGATTTCAGCAATGGACTACATTTCCTAGACCTGATTCTGAGCAATTCATTCCATGCACTGTCACACTGGCACTTTTAGAATGTAAGGTAAACATGTATTTGATCAAGAATCAGAAAATGAAACCTAAAACAACACTTGAGTCCCTACTTGATAAGAGAAGGGCATAAGAACATAAAAGAAACTGGATCCAGCATTATTACAATGAATACCAATGACGTATCCATCAAAATAGGAAACTCACTGAACAAAATGTTTTAATGATCAAAATTATCAACTTCATTCTGTTTCTTCTAGAAATTCAAAATACGAGCATAAAGTAACTGATAAAACTGCAGGGGTCTTTTTGTTTTGTTTTGTTTGTATTTGACAGGGAAGTATTGAAGGCCAATGAAACTGTTTCAACTACAGTTCTTCACATTAACATGGTAGGGTAAACATTGTGGCGCAGAACCTTTGCAGGTCCTGATTGAAAAATTGGAAATTACTTCAGAAACCCATAAGTATTTGAAAAGCTATTTTCCTCTTGTCTTCAAATCTTCAGTGCCATTTGGTCTTTGGAATCGACCAGTGCTTTGCCTTAAATGAAATTGTGATTGTGATTTTCTGATGAATGCTTAGCAAGCAATCAAATGGTTTCAATCTTTTTTTATTGGAAAGACTCATATAAAACCATTTCAAAGCATAAGGAAACAAGAATAAAAATAGCCACCTAGTAATTTCAGCTGAATTCAAAACAGCTGTCTGTTTGCACACTTTTTTTTCCTTTCACCTCAATAAGGACAGCCCTCTATGAAATCAAACATAGCTTCTGACTTTCCAAATCTCATCCCCATGGATCAGGAATTAGAAACTCACTGTTGCGTGTCCTGATAGAAGCAAGGGAGATACCAGAGGCATTTCCGCACTGAATCGCGTTCGAAACCGAACGCGTTCAGGCGGAAAGCTTAAGCCAGCTTCGGGCGCTTTCCCCGTTCACACACAGACGCTCCGGAACGCGTGTAAACGCGTTCCGGAGCGTCTGGGTGCGAATGGTCAAAGCGCCCGAAGCTGGCTTAGCCGGCAAACGCCGGCCAGGGGCGCGCCGGCGGCCGCGGAGGCAGATCGACAATCAGCTGTTTGAAAAACAGCTGATTGTCAAAGCCGCGCGGCGTCGGAGGCGAGCCGGCAGGCGATCGGGAGACAGAAGCGGCGCGAACGCTTCTTCTCCCGAACGCCTGCGTGCGGCTCGTCCGCGTTGGAACGCGTGTAGAGCACTTCGAAGTGCTCTACATTTCGAACGCGGAAAAGCCAGCTGCGGACACGTCGGGACGCAAGGCGCGCGCGGCCAATGCGGATGACGTGTCCACAGCTGGCTTTTTCGCGTTCGAATCAGCCCCGTGCGAAAACGTCTCAGCTTTGAGAAGACAGAGTTTGTATTCCCAGCTGCATTGGCACAAAGACAAAATAAACTGTATTTCAGGAAATGGGGGAGCTTAAACGAACAGCTGATAACTTGCTGTGTTTTACTTTTTTAGGGTAAGCTTTTCCTTCCTTACTGAATCATGTAGAAATATAAGCTGTGGCTGCCAACACCTCAGTGCACCTGCAGACTGTTACCATGTGTGGCGACAAAAGAAACACCTGGGCAGAAAAGCTGAAAGAGGACATAGAGTTCAAACAGGTGCTATTGTCTGTAAAATGACTCGTCTTCTTACTGCTGCCTGGGAAACTTAACAGGACTGAAAAAGCATCACTGATTTATCCAGCACACAATGTCAAGGCACGGGTGAATCTTCACCTTTTGTTCAACCACATAACAGAAGCTGAAGATCTCCCTGAAAGTTTATAAAAGCCTTGTGCATTAAATGTATCATAGTCTGCAGAATGGAATTTTCTGATTTATGTATGTACTGTGTGTATGCACATATGCATGTATGTATATGTGTGTGCTTACGTGTGTATGTAAACATAAAAACAAATATCTGGCTTTGTGTGGACATCTTCTTTAGTCCTGCTTTCTAAGTCAGACCAGTTGACAGGATTGGGATCACAAGGCAATAAGGAAGGTTTAACCTCCAGTGTGAAAAATCCCATACTGGCATCCCTAAAACATGCTGTCACCCACTGAAAATCGAAGCATGGACAGAAGAATCTGTTTAGGTTCATAATGCCATTATGCCATTATCTTGGATATAGAACTCTCTTTTCTCCATGGTATGGAAGACACAGATTTTGATGGCTTTTTAATGCAAGCTATAGTTACACTAGTTTGTCAAAGTATATGATGGATACAGATACGGTATGTTTAATGCTTTACTTGCTGTTCAAATGAAGCATATTTTTAATGTACATTTTTCCACATAGAATTTTATTATTCCATTTATGCATTATCTTTATATAGGATGTGTAATAAATAAGGAATACCCTACAGACATTTTTGCATAACATTGTCTTGCTGTTACTCAGCTGATGAAATGCTGCTTCTTTTGTGTGAACCAAAGTATTATACAAAGGATAGCTGTATAATAGTGAAAGTAGAACATTTCATTCCTCATCAGGAGAGCAGCCTTGCATCTGTATATCCAAACAGCCTCCTATAAGAAAGATTTGTGATATTGTTTGATATTGCAGAATGCAAATTAAAAGGAAGTAAGGAAAATGGTTGTTTGTGCTGCACCACCTCATTTATTTATTTAAATGAATATCAAAGCCCAAATTTTCTGTGAAACATTTGGCAGAATCTCTTAATTCCCATGGCGAAAGAAGTAGAAGAATCATTTAGTCTACTTCATTCTTCATCTAGTCTTTTCCTTCATTATTTTGCACCACTTAATTAGCACAAAAGATTGCAGGAACATAATGGTCTGCTCAGTTCCTTAAGTCAAACTTCATAATATAACATCTTACAGCAAGGATAAGTGGGCAGAGTACACATTATAGATGGCATTAAAAATGACATTAAATTTGTAGGGGTGCTACAAAAGAAAATTACAGAAGTTATCAGCTAACATTGGAAGTGCTGCTAACAAAAAATTGAGTTGCAGAGCAGACCAGTAAAAATCAAACAAAAGAAATGACTGTGCATTGAAATTCAGGGTGTCTTCAGACACATGGTTAGGGATGCCCCCACAGTGAATTTGAAACCCAAAGAGCAAACAGAAAAATGTAAAAGACTATTTACTGCATCCCCAATCCTCCAATTATCCACTCTTCCACAGATGGGAAATAAATAATAACTCTTGGGGCAAGTCCTGTTTGGGCAGGTGGGGCAGAAAACTGCAGAAGCTCCTGTAGCTGGCTTCTAGAGACTGACCAATCAGGACCCAGAAATCCAGCCAGCAGTGGAAAGCACTTGTTGTTAGAGGGGGGTTGCCAGACACCAGGATATCAGCAGGAGGTAGGATTTTTGTTTTCCTGTATGAATGCTTGGGTTATTTGGTTGGATACCCATGGGGTGCATTTTGTAAAATAGCTTTTTGAAAAAAAAACCCATATGATGATTGCACTCTCCAATGCCAAAGATGCATACAAACTGTTTCAAATTCATATGACTGTCCATTGCGTTCAGATTTAACTGAAAGTCCTGCTTATGGCAGCTATGAAAGGAGCAATCTTTGCAGTGGGATCCTTTGATACCATTGCTAGGATGGGAGATGCACCTCCTGTCTCTGGAATTTTCAATTGTGAAGAGTAAAAGTTCAATAGCTTTGAAGTTTCCACCAAGCATGGTTTAGAAACTGACCACCATTTTTAAATAGTGATGGGCATAAATCTTTGTAAATAAGTTGCCTCTGCTCCTGTCATCTCTCTAGACAGCAGCAAAGAGGACAAAAATGCCCTTGGAGTAGGGATGTGCACAGACATCTGGAAATCTAAATATCCAAAAATCCTATTCAATTTCAAAAATCCAGATTTTCGAATTCAAATACAGAGTTTTGAAA
Organism: Aspidoscelis tigris stejnegeri; assembly: GCA_023333525.1. Classification (NCBI taxonomy): domain Eukaryota; kingdom Metazoa; phylum Chordata; class Lepidosauria; order Squamata; family Teiidae; genus Aspidoscelis; species Aspidoscelis tigris. The sequence goes on along the minus strand of JALMGA010000004.1, from coordinate 30,201,392 downwards.
ATCTGATACGGTTTTTTGAATGATTTGACTGAATTCGTTTCTGTATACCACATCCAAATATGTTTGTGCTTATAATATGGGATGCAAACGGGATGCAAACAAAATGCACACACAAAAAAGGATGCAAATTGATTCAAAAATCAGATACAAATGTTCCCAAAATTCATATCATTCTATTCGAATCAGATTTTCAAACATACGGGTCCAGATAATCCAAATTTGAATTAGATTTTCAAGAATCCAGATTCTCAAATTTCGATTTGAATAGAATATCCAAATATTTGAATATTCAATTCAATTCAAATTTGGAGGCAAAAAATGCATCCATGCACATCCCTACCTTGGAGTTATTAGGCAGGGTTTTTTTCCTGGTACCTCTGAGGGCAGAGTTCACAATTCAGAGGCTGGCTGCAGGCTCAGTCAGGGGGACAATGTGTGAATGCCACGATCCAGAAACTCTCACCATGTGTTTATTTATGCAATGTGGATGCAGCCTAAGTTTAAATATAAACTTATATTTATTCTTTCCTGTTTTGTCCTGTCTGCTTTTCTCTCTCCTTACTTTGCCGTTTCCCTTTTTCCCTTTGGCCTTTCCACACTGGAACATCCTGGTTTGTATTAGAAAGGGCCACTGTGGGCAAGAATTAAAAAAACCTGTCCCTTGATGGGACAGGTTGTACTTATCCCAGTTCAGAGCTGTCTGCTACACTTCTGATAGCCCATCCTATACCTCTGTGGTTCCAGTTCTGAAGGTCTGGCCTAGAATTTGAGATACCAGGAATAAAGGTTCCTGGCCTTGGAAGTTCCTGCCTATGGCCTTTTCAGCAGCTCACCAACTTCCAGCACCAATTTCAGCAGTGTTTCCTGGGGTGGTTTCCACATCCCCTCCATGGTCCAATATACCACAAGTGGTCTGTTTCTGGGCTACTTTAAAAAGTTCTGCTATTGAACCAGGTTACAGCACACTTTTGGTGTCCTGTCTCAGTCTATTGCCTAGTCCAGTGTGCATAGGCTGTTTGGGGGGGGGGGCGTGGACTCTGCTGATCTGCACCAGCATAAGGATGGCAGAGGCCTAGAAAGACAATGGTCCAGTCTACCATGCCATGTGTAAAGGGTCTCAAAAGTCTAAACTTCTCAAATCTGACCCTTGGAATTCAGGCACCTAGCAAATTTATGCCTGAAATGCAATTTGAACACAAGACACACAGTTTATTAAGACTGCTTTGACATCTGATGATAGCATACGGAATGTTCTTCAAAAAAGGAAAGGTCATGCAGTGGCTTATAGAGGCTAGTGGGCTATTTTTGCATCTCCTTTAAAGAGGCCTCCATAATCATTAGGCAACTTGCTCCCCCATTAAGATGCCATTACTTAAGGAAAACATTTATGATTAAACCAATATTCTCCTATAGTATTAACTAGTGTTGGTTAAAATCAGCATGACCACTTCTTAGGTTCAAAGCAGAACATGCAACATGACATAACAAACCCAAAATTGCATCAAGTGAGGGTTGGTCAATGATTGGATGGCTATCCTGTAGTTTTCTGGAGTTTGACCTACCATTTCCTATCAACTCCAGCCTGAATAGATGTTGTTCAAGGAGTATAGGAATTGTAATTCAAAGACATGAGGGGAACCACAGGATAGTTACCCATGTTTAAACAAAACTGAAACAAATTGAGAGTCTACTAGTACATGACAAGGGATGATCTCAAGGAAAGCCATGGTTCTTCACAGTGGTTTATTTTCATGCACTGCTGGAGCAAGACTGTTAATGCACAGAATATCTCTTTCAGCTGAAAGTATTAAAAGAAGCTCATGCTGAGATGTGGCCATGATAGAATGCTCTCTCTTACGCACACACAGACAGACACTATTGCAAGATGGTTGGGGCAGGCTGTGACTCCATATTGTAATATATAAATTCCTGCTGTTTGCTCTTGGAAAATTAGCAGCTCACTGGCTGGAATGAAATACGTGCTTCATTACACAGAACAAAAGGAAAGGGTAATTTAGCTAAGCATTTTTATGTGAGCTTGCATGAAAATTACTATGAGAAAGCTCTGTTTTAAAATACAGTTGCAATGCATTCTGGAGACAGCTGGAGGGTACTCCTAGATGACATATTCTACCAGAAAGTGTACATACAAGGCATAATTTGATTTCTTTAAAACACTTATATCCCACTTTCCCTCCATGGAAAATAAGGTTTACAGGGGCTACCCTACTGGTCACTTTCTGCATCTCTACCGATATATGTCCACCAAGTCAACACATCCTGTGAGTCTGATTTGGCCTCCATGTACTGTATTTAGTCAAGCAATTATTTTTAAGGATGTTCCAGACATTTTAAGGACGTACCACATACAATATGTGCCTTCAGCCTTTCCCTTCTTCCCTTGCACTGGAACCTACCCACTTTTGCAACATCACACCTATCTGCAAGTTAAGGAATATGAGCTGTGCATACAACATTTCCATGCAGAGAGGTTCCAGGCAGGCCAGGATTTGTCCTTTGTCTGCAGCCTTCCCACCCCTCTTGTAGCAATGACTCACTTCCATCCTCTATTCCAATTTCATGTGCCAACATTTTCTAGCATACATGTCAAGTAGCTATGCAATGAAATATTTCTACATATATATTTCTCCCATATGCAGTCATTGGATGAGCATGGAGCATTATACCAGATCACATATCAGGCTTTTACTAAGGCTGCTGGATATAGACATTGGCTGAAGATATCTTGGTATATTTTCTTTGAAAGACCCTAAGCCCTTCTCAGATTTGAACTAAATACCCTTAAATGTTGTCTGGTTCCTTTTCTTCTTCTTTACTTTCAAGTCAAAGAAATCTTACTGAATCCATTCTCTGCTCATAGGTCAGCAATCTCATTTCTTTTACTTTCAAGCCAGCAAAGATTCATTACCTAGTGTAAAAAGGATTTGCAGCCCCCTGCGTCAAGGTGCTGTTACCCTTTTGGCCACGAGAAACATCTGCCAAAAGAACCCAGAAAATATAAGGTCACAAGCGAAAGTGAATTTGGTGGTTTCATCCTTCATGCTATCTAGATGTTATTTTTTTTCCCTCCCACAAAGCTGTGCTTGACCCTGATGGGAGATCTTCATTCAAACAGATTGGAATAGAAAGTTCAATACTGGGTCACAAGTGCGACAGCAGAGTCAGTTTGTAGAAAAACTCGCAAGCGAAATTCCTCCTTTCAAGCAATTCTGAATCCATATCTGTGGCAGGCCAGATTTATGCATTTACTCATTTCAAGGGAAAGGGGGAGGGAATAGGTTGTGCACAGTGAAGTCCCACCTGGCTTTTTTGAAGGGAAACTAGCTTTTGTCACTTCATTCTGGTGCCAAATCTCTCCTTTTGCGCAATTCTTTTTTTAAAATGATGTCATTGAGAACCACTTGGGGTGGGGGTGGGGAAATGCTGCCTGAACAACCCGGTCTGCATATGGACTTGTGCTAGATTCTCTTCTAGCCCCCTGGCATTGTAATTCAGAAACACCTGGAGCACTGCATTTGCACACCACTGCTCTGGGCTCAATATTTAGCCTGCCATCACCAATCTTATCTGATCCCAGAAGCTAAGCAGGGTTGGACCCAATTAGTACTTAGATGGAAGGCTGAGCAGGAGGCTAGATTGGGAAGCAAAAACAAAAAACAAAAACATGCTGGCAAAGTCTTTCTTTTATGTTGCCAAGAAAACTGCATGAATTTGTCCATACCATTACCAGGAGTTCAGCTCAACTTATAGGCACCTTTACCTAACAATAATAATGTTTATTTATAATGCCCCTTTCACCAAAAGATGGAACAAACATATACAGTCAATGCAGACTAATGAAAGAAAAAAAATATAACTGTACCATATATCTATACTGTATATGTATTTTCTCTCTCACACACCAACACCCCCAGTACCTATATGAAGTTTGTTGAGTTGTATGTTTTGTTTGTAATTTGAAACTGTTATTTATGATGAAATTGAAACTTTCTAATGCTTTAGTTTTTAAAAAATCACTTTTGTAATGGCCATCTCAAAGGGGGCATCCCCATGCACTCTATACTCTGAATCAAATCTGAATTCAGCTCGGAGCATCCACATGCAAAGCCCCCAAACCAGGCTACATGTGGAATAAATCACCCAAATCTGCAGTAAATAAACTCCCCTTGCAAACTGCCCGGATTTTTTTTGGAGGATGCTTCCGGGTTATTAGGGGAGGAGATTGACATTCATGTCATTAGCAGGCGGGTTTAACGTCCTGTGCTTGCAGTTCCTGTCCTGTGTGTTGGGGATCGCAACTGCTGGCCATTTTTAAAGATCAAACAGCATAAAAGAACTGATTGCTCCAGTTTGACAGGCAAAGATGCAGCGATGAAGAGGGTCATCTGGCCCTTGTTGTTCCATGATCCTCTTCCTGCAACCCTTATTCCACCCCCATTCCCCGATTGCTGGCAAGCAGCTTCTAAAGTTAGAAGCGGTTTAGCAGAGAAGCGCTTCTCTAGTTCTCTAATAAACTGCCTCTAACTCCAGAAGCTGCTTGCCGGCAATTGAGGAGCAGGGGTGGAATAAAGGTTGCAGGAAGAGGCTTGTGAGACAACAAGGGCCAGATGACCCCCCCCCCCATCACTACATCTTACTGGGGCGATCAATTCTTTTATGCTTGCCTGGTGATCAGATCATAGGAAAAGAGGCTCGTTTCTGTTTGATCACTGAAGTTCTGGCTCCGTCAAGGCAATCCAAGCTCCAGTTTTGTCTTTGAAATTGCTTCCCTCCCATTCCTTTCATCCACATGGGAGGAGGAAGTGGATGTCCCCACTCAAAGCACCATTGAAGTGTTTGGAAGAGGTTTCAGTTTAAGGATGCTTTAGGGTTGTATTGGTTAAAGGGCTGGAGGCGTTCGCTCACTCTGCTGACTTGTCACTCAGAGACATATTAAACACACACAGAGTTTGTGCCCTGACCATGGACCAAAGGGCAAAATCTCCAAATCTTTTTCTTCAGTAAGTAACTAAATGAAACTAATTTTCAGAAGAAAGAGATTAATCTTAGGATATTATTAACGGGAGAAGAAAACCAGTGCAAGATAACTTAATCTTAAAATGGTTCAGGGCTTAATGAATAAGGATACTGGCATGGAAATTCAGCTGATTCTGAACAGGATCTGTTGGGAAATTAACTAGTGCCTGTAAATGTATCAATGTGGAACTGGATCATAGGATCTGGATTGAGGTGAAAATGAAGTGAAGTGCCTGGCCAGGGTGACTGGAATGGAAATTAGTTTGCTTCTCTCTGGTTATTTCTGAACTCTTTTGCAAATGTTATGCAAATTTGTATTTACAGCCCCGTGCCCTAGCCAAGGAAGGATTCCTGTGAGAATTATTATGAGTTAAAACTCTCCTGACAACAGGCTTTGAAAGTTTTATTGAGGTCATGGCTTCTAATCATTAAGGTTAAACATAACTGAGCACAACCAAGGTTTCCATTTTATACCTGGAAATAAAGTTCTATCAATCTGTGTCAATATTTCTCTGGGCGAATCAGAGCCACCATTTTTTTAGATGGAAAATTGTGGCTCATCCCTCCTTCCGGTCACTTAATTTATGGGAGAAAACACACAGAATGACAACAGGCAAGTTTTATAGTTTCACTTATAAACATGCACCCGGATCAGTTTGTTGCTTAAACTATGAAATGCAGGTCAGGGAAATAATAGGTATGTGCACAAATACTAAAAAATTTGAATATCCAATTAGAATCTGTTGAATGTTGACATTCAAACTTGAATTGGATTTTCAAAAATCCAAATTTGCACATTCAAATTCAAATCGGATTTTCAAAAATCCGATACGGATTTTTGAATAATTCAAATGTGTAGATTTGTATCTATTTTATACGAATCTGTGCGAAAATTATATGTATCTTGCGCTTAAAATAGGGATGCATACGGGATAGTACAATATACGTATCTTTAAATACAAATCTAACATTCAAATGTATAGATTTGAATAATCCGGATTCTAATCTGATTTTATGACATTTGGATCTTAAATATCCGTATCGAATTGGATTTTTTGACATTCAAATTTACTCAGATTTGAATGTCAAAAATACATTCTTGCACATCCCTAGGATATAAGGCTGACTGGATTTTGAGAACAACAATATTTGTTTTCAGAATGGGTACAAATCAGAACAGAATGCTGATGTTGTCCAGTTCCTTATTCATTTTTAAAGAGAATATAGACCTTTAGGGAAAGGTGGAGTCTTCTCTGTTTAGTCATTCATGGCACTTATGTGCAATCTTTCTTGCAAGGAGACAAATTCCATTACTCTCATTCCATGGGGCTGAGGCAGGGGGTTGTATCCATGGCCAATTGGGGATTTGAAGCAGGGATTCCAGTGTCCTTTTTCAAGGCTCTAATCACACCTAAGGTTAATCGAGCTTCAATCCAGCTTCAGTGCAAGAGAACACATCCGCAAAGTGACAAGTAGTTTTCCTCATTATCTATCCCTAAGGTAAATTTTCTGAGTTATTTAACACTGAAAAAAAACAGCCTGTATTCTCTCACTCTGAAAGTGAACTGAAGCTGGATTAAACCATTAGTGTGACCACACTGCAAATCTCTAGCCACTCTACTACACTGAAACTTTTGGCCCATTAAGCTCAGTATAACCTGTATTATGGTTCTGCAATTTCAGGCAGGAAATCCATCCCACTTTACTGAAAGATGGAATGGGGCATCCAATTTCCAGGAGATTTTAGTCCACTCAAGTGGGCAAAATTCCAGTGCAAACAGAATTCACATTGAAACAGACTTTCAGCTCCCCCCACCCATTTTTTAATTTATCCAGTTTTGTGGTCTTGCATTTGCATTTGGAAACCAGTTTCCATTAATCCCAGTGGTGAACAGGATCTGATTAAGTTGACTTTACTTTGTAATGGAGACACAGCCTGAGTCATGTCTGTGCATATAGACTGTCCACTATGCAATTACTTTGCATTTGGTACTGTTGTATAAATTTATGGCAGTAAAGAAAGTACAAACCATACATTCACGTGCTCTTTTTGCCTATCTGCTGGAAACTACAGTCTATCATAGATTTGTGCATTTACAAAAAATAAAAAGGGAACCCTTCCAAATTGTAAGAAGATAAATGTCCTACTAGAATTGAGCCATGGTCCCTCTAATTTAATAGTTTGGTCTTGCAGTAGCTAACCTGCTGCACATAGAAATCACCAGCAGGACAACATTAGCGCATGCCTTCCTCTGCTTGCAATTTCCCAGGACCTGGTCTTCGGAGACATACCACTTCTTAATCTAGAAGTGGAAATTATTGTGAAAAAGTATATATACACAGAGAAATGAAAGAGAGGGAGAGATGGGGTGAACGAAAGAGAGAGAAACTGTCCAATTTCTAAAGCCAGCAATTCAGTGTGGGATCATATACATAGCAGCATATTTCCTGTATAGTTTTCCTTCATACAACATAATTTGGTACTGCACAGTTTAGCCTTTACACTGCCAATAAAATATGGTTTCCTTTGTTTAATGTTATCCTAGAAACATGAAACAATGTGATTTAGCCTGGGCAATGGCACTGAGTTGGCCCATGGACAGAGAAGGTGCTGCAGAAGAAAAGGGCTCCTCCTCTCCAATTTGGAATTGTACATCCTCTGTGCAGGGTGAAGAAAGTGCCATAGAAGGGAGGTACCTCTACAAGCAATTGTGCCAGAAAAAGGTCTGGCATTGTTGCTCTGAGTCAACTGCTTCTGTTGAAAGTGGAAATGGAGTGGCAGCACTTGCCTTCTTGGATCTGTGAAAGTGCCCCACATTGATAAGTGGAGGTGCAACTTTATATTAGTGAGCATTTTAAATGAGTAGACTTCAGCTGTGAACAGACACAAAAGACAGACAGACAGACAGACAGACAGACTGACTGACTGACTGACTGACTGACTGACTGACTGAAAGAAAGAAAGAAAGAAAGAAAGAAAGAAAGAAAGAAAGAAAGAAAGAAAGAAAGAAAGAAAGAAAGAAAGAAAGAAAGAAAGAAAGAAAGAAAGAAAGAAAAGCATCTCTGATGGCTTTGGGATGGGATTTTTCACAGTCTACCCCTCCCCCTCTCCAGAACATTCTGTGCTAGAAAAGACGGATTAGAGAAGGCCTGGGAACACAAGGAAACATGAGACCACTCTGCCTCTCTCTGACGTGCCCCTTTTGTTATGTCTGGGCACAGCCTTGGTCTGTACTGTTCCCCTAACTTGTACTTTTCAATAAACATTAATTTCCTGCATAGCACATTGATATGGAATTATGGTCCTTTCTTTCTTCTTCTATAATTTCACAGAAGACAACAGTGGTCCATCCCCTGGAAGCAGTTAATGTTTTTAGGATATAAGAGCATCAGTTTGAGAAAGGGCAGTTTGATTCATCTGAACCAGGGAGTGTTTTATCAAATGAGTTGAACCACCCAGTTTGATTCAAAACAGTTCACTTAAACTCCCATCTGGGCTCACAAACTGTTCAGGGTTAGAAGCCCTGCAGGATTGGACCAATAGCCCATCTAGACCAGCAGCCTGTTTGGACATAGAAGCCTACAAGCAAGTCATAACTATATATCTTGCCCTGCTCATGGTTTCTCAATAAATGGCCTTTCAAGGCTTACCGTTTTCCATACCAAACTACCATTATACAAGATTTCTCAAAACAATTCTACCCTGTCAATGATTCTCAAGTTAAATATTACAGGTAATAATGCATTACTATTATCATAATTAACTCTCCAATGTTTAGCACTTTAAATTTCCACTTATTTTAATTGCAGAATCATATTCAAACTTTCTCCTCTCTGGTTGGGAGGAATTTTGAATTCTCTGGCAAAAGGTATATCCATCCTTTTATTTTTCAAGTCAGCGCAAGCAGCATCTTTAATGTCTCTTTTTGTCTCCCAGTAGACAGATATTTATTTCATGCTGTTTCTGCAGATTTAAGAAAGTTCTATAAAGTCAAATTATTGTAGAGTTTCGGAATAATTATTTTTTTCAAAAATTATCCTATGGAAATCTTTTGAAGGTATTTCCTCCTCCCCTTCTAATTCAATGTCTTCGTGACTTTGGATGTTCACTGCACATCTCATTCATCATAGACTCTAAAAAGAAAAGAGAATAGGTTGAGATGCTGGATTTTGTAATGGGGAAAAAAGTTTATAGAATCTGCATTTAATCAAAACATGCAAAACAGTCTTCCAGATACTGTCTGGCAACAAATTTAGGATTTGCAGAGTTGAAATATTCATTCGTTTGGCTATAAATATTATAGTGATGAAAGACAGCCCTAACCCTTTCTTCCCACCATTTCATGGCTGATAGGAGAATTAAGTTTTATGTGTTTGCTCAGGAACCCATTAGGTTTGACCTTTGCAGTAAGATTACAAAAGCAACTGATAAATTGCTATGTATCACATTAAAGGTGGGCTTCTATTGAGGTCTGATTATAGTTTGGAAGGAATATCTGCTGTTTCTTCCCTTTTCCTTTGCTGATTTTAAACTGTGGCTGCCATTAAATCCACTTGGTGTGGCTTTGTTATAACCTCTGGCAGTATACAACAGTGGCAGGTGCATTCTTGGCATAAGTAGAAGATGTGCTGTATTATGTGAAAGCTGTCCCCTCCCCTGAGTCTTTCATGATGCATGAACTGCATTTTCCAGTGGATGCCCCTGGGCTACATCCATAGTTGCACTAGCCTTCTTCTTGCTATGTCCTACCTGTATCCCATAGCTACACAGAGTTGTCATTTCTTCCATTTCTAGTTCTAAATCACTTGACTTGAACCATCAAGTAATCAATGCTTTGTATGGTAGAAGCAACGTTAATCTTGATAAACTAATGAAAAGACTTTGAAAATCTTTCTGAAAAAGCAAATGAAGCTAGCCAATAATTACTACCAGGATGATTTTCTCATAGTACTCACTACAATTTTCTTTCCAATACAGTTGTTAAAGTCCTAGGAAGCCTGCCCTATTTTCTGTAGGGTAACCCTACTGCTGGTTAGATGTCATGCTCAAATGGAGCATGAGTCTCTCTCTCTCTCTCTTTTCCCCTCTCTCTGTGTGTAAAAACGGGCAGTGGACAGATTTTGATTTCCTAGCTGCTGGCTCATTCCCCACTCTGCAAGCTGATTAGTTCTTTCTTGCACTTCTGTGTCTTAGCTGTCAACACCAGAAGACTGCATCCCCGCCAACAGTATTTTTAACAAATGTGCAAAGATGAAACCATTGCAGCAAAGCCAAGACACTGAAGATTACCTTTGTGCAAGTGTGAGATGGATGACGGGGTGGGTGGGTTTCAGGGGAAGCGAGGGAGCAATTTGGTAATTTCAGAAAGGATGGTACCACTTTACCCTGTTAACTGTACCGTCACTTGAATAATGACAAGCTGACTTTGGCTTCCCTTCTCTCTTTCCACCAATTATTGAATGTATCGCTTTCAATATTTTTTGCCCCTTGGGAGAAGGAGTATGTCAGACATCACGGAATATTGAAGGAAGTCTACAGCAATTTCTAAAAGGAGCTTGTTTATGCACAATATACAAAAGGAGGCTTTCCTGTTCTGGGCAGAATCAGGCAGCCAGAAATATAGACATTATGAGTCAGTGTTCTATTTGAAATAGGGATGTGCACGAATATTCGTAGGCATTCAAAATTCGATTAAATGTGCCGAATTTCGACATTCAAACTCAAGCAGAATGTCTCTAAATTCAAATGTAAACATTTGAATCAAATTTTGAATTTCAGATCTATTTGTTCGAATTATGTGGACATTCGTATGTGTATGGGTTCGTACATGATGCGTACTTCTACGGATCCATACGGGATGAAAATGGGTTGCATATGGGATAACTACAGGATGCATACAGATGTGTACAGATGCGTATGGATGTGTACAGATGTGGGGGAGATCTGTAGGGGCACGTACAAATGTTGTCGACATTTGTATGTGCAGATTCGAATCAAAGAATTGAATGAATAGATTTGAATTTGGTAAAAACAAATCAATCTTGTTAAATTCACATTTAACAGATTTGAATTAAATCCAATTTTGGGTTATTCGATGCGATTTGAATAGAATGTCAAAAAAACATTCGTGCACATCCCTAATTTGAAATGTTTAGATGTTCCTCTGTTAAAATGAGCCCAGCAAACAAGCTGGAAATGTAAAAGTCTTCATGGAAACTTTAAAGCCAGATTCTAAAGCTGTGGGGCTGAGGCTGTGATCAGACATAGCAAATGGACACATTTCTGAGGTGGCTTTGAGGTGAGATTATTCACCAACCAGTCTGCCCCTCCCCCCTTCTACCGAACATTCTGTGCTAGAAAAGGTGGATTAGAGAAGGGCCACACACACTCTCTCTCTCAGGCACCTCTTTTGTTAGGTCTTAACACAACTTTATTTTGTGTTTTCTGTTATCAAGTAAAACTTCTTTATACTGGACAGGATCCTTCATTCTGAGAATTAATAATTCATCCTTAGATATTGTTTTATTTTAAGATATGTTAGCGTGTACTACATTCCCATAATCTAGAGGAACATCTTCTTCCATATTGACCTGCCCATGCCCTAAGATCTGAAGGGGAGGCCATCCTGGTTGTACCACAACTCACAGCAAAATAAAAGGGTAGGCACCCATGATTCTAATGATCCGAAAGTACAGATACATGTGTATTACATACATATCTGTATGAATCTCATATGTATCTGTACACATTTGCACTTATAATATGGGGGGAAACGGGATGCATACGGGATAAAATGGGATGCATACAAAATGAGTACAGATACGTATAATACATACGAATGGTGTCAACATTCATATCTTCAGATTTGAATCTAACATTCAAACGAATAGATTTGAAAGCATTCGATTCAAATTGGATTTTGTTGCATTCAGATTGTAAACATTTGATTTGACCCAAATTCGAATGCAAAAAAAACTCATGCACATCCCTCGTGCACTCACAGAAATGATGCCAGTAGTGCCCGTCTTCCAATGTTTCATGAAAGGTCACTAGGCTTCTGAATGGGCCATTTCTGCTGCCTCTACCAGTCTGCATGGTGACAGCAAGGGATCCAGCCTCACCCACACATAGATTACTTTCCAGCAGTTTCCAGACCAGTGTCCCACCTATCATTAGTTCTATTTGAACAGCAGTCACAACTGAATTTCTTTACTTCCTCATACTTTGGTCTAGTGGTTACGGAGCCAGACTCTTATCTGGGAATACCAGGTTTGATTCTGCCCTCCTCCACAAAGCCAGCTGGGTGACCTTGGACAAGTCACAGTTTTCTTCTGAGCTCTCATAGCCACACCCACCTTACAGGGAATCTGTTGTGGGGAGAAGAACAGAAGGTTTGTTAACTGCTTTGAGTCCCCTTAAATGGATGAGGAAAGCAGGGTAGAAAATCCAACTCTTCTCCTTCTTTGATGTTGAAATCATTCAGCCCTTCAGTGAGAGATATGTAAAGCATGGAGCAGAGGCTCTGAGATTATTGACAATAGGGATGTGCATGGATATCCAAAAATTCAAACATCTGTCAAATATCAACATTCCAATTTGAATTGGATTTTCAAAAATCCAGATTTAAACATTTGATCGAATTTTGAATTTTCAAAAATCCAATACAGATTTTTGAATAATTCAACTGAATAGATCCACTTATATCACATCCAAATATCGTGTTTATTTGCGCTTTTAATTAGGAGTGAAAATGGGGTGCACATGAGATGAAAACGGGATGAAAACAGGATACACACAAATTCGAAGATTTGATACGAATGTTGCCGACATTCGTATTTTCGAGTTTGAATAGGATTTCCAAGTGTGTGGATTCGGATAATCCAGATTCAAATTGGATTTTCAAAAATCTGGATTTTTGAAATTCGAATCAAATTGAATATTTGAATATTCGAATTGACTCGAATTCAAATGCAAGAAATGCATTCGTGCACACCCCTGATCGACAGTGAAAGAGCAGCCTTGCTTCTCTATCTAGTCAGTACTTGGGAATATCCCTCTAATATCAGCCATTTTCCTTATGGATATCTTGCATTTAGGAGAATGGAAAGAAAATCCAATAGATGAAACTGATTTAAGCAGAGTATATTATGACATAGTCCGATTACTTTTAGTCAAAAAAACCGCTTCAAAAATATCCTCAATGTTTATTTTTGGTGGACTGATGGTGTCAGAAGCCTATGGCTGAGTCAGTCTACTTAAAGTTAAAGGTTGTGGACAGAGCAATAACTGCAGCTTGACCATATTAAGGTGTAAAGGTAAACATGTGGAATTGGTTGAGAGGTGAAGAATAACATCAATTGCCACACTGGCCAAAAATGAACTTAAGGAAAGCAGCTGGAGCTCATATTAAAATATGATTAAAAATCTATGTGTGCTGTGCCCACATCCAGCAATAACTAGATAATCAAAGCAATAAATAAACAATGGGGGGAAATGCCAAACAGTTTTGAATGCTTAAAGCTACATTAGACAACATAGCAGGGCAAAAATGCCCTCTTTGGCAATATGTACCAATGACAGAGAAATAAAAATGATCTAATTACTTTCACTAATTCCCTATCTTTGTAAAGCACTTTGGTCTACAAGCTGCTCTGGAGTATTATTCATTCACACTGTTTAATGGTTGCAAAACTATCTCAGCACTGTGCAAACTCATGAAATAAAACTGGTTTATGCCATCTTTCAGATTAAAGGATAAGACTTCCCAGCCTTTGCTAAAACATTTGTATGATTAATCTAGTATTAACTATCATTTCTGAAAAGGTATTGTGACTGCACAACAAAACGCATTAAATGCTTATCATGACTGAGAATTACATATTTTAATATAATTAAATATTGGAGAAAATATTTTGCATTCATCACACACAATGAAACTAAGTAATTCAATCACATTTTATAATGAATTCAGATAGCTAAGACTCCAGATGTAAAAGTATTTAGCTCTGTTGTCTTAATAGCAACATTCAAAGGTTGGGAGGCCAACTCTGAGAGACATGCTAAATCAGCCACCATTTGATGTGGGTTATCAAATAGATAGAATAACAGTTAAAAATAAAACTCTAACAATTGAAGGAAACATTATGGGAGTTCTAAGATGTGAGTAAAATTGTGATTCTGCTGTTCTTCATATTGTCTGCCTTGGTAAATGTATCACAAGCATATAATCTGCATTTCCTCCAATGTGCTCAGAGACGTGGACTTTCTTCCCCATTTATCCTACCAAGCCTTCTGTGAGGTAAATTAGCATGAAAAACCATGATCATTAGTCACACCTTCCTTTTAAGCCTTCTTCAGTACATCTTCAGGTCTGACTGTTCAAACCTTTTCATTTCTATATGTTTTATTTGTGGACTTTCCACTTAGGAAAGCCCAAATGGGAGGGTTGAAAGTCCACAATTAGCAGTCAAACCTGAAGATGGACTGAAGATGGGTTAAAGAGGTGTGAGCACTGCCAATGATTGCATCAAAGGCTGCATCCCAGTGTCACTTACTTATTCCATTATTCTGGAATAAAGCACTTCTGGGAGAGTTTTATTCTGGAATATCCAAATATAACAGAATAAATTAGTGACATCTGGAAGCAAGCAAGGTCATCCAGTGAACATCACAGTTGAGCAGGGGCTTGCATCCTAATCTCCCACTATCCAGTTAAGCAATTTTAGACTGGTTTTCCAACTCCAGTTCTCTCAAAAAAAAAAAAAACCCACAGAAGATAAACTATAGTGCGTTTATGGCACTTTGAATGCATGGTGAAGGTGCAGGGTCTGCAGAACATATAATGTGCACGAAGAGTGAAGTGTCTGCACAGATGCCACGTTCTTCCCTTGCTAAGGGTCATAATCGTGTGTTAACAGCAAAGAGTCATGAGAGTTTGGTCTAGTGGTTAGGGAGCCAGACTCTTAACTGGGAATACCGGGTTCGATTCCGCCCTCCCCCATGAAGCCAGCTGGGTGACCTTGGGCTAGTCACTGCTCTCTTCTGAGTTCTTAGAGCCCCACCTATCTCACAGGGGAGTCTGTTGTGGGGAGAAGAACAGAAGCTTTGTCAGCCACTTTGAGTCCCCTTAAATGGGTGAGAAAAGTGGGGTAGAAAAGCCAAATCTTCTTCTTCTTCTCTTACACGGTCACCATTCAAGGGAACTTTCTAGTCCTCTCAGCACTTTCAAGCCCTGTCTTCAAAACCTCCTCACCTTCAGATTCAAAACTAGGAACCCCAGTTTCACTTCTAGGGTTAGGGGAAGTTGTCCTCCTCTCCTTCTCACCTATCACACTTTGGATAAGCAGGGGAGCCTTCTGACTATCTCCATCTATAGATTGGATATGTGGAGAAGATTTCCTCCCTCCTGCAGCAGCACTGACTGAAATCTTGAAGCTGGAGGGTGGAGGCTACTTCTCCAAAGAGGTGGCCTCTACCATCCAATCTCAAAATTACAGCTGATCTTGCAGCCTCCCCCACTTGCCCAATAGAAGGGCAGGGATTTCCTTGCTCCATTCGATTAGCAGGAGCATTCAGCAGCATGAGGAAACCATGCTGTGGTTTTAAGAGAAGCAATGGCTTCTCCTAACACGGCAGGGGGAATATGCCTCCATAGCCCTATCTCTTCCTGTGCAGATCCTGCCTGTTTAGATAAGTCTTTTGACTTTGGTTTTTCTTTAACAAGAAGAGGTAACATCATTTCTCTTAAAAAATAACAAGTAAGTAGATAAGGTTGGTCTAGAGTTTTGCTCCCATATTATGCTCAGCAGATAGGGTCTGAATGACTTTGGCCATCAGCTGTCAATTAATCTAAACTTGGATTCTGGTGGTTAATAAAAATAATAATAATATCTTAGTGGGCACTTGAAAAGCATTGGCATCAACAAAATATCCGTCTACCAGCTACAGAAAGCCACTTTGCTGGAATCTACTCGTATCATTTGTTGATACTCAGTCCTAGGTGCTTGGGAAGGGCCCGACTAATGATAACAATGACCAAAAACAGCATAAATATCTTGTTTTCTGTGTTCTACTGTTGTTTTATGTCAATAATGATGATGATGATGATGATGAGCGATACAAAAATACAAAAAACAAGTCTTAAATACAAAACATAATAAAACAGCCTTAATACTTAATCATTTAAAATATATACAAAAGGAATGCAAACATATTAGGGTTTAAAATCTATTATTTTTTTGTAGTAGGAATTTTAGGAAAACAGTAAAGGTGGGGTGAGTAAGGCAGTGAAGTTGCTACAACGAAGGGCGCGTCTTCATGGCATGTGTTATTTCAGTTTAAAGAATTCGAAATAAAAGAAACGGAACAAAGCTGTCCAGACGACTTGCAAGTTGATCCGGTTCCGATGGCAGCCTTAACGCGGGATCAATACTCGGAGTCCACACGGCAGCATTGTCCTCCTGCCCATTGCCCACACTCTCTCCTGTGATTGGTTTTCCCTGCCAGGATCCCACCCTCCCTTCTCTTTGCGTCATGCTCGCCGGGGATTCCACCCTCCCCCTTCCCAGCAGCAGCAGCAGCAGCAGCATCCATCCATCCACCCATCCATCCATCCATCCTGGCGCTGCGGCGCGGGCGGCTTCGCCCTGGGGCTCCTCGTTGCCCAGTGGCAGAGCCGCTCCGCCGCTGCTGCCGCGTTCTCGGCGCCTTTTGCCCGGCCTGCCAGAGCGCGCTCGCAGCCCGGGCCACCCCTGCCTCCCCCCCCGGCGGCTCCGGCGCCCACCGCGCCATCCATCCATCCATCCATCCATCCATCCATCCATCCATCCATTCATCCAGGCGCTGCGGCGCTGCGGCGCTGCGGCGCTAGCGGCTTCTCCCTGGGGCTCCCCCGCCGATTTCCCCCCGCTTTGCCGCCACTTTGCCCCGCAGAGGAGGAGAGCCAAGGGGTGGACAAGAGGGCGAAGGGGGCTCCTCGCTTGCTCTTCCCCCCCCCCCCCGTGGCCGGGAGGGAACTCCGAGAGTGGGGAAAGTTCCCCGGGGACTCCCCTTTCCTTTCATTTTGAAAGTTCAGAACTGCGGAAAAGTGAAACTTCGACTTGCTACAGTATCTTTGGAGGTAGTGGGTGGATTCTTTCAATAAAATCATTTGAAAGCAAGCTATTGGGGAAGGGAATCCTAAACATGATGTGCCTACAATACGGAGAGCCCATTGGTTACAGATCTCTGCTGAGCTCTCACAGCCCCACCCACCTCACAGGGTGTCTGTTGTGCGGAGAAAAACAGAAAGTTTGTCAGCTGCTTTGAGTCCCCTTCAATAAATGAGAAAAGCAGGGTAGAAAAGCCAACTCTTCTTCCCCCATGAAACCAGATGGGTAACCTTGGGCTAGTCACAGTTCCCTTCTGAGCTCTCACTGGGTGTTCTGTTGTGGGGAGAAGAACAGAAGGTTTGTCAGCTGCTTTGAGTCCCCTTCAATAAGTGAGAAAAGCAGGGTAGAAAAGCCAACTCTTCTTCCCCCATGAAACCAGATGAGTAACCTTGGGCTAGTCACAGTTCCCTTCTGAGCTCTCACTGGGTGTTCTGTTGTGGGGAGAAGAACAGAAGGTTTGTCAGCTGCTTTGAGTCCCCTTCAATAAGTGAGAAAAGCAGGGTAGAAAAGCCAACTCTTCTTCCTCCATGAAACCAGATGAGTAACCTTGGGCTAGTCACAGTTCCCTTCTGAGCTCTCACTGGGTGTTCTGTTGTGGGGAGAAGAACAGAAGGTTTGTCAGCTGCTTTGAGTCCCCTTCAATAAGTGAGAAAAGCAGGGTAGAAAAGCCAACTCTTCTTCCTCCATGAAACCAGATGAGTAACCTTGGGCTAGTCACAGTTCCCTTCTGAGCTCTCACTGGGTGTTCTGTTGTGGGGAGAAGAACAGAAGGTTTGTCAGCTGCTTTGAGTCCCCTTCAATAAGTGAGAAAAGCAGGGTAGAAAAGCCAACTCTTCTTCCCCCATGAAACCAGATGGGTAACCTTGGGCTAGTCACAGTTCCCTTCTGAGCTCTCACTGGGTGTTCTGTTGTGGGGAGAAGAACAGAAGGTTTGTCAGCTGCTTTGAGTCCCCTTCAATAAGTGAGAAAAGCAGGGTAGAAAAGCCAACTCTTCTTCCCCCATGAAACCAGATGGGTAACCTTGGGCTAGTCACAGTTCCCTTCTGAGCTCTCACTGGGTGTTCTGTTGTGGGGAGAAGAACAGAAGGTTTGTCAGCTGCTTTGAGTCCCCTTCAATAAGTGAGAAAAGCAGGGTAGAAAAGCCAACTCTTCTTCCTCCATGAAACCAGATGAGTAACCTTGGGCTAGTCACAGTTCCCTTCTGAGCTCTCACTGGGTGTTCTGTTGTGGGGAGAAGAACAGAAGGTTTGTCAGCTGCTTTGAGTCCCCTTCAATAAGTGAGAAAAGCAGGGTAGAAAAGCCAACTCTTCTTCCTCCATGAAACCAGATGAGTAACCTTGGGCTAGTCACAGTTCCCTTCTGAGCTCTCACTGGGTGTTCTGTTGTGGGGAGAAGAACAGAAGGTTTGTCAGCTGCTTTGAGTCCCCTTCAATAAGTGAGAAAAGCAGGGTAGAAAAGCCAACTCTTCTTCCCCCATGAAACCAGATGGGTAACCTTGGGCTAGTCACAGTTCCCTTCTGAGCTCTCACTGGGTGTTCTGTTGTGGGGAGAAGAACAGAAGGTTTGTCAGCTGCTTTGAGTCCCCTTCAATAAGTGAGAAAAGCAGGGTAGAAAAGCCAACTCTTCTTCCCCCATGAAACCAGATGAGTAACCTTGGGCTAGTCACAGTTCCCTTCTGAGCTCTCACTGGGTGTTCTGTTGTGGGGAGAAGAACAGAAGGTTTGTCAGCTGCTTTGAGTCCCCTTCAATAAATGAGAAAAGCAGGGTAGAAAAGCCAACTCTTCTTCCCCCATGAAACCAGATGGGTAACCTTGGGCTAGTCACAGTTCCCTTCTGAGCTCTCACTGGGTGTTCTGTTGTGGGGAGAAGAACAGAAGGTTTGTCAGCTGCTTTGAGTCCCCTTCAATAAGTGAGAAAAGCAGGGTAGAAAAGCCAACTCTTCTTCCCCCATGAAACCAGATGGGTAACCTTGGGCTAGTCACAGTTCCCTTCTGAGCTCTCACTGGGTGTTCTGTTGTGGGGAGAAGAACAGAAGGTTTGTCAGCTGCTTTGAGTCCCCTTCAATAAGTGAGAAAAGCAGGGTAGAAAAGCCAACTCTTCTTCCTCCATGAAACCAGATGAGTAACCTTGGGCTAGTCACAGCTCCCTTCTGAACTCTCACAGCCGCCCCCCACCTCACAGGGACCGAAGCTGGATTAAAACCTTGGCTTGTGGTCACACCTAAGGTTTAATCTAGCTTCACTCCACCTTCAGAGTGAGAGAACACATCAGCAAAGTGACCAGTAGTTTTCTTTCCACATTATCTAGTCTAAAGGTGGATTTTCTGAGTTATTAACCCTGAAAGAAAACCAGCTTGTCAGTTTGCTGGTGTATTCTCTCACTCTGAAAGTGAACTGAAACTGGATTAAACCTTAGGTGTGACCACAGGCAAAGTAGCCTAGAGGGGGCTAAAAGCGGTTGACATTCTGTTTTCACCCTTCAAGGGACTAAGTGGCTGACAAGCCTTCTCACCATTAAGGGGGCTGAAAGTGACTGTTCCAAACCTTCAAAGGTCTGAAATTGCGCAAAATTGCAACATTGTTTTAAAGGTGTGAAGTGCTTAGATTGATACAGTGTTTCAGCTTTAAGGACTGGAGGTTTATAGTGGGTGTTTGAGGGTGGATTTTTTCAATGAAGGAAACCCTAAACATGACGTGCTTCTAATACGTTCAGCCATTGGTTACAGTGCGATTGGGGGGGCGGGACAGCCTTAACACTGAATCTCATCCCGGAACGATACTGTCCACACAGTTAAAAAGGAAACACGTATCGACGCCCGATCCGGAGTGAGACCTGTTGAGATCAGGATTTATTTCAAATCGGGATAACGTCCTTTAACACGGAAATACCGTGTTAATCCGAAGTGCCGTCTGAACTGCGCGAGCTCAAAACGTTTTGAATTCGAGATAACTATGCCGTGAAGACACGGCCGAAATGTTCTTTTTCAGAAACAATCAAGAAGTAAAAGAGTTCTGTCTTTCTATTTGTCTGTTTAGCCCACAGAAGTGATCTGGAAGATGATGATGATGATGATTTTATCATCATCATCATCATCATCATCATTATTATTATGTAAAAGCAGCAGTTACACACAGCAAACAAGATCACTATGCTGGATTTCGTATTATATCACTAGTCGGGCATTCCCAAGCACCTAGGACTGCGTGATGTAGCGGTGAATTATGCGAGCAGACCCCAGTAAAGTGCCTTTTTCTAGTTGGCAGATGGATATTTTGTCAATGCCAATGGTTTTTAGGTGCCCGCTGAGATCTTTTGGCACCGCGCCCAGTGTGCCGAGGATGACTGGGACCACTTTCACTGGTTTTCGCCAGAGTCGCTGAAGTTCAATTCTCAGGTCTTCGTATTTATTATTATTATTATTATTATTATTATTATTATTATTATTATTATTATTATTATTATTATTATTATTATTATTATTATTATTATTATTATTATTATTATTATGTTGTTGTTGTTGTTGTTGTTGTTGTTGTTGTTGTTGTTGTTGTTGTTGTTGTTTCCAAGACTAAATATGCTAACTGCTAATTACCTATTCCTGAATTGTTTCTTTACTAATGTATTGATTTTAGCTTGAGAATCTAATTCATGAACTCTTAGGCAATTTACATTAGTTAGCTGTAAACCAATAACATGTGAATGAATTTTTTAGAAGTGAGTCACTATTAGCTGCTGGAGGATCAATTCAGAGCAGAACATAGTATAAAATTTCTTGGAAAGAAAGCTTTCTCATAAAGATGTCAAGCATCTCTCATTTGAAAGCAGAAAACTAAAGAAGGAAAAGAAAAGAAAAAATATCTATGCAACTCTGCTATTTCCCGCTCTGTGTCCTGATGTTCCATATATCCTTTCCCTGCTGTTCTAGTGACTCACAGACTGCATATAATTTATATTATATTTATGCTGCTCACATTCTTTCCTTAATGAGGACCCCCCCCCCCAAAAAAAATGCTGCAGTTTTGTGTTGATCCACATTTTCCCTTTGTCTTCCTCTATGCAGAGTAATCTGTAAAACGGGAAGACTGCTGCACTGGTTGTTCCTTTGTCAGTGCTGCATGAAGGCTATAAAATAGCAAGCAGTAAACAAGACTTGTTAAATACTCACTGTCTTGAAAAATACAATGTAGCATCTCATTATATATTGGTTAGAATAGATTCTGGCAAGGGGAAAAACAAAGCTGTTCAAAGGCCAAGAATCTGCATACCTAGAAAGCTATCCCTTTCCAGAAAGGTCATAATATAATCTCAAAGGTAACTGTCAAGGTAGACCAAACCATTAAAGTTATATATGACACATAATACTGTATGCTATTGATAGGGAAATGTCATCAGCATCTTTGAGTTATGCAACTGGAAAACAGCAAAATCTGACATTTTAAAAAGCACATAAAAAAAACAATTAGCTCACCATTCTTGCTGTTTGCCTTGTTCTACCCTTAAAGAGAGAATAATGCTCCCCATGATGCTTTTACAAATTACCTGTTTGAGATTTTAGAGCATAAGAGGAGCCCTGCTAGATCAGGTCACAGACCATTCTAGGCCAAGCATCCTCAAAAAGACAAAAGCATAGCCTTCACCTGCTCTCGAATCCCTGCAAATGACCTTTAGAGGCATCTTGCCTGTCTCTCCAACCTGGAAGCTGTGCCTTGCTATTTCCCCCTGATGTACAGCAGGAATTCAAAGTCTGACCATCCTCTAAATACCTCTAACCTAGGCAATGTTCACATGACACGACTGTGAACCATGAATGTGTCATGTGCATGCGAAGTCTGCTCATCTCTGTGCATTCATGGCAGAGTACAGAGTCTGCATGACCCTGCCATAATCCAGCAGGTACTCACTAGAGTATTGTAGCAGCAGAGCTGTAGGAAGAACACTGACAGTGCTTCTTACCACTGTTCCAGTGCTGCTGCCACCACCACCACTCATGTGTTACCACCCTAGGTCACATCTCTGATGGACTCTTCCAGGCCTGTTTCCTTGAACATAGGACATACTCCCCTTCCAGGGCCATTTCCTCTGTTCAGTGAAACTATCTGGGCTGCAAACATTACAGAAGGGAGCAAACGTTCCTGAGCTGTGATGTTTCTGCAGCCAGAAGTGACCGCAGATGTGCAGACAACACTGCCACCATTTTAAGAAGAGTGGTATAATGATAGTACCCTCAGATGAAGTGAATGCATTGTTTTGCATCCTGATAATTACATGAAGGGTTAGATCATGTGGAAAGAAAATCTCACATCTGTAACAACACTTTGCTGCTCCAAAAATGTTAAAACCTAGAGTATCAATCTAAAGTAGAGACAACTAGTAGTAGTTCCAGATATGCTTTATACTGATAGATTGGTTAGTTGTTGAATGAATGCATGCATGCAGTCTGGAGACAGCCTTCCTCGGGATACTTTTTCTTTGCCATTCCTTCACCACCTACAGTTTTTGGAAGTGAAGTGATTGCCCCTGAATGAAGGTAGGATGGCAGTGCAGGACAGGGGACACTTCACTTGCATGCCTGCTTTTGTCGCCCCCCCCCCCCAAGGCATGTTTTGTTCCATAGTGGATGGATGAGTCACAGTTTAGCCCTCCCTGGAATCTTTCAATCAGCCTCAATTGTCCAGTAACCCAAAGCTTCAGGTTGTTGCTGGATGGCTTGAGGTTAGTGTTACCAGGTAGCTTGATAAGCTTCAAAAGAGGAAGTTCTATCACAGGCTACAAGCTCTGGTTGCTGTATGATTTCAGAAAGGCATGCATGTGGGACAGTATGCCTCTAAATGCCACCTGCTGAGCTTCTACGTCGGGGTGTCTGTATGCAACTGGTTGTCTCTGTGAGAACAGACCACTAGTTTGTATGAGCCACAGGTCCATTGCAGAAGGGTATCTCTAATGTTCTTATGAGTTTCTCATGTGTGAAGTGCCCAAGGATGATGTTGGAGTGTGTACTTCTTTTGAATAAATGTACCTGCAATTATCTGCTTTTCTGTCTACCTTCAATTCCTGATCTTCTCTCCTTTTTTATGAATGAATGGGTAATGTTCAAAGAGAAGGAATGCTCCCCAAATCTGACCAATGTTCAGATTTATCTATTTTTGCCAAATTCAACCAAATTTCAAATACCACATTTTAGGATTTAGCCAAAAGAGAATTTAGAAGAAATTGTCAAGGTAGCATAGCATAATGATTATTTATTGATTTAAGAATTTATTAAATATGGCTCAATATTGCATTACTGAGGAGTTTGGAGCAGGGGTCACACAGGCATGCAGAAACAGCCAGTGGTCAGGTTGGACTAAAGAATTTGCAGCCACTTCGGGAACTGATGTTGGAGAAATTTTGAAGAATCAATCCTTGTAAATTTAAATGTGCATTGTCCTGATTATCACCTCTTAGATCAATTCAGTGTTTTGACTATCAGTTTTCAGTGCACGTGTTTATTTAATACACTGCTTTACTGATGTATACGTAAGATGTCACAGTTCTCTGAGTGTTCTGATAACAGTTCTTGGTGTGCATAGATACACACATACCTATATTTATATCTTTATCTGTAACTACATCTCAGAAAGTATTTTGAAAAATGTAAGATGGGATAAAAAGTCTGCCTTTGACCTCCTCAAACATCATTTTGATTTTAAAAAAAACATGGATTGAAACAATTTGGGGGGAGATCCAAATAAGTTTCTGAGTAGACCTTCACCCTTTCCCTTTGTGGTACCAGTCTATGGACTGTGACACCTCTGATTGACTCTGTTATGAGGAGCTTCCCTTCCACATGCAGTGGTTCCTTTAGTGTGCACAAGAGTGCGGAAGGAATGCTCCTAGCATGCTTGGTGGTCCAGGAAACAGAGCATCGGTGGCTAATATGTGGCACCCAGTGTTGCTAAAGTACTTTGACCATCAGTCTCAACTGGCATGGCAGGTGGAGAAGAGTGTATGCACTTCTTTTGTATAAAAGTATCTGCATTTATCTGCTTTTCTGTCTGCCCACAATTCCTGACCTTTTCTCCTATTTTATGAATGAATGGGCAGTGTTCAAATAGAAAGGATGCCCCCCAAATTTGAGAGATGTTGTAGTTCATCAAGATCTTGGAGACCCCTTAGTTTATAGGGCTTATTATGTTGTAGTAGCTGGACTGAATTTGGACTTGTTCTTTTTCCCACTTCCTGTAGAATAACTAGCATGTAATAGTACTGACTTTGTCAACAATGAAGAAAAGTGTATAAAAAGAGAAGGCTAAGTATAAGAATCAAGTAATTCCAGGATATGTAAAGCCAATGCATGCTCTTTATGATTAATATTTGATAGATTTCAAGGTGAAAAGCTGGATGGAGAAATGGCAGTGGGAGATAAAGGAAGCAATATACTTAAGAAGCTATACACAGTAGCTGTGTTGAGAATTAACTGGAATGTTTCTTCCTTAATTGATAGACCAGTGTAACATGAAGATGAACTAATGGAGGTATCCTAGCAACTGTATTTTCATAACAACATCCAAGGCCTGCAAGATTACAGTGAATTTCAGCTGTGTTTGATTAATGTAAGAAGGCAAGGGCAGATTATTTTTGCTAATAAAAATAGCAGGGAGTAAATCTGAAATGCAGAAATTGGATAGTGCTTTTAAATGGAATAGTAAATCTGTTTAAAATTGTGAAATTCATTTCAAAAAAGTTTTTGTCTCTGTCTTCTTATAAAAAAGGGTGTTAGTCTCTTCTGGATTAGAGAGGGGTCACGATTGGAAGAGGTAATAGAAGTCAAGACACCGTTAAGACTGCAGTTGTATGAAAATCTACTTGAAAACTTTGCTGAATATAGTTGACCTTGGATGACCAATTAAACAAAAGGGTGGAGTGATAAGGGATAGCTGGTTAACTTTAGGAAAGGTTTAGAAAAAATCACAGAGGACAAGTATATCAATGGCTACTATAACTGATACCTAGGCACTGTTCCAGGTTGAAGAGACAGGCCAGATATCTCTAAGGGCCCTCTACAAGGAGATGAGAGCAGGTGAAAGTTTTGCCTTTGTCCTCTGCTTGAGAATGCCGAGAAGTAACTGATGGGCCACTGTGTGAGACAGGATGCTGGACTAGTTGGACTATGTCCTGGTCCACCAGGGTTTGCCTTATGTTCCTCAGTGAAGAGTCCCACATTGATTTGCATGATACGTCTGATGCAGCATCTTTAGTTCTATTTCCTATTGGAACTGGAAAAGAGGAAGGGAAGTTGATCAAAAATGCTACCTTAGTGCTCAAATAACTATTTTGAAATATTGGAAGTATCTAGAGAATGCAACAAAACAAGCCTGGTACCAGTCACTTGGAAAATTAATGCTTTTAGAAAATGTACATACAAAAAAAGTACATGCTAAGACAAGGAAACAAGGGGCTCGTTCCCATGGGTTCTGTTTATTGCGGTGCTGATTCGAGACATCCCCGACGCACGTTGTAGTTTGAATTATATCTCCATACATTTGAGGAGAGTGTTGATTCAAGTCAAATCCGCCTGTCCCCATGAAAACTGCAGTAAACCCCTGCATCAGGGAACCGCATTCTTTGTTCTCCACCCCCTCCGCCTTGACAGGAAGGGAAAGCGGCTCCTTACTTGAAGCTGCGGCTGTGTTTCAATCACTTGAGTGGAGGTGCGCAGCTTCGCTTGACAGCAGGCACACCTCCACCTGAAAGCAGCTTCTTCTTGTCAATCAGGAGATCAGGGAAGGGGGTGTCATGTTTGTAGCCATTTGACACCATCATCCCTTCTCAGTGTTTGCACTGGGAGAGAGGCAAGCAGCAGCCAGTATCGCACGGCAGGGACAGCAGGCACACCTCCACCTGACAGCAGCTTCTTCTTGCCAATCGGGAGATTTGACAGTCTCATCCCTTCTTGGTTTTTGTTCTGCTGCTGCTTGCCTCTCCTCCAGAACACCGAGAAGGGATGAGGGTGTCAAATGGCTCTGATCTCTCCGGCTACAAGCCTGATCTCCCGATCACCAAGAATTAGCTGCTGTCATGCGGAGGTGTGCCTGCTGTTTGTACTGGGAGAGAGGCTAGCAGCAGCCAACATCACAAGGCAGGGACAGCGAGCACAGGCAAAACCCTGCCCACCAATCTCCACCTCCACTAACCCAGGAGCATCCCCATGCCCCCAGGATAATGTGTGCTTGCCTCCTAATTTGTGGCAAGAACAGGTAGAAAGGTGGATTTGAGCGATTTGTTTTAGATGTAGCCCGGATTAGAAGCTTTACATGTGGACACTCCCAAGGCAAACTCAGATTCGCCTCACACTATTTTGATCATGGGGACGAGCCCAAGGACTATTTTACAATATATGATTACATTTTATGGTAGAATTTCATCTTTTCAGGATGCCTTGTTACCACATAAATCCTTTATACAGTTATAGTATGGCAAATTTTAAGTCTTATAAGACAGCAATAGTTATTAGAACATATATCTTTCAGATTATATCAGGTGTGTGTGGGAAATATGGGGTCATGTATGATGTCTTTGTGAATTGCTTATATGTGTTTAATGTAGCTTTTGCTTGCATATATTAAATACTCAATTGAAAAATATTTTTTAAAAAATTCTGCCTCAGTTAGCTCCCTATTGTCCATGGTTCATATTGGCTGGCTTCCCTGGTGTCATATTCCAGTGGCAAATCCTACATAACAGATTATGCACTCATAAACCTTGATTGAAATATGAAGGAAGAGAAAGTAGACTTCTCCTGTTTGGAGTGCTGTACACCCCTCCCCCCCCCCACCTCCAAATGTCCTGAAGTGCAAAATTTAGCACTCGTTTGATATGTAGACATTTTGTGGAATTTACACAGGGTTTGGACAAGCTCTGTATTCAAATTTTCTTAAAATCTGTCGAATTCACTTGCAAATAAACTTCTACTGGATGGTTTCCATAAATATCTTAAAGAAGACATGTTTATGGCCAATCAATGCACACAAATAAATTAGGACCAGTTTGCACTTCATCCACTGGAATGATATAATAATACCACTCCAGTGCAGCAAAGATCAGGCATGGGGGAAGCCATCCTCACTTCAAGTGCTGGTGCAGTCCCAAATTGTACCAAGAAGTGCAGATGGCCATTACGTCCACTCACCGCATTGCAACTGGAAAACTGTGCAAAGGCTGCTGACTGGGAGCTCACTAGCCACTCCTCATCAAGCTGTGAACCACATTTTAATTGTCCACAGTTAATGAAGAGCGAAGCAACCTTATTGAGCTCTCGGACAGTGGCAGCAGTGTGCAGATGGGCCTCCGCAGGAAAGGATGAAACCACTTCTGCAAGGTAAGTGCAAACAGAACCAAAGTAAACTGTTAAAGTATAAGAGCAATAAAGTAACCTTATATAAGAGCAAATGTAGGTGCAGTCTCCAACCATCACGGCAACTTCCCCAATTAATTTTTATTTATTTTCAATGCAACAATAATAACAATAAAAACTTCAGGGTTCCTTGTCACTCCTTTCCCCCCACTGTCCTATAATAGTCCATTTTTACAATTAGTGACTTCCTCTTTTTTTTTTCAGGATCTTATCTTGATGACCTAATATCTTCCAATTACACCAGTCCTCAGAAAAGAAAAAGAGTCAGTCAAAACCAGCTGTTGTTAGTCCTTCTTCCTGTAAAATCCTATGTAGGGTCTCCAGTCTTTTAAATACTTCTCAATTGTTCTCTCTTTTAAGAAATTCGTCAATTTGTCCATCTCAGCAAATTTGGACAGTTTAACTAACCAATTGTCCACTGAAGGTATTTCTGGATCTTTCCATCTTTTTGCATAGATTATTCTGGCAGCTGTAACCATATACATAATTAAGGTGTTCAGATGATCTAAATTGCTATTATTCCCAATAGAAAAAATTCCAGTTTAAATGGTATAACTATTTTTAATATAATTCCCATTACCTGATGGATTTGTATCCAATAGTTTTTGCTATTTTATGCATGATAAAAAGAAATGTGGAGTCATATCAACCTTTATGGCGTAACATAAAGTGGCATAATAGGATTTTAAGCAATAATTAAACCCATCACAGACTATGATGTTTGTAAACACAAAATGTTGTAGCAGCCACTAAGCTTCAAAAGAAGGCTAACGTATTCTTGGAAGATAAGATTCTGAATGGCTGTGAGCTAAAATGGCTGTTAATTACTTCTAGAAGCAACTCAGAACTTCATTAGCAAAGACTATTTTGTGCATATTCTGTCTGTGGGATTCCTGCTGCACTAGATTGCCATTGGCCTGATTGAAAAGGCCACCCCTGTATCTTTAATTTACCTGCTGAGAGGTACAGGTGAGGGACAACTCGTCCAGGAGGCAGGGGATGACAAAAGGCAGTAATTTGGAAACTTATGCTCAGTGCAGTGAATAAGTATTTAATTTATAGTAGATCTGCACTTGGTTTGATATCAGGAATAGTAACTTCCACAATTACTGACTCACCACCTCTCAGGGTGATTTGGCAGTTTCCTGTACCTGCCTGCTTTGAAAGACACAGACAGGTTCCCATTTTCCAGGATATGTTGGACTATTTGCTTCTAATCAGATCTGTTACAGACAAAGCTAGGAATTTTCATTTAAATCGGGGTTCAAAGGATTCCTAATGATTTTAATTTGACTTTCTGGTTTGTTTTCTTTCTTACCTGTTGAAAGCTGAATTATAGGAAAAATATTTAGGAAAAATACTTTTTGAGTTGTAAATGCTTTAAAAATACTCTTAATTGGATGTCAGATTTTAAAAACAAATAGCTACTGGGCTTGCAAACAAAATGCTGCTTGAAAAATAGGCTACTGAGCATGCCTATTTCATCTGAAAGCAAATTGCCCTCTCCTCTTCCTCTTTTCACCTATTGATTTTCTTACACGCAGATTGATTAACAGATCAACTCAGACTTACATAATTAAATTAATTAGTAAACTTTAATCTGGTGCAGCTTTGATTGTAAAAGCTTTGATTATAAAGACTGTAAAGATTGTAAAGAGTCTAGCTGGTTTTAGAACTTCTTTCCTTAGGGAGATCCCCAGCAGATATCTCTCCTTCCACTCTCAAGCTGCTTTTACCTCAGAGCTTACCCTGTCCCCACTCCTCTGGCTCTAAAACATGGCGGAAGTGTCTGAAGAAGACTTGGAGCTCCTGCTTCTAAAAGATATATAATTGCAAAACAGTCTTGCCTGAGAAGTTCTTTATGATAATGGGCTGCACTAGAAATCTCTCAGTGCTCAAAAACCAATTTAGGCTTGCAGCAGTTTCACTTCATAGAGTAGTTTCTAATAGAGTTGTGCACAAATACTTTTTCATGTTCAGTTCATATCAAATTGAATGCAAGGAAATTTGTATTTGTTTGAATAGACCCCCTTTGAATGGGGTAGGATTCAAATTCAAATATGTTTGATACAAATCTGATTTGAATCCCTGCTACAAATTGCCTACATATACCCTATGTACCCCTACATGATCACCATTTATCCCCTCTGAATGTGTCAAATCTGCTCTCAATCCACTTTGAACCCACTCTGAATCTGCTCTGAATCTGTTGCAGATGTGACTGGACAGCCACTTTCCCACCTCCCCAGGTTCATGAATGTAAGAAAGCTTTGTAGGAATGTATGGAAATATTCAATTTGTATTCAAATGCCAATCTTTGAATGTACCAAAATTTGATTCGAATTTGAATGTCCGAATTTAGACATATTCGTATGAATTTTGAAAGTGACAAATATTCTAGTTTCTAAAGGATAAATAGATGATTACCATCTCCCATTGCCACAAATGGCTTCAAAGAGAAGCACAGCTTCTCTTCACATATTGGTCTTTAAATATCTACAAGCCTTTATGAGCTGCTCCTTGTATTTTAAAGACACAGATGAGGCAGCTAATGTGACAGTGTCCTCTTCCTAGCAATATAGCCACCCTACTAGAGGTTTTCTGTCAAGGTACTTGGCCCAGAGGTCCATGGAAAATCAATTATTATTGTAATTAAGTTGGATCTCACAGTACTTTTGTCGTCCTTCTCAGTCCATTTTTCCATCTTTCCATCACTGAAATTACCAACCCGGTAAAGAT
This sequence comes from Aspidoscelis tigris stejnegeri, assembly GCA_023333525.1. Taxonomy (NCBI): domain Eukaryota; kingdom Metazoa; phylum Chordata; class Lepidosauria; order Squamata; family Teiidae; genus Aspidoscelis; species Aspidoscelis tigris. The sequence continues at coordinate 30,171,073 of JALMGA010000004.1, read as the reverse complement.
CATGCCACACCTTCACTTTAAACATTCTTCAGGACTGACTGCTCAACCATTTTTATTTCTATCCATTTTATTTGTGGACTTTCCATTCAGGGAAGTCCAAATGGATGGTGGGAAATCCACAAATAAAACAGATAGAAATGAAAAGTGTGAGCAGCCAGATCTAATGATGGAGTGAAGAAGGTTTAAAGTGAAGGTGTGACCATGGCCTCAGTCTCATTTGACCAAGGATCTTAAGCTTCACTCCCATGTGAACACATAGGCCACATATACTGGCAGTAGGCTCCAAAAGAAAGCCAGCGTAGGAAGTGGTACATAGGACAACCATTGAAGAATTCCATGATGGAAAATTGGAAAGATGTGTTAAATATAATGACAAAAAGGGAAGGAAACAAGGGGAGAGAAGAGGAAAAATAATGTTATAGTCTTTATGAGCTGTAATGTAATTGGTGGAATGTAATAATTTGAACATTAACAAATATGTCAAAACCAAAATAAAAATAAAGGAAAACCAACTGTCTGTAATCTGCATAGTGACTCTAGAAGTTTCTAGGGTAGTATTACCTATTCCAAAACTTTACCCCATCCCAGCAGAACTAGTGCTGTGTATGCAATCAATTTTTACCACAATCCCTGTTCAGGTATTAGTTTCCCATCCTTGATATTCAAAATAATGCCAGCTGCACCATTGTGAACACTTTTCCCAGTCTACCTGCTCCAATAATCAGCAAGCCACAATATCACATCGGAGTTAATATTGGATTTTAAAACACTGCACAAATTTTGTACTTATGACATTCACTGCAAAGGATGGATTTCAATTTTAAAGGATCAAATCTTTCTTTACCAAAGCAAGGCCATGGTTTTTCTTTCAGGACTTTCTTTATTCATGCCCTTTTCATTCATTGCCTTGAACTGCTAAAGGAAATAGAATTTATTTTAGTTTTTCACCTAAAAACACCTTCCCAGACAGAGACTGAAGTGCTCAGAGTAGTATGTAAAATGTGGATCAGAGGTTATACATTTTATTGAAGTACTTGTTTAAAATCCCCTAATCTACAAATGGATAAAAATCTAAAAGCACATTTCTTGAAGCATCTGATTGTATCCTTCAGCCTTGTCTTCAAGTATAGTTGTTCCCAAGCTGTGTTGAAAGTGTCAACACAATGTGCAGTCACTGGAAGAAAAAAAAAGTTCAGTGTGATGTTGGGGGTCATTTTTAAAATGGCATTAAAAACAGAGATGCTAATGTTACAATGCCTTTGGTGGCACTACGGTATCTGCATATTCTGCTTGCTTTTGCTCACCTTGTATCTAAAAGGATATAACAGAGAAAGTTGAGATGAGGGTAACTAATATGAATAAGGGTTAGGAGAAGCTTTTCTATAAGGAAAGGGTACAATGTCTGAGGCTTTCTAGGGGAAGTTTGCACTTCCCATCCCCTCTGGGGACCAGGACATGTGAACTTCCCCAGAAGGCTAGATCATGCTTTTTGGAATTTATATGAATAGGTACACATTCTGACAATTGCAGATTAATCAAATAGGGCCTCCATTCATAGGCCCTATTTGTCTGTGAATCAAGATTACCCAATATTTATCAAAGCTTTGGGTGAAACGTCAGCAGTTACAAGATGCCCCTTTGTGTATGTGGCTGCATCCAGACACATACTGTGCATTGGAATGCACAGTCCCAATCAAGCCATCACACACAACAATCGACGGATCATTGTGGTGCCGCATTATATGATCTAGACTGTGCACTTACCTTAATGCTTATTGAAGGACACTCACTGAACACTATAAAGAAAATCTGGAGCTTCCAGTCAATGCAGGCCGGAGAACAAGAGAAGGAGATGAGATGCCCGCAAAGCAGGAAGTGCAGTTCAAAATTTGATTGGCTGCCTCAACCTGAGGGACGGCGTGTGCCCTCAGCTCTCACAGTTCTGAGAGGGAAAGCTACAGAGCTGCTTTTCCAGTCGGGTCACCCAGTCGTCGCTGTGCAATAAGTATACTGTGCTTTTACATTTAATTGTGGATTTATTCCACTAGTCTGGATGCAGCCTGTGTCTGTGTGTGTGTGTGTGCGCGCACGTCGATGTGTATTTGCTTAAAAATTATTTAGTAACTATAGGCAAACAATGCTTTGGTTGCTTTTAGTGTACTAGCTAAACAATGCACATGGAAAGTTATTTATTCCCAAACGTATTGGCTACTAGGAAGAAGAATTCTTGCTGTTACAAATACAAATCATCATGGAGTAAGAAAAGGTTTTTGTTTTATTATTTACAAACTTGCAATATCCTGTCCAAATGTGGTAGAGTGATCCACTAAACCAGAGCTCAGAGATTTCTGCATGAGGAGGTAGGCAGATACAGTAGCTAAAGAAATAATTATTGCCAAGACCTGCATCTAAATTAATGATCTGTAAACAGGCAGCCTGTGGTATCTCTCCTTATTCTTGACCACACAGATGCAGTCCTTCAAAGCCAGCTGTTTCCACTTGAGCAAAGCTTGTGTGGTCCTCTTGCATGGACAAAGACATATATTTCTGGAGGGGGGGGAGAGAACACGGAGTAGAAATCCCATGTGTGGCAGAGTTTATGGGAATTCATTTATATTCCAAAGCCAAGGCTAATTTTGTCCCCTATCTCCCAGAAAAAAATGAAACAAAACAGTAATTCAGGATGGGGGCCTGGAGTGAGGAATGTTTCAATGAAAGTCAGATTAGACATTGCCAAAGGAGGTAGCAAAATCGCCTGATCTGTGAAATGTATTAACTTCTTAATTTTTCGCCCATCTGATGGTTTTCCAGTATCCACTTAAAGAGTGGTCACTTTTAAACTGCCAAAGGAAATAGATCAGCTCTCTGCCCCACCCTAAAAAAGAAAGATGTAGATGTGCATGGAATTTACACTTGCCTCTTTGTAATGAACAGTTGTAACTTCTAAAGTGATTAAAATTTTATTCTCTTTATCCTAGTGAAAAGGGCAGTCTCCCATCCCAGCCCACGGCCCTGTTGTTCATTGCTGATAGACCACCCCCAAACCCCCAAATGGTCTCAGTTAGCAGAACTCTTTTTATTCCAAATAGCTTTATGTAACCTTTTGAACAGAATGTGCCCTTAAAGCAAGGGGCTCCCTGTGATTCTTGCAGTCACCCAAACATTATCTATAAAAAGTATTCATGAGCACATGACGTTTGATGCAGCATGGCTACTTGGTCAGGAGGGATTTTGTGGATCCCTCAGTACTGCAAAGCCGAACCTATCTACACATCTGGCAATTTACGTACATCTCCTCTCTGGTGACTTTCTTTTGCACACTTTTGATAGTTTCAAAAGTTTCCATGGAGGCAATAATGAGTTAAGCAAATTTGAATCTATTTGAATTTTTCATTCAAATTTGCACTTACGAATGTCGACAACATTCGTAGATGTCCATATACATCTTCCCTGGGTCCATACACATCTGTACACGTTCATACACATCTCATAGTTATCCTGTATGCAACCTGTTTTCATCCCATACAGATCCGTACAAATGCATACAGATGCGGGAAAGATGTGGATCTTCAAGTGTGCATCATGTACAAACCCATACACATACAAATGTCTGAATAATTCAAAAGAATAGATCCAAAATTTGAAATTTGAATTTGATATTTTATTCTAATTCAAATGTTGAAATTCAGTCAATTCGATTGAATTTAGAATGCCTTTGAATATTCGTGCACATCCCTACAATATTGTATGCACTTCACCAGATAGGTAAGCAAACCTGTCTTGGGTAACCTAGCATCGTTGCTGGATTTCCTGTGATAGCAATGCAATCCTGTGTTGTGCTGGGAAGACATTGTGATGTCTGGAAGTAGCTGAAGATATATTTCATGTTATAATTCAAGCACAGCTTCCGAAATGTATTTTTGTTTTTTCTTGCTATTGAAGTGCAGAAGCTGTTTTTGTTGAAAAATTTCTCTTGAGGATGAATATATTTTGTTTTAGTATTCCTTTTAGTATTTCAGTTTGCTATGTGGAATATTGCATTTTATGGCAACTTTTAAAAGTCTCTATCAATTGTCTTGAAAGTTTTACAAGGTAGAAAGATAAGAAGCAAAATGTTTTCAATTCTCTGTGTGCTGAATCTAGGTTTAGTTGTGCTTAGAGTGGGCCACTGAAATTCAATGGAAGCTTCTAGAGAAGAGGGTAACTCTGATTGGAAATTTTGTTTTGCACACTTTTAACCATGTTTTCATGCTCAGCAGGTCAGAACATGGATGGAGGACATCAAAACAAGACTTCTCATCCTGTGGTCCATATCAAAGGCATTTCCACATAAACCACATTACGGTTGTCAAACCAAGGTTACCAGAGCATGAGTCACAGTGGTCAAGATATCTTTGTCTAGGAAAGTCTGAAACTGGCAAACCAGCAAACCTGAGTTTCAAGTGATCAGTAAATACTCCTATATCCTGGTAATTTATCTCGATGCCAAGTGTAAAACCAAAAGCAGATCACCTAGTAGTGGCCTGGATGATATCTTGACACAATTTTATACATAAATTTATTAATTTACCAATACAGCACCCCATGTTCCATCTCCTTTTATTATAAAGAAACAAAAAAATAGAACAGATCCCTAGGACTTATTCAGCACCAGAAATTTCCTCAATAGCCTATATAAAGCAGTACTTTGTAATGTTTTGCATTAAACTTCAATAATTGGAACAGGGGCCTAAGAACAGTGTCAACTAGGAATGTGCATGAATATTCATAACCTTTGAAATTCAGTCGAATTCAGACATTTGAACTCTAATCGAATGTTATGATATTTGTATGCTAACATTAGAACAAATACGAATGTTTCCAAACATTTGAATGAATAGTTCGGACATTTGTTAAGCTGGGGAATTGTATCAGATACGTATCTACTTGTATCAGATATGTATCTGTTCATATCAGATATGTATCTATTTGTATCAGATACATATCTTTTCATATCAGATAAGTATTGAAATTTCAGACAAATATGTATGAATAGATTCATATCAAATAGAATTTTACCACATTCAAACGTGATCTATTTGTATGAATATAGATTTTCAAACATTCGATTCATTTTGAATCAAACGCCAGAAAACATTTGTGCACATCCCTAATGTTACAAACTGAGAACAGATTCTAACTTTACATGATAACAGTGAGCCAGGATTGTAACACCCAGTTATCAGAATATCTTCAGTCAAGCCACCAAAACGCAATAGCGTGCGCTCAACAGCTGCTTGCTGCTGTTTAATTGTTATTGCTCCATATCATGACAAGGTTGCCACTGTGAAGGTAAGAGCCTTAGCTCTATATGATTATGATGGAGATTGAATGACTGTGGATATCTTCTTCATTTTGTTACCTTCTATCAGGGTTTTCTTAAAAACCATCCTCATGGAGTGTCTATTTCCAGTGAAAGAGCACTAATAACCTGCATTTGAAATTAAGTCCACAGACCAACATTTAAGTCACGGGGATTGTTTGGCTATGCTGGGTCTTGCCATGGCTATGGCTGTTATCTGAGCTAGGAAAAATACCAACAGTTTGCATTTGATCTGGCACAGAAAAATCCTCATGTGAAAAGGGGAAGATCCAGGCTCCTCATAAGTATGAGTCTCCACTATTTGATCACTGCTCGCTGTATTAGCAGACGGCTTTAGCTCAAGTATCTCTCTTGTTTGCTGCAATTCTCCCGCAGCCAATCCATCACCTAGGAGAAATATGTAGGTGAGGAAGCCAATAAATGGAAAAAGAAATAACTCCCCTAACAGTCGTATTATTGCACCAACAAAATGTTATTGTTGTATAAACATTATTATAATGGTGACATCATTATGAATGTTAATAATGGTTCATTGTATCATAGTTTCCTCCTTATTCAAATCACCTAGTGATGCCTCAGTCATTTTCCTATTCCCTTGATAAGATATCTTGACCTAGAGGGGAAAGGGATCAAGCCCTAGATTGATTCCTCCTAGACTTCCTACTAATATTCATTCTAGAATCAAGCTTGTGTGATTCTGATCTGATCAAGTGTGTCTCCTTCCTCTAGAGAGACCTTTAGCAGAAGATGAACCACTGGGTAACATAGAGGAAAAACAGCTTGAATGTCCCTTGTCTAAACTGGTTTGCTTTAACAATAGTGATTTGTACAGGTGGGGTTTGGTCCCTTTCAGCAGAGTGGTTATTCACAGCTTGATCGCTAAGTACTTGTCATCTCCACTCTGTCTTTGGGTAGGTAGGTACCCTCCAGCATTCCTGTGTTCCTGTCTACTGATCTTTGACCTATAAGACCTATGACCTCTTTGACATAAGAAAATCCCTGCTGGATCAGGCCACAGCCCATCTAGTCCATCATCCTGCTGTATATAGTGGCCTGCCGAATGCCCATGGGCATCTCAAGCAGAGATAAGGACAAACCTTTTCTTGTTCTCGAATCCCAGCAAATGGCCTTAGAAGCATCCTGCTTCCACCACCACCCCAGCCTGAAAGATGTACTTAGGCATCTATTCTAGTATCCATTGGGTGCTTTTCCACCACTCTCCTTTAATCCAGATCTAAGAAGTTCCAGATCTAAGGAATGGGTACTTCCCTCAATCCGGATCTAGTAGCTCTGAATTAAGGGAAGTACCCAATGTGTTTCCATGGGTGGTCTATATATAATTTAATAATATAAATGACAAATTTTATGTATTTATTACTATATTATATCTCTCTCTATATATATATCTGTTCCTGGATATGTATTAATGCTTATGCTCATATCTATATATATGATATAGGTAATCTGCCTTACGTGTAGGTTTGGTCCACCTGTCACACTTGTTTGGGGGAGTCTCTGCTCTCCTGGCCATTCTCCTCAGCAAACAGCTGAACCAAGTAAAACATCTCTTTCTTGTTTTGTGTTCTATATGGTGCTTTATGCACTGCTTTAGACAGGGAGAGTTGACAGGGAGTATAGCAGGAGAGCTATTTATAGTTTTGGTGCTGTGCCCCCTGTTGGTCGTAGTGGTTACTGCAGGAAGAGGATAACCCAGTGGTATTCTGCTGGAGCCTTCCGAGAAAAGTAATCTGTATATGATGAGCCATCTTTCAGAATAGTTGGAGAAATCTGCTTAAAGTGTATATTATTGTAAATCATGTATGATTCAAGGATATGAAGGCATCATTAAGCCAAGTTCACAGCAATATCAAAGAGTTGTAAAAATTACAAATATCCATATTTTGCTGTGCATATATAGATATGTATAAAAAGTACATGTATCGCATATTTTATTAAGTAAAATGCATGTTTAACAGAATAAAAGGCACCACTTATATAACTGTCCTATTAAACCTTCATATTTTCCATTTCATTAGATGGAATGTTGGCAACTTATAGAATGCATTTGACTTTAAAAAGAAAAATCCTCTGAGCCAGATTCTTATTTTCTTCATCCTATCTCAACTTTAGAGATAGCACCTTTTTCAAAGTCTGTATCAAAATAACTAGTCATAGTCAACTTTTTACAAGGTCTGAAGGTCGCATTTACATAATATTATGGAGTTTTGAGCAGTAATGAAATGCTAAGTAAAAACCAGATTTGATTTTTTAAAACTTTTTTCTTTAGTAAAGCTTTTATAGTGCCACCTACATGCCTAAGAGTGATGCATACTCATATAAGATTACAAAACCCTGCATTCCCACCAACTGCTTCTCAAATATATTTCCAAGTCCTTCTGTTCACTTGCTGAAGTGTAATATGTATGTTCTAAGTTGTGAAACCACTTCCTGAAAATCTTTACTATGTACGTATGTATGTATGTATGTATGTATGTATGTATGTATGTATGTATGTATGTATGTATGTATGTATGTATGTTTCCATCGCACACTATTTCCTCAGGCCTCAGAGCAGCTTTCAATAATACCAATGGTGCAAACTTTAAAAACAGTGCCTAAAAGGGAAGGGCAAGTGATCTCATTAGTCAAAATCTACATAGGTGCATCTTTACCTTATGCCTTAATGCACAGACCAATGGGGCTTGACACACATTGAAAAGAAGATGATTCCACAATTGGGGGCGCTTTGACAGAGAAGGCCCTATCATGTGCCCACACACCTTTGACTGATGATTACCAAGAGAGCTTCTCTTGTTGGTCTTAACCGATGAACACTACAGAGCTACATTCTATATGGGAAGAGGCATTACTTTAGAGATTTTGGACCTAGCAGTGCCCAGATATTTTGTGCCAGAAGAAAGGAAATGATGGGAGTTGTAGTTCCAAAACAGAGCAAAGTAACAAGGGAAGAATAGACTGGCAGCTATTAGTCGAGATCTCTCGGTATATTTTGATGCATATAAAATGGTTCTCTTCTAGGCTACTTAGACCTTTTCTGCACTGGGCCTTATAGCAAATTATATTCTGGAACAGGGACCTACCTTCTGTGGCCTGCTGTAGTCTGTACCACTATACAAATAGCACGGCTCTACTCTGGGATAGAATCTAGAATAAGACCCAATGCAGAAAAAGACTTAGCTTCATGAAAACAACATTTTAGTTCCTTCCCTGGGGCATATGGTTTCAACTTTAATCTCCCTATAGCATACCTCAAATGGCTTCCTAAAGGTATAAAAGAGGGCAATGTCTGTGAAGCCATAAGCCAGGCACCTTCCTCGGGCATAGGACAGCTGCAAAAATAACACTGTGAGGCAGGGATGTAGCCAAGACGATGGTTTAAATCTCCAGCAGTGCTTAAGTGAAATGGACACTTCAGTGAAAACAGGTACCCAGACGCAGCTTGATCTTTTCCCTTATTCACCAATTGCTATTGCTAATATGTCACGGAGATAGTGAAACCAAGAGGTCTCCTTATCAGGACTTGAACCTGAAAGCCTTTTTATCGCTTTATCTTCCTACTAGAGAAAGGGTTGCCTCCTGCTCTAGCAGATGACATAAACTCCATTGAAAATCACAAACAGATTCTCCCACCACATTAAAAGAAAGCCAGGAAATATCTCTGAGTTTGGGGAGGGGGGGGAGTTGGGAAAAAAGATTTTGTCTATTTTTGTTTAATATCCAGGCTGATAACATTTCAGTCCTATTGGTGAAATATTTATTGAACTGGGGCCAGGGGGAAAAGAAACTTATGCAACCATTCATCTTAATTCCCAAAGCATTCTGACACTTTTTTTTTCCAGAAGAGTTACATTCATTCCATAAGAACATTCTACAGATAGTTCTCCTCCGTCTTTCAGCACTTCTACCTATATCTTTTAGCACATTCAGGATTAGGGAGGGGCACAAATATTCGTAGGCATTCGAAATCTGATTAAATGTGCTGAATTTTGACATTCTAACTCAAACAGAATGTTCCAAAATTCAAATGTAAACATTCAAATCGAATTTTGAATTTTGGATCTATTTGTTTGAATTATCCAGACATTTGTATGTGTATGGGTTCATCCACGACATTCGTATATGCAGATTCGAACAAAAAAATTCAACGAATAGATTCAAATTTGGTAAAAATGAATCGAATCTTGTTAAATTAAAATTTAAAAGATTCAAATTGAATTGGATTTTCGGATATTCAGTTTGATTTGAATAGAATGTAAAAAAACAATTTGTGCACATCCCTATTCAGGATATAGGAATCAGAGGCATTATGGTTCTGGTCCTATCTCTTACAGCAGACAGATTTTTGCTTGTTTACCTGGGAGTAGGGATGTGCACAAATTATTTGTGCATTCGGATGAATATGTTCAAATTCCAAGACAGATCGAATAAGGCTCTACTCAAAGGGCTCTATCTGTCCACGAACGGGATAATCCAGTATCTGTAGATGCTTTGGTAGATGCCCTGGGGCCTCCCTCCCCCAGTCACCATCCCCCCGGTCACTGTCCCCTCAAACTTCCCCCCTGCAGCCTCCCCGGGGGGGGGCTTCCCTGCTTTGGTATTTAGCTCCTAGAAAGTCTTTTGCAGTTCCAGAGGGTCCTGGAAGAGGCCCATGCCACTATTGGAGCACTCCCGCCTGCCTCCCCGGGGGGGGGGCTGACCTGGAGGATGAACTTTGGTGGCACCCTTCCAGGCTTTCCGGAAGCTAAATACAAGCCTTCCGGTAAAACCAAATCAGTAAAGGGGGATTTGGACAGAGCTGAATTTTCCTGCATTCTATTCAACCCAAACAGAATGTGGAAAATGGCTCTGTGCACACTCTTACCTGGGAGTTTCCCCAGAGACCCCATCTTGTCCCCCTTGCTATTTATTTGAGACTGCTGGATATGGGCATCAGGAAGTTTAGAATTCAGTGTCATCAGTATGCAGATTATACATATAATTCTACATCTCCATCCCATCTCATCATGTGAAGCAATTCAGGCACTGCAGCAGTGCCTTGAGGTAGGGAAGGGCTTGATGCAGGCCAATAAATTGAGACCTAAACCAGACAAGGTGGTTTGGCCCGGGCTGCCAAATCAGGGAAGTGACTGAGCATCCTGTTCTCCCTTGGAAACAGAAGATTCTTTTGGATTCATCATTGATTCTTGAAGCAAAAGTAGCAGTCTGATCAGGAATGCCTATGGTCAGCATTGAAGTTCTTTCTTGATAGAGATCCACATAGTCATTCTAACACATGTTCTTATGACTTCCAAGCTGGACTGTTGTAGTGTGGTCTATCTGGGACTACCCTTGAAGACAGTTTGGAGATTACAGCTAGTGAAAAATGCAACCATCAGGTAAGGGAAGGGCATTTCTAGTCACAGTCACATTTACTCATATTCTCAAAGACCTGCAGTGGCTTTATGCTAGTTCCCAATGCCAATTCAAGATTTCAATACTTGAATAGGGCTTTTTCAGTAATGGCCCTCGTTTTATGAAACAACCCTCCAGGAAACATTTGCAAGGTGTCCTCTGCTGGCATTTTTAGGAACTTGGTAAATTATACATCATCACCTAGAGATTTGGAAATTAGATTGCCTAGTATTTTACTGTTGTCTTATTGCTGTTGTATTTTGTTTCTAATAGCTTTAGTGTTTCTAGAGATTGTATTTTCTATTTTGTGTACTACTTTGAATCTATAGCAAAGGATGGCACAGAAATTCCATAATAAACAAGCAAGCAAATGAAAATTTCCAAATAAATATTCTGTTCCCTCACCCATTTTTTTTAAAAAAATCTTGTGTTACTTTTTGAAGAAAAGCCACTACACGTGTGATTGTTTCATTTCCAAACTGGCTGATTTCTCATGGGTGCTTTTGTTTCTGTAGTGTGGAGAAATTTTACATGCAGCCCTGTAGCCTTTAAGATTCCAAAATGGAATTCAAAAAGGGACATTCTGACATTCCACTGTCAGCCATGCTTTCCAAATATTCCTTTCGTTAGGGAATAAATGAACACTATGCACACTTTTTCTGATCTGTGTCTGGCAGTTTGTTAGCATTCTTCGGTCTCATAAGAAAGACAATGAAAAGAGATTGGGCATAAAGGTATGGAAACCCTTGAGTACCCTAGGCTCACTTTGAGCTTCACTTTGACTTCACCAGCATGGTCAACATCCTGGACTGGATGCAGGAACTGCTGGAGATTCTGTGGTCCATCTAACTGCCATAGGGGCTCCACCCTGGATTTTCTGTTACGGTTTACTCCCTCAGCCTTTGCCATTCCCAAGAACCTCCCAAGGCCAGTTAAGCTATTTTATTCATAAGTGGGAAGACCCAATGACCTTCTACGGCAAAGCAAAGATTTGAACCAATAAACTCCTGGGTTCTAGCCTATGCTTTTAACCACAGTGCTAGAAATGTGCAAATTTGCTTCAGATTTGAATGGATCGAACTAAACAGTTCAGTTCAAGCCAGTTTGATTTGAACCTAACCAGGGTTGCTTTGTCGAACAGAACAGTTCAGTTCAAAACATTTAAATTTGACTGCATCTAGCCCTTTAATTAGGATTTTTTCAGTGTATTTCCAATGGTGAGTTTTTTTAAATTACTGTATTATTTTAACCTTGAACTGTTTCCAAACAGCTTGAGATTCAATCTAGAATTCAGGTTTGACGCTGACTCTAGACCGAACCAGACTCAGGCTGTTTGTGCACATCTGTAAATGTATCTCTAGAATGCCTTTGGTAGTTGAAAGGGATAAATTCAAGGAATGGCCCAGGAAAAAATAATAATGCCCTAGGTGTTAAGATATGTTTTCCTGATTTGTCAGAAATTCTTTTTACAAGCATAGATTTACTCAGCCAGCAAAAAAAGAGGTGAAGGATTAGAAGGAACCACATGCACCTGCACGCACACTCATACACACAAAAAGATCTAACTATTAAAAAAAATTACCTCTATTACACAACATAAGCTAACAAGTATAACAGTATCAGTGACCTTGCTCTGCTGTTTGAACAATGAAGATCCTGTGAACCTCTGAAAAGGGAACAATTCCTCTGCTCCGCTTAGCATCAGCATGGGCCCATTAAGCCAAAGCCTTGCTGTGGGCTTCCAGTACATGTTGCATTTCCACCCTGCATCATGTGAAATTATTTCTCTGAAGCCCAGAAAGGATTTCAAAAGCCTAAAGCCATAGGGTATAAATCTGAAATTACAGGGTAAAATTCTGTAAGGCTCTATGCACTGCATAAATAAAAATTTCAAACTTTTTTTTAAGGAAAAGAAGAAGAAACGCTCTTGGCTTTATGCTAGTGATAACAGAGAAAAACGAGCACATTAATTCTGGGGAAAAAAATACCCATCCTTGGTGGTAGGGTTCCAACATGACTGATAGCAAGCAGAATTGATTCAACCAAACTGTTAAGTCCATAACACTGCCAAGTGCAACAAATGTAGTAGGAAGCAAAGAAAAAGCCTGATTAGACAGTTCAATCTTTTTCTTCTGCAGTTTTTCTAAAATTATTTATTTATTTACAGTATTTATAGTCTGCCTTTCACCCAAGGGCACAGTACAACAGTAAGAAAATACAATTTGTAAGAGTTAAAACACAATTAAGATACAATATAAAATGCACACTTCTTCCCCTGTTCACCCACAGGCCTTAAAGGGAAGCCAATCTTTGCCCTTTCAATCATATTGAAATACCCAAAGGTTGCTGGAGAAAGGCAATACACTTAGCTACAACCCAGAACTGGTTTTTTAAAAGAAAAAGAAAGAAAGAAAATACATGCATAAATGAATGAACACATTTTGAAAAGAGTAAGGTACAGTAGAATCGGGTAGGGTAGGGTAAGTTGGTTTTTGCCCATAACAGAAACAGAGCAGCAATGTAATCCTTAGACTGCTGTTTGCAGAGGAGGAAGGAAAATTCTCTTTGAACCTCTATGTGACTGGCAACATGCTTTCTCTTCCTTGGAAACTGCTTCAGGAGCAGCTGCTGAGCTTCATGTCCTAGAGCATCTGAGCATCATGAAAAGCTTCAGCTTCCAGGTGCATTTTTCCCTGCCAGACACTTCTCAGAGATGTCCTGTTGACCAGAACTAGGAACGGTATGATGATGCGGTAAAACATAGCAGTTTTTAGGTTTTGACAGCCAGTGTTTCCATGTAGAATAGGGGGGATCTTTAGCAGTAAACAAATATAACTCCATTTTTTCCTAGAAAAATGCAGCAGCAAGGGTAACTGTTGGTTCAAATTAAGACAAGGGAGCACTGCTCTGCTGGCTGTCCTGGATCTCTTAGCAACTTTTGACACCATTGACCATGGTATTTTTCTGGAAAGGCTGAAGAGATTTGGACTTGGAGGAATCACATTGCGATCGTTTTGCTCCTATTTCCAAGGTTAATACTAAAGACTGGCTGTGGGAAATTCTTGCTAAGCACCCTGGGAATTAACTTGTAGGGTTCCACAGGCATCAACCTTGTATCCCATGCTTGGAGCATGAGGACACCCAGCTTTATCTCTCTGTACTGTCTGAATCAGAGGCCTTTCTGCATTTCCCATCCTGTCCAGGGTACAGGAACAGTGCACTCCCACTGGCATGCACTAGTATTTGCACTCACAAATGCTAGTACATGCCAACCCACATCTGTATACTTACCCCAAGTGCATGTCCGGGCACCCTCCTCTTGGGTCCAGATGCTGCCATCTTGGGTCCAGATGTTGGCTACTGTGATGTTCTCTATGTGAGGCTGCCCTTGAAGTAAGTTCAGAAGGTACAGCTGGTATAGATTGCAGCAGCAAAACTGCTGACTGGTACCACTGGCCAGATGCACCAGACCTAAAAAAGTTCCCTATCAAGCCCAATTCAAGCTCTTAAGAGTAATCTGTGAAGCCCTAAATGACTAGGGCACAAGATATCTAAAGGAATGCTTCCTCCCATATAGACCTGCCCATCCTTTAAGATCTGCTGATGAGGCCTTCCTGATTGTGTCACACCTTCAGCAATTAAAGAGCTGGGGACCCTTAGAGGAATCTTCCCAGTGACAGCGTAGAGATTTTAGAACAGTGGTTCTCAACCTTCCTAATGCCGCGACCCCTTAATGGAGTTCCTCATGTTGTGGAGACCCCCAACCACGGGGGCGAAGCAGCTGCGAGGTGGGAGGAAAGGGTGGTGGGAGACTTGTCACGACCCCTCTGAAAGGGTAGTTCGACCCCCAAAGGGGTCCCGACCCCCAGGTTGAGAAGCACTGTTTTAGAACAACTTCCCCTCTGAAGTGTGTCGGGCACAGGAAAAGACGCATCTTTGTACCTTGGCCTTCCGTTAATCGAACAGCTTTCCCTTTCCTTTCAGGCACTGTTACATTTTGAATGGTTTCTTTTTAACTTTATTTTTATCATTTTAGCATTGTTACATTTTAATGGATTTTTTTTTAAAAAAACCTTTTTTTATTGTTTCTACTGTACCCTCCCCTGAGACATCCATATAAATATAAATCAATGAACATTCTGTCTATGCAATGAGCTAAAACACAACTGTCATTTACTGGCACAACTGTCCCAAATCTCTCTTACTGTCTGTATCTTTAATGGAGACATCATTATTCTGCTGCTTGTTCCTCACTGTAATAAAATTCTATATCGGATTTAATAACTATAAAATTAATCCTCTCAAGTCAGACCAAGAGCCAAGGTCTGCTCTCTTTGAGTACCATCTTAGCTATGCTGTGAAGAGGTGATCCTTTGCAAAAGCCAACATAAGATAGCATATCTTTAATTTCTCTCTGCTCTAACACTATTATCTCTTCTTTGCCACAGCTGCCTCTTGCTATTGTCAGTGGTTAAGATGAGACATCTCTAATTAAAGGGCAGGATAAATGGTTTTTATCTCCACTTAACATGCATTTTACATGGCACCTGGTACACAAGTCTTAGCTAGGCAGCCATAATTTGAAAAGCAAATGATTGCTCAGAGAAATATGATACTTTTTAAAAGGGGGGGGAGGAAGAGATGGCAGGGGAATTAAATGTATAGAACAGCAAAGCAGAGCATTGGAGACTGCAAAGCTTTAAGGCTGTCATGGAACATGAATGCTTCCGCTTCATACTGGCTTTAAATAGGCCATTGCAGAAGATATAGCCCAAAAGTTCAGGATCTAAATGGAAGTGTCAAAAGCTGCCTTGTCGTATGGCAAATCTCTCTTATCCTCTGAAAGGTTGGGCTGTGCTGAGTAAGAAGGCAAACTCTTTCATAGAGTATCAGTCATCCATGATTCATAGCTACTTGCTTATCACTTGAATAAATCCATCCAGTATAGCACAAATCTAGTTTTCTGATTCCTAAATCATTTTCATTCTCTTCTCTCGGGAAATTTCCAGAAGCTTACCTGTTTTTGAGGACCTGTTAACTTTAGAGTTTTGATGTCAAACAATAAAGAATCCAAAACTATCCTGCCTTTTACCCAGATTATAACAGCCCTTTGGCTAGCACTGTCTGCATGAAAATATGCTGTCGTTTCCATGTAAAGTTCTTCAGTGGATTTTTTAAATTAAATCTGTCTAGAAAACACAAAAAGGATAGGTTTTCTGCCTTATGTAGCAATCCCATTCATTTGCTTATTACCAATAACGATCAAGTGGTACTTTACAAGAAGCACGATATCTGGAGAATTTTATGTAAGCCACACAATATATAGTTGGTTGTTAGTTGTTCAAATGCATAAAGGCCTGAATCTCTATTTTTCGCAGTGTCAGTATCATGAGACGATAAAACATAACAACCCCCTGGCCAACTTCCATGTGAGTTCCCACTATATGAAGGGAGGCTTTGTTGTGTCCTCCATTTTGAATGATCATCACAGCCTGTGTTCAGACATAACAAAAGGGGGGGTCAGAGGCTCTTGATAGAGATAGTGTCTGGCTCTCATGTTCTGAAGCCTTCTCTAATCCACTTTTTTTTAGCACAGAATGTTCAGGAGAGGGAGGACGGCAGACTGGTGTGTGAAAAATCCCACTTTGAAACCTTATCTGAGGCACTTCAGGAATACTTTTTTTTCCCATTTGACTGATCACAGCCTCAGTTTGGAATGACTGACAGGAAGAAGTTGTCAATCTAAATATGTATCTGGGTAGAAGACATCTGGGTCACATGGTAGTAGACTTTCCAGTAGCATGAAATGTGTTTTTGTAATTACTGCTTCTAAATTATAGAATCATAGTATTACAGAGTTGAAGGGGACCTCTAGGGTCATCGAGTTCAATCCCCTGCTCAATGCAGGATTCACTTAACCATCCCAGACAGATGTCTGTCCAGTCTCTGCTTGAAGATCTCCATTGAACGAGAGCTCACCACCTCCTGTGGCAACCTATTTCATTGACTGATCGCTCTGTCAGAAAGTTTTTTCTAATATCTAATCTGTATTGACTCCCTTGAAATTTCAAATGCTTCCGCACCTGTCGCCGAGAAATGGATTTCAGGAAATCCATTTCCCAGTGATCCGTCCTCCCGAGGATCCACCCAAAATAGCGACAGATCCTTGGAGGCCCCACGTATCCACACACATGCAGGGAGATGGATCGGGCCGGCCGGATCCCCTGGATACAGTGCGGAGGTCACAGCACCCATTCCAAAGGGCATTCAGCCACCCACACCGGCAACACCACCCTCGGAGCTGCGGGACTGGAGCATGCAGCTGCCAGTCACTGCACGTCTCCACCGTTCTTCCCCTGAAGGTATCTCTTCTTCTTTCCATTTTTGTGCATATAATAATCTAGCTTCTATCACCACACATAAAATCAAAACTTTATATTATCTAAACTATTGTCTACAATTACCAACAAAAAAAAATTCTGGTTTGAATATGTCTCTTTAAAATTTGTCTCATCAGATTATATATTTGTACCCAGTATTTTTTTTTTTTTTGCTTTTTCACAAGTCCATCACATATGATAAAAGGTTCCCTCCACTTTTTTACATTTCCAACATTTTCAACATTTAGTTGAAATTTTTTGATATATTTTCCTACTTTGTGAGATGTTAAATACCATCTATACATCATCTTATATATATTTTTCTTTTAGCAGCATACAAGTTGTAAATTTTATATCTTTTGTCCACAGTTTCTCCCATTGGTTCATCGGGATATTATATCCAAAATTTCTTGCCTATGTAACCATACACTCTTAACCAGTTCATGTTCCATTTCAATCTAAAGTAAAACTTTATATATAATACCAGTTGTTCCCCTTTCACCCTTAATTAATTTTATTTCCCAATCCTGTTTTTCCCATTCAAAATTACAACTCTCTTTATCCCTTCTATACATATCCACTACTTGAACAAAGGTAAAACACTGTATATTTTTTCCCTCTTGATTTAACTGTTCCCTTTTTTTCATATTAAATTCATTAGTGTCATCTTTTTTTATATAACATATCTTCATATTTAAGCCATGATCTTCCTTCCCCAAACTCCTTTAACAAACCTTCATGTGGTGATACCCAATGCACCATTTTCTTATAAAGATTATTTTTGTAATTCAACCAGAGACGTTTTCGCACGGGGCTGTTCGGAACGCGTGGGAGACAGCTGCGGACACGGCATCCGCATTGCCCGAGTGCGGCTTGCGCCGCCTCGTGTCCGCAGCTGTCTTTCTCGCGTTCGAAATGTAGAGCACTTTAAAGTGCTCTACATGCGTTCGAACGCGGACGAGCCGCCCCGGCGCGTTCCGGGAGAGAAGCGTTCGCACGCTTCTCTCCCTGACAGCCGTCAGCACGCCCCCAGGGGCCGACTTGCCGGGCCGGCGATTGCGCCGGCGCGGCGAAGCCGGTAGACGGGACCCACCGAATCGGGGTTCCCCTTTCCCGTCTGCCAGGGTCAGTGACCCTGGCAGATGGCACAGGGGAACCCCGATTCGGTGCGTCCCGTCTGTCGCCTCCGACGGCCGCCGGGACGTGGCTCCTTCCCGGGTCCGGCAGCCCCAATGGCGCTGCCGGACCCGGGAAGGAGCCACCAGCATCGGCGTCCTGTCGCCCCTTTCTGGGGTGGCAGGAGGTCGATGTTGGGCTCGCTGGGGGCGAGGAACGCCTTGGGCGGCCGGAGCGCATCGCTCCGGTCCCCCAAGGGTCCCCCCCGCCCCCATCGGGCCCATCTACGGGCTGCAGGCGCCTAGATCCAGGCGCCTGCAGCCCGTAGATGGGCCCGATGGGGGCCGGAGGGTGGGGGTTTTGGGGACTGGGGGTGGGTGGGACTCATCTGCGGGCTGCAGGCGCCTAGATCCAGGCGCCTGCAGCCCGTAGATGGCCGCGATGGGGGCGCGGGGCGAGCCCTTGGAGATCAGAGCCAGGGGCTCTGATCTTCAAAGGGGTCCGGCCCCATAGGGGCCTTGCCCCGGGCCCCATGATGGGTGCCCGGGTGCCCGGGCATCTTCGTGCCAGCCCGTAGAGCTGGCACGAAGCACGGGGCGGGTGGCTTGACAGCGCTGCCCGCCCCTTGGGTGCTCTCACCCAATGGGCGGGCAGCGCTGCGGCCGAATCCCCGCCCCTGGCCGGCCTTTGCCGGCCAAGACAGTTCCGGGCGCTTTTACCTTTCACACACAGACGCGCCGGAACACATTCCGGCGCGTCTGTGTGTGAAAGGTGAAAGCGCCCGGAAGTGTCTTAAGCTGCCCGTCTGCACGCGTTCCGTTTGGAACGCGTTGCAGTGCGGAAATCCCTCTGGTCTTGTACAGAGCATTTCTCACAAAGTGATTCTTAAAGTCTGCATTAACTTTTGCTTTTTATTTACCCATGCCAACCATCTCCTAAACCATCTCCTTCTAATTGCAGTAATCTTTGGTCCTTCAACCAAAACCATTTTGTAATCCATCCCAAGCAGCCTGCTGCATGATATAGCTTCGGTAATCCTAATCCTCCTCTTTCTTTAGAGTCTTGCATCATCTTGAATCTTATCATGGGCTTCTTTCTCTGACATATGAATTTTGAAATGTCTTTTTGCCAATTTATAAAATCCTTTATGCTTTAAACTGGGGTGCCCAGAACTGGACAGAGTATTCTTGGTGAGTTCTGACCAAGGTAGAGTAAAGAGGGATAATTATTTCTCATGGACCTAGATTAGGGGTGTGCACAAATGCATTTTTGACATTCAATTTGTAACAAATCAAATGTTTGAAAATCTGTATTCGTATGAATAGATTACATTGGAATGCGGTAAAATTTTATTCAATATGAATCTATTTGTATGTATTTGAACGAATATTCAATAAGTATTGGATACAAATGAATATGTATCCAATATGTATTTGATAATAACAAATATGTATCCGATACGAACAAATATGTATCTGATACATAACCAAAACATATCTGGCTCTGAAAACATCAAATCCAATCTGAATCACTTTTAATCTGCTGTTGATCCATGTTGAATGCAACCTGGACTCATTGTGGGACTGTCACTCCGTTTTCCCACACCCCTATTCTAACAAATGTCCAAACTATTTGTATGAATGTCCAGAAACATTTGTATTTGTACAAACGTTAATATAAGAATATCGTAACATTTGATTCATGTGCAAATGTCTAAATTCATACAAATTTGTACGAATAACGAATGTTACAAATATTTGTGTACATCCCTAATCTAAAGCTGCATCACACTCTTGACTCAGGCTCAATCTATGATCTATTAATGCACCCAGATCCTGTATAGATGTGCTGCTACTAAGTCAGATTCCTCCAGCTCTGTTTTTGTTTTTTGTTTTCTTACGCAGATATAGGACTTTGCATTTCTCCCTATATCATTCTATTAGTATCAACGTACTGTTCAAGCATGTTGAAATCTTTCTGAATCCTCTCCTTCTTATCCCTACTTTTAGCAACCTCTGCTAGCTTTGTGTCATTTGCAAATTTGTTCAGCATCCCTTCAAATCCCTCAATCGGATCATTTTATAAAAATGTTGCACACCACTAGGTCCAGGACAGAGCCATGTGGTACCCAATTTGAGGCATTCTTCCAACTGGATGTAAAGCCATTTATGACCACATTTTTACACGTTTTTGCACTTCCTTTGTAGTCACGCTGGGGATGCTCTGGCATGGAACATCTGCACTTTATGGAGCTTTTTCTTTACTAGAAATGTTTCCACGCATGCCAGAGTATCTCCCAAGCTGTATGAGCCTGGTGCAGTTAAAACTGCACCAGGCTTATATTACTGGCAGAGCTGGGAGAGCTTTGCATGCTCCAGTACACTCCTTCTGCACTTCTACCTGTTTGAAGACATGCAGGAGAAGCACATGACCAGCAGTGCAGGGATAATTATGCACTATCCCACCAGGCCACCCCAGCAATAGCACCATGCAGGGGCCCTTCACCTCTCAGTGACAGGAGGCTAAGTATAAATTTGCCCTTTGAATATGATCACTAAGCCAGTTATAAATTTACCAAACAATAAATATGTTATGAGACTCGAGGCCAATTCACACTCGACCTCTTAGTACACACTGGGGTAGCTTCTGGTAAAAAGCTTCTGTATTTGCAGGAGGCATTTTCAACCCAGAAATATCTGCTGCCTTCCCAGAAGCTACCCCAGGATCTACTAACAGTGGTGCAGTGGTGCATGAGTGTGCACCACATGCATCCCAAAGCTGACCATAAGCTTACCTTCACCAGCCAGATGTGGGACCATCTACACTTCTTCTGGGTGCTGGGGGTCAGCTGAAATATTATGAAAGCACATTGACACATCAAACATGACTGCATGGGCATGGTACATTACCATTGTCCCAGTGACAGCATGCACGCAGAGTCATGCTTGCCAGCATGAAGAAAATGGTGGTTCCTGGACATGCAACCAGATGCAGATAAGTGTCTGGGCAGTGGGGACTAGGTTTGGCATGCACTAGCATATGGAAGTGCCCATGCTAGTGCACGCTAGTGGGAAGGCACTTTTCCTGCCCCACAGAAGGGAAGCAAAGTGCAGGAAGGCCCATGTTGTCAAATGCAAATTAATTTTCCCCCTTGTTAACCATATAACAGGTAAAAGAACTGTTGTCTTCCAGATGGTCTTGGCCTTTAACATCTGGAAGAAATGAGTTCTTTATTATGTCTTGAAAACTGTAGAAGACAAGCACACCATATTCCTAGCAGCCCTAATCCCCTGTTCTCTTCCTTTTACCAGTTTGGTCTAGTGGTGAGGGAGTCTAACTCTTATCTGGGAAAACCAGGTTTCATTCCACCCTCCCCTATGAAGCCAGCTGGGTGACAGCTCTCTTCTGAGGTCTCACAGCCCCACCTATCTCACAGGGTGTTCTATTGTGGGGAGAAGAACAGAAAGCTTTGCTAGCCACTTTGAGTCCCCTTAAATGGGTGAGAAAAGTGGACTAGAAAAGCCAACACTTCTTCTTCCTCCTCTTCGTACTGTCTTGGTATTGTCCCAGTATTGCTTCTATACTGATGAAGGGCATAGGGTCAGAAGCAGGAAGAGTTTTGTCTGGCACCAGAGGAGTGCTTGGTATAAATGCATTCTGATTTTATTACCTGAAATGAAAACATAGTCTCAATATAACATTTTTGAGCTGAACAAACTTAAAGTGAAACAGAATATTGCCACTGAGAATATTCATATTTATTTGTACAGTACAGGAAGGTATTTAGGCACCTGACATTTAATGTAAAAAACAGACAGATGCCTTAAATAATAAAATAACACAAGTGTCCAGTAGGAATCAAAGAGACTATGCCAATTGTTCACAGCTTTCCCAAAGCTCACAACTGGATCCACCGATGTGCACTGTAAATTAAACATTTGGTGCAAAGCTTGACAAAATCAGAGGCACCTTCTTAAATATCCTCCCCTTGGATTCTAGGGTTTTCCTTCAATGAATGTGTTGTGAAAAATATTAGTGTGCTAGAGAAGAAGGGGCTGTTTTTAGCTTATTTGGGGAAAGTTACTATGAGATTATTTGGTAGAGGGTGAAGTACAAACAAAGGTATTAAACAAAAAGGTCATTTACAGGGTTTTGAGATCAGGTAAAGGTTTTGCCTTTGCCTTCTGCTTGAAAATGCCCAGAAGCAATTGATGGACCACTTGTGAGGATGCTGGACTAGATTGGATGTTTCATGGGAAGTGACTAGATGGGTCATTAGTCTCTAGGATTTAGTACTAGAAAAGGTGGTGACAGCAACCAGTCAAGATAGCTTTAAGAAAGTTAAACAAATTCATGGGGGGCAGGTGTATCAATGTCTGCTACAAGGTTTTGCCTTTGTTTGCTGCTTAAGAAACCTGAGAAGCATCTGATGGCCCAATGTGTGAGATGGAAAGCTGGACTAGAGTGGCTGCTGCCTAAACCAGCAGGGCTGAAAAGCAAAATATATATATCTTAAAAGCAAGGTTAAAAAAAAGTTTCACATAATTCAAGGGAGTGATATAGTGAAGCAAGAGCAGTATTGTCAGCAGGTTCAAATCTATTCATGAACTTAGGCCGCCGTTATACCTTAGAATTTTAATACACATCAGGAAGGCAGCCGAATCCAAGCAATTTTTGGCCCAGAACAGCTTAGTCACATCTTCCTGCTGCTGTCAAAAGGGAATCGCAGCCAGGCAGGTGAGGAGGCAGTTCCAATGACAGAGCAATCACGCAGGGGTGGGTGGGTAATGAGGCAGATCTGATGACAGAGCAAAGGAATCACAGCAAGGCGGCAGGGGAGGCAGAAGAAGGACTGTCATGGCAAGGGGAGGGGGAAGGGCAAGACTCAGAGCAGAGGCTAAAATAGGTATCATTTTCTGGGCAGCCGGGGAGCTGGAATGGTGGCTTTCTGAAGGGGGATTAAAACTTCAATGCTGTGTTGGCCCGAATAAAGGAAAACCCAAATAGAGGGAGGAAAATCCGGGAAAAAAAACGGCTTGGTATTTAAAGATGTAAATAAACGGGCTGGAATTTGGGCTGAAGAAGAATTAAATTAAGGGTGCAACCATGGCCTTATTTATCACCACTGTCCTAGGAGATGTGTTTGTTGGGCTGTGGTCACACTTTAAGGTTTAATCCAGCTTCAGTCCACTTTCAGAGAGAGAATGCATCAGCAAAGTGACAAGCTGTTTTCTTTCAGTGTTAAATTCACCATTGGGATAGGTAATGTGGAAAGAAAATACTGGTCACTTTGCTAATATGTTCTCTTGCTCTGAAGGTGGACTAAAGCTGAATTAAAACTTAGGTGCGACCACAGCCTTGGTGAGATTTTTAGGGCACCTTTAAATAAGGGAACACTGTCAGGAAATGATTAGAGCTATGTGTGATTGGTGCCTGTGATCCTCTGTACATTGATTCAGAACACTGTTCATTAAATTCAGTGCAGCCTACTCCCAAGAAAGATAAGTACAACCATAGCCTCAATCCCACTGAAATTAGTTCCCACCATTAAGCTTTCTCTGGGAAGGACGATCATTGACCTTGACAGATTTTTTGTCTGTGGATAGTGAGGAAAACATTCTTTTTGTATTTTAAAGCTGAGAAGCAGAGAGCATTTAAAGAAACTTAAGACAATTTTCTAGTTGTATGAATATCCTGTAATCCAAGCCAATGCTGTTGAATGCATCCATAGTGAGAAACAGATATAATCTAAGACAGGAATAAATAATTGGAAGCTTTCCAGATGTTACTATATTACTATTGCACGTTTATAGACTGACTGCTTTTGTATTATTTTTATACTGCATTACTTGTTCTTGCTCATGGCCCTTAAGACCTTCAGAGAATAAGTGCAGTTTGTACTAAACAAATAAACCCTCAAGCTCCAGCTAACATGGCCATTGGTCAGAAATAGTGAGTAGTTATTATATCCCTATTTCAAAGAGGAAGAGGGAAGGAGGAGAAAGAGGAGAATCTCCTTATCCAACAAAAATGCCCATATGCCCATTATGTTTCCTATCGGTGCCCATGTTGCTTTTACTAGAAATTTCTCTAGGACTAGCATCAACATGAGGAAGCGAGCTATATGGTTGTTGCTTAGTACCACTGAGTCATGACTGTCTGGTGGTTGACTGCATGGCCACCTCCATGGGCAGGTAAGTGGGAAACAGTCAGTCCAGCATAGTATAGAGAGAGTGACAACAGTAGGTGTTGTGGCCAAGAGGTGGGTTCCAACTAGTCTCTGAGCGTGAGCCAATGAGAAGTGGAGAAGAGCCTATAAAATGGACTGACAGGCAGAACGAGGGGTCTCTGCTCGGTGTTAGAGGGGAGATCAAAGAAGCTGTCAACACACAGCGTTTTCTGAGGGAAGCTGTCAGGGAGGAACAGTTAGAAACATCAAAGCTATTAATTAAAGGGAAACATTACAGTTCATGTTAGAAAGTAAAACCAAGTCTGTGTTGAAACAATAAGCTTAAGTTTCGTTTGTTACTTTGACTTGAGTCTGCTGTGAATTACTGACAAAAGTGCTGTCTCAATAAGTAAAGTGAGTTACAGCAAAAGTGAGGAGAAAAAAAGACAAATGGAAAGAAGGAAGTTTGGGGCACTTGCTGCTTGAGTTCGGTCCAGAGGCTTTCAGGTATCACTGGATTATACTTTCATGCAGCTGGGGAAGTTCGGTCTTTTGTGGGGGCTTCTTGCTGAAGCAAGATAAATGTGCACAGCAAGAAGTTCTGTATGTGTCTATACCGGACTTTCTCCCTCTTGCAGCTTCCAGATAGACTACAAGAAAGACTTAGACAAATTTATGTATGTATGACAAATGTATCAGTCGCTACTAGAATGGATGCCTAGGTACATCTTCCAGGCTGGGGGACAGCCAGAATGCATCTAAGGCCATTTGCTGGGATTTGAGAGCAGGTGAAGGTTCTTCTCCTTGAGACACCCATGAGCAACTCGTGGGCCACTGTGTTGGCCAGGATGCTGGACCAGGTGGGCTGTGAGCTGATCCAGCAGGGCTCCTTTTATGTTCTTATCTCACATCAGCACTAGTCCTGTGTTTAGAGATGATGAGTTAGAGATACAACATAATTTTCTTCCATTCAGCTTCATCTAATGACAATCTTCAAGTGGAAGCTTCTACAAATACTTATATTTTGTTTATTGACTTATTGACTTAAAATATTTTGTTTACCATACCCTATATGAAGTCCCCAAATATTTATCAGCATGTATAAAACATAATTAAAAATAATGGTTGGGATCAAGGCTTGGGTAGACATGGAAGAAAGCATATGTTTGCAAACTTATGAGCACTCCACGGAAGTTGAAAGAACTCCAAGGAATAGATGCTAGCCCAGAAAAGCTTGTGTGCGACTGCACAATAGTATTTGGAAGTTTGTACACTTCTAGCAAGACTTTCTTTGACAATCTTACTGATTTTTCAGGTCTGTAAAAGAGACAGTCAGTCTGAACACAAGCACAGAATGTTTCACCATGGTAAGGGCCTGACTCAATGCACTAGAAGCATCTTGGGAGTTACTTCTGGTGCACTAAACATTTTGCATCTTGGAGGGACATTCATGCACCTTCAAGATTTTTCAACCAGTGTGGGGGCATTTTGGAGATGAGCAAACTCCATTATCTATCCCTCTAATGCATTTTGAATGACTGGTGGAGACATGAGCAATAGGCACCAATAGAAATATAATGCGTGGAAGAAGCACAGTTTTATGACTCTTTGCCCACAGGAGACAGAAAATGACAAATGGTCTGTCCCACCTCTTGATAGGTAATAATTAATAACCTCACCAAAGGCCAATTTTCACTTCAGCCCATAGTTTGAGATAGGCAAACATCTGGGCAGGTGCATTCACATCTGCAGGAGGTGCTTACAACCTGCAAGCATCCTCTGCTTCCCTAGATGTTCACTAACCATTAACTAGCAGTGGAGCAAGAAATCATGCTCCACACGCAACCAAATGCAATCAGAACATACCTGATTGCATCCAGACGGCGACCATTCACATGTCTGCTGGCTGCAGAGGTCACCGGAGCTGCTGTGCAAGTGCACTGGCAGCCCTGATAACCCCCTGATGCATACGCAGTCACGGAGGGCAATGCACTCAAGATGGTGGCACCCAGAAGAGGAGCAGCCTGGCAATCAAACACAAGTGAGTGTTCGATCACGCAGGGGGTGGGCTGTCAGCAACTAGCACTCACAAGTGCAAGCATTAGTCAAGGTTAGTTCATCACACTTCTTTCCCATCCATGTGACAGGAAGGGAAGTGCAAAACCACCCAAGGTTGTCATATTGTTCCTAATTCCAGTTCTATATAATATGCCATGAAGCAGCAACTTTCTCATTCCTATGGACATGTGTGTCTTCTTTATTAGATTTAATTAATTCAAAATCAGAAGTGCCAATTAAACTGTCATTTTAACTGAGAACCAAAGTGTGTGGGTCAAATGCCAGCACAACCTTCATTAAAATAGGTATGTCTTAATTTCATCTCTCCTAAAGACTGTTTTAATGAGTGGAACTTAATTTAATACCAGGTCTTTCATCTTGCTCATTTTGATTTCAATTAGGGATGTGCATGAATATTTGTAACATTCGAAATTTGATATAATTTGTTCAAATTTGGACAGTCGAATTCAAAACGAAAGTCTTTAAATTCAAATTTAAACGTTTGAACAAATTTTGAATTTTCAAATCTATTTGTTCAACTTATTTGGACCTTCATATGTGTATGGATACGTACATGATGAGTATTTGCCCTTATGCATCTTTCCCGCATCTGTACGCACTTGTACGGATCCGTACAGGACAAAAACAGAATGCATATGGGATGGGGATAAAGACAGGATGCATACAGGCACATACAAATGTTGCTGACATTCGTATGTGCAAATTTGAATTGAAAATTCAAACAAATAGATTTGTATTTACTCAATTCAAATCGAATGTGGGTAAATTCAAATTTTATTGATTCGAATCAAATTGAATTTTCAGATATTCTATTTGAATCAAATTGAATCCCAAAAATTGCATTTGGGCACACCCCTAATTTCAAACACAAGAGAAGTAGTGTTGATCTTACCCCCCTTTTTTAAGAAGGCATTCAAAATATGGTAATCTATAATAACTGAACTCCTGAAAACTAGGAGCCTTTCCGCATATGCCACCAAAAAACGGATCTATAAGATCTGTTTTCTGGCAAACTGTTTTCTCTGAGAACTGTCTGAAATAGGAACAGATTCTTGTAGGCCCCACGCATCCGCACACGCGTGGGGCAGCAGCGGCATGGCCAGATTGGAGAGGGTGCTGGTGCAGACGCACTAACACCCATCCTGATCCGGCCTCTGAAGGCATGCTCTCCCTCTTTGACAGCTGGGCCATCCCACCGACCTCCATGATTGGCTCCATTGGAGCCACCACGAGGAGACCGGCAGCCAGGTTCCCCGGGTTCCCCTTCACCTGAGAAAGCATGATCACACCTTTTCAGGTGAGGGGGACTCATGGCCTACCCGCCCCTGCCCCTGCCCTGCCCGGGGTCACCTATGCATGATGCGCTGCTTACCTGCTTGCTGCTGGGCCGCTTCTGACAGTGGGAGGCCCAGCGTGCATGGCATGCGTGTGCCGTGGCTTCCCATTGGCCAGCCACCCTCGTGATGCGAGGCCTCCCGCTTCCAGGCCTCCCGCTGCCAGAAGCAGCCCAGCAGCAAGCAGGTAAGGAGTGCATTGTGTGCGGGTGACCCTAGGTGGGGCGGGGGCGGGTAGACCGCAAGTCTTCCTCACCCAAAAAGGCGCAATCGTGCCTTCTCACGTGAAGGGGAACCTGAGGAAGCTGGCTGCCGGCCTCCTCATGGTGGCTCCGATGCAGCCAATCATGGAGGCCGGGAGGAGGGCCCAGTTGTCAAATAGGGAGAGCATGCACCCTCCCTCTTTGACAGGCTGAGCATGCGCTGGCAATCTGGCTCTTCCCTTGCCGTTGCAGATGCGTTTGCTTCTGAAACGGTTTCAGGGGAAAAGCCAGATGTAAGACCTAAT
Source organism: Aspidoscelis tigris stejnegeri (assembly GCA_023333525.1). Classification (NCBI taxonomy): domain Eukaryota; kingdom Metazoa; phylum Chordata; class Lepidosauria; order Squamata; family Teiidae; genus Aspidoscelis; species Aspidoscelis tigris. The sequence goes on along the minus strand of JALMGA010000004.1, from coordinate 30,142,713 downwards.
TATTTAGGTCTTACATCTGGGTAGGATTTCAGCGGCAAAACCGGTTTAAGAAACCAGTCTTGTGTGCCGAAATGCAGACACGGCTTCCCAAAGGGTCCCTAATTCCGTTCCTTTTGCGGAAGCCACATCTTAATTCCTCCCCGAACTGGCTCTAAATCTGTTTTTAGAGCCAGTGTGGAAAGGGCCTATGATAAAAATGTTAATATATAAAAGGTAGAATAATTTGAAATTTTCCAGAAAATTGCACTTTTTAACAATATTCCAGAGTAAAAGTCCTCCGAAATGTTGCACACCTAACTGGGCAACAGTGCAGTGCAAATGCCTTCTTCTGCTCTGATGTCACATGCACATCTGGATATTTTGGTGATGTGAAATACACAGAAGTGCACACATGTCAGCTCCTGCATTTGAATCGTGATCCTTTTCATTTTGTTCCTGCAGAGGAGGTCTTTTGATTCAGCAAGGAGCATGCTGCTAAGCTTCCAGACAAATAGGCTTTTTTGTGCTATTTCAGGAAAATTCACATTGAGTTTTCCTAGAATAGGAAAAAAAATGTGATTTAACCCGTGTATAGCATGGCTGCGTTGGGTTTGCCACAGATATGTGTTGCAACCCCACCACAGCCACACCATAATCATGCTTTTAAACTCCTGTCTGGACACAGCCTTAGTCCATATTGCAATGATTTTGAATTTTTTCCCTGATTTGAGAATTCTGTTGGCACAATGATTTTTTACACTTCTAATCTTGAAGCAAATCCCTTTGAGTGCAATGAGAATTTACTCTCAGGTAAGTGCACCTAGAATTGAAACATGGATCACTGCAACTTCTACGTGGTCCCAATGGACTATGCTACCTACTGCCCAGGTACATGGTATTTGCTTGTCAATTCAGTCACTGGGAATGGGGTTTCTGCACAGATGCTGCCAGAGTTCCCCCTGCTTTCAACTTTGGTGTGTGCCACCTTGCTCTGTTCCATTCATAGCTCCACTTGAACAATACAGGCCAATAATGATCTCAGCATCATTTGACAAAGTAAATGGTGCAGAGACTGCCCTTGGGTCCAGTTTTTAGAGGGGTCTTGGTCCATACCTCTACCTCTATAACAGCACTGAAAGGTGGCAATGCTGTATTCTGCTTAATAACTTTTGTGGGGAAATGAAATGATTTTTTTTGTTTTAAAAAATTGTTTTAATTCAATTGGCTCATATTATCTAGCTTGTAGAGTGTAAAAGGATGTCTGGTTTGTTAAACAATTGTATTCTTAAGCTTTTAGATAACTTTTCCAGAAGCAAAAAGTAATGTCAGCCTTTTCTAGTGCATTTAACCTCATAATAACAAAACCAGACAAGGTTTCCTGTAAAATATATACATAAGTAGTAAAAATCATGCCAAGAGCTGTCTCCAAGGTAAGCAGTGTTATCCCTCTGATCCCTCAGAGAAGTCACATATTTATGGCTACACAGAGATAAATTTTGACCTTTGAATGATTCATGAATTGAAGTTATCTTCAAGGAAACACGGACATTTATACCGACCAAATTTAACTTGGCTTCTAAAGAAGCAGAAACTTGGAAAAATGAATGATCTTGCCATTCTTTTGTGTGTTTATGTGGAATTCCACACACACACACAGAGTAGTTCTGTGATGAATCTTTTGATGACCATTTGCTCTGCTGTTCAAAAGATGGAGAGGCAATCTAAATATGCCCTTAAAGAGAGAGTTACTATTTTCAAGGATCAGGTGGCTGCACTTAATTATCATAAACCACCTTGAGAAAGTGGCTATAACACCCATTAGGAAGTGATAATGTGGGATATTGCTCCCCTGCCATTATCACCTCCTAGTCAGACAGTGCCATGGCCAGCAATCTCTCTGTGCATTATTGTGACATGTGCATCTGGATATGCAGCTGGTGCCAAATAGGAATGTGCACGGATATTCAAAAATTAAAAAATCTGATTCGAATCCATCGAATGTGGACATTCAAATTCAAATTGGATTTTTGAAAGTCCAAATTTTCACATTCGGACGAATTTTGGATTTTTTGGACCAATACGGATTTTTGAATGATTCGAATGAGTAGGTCCATATCTATTGTATATGAATGTGCACAAAAATTATACATATTTGCGCATATAATGTGGGATGAAAATGGGTGTATACGGGATAAATATGGATTTGCACAAATTTGTATATTGGATAGGAATCATCAATATTTGTATATTTGGATCCGAATTGGATTTTCAAAAATCCGGATTTTTGAAATTCAAATCGAATTGAATTTTTGAATATTTGATTTGATTCAGATTTGAATGCAAAAAATACATTTGTGCACAGCCCTAGTGCCAAATATTGGAAGTATGTTCTGCAAAGAATTCGTTTAGTCTCTCTGCAATCTCCATGTCTTCTTTAATTATCCCTTTCTGTCCTTTACCATCTAGTGGTCCAACTGCTTTCCTGGTTGGATTCCTACTTCTGATATACTTACAGAAGTACTTGTTATTTCTTTTGATGTTTTTAGCAATGTGCTCCTCAAAGTTTTTCTTAGCTTTCCTAATGGTTATCTTGCATTTGTGTTGCCATTGTCTATGCTCTCTCCTGTTCTCATTTGGACAAGTCTTCCATTTTCTAAATGAACTCTTCTTGTTTTTAATGACTTCGTCTACTGCACTCGTGAACCACCATAGTAGTCCCCTTTCTTCTTTTAGGAATGCATTCTAGTTGCACTTCCATTATTGTGTTTTTAAGTAGTCTCCGTGCATTTTGAAGTGATTGAACTCATTTGACTTCCCCTTTCAATTTCCTTTTTACTAATTTCCTCATTTTGGGGAAGTTTCCCTTATGAAAGTTTAAGGTCTCTGTGTTAGACTTTATTAAGAACTTACTCCTTGTATTTAAGCTGAAGGTTATTGCACTGTGGTCACTGTTCCCAGTTAGATCAGCTACAGTGACGTCCTTTACCAGGTCCTGAGCATTACTTAGGATCAAGTCCAGGACTGCATTTCCCCTGGTTGGTTCCATGACCATTTCCTCCATGGAACAGTCATTTAGCAGGTCTAGGAATCTTCTCTCTCTCTCCTGAGTTGAACAGGAGTTCACCCAGTCTATGTGAGGATAATTGAAGTCCCCCATTATAACAACCCTATCTTTTTGTGATACCTCCTTTACCTCCTTTTCCAATTGTTGATCCCCTTCGAGCGTTTGGTTGGGAGGACGGTAGCATGTCCCTATTGTTAGGCTTCCTTTTTGGCTTGGTATTTTTACCCACACTGCTTCTGTGGAAGAGTCAGACTCACCTAGACATTCCAGTTTGTAATATTCTATCTCTTCCTTAATATACAAGGCTACACCACCTCCATGCTGACCTTTCCTGTCTTTCCTGTACAGTCTGTAACCTGGGATGACTGTATCCCATCGGTTTTTACTGGTCCACCAGGTTTCAGTTATGCCAATAATATCAATCCTATTTTCCATAACTAAGCTTTCTTGCTCCCCTATTTTAGCTTGAAGGATTCTGGTGTTTGCATATATACATTTATATTCACTCCTCTAGTCCAAATTCTGCTGTCGAGGAACATGTGAATCCTTATACTGCCCCTTGCATTGTTCTGCTTGCATACTATTGACTGATCTCCCACTTTACTCATCATTGTCTGCATATTTGCAGCCCTCCTCACTTGAGGGTGCCCTCTCCTGAACTGGATGCTGCCCAGCTCCTGTTGGCTTTCCCCAGGGATCAGTTTAAAAGCTGCTCTGAGACCTTTTTAATATTAATCGCCAGCAATCTGGTTCCATCTTGGATCAAGTGTAACCCGTCCCTCTTGTACAGGTTTGGCTTGTCCCAAAATGTTCCCCAGTTCCTTACAAATCTAAACCCCTCCTCCCGACACCACTGCCTCATCCACGCATTGAGGCTCCTGAGCTCTGCCTGTCTGGCTGGTCCTGCATGTGGAACAGGTAGCATTTCTGAGAATGCAACCTTGGAGGTCCTGGACTTTAGTCTTCTACCTAGCAACCTAAATTTGGCTTCCAGGATGCTCCGTCTTGCCTTCCCAACATCATTGGTACCGACATGTACCATGACCACTGGCTCCTCCCTGGCACTGTCTAGATGCCACGTGATGTCTTCAACCTTCGCACCAGGCAGGCAAGTCACCATGCGGTCAACACGCCCATCACAAACCCAGCTCTCTATATTCCTGATTGAATCACCCACTACAAGAAGCCCCCTCCCGCTACCCATGGAGGACTATCCTCGGTGCAAGAGGATACAGGCACATCAACTGAGGAAGGGGTCCCAACTAAAGGATCCTGTCCCTCTTCCTTGGTTTGATGTCCTCCCTGCCTGAGGCTTCTACTCTCCAAGGCAGCTGGAGGGCTGCTTGTCATGAAGTGGGATGCTCCTACTGCATCCCTGAAGGCCTCACCCTCAGCCCTGTTACTCTCTATCTCCTTCTCCAGGTCCGCTACCTTGGCTTCAAGGGAAGAGATACGTTCCCTGAGAACCCAGAGCTCATTGCACCAAACAAAGACCCAAGACTTCTTCCCCATGGGCAGGCAGTCATACATGTGACACTCAGTGCAAAACACTGGGAAGCCCCCCTCCCCCTGCTGGCATTCTACCTTCATTTTATTTAATGGACTAGTTTTATTTTTACAAATTTTAACTTGAAAAGTATTAAATAATTTTTCTTAAAGATAAACTTTAAAACATCTGCCCAGTTTTCAAGGGAGAAAATATCCCAAAATTACTGGAGATAAACATTTGGGCCAGTCCCTGTCAGAGGAAAGTACTGCGGGCCTCAGTTCTGTATTTTTAAAGCTCTGCAGTACAAGTCATTGGATGAGGAAGGGAGCCGAGGAGTCGGCCTCTTCCCTTCTCATATGAGCTCTTCTTGCAGGTACATCCTCAGCATGAAGCTGCCAGCTAAAAATAACACCTGAAGAAAGAAGTCATGTGGAACAAGTCACGGCACGACAGAAGCATTAATACTGTGAAAAATCCCAGCAATTTTATCCTAACCAAAAAAAAAAAAAAGATGTATCAAGAAATTTCAGCTAAAAAACTGTTTTGCAGCAGACCCACGCCCACTTCTAACTCAAATCACTCCTCTTCCTCTTCCTCCTCTTTCTGTTTGCTCAGTTTGGTCCCTTTCCCCCAACCCCATCCCCATTAATTTTTTTTTCCTGCAAGTTAGGTCGTATTTCTATCTGCAGAGGATATGACTAGTTCAAACCTGAGTGGTCAAATGATCCACACCAGCATCAGAGCAGGGCTGCCTCCAGACTAGTGGAATAAATCTGCAGTTAAATCTAAAAGTGCAGGATAATCACTGTGCACAAATGTTTGTTGACATTTCATTCGAATTGAATCGCATATCCAATTAAATTCTAATCTTTAAAATTCAAATTTAACAGGATTCCATTTGTGTTTACCAAATTTGAATCTATTCATTTGAATTTTTTATTTGAATCTACCCATATGGATGTCGACAACATTTGTGTGTGCATGTATGCATCTTCCCCACATCTGTATACATCCGTATGCATCCACACACATCCTGTAGTTATCCCGTGTGCAACCTGTTTTTGTCCTGTATGGATCCGTACAAATGCATATGGATGTGGGAAAGATGCAGATCTTCAAATGCACATCATATACGAACCCGTACACATATGAATGTCTGGATAAATTGAATGAATAGATCCAAAGTTCAAAATTCGATTAGAATTACATTTGAATTTCAAGGCATTCTATTTGAGTTCAAATGTCAAAATTTGGCACTGGATTTCAAATGCCTATGAATATTCATGCACATCTCTAGTACAGCCATGCTGATCTGCATAGCACTGATTTCTTCCTTCTTTGTTCTACCAAGAAAGGCCTCTTACAAGTTCTTTAAATTGTAGGCAGCACTGGACTTGAATGGCTGGTGGACATACTTTTGTGGTTTGTCTGGTCTTTTGTCTCTGAGCAGATCAGAGTCTAAGATAGCTTGTGGAGGGTAGGGTATGACATTCTTCTTCCAACCATAAGATTTTCTTAGACTATCAGAAATGGTCCCAGAAGCTGGTTGTGTCTGGTCCTCCAAAAATGGGATCCAGCAGAAATCACACCTAGTAAGTACTCCTTCTCTTCCTATGAAATCATACGGAGGGAGTCTCAGCTACTATAGATGCCTCAAAAATCGTTTCTTGAAGTTTGCATTTAGGTTGCATTTTGGAAGCAGATCGGTGGCAGATTTGGGGTGTTTTTCCACTGCGCTCCTTAGTAGATCCAGATTAAGGGAAGTACCCAGTAGCAATGAGTGCTAGCCTCCCTGCTGTGGAAACACTGGAGCACCCATTTGCAAATCCAGATTGACCCACAAGGGGTCTGCCTCTCACCCCAGGTGTTTTGGGGGAGAGGGAGTGCAATCTCCGAAGTCCCTCCGCAGTTGCCTTCGGAGGTTAGCAAAGGCTCCGAAGTCCCTCCAAAGGCAACTTTGGAGATTAGAAAAGGGCTTGCTAATCTCCTTAGAGAGAGCTTGCATATTAATTAGCTCCCTGTGAGCAGGGATGAGTCAGCCTCATTAATATGTACCTCTTTCCATGCCTGAAGGTAACAGTCCGCTTTGTTCTCCCTTTGTTCTTGGAGGTTTGTCTTCGGAGCCTTTGCTAATCTCCGAAGGCAACTTTGAAGTAACTTTGAAATGGCTTCAAAGTGACTTCAAAGCCTAGGTTTTGGGGCTCCCCCCCCCATGGATGCCCCCTCCCCCTAGACCCCATTGCCAAACTAACATGGGAACAGGCTCCTTTTAATCCAGATTTTCTGGTTGAAGACCCCATTGTAGACCCCATTAATGGGGTCTACAGAAAATCCAGATTAAAGGCTGAGATGTACCCATATGATCTGGATTTCCCCAGTGGTGGTGGAAACAAATGTGTCCCAAATGGGTGCCATGGTGGAAATGGGGTCATCCGGGTCACACCCAAAGGGGTCCTTAATGGGTGCAAAAATGGGTACTTTCTGCCAGTGGAAAAACACCCCTGGATGCCACATCCTGAAGCTCCTTCTGGAATGTACTTGTGTCCATTGAGTTGAAGCCAATGGTTTCTGTGGAATGTTTGTATTTATGAAAGCAGAAACAAGTTAAGTTATCAAACAGAAAACAAGCTAGGTTCATGGCAATTCCCTCAGTTCAGTTGTTTCTCCATTAGGCAGAAAAGACACCTTAATCAGTCCATCAGGGCAACTGGTCTCGATTGGGAATAATGGAGATTGATCTCACTTAAGGTAACTTTGCTATGTGATGGAAATGCAGCTTTCATACAGCTTATTTCTACATCATTCCCTCTGGTGGATGGCATATGTGTTTATTAGCAAGACTATACATTGTAAATAATGTGTCTGTGACTAGTTTGCTTTTGTTGTTGTTTTGCTAGGAAAAGAGGAGAGTGCTGCAAAGAAAAGGATCATTTGGTCCCTCTTCAGTGATGTCTGTGTTTGTAGAGGATGGTGGGAAGCATAACAGGGCACATAGGAAGTCCCTTCTAGGCTTTCAGGATTTGTAAAAGTCTCTTATTTCCTCCTTGGCCTCTAGCTTTGTTGTAAATAGCATTTAAGTCGTAGATATGATTTATTAAGGTTGCTTTGTATTTCCTTCACCTCCGTTTTCCTTCCTCCCACAGTGATTTTTAAATGATTCAGAAGCTTCTCGGAAGTCTAAGAAATGCCTTCTGTACAGATGCAAATAGATTATCTATTTCTGTCTGTTTATCTGTTTCTAAACATTTATATTCCATCTTTTCACCTGACGGTCTCAAAATTGGCCATAAGTTACCTAAAATACTTATGATAAAAACATGAATAAAATCAATTAAACTTAATTCAAATATAGCCTCCCACTTTTGCAGACCTGAGTGAAGAGGTGCATTTAACCAACCAAAGAAAAAATTGGTGCCTGGCATACCTCTGCTGGGAATCTGTTCTGAGCCAGGGGGGCACATAGAAAAGACCCTATATGTGCCTTCACCCCTCAAACTTCTGATGTGGTAAAACAACAAGAGCCTTCTCTTGTGATCTTAATATCTGGAGAGATCTATCTGAGATAAGACGATCCTTTAGATATTTGGGGCCCGAACCTTTTAGAGCTTTATATATAAGGGTCAGCACCTTGAAATAAGTCCAATAATGAATAGGCAACTAGTGTGTATCTTTCAAGAGCCACCTGTTATATATTTGGCCAGAGACTCCTATCAACATTTGACCTGCTGCATCCTGCACCAGTTCCAACTTCTGGATCATCTTAAACAACAGCCTCATGTAACGAACACTACAGGAGTCTAGTCTAGAGGTGCTGAAGTGTGAATCACTAGAGCCCAGTAGTCCCTATCCAGAGACCTGTTTGCACTTGGATGTATTCTAGATAAAATCTCAGGATAGGGGTCTGTTGTCTGCATGCCATCGCAAACTCTGGTAGGCCTCACCTGGGTTCTGCTGTAGCCTGCATTAGCATGTGGACAGCAGACCCCCTATTTCAGGATATATTGCAGAATAAAGCCAAGGGTGAACAGGTCCCTGGAAAATTTCTACAAACCAATTGGAGATGGAGGCAAGTGCTCCTACAACTGAACCTCAGGTGACAGTGAGGAATGCAGAAGTACTTCCAGATCATGCACTTATTCTTTCTGAAGCAAAACAGTCCAAAATCAGGTGGCCCTCACTTTCTATATTTAAGATCTCATGACACACAGCACTGCAGTCTTGTCTGAATTAATTTTCAATTTATTAATCCACATCCTACCCTTTAGTGTCTCCAGGCAATGATAAAGTACCCAAACTACCTTCCTTTTACTAAGATATCATCAGTGTATTGTTCACACCTGGTGATCTCTCCCTACCACTTCAAATAGATTGAATCATAGAATCATAGAGTTGGAAGGGACCTCTAGGGTCATTGAGTCCAACCTCCTGCTCAATGCAGGATTTCCTAAACCATCACAGACAGTTGTCCAGCCTCTACTTGAAGACCTCCAGCAAAGGAGAACTCACTACCTTCAATGGCAACCTATTCCACTGACTGATTACCCTCACCGTCAGGAAGTTTTTCCTAATATCTAATCTGTGGGTGTTTCCACATTTGCCACCGAGAACGGATCAAAGAAGAGCCATTACTTGGCGATCCAACCTCCCAAGGATCCGTCCCAAATAGGGACGGATCCCAACGGCCCTCATATGTCCGCACACATGCAGGGAGGCCAGATCGGGCAGGATGGATGGTCTGAGTGCTGTGCAGAAGCCACAGCACCCATTCCCAAAGTCAGCCGGATTCCCACGATGCTGATGTCACCCCCAGAGCCGCGGGACTGGAGCATGCAGCTGCCAGTCACCACACATTTCTGGTGGCATGCAGCACACTGGGGAGAGTGGAAGGAGCCAAACCAGCCTGCTTCCACCCTCCCCAAGATGGCAGCCGCAGGGACATCCAGCCCTTCACCTGTTCATGTACGGAAGCATCCTCATTTTTGACGTCGTCCGGCTGAGCCGGTTTTCGGGCGAGACCCGATTTAGAAACAGATCTTGCACACCAAGATGTGGAAGCAGCCACCTGGAAGGGTCGCTAAAGAGGTCTCCAGTGCAGAAGGTAAGTACCCAAGGGTTTAAAATGGGTCTTAAATGGGGCGTTAAACCGGTTTCCACAGCCAACGTGGAAACACCCTGTATTTAGTCCCTTGAAGTTTCATATCATTGTTTCTAGTCATTCTGTCTTGTGCAAGTGAGAATAGGAATGATCTCTCTGCATACTGACAGCCCTTCAAATACTTGAAGAACACTATCATGTCTCCTCTCAGTCTTCTCCTCTATAGGCTAAACATTCCTAGATCCTCTTCAACTTTTCCTCATAGAACATGGTTTTCAGGCCACTAACCATTTTGGTAGCCTTCCTTTGGACTTGCTCTAGTATGTCATTTTTTTTTATTTTTAATTGGGGTGCCCAGAACTGGACATACTACTCTAGATGAGGTCTGACCAAGGTAGGGTAAAGAGGAATAATTACTTCTCATGATCTAGACTCTATATTCCTCTTGGTTGGTTCCCCTTCGATGGAGGTCTTCAAGCAGAGACTGGACAGCCATCTGTCTGAGATGGTTTAGGAGATCCTGCCTTGAGCAGGGGGTTGGACTCGATGACCCAGGAGGTCCCCTCCAACTCTACCATTCTATGATTCTATGATTCTATGATTGATGCATCCTAGGATGGTGTTTGCCTTTTTTGTGGCTGCATCACATTATTGACTCATGTTCCTTTTCACTTGTGCTACTACTCATCCAGATTCCTCCCAATCTGTATTCATTTTTATCATTTTTCTTACCAAGACGTAGGACTTTGTATTTGTCCCTATTAAATATCATCCTGTAAGTTTCAGCGCACTGTTTAAGCTTATCTAGACCTTTTTGAATCCTCTCCTTCTCCTCCCTAGTGTTAGCAACCCCTCCTAGTTTTGTGTCATCTACGAATTTGATCAGCATCCCTTCGACTCCCTTACCCAGATCGTTTATAAAAACATTGAATAGCACTGGACCCTGGGCAGACCCCTGTGGCACTCCACTTGAAACATTCCTCCATTGGGATGCGAAGCCATCTGTTACCACTCTTTCAATGTGATCACTAAGCCAGTTACAAATCCACCTAACAATTGTTCCATCAATACCATATTTGATCAATTTTTCAATAAGTATGGTATGAGACACTTTGTCAAATGCTTTGCTGAAGTCAAGATATACAATGTCTACAGAATTTCCCTGATCAACCCATCCAGTGATTTTGTCATAAAACAATATTAGATTAGTCTGGCATGACCTGTTTGTTGCAAATCCGTGTTGGTTCTGGTTAATTACAACATTTCCATCTATCGTATATTCTGGCATATAAGACGACTGGGCGTATAAGACGACCCCCAACTTTTCCATTTAAAATATAGAGTTTGGGATATACTCGCAGTATAAGAAGATGACCCCCGACTTTTGAGAAGATTTTCCTGGGTTAAAAAATAGTCTTATATGCCAGAAAATACAGTAAGGCTGAGTCCCCAAAACACTTATTTGCCTCTCTAGTTTCTCTCTACCATCACTCTATTCAAGCGGACTTTAAAAGTGCTGTGCACTTCCGGAATAAGCTTCCGCATGAGGTTCAACAAAATGCGCATTTAAAACACAGCTTCCGTCCCCATAGAAGCATGTTTTGCTTGTCCGCATCTTTTTCTCCCCACCCCCTCTCTTGTTGATAGGGTGCTGGCAGGAATGGGGAGGGACTGCGCTCTGCGCGGCCAAAACCAGGAAGAACCCCCCGACAAGTTCAAAGGAAAAATAGCCATTGGTTCTCTGTTCATCTCCCAGATCGCCTGTCCAACTGACCAGATACTTGAGGGATGCTATGAGAAAGTTCCTATGGGGTGCATCCCCATTTAAGATTTAAGAGCTTTGAATTTGTTTTCGTTCCCAAGGGTAGGAAAGTGCACAAATATTTGAAAATTCAAAAATCCAATTCAAATTCGATTAATGTTGACATTTGAATTCGAATTGGATGTTCTGAAACATTTGTTCAAATGATTCGAATGTACAGAGATGTATGTATTAAATACATATCTGAACGAATATTATACATATCTGTGCTTATAATACAGGATGAAAATGGGATGCATACAGAATGCACACAGATACATATAACAGATATGAATGTTGTTGACATTCGCGTCTTTAAATACAAACCTAACATTTGAACAGATAGATTCGAATGTTACGGATTCAAATAGGATTTTTTGACTTTCGGATTTTAAACATTCAAATCGAATCTAATGTTTTGACACGTGATTCAACTTGGATTTGAATGCAAAAAACCCCACACCACATTTGTGCACACCCCTACCCATGGGACCAGATGAATCCACAGTTTCTGAGGATTAAAGGTCCCAAAATGCTGATTATCTGTATTTGAATCAAAAGAACTCTTACTGCAGGATTTAGAAATAACCCTTGTTATTTGTCAGTGGGGACACAAGCAGTTTTTTGGAGGTGTGGAAGCATGATTTAGGGATGTTCTCCTCAGTTCCCCCTGATCCAATTAGACAGGGATCAGAAATGCCTTTAATGTCATGGTGAGCCAATGCTGCACAAAGCTGGTGCCTACTCCATCCCTTCAGTTGGGAAAGAGGGACTCTTCTGCCAGTGATCGTGATCCTGCCCCCCCCCCCACTTTCTTCCACACATGCCTTTGCCTCCCCCTCTGCTTCCCCATGGTGATCTGAATCAGGCTTATATTGGGGTGGGACTTGGTATGACAGAAAAGAGAGGTGGAACATGGTTTCCCCCCTGCCAGTCCACATAATAAGCTGCCAGTGGGATTGCAAAAATACAGAGCTCACTACTGCTTTAAAAGACCCGGAGCAAAACCTAGAGTAAATTGTGCATTGGAAACAAGCCCAGCGAAGTCAAACAGAAGTTCCCTGTTGCTACTTTTGCAGTCTGTCTCAGAGACAAGAACCCTTGCAACACATTGCCTTCATTCCAAGTCCCCAAAGTCACTATACCAGGATGTTATAAAACACTGCTGGGAGATGAAGAAGGATAAAAGAAAACATACGTTTATCATATTAGGTCATTTCCCACACTGCAGTGGCCGACATAAGATGGGCTGCAACTAGCCCACTCTTAGGGCTCTCTGCATTATGGGTAGCTTATACCAGCTCAGCTTTGGAAGCTGGGAATGAAAGTACTCAGTGTCCGATTTTTATGGCCAAAGGCGTGAACATCCAGATGTGAAACACTTCTGGTGATGCTTTTGGGTGCTTCATGAAATTGGACTGAGCTTGTTATGCCAGACCACAGACCATGCGCTGTCTGCATGTGGTCGGCAAGTCTTTTATGTCCGTCAGGATGCTCTGTGAACTGCTTGTAAGCGGTCCTCTGTTACAGCAAGATGAGGTGCCATTTTTCTGTTGTAGCCCACTCCAGAGCACTATCTGGAAAGAGCACTCCAGAGTGTTCCAGCAGGATGTGCGGCCTCTTCTAGACCATCTGATTTCCACACTGTGATATGGACAGGGATATCTTGCAGGTTCCAACCCATTGTGAACAAGGCCTTAGATTCTGTAACATAAGGAAGGTAAGTATGAATGTAAGAAACAGCTGAGTCAAGTGTCAAAACCTTAGTGTGAGGCAGGTGGATGTAGTGTGGAACAATATAACAATCAAATACTTGTCTGTCTGTCTGCCTGCCTGCCTGCCTGCCTGTCCCCTAGGAAGATGTCAGAGCAATTGAGGGTGTCGTCTTGCATTTAATTCTCGTAAGCCTGTGGTAAAACAGAAACTGGAAAGAACTCTGCATAGAACCCAAATGGTGACCCTTTAAAGCATTATACACCAAAGGGCTGCATCAGTTGTGGGCATCCAGACAGCAAGTGGATTAATTGCCTGCAACCATGGGAGTTTAAGAAGAGCAGGCAGGGACATGACTGTCAAAAGAAAGAACACATTTTGTTCTAAACAAGCACATCCCGTTTAGCTGCTGTGGAGCAGTAGGTGGTTTTGTGTGTCCCTCTAGCTCCAAGCCTCCCATAACTCTGTCTTGGAACGATTTGATTCCTTACCACCCACAGCCCAGGCATGAAGCTTAATAGCACAAGCTGTCCCCCTATATGTGCAGTGTGGCTTGTTTAATGTTATTGGGAACACCTTAATAAGCGGATTTCTTTGCCTTTGAGAATACACATATGGATCCATTGAGCCATCCCAATACACTGGATTTAGATTTTTAAATTTTTAATTTTTAAAAAATAATTTCTCCAGTGTGTGTGAAAAACAACAGAACAGACTCAAAGCATGTGAGACACAACTGCTTTCTCTTAAATCTCTACTTGCCACTGACAGTAATATGCTAAAAAGTGGTCATCTGCACATGAAGTTGTGCTGGCTCCTGTACTTTTATGTAGGGAAGGTTCATTTGAGATGCTTTTATTTTGCTTCGTGTGACAGGATCTTCAGGTAAGTGCAGAAAGGGCCCTTGTTTGGATTCAGGTTCAAGTTTTTGGTCACCACACAGCCTTTTACTGCCTTCAAGTACCTGTCACCCACCTCAACTGCCTCTCCTGTTTCACATGAAACAGAGAGATACATCTGAGTGTCATCTGCATATTGACGGTACAACACCTTCCAGTTGCAGATGCAGGAGAGTTTAGGAAACACTGACACACAACGCTCCATTTTCCAGCACATGGCCAGTGCTCCCCAACTCTCAGTACTGGGCAACTACTTCACGGGTGGCATCACTTCATTTGCCTCTCCCTTAATTAGTAGCTGATCCTGTTTCTGGGAAGCAACTCAGGAAGCAATGCATGTGAAAGTACGTTCATTCACTTGTTACTTTATCCCTGGTCCTCAGTGATTTGACACTGTCATAGCTGACTGGCTAAGACAACCATGAATGCATCACTTTCTGTCTATAATCCCTGATTAATTAGGACCACAAACCTGATGAATCTAGAATGAGGAGGGTAGAGGAATATAGTGTGGACAACTCCAAGTGATCAGCATAGCCAAGTGGAATTTTAAAAAGCTTTTCTTGGTGGAGGGGGAGGGGATCCACCCTTCACCAAATTGCTAGTTTCTTTTTGGAAGTCGCAACTGGAGAACAATGCTACTAAATAAATAAATGCACATTGTTTACTATAGTGAAGGGCTCTGAGCTTCTGTTGTCACAAGCCTGAATATAAGCTAATGGGTACCATTTGTATTTGTTGCTGGCTGGTGTAGTGTGTGTGTGTGTGTGTTTCCCACCCTTCCAGAGCACCAGTGACAGGAGAAATGTATGTATTAAAATAATAAGTGTGATGAAAAGCAGTGCTCTTTATAATTTCAGCCCAGCTGCTGTATTGATGGATACAATCTTTACCACATGCTCCAGGTGGCTTCTAATGCTTGCCTCCCTCCTGAAACCTCTATTTGCACATCTTAAACCACTTAATGGATCAGAACAGGAATTTTTTTCCCCTCCCTCCATCTGTGTGCTTTAATAGTGTTCACCAGCGTAATATTTGTAAATCCTCGCTTTACATTTCACTCACCCTGAGCATCTCCAGAGATGCTCAACAGAACCTCTTTGTGCCTCTCAGCACTGCCTTTTCTGTTGATCTTGTTATCTTGGTGTGGCTACACAGCATATCAATACATTTTTCAGCTTTGTCAAGGTTTACAAAGTACTGCGACTCAATTAATCAGCCTGCCTTGAACAGTGCTCTCTGTGCCCCCATATTTCATATGAAAGTCATTTGAAAGCTTTGTATTCAAAGTTCGTAAAGGTTACCCTTTTATTCAGAGCATGCATCTCCAAAGGCTCTAATCAACTTGTCTGCTGTTGTTTAAAACTTCACTTACTACTGTACCAGTCACTTTGAATTATTGAGCTCCGAGACCTTTATTCAGTGTGCCAGAAATGACTGATCTGACATACTATAGGCTGTAGAATAAAGAGCCTTCATTTATAATTACAGATAGATAGATAGGCTGCTGAGAGATGCATTGCATATCTCTCCTTGTCAGATGCAGATTAGAATGGTCCAGAAATTTGGGCAACCTACAGCAGACTTGGAAGGCATGCAATAGGAGATTCCAGTGTTCCCCTCCCACCTAGCAACACAGCAACACAACCCAGATCTTGTATAATCTTTAAGAGACTTAATAATAACTTTGTGTACTAATTAGTACAGACAGGCACCAACAACTGTGATTAATAACAAATGCCCAACAGATTAGTACTGTAGGCTGCAGAAACCCAAGTAAATCTCTTAGCAGTAAACCTTTACAATTAATTGTCCATCAAAATACATATAACCTCAGTCTTTTTATACATAAAAGGCAGTGGTGGGAAAGGAATGAATGAAATGTTCATTTAGAAAGCTGTTGCTGTTGCTTTGGAAGGTACATAGTTGGTTTTTGGAGGCTGCCTATTACAGGCAGGATTCAGCCCAGACTTTTCAATAACCAGCTGGCAGATACAACAAAGGCCTCTTCTGAGTTAATCAAGCTTAATCCAGATTATTGAATCCGGGATTATCTTGATTTGGATCACCTGCAGCAGGAGTCATCTTCATTAAGTGAGCAGGACAGTGACAAATGCAGTATAAGAAGAGACTCAATGAGGATGCCTCAGCACAGTTTTGTATCAGTGAAGGCGGACTACCAGTGGCAACACCGCCAAACCTCAGTGCAACTGGCCCAAATCCTTGTCAATCAAACACTAAACAGTGCTTCACAGCTATATCAAGAACATAGCAGAAGTGCCATCACTCTCCTATTATAGCCCCAAATGCACCCTTCACACCACCTTCATATAAAGGGTGTCTGGGGGTGGGGCAGCATAGCTGCATCTGCATGCTGTATCACCCATCACCATAGCAACAACTGCCCACATATGGCCACTGCTGCGATGAGGCAATCACTCCCAGATAGGATCTATCACACTTCCACAGAACTCTTCACCCAGGGAAGTGAAATGCAATGAAACCCCAAGTCTATAGGCCACACTGGGTTGGAATAGCCCTAGCATGGGCTAAAGAGCCTCCATGCTTCATGAAGCCTGTGCCAATCCAGCCCCAGCTGCTAATTCCAATCCTCAAAGCTGGTATTCACCCTCCTGAGGCCAGAGTTTTTTGTTTGTTTGTTTTGTTTTTGCATATGTGTCAGGGCCCTTTGGGGCACTCACCAACTTCTGGCACTACTTCCACCAGTGATTCTTGATGCCACTTGGTCCTGTTCTTCACCCCCCTTGCGTATTCCTGACTAAACAGATGTGCATTGCACAGGACCTCATGTTCCAGGAGTGACACAGTTGTTAGGGTTAGGGTTTGGGTTAGGGTTAGGATTAGGGTTGGGGTTAGTGATATTAGGGTTAGGGTTAGAGTTAGGGTTAGGGTGTCAGGTTTAGGTTAGGGCTAGGTTTGTTAAGAGTTAGAGTTAGGGTTATGGTGTCAGGTTAAGGTGAGGGTTCAGGTTAGGGTTATAGTGTCAGTTTAAGGTTAGGGTTACAGTTACAGTTACAGTCTGGGATAGGGTGCCATTTTGGTCCCAGTCTTTAGTTTTCTTCAAATGTGGATGAAGCATACTAGGAGTGGGTGGAGCCTGCTGTGCCCCACAATGGAATGTGTATGCTAATAGTAAGTGCAGAACTGGCCTATGAAGCATTAATTTGGATCTCTGCATGGAGTGGGACATTCAGTTCAATTGATTAAATGGCCATTTCCAAGTCTATCACCCTTTGGATCCATGATTATACAAGGCCAGGGCTCACAAAAGTCAACATTCAAAAACTTCTGGAAAACACCAGATTAGGGAAGTCTGGATTTGTGTATGTGTAGAAGTGAGTCTATTAAAATGCCTCTATGGCAGTTGCATTGACAGAATCAACCTAAGGAGGCATTTGGGCAAGTAATCTGAACACTAAGAAGGATTTACGTGACAGGGTTGTTGCTTCTGAGCCTGCAGTGTCCAAAAGCTGTTTTTTGACAGTGTCAAAGCACTCTGTGTCACCAATATATTGTCTCCAGATGGAGGTACATTTCAAAATTTTGTGTTAAGCTCATAAATGTCACATATTCCCAAGCAGCTGAAAATGCCAATTGACTGAGCAATGTAAATAATAAAACAGAGAACTAAGTGGGCAAATGTGATCCTTTTGAAGCCTTCTAGATTTAAAATGCCAAGTATCTCAGCGTATGGTATGTTTACAGACAGCACAGGAACCAAGAGCAGATATAAGGAAACTAAAATCTCATTGGAATTAATAATAGGGCATTACGTACTTCCTTTCCCCTGACTTCAATTTTGCAGCAGACACTTTTTTTTCTTTTTGTGAATCACAGATTATTCCCAGTATTGAGAATCTGGGAAAAGTAGAAATGATGAGAGTTGAGCTGGGGAACATCCTTCACCATATGAAGCCTGACCAACCTAGTCTGGCCAAGGGAGGAGGAGGGAGGGAGGGAAGGACAATGCCTTTAGAGGGGTACTGTATGCCAGGAACACTCTTAGCATGCAGACATAACACCCTTTGGCCCTGGTTTGATTCTGCACTCCTACACAAAGCCAGCCTAGTGACCTCAGGCTAGTCACAGCTCTCTTTCTGAGCTCACACAGCCCCATCTACCTCACAGGGTGTTCTGTTGTGGGGAGAAGGTTTGTCAGCCACTTTGAGTCCCTTTAAATGGGTGAGAAAAGTGAGGCATAAAAGCCAACCCTCCTCCCCCCTCCTCCTTCCATAGCCCATATAGAAGCAGTATAAATCAAAATATGAATTGGGATGCTAAGTTAAGGAAATTTGTTGTTGGTTAATACTTAAGTTTTACTATTATACCTGACTCTGTTTGCTCAGGAAGATTTGTACTACTATTTTTATTCCTTTTTTTTTCTTTTAATAAACCAACTTAAATGTTTCAAGGCATCCTTGCTTTGTGTTGCAGCCAAAGCTAAGAGGGACGGGAAATTTTTAAATGTGGGCATGAGTCTCTGTGAAGTGCTGGAGTGCCAAACCTCAGTCAGAAAAGTGCTGCAGGGCTTGAGAACCACTACTATTCTAACCTCTGTATAGAAACAAGCAAAACAGAGATTCACACCTGAGTTCTGCAAACACAATAGCCACTAGCTATTTACCCCCTGGGATTACACAAATACATAGTAAACAAGTTAGCCTCAATGACCGACCATTAACACTTCCACCCAAGTAAACAATGCCAACAGGGTACAGCCAGGAAAAGACCAATGACTCATTAGCAACTCAAACAAAGGAAGAACTGACAAACAAACAGTAGACATCTATAAGAAGGGAAACAAGATCAAGTAAGACACCAGTCACCCTTGACTCATCCAAAAGCAAAGTCCTCTGAAGATGGATATCACATCTTTATCCAAAAGCTTAGGTTCTCAGAAGAAGAAAACTGGAACACGGCATAACAGTCAAAAAAACTGCTACAGGTGAGAACATTCAGATCAATAAAACATTAAAAATTGGTTAAAATACTACCGATACAATAAGGAGAACAAATAAAGATGAAATTAAATATTTTTTTACCAGAAATGAGCAACAGCAACTGCATTATCTATGGCATTGAGCAGTTCTTCCATCATACATGAGACAGGATATTTTGGACAGGAATACAGATGTTGGGCTGTTTGTTCAGCATGACATTCACATAAAACATAGTCCAAAACAGGAAACAGGTTGCCAGGAATCAGTCCTCATCCAGTCCAAGGGTCAGAGATCTAGTGGGAGAAGCACAAGCCGAGGAGTTGCAAGGGAAACCTTTGTTTGCAACAGGGTGGGATGGGTTACATCTGCTTATTGAGGTGTCTCAGTCTCTCCCCCTCCTGCACAGCTGTTTGGCTTCAAGGAGGGTGGATCATGGCACCTGTGCTTTCTCTCCCTGAAGCAAACTTGCCTCTGGGTGAGGCTCAAAGTCTGAACTGTCCATGTCTGAGCAGACTGAAGCAGGTTCCAGGGCAGACACCTGTGACATGGATCCCACCTCTGGGGCTACAGGAGGGGTGACTTCCTCATCTGAGGAGTCAGACAGGGCACGGGACATGACAGCAACTTCCTTAAAGAGCTGTCAATTGACTTTTTCCCAAGAAAAATTTCCCTCAATGAGGATTCTGCCTGGTCATTATGTTACAGAATCAATTGGTATCAGTATGTAACAGTGGACCTTGCAAACTGTTTAGCAAAACAAAATAATCTCAGGCTATCATATATTAAGTAGAAGGAAACAGACCATCAAAACCCATACATTTGTGCCTGCTCTTTCCACTGGTTTAATAGAAGACAGAAAAGGCTGAACTATATGGTAGAACTAATATGGGGCCAGGTAGCAGTAAAACATTCAAAAACAAATGAGCCTTTATATGTTCCCTATTACATGCCTGTCATTCCAGTTGTAAAAAAAAAAAGCCTTCTTTTAAAAAAAGCCTTATTCTTTGTAACTTGCAATTCTAAATTCAAATTGGAAAAATAACAAAGAATCAGTTTTGGTGTCCCTCCCAATGCCAATAAGTCCACCATATAAATAAATAAGACTGAACACTTTAATAGAAGATTTAACTATACGCTTGCTATCATCCATTCCTTATTATGACTTTCGCACTTATGTTGTAAGTGTACATGGGGGACACTGTGGTATGGAGCATTTGCACTTCACAGAGCTTTTTCTTTACTAGAAACAACTCTGTGTACACCAGAGCATCCCCTGTGCCGTATAGCATGGAGCAGATAAAACCCTGGCAGAGCTAGTAAAACCCTGCAAGCTCCTTCTGCACTTAAAGTGCCACTGTGGTGACAGCAGTATTTTGCCTCCCCTGCTAAATGGCTTGTTCCAATTCTATGATTTTATGTTTCCATAAGGAGCAGTGAGAAATTTCAGTGACAGTGAAGCTCAGCTTATCATTCTGACATTCCAGGCATCCAGGAAAGGGATTTGAAAGGAGTATACAAATCTGGCTGCATCCAGACACCCCCACACACAAAAAATCCCCCACAAAATCCACCCTTGGAGCTGCCCTTGGTGCAGGGCAGGATGAATGACGTTGAGGGCAGATTGTCCCCATATTCATCACGTAAAGTGACAGCAAAGAAGGAGGAAAATTAACCAGGGCAATTTCTGTATGTCCCAGTGCAGGCTGTGGTCACACCTAAGATTTAATCCAGCTTCATTCCACTTTCAGAGTGAGATATTACACCAGCAAAGTGACAAGCTGTTTCCTTTCAGTATTAAATAACTCAGAACATTTGCGCTTCGGATAGATAATGTGTATGGAAAAATACTGGCCATTTTGCCAATGTTTTCTCTCATTCTGAGGGCGGAATGAAGCTGGATTAAATCTTAAGTGTGACCACAGCCATAGTGTCAGAATGAAAAAGACCAACTCCCAGGGCCATTTCCAGCTAAAAGAACATAAGAGGAGCCCTTCTGGATCAGGCCACAGCCCATCTAGTCAACCATCTTGTTTCACATAGGCTGTGGTCACACTTAAGGTTTTATCTAGCTTCAGTCCACTTACAGAGTGAGAGAACACATTAACGAAGTGACAAGCTGCTTTATTTCAGTGTTAAATAGGTCAGAAAATTCACCATTGTGATAATTTGGGCAGAAAATTACTGGTCACTTTGCAGATGTGTTCTCTCATTCTGCAGGTGGATGGAAGCTGGATTAAACCTTAGGTGGGCCACCAATTGCTTCTGGGCATCCTGGCTGTCCATCCCACTCATCAGCAGTACCTAGGCATCCATTCTAGAAGCCATGGATAGCTGAGCTCCATGAATTTGTTTAACTCTTTCTTAAAGCCGTCCAGTCTAGTTGCTCTCACCACCTCTTCTGGCAGCAAATTCATAGACTGATGATCCTGTGGGTGGGAAAATACTTCCCCTTGCCAGTCCTAACTCTCCTGCCTGTCAGCCTCATAGAATGTCCCCTGGTTTTAGTGAGAGAGGAAAATCCCTTTCCCGAGTGAAATCATCTTAAAGGGAAGTTGCAAAGCAGCATAAAAACAGTCTTCATTAGAAACAGAGCGTCTCTTTCCAGTTTGAGGCAAGGCGGCTAAGATGTAGCTGCCAACCAGAAAAGCAGGGTTGGATGGTTGGTCTATTCTTGAGCTGCTCTCTTCTTTCTTCAGTGATGTTGCAGTGCTTTCAGTTCTTCTGATTAGGTGAGGGGGAGAACCTTCATACAGAATTGCAAAAGTCTGGATTTTTAGACTGATCTATTTATCCTATACGGAACGCAAAATGCCACTGTTGTCAAGCAGTGGGGCGCATTATGCTGGAAAATGTGAAGGTGAATAAGCATCCAAAACAGATTGTCTGCATTAGATCCTGTGATAAATCCAGTTTCCTAATACTGGAGTAGAGTCATCTCTCTTGTTATTTGCTTGTTTGCTGCTCCATCCAAGCTTTCATCATGAACATTACATCTGGCATCTACCTTTTTTGAAAAAAAGTTAAAAATAATTCATACATTAACACTAAAAAGCAGTCAGACTGCCATTTCAAAAAACAAACTGTGGAAATGAAAAAGCCTTTGCCTGCTGCCATGAGAAGAGGTGTCAAAAATAGGCAACTGTTATTAAAGAAGCAGATCAGACATACAGGATGCATGCCAGCCAAACTGCCCATTCCCTCAACATCTTGATTTTCTAGGCAGCAACTAGAATACCTGTCCCTTATGAAGAAGAAGAAGAGTTGGCTTATCTGCCCAACTTTTATCACCCATTTAAGGGGACTCAAAGCAGCTGACAAAGCTTTTTTATTCTTCTCCCCACAACAGAACACCCTGTGAGGTAGGTGGGGCTGTGAGAGCTCAGAAGAGACCTGTGACTAGCCCAAAGTCACCCAGATAGCTTTGTGGGGGAAGGTGGAATTGAACCCAGTATTCCCAGATAAGAGTTCAGCTCCCTAATCATTAGACCAAACTGGCTCACTGAGCACTAGGATTAGCCCAAGTGTATATGAGAACAAGGTGGCCAAGTTCAAGTTGTAAGGGATACCAAATATGTGACTTCTCTGCCTATTCAAGTTTCTAGAAGCAATTTGAAGACTAGGGTGCATACTATTCCTGCTACCTTAATCCTGTATTGGTAGTAGATGTGCCCATTACAGCCCAGTGGTGGTGGACTAGTGTGAACTAGGGCCTATTCGCACTTGGCCTTTTTTTGGAGTATATCTCAGGATAGGGGTCTGTGGTCCTCATGCTAATGCAGACTCTGGCAGACCTCACTTTGGGCCTGCTGAAGCCTGCACTAGCATATGGACAGCAAGTCCCTATTCCAGGATATATTCCAAAATAAAGCCAAGTGCGAATAGGCCCCTAGTTTGGTTTAGTGATTAGAGTGTTGGACTCCTTCTGAAAGTCTCCTGGTTCAATTCTGGGCTGAGCCCTTCTATTGAGACCCTGATGCCTGTGGCTACTGTCTAGATGTTCCTACTGTTCAGATGCTCCACTGTCACACCATGGTGCTAGCTGTGGCTAAAACAAAATTCACACAGTTTTAGGAGACATAACTCCAAAATATCTGATTAAACGATATGATGGTTCCAAACACACTTTGGCTAGTTTCACAAACCACAGAAAGCAGACGAACATCTTCTCAAGGAATAAGCACAAAAGCCCCCTTTCTCAGCCCTTGAAAGTTTGCTTTTCTGCACTTGCATGCAGTGTTCTGGCCACCCCATCCCAGAACAAGCAATGCATTCCAAGATGGGGCAGCTTACTTTTGGAGAGGACAGGGCCATCTGTTTTTGAAGAGACTATCCCACTCAGAGTCTCACTGCTGCCTCCAAAGAGCACTCAGAGGTAGCAGCAAAGCTCCAAAGGCCAGGAACAAAAGTTCCCAGCTTTTTGAGTTTCATCCCTAGCCAATTCTGAGACGGATACATGCCAAAAGCACTTCTGGTGACCTGCAGATGGTACAGACCTAGACCAGTGTACCATCCAGTGTACAAAGTTCCCACTTCTGGGAAGGCAGACCAGTAGCTTCATCTGTTGGATAGATGAAATTGTGTACTAAAGTCATAGATTTTCCATGCAGAAGGTTTGGGATTTTCTATTTGTCACGTTGGTCATCAATATAAATCACCTGGAGGGAACAGTCTGAGGATGAGTCTACATCTATTTAACTCACAAGGGCATGAAACCATCAAATTTGGCTGCAAGATAAAGTCTGGATATATGTTTGCCAAAAGGAATAAACTATCAAGTCATGTATTATAAGCTTCAGTGTACCTCCTCCATAATCAGCTGCTTTTTGTGTGCTAAATGAGAAATCTATTAAATTCTTTTCAAGGTTCTCATAATATTAGTCAGTTCAAACCATATCTACATCACTTTACAACTAAAAAAAATCATTCATTTAAAAAAAGTTATTAGTCTATGTTAATTTTGATTATTAGACAGACACATTCCCAAAGACATTTCCTCAAATGTATTTTTATGTTATTTTCACTTATTTAGCCAAAAATGAGCTCCATTGCTTTTGAATATGTTCCCACAGGACTTCATCCTTTGCATCAGATAGGTTTGTAACTTCATTGGGACAGGTGGAAAGATCAAACATGAGAGAATATAGGACAGTGGTTCTCAACCTGGGGGTCAGGACCTCTTTGGGGGTCGAATTACCCTTTCAGAGGGGTCGTGACGAGCCTCCCACCGCCCTTCCCTCCCACCTCCCAGCTGCTCCACCCCAGTGGTTGGGGATCCCCACAACATGAGGAACTCCATTAAGGGGTCGTGGCATTAGGAAGGTTGAGAACTGCTGATATAGGAGAAAATTGGATGCATTGATCTTCATTGGCCGTATCACAAGAGACTCTGCTTTAAAGATATAAATATTGGTGGGCTTTCTGAAAAGGGTAATTTCTTATTTGTTAATGCTCTTTTCAACTGTCTGTATAACTGATGGTTTATAAAGGAAATACTCTCTTTCCATGTGTTGAGTTCTCAGTTCACTCTATGGTCAAACACTCAAATTCTATTGATTTCAGAGTGACAGGAGTCTAGTTTTTTCTGGTCCGTATCCAAAATATCTAGGTTGGAAATATGTTTAACTTGAAAACCAGGATTTGAAATCATATGTCATTTGTGCAATTGCTTTCAGTGAGCAATCACAGGAAAAACAAAGGTCCGCATTTAAGTAAATATAGTTATAATATAGTACTTGGATGAAAAGGGATGAAATGAATGTCCAAACAAACCACACTGCTTGATCAGTGAACAACTGCTGGCGATCAAGGGAAACTGACAAGTCTCTCACCATACTGCATCTTTAAACAAAAACAAAAACCTAACCATCTGGTGCCTTTCCACATGATGATGTGTATGATATTTACCATAGCCAGTCTTGCATAAGGCAGAAGAGTATAAATGCTCTTAAGGGTGTTGGGGAAGGGCATGACTGCTCTCAAAATAATTAGCAGCTGGAGCAATATAGGGTAGAAGAGTATGAGACATGAAGTCCCAATTCAAGACTTACCTCATCAGGAGCTCATTAAGTGCTTTGAAGCAAACAAGCCCGGGGTCAGCAGGAAACCACTTTGGGCAGATGTTAAGAGCGCACCACTGCTGATGCCTTGGGCCTCCTCCCTCAGTCCACTGATCTTGTGTGTGTTAAAGTGATGATAAGGGTGAGGGGGTCATGCTAACAACAAAAAAGGGACAACAAAAGCCATTGCTATCCACAAAATAACTTAGTGTGCAATTTGCTTAAGCAATTGCCATACATATACAGTCAATCTTTGTTAGGGATGTGCACTTTGTAAAAGATCCAATTTGTATTGAATTGAATGCAAGAAAATTTGTATTTGTTCAAATAAATCCCTACGAATGTGGTTAATGGGTGTTAAAGGGCCTGTGCGGAAGCACCCAGTGTGTCAAAATTCACAAGAAAACCTAGCTTAACTCGGGTGCTGTGTCACTTCTAGAAATATCCATAATTTTGTGATATTTGTAGCTCTAGTAAAAAAGTTACATTTTTGATATATGTATTTTATTAAAAGCAAAAACAAATAATTCTTTACATTTGCTAAATCTTCAGTTGAAAGTTGGTATTTCGTACATTTCAAGAACAAGCAAGCACTACACACCCAGGTGCCAGGGTGACCATGTGTGTCACCCAAAAGGGCTTGGCGTGTCACCTGTGACACGCGTGTCATAGGTTGGCCATCACTGCACTAGACCAAACTGGCCAATGCAAAACAGGCCAAGGTCAGCTGTCAGTACATGGACAGCAGGTTCTGCAAGGAAGATCAATTCTTCTCAGGCTTTATACTTTAGCAGACTAGCTTGGAATTTCTAGCTTGAAATTATGCCAGTTTTATTGATTTTCTTTTATACATATACAGTCTTGCTGCATATCATTTATTCTCATCTCCTAATTGATGATGCATTCCAGGCTACTCAATTAAAAACTGCACAGCTAAATATCAGTATCTGTCATCAGAATCCAATCATAATCAGCGCCGGCACAAGAAAGGAATGGCTTTCAGAGACTCTAAATGCCTTGCAAGAGCATTTCTTGCTTGCGCCAAATGTTTGGCCCTTATCTTTGATCATGGAGGAAAGATTTCTGAAGCCAACTGGTTCCTGAAGCCACCATTCCTGACCATGTAGTATTACTGAAGTTGTTGCATTCATTCTCATGATATCATTCGCCACAGGGCCTTGGAGACTGTAGCTGCTGCACAGACTGAAACTGTTTATATATCTTGTCCACCAGGAATTTCAGCCTCTGCTCTCTTCATAGTGTGAAATGAAAACATCCAGCTGTCCCACATTCTGGTGAACGTTGGTGCCACTGGAACTTAGCTTGAATGTCTATATTTGACAAAGGATCCAGACTGATTTAAGAATATATTGATTTAATATAGAATCCCATGCTACATTTCTTTACAGGTTTTCTTTCTTTAAAAAAACAGGCTACTGGGAATTCCATGAATATGCATAAAATACTGAAAATAGTTATCTGAATTACTCAGGATGGGGGTGGGGGACGAACCATGTGCTAGTGAAACAGTCAGAGATGCCCTTCATGCATTATCAATCATTCCTAAACTGAGAATGGCTAAGCCTTGGTGAAGGATTCTGCCTTTCTTTAGTTAATGTCTTTTTAAAATATTCCAGACAATAGTTTCTGCCAGATCAGTTTTTGATGTTTCTTTCATGAAGTATACAGAACATCAATGGAAAATAATACACGAACCTTTTATCTACTATATAGTCTGAAGCACGCAAAGCTCAACTCCAGGATAAAATAAAATTTGGGAGAAGAGTAGGACTCTTACTCATGGATAAAAACTTACAACATTGCAGGCAAAGGTTGCTAAATGTTCATATACACCTTGTAACCTCCAGCAGCAACAAATTCAGATTGCAGGGTGACAGCTAAGGGGGGACCTTTGCTGTTTTGTAAACCCATTCTGATTTGTTCCACATCATTGTGCAGTTTGCACCAATCAAAATGAGGCTTCCAATCAAAGCTACCACCCCCTTCACTGCCCTGCAGTCCCAATCTGTGGGTTGCCAATAATGTCAGCAGAGCAAATGGAGTTGAGCCATACCCAACAATTCTTAAACTCTTGCACCCTGAGGCCTTTCTGCACCCATCACTCCATGGTTTGAACTGGTGGATTGGGACCAACCAGGTCCACTGATTAGGCCGTGGAAAAGTGGCCATACGCAAAACAGTACCATACACACAAAGGCACTGATCCATCCAAGCCCTGCACTGGTGCCGAAGCTTGCACGGTCTTTGGGGTTGGGCATAGCTTTGAAGCCATGAGGGAGCACATTTTGCTGGCATGCTCTGTGCACTGCAAAATGGATTCCCTGGTAATTCCAAACACAGAAGGTATGACATCTTCCCACTTCTGTGCTCTGGACCAGGGTCCACTGGTCTGCAGACAGACCTCAATGACAAGGTCTATTGGTAATCCTGATTAGGACCTCCCTGTTTGGGATTATGTTCTGCCCAGCACAGATGGAGGATACTCTGCACAGTGATGATGCCCAGAACCTGACTATATGGGTCCTAATCAGGATTAAAGTTAAAGGCCTAGGCTTTTAAAGGCCTTTTCTGCATTGGGCCTTATTCTGGATTATATCCCAGAATAGGGGTCCTGCTGTCCACATGCTAGTGCAGACTACAGTAGTGCCTGCCCAGGGCTTGCCATACCACTAGCGTGCCCCTACTCTGGGATATAATCCAGAATAAAGCCCAGTGCAGAAAGTGTTTAAATTTGTATTTTGGTGTCTGCTCCTGATGGCAAGCATTTTCCTGTCTGAACTATGGAGTAGTGAAGGCATTCTAATACTTGGATAAATTCCAAACAGTGCAGCCAAGACTGCTGTGCTGCCTGAGCAAGCTGCACTGTGAATCTCACTTCATCTGCTGTTTTGAGAATCACGGAGAAAGGAAAGGTGAAAGTTGCTTCTCAGCTTGATGAACTAGTTTGCCCTCGTGTGAAACTGAAGAGCATTTTCTGCAGCTTTCGTGACAATGTTTCTTTCTTTGTTTTAAAAACACAGTGAAAGGGTGGGTTGTGTTGGGTTTATTAACTATAATGAGGACACATAGGCAAGGTTTGCACAATACACTGATGGCACCATGGACGTGCTCAGTAGGACTCAGTGTCCACACAGCGCGCACACACACCCATAGCTATTCCTAATGTGCAGGAAGAGGAGATGCTACGCTTGTACTTCTTCCTCCCATGCCATGCAACCATTGCTATAGGTATGTCTGACTGTTCTTGAGACACTGGACTTTATTTTGGAATATATTCCAAAATAGGGGCCTGACATCTGCACCAGCATGCACATGGCAGCCCACTGTTCTAAGATATAATCCAGAATAAGCCCTAGGGCAGAAAGGTCTCTTGTTAAAATGTAGTTTGCGTTCACAGCAGTAGAAAACTTCATTTGCTTGAGTTTCCATTAGGGATGTTCACAAATATTTGCCACATTTGAAATTCAAATGGAACATTGGCTACGTTCGAAGACTGACATTCAGATGTGAAGTGAATGCTTCTATACATTCTTTCAAAGCTTTCTTACATTTATGAATGTAGAAAGGCGGGAAAGTGGCTGCCCAGTCACATCTGTAGCAGATCCAGAGTGGATTCAAAGATGATTTGTTCCATTCAGAGTAGATCCATGGGGGATTTGTAGGTGCGATTGACAGCAGGGATTCAAATCCTATTCAAATAGCATTCAAAGAACATTTTTATCAAATTCAAATCCTACCACATTCAAAGGGACCCTATTCGAATGAATATGAATTTCCCTGCATTAGATTTGATTCAAATTAAACATGAAAAAATTGTGCTCATCCCTAGTTTCCATCCTGGCAGTACCTCTTGAAATGTCCATGTGACTTTGTATTATCAACAGGTTTAATAGAAGGACAAACGTGTTTTGTTTGTTTTTTACTTTGAAGACACAGAGTTCTTTTTTCTGCCATTTTAAAATACACATACACACACTCACCAAATTAGAGCTCCATTCCAACTTTTAATTTTTGCACAGATGCAAGTAGATGGAAGAACAACAGATGGAAGCAACAGGGAATAATGATGGTAGTAATGGTGATTCTCAGAGCCACTGATATGACTTTACACAAAGCTATGTAGGAGCTCTGAAGAACATTGCCAGAAGTGACAGTGATAACCACTGGAATGATCAGGTATCCTTCCTTCCTTCCTTCCTTCCTTCCTTCCTTCCTTCTAGAGGGCAATCTTCTAGTTTGAAACGTTTCCTCTCTTTTGACCTCTTTGATAATGTGACCCCAATTTGAAGAATTTACTTTTATATCCCACTTTTCTCACGCTTAAGGGGACCTCAAAGTGGCTGACAAATCTTCTGTTCTTCTCTCTACAACAGACACTCTGTGAGGTAGATGGGGCTGTGACTAGTCCAAGGTCAATTAGCTGGTTTTGTGAAAAGTGCATAATCAAACCAGGAGACTTAGCAGCTAAGAGACCGGGGAAAGCGCCCGGAGCTGTCTTAGCCGGCAAACGCCGGCAAGGGGCGCGGAGACAGCCGCGGAGGCAGATCGACAATCAGCTGTTTGACAAACAGCTGATTGTCAAAGCCGCGCGGCGTCGGAGGCGAGCCCGCAGCTGTTCGGGAGACAGAAGCAGGCGCGAACGCTTCTCCTCCCGAACGGCTGCGGGCGGCTCGTCCGTGTTGAAACGCATGTAGAGCACTTTAAAGTGCTCTACATTTCGAACGCGGAAAAGACAGCTGCGGACACGTCGGAACTCAAGCCGCGCGCGGGCAATGCGGATGACGTGTCTGCAGCTGTCTTTTCCGCGTTCCGTTCAGCCCCGTGCGAAAACGTCTCAACACTCAAGCCACAAGACCAAACTGGCTTACTGTTTTGTTTATATTTGATTTTAAAAATAAAGGTCCATATCAAAGGTGGAGGATGAAGAACTGTACTGGATATGTCTGGTGAATGGCACCTCTTTAGTTGGGCCTGAATGAAGGGACACTATGTCCTCCCCTACTGAACTGCAATTTTTATTCTGATATTGACATTAGTTCTTTCTTTTTTTTTCCCCTATGAGTATTAACAGTCTGGAACTAAAAATGAGACCCCAAGAGAGGCAGTGAGATAAGACAAACTAACTAGTTTGTCCAAAGTTGTCACCAACTATGGTGAACTCCTGGACAGATGATACAAAGCCAAATGTCCTTTCTAACCTCAAACTGTCCTCCTTTGTTTTGTTTTTGTTTTCTTGGGTGTTTCTGCATTGGCTGCAGAAACCCATTTAAACACACATTAGATACACTTAGGAACTTACCTTCTGCACACTGGTGCATGAGATCCGACCCTAATGGGGTCTCACCGCCGAAAAATCCGGCCTCCATGAAGACATGGAAAATTAGGTCTTCGATCCATCCCCTCGCCTTGATCCATCTGGAAGCAGGATGCTTCCATACATGGAGAGGAGAGGGGACAGATGTGCCTGCAGCTGCCATCTTGGGAAGGGTGGAAGCAGGCTGGTCTGCCTCTGGAGCCCCTCCCCCGTGCACAATGCGCCGGCGGAAACACTCAGTGACTGGCAGCTGAATGATCCAGTCCTGCAGCACTGGGGGTGGCGTCGGCGGCGTGGGAGGCCGTCCGCCTTGGGGAATGGGTGCTGTGGCCTCCACACAGCACCCAGGAGATCCGGCCGGCAGGGTCCGTCCTCTCCGCATGTGTGCAGATGTGGAAGGCCGCCTCGGATACGTACCTATTTTGGACGGATCCTCAGGAGGACGGATCACTGGGAAACACATTTTCTTTAATCCATTTCTCGGCGGCCACTGTGGAAGCACCCCTTGACAATTTTGAATGTTGTTTCACTTCATTCTGTGCAGCTTTATAGAAAGGGTCTGCAGAAAGGTCTGGCCTATGATGGTCCCAAATTACTAAGGCTGCATCTACACACAGTAATAACAAGTGACTCAAAGGCAGCTTAAAGGTGGTAGTGTCTGCAAGCTAGTGCCTTAATCCACAATGGCCAGAAGATCTATTTCCAAAGGGTATCCTTTGGCAGCATTTAAATGCAGATTAGAGTTGGAATGGGAACACTTGGATCCACATGTTCCCACTACGAAGCTGGTTTTGAGATACTTTTTCTAATGAGTATGGATGCAAACTTTGGTATAAATATGATTAAGAAGCTCTAATTCTGGTAACCCTTTGAACTTTGGTTGTATTAACTGATCATGTTTATATAGGAACAAAATAAGTCTGAGTTCCTTTCTGCACCAGTATGCTGATCTAGACCAGAGGGCCTCTGATTCAGATCCAGAGCCTCCATATCTACATGTTAATCTGGATCATAAAGTCCTGCTCCCTGTTAGGCTGAATCCATCTTCATAGGACCAAGTTCCTTCTGGATCAAGAGGCCCTTGATTTGGATCTAGTGTCTACCATCAGGTCCTTAATCCAGATCACCCACACATACAATACTCCACAGCTTGGAACTATCATTCCTAACTGTCCGGGGAGAGGGGGGAAGCCTAGAAGCTTCTCAGCTGTGGGAGGGTTGTGTCATTAGTGTCATCCATGCAGACAGTGCTCATCTCACCCTCACCTCCCCATGATCTAGATAGGTAGATGCAGTGAAATGGATCTATCAATCGGGATCTTCTATGCGCTCAGTTGTAGGCTGCATGTAATCCTTGGAAGAGCAAATTTTGCTCCAACAGAGACAGAGTAACACCAGTCATTTCCTGCAGCAAGCTACACTGTTGTTCCTTATCTAATCGTACTTTTTTCAAAAGAGTTCATAGCTCCTTTTCTAAAAGGAGCATTTGCAAGATATTTTCACTGAAAGAAATGCTAATTTAAAGCTTTATTTGTTTATAAGCCAACAAGACCAAATCCAAAAGTTACACTTCATAACACTAGCTATGTAACGAAACAAAACATAAACACTGCTGTGCATAGCTGAGTGAGTAAGAGGAGCTGAATGTGCACTAGTGAAAAGAAATTCATTTGCATTTCATGAGTTTGAACAGAAACAGAAAGCAAAAATTCATTAAAATGTGATTCCGTGCAAACGGGAAAAGCCATTCCGACAAAAATCTGTTTACTAGAGCCTAAAGAAAAATTCACTGGTAATAAAGCAAGGACTAGATTTTTGGCCCAATTCTATTCCCACCTGAAGCAACAAGATGAAATCTCTATTTAATCTCCATATAGAAGCCAGCCAGGCTTGCAACTGAATCTTATTTCAGTGCAATCAATGGGTTACAACCTTTTAGCAGACCTTTTGGCAACTGGCCCATGAATACAGCTTTGACTATAGGGAACACACAGCTTTCCTCCTCAGTAATGGAGAACTGCTTCAGACTGGGAAAGTAACCACTGCTGCTTACCTGATTTTGTTCATAAATCAGCTTTTTTCCTCAAAGCTTCTGCCCCACTCTGCCTAATAATGTGGATGCTCCTGACTCGGAATGTGCAAAATGGCATTCAAATTCACAGATTTGACAGATTTGTGTTTGTTAGTTTTTGAATTTGTGGACATTTGCTAGAGATGTGCATGAAGTAAGGAGTGCACGAAGCCCATTTCTGGGGAGTATCTGACTTTGTGTGAAGCCCCTCTGTGAATGGGGGGGGGGTTTTTGGCTTCGCACAGGAAGGGAACCTTCATCCTTTCCTTCCCATGCCTCCTTACCCTCCCCCCACTAGCCTTTCAATGCCACTGCTGCTACCTCCACTGCCACCGTGCTCTCCTCCGAGGCTCAGCTAGGCCTTCTGGAGGTGTGTTCACAGCTGGAGAGGCCATCACCATATGGGAATCATGGGAAATCTCACAAGATTTCCTATGAATCAGGAGAAAATAGGTGAGATTTCCCATGAATCCTGGAAAATCTGTACCTCTGGAAGGCCTAGTTGAGACTTGGAGGAGGGGGCAACGTTGGTGGAAGCCACGGCAGTGTTGTCTGGATTTCCAGGTAAGGGGGTGCAGCCGTGGGGGGATGGAAGACCAAAGTGGGTGGATCCGGCCCTCATTGGAGTTTCCACAAAGCTCCGCCAAAGGCTGGATACATTTGATTCATGGGTGAAATATTCATCCAAGAATGTTCAAATTTGTATGCATATGAATTGTGAATATACTGAATTTTTTTGCCCATCCATTTGCATAGAATAGAAAATCTGAGTGTTTCAACCCAAAAATTCAAACAAAGCTCCTGCTTGTGAGAGTAAATATTTCAATGAAATATTCCTATTTCCAGGTGTACAGAACAGCTGAGCTTTGCTAAAGCCCAATATTGTTTTCTTTTTCATTATAAGGGACTGCTTCTATATTCCTTTCTCTTACTGCCCAACAATCTTGCTGAAGGACACTGAAGAAAGGAAAGGGGGGGGGTTGCACTCTTTCAGGCAAAAGTCCAGCTGTAGCTCCACTTCAGAATTACCCATTTCACTGCTTGTGGTGGAAGAAAACTTTACCAGCTTGCGTGTGTGTATATGTGCGTGAGAGAGCAGGAGTGGGAGCACATGAGCAAGGTGGTGAGGAAAGAGCAGGATTGTTGAAACTTTTTTGTCTCCTCCCCCCCCCCCCAGTAAATTCCCCACCTATGAGTCTAGTCAGCTATTCCTGCATTCACTGTTACTTTAAATGATGAACACAGATCCCTCCCCCCCCCCCCGCACTGAAGGATTGGGGAGTCTTGTGCTGGAATTTTCATCTGAAGGACCACAAAACTCCCGTTCATCTCTCTCTCTCTCATTTCCTTCACCAGCCATGTGTGTAGAAGTGGAGGGGGACCAATCTGCTCAGAATGCAGCACACAGGGATGAAGGAAACAAGAGCTGAATGGACTTGTTCTCTCTCCATCTTTCATTCCTCCTGCTTCACATTTTACCCAGCCCACCTCAGTCTTATGGCTGCCCAGCCAAAAGCCTCTGTTGTTGGATGGGAGGAAATGGGGTGCATGGCCCCAAAACCTTGGTTTCCTCCTGAAAGAGGCTATCTCATTCTCACTTTCCAAAATAAATCGGTCTAATGCTCTGAACCAGATGGAGTCCTCATTAAATGTGCATAAAATTAGCTCACTTTGGGGAACTTTAGTCCACAAAAAATATACAGAATCTTTAAGAACTTTGAGGGTGTTTAATTCTCAGTTGGGTCTCTAAACTGATTATCTAGCAAGTCAGAACATGGCTTTAAGGTCAAATTCTCAATACCTCTCTCATAACGTAAAACGACGTTTTATCCCTCCTTTTTTGGGGTGGGGGTCTCATTCCTACAGCATCATCAAGCCTAATAACTATAGAGCTACAGATTTAGCTTATGTTTAAGTGAATGTGCTTGGAGTATTTTATGCCTGGAAACCCTCAAGTCTCATTTACTGGTTTTAGAACATTTATTTCTTTTTCTCTCTCCCCCCCCCCACATTTTTCTGAATTTAGTTCAGTCAAAAAGGAAATAAATAAATAAATAAATAAGATGCCAGATGTCATGAGGCCAATAAGCAGGTGGGCCGAAGCTTCTGTACCAATTCAAACTGGCACAGCTTCAAACCTGGTGGGTATAACCTTTAATTCAGTGGTTCCCTGGCACCAGATCTAGCGCCATCTGCTTAACTTTGCTAAGCTGTGCTTGTTTCTGTGTAGGGACGATGCCAACAATGCAAACTGTCTCCTACATGTGCAGGGAATCATCAGTGAAACTAGGCTTCCCCCCCACACACACACCAGACCCATATGGTGGCCTCTGCAAATGTACGCTGTCAGCATCACTTCTTGCAACACCCTTTGTGCTTAAGAACAAGAGCACAGAGCCTTCCTTCAGAGCCCCATCTGAGGACAGCAGTCTTATTCTCTTGATCTTTCCCTCACACACACACATATACACAATTCTGCTTTATCTTGAGAGCAGAGCAAACACATGGCAGAAAAGCCTGACAATCTTAGCAAGGAAGGTAAGGTAAGGTAAAGGAAAGGAAAGGAAAGGAAAGGAAAGGAAAGACTGGAATCAATTTGAGGGACAGCTTAAGAAATGGACACAAAGTGTAGCTCAGACAAATCTCCTCAAAGTCACATCATCAAAACTTGCCCACTACAGAAACGGTAATAACAGGGGCAGAAATCTGCCGCCATATGGAGTTTCTTTGTTGGGGCAGGGGAAGTAAATTCGTGTCATTTAAACATGTTTTTGGAGAGAGAGGGTTATAGATGAAAGTACAAATGGTACTCTCTTCACAGAAGAATAACATATGCTCCTAGCATCCCTCTTCACCGGTGACAGTATTTATTATTCTCCCTGTTTTGTCATGTTAGGAGACTGCTGGGTATTTCTTCTCAGATATCTTTCCTCCTAGCTTCCTTTGCTCCACTACTTATAAGCTGCCTCAGTGAAACTGGTCTGACTGAATGACTGACTGATTGTCTGTAAATAGCTGAAGAGTCTTTGGCTGCCTCCTAGACATCTGTGGTGGTCCCTACTCTCAGGAAGAGCCTCTGTCTTGAGGTTCCCCAGGCACCTAAACGGTATAGTTTCTGGTGCTTGGTGAAAACGTCTGTTTTCACCCAGTCTTTTGCTGTTTAAATAGCTTCCTCAGCGTGCTGTCCTATTAGGGAGGGAGGGAAGGTTGGGGTTGAAGGAGATAGAGTTATATTTTTAATTATGTTATAATATGTGATTTTTTTTTCTTATTGCACCCTTCCTGGGATCATTTGGTGAATTTTGTAAATAAAACAAATAAATCTCCACTTATGTTAAAAGGATGCCTCCATGCATTGAAGGGGGTTCCTGTTGTCACCCCGTCTCCATTTTCAGTAGCAGCAGCAGGCACTACATGCACCATTTTGCAACTTAATCAGACACAAAGGTGCCATCAAACCAGATGGTTTCTTCCCCCATCCTTCACAAAGCTTCATGAAAAATTCATGCAGAGTACCATGGATGGTGACACCTCCACCATCCATTGGAAATAGAGCCACCTCTCCTGGAAGTAGAGACACAGCCTTTGCAAATGCTTATTTGGAATTTTTGGAGATATCTCAAGCACGCCAACATCTGGGGGGAGTGTCAGTGGAGGGTTGGCCCTGCTTATTAATCAAAATCTCTGCTGAATAGATTATACATCTGTCAATTGATGGAGAATAATAGCAATCAAAACTGAAGGACAAGTATATTGATGGCTACTAATATAGATGCTTAGCAGTGACGGCTGGTGGACTTCAGGGCTGGGTGTTCACAGGAAAGTTGGGGGGCGTGGAGGTCATGGGGGTGGGGCTGTGGAGGTCATGGGGCGGGGCTGTAGAGGTCATGGTGTGAGACCATGGAGGTCATGGGGCAGGGTAAAGTGCGCAGAAAGATAAAGAACAAAATAAAGAAAATCTGCATGGAACTGAACTCAACTAATGTCTCTAACTATAACATATACAAAAAAGCATCAGTTGGCCAAAGATGGAATGGAAGAGATAAACTGGTTTGGATATTCCCCTGTTCTACCTCAAGAACTCATCTTAGATTTCTCATGTTGAAACTGGTTTGAAGAAACTTTCCAAAGTTTGTACATAAAATAAACAGATAATTTTTAAAAAATGCTAAGGTCACCTATCAATTCTTTGGTCATGCTAAGAATAGCATTTAGTTCAGTATTCCTCAAACCATGGTGCTTTTACTTGTGGAGTAGATTAGGTACTGCCTCTAGGCTAGAGAGACAGGCAAGATGCCTCAAAAGGTCATTTGATGGGAATCAAGAGCAGGTAAAGATTTTGGCATTTGTCTTTGACAAGATGGGCTGTGGCCTGATCTATCAGGGCTCCTCTAATGTACTTCTGTTACTACTGGAACAATTTCTGTACACAATTGATTCAAAGAAAAAAGACATGTTTCTCCTTGGTTAGATTCCAAGGGCTTATGTCCTTTCATTCTTAAACTCTAAGATGGAGGAAGATTGAAGAAGGTTATGGAAAGGATTGTCCAGAAATTCATCTTTGTGGTGCATATCAACAACTTACACAAATCAACAGAATATTCAAATCAGGTGCAATATTACTGATGCAGAATCCACTTGCCCTTTAAAAGCAACTGCATCCAATGTTGGATTAAACACTTTCTGAAGTCTTCTATTCTGCCTCCTCCTCCTTGCTAAGCTGTGCTTGCTTCTTGCTTCTCTTTCCTACTACCTTGCTGATTCTTCTGTTGATGCTTTCACAGTGAAGTGCAAGATATTACTCTGCCTAAAATGCATGAAACTCTTCAACATCCAAAACAATGTATGCAGAAACCAAGTCTTCTAGATGTTCATCTAAGACTGTTTAGGTTTTGTAACTTTTGCACACAAAAATCTTGCCTACTCCTAACTACATGACTCATGGGCTTTGCTAATATAATCCTATAGAAGATGTGGGTAAACAGATTAGTACAGAAAAGATGGAAACAGAAGAATGATAGCATTTTCAGTGGGGCACACAGTGGGACATGTGTTTTTTCTATATGCTCACATGTTAACTTACACTTTTCAAGACTGTGTGAAAGAGGATTCTTCTCTATCCTTCTAAACATTGAAAAGAGTGAAATTTAGTTTGCATTTTCACGTATCATCAAACCAGAAAGGTACTCAGCTGTATCATTGATTTTGGTCACATTTGCACTACACGTCAAAAGTGTTTTCACACTTGCACAGATCAGCCAGTCTCCATTGTTCCTTCTGCCAAAGTGTCTGGGGAGACTCACTAGCATCCTGGAGTCATGGGAAGTTCAGCTCAAGGTCAGTGTAGAAGGATCAACTCTTAAGTCACTACTTGGCATCCTAACATGCCCTGAAATTTCACCACAGCTGATGAAAATGAGCCATGGAGTCTTGAAGGGCTGCTGCAGATGTACATGGAGGTCAGGGTTACCTATGTGTGCAGATACAGATAAATCAAACCCCAGCCTAGCCCAACATCAATGCAGCCAGGGAGGTACAGTGGGTGGCCCCACCAAGACCATGACAAGGCCACAAGAGCAGAGGTGCCTCTCCTGGATGCCCAAAGTCCCACAGTTACAGTGTTCTGTCACATTTTGGTTAATATATATATCTTATGACCATTTTTCAATCTCTTGAACAATAATATAAAACTACCCCTTTTTATGCTAGGAAGGATAGTAAAAGATACTAGTCCAATCATCATTTGCTTCAACCAGCAGGGATGCAGCCTGTACATTAGAGAAAGTAGATAATTGCATGTATCTTTTAGGTGTTTCATGTTTGTATTACAAAGTAGTAGTTTGGTTTTGAGAGATGATTACTTGCAAATACTCCCTCTTGTGATCAAAGCTGGAAGATGAATGGCAATGGACTCTCTTCCTGCTGACATAACTCTTCATCACTAGCAGGGTGCAGATCTCATACTGTATTGCTTTTAAGACAAGGTAATCTTTTTCTTTTATTTTATTTTGAACATGATGGGACCTTTCCAGAAGTATCGGAAAGGTTGGTTTAATTGCCTGATGAGGAATTGTACATGTTGAATTAGATATTTGATTGCATTTCTCATGTGAGGGGGAAAGCCCAAGACAGCAAGATTCTTCATGCAATATATATCATCAGATTTTCAGCCTTGGTACTGCTAAGGCTACATCCCCATAAGATAGATCACAGCCAGTTTAATTTGTGTAAGACCCAGGTAAGAGCAGGAGGTCTGGCTATTCCTGGTCATGAAAACCTCACTGCTACTGACTTCTCCCACAGCAGTGAGGTTTCCACAGGGCAGCTTTTGTGCCTAACTGGAAATGACACATGATGAAAAATGTACTCATATATCTCCCTAGTTGGATATTTTTAAGGTAATAAATGACTTAATGCTACTATATATTTTTCAGGCCAAAAGGATGAGACTTGCTAAATCTATATTGTAGGAATCGTCTCCAACTTGGGAATAGGGAATCCCAAATTTGATACTTTATTGTCAAGCACTCCATATTTCCCATTTGCCACATAGGTCTAGAGAGAATGTACCAAAATGGAAGGAAATGGAGCTGAACAAAGTAGATGGGGTATGGCCTGAAACAGCAGGGCTTCTCTTATGTTCTTATCTAGAATGGATGCCTAAGTATCACCTGCAGGTTGAAGAGTCAGGGCAGATGCCTGTTAAGGCCATTTTCAGGTAGTTGAGAACAGAGGCATTTTTACATGAGGGATTTTCAAATGCATGTAGAACGCTTTGGGACAGAGCACATTCGGCCCATATTCGGCTGTTCCAAGCTGTACCGGAGGGAAAGCATTTGCACGTGACAGCTGGGCCCCTCCCTCGGGCTGCCCCCATTTCCTCCTGTGGAGGCAGGGGTGGACAGCTCTGGCACCTCCCTTCCCTGGGGTCGCACACGCTCCAGGGGCCCAGATCAGGCTCCTGTAGCTGGCAGAACCCCTCCAAACCCCCACCCCCACCATGGGGCCATGCCCATGCACCCGCTCCTTACCTGGTGGCTGCCCAGTCGCTACTGGCATGATTGGGCCAGCTGTGCTTTGCTCTGTGCTTGGTGGGGTCCGTGATTGGCCAGGCACCCACCTGGCTTTAACTGGCCATCTGTGCAGATGCAGGTGCCTGGCCAATCAGGGACCCCACCACATGCAGATGCAAAGCGCAGTCAGCCCAATCGTGCCAGTAGCGACCAGGCGACCACCAAGTAAGGAGCAGGCATGTGGGCGCAGCTCCAGGGCAGGGGTGGGGCTTGGGTGGGGGTCCCACCCCCTGCATGGGCCTG
Organism: Aspidoscelis tigris stejnegeri; assembly: GCA_023333525.1. NCBI lineage: Eukaryota > Metazoa > Chordata > Lepidosauria > Squamata > Teiidae > Aspidoscelis > Aspidoscelis tigris. The sequence continues at coordinate 30,102,934 of JALMGA010000004.1, read as the reverse complement.
ATCCAGGCCCATGTAGCTTGCAGGACCCAAGGAAGGGACCCAACAAGCCTCCCCGCCCCTGGCTCCAAGGAAGCCAATGGCGGGAGGCCGGGGTTGGGACTTGTGAGTCCCAGGACATTGTTTGGCCCGAACACATCTAAGACAGCTTCTAAGACTGGGGGAAATTTCAGGAGGATGGTATAGTAAGATTCAAGATTTTTCAATAATAGAAATTTTGGTTGGCAAAATTACAAATTATTAGTAGATTAAAAAAAAAAAGACCCCTCACATCTTTTGAGAAGCTTGCAAGTGCAAGATTTCTCTCCTTTTTGAAACATTAACAGTAAGTGTTCATATAATTTCCACTAGTAGATACTTTTACAACTATTTTCCATCCAATATTCCTTCCCCCCTTGCTCCACCTCCTGGAAAGTTGTTTGAAGACCAACTTTTTAATCTTGGGAGAACCTCTTTTAATACATCTTTTATATGATGGTTCTCCATTATATTTCTTACATATTGAATTATTTTCTTCTATCTGTCCTTAGCTCTTTCTTTAATCTTCAGGCCTTCATAAACTCTCCTCCTTTCTATAATAAACTCCAGTTTTAATTGTTCTGAGATGACCATAGATTTCTTGCTGAAGGGTCTTACCTGAAAAATCTATCAGCTTTGATTAGAATTTCACATATAAACATTGAATTTAAAACAACTTTGCTAAATTGATTTAGAAAGAGAAATACTAGATCAAACATAGCTGAAGACTGCAGATATTGTTGAAATGGTTGGTATCTACTAAATTAAAGGAAATATATATTAATGGTATTTACAGATGGTATAAAACCTCATATGATATTGCTAGAATAACTAAAATGAATATTGTGCTATGCTGGAGGGGCTGCACCGTCCAACATTTCTTCACCTTATCTGGGATAGGGGTGTGCACAAATATTAGAAGGTATTCAAAATTCAATCGAATCTGCCAAAATTTCAACATTCGAATTCAAATTGTATGTCCATAAATTTGAATGTAAAGATTTGAACAAATTTCAAATTTCAGATCTATTTGTTTGAATTATCCTGACATTCACATGTGTATGGGATCGTACATGATGAGTACTAGCAGATACGCATCTTTCCCGCATGTGCATTTGTACAGGTCCATATGGGACGAAAACAGGTTGCATATGGGATAACTATGGTATGCATATGGACATGTACAGGATGCATTGTTGACATTCATAAGTGCAAATTTTAATTGAAAATTTGAACAAATAGATTCAAATTTGCTTAATTTGAACTGAATTTGGTTAAATTCAAATTTTTGAGAATTTGAATCTGGAAATGTCCTAAAACAGATACCTTCTAGAAGAAAGGACAGCAAAAAATGATATTAATCTTTAATTTTAAAACTTCAATGCAACCAGAAATTTTTCTGTTATATCAATTCTCTTTTAATCAATTAGATATTTATCAACATACACATATGCATTTTCCTTTACATGCAACATACCTGGTAATAGCCAAACATTGGAAATCTGCTGATATGTTGAAACTAATTAAATAGTACAAAATAATATGGGAACATGATTAATAAGGATATACAGAGAGATGTACTGCTCTAGGATTTGGTCTCCTATGCTGGAGGCCTCTCAATGTGTAAAGGGGCTAAATATCCCTGACAGTATTTCCTCTGTTAAATTTGCTATCCAATAAAAGGAATATTTTCATGGTATTAATCAACTATCATTGAAGTAAAGAACTGGGTTAGAAGGTGTGACAGATTAGTGTGTTAATGATGATGATGATAAAAAAAAATAGGAATAGCGTCATGTGGCAAAGAATGCATCAGTAGCTGTCATAAGAAAATTGTCATAAGTAGCTATCCCAGCCTTCCTTTGAAGACAGGGAATGGAAGCTTTCCATCTTGTGTTGTTGCAGTCTAGGAGGTTTTAGTGGTGTGCTTGGAAATGGACCTGAAAGTGGACTCTTTCCAGAGCCCAGCAAAATAGCACTAGGCTCTACACACTGTGCAGGCTGGTCCAGCTTCCACCAGCTGTCTGGAGCAGGCTTTAATGTGGTCACCCACCTGGAATGTTCCTGGGTGCTATTTTTACACTTGGAAGCTCTCCAGCCATTATGGTTGTGTGGCCAGTTCATTCCTTAGGACACCATGCTTCCCAGGGAACATTCTAGTGTGCAGACCCTGTTGTCCCAAGATGCAATTGGCATGATCTCAAATGACCATGCCGAAGCTGCCTAGTCCAGCACAAAAGCTGCCCAGGAGGAAATCTCATCAGTAAGTTGCCTTCTCTCTCCCCTGCCAATCCATGCAGGGGAAGGGATGCAGATTTGCCCATGTGCCTCACCCTGACTATTGTTTATCCTGAGTGTGATAAGGGCACACAAAGGTGCTGTCCTGGGGTATCAAAATGTTTGTATAACCCACTCCTGGGTTGGCTGTGTGGATGCAGTCACGAGCACCTGACTATATCCCTTCAAAGATCAAATAATAAATTGAACAGGTCTTTCATGTATCCTGAAATTGCACATTGCAAGAGAAGGTAAGAACTTCATATGAAAAATTTTCAAAATTACATTAAGGATGCCTACAAAGCATATGTCTCTACTTTTCTCTTCTCAGTGAATGTAGGCTCCTTTCAATTCACCCATGAATGCTGAAATTTGTATAAATCCATACAAATTTTGAATGGCATGAATATTCATGCACGTCCCTACAGCCTATCCATGAAGGCTTATTCTTAGAGTCATGAGACCAGGTAAATTCAAACAACTTTATTAACCTCAAGGACTCCATCAGAAAGAGTAAACAAGTAATTTAGGTTAAAGTAATAATACAGCCCAAACTTACATAACATATATCTATCTAAAATAATGGGTGTGTTTCCATTAGGCATTACAGGTACCTTAATCAGGCTCCCAGGACACCTCACTTAAAGTTCCTTTGTGCTGTAATGGAGACACAGCCTAAATTTGACTAAAATTTTAAAATTTGATCACAGATAAAATTATTAATTGTATTTCATTTGAGGGCCCTCAATACATATTTAGGGCTTCCTAGTATTGCAAAATGCATTGTTTCTCCTATTTTTGTAGGCAGTCAACATTTTAGCTGTCCAAACCATGCGTAATGCCATGGTTTTATTCCAACAACTTCATGCATTACACAAAAACACGCTAGGCAAAATTGCTTGTGATTACCAGTTTTTTAGCTGTCAACTTTCCTTTACTTGTAGTGACTTATGTAATACAATTTAGTGTATAATTCCAACTGCCAGAAAGCAAACGCACATTCAGCAAACCACCACCAACAAAAAACTTCTATTCAGGTGGAGTTCATGGCTTTGTTGATGTCCTAAGATTATGGTTAAGTACCAGTAAGGTTTTCCTGAATACAATGATAGAAATTGGTCAACAGCATAACCTCCTGCAATACTCTGAATCTACAAGAGAGGAAAGCATGGGGTTATGGCTGAATCCACACAGCCCTTTTTCAGAGACCTCTGGGAATCAGGAGAATCGCAGAACCAATCCCTGACCATTCCAAATTTCAGGCACACTTCTATATTTACAACTATATACTCAAAGAACTCTACAGGTGTCAATTTAGGAAGAAGGAATATATACGATATAAGAGGCAAAGTATGATCTTACATCTTGCCCTTGTGTTATATATGATGTCTGTATAAACTTCATGTATGGTAAGAATAAGATACTTATTCATTTAATGTGCAGTATTTTGAGCCTGGGGCCACACTTGCAGTTTTACTACAGTGAGGCGATACTTCTGAATATTAGAGGTGAGGAAAAAACACATACCCTATCACACATTACCTTCCCCCACATCCATGTATGCAAATGGTGTGTAGTATACAAGGACCTTTCTGCTTTGGGCCTTATTCTGGATTATACCACAGAATATATAGACCCACTAACTGCACACTAGTGCAGATTCCACCAAGCCCATATTCAAAGATCTAATCCAGAATAAGGCCCAGTGCAGAAAGGACCCAAATCTCACATACTTTGTTGAAACCTGTTGGAAGCCCTTCCACACACATGGCTGATATTTCAGAAAGCCATCCAGCTTTTTATAATGCCTGCTTGCTAGTTTGGAAGAGGAAGTCAATGCAAGTAAAAATGGCAAGTTGACCCATTATGTACAGTGGGGGGAAGAGGTATATTTGAACATGGACTTAGAGTTCCCTAGTACTTCAGGCACAAAAAGAACGTACTTGTAAAAAATATAGGGTTTCACCACTATTTCTACCATGGGAGTTTGGTATTCTCTTGAAATTATACAATATTATGGATAAAAATGCAACATGGTCAAAACTGATCTGCAAGGATTCCCAAACCACTGAGCAATCATTCTTGTCTTTATGGTCACAGTGATGAAATGTAAAAGTATATGTGTGGATGTGCATGAACACACACATGGACACTAAAATACTTTCATTTCATGGATTCTCTTCTTGTCTTTTAAAAATTCTGCTAAAAGAATCATGGTCAATAAGAGTCTTTTCCTACACTGTAGCGATTATGGACATCTATCTTGCTGGAAGGCAAATTGATTCCAACGTGAAAAGTAACATTTTAGGTGGGCTGAGTGATTCGCTTTCAGAGCGAGCCTAGCTTGGCTTACAAACACCAGAAGGACCCTTGAATAAGAAATGATCAATATCAGACATCCCAGTAATTTTGGTTCAAATCACCTGACTGTGTCACAACGTTCATATCAATTGAGTTACTTTTTCTCGGTCAAATGATAGCTTAACCTTGGATTGACTTATCCATTTACACACTTTAGACAGATATTATGCCTCTAAAGCATCTAAACTCTACAGAATAGAAGAGGTTGCTAGGCCTTAGTCAAGCCAAGAAGCTAAAATGTCATTTCATGGTATATCTTGTCCATGGTAAAAATTGTTAGATTTTGTGTACACATAGTCTTTATTACACAGCATACAGCAAGCTTCCTTCCTGTTTCCTCAAAGGAATGCTAAAATAATCAACCAGTGAAGTTGACACATTTAACATCTGCTTTGGATATGTCAAGGAAAACTGCAAAGGAAATAGTTGTCCTTATATGAATAACCTAAGATTATAGTGATGGTTATAGCCCAGTGTGGCTTATGGGTGGAGGGCAAGGCAATGATGATGACAATGATGGCAGAATAGAAAGATATAGCAGTAGCTGTGATGCTGTCAGGCTGCAAGTCCATGCACATTCAATATTCATTCACTCACTCACTCACTCACTCACTCACTCACTCACTCACTCACTCACTCATTCTGTTTGCATTTCTATCTTGTCCTACACCCAAAGGGGTGGATTACAATAAAATCAGTATAACACTAAATAAAATAAGTAGCTAAAACTATAACAGTGATTTGCATTGACCCCCCCCCCTAAACATAGTTGATTAACACACATATTGAATTGAAATATTTGTGAAAGGAAAAACGGAAAGTAGACTCAAGCTGGGATTCCGACCAGTTTGCCCTTGTGGGTTAGCTTGCCTTGGCAGGGTATTAATGTGGCACACATATTTCACGGTTTGTCTTAGAATTGGGTCCTTTCTGTACTTACCTCAGTTAGTCTGTATTAGCTAGACCCAGATCAACCATAGACATCTGCATTGAGTGGGGTTAGAACAGCAAATGTTTGCTAAAGTGTACTAGCATGAATGTAGACCACATTTATCTGGTCTCCCACCAATCCAGATTAATGAGCTCCTAGCTGTTCTAATCCAGAGGCATTTCCGCACTGCATCGCGTTCGAAATGGAACGCGTTCAGGCGGAAAGCTTAAGGCAGCTCCAGGCGCTTTCCCCTTTCACACACAGACGCGCCAGAACGCGTGTAAACGCGTTCCGGAGCGTCTGGGTGCGAATGCTCAAAGCGCCCGAAGCTGCCTTAGCCGGCAAACGCCGGCCAGGGGCGCGCAGACAGCCGCGGAGGCAGATCGACAATCAGCTGTTTGACAAACAGCTGATTGTCAAAGCCGCGCGGCGTCGGAGGCGCGCCCGCAGCCGTTCGGGAGACAGAAGCAGGCGCGAACGCTTCTCCTCCCGAACGGCTGCGGGCGGCTCGTCCGCGTTGGAACGCATGTAGAGCAGTTTAAAGTGCTCTACATTTCGAACGCGGAAAAGACAGCTGCGGACACGTCGGAACGCAAGCCGCGCGCGGGCAATGCGGATGACGTGTCCACAGCTGTCTTTTCCGCGTTCCGTTCAGCCCCGTGCGAAAACGTCTCTTATCTATGCATTATCTAATGCAGATGATGTGTTCTTAGCAGCTCCTTGGTGCAAATTAACAAGTGCAGAAAGGGCCTAAGGCTGTCTTCTGCACTTACCGATATTCTGGCAAAATTTGGAGGGTAAGGCCTATTGGCCTCACACCAGCATCCTTGTCATGCTCAGTTTGCACTGAATGAATGAACGAACTTTATTCATTAGTCATATGGCCATATCAAGTTTACAAAAGATAAATGGTTTGCCTTGGATGAAACACCTAAATGGCCATGGAATCCCCAAAAAGACTAACATTATGCACTTCTGAAATAGAAAATGTGCTACCATTCATTTGACTTTCTTCCTAGATGTGTGTGTGTATCATAGACTTCCTTAAGTTGTGTTTGGTGTGTGTGTTTGTGTTTGTGTATGTATGAGACCTCCCTAATTTTTGTTAGGATAGATATGAGTTTCAGAAATGGACCCTAGCCTGAGAAAAGTGTCCTAGGCTAGGACAGCGGTGGGCAGTCAGGAGTCATTGGCAGTTATCCACATGACAGCCATCCTGTTCTGGCCTAGCTTTGAAGCCAGAGAAGAAAAGTTCCCATTCCTCAAAGTTACAGAGACTGTTTCTGCAGTGGCAGCAGAAACTGGGACCCAGTTTGGTCCACACTGGAACTACTCTCAGGCAGATATTCTGCACCCAAGGCAAGGACAGGCATGGGACTACATGATTATGCATGTCACAGAAGGCTGTGGCCTTTGACAGTAAGCAATATCTGGAACGGGTTGAGAGAAGTGTGCAGATGCTTTTGTAGCACTGATTGAAATATCCCTAACATCTGGCTGAGTTGTTCTAGAAATCCCACCAGTGTCACAAATAACTCCCTATACTTCACAATTTCAGGCTCTGGTGAAATGTTCCCTTCATGTTGGCAATGTCATATAAATTCTGTAATTTGAAACCAGTTCGACCGGTATGGGCAAGGGAAAGCAAAAGGAAAAGATCAGAGAAGACCAGATATGCATTTCTCCTCAGAGTTCTCATATTTCCATTCAAACAGATGGTCCTTTTCCAGTTTTAAGAGAAAATTGCATTTGTAACTCAGTAACTGATATGATACTTGGATAAAGCACCACCTCTGAGTGGATGCTGTTGATTAAGGTTATAAAATGAACTTCAGGCTGAAAAAAACCCCTAGACTTGGATAGTAAATGCTCAGCTGGAAAAGGAAGTGGGCAATAAATTCAACTACCTCTCCTCCTCCTCACAGGTTTTAATGTTCTTGAACCCGTATATGGATGATAATTGATTTCTTAGGCTTTATCCATGTGGATCTATATTTTCCTCAGGACAAGACCTGGAAAGCAGCTGCTAGGGGAACCTTCCTTGCAGCTTCTCACAGCTGCATCGTTCCTGTACTAGTCAGTCCTCTGACAATGGAAAGCAGAGGTCTTTTGCACTTCCCTTCCCTGGGACACTTCACTGTCTCAGGAAAGTGAAGGTCATGGATGGAAGGTGGCGTTCACATTTCAAACACTGGTCCCATTCCAAAGTTCCTTTGGACTTACCCGACGTATGAACACTGGGATCCTGGAGAATCCCACTCACTGCAGCAATGACCATGTGCATCAGTCATTGCTGCAGCAACTGGGTGATGTGCTGTGCAACTGGGCAGATGCAGTTCCCCTGCCCCCAATCAGCCTTCTCCCAGAAGTGCATGCAAAAGTTGGTGTTTGGAGTTAAGTAGGAATCCCTAATGAGTGCTCCACAGCTATCGAAGAGCAGGGACAGCACTGCATGCTCAGAGCTGCTCCTAGACAGATGCAGCTCCATGTTGTGCCAGGTCAACCCCAGGGGCCAAGTGTAAATAAGCCCATAGTCAACTTCCAGCCACACTTCTAGTCCATCAGAGGACTGACCAGTGGAAAAATCACACCAACTAAGTAGCTTCCTTCCCTTCCACCAAAGAGGAAGGGAGAGTCTCAGCCTCCATAGATGCTCAGAGAAGAGTCCCATAGGGTTTATCAGAGGTTCCTCCTGGTGCCAGCTATCTATCCTGGACTCTCAGGGGTTAATCAGGGGCTGGAGCATTTGGATGTTAGCCTCCTGGAACTCCTGAGTGTGGCTGCACTCTCCAATCCTGTATGCAGCCTTAGTCAGTTTGGACATACTTCAGTTTTATGCAGGAAAAATGGAATTTACACTATTTTGAAAGTTACCCATGAGAGTACGCATTTTGCATAGGTACTACTGATACACTGAAATATAGGGTGTTTTTCCACTGCAGCCCTTAGATCTGGATCTAAGAAGATCCGGATCTAAGGAATGGGTACATTTCTTAATCCGGATCTAGTAAATCTGGATTAAGGAAGCACCCAATGTGTTTCCACAGGAGGTGTAGCACCCATTAGGAATGGGTGCTAACACCCCTGCTGTGGAAACAGTTTTGCACCCATCTGGGAAATTGGGATCGACCCACAAGGGGTCAGTCCATTACCCCAGGTGTTTGGGGGCAGGGGGGGGGCAGTCTTCAAAGCCAATGTTGGGGGGGTCCCAAAGGTGCATCCCCTCCCCCTAGCCTCCTTTGGACCCTATTGCCTGTTTCCAGTGGAAACAGGCTCCCTTTAATCCGGATTTTCTGGGAGAAGACCCCATTGTAGACCCCTTTAATGGGGTCTACAGAAAATCCGGATTAAAGGACAAAATGCACCCATTAGATCCAGATGTCCCCAATGGCAGTGGAAACAATCGGGTCCCAAATGGGTGCCATAGTGGAAATGGGGTCATCCAGCTCACACCCAAATGGGTCCTAAATGGGTGCAAAAATGGGTACTTTTGACAGTGGAAAAACATGCATAATGCCTTTCTGCACAGATCCTTAATCTGTATTAAGGCCCTGTGGTAGTACACATCTAGGCCTCCATATCTGTACATTAATGCAGATCACAGAGGCTCTGCCACCTGCCAGTCCATCTCTGTCTGCATTAGACAGCACCTGATCTGGATTAGGGAGACCTTAATCTGAATCACTGGTGGACTAGTGGCCCTGATTCAAAACATAGGAGGCATACAGAAGGCATGCCTTCCATGTTCTGGGACTACTGAGGGTGCTTTTCAACAGTGCATTCTATCACAATGCTGAAAGCATCACCATAGGCCCTGAAACTGGGGGCTTGAGTTCCTGGTCCTTGGAAGTGTGGAGGTATGGCTTTGAAGCTCGTGTGATGCTCTGTGAGCTTCAAGGCCATGCACTGTGGGTGATCCAAATCAAAACCAACAGCACAGATGGTGCTGATCCAGATCATTATTAGTAGTAGTCTGAGCTCAGTCTAAACACCTGCAGATGTATATATATGTAACTACATTGTATGTAGCTTGCACAGAATCCAAGGCAAGATCGATATGGTCTGAAGCTGCTCAGAGAGTGCCAAACCATCACCCAGCCAGATAGGAGTAGAGCACTAAAAAATGATGTGGTCCATACACTCTGGTGAACCCCCTATGAACCTCTTTCAAGCAAAGGTGCATGGAGGTGGGGAAGCACAGCCACATTTGCATACCACATTGCTCAGTCATCGTGGCAACACCTGATGTGCATGGCCATGGCCATAGCAAAGTGATCACCACTAGTACTGTTGTCTATGCATTTATTTAGCACTTAGTGAAGTCCCTGATCTTCCTCAATTTTCTGAGTTTATGATTGTACAAAAAGGTCCTTTGATGCTGAGGACATGTTTGCTCCTAGTTTCAAAGCTGGAACCCACCACCTTGGCTGTCCACTGCCACAGAAAATCTTCTTGCCCAGGAGCAATTCACTCACATGATCACAAATCATTATGTGTGGATCTTGTCCAAGAGAATTAGTCATCCATAGCAGAATTTGCCAAGATTTCCCAAGCATTCCTAAGATCTGAGCATGAAATTATGTCAGAAGCAAAATCAGAGTGAGAAAAATCAGAGTTACATACGCATGAAATAAGGAAAAGAAAATAAAAATGGTATGAAGTCAATTGGGAAGCATGGCTGCTTCTACAGATGGGACTTTGAAAGTACAAAAAAGGCACAGTGTGTTTGAAAGTACAAAAAAGCTTTCATGAAACTTTCATTTTCTCAATCAATGCAGGTGACGGAAATTTCATAGCGAGCCTTTAACTTGCCCTTGACTGTATGCAGATGGATTAAAATTATGCACAGTACAGAGAAAAGGAACTTTTTTTCTTCCTTGCATAATAGTAGAACCCAAAGTCACCTAGTGAAATTGAAATGTTGCAAAGATCAAGACAACACAAAATAAATACACACAGCATATTAAGTATGAAATGTCTTACTTAAGTGTGCAGTGAGTGCAGCACTGAAAGAGGAACAGGGAAATGAGCCAGTTCGGTCTAGAGGTTAGGGAGCCAGACTCTTATCTGGGAATCCTGGGTCCGATTCTGCACTCCTCCACGAAACCAGCTGGGTGACCTTGGGCAAGTCACAGCTCTCTTCTGAGCTCTCGCAGCCCGACCTACCTCACAGTGTGTCCTATTGTGGGGAAAAGAATAGAAAACTTTGTCAGCCACTTTGAGTCCCCTTAAATGGATTAGAAAAGTGGGGATAGAAAAGCCAACTCTTCATCATCGTCGTCGTCGTCGTCGTCATCATCATCATCTTCTTCTTCTATCACAATGGCTGAATAGGAATGTGCACTAATGTTTTTTTGGCATTCGATTTGAAATGAATCAAATGGTTGAAAATCCGTATTCGTATGAACAGATCACATTTGAATGTGGTAAAATTCTATTCCATGCAAATCTATTCATATGTATTCGTACAAACATTCAGTATGTATCTGATATGAACAGATACGGATCTGATACGAATGGATACCTATCTGATACAAATAAATACCTATCTGATACTTTGCCCCAGTTTAACGAATGTCCGAGCTATTCGTACAAATGTCCAGAAACATTCATATTCATTTGAATGTTAGCATACGAATATTGTAACATTCGATTTGAGTTTAAATGTCCAAATTTGGCTGAATTTCAAATGTTACAAATATTTGGGCACATCCCTATGGCTGAGTATGTACTTTGGTCAGTATCAGAGAGAATCTGCATGGCACATTTATGTGTGTGCCATAAGGGGGCAGGGTTTGCATGACCTTGTCCCTCCATGGGTCATGGTCACACCTTCACTTTGAACCTTCAGTTCATCTTCATATCACACCTTTTAACTTCTATCCATTTTATTTGTGGACTTTCATTCAGGAAAGTCCAAATGGAAGATGAAGAGTCCAGAAATAAAATGGATAGAAATGAAAAGGTGTGATCTGTCAGACCTGAAGATGTACTGGAGAAGGTTTAAAGTGAAGGTGTGACTGCAGCCATGTTGTCTTGGGTGCTCTAGATATAGTCTGTATCCATGTGTGTCCCCACTCAATAGTAGGAGGACCCCTATTGTTCTCTGTGACCCATCCCATCTGCCAACATCAGAGGTAGGGAACAAAAGTCCCCTGGCTGCAAATGCGTGAGGACAGCAGGTGGCACACAAGCAGAAAGCTGTCACTTTAGGAGTGCCGAAAGCGTAGTACTCATCTTAATATTCAGGATGTGAAGCTCTAAGTTCATAGTGCTCTTCCCCTTCTGTGCAAGTCTTGCTTCACAAGTGAAATGCTTTGGAAGACCCAGCTGGGCAACACGAGTGAGGAAACTATTATTGCACTCGTATATTGTTTTTGGCTTCCCATTAACACCGGGGTTGTCATCTGAAGGACAAAATAAACCACCATATATCCAAAGGGAAACATTTCACAAACATGAATATTAGTATTTTTGTATAGCCAGTTTTTAATTAGGAACTTCTTCTCCATCTGCTTTAAGTTGATAAAAATGCTAAAGTGTGTAACTCGTACAAAAATCTGTGCCAACTTTAGTTTGGTATTTTTTATTTTTTTTTAAAGTGGGGTTTCAACAAGCAAAGAAAGGAAGAGAGAGAGAGAGTCTAAAGCTTTAGGGGACAGATGCTGCAAGATCTTGGAGAATCTGCAGAACAATGAAAGTCACTTTGAACTTGATTCCGGAGAAAAAGTTGGAAACCAGTCAAGGTGCCTAAAGATGGAGATCATGACATATTGCTGCCTTTTCATGTGAAAGCAGATAAATAGCCAAGGTTTTCAAATACCACAACCTATGGAACTGAGGTTTTGGGTAAAAATTTGTGTTTTTGTGTGTGGGGAGAACAATAACCAGGGTGAGAGGAGATGAAAGCTTTCTTGAAGTTTCAGTGGGAAAGCACATCAAGGTTCTCCATGCGCAAGAAAATTCTGGAATGTGTTTGTGCTTCTCTGTTGAGACCTGGATCTAACAGAGTCACAATGATTCATGCCAGCTTCAGATCCTTAGACATTCAGACAGCTGAGAGCCTGAGAAAGAAACAGGAACTTTATCTGAATGAGGATATAACACACAAGAATGAAAATCTAATTCAAGGAAAAGGACTCCAAGAAAACAAAGGGCAGGGATCCTGATACAAAATCAGCACCATCTTTAGGAATAAGTAGAATGATGAAAATATAGAGACATGAAACATCTGACTAGAAACCACATGCTTGGATGGTAAACAAATCTTCCAAGAGTACTATTAGAATAGTAAGGAAGTAGATAAATATGGGCCATTTTTACATTTACCACAAGTACTTAACAAACAGGGATTCACAGGTTTCCCTTTTGGTGCTGCATAAGAGGCCACTCCTCCTCCTAGCACATTCTGCCAGCACAGGAAGAGTGTAGACCAGGCTAAAGTGCCCAAAATGGCTTTCTAGTCTGATGCACCAGTAGAACTCAGTTTCAAGGATTCTGGCATACTATGGAACCATGGAAATGTGCAAATGCCATGCCTCCATGTTCTGGCACATAAAAATAGTAAGACATCATTTAATATGGCTAAGAAGAGGTTGTGTTCAAGATGGCTATGAAATCTTTAAACTTTCTTTCTTTGGGGTTCCTATCAATCCAAAACTATTTCATATCATGCGTATGAACATGGCTAAATACATAAAAATTAAACCCTTCTTGCAAGAATTCTAACAATACAGGGACTGTGGAAACCTCCTGCAATGAGCACCACTCGGTGAAAAGCTTCCAAGTAGCTGCATTAATCCTCTGAGCAGATGGGTGCCTGGAGGTTTCTAGTTATTAAATTTCTAGCTGTTAAATTCAAGAGACACGTGGTCACTTTCAGACAGGGTGGACCTGCCTGGGCCATCTTTTTTTAGTCAGTGGAGTAGGCAGCAATGACAACTAAGGAAACACCTCCTCTCTTATAGAGCTACTTATACCCTGAGATCTGCCAGTGAGACCCTCTTGGCAGTTAAGGAGGTGGGAAGACATGAGAGGGCATTTTCAGTTGTAGCTCCCAGGTTATGGAACAAACTTCCCTCTGCGGTGACTCAAGCACCCTTATTGTATGCATTTAGACTAATGGTGAAGACACACCTCTTCACCTTGACCTTCAGCTGAGGAAACAACATCTCACTATGCAGGCCCTATCACTGTTTTAGGAACCTAAAGCCCTCAAAAAACAGATCTATCTAAACCAGAGTGGGAGTCACAAAAGGATCTGGATTGAGATCTAATAGAAGCTATTTACTTAATAGTATGACTACAAAAGTAAAAACAGTTTAAACTACTTCATATAGTAACATAAAATACAATATGGGCCCTTTCTGCACTTGGTCTTATCCAGAAATATATCTCAGGATACTGGCCTGCTGGCCACAAGCTAATGGGTCTTCCATTGTCTGCTCTACCATGTAGATAGCAGGTCCTTGTTCTGGGATATAAGTGCCTCACAAAGGTTTTTTGTTGCTGTGCCTGATAACAGCCAAAGAGCTGAAATCAACATTGAAGGGCATGAAGAGCTGAAGGGTATGAAAGTGCTATCAGATGTTATCCAGGGCTGGGGTCAATCACCCTCCTTCTAGACTGGGATGACAAGTCTACTGGTAGGTCAGGAGCCTCTGGAATGGAATGGGGGGGGTATGTGGAAGGATGCTCAGGAGGGAGATCATTTTGGTAGTATAGCACATTGTGCTGCTGAAGTGAATCTCCCTAGGGCTCCAAGGCCAGAAACATAAGTTCCTAGTAGGAATGTGCACAAATGGAGGTTTTGGCATTTGTAATGAATCAAATGTTAGAAAATTAGTATTTGTTCAAATAAATTCCCTTCAAATGTGGTAGGATTCTATTTGATATGAATGCAACCATACAAATTTATACAAATATCCAATACAAATGCATATGTATCCTGGATACTTATTCTGGATACATATCCTGGGTAGAGATCCTATATCAACGCATACATAACAGATATGTATCCTATACCAATGCATACATATTGGATATGTATCAGATATGTATCCCTATATGAACGCATATGTATCCAATACGTATCCCCAGTTTAACAAATGTTCAAACTGTTCATACAAATGTTCCAAAACATTCATATTCATATAAATGTTAATGTTTGAACGTCGTAACATTTGATTCATGTATCAAATTCCTACATTTGTAGCTCCAAGCCATCGGGGAATCCCAAAGCTGGCTCCAAAGATCACTCAATCTTTGGAGCCAGTATGGAAGGCTTATTCTGGGACAGATGAAGCAGCCCAGTGGCTGGAACCAATCCAACCTGGCTCAGTCCTGAACTGGGCCAGCAAGGTAAGTCCAGAAACAGCCAAAGTGTGTTGGGCCTATTCTGACCCAACAGATTGAAAAGGGGAAATGTGTTTCAAATAATAACTAACATCCTAATTCTTATGCAAAATTATCTGTGGAAAAGCAGTTTGACATGTTAGTGGTAAAACATAGTTTTAGTGACTCAGTCTTAATTCTGCTTGATGACTAAAAGAACTAAAAGGGAACTTTTGCTAATGGAGCATGGTGTCTGAATGTCATAGGAAGAGTGGGAAGCAGAAATGAATGGCTGAATTCCAAAAAAAAAAAAATCATACTTTGCATTGCAAGTGATGGAGGTTTTTTAAAAATGGGTCATCTATTGTTAGTTGTACATAACTCTTGTAATAGAAGGTGGAAAATGTGGAAGGAGGATAAGACTGTTGTAATCTTTAGAACACTTGGTTTTTCTGCAGTGTAACTCCTTGCTTGAGGCACTTGAAAGATGCGTAAAGTACTTCAATGTGGAGGGAATAAACACAGGCAACTTCAAAGGAGGTACATATTAAAACTTCCTGTGAATAACTGTTACCATTCAATGTCATAAACTGGGTCACAAAACTTTCAGGAAATCCCACACTCCCCTGCCCTTTGTGAATGAATTATGAAAGCAGAGTGACAACATATCACTCAGGATGCAGACCAGTGTTCGTTCGGATCAAGCATTGGTGGCGACTGATGGCAGGATGATCCAGTTTGACCCTTTGTTTCTGAAGAACCGGGAGCTTTTCAAGGAACCATATGTTCGGCTCACAACAGGGAAAGCTGGAGCACAGGAACTGAGTTTGGAACTTGTTAAAAGCTCTTTAAGTTTATAGCACATCCCAACCTGGAGGGTTTGACAGATAACAGCCAGAACAAATAAAACATGCTATCGTCTCAAGAAGATCAAAGCCTTGACAATGCTAGAGAATGTTTGCAAATGTAAGGACCTGGGGCTCATTTTGAATTTCCTGATGTCTAAGGCACCTGTCTCTCTTGTTACATATGGGTGGATTTTATCTTGCAGTTTAACAGGAGTACGATTCCCCTCTGGGTACACATGGAGTGACATAACAAGGAGCCTTACTTCTCAAGGGCGTAAAAAATAGCTCTGAGATCTCTTTCAAATGGAATATTTTCTAGGTGCTATTAAGACTGAGCTTTAGGAAAACAAATGATCCTATGGAAAAATGAGGGCATTATGGTCTTCTGTGTTTTGTTGGATTCCAGATCCCATCAGCCCTGATGAGTGAACATCATCTATTGACCAACATCAGCATCATGTTGCCCACTGGCCCTTGCCCATTTTGGTTCATTAAAAAATGTAGCAGATAGCTGCTGGACAGGATCCAATACATGATTAATGTCTCACTGGGTGCAGCTGAAGTTCCACCAGCTTTTAATAAAGATCTGGTCTGCTAAAGGGGTGTTGCGTACCTTCCATTTTTTGGCAAGGTGGTTGTATTACACTGTGATGAAATGGGGTATCTGAACCTTCTTCAATCTGACTCCAGGCTTTTCCACACTACTGTGACTGTTTTGGTCACCCTGAATGGCCTATGGTGAAAGAAAGATAGGGGGGTGTTATGCTGTTAATGTGCCTTCGCCTACTTTATTGTGCACCACTCTGAGACTACAGTAATAGGGTCGTTTACAATTTAATTAATAAATATGTGAGAAGCACACATTCTCCATTGCTGCCCTATCCTGTGTTGTACTTCTCATGATTTCTTCTAGACCAAAGACCTGGAAGCAGATCTGAGGATAAGGTCAGGATTAGCTTCACGTTTGAAGATTTTCAGAAGAGTGGAAGCTGAGGAGAAAGTGATGAAGCAAAGACTGGATCAAGCAGAAGTCAAGCAGAAGTTACAGGCTTAGCCTCGAAGAAGGCAATGTTAAAACCCAGGAGCAAAATCTGGTAGATTAATCAGCACAGTGGAAACCCTGAGACAAGACAGCCATTGTATTTGGACCTGTATGAAAATTAATCACAGTGAATATGTGGGAGTATGCATACACTGTCCAACCTTAAGTTGAAAAATACATGAAAGAAAACAGGAAAGGACATTCTGAACTGCTAGGTATTTTTACTTACTTACTTACTTACTTACTTACTTACTTTTACTTACTTACTTACTTACTTACTTACTTACTTACTTACTTACTTACTTACTTTTACTTACTTACTTACTTTTACTTACTTACTTACTTACTTACTTACTTACTTACTTACTTACTTACTTACTTACTTACATTTCTATCCCGCCCCATACCTGAAGGTCTCTGGGCAGGTAACAACAGATCAAACAACATATTTAAAAACGTATTAAGAACAAAATACAGATTAAAACATATTAAAAACACAATGCAAATTAAAACAAGGTACTTGGTTAAAAATTCTGATATAAGCCATGCGCTCCATAGGGTATTCATAAGAACTATAACTGGGGGGAGAATGTATCTCCTCAGCCAAAGGCCAAGGCAAAAAGGTATGTTTTTACAGCCTTCCTAAATGATAACAAGGAAGGGGCATGGCACACCTCAAGGGGGAGACCATTCCACAGTCTGGGGGCCACCACTGAAAATGCTCTCTCCCGGGTGCTCCCCAACCTCACTACCGAAGGTGGTGGGACAACCAGGAGGGCCTCGTCTTCGGATCTCAAGGCACAGGCAGGTTGGTATGAGAGAAGGCGCTCCTTTAGATATTTGGGGCCCAAGTCATTTAGGGCCTTATAAGTCACAGTTAACACCTTGAATTGGGCCCAGTAGCAAATTGGCAGCCAATGCAGTTCTTTAAGAACCAGCGTGATATATGTCCGGCTAGCTGTTCCAGTCAGCACTCTGGCAGCTGTGTTTTGCACTAGCTGCAACTTCTGGACCATTTTCAAGGGCAGCCCCATGTAGAGTGCATTGCAATAGTCCAGTCTAGAGGTTACCAGAGCATGGGTAACTGTGGCCAGGTCATCTCTATCCAGAAAAGGCTTAAGTTGACATACCAGCCGTAGATGAGAGTAGGCGCTCCTGGCCACGACCTCCACCTGAGCTTCAAGTGTCAACACAGAGTCCAGGAGTACCCCCAAATTACGCACCTGTCCCTTCCAGGCCATAACCACCCCATTGAGGACAGGGTATCTCCCAACTACCCAGACCTGAGACCCTGTGACACACAGCACCTCGGTCTTGTCTGGATTCAGCTTCAATTTATTGGCCCTCATCCAGCCCATTACTGCCTCCAGACACCTGTCAAGCACTTCCACTGCCTCTCCTGATTCAGATGGTACAGAGAGATAGAGCTGGGTATCATCTGCATATTGATGACACTTCACTCCAAATCTCCTGATGACCTCTCCCAGCGGCTTCATGTAGATGTAGGTATATGTGTCTGTATCTTCAAGAATACTAGGAATCCTGTCAGAAATGTTCCCCTTTAAAACAAATAAATACCATGTGTGATGAAAGGTCAGAATATGGGAAAGCAAATCCTAAGCCCTCCCGGATGATAAGATTTTAGAAAGCATGGATGCTTCCAGTGGCAGAAGAACAGAAGAGTTCATAGGAACATGGTGTCTGCATTCTTGAGAACCCCTTGGCAAGGTTCTATTGGGTCGCAAACACCCTTTGTAGTGTCTTTTCTGCACAGTGGGAAGGAGCACTGTGAGGATACTCAGGCAAGGTGGTTCTGGTATGGGCAGACATTTGAGGTGCCCTGATCCATAACTTTAAAAGAGGCCTCCATGTCTCCATTTTAGAGGGCAGATGCATACTTTCCAGTAACCAATCACAGAGCTTCCATTCACAGCACAAAGTCACACCATGCATACTTGGCACTTCAGCTGACAAATGTGGCTGCAGTGAAGTGAATGCTGGACTGCAAATGGAAGTGTGGTGGCAGCGTTGTCTTCTCCACTGATGATGAATGATGCTCTGGCTAGCAATGTGCAGATATACAGTGGCAGAGGGACTGAGGCAGTGGCAGAGGGATTACCTTGCCTGGTCTGCACAGGCACCACATTAAAAAGTCCATCTTTTGTGGCCATTTCTAGCATGATGGACACCCTCTCTTCAAACCTTTGTACTCTTGGCATTCTAAATGTGACTAGATCTGAAGACATTGAGGCTGCATCCACATGGGATGCCTTAATTCGGTTTAAGGAAATCGAAATAAGAGAACCGGGTTAATCCTGTTTACACGACTTGCAAGTTAACCCGGTTCAGTGGCATTCCGATTTCAGCCTTAAATTGGAATCAATCCTGGGAGTCCATACGGCAGCCCTGTCCTCCCACCCATTGCCCACCCCCTCTCTCTCATTGGTGTTCCGTCCCAGGATCCCACCCTCCCTTCCCTTTGCGTCATCCATGCTCCGCCGGGGATTCCCATTCTCTCCCCTCCCCCTTCCCACCAGCAGCAGCAGCAGCAGCAGCAGCAGCAGCAGCAGCAGCAGCAGCATCCATCCATCCATCCATCCATCCATCCATCCATCCATCCATCCATCCATCCATCCATCCATCCATCCATCCATCCATCGAGGAGCCCCCTTCACCCTCCCCGCGGTGGGCACGCTGAGCCCGCCCGCCCCTCGGCTCTCCTCCTCTTACAGCCTCGCGCCGAGGGAAGAGCAGCCGGCGGCGGCGGCGGTGGCATCCATCCATCCATCCATCCATCCTGCCACTGCAGCGTTTGCCCCGCTCCGCCGCTGCTGCGGCTGGCTGCTCTTCCCTCGGCGCAGGGCTGGAAGAGGAGGAGAGCCGAGGGGCGGCGGGCTCAGCGTGCCCACCGTGGGGAGGGCGAAGGGGGCTCCTCGCTTGCTCTTCCCCCTGGGGCGGGAGGGAAATCGGAGAGCGGGGAGAGTGGGCGTTCGCTGCTCCACATGCTCAAGCCCCCGGGTGGTGGTGGTGGTTCAGGGGGCTTGAGCGTGTGGAGCAGCCAGTGGCGGCAGCCAGCGGCGGAGTGGGGGCAACGTGTCTCTGGCTGGGAAAGTTCCCCGGGGACTCCAGGGCTTTCCTTTCCAAAGTTTTAAAGTTCAGAACCTGCGGAAAACTGCAACATTGTTACTAAGCTACCTCGCTACAGTGTAACTTGTAGTAGCTGTTTCGAGGCTGGATTCTTTGAATGAAGCAAGCTATTGGGAGAGGGAATCCTAAACATGACGTGCTTCGAATATATCCAGCCATTGGTTACAGTGCGATTGGGGGTGGGACAACCTTAACACGGAATCTCATCCCGGAAAACGATACTGTCCACACAGTTAAAAAGGAAACACGTATCAAGGGCACGTTCCGGAGTGAGAGCTGTTGAAATCAGGATTTATTTCAAAACGGTTTAACGTCGTTTAACACGGAAATACCGTGTTAAGCTGAACTGCCGTCTGGCTGAGGAGAACTCAAAACATTTTGAATTCGCGATAACGATCCCGTGGGGATGTGGCCTGAGAAACCAAGACACGTGACATATGGACATCATGCACCCCATCCCTGGAATAAGAGCAAGTGGCTCCGTTTTTAAATACTTACTGCCACTGTGGTGTGAAATTTACTTGTGGACTTCTTAGCCTGCAGCTCAGAAGTAG
Organism: Aspidoscelis tigris stejnegeri; assembly: GCA_023333525.1. Lineage (NCBI taxonomy): Eukaryota > Metazoa > Chordata > Lepidosauria > Squamata > Teiidae > Aspidoscelis > Aspidoscelis tigris. The sequence continues at coordinate 30,082,426 of JALMGA010000004.1, read as the reverse complement.
AGATTGCATAGCTGATAGACCTCAGACCACAATTGGCACCATGGAAAGCAAACCTCAAGTGCACAGCATCTAAAGAGCCATATGATCTGAAAAATCCAGCAGATCCAGTTTTTCTTGTTTCATTCAGTAGCAGTTTGTTCCAGTAGCCTACTTGTCCTAAGACTGTCTACAGTATCTGACAGGGATCTTGTTAATCAGGTGAAATATGAGCTGACATGCCTCCATTTATTTTTCTTTTATAGTTGAGGTAGGGTAGGCAAGTGAAACACTGACTAAGGAAGGACCCTGACTGTAGGGTGTTCCAGCCAGGATTTGAGCTGGTGTCCTCCTGCATAGTGATGTGCAAGTTCAGTTTGTACTAAAAAATTCAACAGAACAGTGTAGCAATCAGTGGCGGTTCGTCATAGCGTTCGGAGGGGCGCGCGGACACCCACGCCCCACGTGGGGGAAAGAAATTACATTAACTTACTATGATGCTCTGTATAACCAATCCCAGGCTTGCAGGCTTCAATACCGTGTCTCTGTTGGTTAAGGGCACACTTTTTTTAACCTTGGCTGGGCGCAGCCTGAGAGCGTCGCCTTGAGTGAGCTGATTGGTGGAACAAAGTCATGCTCCACCCACCCAGTTTCCTTCTTTGCACGCTTGGGTTGCTGCAGCCGCCATTTCCTTACTGGCTACTGGACCGAGTAGGAAGGTATGAGTGCTCTGTCTGCTCTGTTTCCCTAGCTCCCCAAATCCCCCGGGCAACCATGGGCCCCCTCAATTCCCTTCCCCTTGCGTCGACTGCCCCGGGGGCGTCGGGTCCCCTTGCTTGTTCCCTTCCCCCACCATTCCCAATTCCTACCCAGCTCAAGTGGTCCAAAATTAACTCCTTTTCAGTGTAGAACCCAACCAGCATTAACACCAGTAGTTCCTTGGCTTTGCTGCTGCTGCTGCTGCGCCGCCGCCGCCGCCGCCACCGCCGGAGGAATGAACTCGCTCACGGTCCCGCATCAAAAAGAAAAAAACCCGCCTGAGGCTGGCTGGCCCTGCGCCTACACACAGGGCTGCGAGCGAGTTCATTCCTCCGGCGGCGGCGGCGGCGCTGACTGGGGATCCCAAACGGCGTTAACACCAGTTCCCTGGCTTCGCTGCTGCTGCTGCGCCGCCGCCGGAGGAATGAACTCGCTTGCAGCCCTGTGTGTAGGCGCAGGGCCAGCCAGCCTCAGGCGGTTTTTCTTCTTTTTGATGCGGGACCGTGAGCGAGTTCATTCCTCCGGCGGCGGCGGCGCAGCAGCAGCGAAGCCAGGGAACTGGTGTTAACGCCGTTTGGGTTCCCCAGTCAGCGCCGCCGCCGCCGCCGGAGGAATGAACTCGCTCACGGTCCCGCATCAAAAAGAAAAAAACCCGCCTGAGGCTGGCTGGCCCTGCGCCTACACACAGGGCTGCGAGCGAGTTCATTCCTCCGGCGGCGGCGCAGCAGCAGCAGCGAAGCCAGGGAACTGGTCTTAACGCCGTTTGGGTTCCCCAGTCAGCGCCGCCGCCGCCGCCGGAGGAATGAACTCGCTCGCAGCCCTGTGTGTAGGCGCAGGGCCAGACAGCCTCAGGCGTTTTTTCTTCTTTTTGATGCGGGACCGTGAGCGAGTTCATTCCTCCGGCGGCGGCGCAGCAGCAGCAGCGAAGCCAGGGAACTGGTGTTAATGCCGTTTGGGTTCCCCAGGCAGCGCCGCCGCCGGAGGAATGAACTCGCTCACGGTCCGGCATCAAAAAGAAGAAAAAACGCCTGAGGCTGGCTGGCCCTGTGCCTACACACAGGGCTGCGAGCGAGCAGGGAACTGGTGATTTTCCCCATTCCCCCCCCTTTCCCTTTCCTCCTGCCTAAAGAGAAGAAGAGTTGGCTTTTCTACCCTGCTTTTCTCACCCATTTAAGGGGACTCAAAGCAGCTGACAAACCTTCTGGTCTTCTCCCCAAAACAGAACACTCTGTGAGGCAGGTGGGGCAGTGAGAGCTCAGAAGAGAGCTGTGACTAGCCCAAGGTCACCCAGCTGGCTTTGTGGGGGGGGGAGTGTGGAATCCAACCTGGTATTCCCAGATAAGAGTCTGGCTCCCTAACCACTCGACCAAACTGCCTCAAGCCATGTTCTCTCCCTCTCCTGCCTCTTTCACAGCCCCACTAACCTCACAGGGTGTCTGTTGTGGGGAGAAGAACAGAAGCTTTGTCAGACATTTGAGTCCCCTTAAATGGGTGAGAAAACCAGGGTAGAAAAGCCAATTCTTCTTCTTCCTCCTGCTTTCCCGCTTTCTCTCTCTCTTTCCTGCTTTCTCTTTCTGTCTTTCCTGCTTGCTTCTCTCTCTTTCCTTCTTTCTGCCATTCTCTTTCCCTTTGTTTTTCTCTTTTTCCTTCCTTCCTTCCTCCTCTGCCTCTTTCACAGCCCCACTAACCTCACAGGGTGTCTGTTGTGGGGAGAAGAATAGAAGCTTTGTCAGATGCTTTGAGTCCCCCTAAATGGGTGAGAAAACCGGGGTAGAAAAGCCAGTTCTTCTTCTTCCTCCTCCTCCTCCTCTCCTGCTTCCTTCTCTCTTTCCCTTCCTTTGTTTTTCTCTTTTTTCCTTCCCTCCTTCCTTCCATCTATTCTGTCTCTAAAGGTGCTTTTCTGACACAGGTGCGTTTTTTGAAAGCCTGTTCTGAGCTGTCTTTTCTGTGATTCTGTGATAGATTATAACACTGTAATTAATTAGAATTTTTTTTTGCTGGTCTGGATATTAAGAGCATTTCTTTCTTCTGCCGTAAGATGTGCTTTGGCACCCAAACTTCAAAAATCTGCAGGAATTGTTACAACAGGCCAGAGTGTGGAATTGCTCCCTTTTTGCACAACAAAATCCCATGATGGAGAACTAAAAAGTATGGGAATTGTAGTCTGAAAAAGGAACTTAGCCAGGGAACAGTGGGCATACTTGAATCAGGGTTACAGGTGGTAGAAATGGCAACTCTGTGCTCTCTAGGCAGTTTGCTGTACCACTGAGCTACAGACTGCCCCTGCAGTTTTCTTGGCAGGGATACACTCATGGTTTGCCACTGCATATGTCCAGGTAGAGGCTGGAGATCAAACCAGCAGCTCTTCTTCTTCTTTGACGTTGAACTACATGGTGTCTAATTTTGGCTGTCATGTAACATCTTTATTAACTCAGAAGTGCCTCAAAGAGAGTATCATATGGTCTTCTTGTGTTGTGTGACCAGCATGTTCATGAGAGGAGAAGGGGCAAACTCAAGTGTAAGGGAGTTGATTTTTTATGGACATATGACCACAGTCAGTGATTGGAAGGTACTGCCTGATACTTCTAAGCCTAGGAAAGCCTTGAGAATTAAGAAATTATAGTCTCTTTGAGATTAAAAACAACTTTCTGCTCTTGTAACAAACTCTTCTCCATAAGTCTCATAGTCAACAATCAGCATAATGTGGTGTGCTTATGCCCTGCAAAGTCCTTTTCTAGCTTCTTTGAAATGCAGTAACTAAAACGTCTGGTCAGTCATCGCTAAGCAATCTCCAAAATGTCACAGACAACATAGGTTCCACTCTGCCAAAAATAGTGCTTGAGAGGAAGCCTACTATATGAATCTCGAGCTGCGTTCACACTTATGTTTTAATCTAGCTTTAGTGCACTTTCAGAGTGAGATAATACATAAGCAAAGTCTCAAGCTGTTTTCTTTCTGCATCATCTAACCTGGAAAAGCCATCTTTGGATTAGATAAAGAGGATAGAAAATGATTATTCACTTTGCTGATAAGGGTCTTGAGTCTGCAGAATAAAGAGATACTCAGACTACCTAGAAGCAAAACCAGAATATCTGGAGAATAGATGCTGTCAAGGCTATTTTTGGAGCTGTAGCAATGAGAACATGCTCCTCCAAATGCATCATTTGGAGTTTTTTTCACTCAGCGGGTCTATGGAATTTGCTGCCAGAAGAGTTGGTAACAGCATCCAGACTGGATGGCTTGTTGTTAGACAAATTCATAGATAACAGGTGTATCAATGGCTACTTGAATGGATGCCTAGGTACATCTTTCGGGTGAAGGTTTCATCTTTGTCTTCTACTTGAGATGCCCAGAAGCACTGTGTGAGACATGATGCTGGACTAGATGGGCTATGGTCTGATCCAGCAGGGTTCCTCTTATGTTCTTATTGCTGTTTTGTGATTCTTTCACTACCAATTTTTCTGCTGCAAATCCTATGGCACTTAGAGTGTGGACATGCATGCAGAAAAAGCAGGTTTATATTGTTATTGATTCCATGAGTTCAATTCTATGCATAAATTATTTTCTTTATCTGGTTCTGTATCTTTCTGGCCCTGGACCCCTCCCATGTGACCTTGGCCCCACCCACATGACATCAGCAGGCCCCGCCCACGTGACATCAGCAGGCCCCGCCCACGTGACATCAGCAGGCCCCACCCATGTGACATCAGCAGGCCCCACCCATGTGACCTCACCCCCCCATGACCCTTCCCCACCTTGCCTGTGAACACCCAGATCTGAAGTCCACCAGCCGCCACTGGTAGCAATTGCAAGTTTGCCCAGGTTTTCCACCAGCTTCTCTAGCCTCCAGGTAAAAGGATTCTCCCTGCTTCCAGAAGCTTGCAGTGCACATTTGGCACCAGCAGGGGATGGACTTTTAGCCTGAGGGCAGAATAGCCACCCGGCCACATGGCATGGCAAGCGTAAAAGAACAACTTCCCTCTTCCTGCCTGCCACAGGATATGACATCGGAAGGACTTCTGACCTGCCCAGCTGATGCACTTCACCTATCACCTACCTGGATCTTATCCTGAGGTCACTTCCTTCCCCGCCTTCTTGTGGGGGATATAAAAAGCTTTGCAGAGTAATAAACTCTCTCTTTTCCAGCCCATCTTGTCTCCCGCCTAACTTCTTTCTCCTGTGCTCTCTGTCTTTAATCACCATAAGAGCACATGGTGATCCCTTATAGCATGCCGGTGGCTAATAAGGGATTTACTTTCGTAACACTCGGTGGATCGTACCAGTCTACTGGTACCAAGATCGTTGCAGCCCCTTGGGTTGTAACCACGTATCGCTGTGGTTCCAGGACTGCAGCCACGATCGAGGTAGCCATAAACTACCTCCCCCAGGTTTCCCAGAGCCAAGGATTCAGGTTGCAAATCCGGATTGCGACAGAACAGTTCATGTTCACAAATGTTTGAACCAAATATGCAGTTTGAATTTTTAGAAATTCATTTGAATTGCTTCAGTTTGTAACTCACAAACATGAAGAATTAGATCAAACTGTTCATATCTGCTGATTTTTTGCCCTTGGAAAGGATTTTTTCAATGCCAAAATCATCATCATCATCATCTACTGCTTGATCATTTCACTAAAGGGCAAAAGTGGTCCCAGTAGTGATAGGAGCATTCAGAGCAGTGACTCCCAAATTCAAATAATGACTTCAACAGAGGACAAGTACTGGAGATCTCTTTTCAGAAGAGTGCAGTCTTAACAGCTAAGATACTGCACAGGGCCCTTAAATTCTCAGGCCTTTGGTAGAACATCCAAGATTGAGGTAGACATGCCAACTAAGGAATGAAAAAACAATACACACACACATGAGCAGATTCAGTCCATTTATGTTACAGTTAAAGATTTTTTTTCAAACAGCCATAACAAATCTAGAAAGTTCATAAAATAAAATACCACAGCCACACGATAATTAAACAAGTGATGTAAATGGTTTATGGGTTAGCACTACATAAATCTTCCTGCTGCCAATGTGTATGATCTTTAGCCAGCTTTGCTACAGCTGTGGGTCCCTCTCTCTGGCACCCAACCCATATGGATACTGAACCAAAAACAAAACTGAAAGTCCCTTTTAGGCCTCCAGGTCAGTGCAGTTCTAAAGATGACATAAAGATGCTGCTTCTCTCAGGTAACAACCCTTTGTCTTAAGCATTAGCAACTCTACCAGTACTTTGAGAAGCAGATACAAGTTACTGCAAAATGTGGAATTCTGAGTACAGAGTGATAAGCATTTTGGAAAATCGTTTCCACGAGATCTTTTTCACATAGAAAATAATTACAAAGTAAAAAAGTAAAGTTTAAGTGATTCTTATGCATTAATAGACCAACTACCTGGGCTATTTTTGAGCAGAAGACCGTTTCCTATTTGAAAGCCTTTGGCTTCCTGCATGAGAAAGACATTGGAAGTGATTATCTGAATGGCCTTTCCTAACTTCATGATTCAATAGTGAGAGGCATACAGGAGGCAGGAAGAGCACTACTAGCATAATGCGCTTCTTTGTGAATTTAGAGGAGCACTGTGGTAGTAATAATCCTCTTAAAGCAGCTCCTGGGGGTGGTTTAGTGGCTGCAGCCTACACCACTCTGCTCTTTAGATGCCACTCCTGTCCCACTAGGCATTACGTTGGAGGGTGTGCTTCTTTGCAGGACTAGGTCCCTTGTGTCATATAGGAGCACTTCTTATGGCTTCAGCTGCTGGAAGGTCTGCCCAAGGAGTAGTGGCAGTAGGATAACTTTCCCATAGCATCTGGAGAACCGAGATCACCCTGCGCTCTGGCTGCCTATTCTGCCTGGCTGGGCACTGATATCATGTAAGAGCTGCTTCTTTCCAGGGAAGCAAAGATTAGGTTGGTGTACTCTCCAGCACTTGGCCCTGTAGTTTGCATGCAGTATGCTCCCAGGTAGAGCATCTGCACTGGAAGGGTTCGTTTTCAACTCAGAAATGATCCCTTCTGTGCAGGAGCATACTGCACGCAAACTACGTGTGGAACACGATTTTGTGTTCCATGCATTTACTTACCTTGAAAAGAAATGGCCTTTCCTGTCTCTGGTAAATCCCACCAACACCTCTATGGTGCTGGGCAGGTCATCTGAGGTGCCATGGAAGCATGCTGGCATCACAGATGACCCCCAAACATGATTGTGCATGCATGGCACATCACTGTCATCCCAGTGACAACACCAGCGCATTTGTAACCATGCTGGCCTCTGAGATGAAGATGGCGGCACACAGACATGTGTTCACATGACAAGTAAGTCTGCAGATGTGTGTGGGGGGGATGACACGCATTATAACCATTTGTGAATTCGAATGCTAGTACACAACAGGGGAAGTTCACTATTTACATCTCCCAGATGGGACAGGAAGTGCAAACTTCCCCCAGGAAGGAGACTGCCCGGCCAAAGTTCAAAGATTCCTATCGTTTTATTTCACCTTGTCAAGTTAATGCCAATCGTGGCCAATCATAACCATGCCAACCACAACTCCTTGAAAAGCAGTTGCAGGCTCTTGAGTACAGAGATAGCTAATTAATTTTAAATAAAAGTATAGGGTCTATTGCACAACAAAGGCAAGTGTGAGCAGGCCCTCTTTTTAAACTCAGGCTTCTCTTTCAGAATTCACATTGACTCTGATAAAATAACTCCATAAAGTTTGGTTCCACATTCCTCCTTCTCCTTGTAATGTGGTCATTCTATTCATCTGGTCAGTGAGTAGCTCCAGAGAAGGAAACGAAAACTGTACAAATACAAAAGAAATGTACATGGAAATGTCACTCTGAACATATGCGGGTGCAAGGTTTATCTCCACTGGAAAGTTCAGAGAGAAAGAACAGAGAGAGCGAGAGAGCTGCAGGGCAACAGTTGCTCTGAGATGATAATTTACACATTTTACACAGTATTATTACTTTGCTATCCCTTAGCAAATGCGCAGTTACTATGGCAACCACCATATCATATGATCTGAATGCTATTTGAAAGATAAAAACAACTTCTTAAAGGGCCAGGAAACATTTCTTTGAAAACACTGCTAAGAGTGATGGTGAGACATGATTTTTTTTATTTATTTATGTACCTGCATTATTATTTGTTTGCAGAAATGTGCATGAACTCAAGTTATAAGGTTTGCTTTTAATTCAACTAAAGCACTCTGAGTTTTGGTTTTAGCTAGAACCAAGGTCAAAGTCTTTGCAAACAGGTAGTAAACATTTTACCAACATCTCAAGGTTCAAATTTTAAAAATCTGATGGAAATAAATGGAAAAAAGACCCTATTTAAAGGGCAAGATTAAAGCCCCCCCTTTAAAATAAGAAGGGTGACAGAGAGGAAAGATAAAATTGAACTTCCTGCTCTATCTTCCTCCTTCCCACTTGTTCATAGAGCAAATCTGTCTGGATAAGAAACAATGACCCAGCAGCAATTTCAAGAACCTCCCGGGCTTTCAGTGTAGCTAAAGACAAAAAACATTCTCAGGCTGTGATTCGACACAGCAAAAAAAGCAACAACAACAAAAATCCAAGCATCTCTGAGGCACCACTGAGGTGGCTTAGAGAAGGCTTCAAGGTGGAACTGTTCACCCACCACTCTGCCCTATTCCCTCTTTTGAACATTCTAGGCTAGAAAAATTGGATTGGAGAAGGGTTGGGAGCCCGAGGCCCACACACTGTCCCTCTGAAGGGTCTCTTTTGTTATGCCTGAACACAGCCTCAGAGAGCAACAAAAAATAGCAACAACAACAACAACAACAACCAGTTAGATCAACACTCAGTCAAATAAACCAAAGCCCACTCAAAATACAGTATTTGTTCTTACCCCTTGGGGAAAAGATGAGGCAGTGCCTCCAGACAGGGATGAAAGCAGCAAAGGGACTGTTTTCAACCCCTGCAATAGTGGCAGAACATTTTATACACAAAGAGAGAGAGAGAGAGCGCTTCCTGTCTAGCAGATGGGAAGCCATTCCACAGAGACGCCAAAGCTTCTGATCTGCCAGTCTGGCAGACCGGAAGCCCCTGCGCAGCAATGCTGGAGCCACTGCGTAGCTTTGACTGTGTCTGGAGGCACCTGGGTTCTCTCGATGGTGCTTTGGTTCCTGCCTCTTGCTCTAAAGAGGGTGTTCTACTAACAGAGTAATTAATAAATGCAGAGTAAAGACTAAAGCAGACCAACAGTGTTTTATTGGACAGCTGGTTTTTGACATTTGGGACTGTGCTGCATTGCTCAAGGACTTGGTCATCATAGCTGGAATGAAAAAAAAAGCACCCTTTTCTCGTTAACAACAAGAACTAAAGTATGCTTTCAAGACTCTAAATAAATAAATAAATAAGAGAACAATCTAAAAGCTTGGAAGGCTTTGGCACCAGGAACCTCATGTAATCCTTAAATGCTTCTATAATTACACACATCTGCATCATTGTATACAGATGTTTGTGATTATAGGAGTATATTATTAGAACAAGCAAAGTGGAAATGGAACTTGCTAGTATATAACCAACCAGAGTTCCAGCTGAAGCAAGCTTTTACTGAAGGAGGTGCCACTTTTTATTCCAGGAGGAGGAGGAATTTTGTCAGCAATCATGAATCTATATCCAGACATTAGGTTTTTTATCACACTGCAAACGATGTTCAGTGAAAGAGGAGTGTTAGAGCATTGGCAAGGAGACACCAAACAGAAGTTCCCTGTAAACATGGCCAGGCTGTACCAAAAAGAGCCTCAGGAATAAGGTGAGAACACATCACTGCATGCCGCAGGTATGGTGGTCTTATATCCCCACACTCATACAACACCCAGATGGCTTTACTGGGCAAAATCTGCTCCTGGAAGCACTTCTTTGGTGGGGTCGGTAAAAACCACTCTGCAAAAGCAAGTGTGGGACTGGCTGACTCCCAGTTCCTCCTACTTCTGCTTTTCTGTGCAGAAATTGTCTTTTCTGAGGGTTCTGGTTTTCAGAAAACAGCACATGGCAGCCACATTTCATCATGTGCTGCCCCACCAATGTTTAAACAGAGATTGTACAGCAGCCACAGTTTACTGCACGCTGTTCGCATCAATTTTGCATAGCTTGTGCGTTAAGACTTCATTCCTACTTCTGGCTCTGGGATTGTCTTTTTCAGGTCGTGCTGATCTTGAAATTACCAGCTTGAAGCAGTTACAAAGCAGGAACACCATTTCAGCATAAGTCTCCACATCAGATCTCAATGGATTCAGAGTACGTGAGCTAACATGAAGTCACACGCAGAGGCAATTTTTACATGGGAGTGGACTGCCACATTTGTTTCAGCCTAGAAGAAGGGAGATGTGCCATTCACACAGCTGCCATGCCCTGGCCTTTGCAAACTTTGAGACCAGGGGATGAAAATTCCCTGATTTTGAAGATGTCCAACCAGGGTCATTATGTACAGAGGGATCCCATCCTCACAACTGGGTTAGGTGCTAAAGGAATTTCTTCTTCTACATTGGCCTGCCACTACCTTAAGATTTGTAGGGAAGGGCCTTCTGGCTGTACCACCACCCTCACTAGCAAAAAGGGTAGACGTTCATGATAGGGCCTTCTCAGTCATGGCTCCCAGATTACGGCATAATCTCCCCCTTAAGTTGTGCCAGACACCCCCACATTACATGTTCTGGAAAGCAGTAAAGGCACACCTGGGGCGAGTTCCCATTCAAGGAATAAAGCGCTATATACAAGGCTATTGACATCAGGATTTACATCAATATGTAAAGGAAGTTAAAAGGAAGCAAAGGAGCATCTGGCAATTGGATTCAAACCTGATTTTGTGTCCCCACTCTTAAACACTTAAAATGCTTCCAAAAACGAATTGGGGAACGATTCTTTCCCCTCCTCAGCCTTTTCCCACCCCTCTCTCCCCATTGCCCAGGGCGCACAGCAGCAGCGGCAACTCAAGCCCCATTCACCCGCTCCACCTCCCAGTAGGGGTCCCCCCCCCCAAAAAAAAGCACCCTGGCTGGCTGGCTCATTCTGCTGCCACTGCCTGCACACACACTTAAGCATAAACACATCTCCCAGTTCCTGCAGCAGCTTCACCCCGAAAAAGCACCCTGGCTGGCTGGCTTGCTCTGCCGCTGCCTGCACACATTTAAACACACACACATCTCCCAGTTCCTGCAGCAGATTTACCCCTTTCCCTTTTTAAAGATCAAGGAAGGAGGGAAACAGCCAGAATAGGGCAAGATTGCCTCTTTCAATCTTTAGGCTTGCCTGGGTGGGAAAAGAAACATTGTTATCAGATGTGAAGTGGCTGAATTGTTACAATGAAACAGTCTGTTGTATAGGGGAATACTCTAGTGTTCCCAGGGCAATAAGGAAGAAACATTTAAAAAGCAAAAGCGGGGGAAACACCAGAAAATCCCAGTGTTTATTTATTCTGTTTTTAAGCCAAATAATCCTCAAAATACCGCTGAAACAGATTGGGAATGGGGACAAAGAGGATCCAAACCATTTTGAAACCATTTTAATTGATTGGGAGGTGGGAACTATGAGGATCCAAACCATTTTGAAACAATTTTAAAGTGGTAATGGGAACTTGCCTCTGTTTGCCCTGGCCTTTGGCTTTTCCTTCCCATTTCTCTATTGTTTTAGTGTGCTCATTTTTATATTTGGGTTTTCATGTTGTACCCTGTCCTAAGACCTTTGGGTATAGGGCAAGATAGAAATGCAAACAAGTAACTAACTAAGTAAAAATGAGTGCACTGACATGGTCAGTGCAATTCTGGCACCTTTTCAGTATGGTGTGATTAGGCCAGCAAACCATGACAGCAAAGTGGACAGGACTAGAACTTTAGGATTCAAGGTCAAAATCCCATGATTAAGCCAAGAGGGTTATGGGACGATCTTGGGCTAGCCATTAGCTCTCAGCCTAATCTAACTTAAAGGGCTGTTGTAAGAATAAAATCAAGAGTGAAACTGCATTTGTCAGCCTGAGTTTCTTGCTGGAAAGATGAGAAATTAAATGTAGTTTTTATAAATTGCCCAAAAAGCAAAAGACCCATTTAAATATACTTCCACCTGTTTTTATCTGCTAATGCATCAGAACGCAGCGATGCATGAACATTTCATTTAACCTGTTCATTTCTTCACTCAGAACGCTTGACTATCATATTTCATTATAAATCCTAGAGGAGTTTGCAAACTGAATTAAATGAAAAGATAAAATCAAAACAATTAAAATAGTAATTAACAAACAGCAAGGCCAGTGCATGCCCTGTTTCAAAGGTGAATTCAATTTAAAAAAAAAAGGCATTCACCATGATTGGCAGAGGATGAATCTCTAGAAGCCAACAATAGCAAAACCTTATCTACAAGCCTCAAAGATATGGAAGGTTAATGTTGGAGGTGTTTTAAATAACCTGGTCCAAAGATGCTTAGGTAGTACAGGACATTTTCTTCAAACTACAGCCAAATACAGCTATCCGTGTAGATCTTAATCAAAGTAAGTGCAGGTTATAGACTTCACACACTGAGGTATTCCAAAGGCATGGATCTGATACCATCTATGCAGGCACCTAGGGCTCATATGCAGGTTCCATATGCCAGGTGTCCACAGGGCAAGGTGTCTTTATAGCCATTGATCAAGGTGCTGGAACACCTTCTTTATGCAATCAGGGGCTATTTTGTACTTCCCTTCCCAACCACTGGACAGGAAAGGTATGTGATGAACTAACGTGGTGTTCACACTTGGGAGCACTAGTTGACACATTAGGCTCCCCCCACCTACAATCAAATACTTACCTTTGTTCAATCCCTGGGCTGGTCCTCTTCAGGGTGCCACCATCTTGAGTGCAGTGCCCTCCACAACTGCGTGTGTGTAAGCACCATCACCACGGGGACACTGATGCAGTCATGCCAGAAGGTCAGCAGAGCTGCCAGCGCACTTGTGCAGCAGCTCTGTTGGCCTTCCTGCACCAGAGAGGTGTGAATGGTCTCCAGCAGGTAAGTGATTGGGGAAGGTTAGGTAGCTTGTAGAGCATAATTTTGTGCTCCACACCTAATTGATAACTGGGGAACTTCTGGGCAGGCAGGAGTCATTTCTAGCATGGAAACACCTCCTGCAAGTGCAGATGCACTGTCATGCTTTGTGTCCTCTCCAACTCCTTGGAGGAACTCCCCATCCCTGCCAGCTAAGGTGCACCTCAGGGTCCAAACTTGGAAACTGCTTCTATCACACCAGATGGGGATAATTTGGACTCAGACGATATGCAACACCGAGAGCCGAGTTCTCTCCGGAGAGGACAATAACAGCTGCACCGCTTGCCTTGCCTCCATGAAAAATAGCTGTGCTGGCAGGGGTGTGACTCTCCAAGTCCTACTTAAGAAACACCCAACACCTGCCATTGCAAAGAAAGAATCTTCCTGGCAACCCTCGACTCGTGTGATTCTTGACTCCTGACTGACTTCCCAACTTACAAATACTCTCTGGAACCTTGACTCTTGGCCTGTTTGATTCCACGTATTCTACATCCCCAAGAACTCTGGAAACTGACTTGGTGTCTTGCTGTCGCTAGCTGGGGGTGTGTATGTGTGAGTGCTTTACTGTTACCGCCTGCTCTGGACACAACATGCACTTGCCCAGATGTTGTATAATTATTGACTATGGGCCAAAGTGCAAATTGGCCACAAGTTGCAACATCTAGGCCTTTTCAGCTTTGAAAGGCAGTGTTTAAGAGGTGACCTGACTGAATTATATAAAATCATGAACAGTGAGGAAAAGGTGGAGAGAAAAAAAAATTATGTTGCATAACAGTATAACCAAGGGGCACTCTTTGAAGCTGATGGGCAAGAGAGTTAGAACTGACAAGGTGAAGTATTTCTTTTTTACCCAGAGGGTCACTGGTTTGTGGAACTCACTATCAGAAGAGGCAGTGATAGCAATGAACCTGAATAGTTTTAAGAAATGATGATATAAATTCATGGAGGACAGATCTATTAATGGCTAACGGAATAGATGCCTAGATACTGCCTCTGGGTTAGAGGGACAGGCAGGATTTTCTCAAGGCCATTTGCAGGAATTTGAGAGCAGGTGAAGGTTTTGCTTGAGATATTCATCCTGTGTGAAACAGGATGAAGGACGAAATGAGCTGTAGCCTGATCCAGCAGGGTTCCTCTTAAGTTCTTATGTTCTTATCCTCTATCCACTTTCCATGCTTCCTTAGCCTGGTAAAATGTTCTTATCTAAGGCTCTGTTTTGTAAACTCAGGGGGTCAATAAAGAGTCTACAGTCAATTCTCCCTCTGTGTGGACACAGGGAGGGGGAGGTGGGGCCTACCAAGCCCAATTTCCACTTGGACCTATATCCAAGTGCATTGAAAATAGACAGCTTCTGAGGCTTTTCCAGTTCACCCTGATATGGGTGTACGAGGAAATATGGCTACTGCAAGGGGAGTTCCTTCACATCAGCAGTCCTGGAAGCAGGAACCACAGCACAGAGAATCACATTTACCCACTATCCACCTCTTCTCCTGCCTCTGTGCCAGAGGCTGAGGACACCATCCCCACAGATTTCCTTTAGATTCCATGAGGAATCCTGACAAAATAATTGTCAAATTGCCAACCACATCTGTGAATGCCTGTGCAAAGGGGGTACCAGCTGGAACTTTGTTGGCTTATTAAAAAGTACCTGTGATACCATAAATCACCTTGTTTTTGAAACAGTCATTTGAAGTGGTCTACTAAGACTCCAAAATAATTTCAAGGACTTTAACAGCAAGAACAAACCTTAAGAATTCCTGGTGTCATGCATAACAATCCATCCTACATTTTATTCTGATCTGCCCACTCAAGAATGTTTCATGGCATCACTGAAGCATCTGTTACAGACCACAATGCCTCTTGTGGGAGTGGCTACATAATTCTTCAAAAGCACAGTATGGTTCCCATAAATATATGCCTGTGCAGTGCCCAGTTTCTTCATTATTCTCCTTAGGGAAGCCATGTGAATAATACCGCCAGTGTCTTCAGGATCAAGATAGAAAATGAAATGAGACACTCTCGGCTTTCATCTTGATCAATTAAATTTTAATATGTTACAAGATGAGATAGCAGCAGGTTGCACTTTTCAATTTAATGGGCCTGTTCAAAATTGCACAGTAGGTTGAGGTGGCGGCGGTGGGGGAGCATGTCAATCTGCAGCCTATAGAATAACTTTCTGTTTGCATCTCGTTTGCTAGAATGTGGCGTTTTGCTTTGCACAAAGCTATGTTATGAGAGGCACGCTGTAAAAATGTAGTGATGTTGCCAATAATGAGGCAGCTGGGTGGCCAGCAAATCTTCCCCATTACACTCTTGTTTCCTTGCCAGTTCTACATGTTCTCTTCTGAAGGAATGTTTTGTTTGTGTTTACATAGCCCTGGCAGGCAAAATGAATAAATCCCTTTTCTCTCTCTCTCTCTCCCTTCTAATTTTCTCATTTCAAGGAGATCATTCGCCTTCCACGCTGATAGGCTGAGCGGCAGGACAAAACCGGGAAGCCTTGTTTGATCAGAAATTCCTTCACCAATCGTTAATATAACAGAGGAGCCATTTTATTTATTTTTCATTTATTTTAGATTTTTAAAATACCGCTTCCCATTTTTTTTAAAAAAAATCAAAGTTGTTTGCAGAACATTAATAACAATTGTTAAAAATAGAATAAAAAGGGCAGTTAAATCACATTAAAAACTGGGTGGGCCAAGGAAGGAAACAGACCTTCACACAGAGAATGCCTGCATAAATATGATAGGTCTTTAAAAGGTGCTTATAATTTTAAGTGTAGGTACCTCATGAACAGCAGAGGGGAGGGTATTCCAAAGGGAAGGCGCCACCACTAAGAAGGCCCAACTGCAAGCTATTGCAAGATGGCATTCTGTATTGCATGGAAGATGCAGTGAGACCATGCAGTGAGGTTCAGTCCTATCCATTGTTTCCTGGACAATTACTTCCAGGAATATACTAATACTGGCTGCATCTACATAGCCAGAAATGACCAGCTAGAGAAGGCCTGTGGGCACAGCATTTGTGCATCGGTGTGCTCATAAGACTGACAATCTGTCTCAAGGTTGGCAACCTGTACCCTTGGAGGCATCTTCCATTGCCACTTGCTTCTGCCATTGCTGTTTGAAGAGACGGTGGCAACAGGGACAACTTATCTTCATCACCTTCTTTCTGCTTGACATAAAATGAAATCCCTGGTGCAAAATTCAGTATAAATATAGATAATAGCTAAAACAATGCCTGGATAAAGAGGTGCATCTTTACCAAACATCTGAATATTTACAATAAGGGTGCCTGGCACACCTCAGAGAGCAAACTATTTCATAGTCTGGTGGCCATCACCAAGAAGGTCATCTGAAGCACTTCTACCCGCTTAACTGCTTTAGGGAGTGACTAAACTTTCTCGGCAGATCATAGAACATGGGCAGGACATGGGAGAAGGCATTCCTTTAGATGTCACAGCTACTGCCACAGTGACAAGATCATTGGATGCTTCAATGTAGTTGAATCTTTGGGGTAATATTGAAGATACAACCAAAGTCTCCCGTTAAGAACAGAGTGAGTTATCTCTCTGCTTTGGGGGCTTATATGACCTTCCAATACACACACACACACACACACACACACAGGGATTTGGATACCATACCATGCTAATACTGAGAGTAGCAATAAAGCAAGAGGAGAAGGAAAGAAATATTGGCAGAGGCTTTGGTGGGATGAAGATGTTTTAATTAAGGCCATGATAAAACTGTAAATGGCCACAGTGAAGTAGGAGAAAAAGCCACAATCCACAGTGGCAGAGGATAAGTGAAGCCCTATTTGGATCTCTCACTTTTATCTCCATGAACTATACTTAGATTCACAAGAAGAATGATGGGAGATACTGTATTGGGAATTCTGTAGTGTAGGTCTTGGTCTTGTGCATCTTGAGCTTTTGAAAGTGAGCTTTTTTTCCTTGAGCTTTTGAAGGTGATCGAAAAGGCCACTGCTACAGGTAATCCTCTGACCTTTCCATATCCCCCTGTTCACAGTATACTAAGCCTTGAGGTGCTGTCAGGCCTCCCAGGGGCAGCTTGCTCTAGGGGGCACTGGGGTGCGAAATCGCCCTGGCACAGGGGATCGTCCTGTATTTTTAAGAGGGGAAACACTTTAATTCGAGAGAAAGAGCAGGTCAGGAGATAAATGAAGGAAGAGCCAGAATAATAATATCCTACCAGAATTTTTTCTGTCTTTCCCTGCCTGTTGCTATGTTCCAGCGCCAGAAAAACTGTGCCCAAGAAAGAAAATTTCTGCCTCACATCAGCAGTCAGCAAGAAACCGGAATTAGTATATTTCCCTCTCTCTTGAGCTGCCGCATGAGTGGTAGAAATTTTCTCCCTGGGTGCAGTTTTTCTGGTGCCACAGCATAGCAACAAGATTTTTAAAAAATCGGATAGGTTAGTTAGCTGTAAGTTCCTCCCCTTCATCCCTACACAGCTTGCTCTGTGCTGCCATATTTTTACTCTCTATTTGTGTGTGACTGAGTCTAAGAAGAGAGAGGAAGGGAAAGGTAGGGCTTGCCAGGGCTGTTGCCTTCTCTTTGACCGCTTCTAGCTGCCATGTGAAGGTGTATCTTGGCCTCGTGGTGGAGGTGGGAGCAGCATCAGCAGAGAGAGCGCTTGGCAAGGGCTCACCATGAGGTAGCTTTGTGGGCTGCTTCTTGGCACTGGCAGTGGCCTCTGTGCCCTTGTCTCACCAGCAGACATGTGCCTTCACATGGCAGGGTACCAAGCAGTGAGCAAAGAGGAGAGGGGAAAGGCTTGGCCACTTCTTGTTGGAGCACTAACGTGCAAGGATCTCCTGGCAGAACCAGTGGCAGCTGCAGAGTAGGAGACAAGAGAGAGGACTTGACTGCTCCCTTCTCTCATCGGTGGCTTTCACACAGGATGCATTCGCGGGTAGGGGGAGAGGAGGGGACAAAAGAAACAACCAGCAAGGGAGAGAAACCAAATGCCCAGGGCTTTTCCTTCCTCCTATTCCCGCCACTTGGTTCCTCTGCTCCGTGTGGCTAGAATGTTTTTCTCTGCACTGGGTGGGGAGGGGAGAGACAACGATGGCAGCAGCAGCTGGGCTACCTTCAGTCCACCTTCAGAGCAAGAGAATTCATCAGCAAAGTGAGCAGTAATTTTCTTTCTACATTATCCATCCCAAAGGTGAATTTTCTGAGTTATTTAACACTGAAAGAAAATAGATTCTCACTTTGCTGATGTGTTACCTGCTCTGAAAGTGGATTGAAGCTGGATTAAATCTTAACTATTTTCACAGCCCTGGTGAAAGAGCAAAACCAAGCGTCCAGGGCTGTCCTCCAGTCCTTGCCCCATGGTTCCTCTGCTTCACAGCCCTGATTTCTGTGCTGAACGGGGGGGGGGGGGGATTAGGGAGAAGGAGTGGAAACAAGCAGCCATGACTGTCCTGCAATCTCCACCACCCACTTCCTTGGCTGCTTTGCTTCCACTTCCTACCTCTGTTCTGGGTGGGTGGGGAGATGGGGAGAAAGAACGAGAGCAGCAGCCAGGGGAGAGAAAGAAACTGCTTGGCTTCTCTGTGGTTTCTCCATCACTGTCTCTTCCCTGGCCATGTGGAGGGGCTGGGTGAAGGGGTGGAAGGAATTGAAAGCAGACAGTGAAGGAGAGGAACCACATGGTCAGCACCTTTTTGCAACACCCACTGCTCAATTCCTGCTTGCTGGAGTGCTTTCCTCTTCCTGTCTCTGCACTGGGCAGGAGCGGGTGGGCTGAAGGAATGCGGGGAATAGGCCCTCCATCAGCCTCCTCAATATAAACTAGTTTTATGTTCATTTAATTCATGATTGTGTTTCGGGGTTGAGACTTTTTGTTTGATGTTGGTTCTCATACTGAAATGTTTGCTTTTTGCATATGTTCTCATCCTAATGAAGATCCATAAGAATCCTGTTGATTCTTTGTTCTAGGTGTGATTTCAGCATCCTCCTCCCTGTCTATAGCTTCTATGCTAATTTACCAAGCAAGAACCCTGTCCCTACAGATTGCAAAACAAAGAGGGCAATCTATTTTTGTAAAGATGAAGTTGTCTTTCAATAATAGATAATTATACTTCAATAGTTGCACTATGGCTTTCTAAGCTGCTGTGGCTGCATTCACACCTAAATTTTAATTCAACTTCAGTCTGCTTTCACAGCCAGAGAACACAACAGGCCAAGTGATCAGTAGTTTTCTTTTCACATTGGCTGTGGTCACACTTAAGGTTTAATCCAGTTTCAGTGCAGTTTCTGAGTGAGATAATATGTCAGCAAAGTCTCAAACTGTTTTCTTTTTGCATTATCTAACCTGGAAAAGCCGTCTTTGGATTAGATGAAGAGGACAGAGAATGATTATTCACTTTGCTGATATATTCTCTCACTTGGAAAGTGGTCTCAAACTGGATTAAAACTCAGGTGTGAATGCAGCCTAACAGCTTATTTTCAAGCATCTGTAGTTGCAGTCAACTCAATCTGGGCTTTAAGTTTCCTTCTGCTTTGTAATGCTTGCTGCCAATATTAACTACTGATCTAAGCAGCCATCACAGTAAGTAATGTGTGAGGAAGGATGCTGGACTGCATGGGCTATAGCCTGATTTCTGATTCTTTCACTAGCAATTTGTCTGCTGCAAATCCTATGGTACTTAGATAAGCCAATATGTGAGTGTGGACATGCATGTAGAAAAAGCAGGTTATTATTATTCATTCATTCATTAGTTGAGTGCAGCTCCATGCATGAATTATTTTCTTTATTTTGTTCTTTATCTTTCTGCACCTTGGACCCTACCCCCATGACCTCATTGGCCCTGCCCCCATGACCCCAGTGGCCCTGCCCTGTGACCCCTGTGGCTCCACCCTGTGACCTTGTTGGCTCCACCCTGTGACTTCAGTGGCTCCACCCCCATGGCCCCCACCATTCCTGTGAACACCCAGCCCTGAAGTCCACCAGCTGCCACTGAGGCCTCCGATGACTTCATCAGTGGTGTTCATAAAAAGTCAACAACAGAAAACTGGCACCAGACAGAGAACTGGCACTAAGTAAGTTTTTTCTTTGTGAACACTCTGGAAATCCTTGAAATGCATGAGCCCATGCCACACATGAACAACCCCACACAGAGAACACATTTAAACATCATAGAAGGAATGGAAAATCTCATTTGGTCTACATTTTTGAGTGACTTTACCTAATCCATGCCTACTGGATGATTTCAAATGGCATCCATGTTGGTGGCCATCACTGCATCATGGAGTAGGCAGTTCTATCATTCAGTCACAAAGGTATTTGAAGAAATCCTTCCTTTTGCCTGTCTTGTCTATTCCTACATTCAACTTCACTGGATGAGCCCTTTGTTTTGAAAAACAGAAAAGTCTTTGTTCCTCCTTCCCTAAGGCTTGCATAATTTTAACATTCTTATCATGCTTTTCTTTACTTGCCTTTTTAAAAATCTTTAAAAGTCTTTGGTAATAATACCAAATATTGTAACCATACTTCATTTTATACTTGTTTCAGCTTCCTTATCATATTTTTGTTCTTTTTCAACTCCACAATATTCCCTTCCCTAGGATATTGTAGCAATTGCACTCAAAAGGTTTACACAATACATACATTGTACAATTAAGCTTGTGCTTCAGTTTGGTCCGCCTCCCCAAACCACTGCATTCCTGAAAACTTCATATGTGCTCCATTAGGGAAGTGGATGGAAAGCTTGGTGAAATCTACCTCCTCATGGTACCAAGCTGCTTTGCTCACAACTCACCACAGGGACAGTCTAGCTCAGTGATGGCCAACCTATGACACGCGTGTCACAGGTGACACGGCAAGCCCTTTTGGGTGACACACATGGTCACCCTGGCACCTGGGCGTGTAGTGCTTGCTTGTTCTTGAAGTGTACAAAATTCAACTTTCA
This sequence comes from Aspidoscelis tigris stejnegeri, assembly GCA_023333525.1. NCBI lineage: Eukaryota > Metazoa > Chordata > Lepidosauria > Squamata > Teiidae > Aspidoscelis > Aspidoscelis tigris. The sequence continues at coordinate 30,061,717 of JALMGA010000004.1, read as the reverse complement.
ATTGAAGATTTAGCAACAAAAGTCACTAATGTAAAGAATTATTTGTTTTTGCTTTTAATAAAGTACATCAATCAAAAATATAACTTTTTTACTAGAGCTACAAATATCACAAAATTATGCATATTTCTAGATGTGACACAGCACCCAAGTTAAGCTAGGTTTTCTTGCGAATAATGGCACACTGAGCTCAAAAGGTTCACCATCACTGGTCTAGCTACTGAAATTCTGCTGAGTCATTAGGACTAGCCAGGCTTGCTTGGGGGACTTGGAGCTCAGTTGTCAGAACTGCTAAGCTGAAGAGGTAGCAATTTGGTGAAATGAAGAGACAGATTGTGTCATGCTTTTTATTCACTTTCCTGACACATTTTGTGTTTGGAGCTTTCATAAATGGAGTTGTTCAAGGGAATCAGCCAAAGCATATGCCCAGCGTGCAAAAAGTGTATGTAGGCTGTGGATAGCATAATTATATCAATTAGTCAGTAGGTGGCACTGGACATAAATCAAATGCTAGTAAAAATAGATGTTCTTCTTTGCTGTTTTGCTCTTGTTTGAGGGAGACAATAAAGCACCCCCCGCCCCGAACAGAAAAATTTCAATCAGAAAGAGGATATCTACATATCAGTAACGTACTGTTAAATATGCCAGGCACTACTAGGCCATTTTATTCTATTCAAGTGCTTTTCCTTTTATTATCTGTCCTATAACAAGATTATGGGAAAGGTGTAACAATAGTCAAGCTGTAGCTATAGATATTTTTTCACAGAAAATAAAAGCTTTTTATCAGAATTGCTGTCATTTTCCAGTTGAGAGAAGCTTGTATTTCATAAATATATTCCTCCCCACATGTCTTCCTTAGGTGAACCATCTCTAATTTTGTTATTTTGAGAGGTAGCAGTTGTACCTTTCTTCCTAACCACATTAACAGATGAATAGGGCAGTAATTTTCAGAGCAGTTTGCAAATAGAGACAAAGTGGATTGGTTTGAGATTGCAACCTGGTAAGAATGGATTTTGCAAGAGACGATTGAAAAACATGTTAGTTATGCAGTAATTTGATATATAAAATACACCTTAAGCAAAACTAATTTTGGCCAGGAAATAAATTCACGGTGTTTGTATGGAAACCCTACTGGTTAAAGTATAGCCTGCAGACAGAGTTTGCAGATTAGTCGGCTTCTCAGTCAATTGGCTTTATGCTGCGTCTACAAAATGCCACCTGTCAGAATGCGGAAATCTGTAGATGCTGAGAAAGCTGTATAGATCAGTGGTTCCTGCACTATGCCCCTCCAGATGTCTGGCACAGAATGCTGGGAGTTGTTATTTAGGAAAATCTGGAGGACCACAGGGAGAACCACTGCTACATGATGGCTTACCACCTAGTCTAGGTCATAATTTTGGTTCTATTGAACGCTGCAGTTTCCACAGTCAAAAAGAATATATACAGATGTTTATCATCAGCTCAAGTTATATACCGTATTTTCCGGCGTATAAGACGACTGGGCATATAAGACGACCCCCAACTTTCCAGTTAAAATATAGAGTTTGGAATATACTCGCCATATAAGAAACAACACCCGGTGTATAAGACGACCCCCGACTTTTGAGAAGATATTCCTGGGTTAAAAAGTAGTCTTATACGCCAGAAAATACAGTATATATATATATATATATTTATATATTTAAACAAATGGGCCTTTTCTCACTTAACACGACAGTTTCACAAACACTGAGTTGCTCCATACACACACTACACTGCTGTCTCCATCCCAGAAGACTTGATTGGGAGACTTGACTGGCAGCATCTAATATGCCCCTGGTTGGCTTCTGAATGTAGCATTTGCACCACTTCTGGGCACATATGCTGCATGGGGGTAGTGCTGTGCAATTGTGGCTACACAGTCACATGCATTGTTGCAATCACCATAACAATGGCCAAGCATGTGGCAAAAATTGCTGTGGCCATTCCTATGGCAATTCAGACAATCCAGGATGGACCATCCGCACTGCTATGGCCCAGCGGGGAAGATGGGGATAGTAGCAGCTCTTGAGGTGCGAACACCAGCCACCATCCCTGGACTTAACTTCACGGGGATACCATCTCATTAAATTGAAAGGGTCCATATAATTTGCTCAGAATCTCATCGTGCAGGGCATCCTTTAACTATAGAGGCATGTATTTGTCTTGCAACTGACCTTGGTCTTTATTTACCATCACATTCTTTGCATGGTTTTAGACAGCATCTACATGTTCATGAGAGACCAAGCTTGCTGGCACCAATCCAAACCAGTCCCTGGGAAGCCACACGACACTGAAGGTTGGACCACTTCCTATTGCAAAAGTAGCACTAAGGAAGAATACATGAATGGGAAATTGCTTTACAGCAGTTTTCCAAACACTCCACCACCGTGCAGTTGGATGGACTGTTCTATACAGCCTCGTGCCATACCACAAGGCTTCCAGTGTTTCTGCACTCCCTGCTAAAAGAAACACTTGGTCAACAACTTTGGACACCAGGAAATTTCACTCACGGCATCTAGGTGGGCTGGGACAAGTTGTGCTGCAGGAGATGGTGCCTGGTGTGCACCATTAGGTCCCACTGCTCCAGTCTTGGACTGGATCAAGTAATCTGGGTAAGACTGGCCTTCACACTGGAATTTGTTCCACTTTGGATATGATTCTCCCATAGAGGCAGTGATCTAAAAAGGCTGCTTTCCCCATGCTAAAGACCTAGCTTACACTCTTAACCTTAAATTACTAAAGAACTGTGTACTTAAAAAAAAGTACATGACTAGAAACATTGGGCATTGCTAAGGTAAACAGCTTTGCAGTTTTTTAAAAAATGGAAAGCAGTATAAGAACATAAGAAAGTAAGAGAAGCCCTGCTGGATCAGGCCACAGCCCATCTAGTCAGGCATCCCGTCACACACAGTGGCCCACCAAACGCTCATGGGCATCTCAAGCAGAGGACAAACCTTTTCCTGCTCTCGAATCCCAGAAAATGGCCTTAGAAGCATCCTGCTTCCCCCCCCAGCCTGAAAGATGTACCTACAGTAGGCATTCATTCTAGTAGCCATTGATACATCTGCCATCCATAAATTTCTCTAACCCTACTTTAAAGCCATCTACACTGGTAGCTGTTACCACCTCTTCCAGCAGCAAATCCCATAAACCAATGACCCTCTGGATGAAGAAATACTTCCCCTTGTCAGATCCGACTCTCCTATCCATCAGCTTCATAGAGTGCCTCCTGGTTCTAGCATTGTGTGATAGAGAAAAGACATTTTCTCTATCCACCTTTTCTATACCATGCATAATTTTATATACTTCAATCAGGTTCCCTCTTAATCACCATCTCTCCAGACTGAAGAGGCCTAGATGTTGCAACCTGGTTTTGTAAGGGAGCTGTTCCAGACCTTTAATCATTCTGGTTGCCCTTTGCTGCACCTTTTCCCAGTTCCACAATATCCTTTTTTGAAATATGGCAGTGTACTGGGTTGACACCTTCATTGAACTGTCCACCAGAACCCTGAGATCCCTTTCCTGGTGTGTTGCAGAATGCTCATACCCTATCAGTTTATAAGACATAATTTGGATTCTTGGCCCCGATGTGTATTACTTTTCACTTGTTAAGATTAAAGCACATTTGCCACTTGGTTGCCCAGTCATCCAATGCTAAGTGGTCCCTCTGAAGCTCTTGGCAATCTCTTTCAGTTTTTACTACCCTAAATAATTTAGTATCATCAGCAAACTTTGTTATTTTACTATGTACCCCTTTGTTACTACTCTCTGCTTCCTATCCTTAGGCCAGTCACAAATCCGGAACAGAACCTGTCCTTTTATTCCATGGCTGATGAGTTTACTCAGTAGCCTTTCATGTAGAATATTATCAAAAGCCTTCTGAAAGTCCAGATAGACAACGTCTACCTGTTCGTCTTTATCCACGTGTTTACTGACACTCTCAAGGAATTCCAACAAGTTTGTAAGGCACGATTTACCTTTGCAGAAGCCATGCTAGCTTTTGTTCAGCAGTGCTTGCTCCTCCAAGTCCACACTAATTTTGTCTTTAATGATGGCTTCCATCACCTTCCATGGAACCGACATTAAGCTAACGGGTCTGTAATTGCCTGGATCACCCCTGGATCAATCAGGGCTTTGGTTTTTTAAAATTATTATTTTAAAAAAATAATGGTACTACTCCCCTGTGCCAGGGTTTGGTGCGGTACGCATGGGGACAGCTGAATCTGCACTCAGCCCACGTTACTGGGAATGGTAATGGGGACAGGCCACATTTGATCTCTGTCCTGCACCAGGTCCAATGAGTGCCCAATCAGACCCAAATGGCTTGCATGGGAATGCAGCCTTACAGGCCAACAAAGACTAGCTCTTAACCAAGATATAAAAGAGGAAAAAATTGTAGAGATCATTAACACAGTGAAATTAGGAAAAGTACCTGGCCCAGATGGGTTTACATTTTTTACAGTGTTTAAAATACATTTGTTCTTCATTTAAAGAAGTTATTTAACAGGGTTCTTACAAACCAAGGAGTACCTTCCTCTTGGAAAAAACTACAGTCATTGCAATATTGAAGCCACAGAAAGATGCAACACTGCTGGGTTCTTGTAGGCCCATATCACTTGCAAATAAGGATTATAAAATATTTATGGGGATCTTTGCTAAGAGGCTCAAGGATATAATCCCTGAGGTGATCTCAGAGGATCAATATGGGTTTATTAAACAATGATACATAAGTGATCCAATCTGCAATATAATAAACATAATATATAATGCCAAAAAAGTGGGGGGGGGACTAGTGATAATTAAGCTCAGTGTTTTTAAAGCATTTGATTGTATAGATCGTTCATATTTAAATAAGATATGTGCTGAATGTGGACTGGGAGAAAGGGTATGAAAAATGATTGGGGAAATATATAAAGATAATCAGGCTAGGATCTTTGTTAATAGGGTCCACTACAGCAAAGTTAAGATACCACAGGGTACAAAACAGGGATGCCCACTATCTTCAGCATTATTTGCATTAGCTATTGAAGCTCTCGCCGATGCTATGAAGATCAATTTATATGCAGATGATGCTGTATTGGTCTCCTCAAGCCAGAAGAAATAGTAGCTAGTATTATACAGAAAGGGAGGATTTTAGAAGGATCTGACTTGGAAGAAAATTAATGGTCAAATAAAAGAATGGGGAACAGGTTAATTGAGCATTTTAAGGAATATAAGGCTGTTAAAAATAATAATACCTAAAATGTTACAGTTGTTCCAGACTTTACCCGAAGTATCTCCGAGAAGACTTTAAGACAATGGGACAACTCTGTAGTTAAATGGATCTTTGGACAGAGAAGCATAGACTCAGCAATAGATAGCCAGGGTATGAAACCTGAGGCCTATTCGCATGAGAGCCTCTAGTGCAGGATTAGGCCAGCCCTGTGACAGAGCATTCGCTTTGCTGGGAGGCACGCCCCAGGGCAGCTTAATCGCTGCCAGAATGTAGAGCAGAAAATCATGCTCTACACTTGGCCCAAGGCATCCCATGCTGTCCTACAGCTGTCTACCAGGGAAAGCATTTGCACACTCCCTACTGGACAGCTGTGGGCCCCACCCCCTGGCTGCTGCCATTGGTCCAATTTCACCCCAACAGCTGGCAGGCCCTGTTGGGGGTGGGGCGACATTGACCTGGCCTGTCCCATTACCATGCCTGCTGGTGCAGCCCCAACTGGACTGCAGCAGCCTACATGCCCCCCTAGGTGCCCCCCCACCTAGGGGTTTGCGCCACCCGCACAATCCACTTACCTTGTTGAGCCCCAGGTCTGAAGTCCTCCTCGTGCAGCCTGTCAGAGTGATTTGCTGCTCTGGGTGCAGGAGCACACTCCCGCAGACTGCCCCCACACTGACTTGATGCTCATCACACCAGGTCAGCATGGGGTTGAGTTACTGGAGGGGTGTGCAGAATGACAGGTCACTCTGGCAGGCCACGCGGAAGAGATTGGACCCCAGGCCCACCAAGGCACATGATCGAGCAGGGTTGGGGTGGTGTGAACCTCTGGGTGTGAGTGGGCACCTAGAGGTTCACTGCTGGCTGCTGCAGTCTGATTTGGGCTGTAGCAGTTGGCATGACACCAGAACAGACTAAGTTCGGTCTCGTTCCACCCCTTTCAAGGATGGGACAAGACTGAGCTGGTGGTGTCTTCAGACTCTGTGGGGTGAAGGTACCTTGATCAAGGTGGCTGTGACCTGCAGATGCCCCCTGGGCACCCCCACCCCCACCCAGAACACTATGCTCCAAACCTGGCAAGCCCTGCCCACTCAGGGCTTGCCAGTTTGGACGGGGACCCCGAAAAGGTAAGATGTGCTTGTTGGTATGGGGGAGGTTTGTGGGCCCAGGTCGGGGTGTCCAAGGGGCTTCCACAGGGTACAGATGAAGACTGGCCAGACCCTGGCTGCCTGACAGAGGGTTGATTGTGACCCAATGGCAGCAGCGGAGGGAAGGGCCTCTGGCCCGCATGTTGGCCTTTTTGGGCTAGGACAAGTAGGGATGGATTCCCCATTCACACCTAGGCAGGTAAGGAACACATGGGAGTGCGTCCCTTACCTACCTAGGTGTGAATGTAGAATCCATCGCCGTGTGTCCTAGCCTAACTGCACTACAGCCATTTGGCTGTAGTGCAAAAAGGCCTCTGTTATCTCAGTAATGATACTGCTAGAAAGGCCTTGAGCGATGGTAGGGCTGTGGGAAAGTTTGCTAAACGTCTGTATGATATACCCTTGCATAACCTGTCTTCTGTTATTGATAATAAATGGAGGAACTTGCCAAGAACCAACTCGTTACTGACTTTCTGGGCCCAGGATGGTGATTCTGACATTCCCTCATCACCTACTGCTGGAGATGTGCAAGAATATTCAAAACATTCAAAATTCGATCAAATTAGTTGGAATTCGCACATTCGAATTCGAATCAAATGTCTATACATATATTTTTAACATTCAAATGAATTTTGAATGCTTTGAATCATTCTGAAATTATTCAGACATTCATATGTGTACAGATACGTATGCATTACATACGTATCCGCACGCATCTTATTCATATCCATATGCATTTGTACAGATACCTAAGGGATGAAAACAGGATGCATATGGAATAAAAATGGGATGCATACAAATGTATATGGGTCCATACCAACACTTATGTTGACAACATTCATATCTTCAATTACAAATTGAATATTCATACAAATAGATATGAATGTATTCAAATTGAATCAAATGTGAATACATTTGTATTTTAAATATTCAAATTTGTTCAAATTTTTGGATATAGGATTCAAATTGAATCAAATGCCGAAAATTGCATTCATGCACACCCCTACCTACTGCAGTGAAAATATAGTTTTTCTACTTGTGATTGGTGACCTGCCCCAGCAAAGAGTAAGAGGCCCTCTTGTGGGAAGGGCACAAGTCCATGAAAGAGTGTCTCAAAAGCCATGGCATCAGAGGTCTTTGTGCTGCAAAATGGAACCACAGTGGTATCTTTTGGTGCAGTGTCAGAGGTACTTCTGCTAGGCCCTCTACCTTCAGGCCCTGTTCACATCACTAGGAGACACAGGCTCTATCTTATAAGGGGTTAACCCAGCACCAGCTATTAAACTTTTATATTTCAGGCACCAATGAAGTAGTCTCGATTCTCCCAACCAGTGTTTTTAATTATATTTTCCTGAAATTGAACATCGTTAACTTTTTTAAAAAAATCAGTTTTTATTAGGGGTGTGCATGAATGCAATTTTTGGGATTCAATCTGAATTGAATATTCAGAAATTAGATTAGATTCAAATCTTTTAAATTCAAATTCAACCAAATTCAATTCGATTTAAGCAAATTCAAATCTATTCATTCGAATTTGCACTTACGAATGTCGACAACACTCATAGATGCCCATACGCATCTTCCCTTGGTCTGTACACATCCGTACGCATCCGTACATGTCTATATGCATCACATAGTTATCCTGTATGCAACCCGTTTTCATCCTGTACGGATGAATACAAATGTGCGTGGATGTGGGAAAGATGTGTCTCTTCAAGTATGAATCATTTATGAACCCATACACATAAAAATGTCTGAAAAATTTGAACGAATAGATCCAAAATTTGAAATTCAAATCAAAACTTTAAAATCAAATTTAAAAATTCGAATGTCAAAATTTGGTCGATTTGACTGAATTTTGAATGCATTTGAATATTTGAGCACATTCCTAATTTACATTCCTCTCATATTTGAGTATGGGAAACTGGCGTCATTGTGATAAAAGGGTAAAGACAAATTTGTTAAGCAAGTAAACAGCCTTTGCAGCAAACATTCTTAAAGCAATGTTACTCATGTTCTGAGACAAAAGTAATGCTTGCACATTTGTATAAGTACCTAGGATAATACTGTCAAATGCATTTTAGGCCTGCAGCTGCATACCTTGGCCTTCTCAGTCCAGAAGTCCCCTGTATGGCTGACATAGGTTGACGTATTTTAGAAAAACACAGCACTCAGTTTCTTAAAATCTGCTGTTAAATTAGGCCAACACTATTGTTAATTCCTTCAGAAAGTCAAAAATTGTAGTTCAGTTGCCAGTCAGGTTTCCATGACTCAATAGCCTAATAGACCCAAGGGATACTTTATAAAACAATACAAAACTATAATAAATAGTATAAAAAATCCAAGTTACATTGTAAGTAATCATCTTTAGTGAACTAATACAGTAACAGCTTCCAGAAGATTTGTGTAGAATGCTTTATAAGAAAAAAGGAGAGGCTTGACCTATAGAGGAGACAATTTGAAGTTGGCATCCACACCTTTTTTTAGCAGGAGGCATCCATCAAGCAGCCTGTGTGCGTAGGTCAGCAGACCCTGTGAGATGGAATTGAACAGAATGAAGACGGCCTTATTAAATCAAGTTCTAATACACACAGAAGAGTTTGGTACATGCCTAGAAATGGACAGAGATGAATAAGACACAGCATTATCAAGTGCTTATTATTCAAGCACTGGTACTAAGAAGAACTAACAACCTGGCAGGAAAATTCTGCCTTCTCTATGTGCAGGCACGGTTAAAATGACTGGGCATGCCTTGTGTGCTTCTGAGAAACTATTCTTTTTCTGTAGTTCAGATGTGTTTCTCTCTCCCATACCTAACAGCCACAGAAGACAGCTTTGCATCAAGATTGGCTTTTCAGTCACAGTGGCCACACACTGGAAGTAGTATAATATTTCTGAATTCACATTTTGCCTGACACTGGGATAGTAGGGAAGGAGTCCTTAAAGAAATGCTGTACTTGATCGGACCTATATTCCTTCTAGTCCAGCAATCTCACACTAGCCAACCAATTGTATAAGGAAGCTTGCTCTTCTCACGGCTGGCCATTTCGGGTGCTTCCAGACAGGGGCTAATAAACAGGATCTCCGGCACCCGGATTTATTAAAATCGGCTCCCAGGGGAACCGGTTTTAATAGCTCCGGGTGCACGGTAGATCTGGTTTTACAGGATCTACCCCATGCCCGTGCCTCCGCACACGCGGTGCTGATCCAGATTGGAGGCAGGTGCTGTGCAGACGCATGGCACGCATCTCCGATCCGGGACGGAGGGCCCTCCCCTGGCCCGCCACGATTGGCTCACCGGAGCCAAGCCTGCCGAGCTAGGGGACCTCGCCGCTGCGGCTCACCCTCACCCCAGAAGTGGCGGATCGCCGCTTCTGGAGCCAGGGCGAGCTTCCCAAAAGCCTGCCCTAGCTCACCCTGGGGGGAGCACGGCGGTTCCCCTCCTTACCTCTTCGGCATCTCCCCGAAACTGAAAGCAGCCACGCAGGATGCAGCACGCCTGCGTCCTTCGCACCACCTGAGTGGCCGGGGCTGCGCCTGGCAGCCCCTGCCCTCAGGAGCTGTTCCATGCAGGCGCACTGCCCTGACTTGCGCGCTGGCCAATCAGGTGGCACGCAGGACGCAGGCGCACTGCATCCTGGGTGCCTGCTTTTAGTTTCGGGGAGACGCCAAAGAGGTAAGGAGGGGATCCGCCGCGCTCCCCCCAGGGTGAGCTAGGGCGGGCTTTTGGGAAGCTCGTTTCTGGGGCGAGGGCGAGCCAAAAGTTAGGAGGCCCCCCCCCCCCCGGCTCACCAGGCTTGGCTCGGGGAGCCAATCATGGCGAGGCAGGGGAGGGCCCTGGTTTAGCACACTTGCACTGTGTGGCCGCATCCGAAACGGATGCAGATTCACAGCGCAAAACCACTAGATATGTGGTGTGCTAGAGACACCCTTTAAGCACACATTAAGTCCGGATAGGTGCGGACGCACCTACCAGAAGTGTGCTTAATTGCCCCGCTAATGCAGACGCTCCGGCAGCAAACTGGTTTTGCCGCCGAAATCCGCTTTAAAAACGGGCTCGCGGTGCGGACACCCCTCACCGGAAGTGTCCTACTTAGCAACCCGTATGCGGAGGCGCACATTGGAATGTGTGTTTAATGGGTGTTAAAGGGCCTGTGCGGAAGCACCCTTCCTAAGGTCTTCAAACTAAAAGCCATTTGATCCCAATCATTTTTCAAACCAATCAAGCCCCCCCCCCAGATTCTTTTATGTGTCCTAATTCATCCAGGATTCATCTTCACTGAGTGACCCCCAAGGTTCTAGTATTCTGGGAAAGAAAAAAAAACTTCTTCCTAACAACTTTGTCACACCATGCATAAGAACACACACAAAAAAAGCCCTTCTGGATCAGGCCACAACCCTTCTACTCCAGCATCCTGTCTCACACAGTGAGCCACCAATTGCTCATGACCATCTCAAGGGATAACATTCACCTGCTCTCAAATTCCTGCAAATGGCCTTTAGAAAAGGAGGAGGAGGAGCTGGCTTTTACACCCCGTTCTTCTCACACATTTAAAGAGACTCAAAGTGGTTGACAAAGCTTTCTGTTCATCTCCTTACAACAGACATCCTGTGAGGTAGGTGGGGCTGTGACAGCTCAGAAAGAGAGCTGTGACTAGCCCAAGGTCACCCAGCTGGATTCATGGAGGAGTGCAGAATCAAATCCAGTGACTATGAGATATGAGTCTGGCACTCTAACCACAAGACCAAACTGGCTCCTTCATAACTCTCCAGCCTGGAAAAAGTACCTAGGCATCCATTCTAGTAGCCATTGATATATCTGTCATCCATAAATGACTTCCTGTACAGATGGATTATTATCTGATGAAGTTTGTCCTTATGGTGTCAGTTCCTTGCTGCAGGGAAAAAAGGACCCACTGAAATGGTATGATTCCTGATGGCTGAAGGGTAGGGATGTGCACAAATATTTGTGACGTTATTTGTACAAATTCATACAAATTTGTACACAAATCGAATGTTGCCACATTCATAATACAAATGTTTCAGAACATTTGTACAAATAGTTCCGTACATTTGTTAAACTGGGAATAGGTATCATATATGTATCGATAAGTATGGGTTCATATAGGATATGCATCCAATACATGTGTGTTGGTATAGAATACGTATCAGATATGTATGTGTTTGTATAGGATCCGTATGCAGGATCTGTATGCAGGATCTGTACGCAGGATCTGTATCCAGGATCTGTATGCATTCGTATTGGATACTCATATGAATTTGTACAAATACATTTGCATCGAAAAGGATCCTACCACATCTGAAGCCGATCTGCAGTATTTGAACAAATACAGTTTTTTAAACATTTGATTTGTTCCGAATCGAATGCCAAAAACCCTATTCGTGCACATCCCTACTTCAGGGGCGTTACCTGGATGACATGGCTCATGCCCCCATTGGGGCTCTCATCACGCTTTGGAACCATGAAGTGAATAGACCTTTCGACATGATTGCTGCCAAGTGTCTTTGAAGACCCTGCAGAGCTTGTAATGCACCTGGTACAGTGGGGAGATGTGTTTGAAGTGGAAAGGCTGATGGCTAGAGTGCAATGTGAATCTGACCAAACACAGGTAAGAGTGCTGGTGGCAAAAAAAAAAAAAAAAGACTGACTTTGCTTCTATTGCACCCTCAAATTAGCATACAACAGAAATGTTCTGGTTGGTTAAAGGGCATGTATCATCCAGCCACAAAGATCCTTTTCTTCCACCTTTGGAGGCTCTCTGATTTATTTGCAAGACACTTTCAGGATAAAGTCACACAAATCCACATGGAACAGGGGGTTGAGAACTGGAGGTGCTATTCTACAGCAGTTTTCTTCCTGTCTCCAAGGTCAACTCCAAGTAGGTACAGGGAACTTTTGTTTGGACCCTTGGGTGCTCTCACATGGAGTTTCTCAGGGATAGGTTCTGTCCCCTATGCAGTTTAACATCTAAATGAGTTCATCAGGAGATCTGGAGTGGGGTGCCACAGTATGCAGATGGCACCCAACTTTGTCTCCCTGTTCTGTCTGAGTCAGGTGAGGCAAATGAAGTTCTTGATCACTGCCTGGAGGGAGTAATGGGCTGGATATGCACCAATACATTGAAACTGAATCTAGACAAGACAAAGGTACTGTGTGTTATAGGGTATCAAGTCCAGGAAGTTAGACAGTACTTGATGGTTGATGGGGTTGTTTTGCTCCTAAAATAAAGGGCATGTAATCTTAGGATGCTCCTGGATTCATTGCTGTCACTTGAGGCTCAGGTTGCAGTGGTGTCCAAAAGTACTTACCTCCCTTTCCTGGATTGGGACACCATGAGACTCCCTTGAAGACAGTCCAGAAACTGGAGCTAATGCAGAATGAAGTAGTACAACTGCTGATGGAAGTTTCTGTCTAGATGCACATTACACTGGTCTTGAAGGAACTGAACTGGAAACTGATTTGCTACTGAATCTAAATCAAGGTGTTGATATTGATATATAAAGCCCCACACGGCTCAGGTCATGAATATCCGAAGGAATCCCCTTTCGCATATAGACTTGTCCATGCTTCAAGATCACAAAGTGAAGGCCATATTATAGTTCCATCAGAGGTGCGAGGGGTTGTGACATGCAACAGGGAATTCTCTGTGGACCCCCCGCCCCCCCACCCCCGGTTGTAGAATAGACTCCCAGTGGAGGTACAGCAGGTACCAACTCTATGTGATGTGCCCTGGAAACCTCAAGTGAATAGCAGGCGGGCGGGCGGGCAGGCGGGCGGACAGACAGAGTTTCAAGGCAATGTGCAACATAAAATCTAATGTAAAAACCAAGAATATAAGATGTAACTATCCAACTGTCTCTGGCATTTGCCATTTAGTAATCTGTGTTTCAGCCCTAAGTTCTTGTAACTGTTTCTCCTGCCACCAGGATTCTTTAAATTTCTAATTTGGAACTCATTTAAATATCAAAAGCATCAGATCATGATTTAAAACACACTCACACAACGTAAGAAGCCAGAAAGACAAGGCATGAGATTTTTTTTAAACCTCATTGTGCATTAACTAAAAAGTAAACAGCACCACCAGTATTCCATTAACCAACATTATAATGAACCTAAGTAGCTACTTCATAACTATTGCCAATAGGAAATGAACCAAAATGACTTCGCTTTAATTGAAAATGCGAAACATCACTCTTAATGAAGAGGAAGTGTCCCTCTTCTTATTAGAGTCATGTCCTACTCCTCTTTGTGCACAGTGAAAAGACAGACATTATTGACGCCTCCATTAAGAATGTGTGATAAGGGTTATAAACAGAGGTGGAATGGTTGTGGAAATTACCAGCCTTTGGTTCATAAAATATGTTGCCCTTTTTAAAGAGCCTGCTGTAAAATCAGCTAGAATTGGAAACAAAACAATTGCAAAGTCAAGAATCCTCTCTTCACATGCAAGTCACTTCTCTGTGTCAACAGCTAACATTCACATGCAGTTTCCCTGGTGTCAAGATCCTCAATATATGTCACACATTCACTTCCATTTATTCACTCAGCAAATCTTTTAATGGTGGCTCTTCAAAGCTTTTCTATTGTATTGCTGGGAATCAGATTTTATTTTTAAAGGTATGGGGAGTTGATAATAGCACTGCCAATTGCCTACTTTGTCTCTGCCAGTAATCAAGACTTTGGAGGTTTCCATCCTGCTGCCCCCCTCCGTCCCTCTTTCCATACAGTCTTTTGCCTCCCTCTCTGCTTCTCCATGTCACCTGAATCAGGCTTATATAGGGGCTGGGGCTTGGATCCTGCCCAGAATATGACAGGATAAGAGAGGGGGGGAGGGGGTTTCTCCCATGCAAATCCGCATCACAAGCTGCCAGTGGGAATGAGAAATTTCAGAGCTCATTGCTCTTTTTTTTTTTAATGGATTAAAATCTGGAGTAAATGGTGCAGTGGGAACAAGCCCATGGCGTAGTTTTATAATCCACAGTAAGGCCCACTGCACAAATGGGGTCAAAGAATGAGCTCTGTATTCAGCTTTAGTGCTTCTGTTTTTGAACGGGTTTCCTGCTCCACCACCCTTTCTTCACTTCCATCTCCTTCTCCAGAACAGCTTCATGAGTTAAACAGCAAAATATACATTCAACTCAACAAAACCCCTTCTGGCCAGTCATGGCCCCTGTTTTAATTCAATACCCATGTCTGTATGGGTCCATGTCTTTTTGAACAGAAACATTACATTTGCGCAGCTGCAAGGATGGAACAGACATTTTTATTTGCTCCATACAAGTGTTTTGCTTCTGTAAACCCTAAATCTGACAACTGTGCCACTTCTTATGGCTTGCCTCTTGGATCCTTGGAGCTAATCCTACAGTATTTTATTCCATTAACTTCTGCAGGGACAAAGGATGCCCATCATTTAAGTACTATGCAAGATGCAGTTGATGGCAATTAAAAAGAAGAGCGAAAACTTGGTTAAAAACATGAAGTACCTTCCACTCTGTTCTACCAACTCAGAAAGTTCCATGAATTGTTATGGGGGCAACCAATGTTGCACCCAGACAAGGGTCTAAAATTTAGAATTATCCCAGCACTATATTGGAATTGCCCCATGTATTCATGACAATCCCAACAAAGTCCTAGGATACAGAGATGGAACACACTGGTGCAGAACAGAGAAGCCATACTCCCTACTAGCATATATAGGACTCAACTGGGACAGTAGTAGACCTTTTTAAAAAGCTCTTATCACTGTCCCGCTCAAATGTAAACCACCCCAGGATACATGAGGACTAGTTTAGCAAGGAGAATCATTTCCATGGTGCACAAAATTACCCTGCTGAAATGCATCCCCAGGGGGTCCAAGGCCAGGAATTTTGGTTCCTGGATTTTAGAGCCCCATAGGAGGCTGTCCTGGAACAGTTTTGTCCCAAGTGCAGATGGGTTGTTCCAGGACAATAAGAGCAATCCAATTGCTGGAATCATTCTGGCCTGGCCTAGTCCTGCAGAAGTGCCCTAAATTGCTGCTTTAATTTTCTTCCTTTAATTTTACCTACTTTTTAAGCATAGGAATATATTTTTGTTACATGTCTTCTGATTGCAAATCTTTGAAAATGTTTATTCACTCTTAGGATAAGGATATCTGATTTGAATATATGAGAATCTGGTTTTTATACCCTGAAGGGAAGTTAAAAATAAAAGCATGCTTGGTGTGTTGTTTTAATTTCTGAATGAGCTAAAGAAATTTCTACATCAATGTTCTCTGGGACATTCAAAATATGTTTTGAATTCTTATTTAGTCATCTTGCCAGTAATCCTCATTTTCTTTGGAGGTTTGCAATTATATCAAGGGAATTCTGCAAGGTTAATATTTGTTGGCATTTTTTAGAATTTATGTAAAACACTGACAAAAATCCTCTCATAAACTTCAAAAGAAATGCAGACAATTAAGTCTGTCAGAGCACTCATTTTTGACAATGAGAACCCCATTCACCCCCCCCCAAAAGAAGATAAAAGGAATATGGACAAGTACAATAAAAAATGAGGCTATGGGAGAAGAAGAGGTTTAAAGTTATTCTCCAGAAATTCACTGTGAATGGATTTCATCATTCTTGTTACAAATGTATTTTTCTGACACTTTAATTATGAAGAAACCATTCCTGAAATACACAAAATGAGCTGAAGCTGCCATACATTTAAGTTAAAGGCTATCACATCTCCGTTTCCCCAAATTCACAGAGCAATTCAAATTAAATGGCATTTTATTGTGGTGGGATGAAATGAGTGTTGCAAAAATGAAAAGGTAATATAGAACTACAAGGAATGCTCTAATCATTTTATTTCAGACATTCAAAAATAAGAAACAGCAAAAATGGGAACCTGGAAACCACCTTGCAAATGCAATGAATATATTGTTCTCCATGTAACCATGTTTGCAAATGGATGAACATGCAATGTGGAAATATAATGAGGAAACCAACATTTTAAAAATGGTAGACAGATAATCAGTTTATATTATGCACATGAGCCTCATGCCTAAATAATTATAACCAATCCTTTGGTATATTCAGCTCATTTTACTGGTTGAACACCTTTGCCCACAGTATTAATACAGTACTGTTGGAAAAAAATAAATTCATTTGCACGAGTCTTATCCTAGAAAGCAAAGTTGCGAAGCGCATTCAAAATATTGTATCTTTTTTATCTGCATGTGCATTCCATGGCATACAAGTCATTTTACAAACCATGCCTGATTAATTATTGCTCAGCTACCTTGCATGATTCTTCTACAAATCAGCAGCCATTTCTCTGCAAAGACTTTAATTCAAGCACTTGCATTCATAAGCCACAAATTAGATTTCTGTAGTGCTAGAGAAATCGCTTATTTACTGAAAATGTATGCCCAGCCAAATGAGGCAGATTCTTTATTCCATGTTAAAGGTTTTTTGTTTTTTTTAACAGTATTACAGCATTGTGCTATGGGTGAAAAAAGAACTCAAGTTTTCAGTAGCCCTTCCTGCACTGGCCCTTTTTCTGGAATATATCCTGGAACTAGGAATATGCATGAATCTTTTTTACCAGTTTATTTTGCATCAAAGCAAATGGGATGGAAATCTGCATTCATGCAAATGGAGTCACTTCAAATGTGCTGGGATTCGCATTCTCTTCAAATTTGCTTTGGATCCCTGCAGTCACCAGCCATGGCTCCGAACCTGCTCCAAAGCTTCGCACAAAGGCACAAAAGTTTTTGCTACGCATGCAAAGTTCAGTCTTTGGATATAACTAATATTCGATTTGAATGCAAAGTTTTTTACAAATTGCAAAGTTTCATACAAATTGTGAAGGAGATGACATTTTCCTCCTATCCCTACCTGGAATAGGGACCTGCCGTCCACATGCCAGTGCAGACAAAGGCAGGCCCCACTTGCTAGCCCCTTCCACTAAAGTATCATGGTTGCCCCAGTGTAGCGAGTGTGGATTCTTTCCCCATCTTGCCCTTCTCCGGAGCTGTTGTCTGTCTCCCATGCTGTCTCCCTTCTCCAGCTTGCATGACCCTTTCCTTCATCTGCAGTGACGCACTTTGCAGCATCAGACCTCTTCCTGTCAGCAAGTGCACAAGCAGACATGACCTGGGCATTGCCTGCTACCTACAAAGACAGACCATTTCCTGGAGGAGAGAACTGAGGCGGAGGGATGAAGTCAACAGGAGAAAGAGCTACAGTCAAGCTGACCACCAAAGACTACCTTGCCTCGCCATTTCTGTTTCCTGCAGCAGGAAGACAGATTCAGACAAGGAGCAGCAAGTACTGCGTGAACAGGTAGGGCCCAGAGCAGATGTCGCAGTAGAACAGCCTGGTTGGGGAAGCAGCAAATCTCTGGATTTGGGCAGGAGTATGGGCTGGCTGGACAAGGAGCTGCCTCAAATCCCCCTTGCCGTTGAGCCAATTCCTGTTCCCTTGGTTGCCTCTAGGCTATCCCGCCCTGCCTTTTTCTTTGGTCCAATTAAAAATGACATTTCTGAATTATTTGCAAAGCTCCATCCACAAGGTAGTGCAGTAATCCTGGTGGGTGACCACCTTGCCCAAACCATCATTGTCTGGGGGGGGGGGGGGGATGGATTGAAGGGAGCCCTTATCCTTTTTAATAGAAAAGCCTGAAATACAGTTCTCTAAGTATTGAGGTATTTTCACTTCTTACGCCTAGGGAATATTCATAGAGTGAATCCAAAGTTTGTGAATTTCAAAAGAGAGTATACTTGGCCATATCAAAAAGACAAAAATTGTGGCTTGCAGTCTAGGGCTCTCAATTTGCCCTGGGGCATCTTTAAGAAGATGGCATATTCTGACTGGCAATTTGTGAAGGAAACTGTGGAAATAAATGTTTTGATCTGGCATTCAACAGCTTCAAATATTATTAAAAAGAGAAATAAGGACCTTTTGAAACTTTATTTTGATAGATAGGTAATTAGTCTGGGAGGGATTGTTATAAAACAATCACTCTTCCTGTCTTAGAACCTTTTTGGACCTTTGCCTGGTAGGAAGGGTGGCTCACTCCTAGGATGCATCAGGAGTCCGCACTTTGCAATGCCCAACACCTCTGAACCTTACCCAATGCTTCCCTAAGTGCTGGGTAAGTGCAGTTGTTGCAGTCACCTCACTGTGACAACAGGCATGTGCGATGCCATCCCTGTAGCAAACAGGAGATACGGGCCACCCCAAGCTCTGTTTACCTAGAAGAGGTGTGAATAGAGCATGCAGGGCTTAATAGTCAAGCCATGTTGAACACCTTTTACTGATTGAACACTGAGATAGAAGCAGCTCCATGCAACGTGTATACTCAGTGTGGGAGCAGCCTCTGGCTATCCCTCCAAAGCATGTGCAGAAGGCTTCTTGATTAGTACAGTCTTTATTTATTTTTACTTATTTTATTTAAGAATTTCTATCTCTACACCATGTCAACACTGTTTCTACATTGGTAGGCCGGAACTCTGTGGTTCTCTAAATTTTTGCACAGCATGGTTTTACACTACACAATGGTTTGCAAAAATCAAACCATACTGTATGATTGTATATGTCAATTAATCATGATGAAGAGTGCATCAGACCCTGAAAGCACAGTATTTCTCTCCCTCTTATAGAAGCTTCTTTAGCTTGAGAGGGAAGGAATGTCATGTAAATTTTTTATACTTTGAGGCTGGCTAGAACTCCAGCACCTTTTCCTTTGAAACTTAATACACTAAATAAATGATAAAATCTCCTTTAACAAAAGGCTACATATTGCTTGAGTTCAACCAAAGCTGCGACCTCCCCCACTCCCTATTACTGCAGTACAATTAGTTTATCAGTGCTTTCAAATATAAACAATAAAGCAAAGGCACATTCATCAAAGATATTGATCAACTTCAAATGAGAGCCTCTGTGAATATATAATTGCACCATAAATCAATCATCTTTTCTATGAAGCTACAAATTCAATAATGTGCTTGAGGAACAGCAAATATGAGTATCGAGATATTCAGCTGTGAACTGGCTTGGTATTGAGCAGCATTTTGCAAAGGAATTGTTTGTGCCACCCGCTAGAACATATTCTCTCTACTTTTTGTCCTATCACGAGATCCAAGCTGCTTTGTTTGTGGGCTGTGGGAGCTGAATTCTCCCCAAAGGACTTCTACCAAGCACATAAAAGTCTATTACAGTAGATTAAAATATCTGAGTAGACAAATTAGCCATCCATTTTCCAAGGGTGGAAGACTGCACCTTCCAGGTTTTCAGTCAGTTATTTTCAGTGAATTTTCAGTAGCTGATTATTCTATTAATCCACATCTATATTCCGAAAACTATTAAAAATAGATAAAGATATGCCTTCAGTGGCAGTATGGGCTTATTTTAAAAATATGAAGTGAGATTTAGTGGTGTACGTGAATAGCACATGCACATATGTGTACACTGGTGCTTGCAGATTGGTTGCCCATAACATTTATTGGTGCTATTACAGATTTTCTGTCATGGTTGAGCTTGTTTACTTTTACTAGCTAAGTTGGACTCCCTTTTGTTTCCTTGCTCTTATGAGCATACATGAGTATGATCTACAAGAAAGTATCTCCATACAAGGTATTTATGCTGCCAGTCATTTGTGCCCAGTTTTGATGCTTATGATTACTATATTAATAGATCCCCTTTCTTCAGGAAGGAAGGAAGGAAGGAAGGAAGGAAGGAAGGAAGGAAGGAAGGAAGGAAGGAGTTTAAAAAAAAAAAAAGATAGAATAGAAGAGCATAAGAAATCCACTGCTAATTTGACCAGTAGCATGGACTTCTTCCAATTCTAATTTCTTTTTCAACGGTCTTCTCAGTACTGAGAACCTTCTTCCCCTTTTGAAGTCACGTATGACTGTTTATGCAACTTTGCCATTTTATACTTTAACAAATGTTGAATTTTATAGCATCATGGGCTGAATTAGCACTTCAGCCATTAGTATGCTATTAGGCAACCTCTGGGCAGCTGCATCTGCACTTTCAGGAGGTGTTTGCAGACTAGAAACATCCTTGCCCTGCCCAGAGGTTGCCTAATAGCATACTAGCTGCGGAGGACAAAATTGTGCTCCACAAGCAAACTAACCCTAACCTTTAGTGTCCAGCTGGCAACCATCTGCACTTCTGCTGGCTGGGGAGGTTATCTGAAGAATTCCCCCAGTATTCTTTGCCACTGTGGCCCTGGCCAGAGGGAATAAATATAGTGCCCCTGTGTTGCTGCTATGGTGGGGTTACCTCATGTATAATAAGCAGACACACCATAGCCCTGCTTTTTCACCCCTAAATAGCACTGTTAACTATTGCTGAAAAACCCAGCATTGGTCTCAGGTTTTCCAGCTGTAATGCTTTTTAGGAACCACTTAACTTCCTGGACAGAACTCAGGTGCAATTGGGTTATGAAGCAAGACATAACCCACCTCTGAATGGCTCAAAAGGAACAGAACTAAGATTTTGGAGTGTCCAAGTCAAAGTCCTGACTTGAAGCATACCGAAATGCTGTGATTGAACATTCAATGGGCAGTTCATGGCTGAATTAAAGCAATTCTTCAAAGAAGAGTGGGCCAGAATTCCTCTACAGCGAAGTGAAAGATTGTTCTCTAATTATTGGAAGCATTTGGTCACAGTTGTTGCTAAAGGTGGCACAATTAGGTATTATGTTTAGGGGAACAGGTTTTTTTTTCTCATAGATGATAACAGGCACTGGATAACTTTTTCTATTCAATAAATGAAATGATCAGTTGAAAGCTGTATCATGTTTACTCAGGTTGTCTCTGTCTCATATTACATTTTGTTTAAAGATTAAGTGTGACAAATATGTGAAAATAGAAGAAATGAGGAAGGCAGCAAATACTTGTTCATGACAGTATACATGAATTACCAATAAGATGTAGAGGACATTCAGAGCTCTGACTGTGCGGATTATTGATGTCACATTTATTTAACTTTCTTTTAGCTAGGTAAACATATGTTGTCCCCTATCAATAATCCCTCAGCTTTTAGAAGGCTTTATAGTTCATTCCAGCAAAAATCAAGTTGTGGTCAAAATGATATCTTGCCTAGATCAAATTCATTCACACATTATGCAGTTTTTATCTAACATGTGATGTTGAAATCTCACCCATATGCCCATGGGGATTAAGCTGTCTTTCAGATGATTTCTGAAGAATTTCTTTTCTGCCATTATTAAAAGTCCACTTTACATTCTGTAGTCCTCTCATTTGTGTAATTATTTTCAAACAGTTACCAATTGCTTATATATTTATCCCAGAGTTGTCATGCTATTCCCTGATAGAGAACAGAATATGCAGAAATGAATCCTATTTGAACTTCATAGTGATGGATATAATTCTGGGACTTCTGTGATATCTATTTGCAGCATGAGTCTCTTGGGAATTTATTTGCCAGGAAACCTAAAACCATGATACATTCATTGATGGGTAAGAGAAGAGTAACAGACAAAGAAGACAATTATATAATGGCAGGTTAGACAAATGGTCTCAAATGGATCTTTAGCATGACACAAGTATTAGAAAATGGAAGAAGTCCAAATAACCTAACCCTTGAACTGTTTGGGTTTTTGTTTTCTTCAGTATCAGAATGATCCATTTGTGCATGCAACTGAGGCAAGAATTAGATGCCCAACAAGAAATCCAATCATTACTAAATGGTGCAAATTTCTCTTACAGATACCAATACATCTTCGTAAGCTTTTCACCAGTGCCAGATTGATCAACTAGACATCATGGATAAATTGGGTCATTATGAGAATATCCCTTTTGGACAGGGAACCTGTGTGGTTCAGGGAAACAGTACCAGAAGATTCAATTCACTTCCACCTGGAGTGCCACTTATACTATGGAATTAGGAGCAATTACATATCACCCTTTTTATAATAATAATAATAATAATAATAATAATAATAATAATAATAATAATAATAATAATAATAATAATAATAATAATAATAATAATAATAATAATAATAGTGTCACAATGGAGATGACATAAACAAAAAAGAAGTCTTTACTGGCTCGGTCATCACCCAGGATAAAAAGGACCGCGGTGGTTGCTGAGGAACCTGGGCAACCATCGACAAATGGGCTACAGGAACAAAATTCACAAACAAGGAAGCAGTAGAAATTCTCAAGGCCAGAGAATCATATAGTCGTGAAGTGCTACTACAAATCAGAACCTGGAAATCGAGGCTATAAAAAACGGATTCACCAGCTATGGAAACAAGAATACCCAGACACGAAGATAACAGAACTGCGGCTAGCTGATCAGAGAAGATTCATAAGCGGGACTAAAGTGTTCAGTGAAGCGGAACTCGAAGAAATACAAAAAACTAATTAAACTGAAGCACCACAGCCTATTGTGGCAGCAATAGAAGCTCTAACAAGACCAGGAGTCACTGATCAACTAGAACCTGATGAAAATCTGGAAATTTTGCAAGAAGAGGAAGAACAGCATCATGAAGTCATGGATGAAACACCTGGCACATTGTCTCAAAGACAGCAGGAACTGAAGGACAGAATAATGGCTCATACAGCATCAAGTACAGAGCGAAAGCGACTGCAAACCCTAAAAACTATAGGCAGAAAACGACTTGTCCCACTGATGAATGGCATCAACTCTGCCCTTGTAACTGTTCAAATGATCCACTGGAACTTGTGCCAAAAGTATCATCTGCCAGTGGCAAAGAAGTGGTGGGATCACAAGCCAGAAAAAGTTGTTGAAAATGAACAGGCAAAACTACTTTGGGACTTCAGGCTTCAGACTGACCGAAAATTGGAGCATAACAATCCTGATATTACACTTGTTGCGAAAGAGGTGTGGATCATCAACGTTGCTATTCCAGGTGACAGCAGAATTGAGGAGAAACAGTTGGAGAAACTCACTAGATACGAAGACCTGAGAATTGAACTTCAGCGACTCTGGCAAAAACCAGTGAAAGTGGTCCCAGTCTTCCTCGGCACACTGGGCGCAGTGCCAAAAGATCTCAGCGGGCACCTAAAAACCATTGGCATTGACAAAATATCCATCTGCCAACTACAAAAAGCCACTTTACTGGGGTCTGCTCGCATAATTCGCCAATACATCACGCAGTCCTAGGTGCTTGGGAATGCCCGACTAGTGATATAATACGAAATCCAGCAGAGTGATCTCGTTTGCTGTGTGTAACTGTTGTTTTACATAATAATAATAATAATAATAATAATTTTTTAGATGATAAGGGCAAATTGCACATTTTGATAAGGGGGGTGATAAAAATACAGTTTTAAATGTAGCTCTTTTTATTAGTAAGGCTTTGAAAATTCATTTTAATTATCTAATGTCATAAGATGTAGTTAGTTGCTTTTAAGTGATTGTATATCTTTCGACATTTATTAGATATGATTTCTTAACCCATGATTGAAAGGGTCAAAAGACTAACCAATCAATAAACTAGTTTGAATTTCTGAAAGTTATGCTTTGTCAATGCAAATAAAGATTAGATGCATTATCTGTTTTTAGGGCATACTTAACACAACTCTTATGCGCCATCTGTTCCTCTGTCAATGTTAGGCCTTTTTCAACAAGTGCAAGCATTTTCTCTGTGGTTGATACAACTGTAGGGCCTTTATGCACTGGATCAGTATACCTTCTCAACAGTGCTCCTTAAGGGCTATGTCTGCACTGTGTATGCACTTGTCTTCCATAATTCTCTGTCTTCCAGCATAGTGATATTGTGACGCACTCCAAATATGGATTGCTTGCAAGCAGTCCACACAGCATTCCAGCAAATATACTAGACCAGTCATTCATGTGCAGACAGCACACAAGCAGGTGGTTTGATATGTCTGAGATGCCCAATGTCACTTCATCAAGCAACCAGAAACACTGTCCAGCCGATGGACCTTTGTGTGGGCCATCATCAGCTTAACCCATATTGGCCCAGGTTACTTGGTTCAGGACAGCATATCAAAGGACAACCTATGTTATGCAAAAAAGCCCAGATTTGTAACACACTTTGGTCATAGAGTCCACTTTTATCCACACAGTTGTCCTGCTAGATGGCTTTCAAACCTCTGTCCAGAAGAGGATCCATCATCTGCCCAGGTGACCATCAGCTCCTCTATCTAGGAGCCAGAGGAGTACAGTATGTAGCAGTCACAAATGGATGGAGTACTGGAGTGGGGTTTTGTGAACTGACTTTTGGTCAACTGTTCTTTTCTTTCAGCTCCTTGGTTGTAAAACCTTTCATGCCTTCTTTTTATCCAGTTTACTTATGTACAGACTGCCTTTGTATAGCTACCCAATACGAAGAGGTCTGTGAAAAACAGACAATCAAAAATAAATAAGGGGAACAATCACTCTGTGTATTATATTGAATAAGTTGCTGAATTAAGAGAGACCCAAAGAGAGAAGATATAGTAGGGCTCCCAGGAGGAATCCTGGTCAGGGTTCTTGTACATACAATGGTTGTGTGGAACAGAGAATTCTAGCAGACTGAAACCATGTGAAGCCATGAATATCACCCAAGATATAAATATACCTCGACTAATTAAATAAAATACAGAATAAAGAGTGAAAGCTATAGCTTATTAATGGGGGTGGGCATTAATTAAAAGTGATCTACCCCCAGCCTATAAAAACCAAATTTAAAGGCACAAAGACTAGGTACCAGTTTTATGAGGATCTCTTAATTATACTATTACTAAGTTTCTTGTGTTTATCTTTGCTAATCCACTTTCACCAGGAGCCATCAGCCATCATAATCTGTACAACTCTCATGAGACTCTGAGATACTCTATCCTGTGGAAACGAATCAAGCTCCAAGGGAGTTAAATAAATGGCCTTCATTCAGAAGAAGACTCTGAATTGCATAGTTCTTAAAATAGCAAACAAATTAGTCCTTGAAGCTTTGACTTTTCTTTTTAATGAGTTTCCAGGTATGATTGCAACAACCTTTCATTCTAGCAAAGCTGATATCCCAGCTGTGTAATATTGTTCAAATATCCCTCAGCAAAAGGAAAGAGGAAGCAAGAGAAAGAGAGCCCTGGAATACAAAAGGATCTGTGTCAAAGTTCATTGACTGAACACCTGCACATCACAGGTAACTATTTACCACCTTCTTCCCAATTACTTCCATTGCTGGTTTATATATACCTGATAAATTAACCAAAAATGATGCTTTTAAACGTCTGGAAGAAAACAGCATGCAGTCACACAAGTGGTCTTGCTTTGGAGACTTTGTTTTCTTTTTGTTTTAAGCAAAATGATCTTCCTGGGAGATCCCAATTAAAGCAATTAGTTTGTGGCTAGGAGAAACATGTCTGACATAGATCATTCTCCTTTCTTTGTCTATGAAGAGCTATTCAGGAAGAAGAGCTGAATGCAGACCTGAAAAGCAGACCAAAGTGGAAGGGAATAAAATGTCATTGCCACAAAACTGTTCCCTAGAATGTCTTACTTTAGAGTAAGATGGATGGAAAGAAGAGTTGGCTTTTCTACCCTGCTTTTCTCGCCCATTTAAGGGGACCCAAAGCAGCTGACAAAGCTTTCTATTCTTCTCCCCACACCAGACACCCTGGTGGGGCTGTGACTGCTCATAGAAGAGCTGTGACTAGCCCAAGGTCACCCAGCTGGCTTCATGGGGGAGGACGGAATCGAATCCGGTATTCCCAGATAAGAGTTCAGCTCCTTAACCACTAAACCAAACTGCAAGGTATCCTCTTATTAAGGAAATGTTAAGAACAGAGGTAATTGTACCTCTGAGTGAAGTGATTTTAAAAATAATAATAATTTTCACATGAATTGTTTTACGATTAGCAATTCAGTATTTACACCCAACATTATTTATTTACACTAAGTGAAAAACACAAACGTTGTGTCTCTCACTTCAGTCAGTATTTCAGGTCTGAATGAAGACCCCTGAGAGCTATACTCCCACATAGTTTATACTATGACAGCAGCTATATAATGAAAATGACTTTTTTTACAATTTAAATTAAAGCTACCTTTAATTTGCAATTTTAATATACTGTAAAAGATTATTATACGGCAGTAAGTATGCCAAAAGAGATCTATAATTTTTGTATGAAGATCTACTATGAATGAATGCAATACAAATGAATCATATTATGAATATAGAATAATTTCAAACTTTTTTAAAGAAAAGTTTCCTTAAACGGAGCTTATCTATAAAACTCCACATTCAACAGACAGCTGAGCAACATCCTAAGTATTTTCTCAGACCAGAGTATTAGGTCAGAGTACTGTCCATGTAGTCAAAAATTAAATTTACACTTCATCTTATAAAAATATTTGTCAGATAAGATAGGAAATACACATCAACCTGAACCATAAAGGATTACAGGATGCCACCAAAATATCTAGGCTCAGGACAGCATGTTATTATCATAATTTACTTGCATGCTGCCTTTCTACAGGATGTGTTCATAAGCTTTGGGCATCAGAAACTATATACTGTAAACCTTAAAAGCCAAGCCAGAGAAGACTTTAATCTCGCAACACACATCCCAAGACAGTTCTGAGCAGTTGGGAACAATCACTTTCTCTGCCTGTCCATTAAGAACTGCAGGCGAAAACCTATTGGTACTGTCAATGTTATTGGCCCTCAACAATTATGGGGCCAAGTAAGAGGGCCTTATCTGTGGTAGCACCCAGATCTAACTTAGACCTCCCCTCTAAGTTGTGTGTAGCTCCATCACCGTCTAGATTTAAACACTTGGTAAAGACACACCTCTTTAGCCTGTGGTTGAAGAAGAGATAATATGCCCTTTCCTGTGAGACACTGCTGTACTTTTTAAATGAACTGAACTTTAATTCTGTTAATAGACAGGCAGGCAGGCAGAGATAATAGACAATTTCTTTCCTTTTCTTACCTTTGATACTTTTACACTAGAATAGATCCAGTCATCAAGATCTCCATGGATAATACCAAACTGGCCACTGCCTTTCTCTTCCTCTCCCTCTCCCATCTCAGCACCATAGAGAGGACTAGGACTTGATGAGTGAAGCACCTAATCAATCCTGGGCCCCTCTATCACTTTGCTCCTGTTGCATTTTGGTTTGGCACAAGCCTACTGTAAGTTACACATGTTCAGCTATAGCTCTTGAATCAGGTAAGGAATTAGTTCATATATTTTTGCCAGTTACATACAAAGTTCCTCGGTCAGTTATAGATACACATGGAAGCCTGATTGCATGCTTGTACAACTCTGATTTCACTAGGATTTAAGAAGACTCATGGTGCTTAGAACTGCAACTCATGATTATTTCCTATTATTTCTGCTATTTTCTTTGGTCTGTGTGCACCGCAAAGGCAATTAATTTCCATTCTCTTCCTTTAAGTATTCAGTTGTCAACTAAATGTGGAGGTGCATCAATTAGGTGGGGCATCAATTAACATTCTATTAATTTACTGCAGTTCAGCTGGGAGCAGTGGACCACTCATTCAAAATTATTCACTGCATAATTCTTTTCAAAGGTCCCTTTCTCAACACACCCTTTTTGGCAATCTGGAGGAGGAGGAGGAGGAGGAGGAGGAGGAGGAGATGTCCCAGCTGACAAAGGGGATACAATGGAGATAACTGTTTCAGATGTTTGTCTGAGGCTCTCTTAGCCTTAATGGAGCTTTCTGTAGGTGCAGGTTCTGTGTGTGAGCCAGTTTGGTCTTGTGGTTAGAATGTCAGACTCTTATCTGGTAGCTTCCTGGTTTGAGTCTGCTCACCTACCCGAAGCCAGCTGGGTACCCTTGGGCTAGTCACAGCTCTCTTTCTGAGCTCTCACAGTCCCACCTACCACACAGGGTGACTGTTATGGGGAGAAAAATAGAGGTCTGTCAGTTGCTTTGAGTCCCCTTAAGGGTGAGTATAAAAATCAACTCTCCTCCTCCTCCTTCCAGAAAATTCTATGGCTGCATACATCTACTTTGACTGTCCTGTTTCTGTCATACCACAAACATATTTCAATGTCAAGCAAGAGTCTAGCCATACATTAAGAAGCATCTAGGGTAACTGATAGTACTCTCCTCATGGTCAAGTTAAATCATATCAATAATAATATTTAAAAAACAGAAGGCATCTGCTTGCAGCTCAAAATGCACAATAGTAGATAACTCCCTCAGGAGAAGTTCTGACACCAAGGACTTTTGCCTCATTGACAGCACAGCGTAACTTGTCTGCTGCTCTCAGGAAGAGAAATGGCAAAAGTTCAGGCTGTTAAAGCCATGATTGATGTGTGCTGTCAGTGCCTACCTGTCATCTGGTTGTAATGGCAGGAATAAGCAACTCTCTGGGGATCCAGCCTTTCACAATACAGCAACCACTGAGAGCATAATGCCCAGTTTCCTTGCCACTCCCCACATTAAGTGGCAGCCGACTTCACTGTCTATATATAAAAGCTATGGAGGACATATAAAATGTCTCACTGTTCTCCTGGGGTGCCGATAAAAGACTATTTTTAAGTGTACACACTCATAGCACAAGCAAATAAGCAAAAAGTGGAAATTGATTGCTCCAACATCTGATAGCATAAAATAATGTTTTATTTTAAAAAAAGAATTATATAAATTCTTGGAAAATAGAATTAGCAATTCTTTTAAATATAGTTAGTGATTTTCAACAGACTTTTTTATCCATGGTCTCTAAGATCCCTAGCTTCCTTTATATTCTCCTATACAGGCTCTTAACCAAGTTTGTTTTGATTTGGCATACTAGGAGCTTAATCAAAATCTTGAGTCAAGAAATGGCATAGATCAGAGGCCATATACAGAGATGGGCAAAACTCTGGTTGCAGATGGACAACTCTTCAATTGGATGCCATGATCCACTGGACATGTTTAAATTAACTGCTTTCTACTCAGGTCATCCCTAGACACCACTTATTTATTCAACACTTTCCAATTTACTGGTATAAAGCACATCTGGAATGATCACACAGCCATGAGATTTTCTTCCCACATGACCTAACCTTCCCATTGCACTGTGCTGGGCTGCATCCAGACTTGTTTATACTGTGCAGAGAAATGTGCAGTCCTGATTGAGGTGTCACACACAGCGATCAATGGATTGTTGTGGCATCACATTATCCAATCACTACTGTGCACTTACCTTAACGCTGATCTAAGGACACTCGCTGTGCAGTATAAAGGAAATTCAAATTTTCCCTCCAGTCCAGGCAGGCAGAATTGCAAGAGCACCATGACGAGAGCGGGAAGGACAGCTCAAATCTGATTGGCTGCATCAACCCTCATGATGGCACTGCATTTTGGGTCAGGACCTCCAGTTGTCGCTACGCAGTAGGTAAGCTGAGCTTTTATCTTTAACTGCAAATTTGATCCTGCCTGGATGGAGTTGATGCATGGTTTCTCAAATTCACTTATGAGCGGAAAAATGGGCCACGTGATTGCTCTTAAACTTGCAGTTCTTACTCCAAGACAAACTGTCCCCAGACCTCAATACTGTGTTGGGGAATTGTTCCTAAAAGAGCCCTGATTGATTTGTAGGCCAAGATATCTCACACTTCCTTTACTGTGCTTTCATATTGCCATGTTATTACTAGTGTGGCAGGCCTCATGCACTGAAAACAACTTCTGGAAGCTCACCATATACACAAGAGGAAACAAAAGAAAAGGGGCTTGCCACAATAAGATCCTAGAAGTTGATTCTGCACATTGCCATAGGAGCCTTTGCATGGACAGCAACCCACATTTGGGGGAAATGTGGGAATCTGTGATGATCCAGTGCATCCCCATGCTGTCTGGTAAATTCCCAAGTAACAAAAGGTCTTCAGACATTTTCCTAGCTAAGCACATCATTGTTTAGCTGGTAGAAGCATTCTATGTGAACTCTGTAAAATAGCCTAAAGCACCTGTAACTTGTTTGTAAATTAAACATGTCATTTCTCAGTATGCAGAAACACACCAAGGCCGTGTCCCCCATGCTGGCCATTTGACACTCCTTAGGTGCTGTTTGGGCACACATGGGTTGGGCACGGGACCAGGAACGCATCTCAGACGTCCCCATGACATTCCCGGCAACGCGGGACAGGCATGGGTTGAGTGTGGATGGGGGTGTTCCCATGAGAACCATGCTGAACCCTGATCTGGGGAGCAGTGCCCCTCCTCTTTGACCCCCCCTCCTCTTTGGAAGCCAGATTGACATCAGTCTACCCCTGGGCCGCATCCCCCCTCCCTTAGTGGCACTGACAGCCAGGACTGGGGTGGGAGGCATGGAAACAAGTAAAAATAAAGCTTCATTCATAAAAATAACTTTTTTAAAAAATTAAAGCACCGAAAGCCACTACGAGGTTTAGTAGCAGTGACGCTTGAGCAGTTTTGCACATCTCCACTCCACTGGGGACTGCTAGAACTGTCATAAACTGAAAATCAAGCCTTTATTTATGATCGCCTTGCAGATTGGGGAAACGGGGATTGCAAATGGAACAGAAACCAAGCCATTATGCAGCCTGCCTTGGCATTCTTGAAACAGGGTTGGAATTACCTCCATGGAAACAGCAGAAAATTAAAAAAAACCAAGTCGTTCTCCAGCCTGCCTTTGCGATCGGCATTTTAAAAAGTCAGCGGCTGTGATCGTCAATGGACAGGGCAGGGACAGCAAGCACACCCCGCCTCCCAATGACATGGGCCCACAATTGTTTCCATTTGCGTTCCTGGCTTGCTGAGCATTGCATGTCGGTCCCCCAAACCGTGGCAAGACTTGTTTATTCAGGTATCAAATTTGGCACTCTTCTGGCACAGTTTGGGGGGATTTGAGGATGAACCTTGTCAATCCCACACTCAGAACCACAGCAAACTTGCATAGGGACATGGCCCAAGTATACCTGACAACACATTCAACATCTCTAAACACCCAGCAGATTCCCCTGTAGCAGCCAAGACAACATAAGGGACTATGTCTTAAATCTCACAAGGTAGTATATAACACCCAGATGGTTAAGACTACTGTCTCCCCAATCCACAAACAAATGTTAGCGGAATTGTGAAGGAGTGGGCAATTATATTCACATGTGGTGGGAATGCTCTCAAATAAAAAAAAATTGGTCTTTACTAGAAGATGGATGCTAAAAATATATTCAGTTCCCATTTAAGTTTTCAGCTGAGGTCTGTCTCCTCAACCTCTTCCCAGACTTGAACTCTATCCCTAAATATATGCAGATATTATTGCACTTTATGTTGTTAATGGGAATAAAGTAAGTGTGAAAAATTGCAAGGTCTCTCTTACCTTGAACCTCCATTCCTGGTTATTAAAATGCTAAACATTACAGTGTCAGAACTGATCTCCATCCAATACCAAAGGCTTCAGGGGAGAAGCAAAGCATACTCATTCCTTGATGTTTGATATCACTTTTGTTTCACAGGCGTTTATATTTAGTAGTGATTATGCCCTCCCAGAATAAAGATTACTTTTTCAAACTCATTTCAAACTCATTCTGAATACATTGTAAACAGTTCATATCACTTTAATGTAAGGTCACAAATGTATTATCAAACAGATTATGTAGTAAATTACTGCTCTCAACCTGTTATAAGGTTTGTTGCAAGACAATTATTTATTTATTTATATTTACATTTATATGCCGCCCCATACCCGAGGGTCTCTGGGTGGCTCACAACATTTAAAAACAGACATTAAAAAAATTATATCAACCCTAAAACCAGAAACGAGTTTAAAAATGCAGCTTTAAAAAATTGCAAAAATAGTTTAAAACAACAGTGATTTTCAATGGGGGAAGTGTGGGGGACATTTAACCAAAGGCCTGCGTAAAGAGGAACGTTTTCACCGCAAATTGTACAAATTGTTTGTACATTTAATTAAATTAAAACAACAACAACTCTAAACATAGCATCAGTCCATCCCCAGGAATTGTGCTTTGCACATTTGTTCTTCCTCCCATGTCATCCATCTGCTCTACCCTCTGCTTTTGTCTCTCTCTCTCCTGTCATCAATCACAGCAGTTGTAAGCTTCATTTAACATTCCTCCAGTGGTGGCGTGTTTCATCAGGCAGAAGTCTGAGTACTGGACATAGCTTAAAATGGTTGCCGCTTGTCTGGTAGCACAACAGCAAGAAGCACACATAGAATATTGCAATAAGTATGGAGGTAGTCAGCTGCCAGGCTCCCTCCATGTTCTGTGCCAAGTGTGGGTAAGTGATTGTGCAGTCAGAATCCTGCAGAACAGACACAGGTCCTGTCCACACTCGCTGGGCCTTTACCCACTTGGCCCTTGGGAATGGCTGGGACACTCCAGTATGGAACATCTGCACACCACAGAACCACTTCCATCTCAGAGCACCTTCCAGCATGCACTGTCATACCCATATCTGATAGCTGTGGACTGAAGTGTGAAAAGCCTCCCTGTCTGCATGGGATATGAAAGGGTCCAGGGGCCTCCCTTCCACATGCCAGCATGTTAAGGGATGCTGTGCCCCTCTTAGCATGCTACATTAACACAAGGTGGAACATATGTCTGGCCTTATCATCATGGTCTACTGGCATGCTAGGGTCCTGGCCTTGAAGAGGGAGCTGTGTGCAGAAGGTACATGGTCCCCTGCTCCAGTGGGTGGGGACCCATTTTTGTGGTACTGCAGAAAGAGCCCCCTGAGAACTCCAGAATCAGGAACTTTTGATGCTGGCCTTCAAGGGTTCAACATCAACTCTGAAGCTTGTTCAGCCTTTGGAGCTGGAATAGCTCTGTCCTGTGCCAGCAACACCCTGCCCAGAGCATTCCATTCTGAGCCACGATAAAAGCAGTAGGTGCAAAAGGGGGGGGGGACGACAAACTCAGGTTTACTCTTCAAATTTATTTTCCATGCCCATTCCTAACCATATACATATTGCTATGGTAAAGAGAAGTGACAATATTTTCTTATAGTGCTTCTAGGCTTTCCAGAGAATCCAGTTGGCTAAAATTGATGAGGAAGAAATGACGGAGGAAGAGAATGAAATGGTTTGGTTCTGCCCATCTGGGCTCTTCTTACATTCTTGGGCCTTTGGCTTTTTTTTAACAAGGAAAAGGAACACAAATTAGAAGAGTTAATTCTGCAAAAGACTAAACTGACAGATATTCAAATACAAACACTTGGAGCTCCAGTGGTTTCAGGTATTCATAACTATGAGCCTTTAGGGCAGAAAACCATCTAA
The DNA here is from genome assembly GCA_023333525.1 of Aspidoscelis tigris stejnegeri. Classification (NCBI taxonomy): domain Eukaryota; kingdom Metazoa; phylum Chordata; class Lepidosauria; order Squamata; family Teiidae; genus Aspidoscelis; species Aspidoscelis tigris. The sequence goes on along the minus strand of JALMGA010000004.1, from coordinate 30,028,130 downwards.
TTTTATGTCTGTATTAAACCATTACCCATCTGGCGCTCTTGAGGTAGTATGCACCTAGATCATAAATAAACCCTGAAAATTTAAAATAAAATACAGTACCAATGAAAGCTGTGTTTATTCCATTATGTGCACAGCACAAGGGATCCTGTAAACAGGGCCTTTAATCATTCCTTTCTCCTAAAGTCAGGGCAGCATTTCCTAGGGGTTTTGTTTGTGGGCCCTTTTTTTTTCTAGGCCACTAGCCTGCACATCTGGACTGTCCTTTATAAAGGAGCATTTAATTTTGAAAGATACAAATAAGTCTTGCATCAAAATGATTCTACCGCTCCCAAAGTTAATTAAATGCTAATTTTCTAGTAAGGTGACAACAATGGCAGGGACCTGCTATCAGCATGGTAGCTGATGCCAGCAACCAATGAGAAAATTTGTGCTATTATTAAACCCAGTTCCTACATTAATTAATTACCTTCACAGCTGTATTATTCAGAAGTGGGACAGCAGTCTGGATGGTAGTTAAAGAGGAAAAATATACATTATTAGCAGTCACTTTGTGATAGTTATTGTTTCTGTGACCTTGTTGTTCTCAAAACCTCTTGTGTGTTTGCATTCCTGTAGCGTGACTTTAGAAAGAACCATCCAGGGAAAACTCTCCTAAGTATAGGCTTCCTCTTGCTAAAGCCATTTCCGCAACTTAAGAACTGGGTACTTGAGTGGAATGTTAATTAAGGGCAAGCTATTTCTCTGAAATGTGTGCATGTGGGGAAAATAACCTAGAAGGGACCTTTACCCTATGGTCTAGGAGCAGAAAAAAAAAGCATTCTAAGTGTATTGGCTAGGCCTGAAACATCCAGAAAAGCACAAATGATCAAGTGTAAAAAATCAACACAACATTCCAGTGGAATAAATTGAAAATCTTAAAATTGTCAGTACTCTGTGACAAAATATGATTAACTGGGGACCAGTTATCAGGACAAGGCAGGGATGTCATTTCCTCCATTCTCTAATGGGTATGAGTGGTATCATCTTTCTCCACCCCAAATCATTTTTGCCTTTCTCTACACATGCCCATTCCCATTATCTGCATTAAACCATGTATACATTTAGAAATCTTCAAGGGAAAAATGCATTTAAGGCTGTGATCAGACACAACAAAAATGTACCTCTGATGTGGCTTACCAAAGGCTTCCAGGTGGGATTGTTCATATGCCAGTCTGCCCCCCCCCCCCCAATGAAGATTCTTTGCTAGAAAAGCTCAATTAGAGAAGACCTGGGAGCAAAAGGACTACATGCCATCTCTGTGAAACACCACTAAGGCGCTCCTTTTGTTATGTTTGAGTACAACCTTAACCTGTGTTTTAAGGCGATTCCAGAGGTCTGCTTCAACATCCCCCTCCCCAGAATGCATCCATTTTTCATATAATATGGCTCTGTTTTTTGAAGCCAGCACGTTAGGATAGCTGGATGCAATAATCAGTTCTCTTAAATACTGTTTTGTGATAGACAACAATGGCTTTTAAAATACAGCCTGTGTCTCCATGGAAGCTGAAGATGTCTGAGGGCAGGGACCTCGGCAGTAGCAGTGTTCTCACTGCTCAGAAAGGCTGTATATTCAAGTACCCACACCTCACACTGAAGGCATCCTCACCATCCATATGCAGGCACAGTAGCCTCTTGGGTGAACATGGCCCATTTTGCCAAGGTGGGGGCCTGCAATGGTGCTGCCTCTCACACTGAGGTTTTGTTGTCTCTGATAGGCAGTCAAGTGCCTTGGACCCTCCCCAAGTCGTTTCAGCAGGATAAACCATGGAGACTGACAGTCAGGAATAACCATCAAAGACATCTTGATTATATGGGTACAGTGCCATATGGGGGAGACTTCTTTTAGTGACTGTGTGTTAAAAGCCACATAAACTTTGTTGTGCAAGGGACAACTATGCATTTTATCTATTTTATTTAAAATATACTATATGTATGGGACAATGAAATCCCAAATTATAATCCTAGTCTGAAAAAAACAGTTGCCAGTTGCAACAGACATCTAGGATTATTGTATTTAAAATAAAGTTTGGAAAGGTAGGAATGAGTGAAAGGAAGGAAAAAAGAGTTTGTCTTTTTCCAAGATGGTTCCAAGATGGTGCCTTCCATAGCAGACTTCAGGACACCATAAAGCTGCAGAATTCAGAGTCCAAAGATATGTGTTATTGCATGTTGTGTGTGTGCAAGCCAGGCTATACACATGGCCAGATCAGTGTTGGTAACAGACTCTTCCTGAACCTCTGGGGATGATGGAAGTCTTCCTATCAATTTCAATTACTAGGCAGGTGAGTACAGGAAAAAGCACTCCTTCAAATATTTAGGTCATAAGCTAATACCAAATGATGGTTTTGTTGAACAATTATAGAAAACACAAAACCAGCACATGCTTAATTTAAAATCTGCTCATGTAGCCAAGGAACAAAGTTAGTTCACACTGGGATTCAAAAATGACTAATTTCTGAAGGTGGAATTTTGAAAAATTCTTCTTTTGATTATAATGCCCAAGACCTTGTGTTGGGAATTCTAGGAATTGTTCAAACAGAATAACTTTCAGATTCTACCTGAAGCGTCCTTCTTTTGCCTTCAGTACCTTTAGTTATTTATCAGTATATGCACTTGACCCATTATGTGTGTGCTGAGTTCGTGCTCTGGCTGTGCAAACTGATCTACTTGCACTGGATTATACATGGACAGTTCCCATTGTAATTTTCTAGGCACCTGGCCATATAGCAGACTAGAAATTAATAACATAATTGGTTTCCCTTACCTTCTGCCCTGTATGGGTGCTTTAAAATGATGTTAGTTATTAATGCTGGTTATTAATACTATAATAAAGTTTACTCTCAGGAATGTGCTTTTTTTTCTTCCCACTCTGATAGCATTTACCTGGTTTTGACTGGTATATTTAGTTAAACTGATAATAATAACATGCTACCTGTTTTATTACTATTTTCTTAGCAATAAGAGTCCAGTCATCATAAGCAACATGTTTGGCACACCTGTAATGATTCCTTGGAGTGTTCTAAACAGCAGATGTAATGATGTTCTACAAATGAATTCAAAAAGCTGCCAGCATAATAAAGCTGTAAGGTGAAAATCGTGCTTGAAACAGTCCCCCCCCTTTCCCAAAGCCACTTGCTTATTGAATTTATATAAATACGTTCAATTGCCTCTTCTTACAAACTGAAAGCCAACAGAAAAACAATTCAAACAAACAGAAACCATGGGCAATGGAGAGAAAATGCTTACATAAGGAGGATGAATGCTGTTTGATCTTTTTCTCTAGTTCTCTAGTGGCATGGCATATTCCGCTTTCTAAATGATAATATGATGATTTGCACTTAAGGAATACCTCTTTTTCACCCAGGCTTTTGATGTACAATTTCTGCTGAGTGCAGTTCTACCAGGGTGGGAGGGAAGGTTTTATTTTTAAACATGTTTTAGGGCTTGACATCTTTAGGTGAAAGATGGGATACATTTGTAATGAATGAATGGATGGATGAAACCTCATGTTTTGAAGCATTTAAAGAACCAAATTTTTCAAGATTAGATGGCATTGTTTACTCTTGGTTACAAGGCATTTTCAGATGTACAGGAAGCTAAAGAAATAGCAAGTAATGAAGACTACTTTCATTTCGTCTTCTTCTTCTTCTTCCATATTGCATACAAAGAACATCCTGGACTGTGTCTTTTGCAAGTTTATAAGGATCATTCAACATTGGTACCAGATAAATATATAGTAGATAGAATGCTATGGGTGGCTTTATTAGTTATAGCTGCAGGTTGGAAAGATAAAACAAAATGGTCTCGTGAGAGGTGGTGAAGTAACATTCTTGATATATACAAATTTGATGCCCTTAGACACCAGCAGCTCTTCTTCTCTGGAGAAAGTCATCATCTGGATTTACAAAATGTTTGGAGCAAATTATATACAGCTTTTATTAATGACACCTTACCTATTGAAATGAAAGAAGGACTACTGAAATTGTGGACATATTTACCTGTGACCTTGAGGCATAAAGGATGGAAGCTGGGGTTGACTGTGTTGGGTTAATGTGTTATTTAAATGTGAGTAATGTGTGTTTGTTTTCCCTTCTGTTTGTATTTTCTTTTCTTTATAAAAGCATTATATAAAATTGGTTTTAAAAAAAGAACGTCTCTTCCTGAAGCTTTTTTTTAAAAAAAGACAACAAACGACAGATGATAGACAACTATAAAATATGGAAAATCAGAAACTGGAACAATATATAGAATATTAAAGGCTGTTGGTGGCCTGGGAGCTGCTCTGCAGATTCAGCTGGGAGTTCTTGGCTGGCCCTACCTGAGTCTGGACCCTGGTTTCCATCCACGCTCTCCTGACAGCCTTCCATAAAGATCTGCCTGGGACCAGTCTGAAAAGTGTCAGATGCTACACAGAGGAAAGCAACTTGCTTAATCTGTGTTTGAGATTTTAATTTCTGATTTTGCTTTTACATTTAAATATATTGTATTCTATATTTTATGCACGATTATTCTGTTTTGTTTGATAGTATTCTTGTCCATGGGAAGGCAGCATACAAATAGATTATATATAGTCAAATACTGTATATTCATAACTATCTGTGTAGAGATTCTGGAGGCCATGGTACTGTTTCTTAAATTGGGTTGTCTTTCCTGCTGGAAAAAGAGAGATTTTCTGCATGGGATGTTATTTCATGCTAGGAAAAGATCCAGGGGCTTTCCTTCCACATGCTGTCCTGGGATAAGGGAAGTCCTTCTCCCAGAACGGCATCCTATCTTGTTCTACTAGTAGATCCTGATAAGAAGGTCTACTCAGGTACCACTGGGACTAATCTAGAACAGTAGGTGGTGTGTGGAAGGCCCCATGGTGTGTGGAAGGCCCCCATGTGTGGAAGGCCCCCCTGCTGTTCCAGGATATGGAGGGGGGGACTTCTGCAACAAAACAGGGAGGAGCACAGAAACAGGCCACCTGTTTTGTTCCTGGCCTTTGAAGTTTCCAACACCATCTCTGAAACTGGTCCAGCCTTTGGAGCTGGCAGCCAAGGCCTGGGCCAGCCTGGGCCATTTCAATGCAGACAGCCATGTGCCACACCAGTGGTAGCCATCTTAGCCTGGAATAGGCTGTGCACGTTGATACAGAGCGGGATTAACTGGTAAATGTGATAATAATGGGAAATTGAAGGGAGCTGTCTGGAAAAGAACCAAATGCTGCAAGAATGTTAACTGATGCCCTGGACTGATTCAAGCTACAGGCATCAATTAAATATTCTAGAATAGATATTTCTAGATGGTAAACCAAAGTTTGTATCATTCCTTGCCTTTGGTTACACTGACTGAGGCCGATGGGAGTTGTAGTTCCAGGACATGTGGAGACCCACTATTAATTAAGTCTTTATTTACAAGGGCAGAATGAATTAATATTGCAGAACAAAGACAATATAAATTAATATTTACATAAAAATATACTCAAGTTAACTGATAATGACTGATTCTGGTGTGAATATGGATAACTTTAGATTTAGGTACCACTTACTAACTGAATGATTTTCTCTTCCCCAATTCAGACTTTCTCCTTTTACCAGCTCTCATTTTATACAGGCCACGCATAAGCCCTAAAAATGAGGATACAATGGGGAGAGAAATCATCTGAATGCTTTGCCAATGTAAAGTTCACATTTGTCTTAGAGAACAGTTGAAGTTGAATGCCTATGTAAGTTATCACCTGTTAAATGGAAAGTAGGTTACTGTCAGGGACTGTTAAATGGAAAACGGATTAGTGTCAGTGACTTCTAGCATCTCATTGCTTTGTGCAGAAAAAAATCTATTTGTACAAAGCAAAAAATACTGACCTCTAGACAAGAAATTTCTGTTTGTGCCAATGGAATTTTCGAAGATAAAGAAATAAGGGAAATTCTATACTTCTTTTTAAAAGGAAGAAAAAAGAAAGAAAAATGTAGTCCTCTAACCAACAACAACCACAAAAATGCAAGTGTATGCATTTGGACTGTCCAAATAATTTATTCTTCTGCTAGAGAAAGGGAAGAAAATTCAACCCACGGGTTGGTGAATCACTGCAAATCTTGCCTAATTTTGTCCGGGATTTCAAAGTTTTCCCCAGGTGTTGTGTACTTTCAGGTTTATTTACTGCAGCCTAAAGGACAAGAAGGCTGCCGTCTATTTCAAAAATGAAAGATGATATTCTCTGGATGTACATGATGCTGAATTCTAAATTTATTTATTTCTTCCCATTTATATTCTGCTCTGTACCAAGAGATAAAAGCAAGACAAACAGGTTAAAAACAAGACAAAGACTCACAAATAGTAATTGGAAGAATTTAAAATTATACACACAGTGCTCAGGAGGGGATAGTCCAGTCTGTTAAAGGCTTGAGTAAAGAGGTACACCTTAACCAACAGTCCAAACATGTACAATGAAGGCAAGGTTGTTCCATAACCTAGGGGCTATTGCAGAGAAGGCCCTCCCATGTACTTATGTCCCTTTAAATTATGGGAGGAGAAATTCTCATAGATATTTAGGGCCGAAGCCATTTAAGGCAGTGGATTGGCACCCAGTGCAGTTCTCTTAGGATATGATGTGCATTCAGCCAGCAGCCATATGCGGTAAGTCACCAATGGCCACAACCTCCTATTGATCTTGAATTCCACCTTCAAAGGTCCATGTGAACCGACTGCTTTGTTGGTTCCCATACAAAAATCTTGAAGTAATGTATAATGAAGAAAGATAAAAATCAGTTACCTAAAGACATAATTAAAAGTGGTGGGTATGAGATAGAAAATCACACCAGGAAGCCCTGCTAAAAAAGAATGTATTTACCAACCTGAAAAGGTTGGTTCAGGTTGGTTTTGGGGCTTCCAATCAAGAAGGTGAGAATCTTGAAGAACCATTCTTTATTAAACAAAGGGCCTTTTTCCATGAGGCCAAAGAACACATTCTAGACCCGACTGGTACCTGATTGGTAACAATCGGGAAGGCCCCGTCCTCACCATTGAAGGGCCCCATCTGCAAGGCCTTTTCCCCATGAGGGCAGGGGAAATCCGGATTTAATGGGTCCTTCACACCCTTAAATCTGGATTTTGTGTGGACCTGATTAAAGGTGCCCTCAATGGGGTCTTCAGGCATCGAGGTGCCAGCAGCCGCAATCACTGCCCCCCCCCCCGATGCCCCCATGGCAAAACAGCTGTCATCGGGATGGCTGCTTCTGCAGGTGGGCATCAGGGCAGGGGAGGCAGCAGGGGCTTGCCTCCACCATCTCACCCCCATTGCAGCTGCCTCAGTGGGGAGGTGGCAAGAGTGATGAAGGAGGCAGGATTCCCCTCTCCTCGTCCATCACCCAGAATGGTGGCGGCAGAGGGGGTGATGCGATCCTGCCTCCTCCATCACCCAGAGTGGTGAAGGAGGCCAGATTCCCCTCTTCCCTCGGTATGACGGGGGGGGGGGAGGGAGACTGCGTAGCACAAACTTTGTAGCTGCTGCGTAAGCAGCTATGAAGCCTTGCCTCTCCGCCCCGCCCTCTTCTGGCTGTCAAACAGAGCCGGAAAGGGTGCTTTGGCATCCCCATGGCACCCTGCTCAGCACCCATTACCATTGGGTGCCACTGGGCCCATGGGGACCCATGGGGTCTTCCTGGAGATCTGGATCTTCAAGATCCGGGTCTCCAGGAGAACGCCATCTCCAAGATCCATATCTTGAAGATCCGGATCTTGGAGAGCTCATGCAAATAGGGTGTAAGCTGCGTCCAGACAAATTTATACTGCACCTCGTAATGTGCAGTCCTGATCAAGCTGTCAAACACAATAATCAATTGATCATCATGGCGTTCCATTATAAACTCAGGACTGCACACTTAATTAGGGATTGATGACACTTGCTTTGCAGTCTAAAGAAAATTCAAAACTTCAAGGCACTAGTCTGGAAGCAGCCCTAATCAAACACTATAAACTGAGTGACAAAATAGATCTCCCAGCCTTCTATAGCCTCTTTAACCCAGCTCTATTAAAGATAGGCATTGCCCTTAACCTCTTATTCATTTTCTCCTAAAATATTAACTCTACAATGCCAAATGGCATGTATTATTTTACTGTACTTCTACACTGCTGTGTATTTGAAATTATTTCTTAGGAATGTTTTAAAAGAGATAGGAAAAAAAAGAGAAAATTGGTCCTTAAAACATCTGTGCCTCAGCAAGTGCTAGCACATTTATATTGCTGCAAAATATGCCATTTTTTATGGCTTTTTGCTTGCCGTTGTGTCAGAAGCCTTTATAAATGTGAACTAAGATGTCACCATTTCTTGCTCAAAGCTACGCTATATGCAACAACTGTCTCAAGAGTTCTTGTCGGCTTAATGATCTGTTTGCTGCTTGTTCCGGAAGGCGGGCAATCATATGTGTCTTTATCTGTTCATTAATCTTAGCCATTCTCAAGCTGCTCCTCTCTGGCAATTTTTCTACCATTGTGCCCCATTGCCTCTCCCTCAAATGTCACTGGGTTGTGATAAATAGAAGACAAGAGTTCCAGGGCTTTTCCACGTTGGTATTAAAGCTAATAATGAACCATAAATGTTGGCAACTCATCCTGTGGGATCTCATAATTAGATGCATTTGCCCTTGCCCAGTGTCAGTTTATGAGCCAATGTCTCCTGAATTCTGATCTATCGAGGTGTATCTCAATTTGACACTCTATTTGTCATCGGGAGCTCACTCCAGCAAGGCAACGACACTCTAATTTAAGTCCAACTTCCACAAAGACCTCTTTTGTGCTTTGAATAAATAACCGTGCTCAGCAGACTGTTGGGCTTCTGAATCGACAAGGAATTAGTCCTGAAAACAGAGACACTGAATGTAGAACCCTCAAATCATTACAAAATAGGCCTGAGAAAATCAAGTATGTGGCATGTGCAAACCACTGTTTTACTGGAATAAATAGTTCCATTATTCATGTATCACCACTGAATGCCTGTAAGGTTTAGCCTGATTGCAATACATTCATAAGTACATAAGAAGAGCCCTGCTGGATTAGGCCACTGCCCATCTAGCCCAGCATCCTGTCCCACCCAGTGTCCCACCAATTGCTTATGGACATCTCAAGCAGAAGACAATGGCAAAACTTTCACCTGCTCTCATATCCCAGCAAATGGTCTTTACAGTCATCCTGGAGGATGTACCTAGGCATCAATTCTAGTAGCCATCGATACATCTATCATTCATGAATTTGACTCTTTCTTAAAGTTTTCCAGGCTGGTTGCTATTACTACTCCTTCTGGCTGCAAATTCCATAGACTGATGGTCATCTGGGTGAAGAAATACATCTCCTTGTCTGATCTGACTCTCCTACCCATAATCATGGGTACAGGATATACAAATAAACTGGGTACTTTCTTTTGGGAGTACAGGACATCCGTATGGAGAAGTCCTCTTTCACAGCATGTCAATAACATCTGCATGGCTTCCTAAAGTGGAGGGGTGTGCATGAAGTAGAGGGGTGTCCAACAAAGGTTAATTAATTCTTAACTATGCTAGTACTATGGCCATGCCTTGTGCCCTCTCTGATTCCTTGGATGATGAGGTCCCTGTCCATGCCAGCCAAGACGGGAATCCATACCTCAAGGGTCCACCTTGGAAACTGATTCTGTCCCCCCATATGCAGACGGCTTGGACTCTGACACTGAGCCATGTCATGAGCTGAGTTCTCTCTGGAGAAAGAGAGAATACCTGTGGCGCTCTGCATGCCTCCATGCTAAAAAGCTGCACCGAAGGGGAGGGACAGGCTTAGCCCTTCACAAGGAAGGCACACCCAGAAGCTTTGGTTGCAAACAAAGGATCTTCCTGGCAACTCCCAGCTTCTGTTAACCTCTGGACTCCTGACCCTTGACTGACTGGCGATGACAAATATCTGGCTTGTCTATGTTTGACTCTGTAACTCTTGGAATTGACTTGGCTCTTTGCTAGCGCTAGTCATGCATGTGAGTATGTGTGTACTTCACTGCTGCTGCCCACTCTGGACACAACACTATGCTGGGAATGCCAGACATTCTCCTGGTATCCCCAAATAGTCCCAATTCAATCAGCTGAGAACCTGATGTATCACTATTATGAAAAATGCAACAGCAATTTATTTGGTTTTCCTATAATAGCAATACTTACCTTGGTGTCTGCTGGCAAGTTCAGCAAACAGTTATTAGGGATACTGGAAGTTAGCCAAGCACATAAAGAAAAACAAAAGTAAGGAGATGGGACCTTGGCTGACTTCCAGTAGCCTCAGTTGCTCTGACTGAGGTATTTGCTGAGGGAAGTGAAGCTAAGCACAGAGCTGCTTCTCGAATCTTGTGGGGGTGGCAAGAGGCAATCTTGGAATCTTGTTTAGATCCCTCATTGTCTGTTGCCATCTGGAGGCAGCCATAGTTCATAATTTTTATAATTGCAGGCAAGGGTTTCATGCTTCAAGAAGTCTTATCTTTCAGGTGGTCAGAATTTATTAGAGCAAAATTTATTAAGATATGTAAACAAGCATAGCCTGAATAGCTCATTCCAATCTGGCATCATTTCCACATAAGATGATAAGAGAGAGGAAAATTTCAGCAAATTAAATAAGGTGGTTCTTAGGTGTCTTATTTATGTAACATTTATGTGGGGTGTTTTTTCCCATGTATGTAACTTCCTATACACTGCAGCAATTAAAACATATTTTTAAAAAAAGAACTAAGAAACCAATTTAAAATTACAAATATCAGTACACGCAAAGACAAGGTGAATATAGCACTTCTTAAACCAAAGACCCAGGTAAAGAGGTTTGTGTATGCTGACAATTAGGATATCCACCTGGATTGTCTGCAGGAGTTGGGAAAGAGAGAGACTGGGCTGTAGTGATTCTGCTCCTACTTGTGGGAATTATCTCAGGAGTGGTTTTGGGTGACTGTGGGGAAGCCTTTCAACAGCCTTGGGGCTATCACAGATAAGGCTCTTTTATGAATTCCCACTACTGAAAGTAGCTGTGCTACCAAAATAATTTATACAGACTATCTGAATAGGTAATGTAGGCTTTCCTGTTTTTTTAGGGCAAGAAAACTTATGGGCTTGTTTACAAAATCAAAATAGAATTTCTCATCCCCACTTCTTGGCTAGTATCTATAGATCTAATTACATACATTCTGCTACTGTTAAGTATTGCTGGAGAAGACTTTTGAAGAGTCCCTTGGACTGCTAGGAGATCAAATCAGTCAATGCTAAAGGAAATCATTGGAAGGCCATATAATGAGAAGACAGGACTCACTAGAAAAGGCCCTGATGCTGGGAAAGATTGAAGACAAAAGGATAAGGGGACACAGAGGATGAGATATCAAGGAAGCAACAAACATGGGTTTGAGAAGGCTTTGGAAAGTAGTGGAGGACAAAAAGCCTGTCATGCTTTGATCCATGGGATTATGAAGAGCTGTACAGAACTGGACAACAAGAACTGAGAAGTATAAAGGAAATTTGACCAAACCTCCAGATTCCAAGGAAGGAAACTGTTAATTAAGCAAAGCTTTATCAAATCTCAGGTCCATTTCTATGGAATAAGCCAAACTGAAAGATAAATATCTACAGACTTTGAGCCTCATTCCTAATAGTTTGTAGAAGTAAATCTCACATTGCTCAGTCAAACCTTTGTCCTAGTAGAACTTATTGATAGCAATCAAGCTTAGGACTACAGCCTAGATATCTGTTTATGTGATGTGAAAACTCAGTTTCTGGGAGTTTCTAGTGGAATGTTACCATATGAATCTATATCTATACTTCAAATATTTCTCAATAGGAAGGAAGAGAACCAAAATGTTATTTTAATAATACTTTTATAATACACTGTCTTCAATTTTGCAATACAATTATGCAACTGTGCTAGATTTTTAAAGGCATCCAGTTACTGCACTGCAGAATTAGTGCTGTCCAAACTAGCAACCATTAAAAGCATTATTTCAATAAAAAAAGACTGTAATGTTTTTAAAATAAAAGGGCCAGCAATGCAACATTTCACAATTCTGCATGTTTATTCATCCAAGAAAGTAACAAAACAATGCTGAGGCACCTGCTTCAGAGGCACTGGTGCCTAACATTTTGATCACCTCTTCTCAAATTTAGGTGCCAGTAAAAATTAGGAAATGCTTTCTCTTTTCGGAATCATTTCCATTAACATGCCACATAACAACTTACATAAAACACAATGGAATGATGCTGTGATTAAAGCATAAGAGGCTAACGTTTTGGATACTTAAGGCTTAATTCATTTAACTAGGTTTAATTAGGTCAGGGCTAGGCTTCTTAATATAGCACACATAGGTGGGTACCCTTAGAGTCCAAACCCTTGTAGCTTATTCCATATAGGTGAATTGGAATTTGGCCTCCTTCCCGCTGCCACATCTGTTCCACTGTGCTGGTCATGGGTAGGAGCTTTCTAATTCTCTCATTCCCCTTTATTTGTTTTGGCTGCCTGTCCAGCCAACTTTAGAATCACTGAAACACTAACAGTGAAAGTAAATGCCCAGCATCATTCACTTCACTTCTGGTCTCATTTAATGTTAATTGGTGCTGGGGAACATGAGAAGAGCCCCAGAAAGGGTGCACCAAATCTCATTGTTAGCACTGTCTCCATCACAGAGATGACCTTAAATGGTGTGTATAATGAAAGCACTTATGTCCAAAATCCATCCCAGCAAAAAAAAAAAAAGAGAGAGAGAGCACATACAACTAAAGCCCATAACTTCTAAGAACCTCCTGTGCTACTAAGCTTGGCAGTCTCAATTAACATTCACAGTATGTTTCTAACCGAAGTTTTTTTAAAAAATGGAAATGATAAAAAATGTACAATTTTTCACTTGTTCAAACCGGTTTGTACAGCGTTCTACAATACACCGCCAGCTTTTTAAAACTGCTTTATGAATCAAGTCCTTCATCTTAAACATTTGTGAATTTCTTTATAGACAGAATTTAGTAGAATTCTGCTGAAGCAGTTACAATGAATGTTAAAAGTACAACAAACAAACATTTACAATACTAAACTTTCAAATTCTGAGATTTATGCTGATTCTTCATCAAAATAAATGGACAATTTATGAGGCAGTCACTGCTGGAAACTCATTGCAAGTTAAATCCAGCCATCAGATCTTTACAGAAAATTACAATGAGAAAGAATAACATAAAGTCAAATACATTTTTTATACTGTCTTGTTTTGTTAAGAACATAGGGTTGTCAGATTTTTTTAAAAAAAAATCTTACTCATCAGTTTGAAATTTTCTTGGCAAAAACATCATGGGCAAACCAGATTGCTCTTAATTTTACTGTAACAGTATGAAAAAAAGATTGCTTAATATTTCAATAATTTTTTTAAAAAAAGAATGACTGCAGACAAGTTCTTTTTCTTTTTTAAAAAAGAAAGCGACCACAATGGTTGTGTATCTTCCATGCTGGTATTTCAGACAGCAGCAATGGTATAATTAAAACAGAATTTTGGCTTTATATTAATGAAGCAATGCACTAATTAAAATCAACATCAACTGAACTTTCTATTTACACTCGTTCAGATAGCCCAAGAGGCAAGGAACTTTGCTTCAGAGGCATATGTGAATGCCTCAGCTTCTGTCATCCAGGTGCCATTTCTGACAGAACACATGTGCCTTGAACAGTTGGCAACGAATGAAAAAGACGAATGCTGATACATATGCACAAAGGAGACGGAAGACACTGAAAATAAATTTGCAGTCATTTATAAAAGAAAAAAGAAAGAAAAAGAAGAAGAAAGATGTCCTGAAACAGAGAAGTTTGTAGGGTGATTTTCTGCATAGATGTTCTGCAGTTACAAATTATTGCAGCGTGTTTATTTGGAGATCTTTTCTTCTGGTCCCACTTGATAATTTGGAGGCTTTGGTCCATTGACTTTGATCACAGTTGAGTCCAAAGAGCTTTATTAAACTGAGGCTCCTCAAAAGATCTAATGAAAGATGCAGTAAACATGTTTCAATAGAAACACATTTGTGTCTGTCCCCTTTGAGCAGAACATATTTTATTTACATGAGCTCTGGTTTTAAAATATCTGAATTAAAACTGTTTTGTCTCAGTCTGGCTCCTCCCATTCATGATTGTATCCCTGCCATCATTTAATTTACTAATAGTAAATACATTCGAAGCATAGGTCTTATTTGCCCAGTACTAAACTGTCTTGTTTTATTTTCAGTTACTGCAGGAATTAATGGCCTCGCCTGGGGCCTGCCATAGTCTGCACTATTTTGGGATATAGTCTGGAATGAGCCCTAGTGAAAAAAAAAAAAGCAAATGTTTAGGCTGTGCTCACATTTAAGTTTTAATCCAGCTTCAGTCCACTTTTGCAGTGACAGAATACATCAGCAAAGTAAGAAGCTGTTTTCTTTCAGTGTTCAGTAACTCAGAAAATTCACCTTTGGGATAGATAATGTGGAAAGAAAATTGCTGGCCACTTTGGTGATGTGTTCTCTCATTCTAAAGGTGGACTGAAGCTGGATTAAACCTTAAGTGTGACCACACCCTTAGATGTCTTCCCACACAGCTTTATGTTTAGAACTTAAATTTACTCAGGCAACAGTCTTGTCTATACATTCTTTTCTGGGAGCAGACAAAAGCAAAACTCTGGCTGAAAGCCTTCCTTTGTTCTTACTGAAACACATTTTGATGTGTTGCAGTTGAAAATATGTTCAGTGGGATAAAAGAGAGGCTTCCTGCTACTTCTCACAGTCACAATTCACAGACTATTAAAGGCAACTAGTGGACTAGTTTTACGGAATTTTGAACCTTGGCTCCTGGCATGGGGGCGCTTTTGTAAGTTTATATCATTGGGCACATTCTAGCCAAATGTATACATTGCAAAGTAATTTTAAATAGAACTATTCCTCAACTACCACATAAAAACACTAGCCCCATAAACATATATATATGCCTCCCAACCTTAGCTCACATAACTCTCCAATCACGAACACCACATAAAGTTTGGGCTCTGGCATTGGATAAAGATGAGAATCATAACTGGGGAAAGAGTAGGGAAAACAAATGTAAATTTTCATTGCCAATGTGGAGAATTTAGCAATACTTCACTCTTCCCATGAAACTGCTGACATATAAATGTACCTCCACTGCACCATTCACACAGCTGCTTGTGTTGCTTGTGCTCTCAGTTTGGGGCAGAGCAAACAATGTTCCCACCTCCATACAGCAACTGCAACTCTGGAACCCTCAGTGGGAGTACCAGCATAATAGGAAAGTGGGATGAACATATCTGTGTGCACACAGGGGAGTAAAGAGGCAACAAGAGGGCTGAATATTCCACCAGACAGATCAGAAAACGCCTAATACATCTTGCTGCTGTGACTTAAAGTTCCACGAGAACAGCATTCTAGGTCTCATCACAAGACAAATGTCCAAGGCTCATTCATTGTTTAAGGCTCTTTACTTACCCTTAGTGAAGCCATGTGATAGATAGCAGTTGCCATAGATAGCAGCTGTATAGTCAATGTCACCCAAGGATTTGAGGGCATAAATTGGGAAAAAGGGTCTTGTGCTTCGGGGATACAAGAAAAATACTCTGCAATGACATCCGCAGTGGTAGGATGCATGGTGGGCAGTGTGTTTTGCTTTCCTTGATAGGGTCAATTAATGGCATCAGAAACTGGGATAGGAGGCAGTGGCAGTGATGTGACAGAAAGCTTTCACTCTACCAAAGATTGGCTCCTAGAGTGATGTTCATTACCAACTGATTTGGACAGATGGAACCAAGGTTTTCATTTATATTGCTGCTTCACTGTCCACTTCACGATCCTAGTTATACTCTGTGTCTGATAGACAGAACTATCTATAGGCCAGTTTACATTACGATACTCAACAGCTAAGCAAGCTGTAATCTGCAGTATTTCCTCCAAAGAATATTAGATATATGGATCATCACCATTAAGTACCTTTTATATTCTCCCTGATCTCAAGGGGAAAATTATGTGAATGCTTATCTTCACTGCAATAAATGCTATAGAAAAGTGCTAATAATGGAAGCGCATAAGGCAGGATACTTTGATTCTGTTTTGGTCTGGGATTCTCTTGATACAGGCATGCCCCTGTATCTGCTGGTCCAGTAACTACAGTTTCACTTATCCACTGTCAACCGGACCAGCCTCCTCCTCTTCATCCCCACTGGTGCCATTAGGCCTCCAGGAAGCTTCCAGGAGGCCTAGGACAATTGGAAATCACATGAAATTTCTCAAGATTTCCCAGTGTTTCATATATCCATGGTTTCTGCACCCACAGTAGAAGCTGGTACGTATGCCCCATGGATACGGGGGGATGCCTGTATTCATAACTCCCATTTCTTGTCATTAGGGTTCATACATTAACACTATAAAGTTGAAATATTTTGCAGTTTGTTTCTTGGGCCCGTGCATTTTCAACTGGGGAGACACTATGACAGAGTTCAGTATGTTGCAGTAACGGAAGTTCTGTTCCTAGTAGGATTCATAGTTCATGAAGTCAACAGAAAGATCCTCAGTAAAATGGTGCATTTCGGAACATCAGGAACGATTTCAAAATATGTTCATCTCTTCACATGGTCAGTTTGTTTGTGATCAGGATAATGTTTTTCTGGAAGAATATTTGCAGAAGACATCTGCTAGTTTTTATCTCGATCCAGATCAAGGTCAACTTCTTCAGATAGATTAAGGTAAAAAAAAGCATAGCATGCCAGTAGAAATACCAATATAGCAACAAGGACAAGGCTTACTTCCTGCAGAAATGACAAATTAAAGAATGAATGAAAAGTCATATATATCAGTTCAGTTTAAAGAAGAAACAACATTTTTAAAACCTCATAGTACAAAAACATGAACATTGTACAGTGAATTATTTCTAAAAGACTAATATCATGCAGCTTCCCAAACACAGTTACACAAGGGCCAATTAAAGAAGAGGCTAATATACCACACAGAGCTTTAACAAAGGGAACTGTACACCACAAAGTGCTAAAAGAGCACCTGAGACATGGCAAATGCATGTTACTAATGCTTGGCCTGCTCCCAGAGGCAGGATCTGCTCCTGGGAGCATTCTTTTTACAACACAGGAAACCCACTCTAACAATTTGTAGGCCAGGTTTGCTCTTGCCACTCCCACGCAAAAGGCTGGAGCTAGTAGAACTGGCCTAAGACTTATGCTGGAGTCTAGTGTTTTGTCTAGCTATAAAAATGGGGCTATTTGCACAGCTTGGCAAAACATCTTTGTGATTAGTTCCCTGCACCACTGAAACATGATTGACCTTCTCATGAGTCACATTAAGATGCTGAAGAGAATCCAGAGTTGTCAAGTAAAACATCTGATAGTCCTGAGCTTCGATGAACTGAAGTTTGGCAGATTGCTAATGGACAGCATCTCCTGTTTTGTAGAGGGACCAGAACACTGGCTGTCCCTTGTCCTGGCTGTCTGGATGAAGCTACAACATTACTTCATCCGTCTAATGTTGAATGATGTTAGGAGGCTGTGACTTCACTAAGTCTGACCTCAGATGTAAGTACCTCAATCCTTAGGATTTGGATATTATATTTTTCAGCTGAACAGCATTCCTACACACAATCTCATACAAGAGGTTCATATACTGTTCATATCAAGAAATTTTACTTCTTCAAAATTGATTGTATGATATTCAGAGGATTTGTGAAATATCTGCAAGCACTTATGCACATAAGAATGACAAAGAAAGACAAGAGTCATTTCAAGAAAGGGTTAAAATTCCTCTGTCAAGTCAATTAAAAAAAATCAGCTCCCTGATCTGGTAAGTTCCTCTGGAACTCACTTCATTTGCATTTACATGAATCCATTTTATATTTTATTAGTATTTCAGATCCATAATTCAGTATATGTCATTGCATTCACTTTTAAAGGACTATAGCTTCTTTGGGCAAAGGTTTCCCTGTTGAATTGTCATTCTGCAGGTAGCACTGATTTACTTTAGTACACAAAAAAATTGATTCACTGCAGTTCTTGAAAAAAAATGTTGATATACTTTCACCCACAACCGTAGCTTGCAATTATAAGAAACACAAGCAGGTTATTTTTACGTTTTAGAAATTACTTCAGGTATTGTAAGCTGCATTGCAAAAACAGACTGATATCAAATTTATTTAAAGAAAGGAATCGAATTGCAGAAACAAATCTTCAGATAAAGAGGAAATGGCAGAAAAAGATAAGGATTCTTTTATTTCCTTGTGTCTACTACAGAGGAGCTTCCAAATCCGAGTTGCAGCCACATGTATTAATAACGTTGACACAAACAACATTACAAATAGTATGTCATGCCTGCTGCTTAAGACCATAGAATATAGGATATAAAAACGGGGTAGAAAAATGTGAGAAAGGAAAGTGGATGTTAGAAAAATTGTATCTGTGCAGGCTAATATTAGAAGCAAGATATGAGGGAAAGCAACAGAATAGTAAAAAGAGAGAGTAGACCTAGCAAAAGCCCTTTCTCCTCAGGTTGTTACATCCAAGTAATGTGAGCCAGTAGGAATGGGCCATTCAGATAGCCCATTGAAGTCTGTGACCAGCTCTCAGCTTTCACGGCTGCTGGGAGGACCTATTTCAGGAGTGCACTGACTTCTGCCATTAGTTCCTGGTGCACTGCTGGAACTGGTCTCCCACGGCATTCCAGCCTACAAAGGCATGTTGCCTGCATGCATTTCATAGTCCAGAATATGGAACCTGGTCTGCTTGTGGGCCTCTTTATAGTAAGAAGGCTGCAACGGTGGGCAAGCTTGCATGACAGACAATGTGCCCAGCACTGTTGATCTTCCTTGCAATATGCCACTCAAGGTGCTTTCAATTAACATGAGTTGACAGAGAGACTTGACACAGATGATCAATGACTAATGTAAACAGTCTTTCTGTAAATATGCCTCTTAACCTTCCGCAACATCTGAGGGTCCTCAGATCAATGAACTTAGAAAGCATTTCTTGAAGAAACATGTCTGAACCATCTTAATACAAGTCAGCAATGAGTCTACATCACAATGGATGTTAAAAATGACAGCGGTTAGGCGGGTGGGCACCCGGGAGAGGGCCTTCTCAGTAGTGGCCCCCAGGCTATGGAATGGTCTCCCCTTGGAGGTGCGTCAGGCCCCTTCTTTGTTTACATTCAGAAAGGCGGTAAAGACGCATCTCTTCACTCAGGCCTTTGGCTAAATGCTCTTTATTCTTCCCTCCTTCCAAACACCACTGTTTTAAACTGTTTTTGTATTGTTTTTATTCTTATTCTTATTATCATGTTGGTTTTTAAATCTTACGCTGGTTTTATTATTTTGTGATACAATTTTTAGTGTGCTTGTTCTTAAATGTTGTAAGCCGCCCAAAGACCCTCGGGTATGGGGCGGGATATAAATATAAATATAAATATAAATATAAATATAAATATAAATAAATAAATAAGACTAACTCTGGAAATTGTTGGCAGGTGTGTCCACAGAAGGGTTGTGTGTGAATATTCTCAACATTCGAAATTCGATCAAATTGGATTGAATGTGGATATTCGAATTTAAACAGAATGTCTACACATACAAATTTAAACATTTGAATGAATTTCGAATGTTCCAAAACATTTGTTCGAATGATTCAAAACATTCAAATATTCAGACTTCTATGTATCACATATGTATGTGTATGAATCTCATACATATCTGTACACATTTGCGCTGACAGTATGGGACGAAAACAGGATGCATACGGGATAAAACTTGATGTGTATGAAATACATACAGTTACGTATAACACATACGAATGTTGTCAACATTTGTATCTTCAAATACGAATGGTGTTGACGTTCGTATCTTCAGATTTCAATCTAACATTTGAACGAATAGATTCAAATGCATTTGATTCGGATCAGATTTTCTTGCATTCGGATTCTAAACAATTGAATGGAACTGAATGTTTGGATGTTCAACTTGAATTTGAATGAAAAAAAAAACCATTTGTGCACATCCCTAGTCCACAGTCGGAGAAATGCTTCTTGTGAAACTCAGAATGAGAGTGAAAATGAAATGCAATGTCTGGATTAAGAAACAGTACAGCATGTTAGCTTTCAGACTGAAAAAAGGAAGCCCCAAGAAGTAACAACAAGCACTGTGGTTTTAAATTTTTCAAAAGGAGTATGCTAGACATGAACAATGGTCACAGTTAGGACACTCAAAGTAATTTGCTGAATAACGAAGAATAATTTCCATGAAATCTTTGCATTCTTAAGATTCTCAACACTGAGAATTTTTAATATACTCAGAGAAGTCAACAGTAATCCTTCTTCAACAGTACAGAGACTATTTATTGCCCTCAAATGATTATGTTGACATTATGAACAAAAGATAAAAATTACTCATTGGGGAAATTAACAAAGTATTAAATAGCAGTGACTAAATGAAAGTTTGTTGCTTTCAATCCAGCATAAAATTGACAGGCAATCAAACTCCGACAGGATAGACTAATTAGCATGCTAGTTATGAAACCAAAAGTACCACACTGGGGTTGGTTTTAAAAAGTTTAGTGCCCCTTTTGAATCACTGAGGGAGGTGACATATTTTAAATAGAATAAACTTTGTCCAAACTGCATCCCTAACGGAAAGTCACTCTATTTCTCTGGATAAATAATAAACCGAGCAAATAATAATAAACTACTCTGTAAACAAGTCTTCATTCAATCAATACTTCTATCACAATGTTCTTTCTAGGCAAAGTGGATATTCTTATGACACCCTAGGTATTTTAACACATTTGTGTGCTTAAATCATGCAACTTCCCTTTTTACTACTACTTGAAATGCAATGGATTTTCAGTAGAAACAGAAATTCCAGCTAACATATTATAAAGACCCAATAATAACCAGGCCCATGGACTCACCTTCACTTTAAACCTTCTTCAGTCCATCTTTAGGTCTGACTGCTCATATTGAAATGAAAAAGTGTGAGCAGTTAGACCTTCAAGATGGACTGCAGAAGGTCTAAAGTGAAGGTGTGCCCACAACTCAAGAGAACCATTTTGCCTGTATGGACAAAAGTGCAGTGTTTGAGATGGCTTTCAGTTATCATGCTTTATCCTTTTATCATGCCAAGCCAGTGTCTGTTTGGTGCTGGAGCTCAGGATATTCAGCTCTGTAACCATGTAATCCTTGTACAGCGCTGAGTACATGTACGGCGCTATAGAAATAAACTATAATAATAATGAATAACTAAGCTGGATAGATAGTAGTTTGTGTAATAAGGGAAAAGACAGCCCCAAGTATTCTGACATTTTCAGAAATGGAGTGGATTTCAGAGGACAGGACGGGACTCAAACGGCAGCCTTTTCCGAAGCAAAGTTTGGAGAATAAATTTCCCTCCCCAGAATCTCTCCCCATGTCTTCAATTGCTTATGTTATTATACAGTTACTTCCTATTTAACGCAAACCACAGTTTGCAGCAATATATAAACTCTATTGCTCTGTTCATCAGAGTGCAAATTCTGGATTACAGAGCAAGTAGACACCAGCTACAGACGGTACTAACAGCAGTGGTGGAACAGCATTATTGTACCACATACTTCATTTTCACTTCACCGAAATGAACGCGTGAGTGCTACTCACAATCAATTGATTCAGGAAGGTAAGAGGAGATGTGCTATTAAACACTGTCACATCACTTGTACTGTTTGCGACTGACAGAAAATTTAGTTTTTCACAAAGAGTATATAATGGCAAACTAAGATTGGCCATCAATGCAAAGAACTAACTTTGAGTACATAGGGGTGGACACATAAGCCCCAAGACTATCCATCTTATTAACAAGTTGGTAATTCTTATTAACAGGATCTATGCTTCTGGACTGCTTTTTAGTGGAGAACATTTATGAATTCAATTGTAGCCAACAACTGAGATTAAAAACTGAATGGCAGACATCCATATGTGATTTGACCAAAACTTTATATAAAAATGAAGGAAACTCTAGCTGCATTTATGTCTAGGGATATTCACAATGTGCTCCATACCCATAATACAGTGAAATCAAGATTGTGTCTGCTCAGACCATCCATTCTGACCTCTTATCTCAATATGACCAGTCTGTGTTTGGCTACCACACAAAAGGTGCTGCATCATCTGAACGTATGTCATCATATCAGGACGTGTGTTGTAATGACTTTGCATGCACACTTGCCCAGGTAACCAGGATCCTGTAAAGCATATGTTCATCTAACTGTGGGCAGCCTGTTTGTTGCAGGAGAGCAGGAAATGGAAACAGATTTTTCTTTTGGAAGAAGAAATACAGCAGACCAGGTTCCATCACAGACAAGCACTTGCACACTCACATCAGCTGTGGCCAGAGCATTGCTATCCATGCCAGATACCAACATGAGTGCATGGTACTGATGCAGTCTGCATATAATCCTGGGGTCTGGCTAACAGTTTTGCTGATCATTTTAAAATACAAAGTGCTGAAGAATCTTGATCTTGTTTGTTAAAGTTCAACCAGGAAACTGTGGCTGAAAAAAATATCTCTGCAGTCCTAAGAAGAAATCCATCCTTATCAGGTCTAGTTTAAGGGCTTTTCTGTGCTAGATAGTAGACTGGACCATCAACCAGTCTAGGATACTAGCATCTGCACACCGGTGTGGATTAGCAGAACAGATTGCTTATTCTGGTATAAGATGACCCACCATGTACCAGAATAGTTAAGCTAAGTGTGAATATGGTCTATGTCTGTTTTCAGTCCACAGGCTCAAGGGCTTTTAATCCTAGGACCTCTGAAGATTTGTAGAAATGTCTACAAATTATAGCCTCATCTCCTTTGTCCTCAGCTGAAACTAGATCCAAGTCTCTAGAAAAAGGCAAAATTTAATCAGAAAGGGGAAAATGAAACAATGTAGCTGAATAGGTTAATCAGCTGTCTTTTAAACAAACAGCAAAAAAAGCAATCTACTTTTTTCTCATTAAAGCCTGACACACTGCACTAACTGAGAAGATTATGTTGTGAAAACAGACCGCATTGCATGGCAATGCTTGATCGAGATCAGCTATCAGGGAGTGAAAAGAAACCACTGCTTCGTGATTATAATAGCAAATTCTGGAAGACAACCAAATATATCATCTGGCGGCTCAACAGCTGTTACAGCATGGTAGTAATACCTTGCCATTTGCTGTAAGCTATAATGTGGAAAAAAATTGATTTCTCGTCTGCCAGAAACAAGAAAATGTTCTTCTTTGAACATTACTGACATTCCTTTCAATAGAAACAGCTTATTTCTGAGCCTTTTCTTCTGATCTGCCTCTCTTTCTCAGCATGGTTTGCTAAGCTGATTTTATGTTAATTTATTTTAAAACAAAAATAAATTGAGGGGAAAATATTGAAAACAATTTAAACAAACTACATATGTTTAGCCAAACTCTGCAGCAGGGTCGTGTTGGTATGTGTTTATAAATAAACTGTAATATTCACCCTTGTTATTGTTGAGAAGTATAAGAAATTTTCACTTGATTCAATGCAATAACATTCCATACTACAAATCTATACCTATTTGGCCCTCTAAACTCAGTAGGACTTCCAATAATACATCTGTATGTTGCATTTGAAACCTTTCACTACAGACCACTACTTGCCAGTGAACCTCGGATGAACCAGAAAAGTAGCAACTAACAAACTACAATTCATCTCACTGAACCAGTCTCCAAACTGTATCATAGCCCAACTTGGAGAGATGAAAGAGGCTCAGAAGACACCATTTGGTATTCCATGGCTGCAACAAAACAAGTTTAATACTGCGCATTGAATGTGTAGTCCTGATCGAGCAGTCCCACACAACAATCGATTGATCATCATGGCGGCACATTATATGATTGGGTTTGCGCATTTACCTCAGCGCGGGATCAACGACACTTGCTGCACAGTACATAGAAAATCTGAAGTTTCAATCCACTGTGGGCAGGACAGCGAGAAAAGGAGATGAGATGCCTGCTAGGCAGGAAGTGCAGCTCGAAACTTGACTGGCTGCTTCAACCCATGTGACAGCACAGGCTGCCTCAACGTTCACAGCTACAAAAGGGAAAACTATGGAGCTGCCTTCCAGTCTGGATGACTGGTCTTCCCTGCAGAATGAGTATACTGCGATTTATTGTTTAACCGCAGGTTTATTCTGCTAGTCTGGAGGCAGCCCATGTGTTTCAGTAGTCATCCCTGCTATATTCCTATGAAAATGGAGGCCTTTGGACTGAGACACAATGGCAGAGGGTTAAGCAAGGGGCCAACTGGGAACCATGCTTTCATCTCACTGATCTGAGCTTTGACCATCAGTGAGTCAAAGCATGGAGCTTTCTGCACTGGACCTTATTCCAGATTATATCCTGGAATAAAGATTTGCCATCTGCATGTTGGCACAGACAACATCAGGAACCTATTGTGGTCTGCACCAGCATGCAGATGGCAGGTCCCTGTTTCAGCATATAATCAGGAATAAGGTCCAGTGCAGAAAAGACCCATGTTTGGGAACTTCAAAGACAGGCTTCTAATCACAATCTTGTCCCTCCCCTATCACCTTCTGCAGGATACTACAGTCATCTTAAATATAGATCTATGATACAAAATAGCTTGTGGTTAAAGGAAACTTCTTCTCAACCACATGAAGTGTGATCGTCACTTAATTCTGGGCATGTCAACTCATAAATAAGTTCCACAAAGTACAGATGGATGAATTCTCAAGTCCTGAGCAAAACTGCACCAGATTGCAGCTCCTGAATTTGAGTTATTCTTCTCTGGCTGTGGGTTAAAGAAATCCATCATGAATATTTTAGATCCGAGCATTCCACTTAGGGTTTTGAAGTGTCATAAACAATATCACTCAAAGATCAATATTCACACAGAGTATCTATGGGGAAAAGAAACTCTACATCTATAGGATGTTGGTGTGAGCTACCAAGCTAGACGTACCTTTATGCCTACTGCGGTTTTCTTGGCCTCTGCTTTTAATCTTGTTGCTTTTAACATTGGCCTGGTTTTCTTATAATCTTGTTTTCCTGTTGAAGGAGAAGAATAAACAATTACCTAACACATTCCATGGCAAATGAAGGACAATGTTTTAAATAGCTGCAGCATATCCCAATTGCCCCTTATGAATCACAAAAAAAAACCCAAACAAACCAGCAGCATGCTTTAATGGCCGCAAAGCAAGGGCACTCATATTAGACATGACTGCAAAGTAACAAAACATTGAAATGGTTGCTCTAACAGGAAATACATGATAGTATAGTTTTAGCAATGTAAGATTTTGAGGTCACATTATTTATAGTGGATGGGCTAAAAGCCTGATAGTACAGCATAAAGAAAAGGGTGTAGTACACAGGGATATTTTTTGGGAGGGGAATGTATAATTTTCAAGGACTGGGATTCATTAGGCACACTGTGACACTAGGGGACAATTCTTGTAGATTTGTATCAAACTTATATGTCTTAAGATTAGGTGCTTTCTGCACTTATCACTCCCTGGTCAAAACTGGATCAGCAAGGACCAGGATCAGCAAGGACTGCAGGTTTCGATCAGAGAAAGGTCAAGGCCAGGCTTCAGGGCCAGGCTCCGAATGCTTCAAGAGCTAGGAACAAAAGTTCCAAGCCTTGGAGCCACTGGGGAACACATTTCAGTGGTGCTACCAAAATAGGATCCCCATTAGTCCTGATCATGGAGATGTGCCTTCTGCACACCTCTGTAGTCTGGACCAGGGTTCATGGTCAACCTGTTTAAAGAGGGTCAGGTTTATACTCCACCAAATACAGACAGAACATACAAGTGTGGGCTCCAGCCTCACAGTTCTGCACCAACATGCTGACCAAGGAAGGCCAGACTAAAGGTAAGTGTCAAAAGGACCCTAGAAAAATGAAATCCAATTCTGTATAGGAATAATAGCTTTTGACTAATTTTGAAATTATTATAACAGTATTCATCTTGATGCCCTATATATCAAGTTTTAATTGTGGTGGCATTTCTTGCCAACCACAGTCAGATTAGCTGAACACTTAAAGAAGCACATTCACTCCGGACTAGTGCTTTGCCAAGAGTCTGTGAGGGTGCTTTTGATGCAAAAGTTGCTCTTCGTAGTAGAAGTTTCAAAAGAAAAAAAACATTACGGTGAATTTCCATTCAAGGAATAAAATGCAATGTACAAGGCTATTTACAGCACTATTTAAAACGTGTTAAAGGAAACCAAAGGAGCATCTGGCAATCGCATTCAACCCCAATTTTAGGTCCCCACACTTAAAACGCTCCCAAAAACAGATTGGGGAAAGTGATTCTTTCCCCTTCTCAGCCTTTTCCCACGCCTCTCTCCCCACTGCCCAGGGTGCATGGCAGCGGTGGCAACTCAAGCCCCGTTTGCCTGCTCCACCTCCACCATTTCCAGCAGGGGTTCCTCTCAAAAAACCACCCTGGCTGGCTGGCTCACTTTGCTGCTGCCGCTGCCTGCACACACACACTTAAACATACACACACCTCCCAGTTCCTGCAGCAGCTTCCCCCCTTTCCCCTTTTTAAAGATCGAGGAAGGAGAAAAACAGCCAGAATTGCGCAGGACTGCCTTTTTCCTTGATCTTTAGGCTTGCGTGGGTGGGAAATGAAACACTGTTATAAGGTGTGAAGTGGCTGAATTGTTACAATGAAACAGTCTGCATTCCCACAGCAATAAGGAAGAAGCATTTTAAAAGCAAAAGCAGAAAATAACATCTCAAAAATCAGGTGTTTATTTATTGTTTTTAAGCCAAATAATCCTCAAAATACCCCTGAAACTGATTGGGAGTGGGGACAAAGAGGATCCAAACTGTTTTAAAACAGTTTTATTCCTTGAGTGGGAATTCACCTTTAGTGTTTGTTTGTTTTTTACTTGCTCTGTCTGCCAATTTGCAGGTCCACTGGTGGGAAGGGAAAAAAAAAGAAATAACCAAACAAAATCTTCTTTTTTTTCTGCAACATGTACATCACCCACACCGCACATTCCCATTCAGCACTTTTGATTCCTCAAGTCGCGTTGCTGTAGAGAGGCCCGGGCATACTGCAAAGAGCACCTAACAGTCTCTGGTATTTTTATGGGTTCAATTATCAGCCAATTGTCAGTTTGACACAAGCCTAACTGAGACCAAAACCACAGCCTACACATCTACCCATTTACTTACTTATCCTATCCTATCCTATCCTATCCTATCCTATCCTATCCTATCCTATCCCACCCATACCCTAAGGTCTCAGGCTTACATTAAAGCCAATAATGCAAACAGAGTTGAAATTTAAATTCATTAAAACTGCAACAGTATCTGAAAAAAGAGAGAGAGAAGCTTCTTAAATCAGAGGTTAAGGTAAAAAGGGATGTCATTACCATATACTGCAATGCATATAATAATGGGAGTAGACACAACTCGAGCAGCGAAAATTCCACAACTTGGGGGTTCACACAGAAAAAGCTCCCTCACTTGTCCTGCTAGGGTCTTGTGTTGATAGTGATCTTATTTAAAACAAGTATATACTGTTTCATCGTGAACAATATCCCAAATACCCCAAAGTTTAGAATATAAACTCAAAAGCAAGACTTATACAGTTCAAAACAGACAAGTATCAAAACTGGAGTTACAATGAGTGAAACTTAGGTTTACCAATACAGGGGCAAAGACACACAGAGAAACAGAGAGTTCCAACAGGATACAAGCTGGATATTCTTCAGTTCCAAACTGTAGATCAGGAATGGCAGACATTTTAAGGTCTAAAGCATGGGAAAAAATCTGTTCTATCCTCAAAGGAAAAGAAAAAACAAGGGGAAAAGAGCTTATATGGATTGCTCTTCAGCAGTCATTATGATATTACCATGTGCTATGTAATACTGAAAGACCTGTCAGAATTTCCACCGTGAATTGACTGGGTTTATATGCTCGTAAAATTTCACTCCAGGGTGAAACTTGGCTCAAAATCTATCTGAACCTGTAATACTGTTTGGAGCCAATTTCAGCTAAAGACCTGCAGCTGCTAAAAAACTTTTCTTGAGAACAAACTGTAGACATTTATTCACTCGGGTCTTCAAATACAGATTTAGAAGACTTCAAGAAGACAAGTTGAAGGTATAAGTTTCATTTCAAGATCTCTGATAGTCAGACATCTCCTCATTTGATACTGAAAACAAAAGATGGGACAACAATCAGAGTAGGATTTATCTCTCCACAAACCTGCTGTTTGTGAGATTAGAATTTAGTCTTTTTACTAGAGTAACTTTTAATACAGTCTTGCTATAGATGTTTTAAACGTGTACAGGAATAAAACCCAATAGGAGAACATCAGGAGAGATGACGTATGTGATAAAGATGTAGAAAGGGAATTTATTAATGTTTTTCTTGGTATTTTAAGGCCTAATTTATATTGTAGGTGCTTGGCCTTATACCAGTTTCAGCCTGCACCATTGCAAACGGTCATCTGACCGCTTTGTCATGTAGCCAAATCTTGTTTTATTATGCACTTGGCTGAAAGCTTTGCCCTACACCTTTTTGTAGTCTAATAGTCCATTCTGCTTCAACAAGCAATCAGAAGATAGTGCACTGGATGGCCAAAATCAATTACACAAAAGGGCCAAGGATTCATCTTTCCCACCAAAAAGGTCATATAAATTCATGCATAATTACTCATTTCATAATCCTACTTTTGGGCAGCTGTGTGGTACAGAACAAGGGCAAAAAGGCATTGTTTCTTCCTATGAATTTAAATACCATTTGACTAACAGGAACTGCAGTTTGGGTCAATTGCCAGTTATATCAATTTGTTGCAAGCGGAGTACAACGATGATGTAAAAATGGATTTCCATCAGCACCACTTGGTGCACATGTTTAATGAAAGGAAGTCCTCTTGAAGCATTTTTATTATATCCAAGAAGGTTAAAACTTGTTTCAGCAAAACAGAGTTTACCATCTTCTAAAAACTAATCATTCTGAAGACCGATAAGCAGATGCAAGATTGCACTTGAGTAAACTACTTTAGAATTTAACTGAAGGATGCTCTATGTTCTTTATTAATACTTCTCTAAATCTGACCTTGGTGCACGCTAACACTGATAATATTTGCAGACTGAAATTAAAGTCGATATTAACAACTGAAACTACCTTTATTGCAAACAATCTATTTTAATAATGAGTCTACAGCTGGTAACTCTCCAAAACAAAGCATCTGTGATTAATTTACTTCTCTCCTTGCTAAATGCTATAGCCCAGAAGAGAAAGTACCTAACAGAGAATTCAAGTTTGAATCAACTGTGTGTAAAAATTTACAAAGGACATCTGTTAAGTCCTTCGTAATGAAAACCACATTTTATTATTGGACTTTTTCAAGACACCTCTTTAAACAGCTGAACTTTCTAAAAAAAAATCCCAAGATAACCACCTGCATTATGCTAGAAAGAAAGAAAGAAAGAAAAAGAAAGAAAGAAAGAGCCATATGTTTCTAAAAGGTTCCCACCTGAAATATCTAGCTTATGTAACAATGTAAGTCCTACTTTGACTATTGTTAACCTAGATTAGAGCTGTCCAACATATGTCCCTCCAAATGTCCTTGAACTACATCTCCAAGGATCCCACTACAATAAAACTTTATCAGCCCATCTAGATGGCCACAAGCTGAGCAACCAAGACTTAGACTGTGATCAGAGACAGCAAAGAAAAGAATCCCTGATGCATCTCAGAGGTGCCTCAGAGAAGGCTTTGAGTGGGACTTTCTGTGCCAGGAAAGGTGGATTACAGAAAGCTTGGAAACACAAGGGCCATGTGCTACAGCCTCTGAAGTGTCCCTTCTGTTATGTTTAGATTATAGCCCTGATGGATAAAACTTCTAGATAAAAAGTAGGTAACAGTCTAAATATTCCAGCAAGTTGATTGCCAAGGATTCCCGGAACCATGGACAATATTAGGTTCTTGGAATAAAAAACAAAACAAAACCAGAAGTCAGTAGTAAATTACCAAACTATGGATTTTTTTTTCAAGTACAGGTACAGCATTGTAATTGTTGTAGTCTATCCTGAGACCTCAGGATATAGAATCATAAAGTTGGAAGGGACCTCTAGGTTCACTGAGTCAAACCCCCTGCTCAATGAAGGATTCATTAAATCACCCCAGACAGGTGGCTGTCCAGCCTCTGCTTGAAGACTTCCAGCGAATGAGAGCTCACAATCTCCTGTGGCAACCTACTGCATTAAAAAAAATGTGAGATATAGAAATGTAATGTATGAATAAATAAAGTTCATGCTCTCGCTAAGGGATTCCCAAGATTTGAGGTCAATTCAAGGATGTCTTCACAGTTCTTGTTTAACTGTAAAGCAAAATAAATACCGTATTTTCCGGCGTATAAGATGACTGGGAGTATAAGACGACCCCCAACTTTCCAGTTAAAATATAGTGTTTGGGATATACTCGCCATATAAGACGACGACACTCGCTGTATAAGACGACCCCTGACTTTTGAGGGGATTTTCCTGGGTTAAAAAGTAGTCTTATACGCCAGAAAATACAGTACCTGTGTACAGCATAGCAGTAAAAACTTTTCTCAGAGGACTTAAAACTAACTTCTTCTTAATTCATGCTACTCACACATATTGGCATAGTTCTCACATCTTTTCTGATCCTCCAAATCCTTAACTGAAGGTCTAGAAACCAGCATTTCTGTTTCAAATAACTACTTCTTATGATAAGCATAGGAATCTATGGCTCCAAATTGGTCCAAAAACCACACCTTGAGCAGTTAGAAATAATTAGAATGAGCATATACAGCATCATAGCAAAGCACATTACAAAAAGTTTTAAAGTGAAGCTTGATGAGGTAGAACACATTGGCAAATCCATGGAACCTTCTCAACTACTATATAAAATGGTTTGCTGGTGCCTTCCTGAAGTCTACCAGTCTGGCATTTGTCGTTCCCCCCTGCCCCTTCAATTATTAACCAGATCTGGCCAACTCCCAACACTTCCTCTTATTCATCTGTCCCTCGGTTGCAGACAATTTAGGTAGAAATAGAACAGTGTAGTGAAGAACTCAATATTTCCTATTTGAAAGATGTCAGCAATTTACTAAGTTCACTACTGGGTTTAAGCAACCAACTAGAAACATCCGATGGCATTTTCATTTCTCAGTCATAGACATGATCAAGGTCTTTACCCCTCGCCCTTTGTCACTGTTGCTGTCCAAGTTCATTAACTTCCAGTTGCCTAGTTAATTGTTTACAAATATTCACATCGTACTTTACTCTTTGATTTATACAAGTGGGCTCTGCAAGAACATTTTAAATGTTGCTCCATTGTTCTACCCATCTTCACCCTCATTATCACACGGCCGAGCTGCTCTTTGCCAGAATTTGTGACTTTAAAAATTAATGTACTCCTATTTTCTGAATACTTTACTGCAAGGCATAAGCTACTTAGAAGTACATTATGCTATCAAGCAAGTACATTCTTCCGTGGAAAATACAGCTGGTTCTGATTCAAAGGCATTTCTTTTCACCTGCAAATGGACTTGCTTCTAACTTGTTCCTCAATTCATTGTCTTTTATGGGTGCCTGCAAATCTTTAATTGTCTTTAATTCAAAGACAAAAGTAAATTCAGTTCCTTAACTCTAGCAAAACATGTTCAATCATAATTCCTCCTGGGATGATTACCAAGTTCTATTCACTGTCTGATCTTCAAACAAAAGTCCATGAATTTATTGCCCATTTATATACAGACCACACCAATTATGCCACAACTGAATGGCAAACAAGGAAGAGTCAAAATATTTGAAAAGAGAAATGTGCAATCTAAATTTAATTACATAGACAAATTATTTGAAAATGAGTTATTTACTGCATGCCAAAAACTGACAGATAGTAAAAGAAATCAACATTACAGATTTAAAATCCCTTTCAGCACATTCTCTCTAATTTATATCTGCCAAGAAACTGCTGCCCTGAATTCTTTTTGTGTGTGTGCTGGTTCCACAATAATAACTACAACATCCTACTTTTCCTTTTATAGTTTGCAAGTGTAAGCCATACAATACAGTAATAAATAATGCTGCAAAAAAAAAAAAAGAAAGAAAAAAGAATCAGAAGGAAGGGTGAAAGCAAAGCAAAGCAAAGCATAATACCTTTTACTTGAATTTATTACAATTTCAGCATACCCAGACCTTCACAGACAGGTACTGGGAAGAGACAAGCTGAATCTGCAGGATAGATCTTAATGCCAGGTGATCTGGGAACAGGGGAATGCTACACCCCCAATTTCAGAATTCCCTATAACTTTAAATGGAGACTCTTATTTCCTGATTTGTATTTTTATCCCACCCTGTTCCCACAGGCCTTGGTGAGTTAGATACAGCAATAAAATCAAAACATAAAACAAAAACAATACCTGAAAGTAGAGAGGGGAAAGCAGTTTCCTCAGCCAAAGGCCAGAGTAAATGTATATAGCGAAAAAGAAGAGTTGGCTTTTCTACCCCACTTTTCTCACCCATTTAAGGGGACTCAAAGCGGCTGACAAAGCTTTCTGTTCTTCTCCCCACATCAGACACCCTGTGCGGTAGGTGGAGCTGTGTGAGTTCAGAAGAAAGCTGTGACTAGCCCAGGGTCACCCAGCTAGCTTTGTGGAGGAGTGCAGAATCAAACCCGGTATTCCCAGATAAGAGTCTGGCTCCCTAACCACTAGACCAAACTGCCCTAGTTACTGCTATTGAGTTAATACCAAAGGTGTGTAATACACATCAGGGGAGAGGCTAGTCAGGGGTCTGTCCTTATCTAAATAAATAAATCAGCCTATCCTGGGCTCTCACCCCTTTAATTACTCAAATGTGGCAATACAAGGAGGAGGGCATCTCACCTTCAGAGCTTAAGGTAAGAACAGGGCAAGAGAAGGCATTCCTTTACATATTTCATGCTTCATGTATCTCTTCTTCTGGATCCGTCACCCTAAACTTCTGTCAACTAACCTTTTAAAATGATAAGAAAATACTTGAGATTATAACCAGAATATTGGTATATTCAACAGCACTTTTTGGGCCCCTTACACAACAAGTTAGTCTGTCTTAGGGCTTGATCACATCTGGAGGTTTTTTTCTTCACACTTTCCAACTCCTTGGCCTCAGTCCGATAACTGGGTACTTTTTTCCCCTTCTTCACCCCTCCTCATGCCCTATGTGATCGGATGCACACCCACCAGTCATATTTTGACTTCTCAGGGGAGCGAAAGGTTACTTCTCTCTGTTGCCGCTCTCCCCACAAAGCAACTATCCTTGTTGGTGGAACTCATAAGCCAAGCGCTTCCAATGCCATACCTTCTCCAAGCTCCATGCATGTCTCCTTATCCCATGTCACCTCCATGTCCTTTACAAAAAAGTGAGTTTTGTGCAGATGTGCAGTTCTGCATCATCTGTCATGGGGGGGAACTCCTCTACCAGTGATTTTTCAACCTGTTTCTCAATTTCAGCGTACTGTAGGGGATTGTGCGTTCCCCTCCCCATTGCATTCTTCAGGCCACTTTTTGGGGTTGCCTGTTGGAGCAGCGCATCTTCTCAAGTTCTGAAGGACAATGCAGATTATGGTGGGAGACTATAATTTTCTTCTGTGTATTCCACTGTGTTCATGGACTGAATTTCCCTGATTCTTATGTCCTATTGTAGTAATAATAAAAATGTTTGTCCATGTGCCACCTAAAATAAACATGCATAGCATACTCTTGGGATAAACAGTGTTGATGACATCAGTAAATTACAGTGCAATAAGGGAACTGTTGTTTAGCTAGTAACTGTATTATAAATGCAACTAGATCCTATTATTCCTGTGCCAGAAATATGTCACTCAAATAATGGAAAATGAGGATACCCATTTCTCCTTCATTTTCGGGAGGGCTAAGATCAAGCAACTGTTGTCCCCAGGTAAAACTGTAGTTTTAATTGACTGTGTTTCACTTTGACTTATGATGCTGTATTACTTCTAGCTCCTTGTGGAACAACACGATGACAGGCAAGCTATAAGTCAAAGTGCCAGCAGTTGATATTCCCAGATGGTCTCCCATCCTCAGCTTCTGAGATTGGGCAAAATCAATAAAGGGTAGGCTAAATGCTGAAACATCTCATGAATTCAAATAATAAAACATATAAATACTATGACAGTGTGTCTGTGTGTGTGTGTGGGGGGGGGAGATTAGAACAAAGTGACACCAAAGAGTGTTAGTATGGGATACTACAGTACAATGCTTAGAATATGAACTGGATTTGTATATGAAAAGATTCCCTACTTCAAAGAAAAGGACTCCAGATTCACCGTCATTTGAGTTAATAGCAAAGCACTTGCATGCAACATAAGCAACATTCATAGTGGTATTTTATAACATTGTGCTATTAACATCCTTGGGCATGGAGTGATTCCCCCCCTCCCCATACAAGAGGAAGAGAGATTTGCTTTAATACACTTTCGATTGCTGTGATTAAAGATGTTTTTGGA
Organism: Aspidoscelis tigris stejnegeri; assembly: GCA_023333525.1. Taxonomy (NCBI): domain Eukaryota; kingdom Metazoa; phylum Chordata; class Lepidosauria; order Squamata; family Teiidae; genus Aspidoscelis; species Aspidoscelis tigris. Next base: position 29,993,561 of record JALMGA010000004.1, on the reverse strand, counting down.
CACTTCAGCTAACAGAAACATTTTGATACATACTGAATACAGTCAAAGTGTAAGTACTCAAAGAGAGCATGAAAACCCCCCACCGTTCCTCTCTTTTTTTATTCAGGTTTAATGGTAGCTCAAATCACTGGCCATTTTTCAATCTTGAGAGATGGAACAGCTTGACACTAATAATACATTTGCAAAGGACACATCATCATTTAACACAACATTAAGTGCTCAGGAACAACTTTTTTTTACAATAGACACAACATGTTCTGAGCTCAGGGTTGACATATCATTACATTTTTATGCTACAAAGATAATCCAGCCAGCCATTCATGAGAGGTAAATTAATTTTCAAGCAACTGTATTTCAGCTTTAAGCCAACAAGAAGGACGCATTAAAGTGAATAAGTTTATTTTATGCTATCAGCAAGGGTTTCTTTAGCTTGAATAAAAGACTTTTTTGACTATACCAGTATCTATACCTTCAATTATTTCCATTCTCCCTGCCTTTCAACTCAGAAGTCTGCTTCCGCAAGTTAAGGTACAATTTTAAATCCATAAAGCCACCATCTCTCGTGTGCCAAAGAAATGCAGAAGGCAGACAAACATAAACTGGCTGGTTGCACAGATCAGCCACTCCATCTTTTGAAGTCTCTGTGAGGAAGACACTATAACTGGTAGTTTCCTATAGACTGAAGCTTCTGGGAAATTTTTATTGTGTGCCACAGCGGTGGACCCATCAAGCTAATCACAATATCTGATGAGAGAATCATTGAATCAGAGAGAAAAGACCAAGTAAAAAAAAATTAGAAGGCTCAATATTTTTCAAGGCTACAAACGTCACTGATTTCTGACTGTTAGGTGCAACACTGGAAACAAAGTGATGCTATTTTCCATACTCTTGCAGCTTCAGATGGTCCACTTTTATTTTCAAGCTGCTTTTGAAACCCCATTTAGAAGCTCATTCACGGGTCATAAGGTCCACTTCAAATATGCCAGCTTTCAAAGCCAAGGTCCCTGAAATGACTTCATACAAGACCCAGTTTGCTCCTGTGCTTTCTTTGATCAGCAGTTTCATCCATTACTAGACTGAAGAGATAAGCGCAAGACAGGTCCAATGAGTATTGCTATTGCACAAAATTGGAAGAAAATGTTGTTAATGCACTTGCTTGGTCCTGAGACATGTTTCACAGGGATGTAAGGAAGAGGAATAAAACACAAAGCAATAAAATATATATAGATTACAATACAAGGATACCTGAGACTGCATAAACTAAACATACTAGTACTTTGCCTACTGGGGTACTCTGAAGGTAACTACAAAAACCAATCATCCGTTGAAGAAATACCACTGCCCAAATGCAGCAAGGCAGATTTACAAAGAGAATGAATTTTCTTTTTAAGATGCTATTTACTCACTAGGGATGTGCACAGTTTTTTAAAAAAATTTGATTCGTATTGAATTGAGTGCAAGAAAATTCGTATTCGAACAGATCCTCTTCAAATGTAGTAGGATTCAAATTTGATTTGAATGTTCAATCCCATATGAATCCTATATGTATACATATGAATCCCATACATATCCCATACAAAGCTTCATACAAATGTATGAAAACATGGATTGTCCCTATTCTCACTTGCACAAGATGGGAGGACTAGAAACAATGGTATGAAGCTTCAAGGGAGTAAATATAGATTAGATATTAGGAAAAACTTCCTGACAGTGAAGGCAATCAGTCAGTGGAATAGGTTGCCACAGGAAGTAGTGAGTTCTCCTTCACTGAGGGTCTTCAAGCAGAGGCTGGACCTACATCTGTTTGAGATGATTTAGGAGGTCCTGCATTGAGCAGAGGGTTGGACTTGATGACAGCTGGAGGTCCCTTCCAACTCTATGATTCCATGATTCTATGAAAACATTCTATCTGAATTCGAATGTCAATCTTCAAATATGCAAACATTCAGTTTGAATACAAATGTCCAGATTTGGCCAAATTCATACAAATTTCAAATGTTACGAATATTTATGCACATCCCTGATACGCACACATCTTTTTAAAAGCAGAATATGCATTATGTGACAATGATTCTATGTACAGTACTGCATGCTGAGAAAGAAACATTCCAGCTAAACAGTCCTGTAATCCTGGCCCAGCTTCAATATAGAACAATACCTCCCCCTCTCCGGTAAAGCATGTCCAGATAATTTATTGATTCTTAACAAAGCAGAGCTTTCTATCTATACCATCAACGTTTGAAGTTGTCACTGTAATGAAGTGTGTCAACCAGAAGCATTTTTCTCAGATTGCTACATTGTTCTGTAAGTCAGTGAATTGATTATCATGATAGAGGTGGATATTAGAAGTGGAAAATTGTGCGAGGAGGATAAAAAAAAATCCCATCATAGGAAAACCAGCAAGACCTCAAAAACTGAAGCATTTAACAGATCTGACAGGAAAGTGATCTGTTCTTGCATGCATCAGTATTATCTTAAGCTAAATTTATTTGTGGGGCATAATCTTTCAAAATCATTCATAATTTTAGCACTCCAAAGTCTGCAGGGCGCTTGTAATTTTGAACTACTTCCCTTCAGCATAAATGGTATGTGACAGGTCTTAACTAAAAGATGAATGACACCAGTAATAGCTTATACTAAAAGTGTAGAGATTGTACATATTTATGAGCAATGAAACATCAGCCCACGGACCTCAAGTAAGGGAAATCCAGTGCATCATTGATATCGGAAAATGCTAGCAGCTATAGTAAGTTGGAGCCAAGAAATGTCACCTGGCACTCACCATGGAGCAGAAGACCTGGCACTGCTGCCTATGTTCTGTACTATACTAAGGTTCCATGTCACTTTATAATGGATTTTTTTGTATGGTATGTAATTTTATAATGATTTATTACGTTTGATGTATTCTTTTGTTCGGTATCTATTCTGTCTGTTGTAAATTGCCTTGGACATTTTTGGGGGGGGGGAGCAGTATACAAATAAAATGGGAATGAGAATGGAAAAAATGGTCAGCAGTAGATGTGTTGATTTAAATTAAGTGCCCAGAAGCTGTTCTTAGACACATAAAAACATCTGTTTATCATTACATATTTCATGCAAACAAAATTCAGTTTGGGACATGTCCTTTCAGCCTTTCCCTTCTCAAGCCTCTCCATCATTCAGAATAAAGTTGCATCCACATGCAGTTAAAAAGTAGCTTAGAGGTGGCAGCTGCTACATGCCAGTGTTCCCATCCTACTTCTAATGCATATTAAAGGCCAGAAAATACATTTCCAAAAGCAGTTTCTGGCCTTTACTGAAGAAGTGAGACAGAAACAGCAGCTGCCTGCCACGCTGTGACACCCTGTAAGCCACTCCTTGCTTTTAAAATGTTTGTGGGTGCACATTCTCACATCTTACTGGTGTATAATCTGGGGGTTTGCACACTCCATACACATTACCACTAATAAAGAAATCTCATAAAGATCAAAGAAGGTCTTGTCACTGGAGTCCCAGCTCTCCACCAACTTGCAGAAGTGGTTCACAAACAAGCATTATATGCCCTTGCACAGTGGTTATGCGGTTCACACCAACATGCACAGTTGAGCAGTAGTTCTGCCTCTTATGTTTGTTTCTGAATCTTTCTCACACACAACATGGATACCCATCTGTCCTTTATCCTTTTTGTACGGATGGTTTTTAAAACTTCTCAGCAGCTGCAGTGTTCACAAACAGTCTGCAACACCTCGGCATGTGAGCAGTATCGAGGGAAGGTTCATTTCCATAAAGAGAAGCCACACAAAGCTTCCATAACGAATAGCTATAGAGGCTTCAGAGATTACAGACTATCTCTGTCTCATATCCTGGTTCTCTGATTTCATTTGTTAGCTGACAAAATCAAATGCATTCCTGCAAATCTACATTTTATTTTACTTTATTTATTTTTACAGTTCATCTAAATATACTTCAAGACTTATTTGTCTGATTCTCAAACGTTTTTGATTTGCAATAAGCATTTCAGATGTTCTGGGCTTTTTGGGGAAAGCTGGGACATAGAGCCAGTATCCAAAAACAGAACATAACAACCCTTGGATTTTAGTTAATCTAAAGTTGGGACAGTTTTATATATTGGAGGGGGAAGGGGAAGGGAGGAAGAAGAAATCTTAGCAGAAATGGCAATCTGTGGTGACCACCAGCTACAACATATACTTAGGGATGTGCACAAATATTCAAAACATCCAAAATTTGACAGAATTCAAATCGAATATCTATATATTCAAATTTAACATTCAAATGAATTTTTGAATCTTCTGAATAACTAGTACAAATTATTTGGACATTCTTACGTGTACAGATACATACACGTTTCATATGTACCCATACACATCTTATTTGTATCCGTACGCACTTGTATGGATACATGCAAGACAAAAATAGGATACATATGGGATAAAAATGGGATGCGTATGGATGCATACGGACACATTTTAATGTTGTCGACATTTGTATCTTCAAATACAAATCTATACGAATAGATTTGAATGTATTCGAATGGAATCGAATGTGAATACATTCAAATTTTGAACATTCAAATCGATTTGAACCTTCAGATATTAGATTTGAACCAAATCCCAAAAATTGAATTCGTGTACACCCCCATATGTGTACTGTTGCCAAAAATTAAGGGAACACTTAAGCACCACAGTACAGCCCCAAGTCACTTAAACTTCAGGGACATCAAACTGTCTGGTTAGGAAGCATAAGCAACTATAAATCAATTTCACCTGGTTTGATAGAAATGAAAGTGACAACAGGCGCACTGGAAGGGCAACAGCAAGACAAGCCCCAAATAGGGAACGGTTTTGCAGGTGGTGGCCACAGACAATATTCTCACTTTATCATTCCTGATTCCTGTGTTTTGCTGATGTTCTTTTCACTACTGGTAGCATGAGGTGCTACCTGCAGCCCATTCAGTTTGAACAGATAGTCCTGCTCCTCCACTTCCATACCTGTCATCACCAGAAGGTCTCCCAGCATAGTCTCAAGAACATGCCATCAATCCCAGGACATGAGCCATTACATCAGAAGGGATGGATAGAGACACAGAAGGGCATCAACCCACCATTAGAACCAGTATCTGCTTCTTTGTGTGAGGAGGAACCAGAGGAGCATTACCAGAGCCCTACACAATGGCCTCCAGGGGGCGACTGATGTGCATGTTGCTGATTTCAGGAGGGTGACCTAAGGGCCCTACACCCTGTAGTGGGACCTGTGGTCACAGCCCAGCACTATGCATTCATCTGAGAACACCAGAATTGGCAGGTCTGCTATTGGTGCCCTGGTCTTTTCACAGATGAGAGCAGATTCCCACTGAACACATGTGATAGATGTGAAAGAATCTGGAGATGCCATTGTGCACATTATACTGCCTGAAACATCATCTAACTTTTAGTTACCAGGATGAAATCCTCAGAGCCACAGTTGGAACTTATTGGCCCTTGGTACCTCCTGGTGCAGGACAATGCCTGGCCTTGTGTAATCTGAGCATGTAGGCAGTTCCTGGATGAAGAAAGCACTGATGCCATTGGTGGTTCTCATGTTCCCCAGGTCTGAATCCAACTAAGAACCTCTGGAACATTATGTATCAGTGCATCCAACACCATCAAGTAGCACAGGGTATAGGGCGGGACAGAAATGCAAATAAATAAATAGATAGATAAATAAATAAACAAACAAACAAACTATCTTGGAGCTCACTGATGCCCTGATCCAGGTCTGCAAGGCAATTTTCTACGACATCATCCACCGTCTCATCAGAAGCATGCCCAGACGCTGTCAGGAGTGCATACTGGCACTCCTGAGTCACATTAGTAGCCATGATGAAATTCATGCAAACTGGATCTGTCTGTGATTTCATTTTTATTAGTTTGATTGCCAGGGTGATGTGAACCAGTCCTTGATTGGTTGATGATTTTGGTTTCCATACATCATTTTGTTCTCAACAAATTGCACAATTTATATCAGTACAGGTTTTCAACCTGAATCTTTCGTTCTTTGAATTCCCACGTGTGATTTAAGTGCTCCCTTAATTTTTAATATTTTTTTTTAGCAGTGTTAAAAATCAAACTATTAAGACAAGCAAACACATTTCACATGGAGACTGGAACTCTGCCCTTGTAAATCTGAACACATCCCAGTTGGGGGGGGGGGGAGTAGTTCTCTAGGGGCAGGCATGAAAAAGAAAACGTTAACATACTTACTTAGAAATGCATAATAGAAACTGAAAAGAATTCTTCTGTGTTTACTTGGTTGTTAAATGCCAGCACAAAACCTTCCTGTTTTGCTACTGACACTTGGACTCCCCCCACCCCCAGGGCAGGAATTTTCAGTTTTAGAAAGTGAGGGACCCATCGGGAAATGTCTTACCTGCATGCCATTTCTGTTTGAAGTATGTGTACAGATGGTACAGGCGAGGAGGTGTGAAAGAACAAAGGAGAAGGCAGAAGCTGATACAAACCATGTCACTAGGAGGGCCAACAGTTGGTGTAAACCAGTTGCTTATAGTCTTAAGCTTACCCACTCATAACCAGATCTTTATTTATTAACTAGTCTGGTAACACGTTGCCTATCTTTCACGACTAATTTCACAGGCTTTATTTACTGAGCTCTTAAAAATCAAATGTTTGAAAGCTTAACAATTGTGTCAAAATGATTTTTCAGCAGCTCTTTTAAAATTATTATTGGCCTTTAACTTTCAAAAGTGCGATAATTTTAATCTGCACTAAATGTTCCTTCACATTCTTAAAAATGTATTCCGTGGATTTGCTTGATATGGCTTCAAACCTTCTATACAAAAGGATAGTAGAAAAATTATTTTCTCATTGCAGAGCACTAGAACCAGAGGTCACTCTATAAAGCCGATCAAGAGAGTTAGGGCTGGCAAGAGAAAGTATGTCTGTGGAATCATACATGTATGGAATTTATTACCAGAAGAGATGACAACAACCAGTCTGGACAGCTTTAAGAAAGTATTAGATAAATTTATGGAGAACAGGTGTTTCAGTGGGCACTAGAACAGATGCCTAGGTACTACCTCCAGGTCAGTTAGGTAGGAAGGGTGCCTCTAAAGGCCATCTGTAGGGAATTCAGAATAGGTGGAAGATTTTGCCTTTGTCTTCTGTTTGAGAGTGCCCCAAAGCAATTGGAGGGCTTCTGTGTGAGACAAGATGTTGGACTAGATGCGTTGTGGCCAATGCATCAGGGCTCCTCTTATGTTCTTATGGCAACATCAACATACAAGGATTACCATTAACACTTTTCCCAATGAAATGGTATAATAACCAAGCAAGTTGTAATAGTAGGACGCTTCCTAGTCACACAGCTGGACAATATGCTTTTCCAAGCAAACCTTGCACTCTCACTCAGATAGACTGACATTATCCAAATTAGAAAAGCACACAGTTATTACAGCAGGGCTGTGGTCACACCTTTACTTTAATCATTCTTCAGTCCATCTTTGGACCCCACCACTCACACTTTTTTAGTCCTATCTGTTTTATTTGTGGACTTCCCTTCTTTCAATCGTACTTTCCTGACTCTTGATTTTGACAGATCTCAAGCCTGAGTGTTAATCCATTTTCATTTTTGCTGTGTGACTGGGGAGAGGACTAATGGGGGCTGAACCGTATTAGATACCGCATGGATTTGCCTTTTACCCAGCGTTGAGTCACACAGCTGAGTCACAGAGCCATTATCCTATCAGAATGCCGGGGTTGTTGTGATGGTAGAGAGGGGTGATGATCTAATAAAGTCTTGTAAAGGAGTTTCAGGACAGTAAGCATAGCAGCCCAAACTGAGGACGATCTGAGAAAGAATTATCAGCCATTGGATGTGGCTGGAGTTAGAGCAGTTTCAGTCTAGCTTCCTAATAAATGGGACTATTTCAACAAGATGTGACCACAGCCCAGTGGACCATTTCAAAACAGATGAGTTTCGCGCAATTTGAGGTTGCAGCTTGGTCCGCACAAAATGAACACAGATAAGGGAAAACATGCATATTCTGTGCTTACATTCATTCTCCAGATTACAGTCACTCTTGGGTCTCAAAGCAGCTGATAAACCTTCTGTTCTCCCCACAAAAGACACTCTGTGAGGTAGGTGAGACTCTGAGAGCTCAGAAAGACAGCTGTGACTAGCCCAAGGTCACCTAGCTGGCTTCATTTAGGAGTACAGAATCAAACTGGGAGATAAGAGTCCGACACTAACCACAAGACCATAATGGCTCATCCAGGAGGAACAGAAGGAGAAAATACCTCAGACCTTAACAGAACTAGAACTGCAAATTGATCTCTGGGTGCAGCTATCATCAGGTAAGCCCATGAGATCATGGTCAGAAGTGAGGCTTCTGGCAAGGTGAAGGCAGTTAAAGCTATGCATGAAAAAGACAATGACAAAACCTTAGCAATATTTTGACTCAGAGGAAAGGTCATCTTATGAAAGTCCTTGCTAACTTAGAGATGAAGAGGGTACTCCTGATATACTTGTTTACCATTTCCACGTTGCAGTTCTTCCTTTAGATAGATGCCTCTGCTATTTAAAAAAGCAAGGATAATTAAAGCCCAAGTTACATAAACTATTTTCTAAAATGTAACTAGGTGATCAAACAGTCAAGTAGTACTTGTAAAGCATTTGGACTTCATTGAATACAAGGTGCTACACACATGAAAAAGTATTAAGTGTAATTATTGGTTCAATGTCGTAATGTATTGTAAGAACCATGTCCCTGATGGCATGTTATAAAAAGGCTCATAAATTACATTTACTATGCTATGGAAAACAATTGCAAAAGTACCTCTTTCAAATCGACTCCTGCTATTACCGGACTTCAAAATCAATTTCTCATTTATAAAAAATTAGTATTAAATATTTATAGATGAATGCATAATGATTTCACTTTCTGGAATTAAATACAGGAGATGGCATTGCACATATACAAAGCCCTTAAAAATAATAATAAAAAACAGTAAGCTTGCAAAATGTACTAATCTTTTTCTAAATGAAGATGAATTCATGGAGAACATGCATATGTCTGTCCCCTCTACAGGTACCAAAAACAGAATCTGAATGAACCAATTGATTCCATAAAGCAAATTCTTTAAAAATAGACCTAAACTAACAAAATATACAACATAATATATTAGGAGACAACAAGAACCTGGCCATGGTTTCTAATATAGCTGTTTGCATTAGCCAAAAGTAAGATTTATTATTGGGTAGAGATCTCCAAGGATATTCTGCAGAATCAGAGCCAGGTAACTCACATAGTTACTGATAAAAAAAATAAAAAAAATTTATTCTGCTGTGCACTGTGATGTAAAAATATTTTTTGTATGGAAAACAGCAGAAACAACCCTCAAATACAATATGATGTATTGCACCTAGCTCTTAACAAACCAATTTCTGAATTTGGATACCATTGACTTAACCAGATATTTGGCACATTTCCGGAGACATTAACTATTAACTCCAAATAGATGCAAGTGTCTTTTTTTGTTTGTTTGTTATCAATGTCTTATTCAAGGATCTGTATGTAGTTAACAACCTTTTCCCATCAAGGATGCAATACTGCAATTTTAAAACTATTTAGCCACAAAGTCTAATACTGGGATGGTCCTCATAAACCAAAACAATGTTCCAAATTCTGTTCCAGTTTTCTATTGCTAAATGAACGAAGTATACAGTGAGAAGGCCTTCAAGGCATCATTACCCAACTTTTAGTTCTGCCCTTCTAGGAGATAAAGGAATGTGTATTTCTGTTTAGGACAGGAAATCTTCAACAATCTTTTGGTAGAAATAACTAAATAACCTGGTAACTTCCTGAATATTTGTTACCTTCAAAATTCAGCCAAATTCAGACATTCAAACTCAAATCAAATGTTACCATATTCATATGCTAATATTCAAACGAATATGAATGTTTCTGGACATTCGTACAAATAGTTTGGACATTCGTTAAGCTGAGGGAAAGTATCGGATATGTATTTATTTGTATCAGATACGTATACATTCATATCAGATAGGTATCTAGTCATATCAGATAAATATTTGTTCGTATCAGATATGTATCTGTTTGTATCAGATACGTATCTGTATCAGATACGTATTTGTTCATATCATATATATTCAATACATAATCATACATATCCGATACGTATTGAATGTTCATACGAATATGTACAAATAGATTTGTATCAGATAGAATTTTACCACATTTTAATATGATCTATTCGTACAAATATGGATTTTCCAACATTTGATTTGTTCCTAATTTCTTCTTTATTTGGTAGTTCATATTTTCTCCATTAATTGATAGTGATCCGAAAAAAGACATTACACATATACTGTGCAACATGGGTTTTGTATCACATTAACTGATTAAAAATGGTGAGATTTTCAGGGGGCAGAAGTTTATTTGGACGGCTGTATTAGACCCTCAAACATAAGTTGCATTTACTGTATTTGCCTATGGGAACAGAGGAGCAATGGTGAACAACAAAATCAGCAAAGAAGCAGATGCCAGGTAAGCAGCAGCAGTCACAAAGCTAGAAAGCTATAAGACACAGAACTATGTCTATTTTTCCACAGTTTCCATGATATATTTAGATATAAAAAAGGTTCCTGTGTCCTGCTGTAAAACATTTTGAAAAGGCATAAAGATTCCTGGTTTCTTCATATTCTGCTCCCCTGTACCCTACCCCAGGTCTGTTTTTCCAACCACCATGCAAAATAAAGCATCTGGTATCCCTATCCTGGGAAGTTTCCATACGTGTATAGTTAAAGTAATATTTCACATTCTTAGTCTACAGCATTCCACAAATTGGGCCTTATCCCATGTTGCAGTATATAACCTTTACATCGATATAAGATACTGCAGGGGCTATCAGGTATTTAATTCATAGGTAAAAAGGGATGCCTGACAAATTGTGCATAAGACAATCATTCAACACTAATTTCCTACTTGCTTCAACAAAAGAAAACATGTTTAATTCGAAAAGGTACTCTTCCACTCTTCTGAATTGGTCAATTGGCTGTGATGGAAATAGAATCCCTTCTTTTTTAAATGAACTAGAACACTGGACATGACAGGAATACCCCTGACTGTACTGTAGGAAAACATTACAGACTAGTAAAACGCCTGTCTCATTTCTCTTTTGATGACTCTTGAAACCTGGACACAGAGATTACAGAATGACTTAGGGAAGAAGCAATAAGCAGAATCTTTTCCATGTCATCTCCTAATCAAAGAAGTATTCTAGCCTGCTTTTTATACGCACAAGTATTTATGAGTTGGAGTACAAAGGGACACAGCAGAATTCATGAGTCCAAGTTGCATTTTTCCACATTTAGATGCTATGCTTACAAGATACTGAATCATGTTCTTTTTTTTTTGTTTAGCACGGGGTACAAACTGTCCTGAGTACACATTTATCTAAGGCAGAGCTGCTCTACTTTCAGCCTTCCAGATGTTCCTTAACTACAGCTCCAATACACTATGACAGACCCAGTCAGGCCCTGTCCCCAAAAGACTTATTAGCCCCTCTCAGCTTCCTCTGCTGTCACTCTGTTATAGCTGACTTTAAAAGTCCCCTCCACTTCCGGAATAAGCGTCCCCATGGTAGCCGCGATCTAAACGGACTTTCCGTCCCCAAGGAAGCCTGTTTCCTTTCCCCGCATCTTCCCCCCCCCCCCGGCCCCCTCTCTAGTTAAAAGGAAAAATAGCCAGATCTTCGTCTCCTGAAACGGCTTCCCGCCCCTAGCAAAGGCAGATGATCGCTCATTCATTCACTTTCAGCACTTACTTTCACTCAGTTCTCTGTTAGAAAAGGCTTTCCATCCCTGCAAAGTCAGCAGCTGCAGACATCGGCAGCGCGATCCTTCGCTCATTCTCTTTTAAGGCTTTCACAGATCACTGATAACAATGTTGCAATTCTGAGCAATTCTGGCTCTTTTTACAAAGGAAAGGAAGCGAACCTGCTGCATTTCTCAGATGTGTGAATGCTTTTTGGCTGTGTGTGCAGACAAGCAATCCCTGCCCCTTTTGCCACGGAGCGTCCTCAAGGCAGATATAGTGAGCAAAACCCGCGAATCGCTAAAAGAGCGCTGGAACTCTTCTTTAAAGTGCACGTATTTTATCGCGGGTGTCTCACTTTCCTAAGCTCCCTAAGCGCCTTGTAAAGCCTGGAATGGGGCCACTCAAGAGGCAAAAGAAGAGTTCCAGCAGACTTTCAGTTGCATGGGGACAGGGCCTCAGTAGAATTCCAGGAACTGTAGTTCAGGAACCTCTGATGGCTGCAAGTTGAGAAGCCCTAATCATAAAATGTCAGCAGAGGAGAACTTTGCTACTGTTGTGGTTTTTTAAATTGATTTTAAATGAAGATATATGACTATGCAGATTTGTGCTTATATTATGAATCTGAAGTTGATTAAGGTACGGAACTATGACCCTTACATGTGCCAGAATGTTCATGAGATGGGGAGGGGCAGACTGATCTGTGAACAATCCCACTTCAGAGCCTTCTCTGAGTTGCCTCAGAGATGCTGTGTTTTACTGTGCCTGATCACAGCCTTTGACAGATACTGGGATACTTACTTCCCAAGTTCATCAGGGGTCTACAAAGTAACAAAATACCATGTATTGAGCTCATAACACATAGGCAACTAAATTGCAACTAAACATCTCATCAACCCAGAGATCTGAACTCACTCACTACCCCAAATATAACCCAAAATAGAGTCAGCAAACTATTCTTATACAGATCTGATTGAGTTGATTTTGATCTGGGAGGCAGAGGAACAGGTTGATGGACCACTGACTGGTCCGACCAGGGAAGATACCAATCATCAGACCTCTGTAAATCATTTGGACAGAAACTTCAGAATGGATGGCCACTCACTAAAATAATGTTCTTATTCAATATACATATCCTTCATATTTCAAAAAAATTACACTATTATGACTATAGGATAAGATATGGTGTCTACCATTCTGCCACAATGACGTTTGTCATATATTTATTTTCCTCACAAAGTATCTTCAAGCCAGACAGTTTACCCCATCAAAGTTCAATGACAATTCTCATGTATGATAATGGTTATACTTTTGCCATATAAGACCCACTAAGATCAAATTGTGCTGGTTTGCCTTGAAGTGTAGGCTTGGCAAGAGAGAATCTTATATGCACAGCAGTCTCCTGAGCAGGCAGGATGGACAGATGGAGACAAAACTAGTCTAGAGGAGGAGGGAAGGATAGAGAATGGCTTCCTTCTGAAAAGGGAAGCTTCTCTGTGGAAAAGAGAAAAACTCTTGCAGCTTCCTCAGCAGCTAGAAAGTGAGGGGTAGAGAGCTCCATAAAGGAGTGTGTCTATTTTTGTAATGTTTTTATCTGGATGAAGGAGAAGATCAACATTTGCCTGCTTGTTAATGGGCTCAACTGGAGGCTGTGTTTTCACCTGTCTATATAATAGTTTTATGATTTGCATATAAGGACTGGAAATCTCCACTGCTGCTAGTCCATATTGAGTTAGATGGGTCAAAATGTCTAAGCAGCTTATTGTTTTCCTGAGTCATGTTCAATCCCATTGTCAAGAGAGGATATAAATCTGTAAAGAAAACACAAGACTAGAATTTTTGTTGTCTCCCCCCTACCCTCCCTAACTCTTCAGCAGGTTGCCAAATATTCTCTCTTGCCAATGGGGCACACTGTAGCTGCAAATGGCATCAATTTCCAGCATCAATTTGCCATCTAAACTCAAGGTCAGTTTATTCTGAAAGGCACCGCATTCAAGATATGTGTAGTTGCCCCTGTATGATTGTAAGGTTTGCTTAAAACGTATTTCCTCCAAATATTCCTGCTAAATGTTGCTGATCTTGGTCTCCCTTGACAGTTGATACATCATTTCTGTCCTCAACAATTTATGTAATTTATTTTAGTAAAGATTTTCAACTTGAATCTTTCATCAAAATCTGATGTGTAATTTGAGTTTTCCCTTAGTTTTTTTGAGCAGTGTATGTTAAGCTGTTGCCCTCTTTCTATTTTTCCCAATCTATGATTTATTATTTTCTGGAGGAGTCCCTCTTCCTGAGCTATTATTATCTACTTCCTCGGCTTGCCTCTTGAGGCTTGCCCGTCCTACTCCTAACACCAAGTCTGCCCTGTGTGCGGGGAATCGTCATCCTCAACTAGCCCCAGTCGCAACGCCCACTTCTTCCCTTCTGCACTTTCGTCCTGTTCAAGCTGGCCAGCCCTTCTGGCTTCTGCCAGCAGCAACTTTCCTTGGCTTCAGCTTTTCTTTCTAGAGAGATAGCTCGTGCCGCTGTTTGCCTTTCTCCACTACAGCAACCGCAGGCAAGCACCAGGCAGTTCGAGTGATCGACAAACAAAACGTATCTTTATTCAACTTCTTCACTTGGTTTAACACAGTCTCATTTACAGAACAGCTGTTATAACACATTTCCTTCTCTTTTACTTTTCCTCGCTCTCAGGATCCAGCCTTTCCTTTCCCAATGGGCACATCGGAACCCAGCTCAGAATCTATCACACATATCCCTCCTGAGGTGGCGATCAGATTGAGAACCCCCACTCTCTCCCAGCCTTTCCTCTTTTAAATTTCTCCCTTGAATTACTCATCACCCATTGGCTGCTCCCTCCGGCTGGCTCACACCTCCCAACCGGACTGAGAAGGACACACCTCCTTCCTACCTGACCACTTTCCCCAACTGCTAGCTACAAACTTCCACTCTACTTCCCTGACCCAGGATTATTATAGGGGCAGAGTGATGCGGCCATTGCCCCATCAACAGCCTGTACCGTACTATGTAAGAAACATGCATAACAACCTAGTGCTGAAGAAGACCTCAGTATTTATGCCAGTTTAGCTTTTATGGGGATGGTCCTCTCCAATTCAGACACCACTTCTAAAAATATCTACTTTAAAAAAAAATTCTTCTGCTTGGCTGGCTGGTGGAAAAAAACTCACAAGATGATCTTTGGGCCCACGTAAATATATATTGAAGGAATATTCCACTACATTTTGGCCTAAAGCCATTTAGACCTCTGAAAGTTATTATTACCACTTAGATGGTTGCATTGTTCTTCCCACAGCGCAACTCAGTATGGTAGGCAGAAATATTCAGAAAGAAAATAAGGTTCAAGCTGTGTATGAAGAAAGAGAGGTAGTGAGGGGGATATAAAAAACGAAAGTGGTCTCTCAGCATTTGCTGTGATATCTTTTGATGCAGAGAAAAGATGTATACATGTGTTCTTCATTTGAAGCCATACTAGCAATTTCACTCAGAACTGAGAGTACATTATCATTACTAGTTTCTTAAGCATGAAAAAGAGAATGAGAGATAAAATTTGTTGCCAATGATCTGAAATCTGTATCCATTTTTTTTAATAAAATCACAAAATCTGTATCATTTGTACCTGAGACAATGAAATAACTGAAACAACTGTCCATTCTCTACAGCTGACCTAGGTAGGTGGTGGTATTATTATTGTTGCTGTTGTTGTTGTGAAGAAGAAGATACACACTGTGATGTCACAGCTGCCAGTTCTTTCACATGGCGTTCTTTCCAAGAACCTAGGATGACATAATGGATCAGCAGAAGATGTGTGATAACTCTGCGCACACCCCTCAGTTACATGATGTTGAGTCACAGAACTTTATTGTGTCAGAGCACAAGATCCAAACAGCGTGGCCTTTTGCAGTTCACCAACAGAAATTTTGTCAATATGCAGAAGCTCAACATGCCAAACAGAGATTCACACCTTAGTTCTGCTAACACACAACCCACTGGCCACTCACCCTCAGGGATCCTGCTAATATATAACAAACAGGTAACTCTCAACAATCCAACATAATACTTCCACCCAAGGAAACAATACCAACAGATTACAGCCAGGAAAAGACCAATG
This sequence comes from Aspidoscelis tigris stejnegeri, assembly GCA_023333525.1. Classification (NCBI taxonomy): domain Eukaryota; kingdom Metazoa; phylum Chordata; class Lepidosauria; order Squamata; family Teiidae; genus Aspidoscelis; species Aspidoscelis tigris. The sequence goes on along the minus strand of JALMGA010000004.1, from coordinate 29,977,605 downwards.
GCTCATCAACAACTCAAACAAAGGAAGAACTGACAAACAGCAGACATCTATAAAAAGGGGAACAAGATCTAGGAAGACACCAGTAGCGTTTGACTTTCAAGAGCAAAACCCTCTGAAAATGGATATCTCAGCTAAATCCGAAAGCTTAGGTTCCCAGAAGAAACCTGGAACATGGCATAACAGACCCCAAACTGCTATAAATTAGATAGTCACTACATAGCTTGTTTCATACACTTCCTTGCCTCAGATGAGCTTCACCACCCAAGTGGTTTCTGCCCCCTTTTATCACCTCAGTGCCTTCATCACTCCACATCACTCTACCACATTTCCTTTTTCAAACAAAGTAGCAATTTAGCACAGAACTAATCCAAAGTGACAGTGGGCAGATAAGAGAAATGAAATTGCCCTCTAATGCTTTTGTGCAAAATTGTTAAAAAAAAAGAAAAGAAAAGGAAGTTATTTCAACCTACGGAGAGATGAAGCACATCGCATGGTAACATGTTTAGAACGTGAGGGGAAGAGTGGAGCAAGATGGTTAGGGGGAAGATTCTGCAAACACCCCTTGGTTGCATGATGTTGAGTCACACAACTTGATTCTATTAGAGTGCAAAGGGTATTGTGACAGTGGAGAGGACTGTTGACCTAAAAGAGTCTCAGGATGGGAACCGAAAGGTGTAAGCCCAGCAACCCAAACGGAGGATGAAGTGAGGAAGGATTACCAGGTATTGGGTGTGATTGGGATTAGCGTGTTCTGAGTCTGGCTTGCCAGTAAGACAGACTAATTCAGGAAGATACAACTACAGCCTATGTCAATGTTGTTACGGAGCTCCGCGGAAATCTTAACTATTCCATAGTTTTCATTAATCTCTGATGTCACACAGTACAGAAAACACAGCTGAAAAGCAAGTTCCTTGTATAAAATTGTAAACAGAAAACATACCTGCAGAAGGTAATATAGGATCACTGAATTATAAGTGGGATACATAGTACATGAAGTGATTATACAGAAAGCCTTACTATCCCTGATCCACAACAAAGAGAGGGAAAGGCAATGCAGTAGCATACATATTCTACACTCTGAGACTTCTGGTTGGTGAAGTCCCTGAACTCATTAAGTGAAAGCAAAAAGGAAGTTCTTTGTTGGGTTTTTTCACATCACTTTATCCTCATGCCAGCAAAATAAATAGGATTTTATGGCCTATCCAGAAAGACTGGGGAGCAAAGGAAGGCACAAAACAGATCCTGACCTAGAGGTTTTTCTGCATTCTAAACCAAAAGGACCTTTATTTTCCATTCTTTTGGGGTTTTATTTTCCTTAAGCAAAGGAAGAAAAATTAGTACTTGATACACATCAGTGCAAAAAAAAATGAAGGAAAGGACATCTCTGGAGCACAACTGATTTAGTCTGAAACTAAAAATATATTCTCAGTCCATTTTTAGTTAAGAGTGACCAAACCTGAGTCTGCCATGAACAGACATGTGGATATTTCATACTGCATCCAAGTCCTGCTTTCCAATTCACCTCTCAAAGGCAAAACACATGATCCAGTGTATCATAATAGTCACCTCACCAATTCAAATTAAAGATGGACAAAGATATGTACTATTAATTCTCCCTACTGTAGAACAATCTCTCTAGAAAACAAACAAAACATCTGTAACTAACTTCTCTTTCTCTCTCTCAATTTATTACTAAAAAAAGGTAGAAAAGGAAGCAAATGTTGTATCTGAGTGTATCAGACAGAGCTAAGGAACAATTTTACCTATTTGTTTTCTGTACTGATCAACAGGGATCCTTGAGGAAGATGCATCTTTTTTGCCCATTTTGTTCTTTTTAGGAAATCTGAAAAGAAAGATAAAATAGGTTCAATGATGTATGGTCTTGTTTTCAGCGGGCTGAGAACCCTCCTAGGTGCTGTTCCTACAGCAAATTAAATAAATACTGTCATCTCTTTTATAACATTGTTTTGTATCATGCTGGTTTGCAGTTAAACAGCCAGTAAAAAGTGACTTGTCTCATTTAATATAATCTGGGAAATTTGCAAAGGTAGTTTGGTAGACTGAGCTTCTTCCTCTCCCCTAACCCCTGGTTTTCCACAGGCATCAATTATTTGTGTAACATATTTTTTCACAGCATTGTATGACAGCAAATGTACACACTTGCAAAACAATTTTTTTAAAGAATAAATATGGTGCAAGTAAACAGCAAGAAACTGTCAATACTTTGCAGAGCACAGCAACTGCAAATTAATTTTCTGAACATCAGCACTTTCATTCAATATTTACAGACTTGTGACTTTTCAATCAGGTTTGACACTTTACACAGCTATACACTGCATGTACTACTGTATATAAATTCAAGCGGGCTGAAAAATTACACAAGCAGAACCCTCTTGTCAAATAGTTTTTTCAGTTCTCTTACTGCTGCCCTCTGCTCCTTAACTCATCTCAAAAATGGTGTGGAATGTAGCTTCACAAATACATTAAATCCACTATATTTGAAGTGCATTATTTCATATTGCTGGTTATCATTTTTTTAAAAAAAACACCTTTCACAGATTAATCTATCTGTCCTTTTTTGAGTAATTTTACATGGTGACTTCCCCGTTATTTGCATTTTGCAGATGTTTTAAAAATATTTTCAGTTTACATCCCGTATTGTGGCAGTCATGGTGTGGCTCTTTGGGTCCATTTCCCCAGTTTGTTCACTGTTCTACTTAAGTTCTAGCCTCCGTTTTTGGTGGCATTGGACACTTTTGAAGAGATTGCAATGCTCATTTTCCAGTCCAATTACCTGCACCGGTGCCTTCATTGCAAGGCATCTATGCAAGAGGTGCCTAATAGGGATGTGCACAAATGGGTTTTGGGGCATTCAATTAGTAATGAATCGAATGTTAAAATTTGTATTTGTTTGAACGGAATGAATGTGGTAGGATTCTATTCTATTCGAATGTATTCATACAAATTCATACAAATATCCGATATGAACAGTTACATATCCAATACAAATGGTTACGTATTTGAAACTAACAGAAGCGTATCCAATATGAATGGATACATATCTGATATGTATCCAATACATATCTGATACTAACAGATACGTATCCTATACAAACAGATACATATCTGATACGAACGGATGGGTATTCCATACAAATATGTATCCAATACAAACGGATCCATATTCAATACAAATGGATAAGTATCTGAAACCAACAGATACGTATTAGATATGTATCTACAGTTTAACTAATGTCCAAACTATTCACACAAATGTTCCAAAATATTCATATCCGTATGAAAGTTAATGTACGAATGTTGTAACATTTGATTCATGTATGGATGTCCCAATTCGTACGAGTAACAAATTTTACGAGTATTTGTGCACATCCCTAGTGAATAATTGTTCCAAAAAAGAAATGAGGAAGGTGCCTGAGAGTAGAGATGTTTTAACTACCAATATTTGCTAAAACCAAAGTATATAAAAGCAATTGCCTCTTTGGCCTGATGCATTTCTGCAATGTAGATAAGGATTTCCCAATTCTTAGTGATGTGTGACCCATCAGTTTGGTGGGATTTGTTGACTCATGCACCATTGTCCCACTGAATAAGGGGAGGGAAGTATGGATTTTATACAACAAAAAATTAGTGAGAAATTCTAAAAGTTTCTGCAGCCTACCTAAATTGCTTTCCAACCCATGAATGGACTGCTACCTATATCCTATCTTTGCATCATCTTGCTGTTTTGTGAGCTCATAAAAATTCTTCAGACACTGGGACTGAAGTGAAAGTGCATAAAAATGGGTGAGGACCTCTGGACAAAGGTTCCATCAATGTTCTGAGTTGATCGAAAGCTTTATGGAAGTTTGTGATGGGAATACACACTGTAGAATCACATAAGAAATGTGGTAAAAGTTTTTCTTATACTGTTATCTCCCCCCCCCCCGTTCTTATCAGCTCTGTTGTCAGAGCAACCCATGCCTCTACTGAGGTTTCATAATTTCCAAACTTCTCCCAACATTTCTATAATCTTGAATAGATCCACATTCTTGATAAGCCTGTTTGGTTAGATGTGGGGTGTGAAACGTGGTAAATACATCCAAATTTTATTACAGCCCAGGGGTAAATTGAATCTAAGAGATACAGTACATAACAATTTACCACAACAAGCCAGATATAGCTGAATACCCAAAACGACCCATACTAATACTTCCCACAGGTTGGATCCAGAGAGCTAAATACATGGAACAGAGATGGAAGAAACTGATGGAAGAATTTTGAATGTAATAAAAAGAACTGCTTTCACAGTATTACCAAGCTCTGGTTGGGTCAGGAAGAAGATAGCTGTCTACAAATACCTCAAGGGTTGTCACAAGGCAGAGGGATCAGCCCTGTTCTCACTCTCTCAAGGAAGGACTAGAAACAATGGGGTGAAACTGCAGGGGAAAAGATTTAGTTTAGATGTTAGGAAAAAATTTCTAACAGTAAGAGTGATCAACCAGTGGAACAGGCTGCCACAGGAAGTGGTTGGTTCCCCTTCGATGGAGGTCTTCAAGCAGAGACTGGACGGCCATCTGTCTGAGATGGTTTAGGAGATCCTGCCTTGAGCAGGGGGTTGGACTCGATGACCCAGGAGGTCCCCTCCAACTCTACCATTCTATGATTCTATGATTCTAAGTTCTTCACAGAAGCCCTCCTTCCATCATCTACTAAAATTCTGGAACTTGCTTGAAAGGGGAAAGTGAAAATTTACACATCCAGTAACACACACACATTTTTCAAAAAAAGCAGGTGAGAGTTTCCAGGCACAAAATCATCTTCACCTTCAGTGCTTTGTGCCACAGCCCATTTGGAAATGTCTTTTCCATCTCAGTGAAAACTTGTAAACCACTTCAGGAGTTTGATGGAAAGAAGGGATATAGAAGTGAAATAAATTTGCATGAATGTAGCCAAAGAGAAGAAAATGAAGAAATTATATTCTGTATTCCTGTAGGCTCTTACATTCATTCTTTAAAGCTATAAATACAGGCTAATATTGAAGACCATGGCCCTCTCAAATTTAATACACTTCAAAACAAATGTAATCAGCTGCTTATCTTCATCCATATTAATATAGATTCTAATGAATTAGAAATAGTCTTGTGCCAAATTAAAGTTCACTATTAACAAATCACCCAGATAAGAACTTCATCTTGCACGGGCATGTCACTTTGGGTGTTTTTCCACTAGCACTAAGTACCCATTGAAGCACCCATTAAGGACCCATTTGGCTGAGAGCCGGATGACCCCATTTCCACTACAGACCCCACTAAAGACACATCTGTTTCCACCACAGCTAGGGAAATCTGGATCAAATGGGTCTTTCAGGACCTATAATCTGGATCTCATGTAGATCCCTTTAATGGGGTCTTTGGCCCTCAAACCCAGACTGTAGGAAGCCCATTTCCATTACAATTCAGCAATGGGGTCTAGAGGAGGCTCGGGGCGGATGCACCCATGAGGGTGGGGGTGCCCCAAACTCAAGCCGGCTTCGAAGTCCCTCCGTAGTTGCCTTCAGAGATTAGCACAGGCTCCGCAGAAAAACCCCTTGCAAGAGCAATGTCGCAGTCAAGCGCTCTGGATGATCTTTCAAGTTAGTGGTAGATCGCGAAGTGTGAACTCTGAAGTATGAACTGTGAAGACTCTACTAGATCCAGATTAAGGGAAGTGCCTATTCCTTAGATCCGGAGCTTCTTAGATCCGGATCAGAGGAGCTCAGTGGAAAAACACCCTTTGACAACAAAGGCAAAGGGAGGGGCAGTTGAGTGAAAGATAAATTTTACAGTGAATTCTGCTCCTTGCTCCATCACACTGTTTCTTACAGGTGGAGCCACATCAGTCTTGTGCACGATCTTATTGCAGAAGTATGTTGATTTCACTTCTCTAGGGATTTCGTGGACTGGACTACTGTAATGAATTCTACATGGGGCTACCCTTGAAGACGGTTCGGAAGTTGCAGGTAGTGCAAAATGCAGCTGCCAGAGTGCTGACTGGAACAGCTAGCGAGATGCACATCACACCGGTCTTAAAAGAGTTGTTTTGGCTGCCAATTCACTACCGAACACAATTCAAGGTGTTAACCCTGACTTATAAGGCCCTATATGACTTGGGTCCCAAAGATCTAAAGGAACGCATTCTCCAATACTGACTTGCCTGTGCCTTAAGATCTGGCAGTGAGGCCCTTCTGGCTGTCCCACCACGTTCAGTAGTGAAACAGGTGGGCACCAGGGAGACAGGCTTTTTGGTAATGGCCCCCAGGTTATGGAACAGTCTCCCCCTCAAGGTGCGTCAGGAATGCTGTGAAGTCCTTTGCCCTGGCCTTTGGCTAATGTGATCATACTTTCTCCCTACTTCAGAGACGATTGTTTTAATATTTAGGATATTGTTTTAAATATGTTGAATCTTTTATTGTTTTTATGTATATTTCTGTTTTTAAGATATGCTGGTTTATAAGCTGTTGTCGTAACAGTTGTCACCCACCCTGAGACCTTTGGGCATAGGGTGGGATACAAATATAAAAAATAAAATAAAAAATAGCCCTGTCCGCTCCCGGTTGCACGGCCAGCAGAAACAGGAAGCAGCAACAGAGTGAGGAGTAGGTGCTTTCACTGTTTCAGTTTACTACAAACAGTGTTTACTGTTGTAAAAGGCTGGTCTTACTAGATAAAGCACCTAACAATCCTGTCCCTCCTCGGGTAAGCTTACTAGTAGCTAATACAGTGGTACCTCGACATACAAGTGCCCTGACATACAAGTGTTTTGAGATACAAGCCGCCAAGCGAGTGATATTTTGCTTTGAGATGAGAGCAAGATTTGAGATACCAGTATGTAAATACAGCACAGTACATAACAAAAACAACTGAGGTGGTGTTTTGGGAGCTGGAATGGATAAATGGGAAAATCGCTTTGAGATACGAGCAATTTGACATAAGAGCAAGGTTACGGAACGAATTAAACTCGTATGTCAAGGTACCACTGTATTAGTTTGGAACAAGCCTAGTTAAAAGGGTCACAATGAATGCATAATCGGTACAAGGCATCTGCCAAACAGGAGCAGATGCAAACGACTTTTGGTTTAAGATGTTCTGGGTTCTTCCAGTGTTTAAAGAGGTTTGAGTCCTCAAAGTGCTTGAAGTGTGAACTGTGAAGAATCAATTTGTCTACAATGTAATTAAAAAGCAGAAAGGATCCATGTGAATACATATCACCTTATCTTTTCATCACCTCCAAGATCCAGAACCATGCAAGGGTATTTAATATCCTGTTGCATAGTCTTAAAAAGGTCTATCATTCATTTTTTTTCCCAGAAAACAATCTAAAAATACAATTCCATCAGCAGAAACCTTGCAGACAAGTAGCATCTTTATCAAATTGAAAAATCCTGGATTCTTTATGAGAGTTAAAATAATCTAAAAATGATACATGTTCTAATGTGGATGAAGCCTATATAGTGAAATTAAGGCAATGAAAACAAAACCATATACACAGAGCCCTTTTTTTCCCATTTACTTTTAATACTATCATATTCCAGATGAGAAAAAAGGAGCAAATATGCCACATCTAGCAAAATGAACTTTTATATACAACATCCAGTTGAGTTTATTTTATTCTGTAGAAAGAAAAAAATCTTTATTTGCATTTTGCCGTTTCAATAGCTTTGTAATGTTTTGCAACAAAATGTCAGCAATGAAAAAAAATAAAACTTGCTTTTTTTTTTAGCTGCCAATAGACCATGGAGTGAAAAATAATTTTGGTATTGTTAGGAAAGAAAGGAAAAGTTTGGCCTGGTTAATATGAGCCGCAGAGACCCTCCTGGATGTCTGTGTGGTTCAAGCTGTCACTGATTTTGCAGTAACCAGGACCTCTAAAATTGCTGTGACTTTTCTTTGTTCTTCAAAGCTGCAAAGCAATCATCATTCATTTCAACTTCTTTGATGGTTAGATAGCAAACTACCAAGAAACCCATGGAGACATTAGCACATACAGCCACAATGTCTAATAAGACAGCTACTTGCATAAAAGATCAGCCACAATTTAAAATGTCTTGCAATAGATGTGGAAAGGGAATAACAGATCTATATTAGCAAGTACGGAACCAAGATTGTTTTCACAATTTAATCCCCAGAGGACTCCAGCTCATCACCTTCCCTTGTAATTTTTTTTTTTAAAAAAATCTGCATTCCCTGAGGAAGTAACTTGCTATGCGCTCAAGTTAAACTAAACTACGGATTAATAAGAAAATGTATTCATTATTTATGATTCTTGCTCAAAAATGATTTCCATTGTAACTATCATATCAGATTTCAATGGCTCATAGAATGCTTTGAAAAGAAACTATCGGCTCTATATTAAACTAAATGGATTTTCTAGCACAATATAAACCTATGAGGTTTTTTAAAAATGCATTCAACCGTTTTCCTATTTTCCAATTACTCAATATTCCTTACTGCAGCTAGGTGTTAATAGTGAATTCCTGGCAGGACAAAGCAAATAGGAATAGCAGGATTATGCCATATTCAAAAGCTTATTAAAATGTTTGCCCATTCAAAAAGCTCATACTGCCAATTGAGGAACTATTACTGTGTCTTTGGAGCATTCTGGGGACATTATTTCATGGGTGAACCTGACCAACTTTATGCAGCAGTGTCAAACTTGTGATTCCATCAGCTTCCACCTACAGCTCTCCGGATGTTGAACCACAGACCGGCTAGGGCTGATTGTAATCCCCCCACAAGTTATGTTGTGATCCTCTGAAGACCAAAATACAGCAGAGGGAAATTAAAGGAAGGTTCCAATCAAAGCCTTGCTTTTCCACTGCCCTGCACTCTGCTGCCCTATTACTCCTCCTATCCCACAAGGAAAAACTACATTATAGCCTATGCATCATGCATAAGATGGTAGCACAGAAAACTTGGATTTACAATAATGTCTGTATCAAGAAAAAGCTTGCTAGAGTGGAGGAGAAAGACCAAGATGGGAAGATCCTCCATCAGCTCCCAGTGGTGCCTTGACATCATACATCGTCACTGTTCATTCGTTTAATCATGCCCTCCATTGTCTCCTGGAGTCTGTCCAAATTCATGTTTGTTGCCTCCATCATTTCCTTCATTTAACGTGAACCTAGAAGCTTGCAATAATGCAATTTGCCCCCTACAAAACTATTAAAGTATATCAGCAGACTGGGTCTCCCCTCCAAAATGCCACTGCCTTACTTTGGTAGATTAGGCCAAAGTGGCAACTTTAACTATTATAATTTGCAAGAACAAATCACAGCGCTGTATGAGAGGGGACTGTACACCTGCACAGCTGACCAACAAACAGCTGACAAAGCAACTCTGGGGAAGATCTTAATACATGAGCAGATAGGATTGAAAGTGTTCAAGAACACAGCAAGATTCTCCTTGCTTTCATAACTATCAGAAGTGCCCTGTTCATTCAGTTCTTGGGTCAGTCCCGCTCAGATGCTTGCTTCCAACATAAGCTACTAAATGAGCAGCTTTGGGATGAAACTCTTTTTATTTTTCTAAGAGATGAAGTTACTGCGTCAGAAAAAACCAAAGGAAACACTTCAAATATAGCGTTGTGCCAAACTGGTTCCATTACCGACCATTCCTAGCTCTTCCACCAAAAGAGTCTGTGAGACAGAACCACAGCTTCTCAATCTGGTGATGCTTACTTCTGAAGGCAGAGCTGAGACTTGAGCTTGCAGAACATGCAGGGTTAGCTCCAAACATAATTGTTCAAAACTGGGGCTGACTTCCAAAAAGAAGAGGAAACTAGGATCCTGCAATTGTCTCTCACCATCCTGGCCTTAAGTGTTTGAGAGCTTGCATTTGTGATGGAGCAGTGGGTACCTTCTGGGTCTCTCAACAGCATGAAATTCCCAGAAGTGTGTGATCAGTCGCCCCTATACCTGCACGATGATCATTTTCAACTGTTTCAGCCATATGCTTGCGCAGTGGCCATTTGCAACAAAATGGATCCCAGTAGAAAGCGCCCAGATAAGTAAGTCATACAGCTACTTTGTGAAAACTAATGTTGCGAGTTCTTTTTTCCTTGAATAGCAATATGCCAGGATTTCAACTCTATATTTCCCACCCAGGCCACACACTATCATTTTAAACATAGTGTGTATCGTTTTAAAGTTGTTGAATTTTTAAAGTTTTTTAATGTACACTCTGTTTTTATCTGTTGCTTGAAGGTTGTAACCCGCCCAGAGACCTTCGGGTATGGGGCGGGATATAAATGTAAATAATAAATAATAAATAATAAATATATCCCAGGGTTATGTTGGAATTGCCACAGATAAGTGTGGCAATCTCAGTATAGTGCCAGGATAATTCCACATTTTAGGCCTTGTCTGGACACAGCCCAAATTGCCTTACCATTGCAGAAGCCATCTCTGAAAACAGGACAGTAAGGTTTTTCATACAATTTCTCTCCAAGAATTCTATTCAATTGCTGTTAGCAACCCCACTTTTTCCCTTCTGTTACCACTAACTTCACATCAGTCCAGGTAAGGTAAGGTTTAAACACAAAAGTTCCAGAGGTGCTTGCATTCTGTGTACTTTTACTCTTGTGACAATCTTTTTGTGTTAAGGACTACTGCTTCCTAGCTGCAACTGAAAATATTACGAAGAAGGAAGGGCAAAAAAAATCAGCTCTTTCACATCTTCTGCTCCCCTCAGGGTTAATAGTATGGAATATGTTCAGCCAGCTCTGATTCAAGAAATGCCAGGTGACAGCCAATCCAGCAGGGCGATCATATTATATAAACAGACTGAACACAAATACAGAAGCTGTGTCACGGAGAGTATTATTAAAAACTATGCTGGCAAAGCTCACATATCTGGTACTGCTAGACAATGTAAAAATACATGCTACCATGCATCAAGGAAGACTTCTACGGACATTTACATCTTCTGCCCTTATGATGAAGGAGATTTAAGGATATCAACACCACATAAGATTGGGCACCATTTAATTATCTTTGATCCATGACACAATGTGCACACTTTTTCCCACTTTACTACCTTTAACACAGCAGTGGAAAAAATTTAACAGACATTCCTGAATATCTATTAAATTGATTGATTATAATATTCCAAAAATCACTGAAGGCTTCCAAAACACTGTAGCTATAACTATTTTCACAGAGGTCTTTTCTGTAGCCTACTAAGGCTGTCAGGACTTGGGTATAGATTACGCAGCACCCCACGTTATAAGCATCTAGATGAAAGTGATGCAATTATTTCTAACAGCAAAAATGGAATACTTTTTTAAAAGCCCATTTGAGCTCTAAACCTTTATGTATGTCTTTAGTGTAGCTTAACTTTTGTTGAGTTCACAGAAGTAACTCAATCTCTCTCTTTTTGAAATAGGACATTGAGACTTAGTTCTAGAAGTTACAAATCTGTTGAACAGTCACTTTGAGCACTATAGCTTAACTTCTCACTTAGTATCAAAGGACAGGCTACAAAGATTATTATTATTATTATAGTTTATTTATAAAGCGCTGTTCATGTACTCATGTACAAAGAAAGACCAAACCCAGTGCATCCAATGGCAGCAAATGAATAGAAACTGATTAATATCTTACCAGGTTCAGTAGGGTCTATTATGATCAAGGATTAAGTGAAAAATCAAAATTAGAGAAAACAGGAGTTAAAGATGAAAATTATTAATAAATGGTAATGAACATCAAAACCACTTGCGAACATGAAAATTCTTAGTACAAAATATTGGCAAAAATGCAATAAAAAAGGGATGTATCTTAGTGCATTTGTATTGGTGTCACTTAGAGGTAAAAACCATCCCGGGACAAAATAATAAATTGCCTATGCAATGAAGAAAAGAAAGGTATTTAATGATGTTTTTTAATTATATGATACCTAATAAGAAAGATATATATTCTTGTAAACAAATGATGTTAAGCGCATGTGACCTTAGTAAGCAGAAAGATTCAAGATTCTTTCACTCAACTGTTACCCGCCCTGAAACCTTCGGGTATAGGGCAGAATAGAAATATATATAATAAATAAATAAATATTTTGGAACAGATGCCAACAGAAGGTCAAAAGTAACTGAATGGACCACTGGATTGAAATTATGAACTATGGAAGAAGAAAACGGATACCAAATAATTACATGATACAATAACAATAATCTCCCAAGAACTAAAGCTAAAAAGCTAAATAATACATAGCTTCTGTTGGGGTGCGGGGGTATTCTGAGAAAATATATTATGTACTAGATATGAAATTAAGTGATATATGTTGCGTTTACTTCAACACTGAAATTTTTAAAAGGTTTGTTATGATCATTACTCATGATCCATGAACAGACGCAACTCCCCCATCTCCTTTGCTTTTAAACCTTCTGAAATCGTTTTGACCACCCAGAAAGTCAAATGAAAATGCTGAGCATTACAGATGTGGCAGTGGAACAATTATTTCAAGACTGTTAAAACATAAGCCTTTTCCAGAAGGTCTTCTTGGCTGTAGCCACACTTTCTTATTAAGAAACAGGCCTCAAAACGCACTAACTCCAACCATACCCAATACCTCATAATCCTTCCTCAGTTTGGGTTGCTGTGCTCACAACTTTCTGTTCCTGAGATTCTTTTACGAGACTTTTTTAGATCTCCACCCCCCTCCACGATCACAACAGTGTGTAATCTCACATTAGGAAAAAAGGAAGGCATATTCATGAAGTATCCACCCACTGTCCTATAGTATGGTTCAGCCTAGGGATGTGCAAAAATGGGTTGTTTTGTATTTGATTCATACTGAAACAAATGTAAGAAAATTCATATTCGTCTGAATAGATCCACTTCAAATGTAGTAGGATTCTATTCAATACAAATGTATTTGTACAAATTTGTACAAATATCCGATACAAACGCGTATGTATCCGATACGTATCCTGTAAGGTATCCACTCTGAAAGCATCAAATCCACCCTGAATCTACTTTGAATCTGCTCTCAAACCATGTCAAATTCACTCTGGATCCATTGCAGATGTGACTGGCGCAGCCACTTTGCCACCTCACCATTTCACAAATGTTCTGAAGCTTTGTACTAATGTTCCGAAATGTTCATAGTCATACAAATGTCAATATGTCCGAATTCGTATGAATAATCAATGTTATGAATATTCATGCACCTCCCTAGTTCAGCCCCCTTTAGTTCTCTTTCCGATTCACACCCGAAAAATGAAAATAGATTTAAGACTCTACAACAGCTGTAAAAATATGATTGCAGGGTGGAAAACCCTCAAAGTATGATTGCAGGGTGGAAAACCCTCAAAAACAAAAAAACAGGTTTGAGTGGTGGGGGAACAAAGATGGACTGAAGGATAAAATTGGAGGTGTGGTGGAGAAATAATTGTCTGATTCTTCTTGGAGTTGGACAGGAGATAACACCCATCATGACCTACTATCCTGTTCACTGTAGTATGCTAAGGAAGTACCACAGGGGACAACAGGGTGTTTAAAGACTTTCCAGTACTTTCTATGGCCAAAAATGAATAAGGTTTTGACTTTTACGTCAGAACAGCTTGATCAATTAATGTTCCAACAAAATATATTCAGGTCTTGTGTTTGGTCATGAGTCTGAAACCAGATGCAAAAGAAAAAAGAAAAAAAAGATTCATGCAGCAGCTTACCGTGATGTTACATAACACATTAATTTCCAACTGTTCCTACCAAACTTTGAAAATATCACTTCTGATTAGATAACAATTAGGTTGCACTTTTCTTCACAGAGAAAGAGGTCAAGCAGGTGGACGTAATATAAATCATTGGGACACTTAAATAAAGTCCATGAGAGGAACGTTAAGAAAGCTCCAGGGAAGACAGTAGAAAAAGAGAGTAACCCAGCCATATGATGCAGCAAGAAGGCGGCTGCTGAAGAATCTGCAGGAGGTAAGACTTGGTGGATAACATTTAGTTTCTTTAAAAACTCAACTCTCCTCAAGAATAAAAACTGAAGTTGCTTATTCTAGTCTAAGGAAAAGTCAGCACACCCCAATGTGTTTAGGGGCTCCAGGCAACATCCACCTGACAAAAAACAAGTCATCATCAAATTGAGGTGATGCCTACAGAAAGACTGAGTCATTTTAAAATCTCAGCACTGAGTCCTGCTCTCACGGTGAATAGGTGGATTAAGCAGGTGATAAGGTTATAAACCTAGCCTCAGAAGCCTCTGCCGAGGAATCCTAAGTTAACAAAGCTAGCACAAATGACCAAGGAACAAAAAACGCCTACAAGCTACAAAAACAGTAACTAATTGTACCTAAGGATGGCATTCAAAAGTACCATTCAGACTCAACTGTTTATTCTAGTATTCATAAGAACATAAGAGAAGCCCTGCTGGATCAGGCCCCAGCCCATCCAGTTCAGCATCCCATCACACACAGTGGCCCACCAAATGCTCATGGGCATCTCAAGCAGAGACAAGGACAAACCTTCTCCTGCTCTCGAATCCCAGCAAATGGCCTTAGAAGCATCCTGCTTTCCCCCCAGCCTGAAAGATGCACCTAGGCATTCATTCTAGTAGCCATTGATACATCTGTCATCCATAAATTTATCTAACCCTTTCTTAAAGCCATCTAGGCTGGTAGCTGTTACCACCTCTTCCAGCAGCAGATTCCATAAACCGATGACCTTCTGGATGAAGAAATACTTCCGCTTGTCAGATCCACCTCTCCTACCCATCAGCTTCATAGAGTTCCTTTCCTCTTTCACTTAGGACGGTGATGGCGACCCTTTGGAGCTCGGTGTCTCAAAATTTGCAAGAAGACCTAGCTTAACTCAGGTGCTGTGTCAAATCTAGAAATATCCATAATTTTGTGATATTTGTAGCTCTAGTAAAAAAAGTTTGATATATATTTTATTAAAAGCAAAAACAAATAGTTCTTTACATTAGTGACTTTTGTTGCTTAATTTCATTTGCTAAATCTTCAATTGAAAGTTGATATTTTGTACACTTCAAGAACAAACAAGCACTACACGCCCAGGTGCCAGGGTGACCATGTGTGTCACTCAAAAGGGCTTGGCGTGTCACCTGTGACACGCGTGTCATAGGTTGGCCATCACTGGCTTAGGAGTTACATTGTGGAATGTTTAAGAATAATATTCTCCTTCCATCTATGAACTGAAAGGAAAACAAATTTATGTTATCAACTCTGTCTTCATTTCATTCCCCACTGCTGTGCTGGATGAGCTGACTAGTAGTGAAATACTGCCTGGAGACCATAAAGCAATAAACCACACACTTGACATCATACTACGTATTTTAAGCAACATAGAAAATAATCTTTTACTTTTGGAAGAGATAAAGAATTTTCCAAAAGTTTATAGCATCTCTACATGACATTCAGAAGTGACTGTCGCTCAGTGCAGTGTAAGCAACCTGGAAAGCAGAGGGTTTATGGTTTTATCCCCAGCCTCTGCCAGGTCATAGACAATGGCAAACCACATCTGCACCTCTGCCAAGAAAACTGTGAGGCATTGTAGACAAAAGCACGTGGAAGTGATAACATAAGGAGAACAACATTTTCAAAAGACCAATTCCACTCTAGTAGTACACAGAGTTGTAGTGGCAGATAGCCACAAATGCCATTTCCATTGTGATGCATACACTAATCAGGAAACCACATTTATGTGATGCTTTTCCTAACATTTATTTGTTTATTCATCTATTTAAGACATTTCTGCACTGCTTTCTATTAATGAATGAATAAACTTTATTGATTAGTCGCTTGACCATATCAGGTATAAAGTACACAAAGATAAAACCATAGAAGAATAAAATCAGTATAAACAAGAGTAAAATCAGGTCTGTACATATGTTATAGTTACATATCCTCATCACTCTTACAAGGCACTCCATTAGACTCAATGAAAAGTTTCCTGAGCCGGGCTGCCTTAAGCAAGTACAAAGCTACCTAATATGTTGCCTGACCATTCTCTCCCTGCAAAAAGTAGTTCACTTTTTGTTCTGCATTCCAAAATACCATATTTTGCAAAAGGGGATCCAGACATGCTGTTCTTAATTGAGAGTACAAGGAGCAAGAAAACAAAATGTGTGCGAGGTTTTCAACCTCTGTTGCCCCAGCCAAGAAAACTGTATAGAGGTGCCCATATAATCGATCAGGAATCATTCATGACTTGGTGGTACCCAACAATATATGATATCCTGTTCAAAACACTGGGGACTAGTAATTTAGCAAGCACTGCTATTACAAGTCAAGTGCATGCGTAAAAAAAATTTATTAGATAAGCAATTAAATTGGGTAAATCTGTTTAGGCATTACAGGAACCATCTGAATCCTGAGGCATTTCTGTTGAAACATTTTTCTTTTACTTACCCAAATAACCAATTTATTTGATGACTTTATTTTACTTACCTGAAATAGTTTTAGGCAAAACAACATACCTTTCTAAAGAAAACTAGAAATGACTATACCCTGCTTGAAAATGTGAATTGATGAGGGCTCATCAGATCACAGATGAAAAAGAATACCATGCAGTTGAGGTTATGTCACAATTGCACAGGATGAGAGAGATTGTGGCAAACCTTCTCCTACCTATAGCTGACAGGCTGCTGTGGAACCCTGTGAGTTCCTGAGTTCATTTGATGCGAATGAGCAGCTTATTTTTCAAGATCTGATGTTTTTATACCATGTGTAGTTGTAGTAAAGCATAGCAGGAAAATAATAATCCAACTTATTAACTTATCTGTTTGATTCTAGTGTTAGGGAGATTTTGATGTTAACGGGCCAAAAAGGCAGAAAGGGAGAAAGTGTGTTGAAAAAACATGCAAGCTCATAACTGAAGATATCCTAAACCAATACAGAATACCATCTTATTCCAAATCAGGTCCCTTGACTAACTAAGAATTTTTTAGAAGGGATCATAATTTTGAACTTGGCTTAAGGAGGACTTTCTCAGTCTTTCTGATGGGTTTTTGCACAAAGCATGCAGGGCCATTTTCTGACATCCCTCATAGAACTGGGGACCCCAGTACCAGCCTCACATATATGTGTATGGCCTACCAGTAGTTTCAAATAGCTTGAAATCTTTTCTGGGAGATTTCACTTGGGCTTTGACCCCAAGAGTTTGGGTTGCCTCAACTGTTTACATGTCACTGACTGAACTAAGCACAATACTTCACCATGTACTGGAAGATGGAAAGGGGAGTCAACCCACCCCCATGTTCCAGTGGGGGGTGACTGCCTAGCTACCTCCCCCACAAGGCAGACCTAATCATCAAGAAGGTGTCCTCTCCTTTCCTTTTCTCAAGTACCCTATGAAAGACTGAGAAATCAGAAAAATTAGAGGGCGAGTAGCTGTATCTGCGCTAGGCTTTTCAAAAGGCGAAGCTCCCTCTTTTTCTGTCAGGTTCAGTACAGCCCATGGAGACTACAGTAAAGCCAGATGTGCAGTGGGCATATATTTCAGAGAAGTCATTTGAGTGGGGATGGAGAAGGACATTTGCTACTCTTGAATCCCACTTGTGGAAGGTTGTCCACTAGCATGTCAACAATTCCGACGTGAAGGTGTGTTTACAAGGCAGTTAACAGAATGTTTTTTTCCGGTCACAACCATCTCATGGCAGCTGTCCAAAAAAAGGCTGACAGATTTGCTGCAGACAGACCAAGTTGCCAGATGTGCCTTATTTTAAGGGATTATCTCTTATTTCAAAACACAGTCCTCATATAGAAAACAGCGTACATTCTTTACTCCAGACACAACAGCTCAAGACGTTTCTGTCACTAACCTAACTACAAACAAAATGGTTTGTACTCCAGAGTGATATAGCAGCTGAGCATTTTCATTGTCTGGAAAAGGCATTTCAGGAAGTTAACCCTGGGAACTGAATGGTAGGGACTGTTTGACCTCTTCCCCATCTCAAATATCCCCTTTTGATCAGATTCCAAACAGTTGTTTGAAATTACAGGAAGAGGGGGAGGGACGAAGCTGTTTGGCAAGTCAGTTTGGGGTAAGGAAACAGTTAAATGTCACAGCTTCTTTGTCCACAGTCTCTATTTTGGTCATGTCCTGCCTGTGGCTTTTCCTCAGACATATGGCTGGCCAATGTGGGAAATGGGATGTTGGCATTTGGTATAATCCAGCAGGGCTCTTAAATTCATTGTCATCTCATAACATTGTCTAAGAAACAAAATGCAGAATGAAGTTAACTACCGTTATACATATTTGTATACAAAATGCCGTTTCTTCTTGAGCATTAACATTTAAATCTGTGATCTCTTCCTGCAACCATTCTGGTGGTGAAAAATGCAATCCAACTCCACACTACAGCATTGTCAATCTCACAGCTGTTTTGGA
This sequence comes from Aspidoscelis tigris stejnegeri, assembly GCA_023333525.1. NCBI lineage: Eukaryota > Metazoa > Chordata > Lepidosauria > Squamata > Teiidae > Aspidoscelis > Aspidoscelis tigris. Next base: position 29,959,214 of record JALMGA010000004.1, on the reverse strand, counting down.
CAAGCATAGTTATCTGATATGCAACATTTCAAGGCTGATTTGAAAGCCGTGTCTTTATGGAAGAATTCAAAATATGCTTAGCTATCTTCCTTACATATTTCTCATTTTCACACACAGTGCAGTTAGTGCCTTCCAAACCTCCTTCGCAGCAATTGTTTTTCTTTTTATCCAAGCCCAGCAATGGTTGCTTTCTGCAGCTCACAGTTTGCAGGCAAGAAGGTTCAAGTATTAAGTATTTTTTATTTTGTCATGTAAAATTCAGATTTTCTCCAAAATAATTTCTCCTAAAATCATCCTGTGACACATTTTTTTTAAAAAAACTCTTTCTAAAACATCCCTTTGAAAATTATAGGAACATCTTCCATGCCAGTGCATCCTATATGATGTGAAATACAGTATTTGTCCATTTGATGCACTGTTTTACTCAGCATCAAAAGAAGCTTCTAAACCAGCATACTGATGAGAAGAAAATGCAGAAAGAGATACAATTTCTTAGGTACAGACAACTACCTGAAGACTGGAGGGTAGCAAATGTAACACCAATCTTCAAAAAAGGCTCCAGGGGTGATCCAGGCAATTACAGAACAGTTAGCTCAATGTCAGTTTCATGTAAAGCAATGGAAACCATCACTAAAGATAAAATTAGTGTGCACATGGAGAAACAAGCATTGCTGAACAAAAGTCAGCATGGCTTCTGCAAAGGTAAATCAAGTCTTACAAACTTCTCGGAATTCTTTGAGAGTCTCAATAAACACATGGATAAAGGTGAAACAGTAGACATAGTCTATCTGGATTTTCAGAAGACTTTTGACAAAGTCCCACATCAAAGGCTACTGAGGCCCTGTCCCCAAGCAATTTAAAGTCTGCTAAAAATCCTCTTTTGCCTCTGAGCGCCCCCATGCCAGGTTTTTTTACGAGCTTCCAGAGCTACAAAACGAGGAAAACCCGCAACAAAAAAGTGCCCTTTCAATAAGACTTTCAGCACTCTTTTTGGAAGTTGTGGGTTTTCCTCACAACACTTACCTTGGGGACACTCTGTGGCAAAAGGCGCGGGGATTGCCGCCTACACACACAGCAATAACACAAGCAGCTTCCCTTTCTAAAGCTCAGAACTAAAGAGCCAGGATCGTGCAGAATTGCAACATTGTTGCAATCGCTATCAGGTGTGAAGAGGGTGGATTATTGCTACTGTATGGGGTGGATTTTGACAGCAATAACAGGGGAAAGTGGTGAGAGTGAATGAGCGATCATTCGCTGTACAGGTAAAAACGTCTTGCAGTTATCGTCACACAGCTTCTGCAGCAAGAGCCCGAGCGCGGGGAGAAGGGGGGGGCGGAAGATCTGGGAGATGAACAGAGAACCGATGGCTATTTTTCTTTGGACTTGTGGGGGGTTTCTTCCTGGTTGTGGCCACACTGAGCGCAGTCCCTCCCCATTCCCGCTGGCACCCTATCAGCAAGAGAAGAGGCGGGGAGAAAAAGATGCACGGAAAGAAAACACAGCTCCCATGGGGACGGAAGGTGTGTTACAAACGCACATTTTGCTGAGCCTCATGCGGATGCTTATTCCTGATTTGCATGACACTTTTAAAGTCTGCTTGAATAGATGGACAGCAGAGGGACAGTAGAGAAGCAAATAAGTCTTTTGGGGACGCAGCCTGAGTAAACTCATCAGCCATGGAAGAAAAGGACAGGTTCTGTCCTGGAATTGTGACTGGCTTAAGGATAGCAAGCAGAGAGTAGTAATAAATGGCCAATTCTCAGGGTGGAAAGAGGTTAAAAAATGGGATCCCCCAAGGTTCAATGTTGGGACCAATGCTTTTTAATTTATTCATCAATGATCTAGATTCAGAAAGGGTACACAGTAAAATAGCAAAGTTTGCTGATGATACTAAATTATTTAGGGTAGTAAAAACTTAAAGAGATTGCCAAGAGCTCCAGAAGGATCTCTTAGCATCGGGAGAGTGGGCAACCAAGTAGCAAATGTGCTTTAATCTTAACAAGTGCAAAGTGATTCACATCGGGGGCAAAAATCCAAATTACGTCTATAAACTGAGGGGCTCTGAGCTTTCTGCAACACACCAGTAAAGGGATCTTGGGGCTCTGGTGGACAGCTCAATGAAGATGTCAGCCCAGTGTGCAGCAGTGGTGAAGAAAGCTAATTCAATGCTGGGAATAATTAGGAAAGGAATAGAAAACAAGTCAGCAAGTGTCATTTTGTCTCTTGATAAATCATTGGTGAGGCCACATTGGGAATACTGTGTACAATTCTGGTCAGCACACCTCAAAAAGGATATTGTGAAACTGGAAAAGGTGCAAAAAAAAGGGCAATCAGAATGATTAAGGGACTGGAACACCTCCCTTACGAAAACAGACTGCAAAATCTAGGCCTCTTCAGCCTGAAAAGACGGCATGTTTCCAGTCAGGGGACCTGACTGAAGTATATAAAATCATGCACGGTATAGAAAAGGTAGATAGAGAAAATTTATTTTCACTATCACACAACACTAGAACCAGGGGACATTCCATGAAGCTGATGGGTAGGAGACTCAGATCAGACAAGAGGAAGTATTTCTTCACCCAGAGGGTCATCAGTTTATAGAATTTGCTGCCGGAAGAGGTGGTAACAGCTACCAGACTAGATGCCTTTCAGGAAGGGTTTGACAGATTATCAGTGGCTACTAGAATGGATGCCTAAGTACATCTTTCAGGCTGGGGGGGAAGCAGGATGCTTCTAAGGTCATTTGCTGGGATGCTAGAGGAGGAAAAGGTTTGCCATTGTCTCTGGTGGAGATGCCCATGGGCAATGGGGGAGGGGGAGGGGGGACTGTGTGCAACAGGATGCTGGACTAGATGGGCTGTGGCCTGATCCAGCAAGGCTCCCTCTTATGTTCTTATGTACTCAATGAAACTCTTAGTCCCCAACCTCTTTTTTTGCTGGTACTTTTCCCTATTACCAGGACTTTTGGATTGTACCCACAGCCCTCTAACAATTTTTTAATACTACTCTGAACTTCATCAGACCTGTTTTCTTATCTAAAGTGTCACTTTAAGTACTGTTAATGTCTGTTTTTGTTCTAAGTCTTATTTGCTCTTAAGGTAATCTGATAGTGAAAACAGCTTACTATTCCTACTTTTTCATTTGGCTTTAAAATTTCAATATATGATAATTGTATTTGTAAACACCCTACAAACTATTAAGTGCGGGGCAGTATCAGAATTTATCTAATAAATAAATAATAAAATTTTTGAACTTTCTAAGCTCTGTTTCTGTATATTCTCTGGGATCTCCCAGAACTTTAATCTTCCAGCAGTATCTGACTCATTTACTGCATTGATCCTTCCTCCTGCTCTTTCTAGAAAGTGCAGTCATGAATATCAATGTGACATTTTATTTCTGCTCCGAGCCCTAGCAATGAGAAAGAGCTCATTTCCAGTGCTGCATGGTTAGTCCAATAAATTTTATTATGTTCTTTATCTTGTATTTGTTATCTGTAAAATCTAGATTCAAACACCCATAACAAAAATACTTTTAACAAGGCAAACAATAATGGTTTTTAGATAATGTACTGCTGATTGCAAAAGTATTTATTTAAAACTTTTTTCTATTGCACTGCCATTTAGTACAAAATTCCCAGTTAACAATATAAACATAAAAACAAGACTAAAACTATTTTAAAATTCTACAAAACAATTAACTAAGAAGTAAGCAAAAGAATGGGTGGGATATACAATCGTGTGAAGGCTGGAGCAGTAAAAACCAATGATCGACTTTTCCCTGGTTCACGTTACATAACAAGATGGCAGCCTGGCATTCTTTCCTTGAGACAGGAAAGAGCAAAACAGCCACTGCTAGTGCTGCCACTTGGAACTGCAATAAAATAACAATAAAATAACATGTTCTTGCTTTATCTTTGTCTCTTCACCATAAGCACTAAATTTGCTGCTAATGTGTTGAAAAATTGCTGCAGCTCTGGTTTCAATTACCCATTTGCCAAGATAATCCACTCTGTAAAGAGACAAAAGGAATAGCCAAAATACTACATGAACTGTTTGATAACTGACTCCATGATCAGACATCCAGAAATGAGTAGGCCTGAATTTGCCACACTATCTATGGTTATCAATTCCAAACACATTGTCAGCTCTAGCCCACAGAATCTTCCTTAAAATCAAAAGTGAATCTCCTCTGTCACAAAATTGTAGTGAAAGTTCCACAATCTGACATTTAATTTTGTTTGACACCACAAATTCATTATGAAAGTTATCACTAATGTATTTTTATTAGCCCATGTTTCTATTAATATGTAAAAACGCAAATTAAATACATTAAAAAGAGGTGCACTTTCGTAACCAGAAGGAATTACAAATGCAAGCAAGCAGGAAACTATGGAATGATCAAACACAAAATGAAGTGTACTTAGTTACCATTACCTGCCAAACTTTTTTCTTGCATGCTGGCCTTAAAGCAAACAAAGTTCATTCACTAAAGCACAGGTATAACATGATTTGAAGAGGTTGATATTCTGCCTTGATCAAAGAATCTCCTTTCCTTATAATGCTAAATCCTTTACACTTTAACATATATTTAAACACTGTTTCCTTAGGTTTGAGAACCATTTGGTTTCATTTTCTGTTACAAATCAATAAGGCTGCCATTGTATATTTATTAAGTAAGATCCAACAAAGCTTAGTGTTAAACTGGTTTAGCATCTCCTTGCCTTTATTCTCTTAAATACACTTTCAATTCTTTCTTGAATAGCTAGATCAACTGCCCAAATATGATTAAACCCAGCAGTTTAAAAACCATTTAAGGGTGCAGAGTACGGTCTTGAAGAACTGGAATGGGACTTTTTATGCCACATGAAGGGTGGGTTTTTTTGGTCTGGTTGCAGCACTACCTCATGTCCCATGTCTGAATTCACATACCACCCAGCCCAACAATTTCTCCATAAACAAAATTCTGGAGAAACCACAAAGCCTAGCAAATGCCAAAATGCAAAGGGTTCGGACAAGCCAGTGACCTGCAAAGTCACAGTAGCAATATTGGTCAACTCCTGTAAAGTAATAAGGAAAAATAAAAATTGCTGATGAAAAGAAAAGCAATCAGTATCAATGAGAGAATCAGTGTGGGGATGTCCTGGTTTGTGAACCATTAGATTGTTGGGGGATGAACTCATGTGATACATTAAGGCACGAATCTTGGCCAGAAAACAAAAAAACTAACTACTGGAGAAGCAGTATAATGCAGTGATTAAAATGCTTAACTGAGGTCTGAGGAAACGAGGGTCAAATCAAACTGAGGGCCCTTTCACACTAGATACAAAGGTAAAGAGGGGGGACACTCCCACATGATGCATCCACACCAAGTGATGCCACTTCTATACCAGAACAATTCTGTGCATGTGGAAATGTCCCCCGTGCATATGGCACACCTCTTGCCACAGCTCTGTGACTGCCTCCACCATGATTTGCACCTCGCCAGTGTTTAGGGAAGCGCTAGCAAGATTTGGGATAGATCCTGCGTTCCCAAGTGCAGGTGCCGGATCTATCCCACATCTTCACTTCCCTAGGACACTTGCGTCCTAAGGAAGTGAAGGTTCAAAAAGGCCTTCGGTCATCACACAGTTACTAAGTCATGGAAGCCTTTGGGTCATAACCGCTTAATCCACCTCTAAGCCTATTATGAGGGAAAAGGGAACTGAAGAGGAACTACCTGTATGCACGATACCTTAAGCTGCTCATTTACTGTTTCACAGGTAAATAAGCAAACAAGTAATGTTTACCATCAAGACAGAGCTACTTTTCAGGCACTTGATACTAAATAACAATGCCTATTTTCTCCCTGATTTGCCATCTTTAAAGACAGGCTGCAAACTGAGAAGAGACACTTGGAAAAAAAGATCAGAGTTTTTCACTGGTTTCTATGTATTGCTGTGAGACTCACCCACACAGAGCAACATAAACACTTAACAAGTCTATCATGGCCTTCAAAGCTCTGTACCTACAGAGCTAAATTGGGTCTCTGGCGGGTTTAGGCAGAGAAAACGCATTCACACCTAAGTTTTAATCCAGTTTCAGAACACTTGTAGAGTGAGAGAGGACATCAACCAAGTGTCAAGCTGCTTTCTTTCGGTATTATCCAATTCGTAAAATATAGTTTGGGGTTAATTAAAGGGGGAAAGAAAATGGCCAGCCATTTTGCTGATGTGTGCTTTCACCCTGAAAGTGGATTAAAAGGTAGGTGTGAACGCGTCTCCAGTGACACCACCCTTCTACTGAAAGCAGAAGGCCATTCCCCAAAAGCAAATATTGCCATTAATTACAGGCACAATATACAGCAAGCCTGGCACAGAGAATCCCAATCATTGTCCCCCTCTCTTTCAACCGTTGGAGGCAAAAATTCAACACGTGCAATACCTTGCAAAGCAAGCAACGTCTGCTGAATTTAAATTTCTTACGAAATCACGCAAAATAAACCACCCCTCTCTAACATCTACACATGCAAACACACGCGCGCGCGCCTTTCCTCCTCGGCTTTTCCCACTCTGCCCTTACTGCCCAACTGAAAAAAAAAATCTCTATTCCACGCACGCACTCCAACACTTCGTGCCCTGAAACAAAATGGCTACTCCGTCCTCAGAGGGCCACCTCAGCGGGAAAATACCCTCCCTTCAAAGAAAAGGCACTGTCTGTCTAGGTCTCGACGCGCCACGGATCGGCAGCGCATTTCAGCCAATGGCACAACGAAGAGCTCGAGTTCTGGCCAATGCAAACGGTCCGAAAAGACTCTCTTGAAGTGAACCCTAGCGGCCTTCGATGCAGGCTCACCTCACGGCCGAGCTATTATTGACTCGCTACTTTACCCCGGGAGGGGGGGGAGGGCAGACGGACGACGGCGCTTAGGGGCAATGCGTGCGGGAGGGGGCAGAGCCGTCTGGGATTCGCATTAACCTGGAGGCATTTAATTCTCTCTCTGTTTTCCCTGTAACCCCGAGGAGCGTTGATACCTTGAGCGCTCTGCCTTCTTCCCTTCTAACGTCGTCGGCGGGTGGGGTCACGGGGATTCAGAAACACCCCTTATCGATCCGCCTCTCTCCAGGACTCACACGACAACGCACACCCGCACCCTTTCTGGGCTGCAGAAGAGCGTGTGGATGGAAGCATCTGGTGTTTTGCTGTGGAAACTAGGGCAAAATGCAGAAAGCGAGGCACAAAATATAGAGCAGCCCAGTTGTGCATTGCACGCACACACAAAAGAAAAAAATGCAAATGTACATATATACAGCAGGCTTTAAAAATATAGGTTGAAACTAAGAAATTACTCTTCCTGCTCTATTAAAAACGCTATGTTACTGCACTACTGGCACCAGGAAGCTTGTAAACTTCTTCCACCAGCTTTCTGGGTGGTAACTGTGGATGGCTGCCTGCACTTTCCCTCTTTTATGGCTGTTTTGGCTTGTTTGTTTTCTTAGGTACTGGGAAATCTGGATTTAAAATAGTATGGTCAGATTGATGAGAAGAGCGTCATGTCAAAATTTAAGTGTCGAAACTGGAACCCCTAATAGGACACAACACCTGAGTAATCTGGTTTGGACAAAGCTTTACGTAACAAAAAGATGGTGCAGAATTTTGGAAGGAGCAACATCGTTAGCAGATGTACAGAAGGCAAAATGAACAAATAGGTCACCTTTTCTACCCTAGCATGTTCAAGAAATGGGAGAGAACAGATTCTTCCTGTAAACTATGTGTTGTTAAGTGTGACAAGAGGAGGTGGAGTCACTGGTCCTAATTATCCTGGATTTTCTGGCACCCAGGCCATAGCTGGGATATGGAACTGAAATGGTCTGAGAGCTGAGATCATCTGATCCCAGGTCTGTGTTCACACCTAACATTTAATCTACAGCAGTGTAAAGCTGGTTTCTTTTAGCGTAATCTAACTCAGTAATCCACCTGTGGGCTAGTCAGAGTGGAAAGAAAATGACTAGTCACTTTGCTGATCTGTTTTTCATTCTGAAAGTAGACAAGTACTGGATTAAAACTTAGATGTGAAAACTTTGGTTGGATTTTGAGGGAATGACTCATATAAAAATCAAAGCTGTTTTGGGGGTGTAAACCCTGAACATGAGAGACTTCTTCAGGCCATTTAAAACCTCAGGTGTGACCACAGCCTAAATATTATCTCTCAGTTTTCCCTTAATTGTCTAAAGTATATTTAGTGTTTTCATTATTTATGTTTCAATGCACTAAATTATGCATTTTGATTTTTTTTAAAATAAAAAAGGTTGCATTTACATTTATTATTATTGCTCTGGCATCAAGTTTTGGATTTCTTTGTAAAGAAATTAATCTTCTTTTGGAAGGGGGAAATGGAAGATGACATACACAAGCTCCTGCTGCCTCAGGGACATAATTATGCTCACAAATATAAAAACAGAAAAATCTTAAGCTCAACACAGTTGAGGCTCTTGAAAGTTCCATCTCAGCATGAATCTATGTTTTAATTATTATTTTTGTCTGCATTGTTCAGATCATCAGTGCATCAGATAGAATAAGTGCTTATCCTAGTTAATTCTTCATGAGACTTGTGTCTCAGGAAGCATTTAATTTATTTTCTTCTTTCCGCGTGCTAGCACTGTACTTATAAAACTGCATTTTGCAGCCAGGTTCAAAGTCATACAATATCAACTGAAAGTTCACTTTGGCAATTTCTATTAAGGAAGATTAGAGCAAAGGAAAGTTGACAGTTAGGGACAAAAGGCATACAGCTACCTACAATATCTTTTTAAATCACAGGATCTCATACAGGAATGGCAGATTTATCTCTTTATTTCCTTGGCACATGGAAACATAGTTTTTTTCCTCATTTCTACCATTGCCAATTTTTTCCTAAGGTTACCAGCTATAACAGGGAAGGGAGTCAATTTTCCACTGCAGTGAAAGAGTGAAAACATAAGTCTTGACTTAGTAAAAATCTGCTTTTCCTGAAATTATAGCAGAAGGTGCAAACACATCGTTTGTATTCCACCCTTAAAGAAAAGCAACCACTAGATTTCTGTTGCGTCTTCTTTTCTATGGAACCCAAGGCAGCACATATACAGTTCCTTCCAGGGATAGACGTGGGTGAAAAGAGCAAGAAAGGTAACTTCATTGGAATGGCAGAAATGACATATACACAAAAACCAAATCATACCTTAAAATTATTAGGTTAGGATGTGGCAAGCCAGCAACAATAGGTTTCTTCCCTCTCTTCCTCATTTTTTTTTTCTAGATCCATTCCTGGTTCCCTCACCTGAGAACTTTCTTAGGCTTCGTCCCAAAGTGATCATGTTTTCATGGAAGTGTGAAAGCTGCCAGTGAGCATATGAACCTCCAAGGTGTAAGTGTTTGAACGGATGATGCTTCCATTTGACCTGTTAGAGACAGACTGGATGTAGAATCAATAACTGGTCTGGTGACACTATCCACAGCTTTATCCTCCAGAACAAGAGTTGGCACAGGGCCAGGGAAGGCTTTGAAATGTCACCACTTCTGGGAGCATCCTGGCATATCAGGATTCAACCCCCTACCCTTGCTGACCTCTGGTTGGTCTTTTAATCCTGTATAGACAGTGCCTTAATTCTGGCAAGGTGGTAGCTACTTTCACTTCCAAATCATAGCTGGCAGTGGTTTCGTGAATATTTTGGTGTAGGCTATATTTTAAGCAAAAGTATAGTATGTCATATATATTCACACTGTCATTTCTTCCCATTCTAAAAGTGATCTTTAGTGGTGATAGACCCAGCAGAGATTAGTCTTCTTTGCCATCATGTACTAAACAAACCTATGATAGGGTCACTCATAGTCGTTTAATCCATCTTCAGGACAGACAAGGAAGGCTGCTATACCTAGCCATTTCTGGCCTGGAACACCCTGTCCCAAATGAGCTTCTCCTGTCACTGCCTTCTGAAGATAAGCTTCAGCTGATGAGGGGGCAGGGGGCTGTTCGGCTTGACAGAGAGGCATTAGCTTGAGGGTAAGTGGGGCAAAATGACTGGTGGGGGAGGTGAGGTTACATGAAGGGTGGGTGACACAACTGGGGAGCATTGTGGGAGCACAGAGGTGGGTCAGTTTGCACACTGAGGAGCCGATGGGAGACATTGTGGGAGGGGCTGGTGGGGAGGGTTTGCATGCTAAGAGGTGCTAGGGTTGGATGGACAGTGGTAGGTGGGATTACCCGCCTAACAGGATAGTCATTTTCTGGCCAGGGAAACCTCAGAAAAAATAGATGCCACATAGGTGTTTGGTCTTCAAGGGATGAAGATGACTTCAGTCCTCCCTAATAGTAAGATGTGACCACAGCCGTATGTTGTGGTGTGACCAAAGGCATATTTGACAATCTCCTTTATTATGCAGACAAAATGACAACTTCCTTGTTGATATCTATTGAGCCTTAGGATGGAATACAGATTAAATTTGTTCAAAAGCTGGGATGAATAATATCAGCAACATTTTCCACTAATTTTTGCATTTGAGCCACCTAACCTGATATTCTGCATTTTGTAATATTTTGGTTGGCCTATTAAAGGATGGCCTATAATACAGGTGTTTTTTTCCCAGCAAAGAGCTGGGAAACACATTCTTTTATTGACAGGTACTTTAACTGCCAATTTTCTTTAAAACCTATAACAGATTTTTAAAGAAAAATCTTACCCTTCCTCTGAAATCAGAAGAACAATGTCAACAACTGAGACACATTGTTCCAACTTTATATAATGTAATTATTTCTATCAGTAATCAATATTATATCAGTCTTAATTTGTTTTGTATATTTCTAGGCCTTTTCCACACCTTTAGAATAGGATAGTGCAAGGACTAGTCTACTTCTGAGCCTCTATGGTCATGGCCACACCTTCACTTTAAATCTTCTTCAGTCCATCTTTAGAACTGACTGCTAAAACTTGGGTGTAGCTGGAGCCTAGGTCTTTTGGATTAAATCTCCCATCAGTACTAGTCTAATCACCAGTAGTCAGGTATGTTGGAGCTTCTATTGTTCAATAGTATTTAAAATGCCACACATTTCACATAAATGGTTCATATTGGCCCTGTCCCCATGCAATTAAAAGTCTGCTGGAACTCTTCTTTTGCCTCTGAGCGGCCCCATTCCAGGCTTTACAAGGCGCTTAGGGAGCTTAGGAAAGTGAGACACCCGCGATAAATACGTGCACTTTAAAGAAGAGTTCCAGCGCTCTTTCAGCGATTCGCGGGTTTTGCTCGCTATATCTGCCTTGAGGACGCTCCGTGGCAAAAGGGGCGGGGATTGCTTGCCTGCACACACAGCCAAAAAGCATTCACACATCTGAGAAATGCAGCAGGTTCGCTTCCTTTCCTTTGTAAAAAGAGCCAGAATTGCTCAGAATTGCAACATTGTTATCAGTGATCTGTGAAAGCCTTAAAAGAGAATGAGCAAAGGATCGCACTACCGATGCCTGCAGCCGCTGACTGCCAGCGCAGAAAGCCTTTTCTAACAGAGAACTGAGTGAAAGTAAGTGCTGAAAGTGAATGAATGAGCGATCATCTGCCTTTGCTAGGGGCGGGAAGCTGTTTCAGGAGCCGGAGATCTGCCTATTTTTCCTTTTAACAAGAGAGGGGGCGGGGGGGGGGGAAGATGCGGGGAAAGGAAACAGGCTTCCTTGGGGACGGAAAGTCCGTTTAGATCACGGCTACCATGGGGACGCTTATTCCGGAAGTGGAGGGGACTTTTAAAGTTAGCTATAACAGAGTGACAGCAGAGGAAGCCGAGAGGGGCTAATAAGTCTTTTGGGGACCGGGCCATTCAGAATTTTTGGTGGCCTATCTAGATTTGCTAGTTGGATTATTTCTTTGTAACAACAACATGGTACATGAATTATATGAGCATCTTACTCTTCTTCCAAGGAGGTTCGAGCAGTGTTTATATTGCACAATAAAATCACTTTCTAGAATTGCCTAAATGATACTGGTCACCTGGAGGGCCTCCCACCAACTTCATGGCTGAGCAGGGGTTCAAATAATGTTGATCTTTTTGCATCTGAATCTCAGTAGAATGGTTCTTTCTCTCCCCGTGTTTGTGTGTGTGTGTGTGTGTGATTGCAATTAAAAACCCAATTTGCATACAAAACCAGAAATCTGTGTTATAAAATAAGATCTTGGTATAATTACCTTCACTCAAACCTCAATCTAAAGAGGAAAACCAGATATCCATGCTGGATATCCAACTGTCAGGACATAGAAGATTGCAGATCAACAGATGGACTGCTTCTGTCTGTTGGCATCTGTACTATCTGCCAGACTGTAAGTCCTTCTGCAAAGCCTTCTGCTCTCTCCCTCTGGAATGCTACCTGTGCCAAGGACCAGCAAAGATTACCATGTATATCCTTGAGAAGTGCATGTTTGTGTGGATTTTAATTATAAGATGTTTGGGGAGCCAAATCTTAACTAGAAAACAGGCTATAGATTTTATACAAAAACTGGATATTTCTCCAGGGCCACACGGTCATTTTTGCAACACTCGGTTACAGAATATGAAGCAAACAAACTCTGTGATGGAGATATTTTTACAGTAGTGCCCTGGACTAATTAACACATACTAGCACTATTCGGTCTCAGCAGGATATAGTTTGAAGCTGCCCTGAGCTTTGGAGCAGGAATGGCACCACATTGCAAGCCAGACTGCATGATTAATGGAGCACACTAGTTCAGGAATTCAGTATTTATTTAAGAATATACATATCGCCCTTCACCAACAGGCCCCAGGGCAGGTCATTATCATCACAATCATCATGCATAGGAACAGTCTTAAAACATCTTTAAGATAGAACCCTTCTCCCCTCCTTGTCACCACTACACCCAGAGGGAGCTAAACATCAAAGTTCTGGATGAACAGGTATGTTTTAAACAGGTGCTGAAAGCAATACAATATAGGCACCTGGTGAACCTCCAGATGAAGACTATTCCAAAATCTGGGGGCCACCCAGAGAAGGTCCTCCTGCATGTCCCTGCCCCTTGGACCTCTGAGAGAGAAGGAACTGCAAGAAAGCCCTCTCCTTGAGATCTCGGTACTCAGGCAGGCCTATACCAGAAGGTGCTCACTCACCAAGATCTGAGCCATTTAAGGCATTATATGTTAACATCAATACCTTGAATTGTGAGCCAGTATACTCTAGTGGTTAGGGAGCTGTACTCTTATCTGGGAAGACTGGGTTTGATTCCCCTGTCCTCCATGAAGCCAGCTGGGTGACCTTGGGCTACTCTCAGCTCTCCCTCTGAGCTCTCACAGCCCCACCTACCTCACAGGGTGTTCTGTTTTGAGGAGAAGAATAGAAAGCTTTGTCAGCCGCCTTGTGCCCCCTTGAACAGTGGATGAGAAAAGCGGGGTAGAAAAGCCATCTCTTCTTCTTGAATAGCAGGGTGCAATTTGCTGGTTGATTTATAAGCACTAATAAATTCTATGGTTTGATGGGGAAAAGTGGACATGATCACTTTTGCTTACGTAACTGGAGCAACAACGTTTGGCAGCTGAAGGATCTGGCAGTTCTATAGGAACTCTTTTTCCCTGGGATGTCCATGAAGTCTGCACTTCAGTCAAGAACATAGATATTCTTTGAAGTTAGATGACGTAACCAAATCAAAATGGATTCTTCAAAATATGAGAGTGGAATGCATTTTCAAATAGTATGTTATCTTTCTAGTGGCAAATCTATTTCAGAGTAATTAAATTCAGCTGTGGCAAAGGGGAAATGCATAAAAGTTATTAATTAGAGCAATTTCAGAGTAGGACTTTATTAGTAGACATTAGCAACTAAAGTAAGGCTCTTAAGGCTGAATACCATAGCACAGTTATGTATATTTGAAGTTCAGTCCACTGAAATTATCAAGACAACTGAAATTAATGAGACAAGCACTTGTACAAGTTTCGAGTCACATAGCATGAACTGCTTATAGATGAAAACAAGTAACATTTGCGAGCATCATTTGCAAGGTTATTTATTTACCATTCATAATTAACTGTCACATTCCTAATTAGGAACTTTAGAGTAAAACCAATAAATTAATACTCTGTATAGAGTTGTTCTGAAATGTGAGGGACCATTAAACCTATCAAAAGGCAGAGATCATGGCAGGGTCTGGACTTCCACTCTTAAGGTGCCTTGGGAACTGAGGGTGTATTCTGTCCGGTGCCTCCATGGCTGAAGCACTGTGATGGCAGAGTGTGGGTCTGTGTGGACCTATAGCATATGTACCCAATTGCTTGTCGGAGCACTGTTAACTAGGGATGGGTGAAAAACATTTGTCACCTTTGCAATTTGTACGAATTGCAAAGGATTGAAACATTGCATTAGAATCAAATATCGGCTATACTTGAAGACGGACCTTTGCATGCAACGCGATAGCTTTTGTGCCTTTGTTCAAAGCTCTGGAGTGGATTCACATCAGATTCACAGGGATAACGGGTGGTAGTAGAGACTCAAAGAGAATTCAAAGCCTAGCACATTTGAAGCGGTTCTGTGTGCACAAATGCGAATTCCAGTCCCATTCACTTCAGTGTAAAGCAAATGGGGGGAAATGGTGCACATCCCTACTGTAAACAGTGTGAGAGAGTAAGTACTTGGTTGCCCTTTTACTATTGAGGTGCTGTCACTGTCAGCAGTGTCAGCTCTGTCATTTCAAATAGCTGTGGCTGGTGGCATTACAAATGGAGAACAAAAGTACCCCATCCACAATGTTCACACCAAGAAGGAAGCAAACAGTTGGCATGCATACAGCCTACCACTGTAGATAGAGCATTGTAAGTGTAGTGCTCTACTTTATGGTGATTCCTGGCAGCCCTCTTACTCAGAACATTGGCAGGAGAAGCTGGTACAAATTCTGCTTATCACATTGCTGTATTTTCAGGAAAACTCTTTTGATGATGATGATGATGATGATGGCAACCTATATTTGAGCCAGTTTGGTCTAGTGGTTAAGGAGCCAGACTCTTATCTGGGAATATCAGGTTTTGATTCCACCCTCTCCCATGAAGCCAGGCTCATCACAGCTCTCTTCTGAGCTCTCACAGCCCGACCTACCTCACAGGGTGTTCTGTTGTGGGGAGAAGAACAGAAGCTTTGTCAGCCGCTTTGAGTCCCCTTAAATGGGTGAGAAAAGCGGGGTAGCTCAAGGTCACCCAGCTGGCTTCATCAGGGAGGGTGGAATCGAACCCTAACCACTAGACCAAACTGGCTCACATGCTATGACGGACAATCTGTGATCCTTGTTCTCTTAGATCCCCCAAATGTGTAATGGCAGACCTGAACAGCTAGAGATGGTAAATGATCAGGCTGGAAGCAGGGGGCAGGCAGAAAGACCAAGAATTTGATTTTCCCAGGTTTAAATACAGTAAGCAATAGGGGCGTGGAGGAAATGATGGAGGAGAATCCGGGGAGGTGATTGGCTGGAAAGTTGCTGTCTTCCGAAGCAGAGGTCCTTCTGATGTCACATCCTGTGGTAGAAGGGAAAATCCTCAAACAGGAAAAGAAGAGTTGTCCTTTTTAAAGCCATGTGCTTTGCAGATGCCATAATGCCCAAAGGTAATCACACGGAGTAGAAGGAATTCAGCACCCTGGTGGTGCTTAGCGTGTACTGCAAGCCTATGGAAACAGGAAAGTTGTTGCTTCTTTTACTCTCGGGGCGTGAGAATTGGAGGGCTGAAGAAAAGGAAGCTATAGGGAAAGCTGTGCAGCTTTTGTGGTTACTACAGAAAGAGACTTGTTTACTTTGGGAGTAAAGCCAAGCCTCTTTCCTGTCTGCCAAGGTCATGAACAGGGGGTGCAGAGGCTTGAGCTTTTTGCCCCCTGGAAAACGGAGTAAGCGAGCCTGTCAGCCGGGATCGTGAACAGGGGGGTTGAATCCACCCCCAGCCCATGTTACCAGGGATGGCATGGGGATGACCGAGATTCAATCTCAGCCCCGCACCCAGCCCCATGCGAGGCCAGTCGGCACCAAACGGCTTGCATGGGGACGTAGCCTTTGAGTCCCCTTAAATGGTTGAGAAAAGCGGGGTAGAAAAGCCAACTCTTCTTCTATATTTGCATGACAGAAATTATAATCCTCAGTGCACTAGGAAGAAAATGCCAGTATACTCACCCACATACATTATAATAACTATATTACTACTAACTATACTACTGTTTCTGAATGGAAGTAACAAGCACTTTTCATGCTCCTGACTGGGTTAAAGCAAAAACATGAGAGTGAATCCTGAGATTCTTCAAGCAGCACCAAAAACCCTCAGCTTTGAAACCAGTTTGCCAAATATAATGGGAGGTAGGAAATAGAAATCCCAAACTAGTAGGTTCATGGAAATTATCTATGACCCTTTGGATTCTGGTTGCAGACATTTCTCTCCTGTCCCCACACACTTTGAGTAAATATGTACATAAATTGTCCTTATAAAGATAAGGTATTATGGGTAGAAGTGGATAGCCTTTAAAGTAATTTGTTTTCCTACAGTGAATATTTTTCACTGTTTAGGTTTTATAGCACCATAGCTTTTCATGGCCCTTTGCTAATAGTGCTAGTTTATATCATAAAAAAGTAACTTTCTATAAGTTTTAAGCACATGTATTTCAAACCTGAGTAGGGTATTCAGACAGTGCATTTTAAAAACCATCATTACACTATCAAGTATTCTGTGACGAAGAGATGCTACATTTATTTTAAGAAAGAGAGAGAGAGAAATCTGTATTTCATTTGTTACACTGCTAACTTCACTTTAGATAATTGCATTCAGCTTTATTATTGCCCTGAGCAATAACTGATTGTTAGTTATTGAAGTCTGAAATGATTTTCTCATCTCCCAGGGGAATCTGGAGATTTACATGGTGCACAGCAGTAACTAATAGATATAATCTGGTCATAATGTAGCCAAAGAATGTGTTATTTACTTGTTGAGAACGTGGATTCTGATCACTCTAACATTTCCTCTAGAAGTAGGGCAGATTTAATTCATGATATGTGATTATTGTGTACTGTTAACTGTTCCTGTACTTGTAAGGCTTAAAATTACATCCACCGTTAAAAGGTTACGTCATAAGCACAAATGCATTTTAGCACTGCAAAACTACACACCCTTTTTGATAGGTTGCTTTGCTCTAAATAAAATTTAACTCAGAGCAAACAAAGTAGGTGCCACACAAAGGTTTTAAAGAAGATTTGAAGAGGACTTTCTACTGCAGGAAAATTGTGGCAAATGTATCTTATAGACATTGTAATCTGTGTTTTTTACACAGAGTTTTTTTCCACACTGAAGTGGGTCACTTACCTTCAACTGGATTATTTTCATGCAAATGTGGATTTATAGAGGATTGTGTGGGAGGTTGTTCCAGGGGAGGTTATTTCACACATCAGCCAATCATGTGCAGGAGTAAAGGGGTTCCAGTGCCTACACTTTTGGGGCAGGGGGGGTCATCTTGCATTTTTGTGCAAGATCACTCTTATGCTCTGTGCTGTTGCATAGTAGCACCTAATTTATTTTATTTTATTTATTTTTGCTCTCCTGGGCAGATGAGTTAACACATCACTCAGACTGCTCCAAAAGGAGAGAGTACAGTAAAGCATAGGATCTTGTTTAAATCCCACAAATGCCTCTTGCTGTCCCGTCCAGATATTTTAATGCCTCAGAACTGCGCCATTCTCACGCCCGGACCTGCACGATGGCCATTTCCAGTCTGGTTTGGGCCCTGCACGTACATGGTAGCCATTTCGAAACGGAAGATTGTGGGAGCCACTGTCCAGATGGGTAAGTCCATATAGTTATTTGGGGAAAACTAGAAGTGAGTGCCTCTAGGCATGATCTATAACATGATGGGATGCTGTAGCTGCTTCCGGTTTGCCAGACAGGAAGGTCAGAAGCTGCAAGGGGACGGGATAGTGGCTTCGGGTCTGCTAGACTAGAGGTTTGGAAGCTTCAGCATCCCTTCGCAGCAGCTTCCTGTCTGCCAAACAAGATGCTCAGTCACCCGCAGTAGTGGCAGAGCATTCAAAGGTAAACACAAAGTAAAAACATACTGTTTAATTCACTAAATGCTTATTTGCTGCTGTGGGCTAGAAAAATCTGTGCATGGGCAGCGAAGCATAGAGCATGTCTGGAGGCACCTAGTGAGTGTTCATTTTCCTTAATTGTGATAATTTATTATTTACGTTTCTATCCCACCCCATACCCAAAGGTCTCTGGGTGGGTAAGAACAGATTAAGAACAAGAATATACATTAAAAACCTTTTAAAAATTCAGTAAATCTAAAACAATACACAATGTGTTTAAAATGATGGTATCTGTGCTGGGAGGGGAGATATAATCACCTCAGCCAAAGGCCAGAGTAAAGAGGTGTGTTTTCACCACCTCCCTAAATATGTGTAAGGAAGGGGCATGACGCACTTCGAGGGGGAGACTATTCCATAATGTGGGATTCCACTCCTTTTCCCTTAATTGCGATAATGCGGGATTCTATCCTCCTTTTTCCCAGGGCTATGTTGAGATTGACACATATATTCGTTCATGGGGAGATGTTTTTGAATCAAACCTATTTTCATTTAAAGCCCTATTTTGTTGTTCAGTCATTCAGTTTGTCTGATGCTTTGTGACCACATGAACTATAGCATGCTAGCCCTTCTGTTCTCCACTGTCTCCTGGAGTTTCCCAACGCTCATGTTCATTGCTTCCATGGCACTATCTATCCATCTCATCCTCTGTTGTCCAATTTTCTTTCTGCTTTCAATCTTTCTCAGCATCAGGATATTTTCTAATGAGTTCTGTCTGCTCATTATGTGGCCAAAATATCTGAGCTTTTGCTTCAGTATTTGTCCTTCAATCAACAGCCAGGGTTGATCTCCTTTAGTACTGACTATTTTGCAAGCATTGCTTAATAATTCAAATACTTCTCTGTAAATCTGTGCCTCAGATTTAAAAAAATACTGAACAATGCAGTCTAACACCTTTATTTTATTCTATTTGAACAAGCCCCTGGGTGTTTGATGATTCAGACAACCATTTATCTGTGTCCACATTTTGTGCAGTATTCAGATTTTGCTGTAGGTAATTACAAAGCATTTGTGCAAATATGAAACTTTTGTGTGGTTCACAGTTATTTGCAAATGCTACTGAAAATTCTCCTATGAATTAGTTTTCTTTTTCAAAAAGCTCCTACCATAGAACGATCTTATGCCAAGAAAGCTTTTCAGTAAGTGTAAACAAAAAAGAAGTTTTGTCTTCCTTTGTTCTTTTATCATTTTGTCTTCTGTGCTTCTTTTTATGCTTTTCAGTAAATATAGGAAACTCACATCTTTGAAGAACGTTCAGTCCTATGAACAAAATACTGTGTACTGTTCATGTAACAAGCTAAGCTCACCGGCAAAGCAATTCTGGAGCAATTTGTCCAAAGTGGTTCAAAATAGTCAACTCACTTCAAAATGAAGTCACCTAAATCAAACCAGGAAGGCTCCAGCGGCTAATGTGACACATTATTCCATGATCTACTGCAGATAATGTGCACTAAAACTGTCATGTATTGCACTAAAGTTGTACATCATGTCAGTCCTCTGTTGGAAATCCAGTCAAGCTATTGCTACGGATGAGAATTCTCTTTTAAAGTTAAAGTTGAGGGAATTTCAGGTTAAAATTTAAATTCCTCTGTCTTTGCAGAGGACTGTTCTGCCGTTATATTCATATGTATCATTAAATATGTTGCCTTTTCAATTTTATAAGGTGGGTGTATTTATTTATTTATTTATTTATTTGCAGTTCATCAGTATGGATGCAAAACTATGGATAAAATATACAACTATATACAATATAAAACAATGCATCTAATCTCAAATAATCAAACTCCAGCAAGCAATTTGGGTCTCAAAGTAGTTTGACTCATGTCTTGACAGCCTTAGCACAAAATTTAGCAGTTTTTCTTGTTATGTTTGAATCCATGCCTGCCAGCAGCAGGGTTGCATAGTACTCATCCGATCCCCCTGGTTTTCCATTTTTTTGAAGGAAGAATATACATTGCACAAATATCTTGGTGAATAAGAACAGTGAAAGTGAGCGTATTTGGGTAATCCAAAAAAACCCCACAGGCTGTAAATTCAAGCACAGCACAGAACTCAGTTAAAGAAATCTTTTTTCCCTTTCACCTCCATCTGTAAACCCAGCAGAGTGCTTCTAGATTATTACAAGAACTGTCTTACTCTTTGGCTACTTTGACCATAGGAAAACATGGATATTTTTGTTTCCCTTTTTGCTCTCTACTTACTTTTAGATACAAGGGATTTTAACTCAACTGAGGATTACCTGTTCTACCATCCCAATTTCTTGGATCAGGTTGAGTTTGTTTCTTAATTGACTGGTTCATCCAGGAGAATGCTTATATCTGCAAGCAAAAGAGAATGGAATGTAAGTTTACAATAGAGAAGCCCAGAGAGGCTTGATGCATGTTGCAATTTTCTGTATAGTCTATCAAACTCAGCAAAACTGGGAGATTTACCCTGGAATTTAAATTCCATTCTTTTCTTTGTCAACCAAATTTTCTAAATGTGGCAGTGAGCACAATCCTCTATGTGGTGATCTCTACCTGGCTGATCAAGATCTGTTTTAATTTAATGAATAACCATTATTTTAGACTCTCCAGTTTTGCAATCAGAAAAATTAATGTCAAAATGTACTGGGGTTTGTTTTTTGTAAAGTATTGAACTAATAATGCCCTCACTTGCATTTTATTGAACTCAACATATCACTTGACTCGTCAATATTGCAGACTTCCTCTATGATAGGTAGCGTATTTAATATATATATTGGGCTCACAGACAGGTTTTATAAATAAACTAGAAATGCATTAAGCAATACTGACAGTATGGTGAATAATTTATATATTGCATTACATAATTTAGATTGTAATATCATTATAAAAACCCAAAGCTATCAAAAATCAATTTTTAAAATGAATTCTTCCACTGCTGTCAGAGATGCTTGAAATGCAAAATAGAGCCCATTAGTTACTACAAGATGCTCCAGTATAAGTAAGTCAATATGAGATACCCTACTTACAAAAGGTATGAGATACCCTATTTACAAAAGACAAAAATTAATATTTAATCACAGAGCATCAACAGCATTGGCCAATAAATATACTGGTTGAGTTTAAAAAACCAGCCATCTTCACTTTACAAAATGTATATTTATGTCTGGGTCTGTCCATTTTACTGAACATGCTTTGTCTTTATATATAATTTTGCCCAATGGCAAAGTTCCTTGAAGGTGTATTCTGAACTCAGTGAATCACACAAGGGCTTGGAGGATCAACCAAGATTTCTGGTAGAATGCCATAAAGGCTTCAAGCCATAGCATTCTTTCTCTATGTCTCTGTAAATGGACATATGAAACTCAGACAGCTATCAGGTGGTAATTCCAGCTGGATTGTCTAGGTACTAAATCAGCAATTGTAACATAAGTGTTCTGTAAAGCACCGATGCATATTTCTACTTCAAGGAATGGTTAATAAAACCATGCCGGTAGTAGTTAAGCTTGTGAAGCTCTGTTCATGAAGTTTACGAGACCTATAAAAATTGTTAGCTTAGGTGGTATATGGATTTCTCCTTATAGTATATGGATTTCTCTTTACACCTGGTTTTGAACGCTAATAACAAACAAGTATAACTGGTACGTTTATATATATATTCGGCGTAGAACAATTATTCTAAAATTATTGTATGTAAATACATAACCTCTCATGACTTCACTTAAATAATATGGGAAGCGATAGTAATTTACTGAATTCTTACTTGTGAGTCTTTATATAAAACACTTATTTAGTCTACTGCAAAAGTATGACCCACTTGAGCTATAAAATTATTTCAGACAAGGTTACAAAATAATAAAAAAGTTATTGTTGCAGTTCAGGCATTCAATAGTGTCTCACAATGGCTACTAGAATGGAGGCCTAGGTACATCTTCCAGGCTGGGGGACAGGCAGGTTGCCTCTAAGGCCATTTGCTGGGATTTGAGAGCAGGTGAAGGTTTGCCCTTGTCTTCTGCTTGAGATGCCCATGAGCAACTGGTGGACCACTGAGTGGGACAGGATGCTGGACTAGATCCAGCAGGGCTACTCTTATGTTGTTTTCATAACCCCAGTGACCGCAGCACACCAGGCCCTTCTGCCTTCCATAGTTTGCCCAAGCTCATGTTCACTGCTTCCATGATATTATCTATCCACCTCATTCTCTGCTGACCCCATCTACTTTTCCTTTCAATCTTTCCCAGCTTCAGGTTATTTTTTAATGAGTCCTGATTTCTCATTATGTGGCCAGTTTATCTGACCTTCAGCTTCAGTATTTGTCATTCCAATCAACAGCCTGGGTTGCTTTCCTTTAGTATTGATTGATTTGATCTTACAGACCAAGGGTCTCTCAGAAGTCTTCTCCAGCACCACAACTCAAGTGTTGATTCTTCGATACTCAGCCTTCCTTATTGCCCAGCTTTCACAGCCGTACATTACTATTGGGAAAACCATGGCTTTGTCTATAGCCAACTTGGTCTAGTGGTTAGGGAGCTGGACTGTTATCTGGGAATACCGGGTTCGATTCCACACTCCCAAGCTCGGTGACCTTGGGCTAGTCACTGCTCTCGTCTGAGCTCTCACAGCCCCACTTACTTCACAGGGTGTCTGTTATGGGGAGAAGAACAGAAAGCTTTGTCAGCTGCTTCAAGTCCCCTTAAAAAGGTGAGAAAAGCGGGGTAGAAAAGCCAACTTCTTCTTCTATATGGACCTTTGTAGGAAAGGAAATGACTTTGCTTTTTAGTATGCTGGCCAGGTTTGCCATAATTTACCGCCCAAGGAGCAAGCATCTTTTAATTCCATGGCTGCAGTCACCATTTGCATTGAATCTTTGAGCCCAAGAAAATAAAATCTGCCACTGCCTCCATTTCTTCCCAGAAAGTGATGGGGCCAGATGCCGTGTTGAACTTCAAACCTGCTTTTCTACTCTCCCCTTTCACCGTCACCATGAGACTCCTTAATTCTTCTTCACTTTCTTCATTAGCGTGGTATCATCTGCACATCTGAGGCTGTTAATATTTCTCCTGGCAATCTTAATTCCAGCTTTTGATTAATTCAGTCTGGTATTTTGCATATAAATAAAATAATTGAGTGGAAATATAAAGCCTTGGCACACTCCTTGCCCAATCTTGAGCCAATTAGTTGTTCCATGTTCAGTTCTCACTGTTTCTTCTTAACCTGCATAAAGGCCCTCAGGAAGCAGGAAGAAAGAAAGAAGCACTTGATTGGTCATTTCTCTTGTAGTTTGGGTGCTAGATAGAAGAACTACTTGATTTGAGGCCCCTCTTGCTGTCCTTTCTTAAAACAGTACTTTACTTTTAAATTGGACTTGGGCTCATAATGTATTGTATTTCTACTTGAATTATAACCATTAATTCTAAATGTGTACCTCTAGACACCGAATACTCCACTAGGAAGCACTTTTGTGGGTTGTTGCTCTCCCTCCATTATTGCTTCCTGGCTAAATGGCACCATGACCAGTACTGTCTTCATGTGTTTTAAGTCACATGGACATCCAGGCATTGAGAATATCCAGATGTGCACATCGCCAACACTGCACCCGTGTAGCCAGCTGTTTTGGCCTCCATGCATGCATTGTATTTTTTAATTATTATTTTTAGAAAATTTATATTCTGCCCTTCACTGAATGGTCCCAGGGCAGGTTACAGTGAGATTAAAACATATCCACAATGAGACTGAAACATATAATTGTAGACACAGCACTATATTCTCAAAGTGCTGACTTTTCCAGCAATAGGTTTCCTTTCACTTTTATTAAAAAAAGGGAGGGGGAAAAAAGCAGGGCTATAATGGGGTTGCCACAGATGTGTGACAGCCCCACCATAGCAGAGCCCTATTGGTGCTATATTCCCCCATAGGGTATCAAATGGAAATCCTTCACGTGTCCCTGGGTTACAACATTGAGTGTTCTGCTCCCAGCATTCTATAGTAGTTTACATTTGTAGTCCAGAAACACCTGGAGGGCCACAGTTTGACAACCTTGATCTGTGAATGTTATGATAACTCTAGGAATGTGCATGAATATTCATAACATTCAAAATCCGGCCAAATTCAGTTGAATTTGGACATTTGAACTCAAATCAAATGTTACGATATTCATATCATGATACGAATACTTCCAGACATTTGTACAAATAGTTTGGACATTCATTAAGCTGGGGAAATGTATCAGATATGTATCTGCTCGTAGCAGATAAGTCTATGTTCACAGCAGACATGTATCGAATGTTTGTACAAATACATCCAAATAGATTCAAACCGAACAGAATTTTAACACATTTGAATGTGTTCTGTTCATACAAATATGGATTTTTGAACATTCAATTTGTTTTGAATCGAATGCCCAAAAAACATTCCTGCACATCCCTAGATAACTATATATTCTTTGGTCTGCTCATTTTGAAAACATAAGATTGTCTACCTTACCACTAGTACCTGTAACCCTCCTGTCTCCAAGGCTGTGGTCACACCTTCACTGTAATCCTTCAGTCCATGTTTGGATCCCACCATTCACACCTATTTAGTCCAATCCATTTGATTTGTGGACTTTCTCCCCTTCAATCGTACTTTCCTGAGCCCTGATTTTTACAGCTCTCAGAGTATTAATCCATTTTCACTTTTTGGGTGTGATTGGGGCCAGAACCCTACTATAGTGGGTGGATACTGCATGAATTTGCCTTTCACGCTGTTCAGTCACAGGTGTTGTGATGGTGGAGGTAGGTGGCAGACTTAAAAAGTCTTGGAACAGGAACAGAAAGGTATGAGCATAGTGACCTAAACTGAGATCTGAAATAAATCTAATGAAAATGGCTGGAAAAAAAATGAAAAAATACAAAATTTACACTGTTCCCAGCTCCACTTCTGAGTATTGAATCAAGTTGTAACAAAAGTGGGAATTTTTTTCTGACTAGGAAATTGCTTGTTTTATTATTCAGATGATTTTTTAAAGTTGTTGTTGTTGTTGTAGCAATTGGTCCACTAAACTTAGCAGAGACTTAGAGGTCTCAGTGAGAATCCCATGATTAATGAGTTAGCCATTAATGTCAGTAGATTGAACAACTAAAATCTGATTATATTAAAGTGCTTCCCAAACATTAGGGTCACATTAACAGTTTATTGAAACAAGCTGATAAAATTTTAAATGGTCATCTAATTCCCTAGGGCTCCTAATTGTTGCATGATAAATCACTTTGTAGAGAAATCTATTACATTGTTCCAAATGAGAAAATGCAATTTACAGTACCATTAGTGGAGTGGCCAAAACATTTCTCTTCTTTGCTGGAGGAGGTTGGCTGAGAGACAACAAGAATTCCACATGTGTGCCTGCTGTATCAAATATCTGCAAGAACTGAAACATAAAATTAAATCCAAATTTCCCCAAGATATTCTAGCATGCAAAAAGACAGTGACATCCATATGCATAAATCAAGTATATACGTGAGACTTAATTCAGAACTGCTATCCTATATCTGTTTATTTGGTGAATAGCCCTATTGAACTCATTACGCCTTTTTGTAAGAATGCATGATGAGATTATTATGAAACTTGCTCTTCTGTGCACGTTTACTTGGAAGTAAAACTTTCTGAATTGTAAATAATCATGTTGCAAATCATTTCTTTTTCTAACTGCAAACGTATTTTGAATCTACGAATATCAAAATGCAGTTAAATAATGCATATGCATAGGTCTGCTCACACTAAGGCTATCAGGGCATCCCAGCACACTCTGGGCAGAGCACACGCTTCTTCACCAGCAATGCAATATAAATATAAATCAGTATGGATACAACACTCTGGGACAGAGGATATGAACACTGTGGTGATTTCTGTAGCCCAGAGCCACCCTGATTGCTGCTGTACTCCACAGCTTTACTAGAAGCATCTAGGATGCTCCCAATAAACCACCATAGGCAGCGTTCCCATTGATGTGGATGGTCCAGAATAGGACCATCTGCACTTGGAAAGCTTCCAGGTAAGTGGAGGTGAAATTTGAGATGGTGCCGGCACTCACAATTCAAATGCTGGCCACTGTCCCAAAACTTTAAATGTAAATCAATATAAATAATAATAATAACATATCAATAAAAATAGAAACAGATTAAGGTGAGTAGAACAGTTGCTGCATGCTTCAGTCATTCATGGTTGTGACCAATAACTTTTACCAGCCACTTTTGCAGACTGTTTCAGATAATAGAAACCATATGCTCACTCATCAGCAAAATGCTCTATATCTTCAGTGTTTATTTACCTACATTGCTAAATACAGAAGCTATTTAATTTGCAGCTGTGGCTGGAGTACAGGGTGCCTGGAAGGACTAAGCGGAGATTCACATTAGGCTTTGATGTTTGGAAAATACAACATACCAGAGCATCAGGAATGTGATTACCACCCATCTGCACCTGAACAATTCATTGCTGGGAGTACTCCTGCAAAGCTATAATGACATGCAAGTGGCTACTGGAAGAACCTAACTCCACTCCCACTGCCTGGGTCCGTGATATGGTGTGACAGATTCATTTTGCAGGCTGCAAAGGGCAGGAAGATTTCCCAGGCCCTTTGCAAACATCTTCTGCAAGCTGCAAAAAGAGCGGGAAATATTTACCTGGCTCTTTGCAGGCATTGGCTGCTAGCTAAAAAGAGCGGGAGAGTTTCACAGGACTTTGCAAGCTTGAGTGACAGAAGGGAGGAGTTACCTCAGTAAGCACTAAATTCTAGCCAATCAGGGCGCCAGGATCTCGCTGTATTTAAGGCAGAGGTCCAGAGCTCTCTGTGCTTTTCTCTGGGCAGATTTTGCAGGGGATTGATCAGGTTTCTAGGCCTTTGTGCTCACTGCTTGCAGAGCAAGGAGAAAGAAGGGATTTCGTACCTATCTTAAGGGTAGATCTCAGAGCGTAATTGGGTAGATACAGAGATGCTGAAAGGGAGCTTCCTGGCTCTGGCTTGAGCAAGTAGACTGCTGGTTTGCAGTTAGCTTTTACTGCTAGGGTTTGATCTTTATTTTAGGAAGAACTTTCAAGCTGAAGACCTGAAAGGTTCCTAAGGAGCTGGAGGCTTCTGCTATTCATTTTACTTTTGTGGGACTAGCTTGGGGAGAGCTAAGCTGATTCCTATTTACAATTACTTGTTCTTTTGGACTACTTAAGTAATATTGAGCAACCTTTATATTTCACTACCACTTAATTATTTATTTATCTATCTGCTTGTAAATGATAAACAGTTGCTGCTTCAGGGAGAAGTCTTGGCTGTAAGCCTTTGAAATGGGACACCTGGGCAAGGGGGGGGGTCTAGTTCATATACAGACACTAGCCCATTGGCAGGCAGTGGGAATGTACGGCTCGACTGCCACTTTCTTGCCTGTGTTACTCTGTCAATACGAGTTCACAAGGGGGGAGTGGGATCCAGTCGTCACATGTTGCATGCTGAAAAAGGCCAAATTCCAGAGCCATTTCCAACACATTGCATTATGGTCTCAGTTGGAAATTTCAAAGCCATGAAACCTATTCCCTTGTGTGGCACCTCAGATGACCCCTAGCACCGGAGATGGTGCAAATGGTCATGGTGCTGGATGTGACAGGTAAGGAATGGGGCAGGAAGAGTTAGGGTTGGGATCCGTGTGGTGCACAATTCCAGGTGCCACCACTAGCAAGTGATAGGGTAACACTTGGCAAGACAGGAGGCGTTTCTGGGTTGGAAATGCCTCCTACAAATGCAGATGCTCCTTACCAGTTGTTACCCTATCGGGTACTACAGGACCAAGTGCAAATTGGCCTCAGGTTTCAAAAATAGTATAATGTAGGCTTCTGGTGAGCTTCCAAAGTCACCTCATAAAAGGACTTCTTCTGTGTCACTGTCTCTTGCACCTTAGAAAAGCAAAATGGCAAGAAGACCCTCTCCTTTAGATCTCAATACTTGAAGGTCTGTGTGGGAAAGGGCACTTGTTCAGATAACTGGACCCAAGCTATTTAGAGCTTTACATGTTAACATCAGCACTTTGATTTGCTCTTGACAGTGAATAGGCAGTTAGTGCAAATGTTTCAGGACCAGCATGATGTGTGTCTAGCCAGAAACTTCCATTAGCAGTCAAATTGCTGCATTTTGCATTAGATCCAGCTTCTGTACATTGCAATAGACTTATCAGGAGGTTAATGGAGCATGGGCCATGGTGGCCAAGTTATCTCTATCCTGTAAAGGCTGGTGTTGGAGAAAGGCATCCCTAGCTTCTGCTACCACATTAGTGTCTCCAGGCAGCAATCAAGCATCTGAACTGCCTTCCTTAACTCAGAAGGAATGGAGAAATAGAGCTTTGTGTTATCAATATACTGATGGCACCTCACTCCAGCCTTCCTGGTGACCTTTCCTAATGGCTTCATAAAGATATTAAATAGCACAGGAGAGGAGACCCATAAAGGTTATCCATCAGGGCAAACCAAGACAGTCTCAGTGACAAACTCTTGCCTAAACCCAGATTGGAATGGGTCCAGATAATACATTTCATCCAAGTATGTCTTAATGCTTGCTGCTTGTTGTAATCATTATCTTCTCCACCATCTTGTCTCAAAGGGAATGCTAGTCAAAGGGCTAGTAGTTATTTAACAACTCTGAATCCTGGAAAGTCCTCTTAAGGAGAATGCATACCACAACTTTCTTTAGTGCCACTGGAAATTTCTTGCAAAGAGGCATTTATTAGCTATAAAAGAGAGAGACCAAGAAGACAAGCTGGGCAAACCCATGCTTAAATAGCTTCCTGTCCCCATCCCAGCAGACCAGATGTTGCAAACTGAAGCCTAGTTAGATATTCCACAGGAGTGGGTGAGTTGCAGATTCCACAGGCAACACCTCCAGCAGCAGGGGGGAGCAGTTCTTAAGCCCTGAAGGATAAAAATTGCTGGGCTAACCTTGAAAATATGCTTAATGTCTGGCATGTACCTCTGGATTTTATTAAAAGATTACAGCCAGGAAAAGAGTTGCTATCAATTTTTCACAGGAAGAGAGAACATCCACCTTACAAAATTGGGGTGGTGAGGGAAAGAAAGAGAGGTTTTTTGGGGGGTGGGGGTGGGGGGGAATTCGGATAGCTGTAGGTTTTCATCCACTTGCGGCTAGAAGATTAAAAGTCTCTCCCTCATGGCAGTTGATTCATAAAAATCACACAATTATATGTAATAAATGATAAAGGAGAAAAACCTGAGGCCTGTCCTTGCTTCCCAAAATTTGCTCAATATCTGTGCAAATTGTGCATTTGGTGTGGTTCATTCTTCCCACAAGCTGTTTCTGAGGTGTCTCCATCAAGCAATAACTTATGGGTTCTGGCTGTCTTTCACTTGTACCTTCTCATTTTAAATAGGAAAATGCACTTTTACTGGCTCCCCTTTTTTGTTATCTTGACCAATCCTAGGCGAATTTTTCCTACACTTCTGAGAAGCTAGCAATGCTGGAATCCCCTTTTAAAACTAGATTAAAACTAGGCATACTACTTTTAGCTTTCTAACAGAGGTCCTATGGGTTTGTTTGTGCTAACTTTTAAAGTGAGAACCTGATAATAACTGGATCTGTGCCCTCCAGCATGCTACCAGATGCCTCTGAAAAGTTCATTTGTATTTAATTTTCTATTATATCCCACCCTTTTCTTCCTAAGGAGCAAAAAATGGTGAATACTATTCTCCTCTCTTTTATCTTCATGGATGAAACAATGTAAGGTAAGTAATTATAAGAGCAGCAATTGAACAAAAGTTGCAGAGCTTTCAGGGCTGGGTAGAAATTAGAACTCTGGGCTCGCACATAAGCCATTGCGTTGTCAGGCACTTATGCTGAGTTAACAGCCACTGACAGGAGACCAAAGTGCTACTCTGTGGGTAACTAAGGGTGTGATCAGACTGCGTATTTTGGGGGTGCCCATTTACAAAGGATGACCCCAACTGTGGATGCAGAAAATAAATCCTGCATCACAGTTTTTAAAGTAAGCACCTAAAAAGCCTCTGACCGTCCTTCTCTTCCTCTTTGTCGCCTTCTGAGCTCACGTCCCATTGGCAGCCACTGCTCCATTTTTCCAGGGCCCTGCTCGGTTAGCCTGCAGTTTTTAGGCTATGAGCCTCTGTATTGGTTACATCTGCCCCAAGGCGCAAGTCAACCCAAGAGCTGGGAATCCCATCTGTGAAAGAGGCAAATGAAAGGAAACTTTAGGACAAGGGAAAGTGCTTTTAATATTGTATGTTTGTTCCTAGGGTCTCAAATTCACCCAGGAGGCATCCCTAATCACATGTCTGAGCATACCTTAAGCCTCAGGCACATGGCTGAGGCCCTCCTGTGGAAAGCAAAATGCAGCTGAGATCAGAACATCTGTTCATAATAGCAAAGATTCTAGCTGGACTTATTTTGGAGATCTGGTAGTCAGCTATTCTCAGTCCTCCACATGGCAATTTGAGACAGAAACTTCATCTGCTGAGTCATCTGCTCCCCACTTCATGCCACATTGTGTTTTCTCTTTCCAATGGAAGTCACTCCATGAGTCTGAACAAATAGGGCATTTCCCATCCACCTCTTTTAGAAAATGTGCCCTTGCTCAAGCTGAAAACAAAAACAGGCATTCAAATTCAAGGTACAAGGAGCTACGCTTAAGGAGAATAGTGGGAGGACTTGTAAAAAACAAAAAGAAGCAGATAAGGAAGCAAATTAAGAGAATATAGAAACTGTGGTACCATAGTAAAAATCACGTCTCCACTTTCAGCAACAAAGATGCCTGGTCCACCATGTCATCAAAGGGCACGTTCATATCTCCATTTTGCAATGGGAAGGTGTCCTGTGACATGGTGAAGAAAGTGCCCTTCCTGAAGATGCCTAGTTCATGCCCTCACCTCCAGTGCTGCATTCACACCGAAGTTTTAATCCAGCTTCAGTTCACCTTCAGAGTGGAAGAAGACATCAGAAAAGTGACTTGTCATTTTCTTCCAAATTATCTAACCCAAATGTAGATTTTCTGACTTAAATAAACCCAAAATGTAGATTTTCTGACTTAGACAAACCCAAACAGCTTGTCACATTGCCAATGCATTATCTCACTGGTCTGAAGTGGTCAGAAGCTGAAATATAATTTAGATGTGATGCAGCCCAGCTGCTTCATATGAGGAGTACCACACTCCTAATGAGGTATCATATGCCTCTAAGGCAGCATCTTCACGGCATGTGTTATTTCGATTTAAATAATTCGAAATAATTGACCCAGAACAAAGCTGTCCACACGACTTGCAAATTGATCTGGTTCCGTGGCATTCCTTAATGCGGAATCAATCCTGGTAATCCCCACAATAGCCCTGTGCTCCCGCCCATTGCCAGTCATGGTGCCCTGTGATTGGTCCTCCCTCCCAGGATCCCACCCTCCCTTCCCTTTGAGTCATCCATGCTCCGCCGGGGATTCCTGTTCTCTCCCCTCCCCCTTCCCACCACCACCACCAGTAGCAGCAGCAGCAGCAGCATCCATCCATCCATCCATCCATCCATCCTGGGGCTCCTCGGTGCCCACTCCGCTTTGCCCGACTCCACCGCTGCTGCTGCCGCCGCATTCTCAGCGCCTTTCGCCCCACTGGCCGGAGCGCGCTCGCAGCCCGGGCCACCCCTGCCTCCCCCGCCGGCGGCTCCAGCGCCCGCCGCGCGATCCAACCGTCCATCCATCCATCCATCCATCCATCCATCCATCCATCCATCCATCCTGGCGCTGCGGCGTGGGCAGCTTCGCCCTGGGGCTCCGCCACCGATTTTCCCCACTTTGCCGCCACTTTGCCCCGCAGAGCCGCGGCCGCCGCTGGCTGGAAGAGGAGGAGAGCCAAGGGGTGGACAAGAGGGGGGCGGGCTCAGCGTGCCCACCGCCGGGAGGACGAAGGGGGCTCCTCGCTCGCTCTTCCCCCCGTGGCCGGGAGGGAACTCGGAGAGCGGGGAGAGTGGGCTGGGAAAGTTCCCCGGGGACTCCCCTTTCCTTTCCTTTTGAAAGTTCAGAACTGCGCAAAAGTGAAACATTGTTATTAATCTACATTGCTACAGTGTATCTTTGGAGGTAGTGGGTGGATTCTTTCAATGAAATCATTTGAAAGCAAGCTATTGGGGAAGGAAATCCTAAACATGACGTGCCTACAATACGGAGAGCCCATTGGTTACAGTGCGATTGGGGGCGGGACAGCCTTAATACAATCTCATCACGGAAACGATACTGTCCACACAGTAAAAAATTAAACACGTATCAAGGGCATGTTCTGGAGTGAAACCTGTTGAGATCAGGATTTATTTCAAATCGCGATAACGTAGTTTAACACGGAAATACCGTATTAAGCCGAAGTGCCGTCTAAACTGCGTGAACTCAAAACGTTTTGAATTCGAGATAACGACGTCGTGGGGATGCGGCCTAAAAGTAAAAAATGTAAGAAAAGCCCTGCTGGATCAGGCCACAGCCCATCTAGTCCAGCATCCTGTCCCACACATTGGTCCACCAATTGCTTATGGGCATCTGAAGCAGAGACAAGGGCAAATCTTCATGTACTCTGGAATCCCTGCAATCATCTGGCTGACATGGAAAGAACCACAGATTGCCTCCTGTCTCACTCATAAGGGCAGCAAGAGGAGATTGTGGGATCTGAACAAGATCTGAGATTTTCTTTTCATTATCTGGAGGCACTCTTTCTTTCTTTCTTTCTTTCTTTCTTTCTTTCTTTCTTTCTTTCTCTCTCTCTCTCTCTCTCTCTCTTTCTTTCTTTCTTCCTGCCTGCCTGCCTGCCTGCCTGCCTGCCTGCCTGCCTGCCTGCCTGCATCACAAATAAGACTTGCTGAGC
The DNA here is from genome assembly GCA_023333525.1 of Aspidoscelis tigris stejnegeri. Classification (NCBI taxonomy): domain Eukaryota; kingdom Metazoa; phylum Chordata; class Lepidosauria; order Squamata; family Teiidae; genus Aspidoscelis; species Aspidoscelis tigris. The sequence continues at coordinate 29,926,285 of JALMGA010000004.1, read as the reverse complement.
ACAGTTTATTCTGAAATGAAATACAGTAAAAGGAAGATCTTCTGGGTAATTCCATATATCAAAATGACTGTGGGGAAGTACAGAATTGCAGATTATGTCTTATGTCAGACAGGTAATTTCAAATATCCCCTTTATGATCAACCTATAGGAAATATCTTAGACATAGTATGGACTTGTCTCCTCAGAAGAGGCAGTCTGATTCCTGGCGGTATCTCAGAAGGATCATTTTCTTTCCATTCAAACATGAGCCAAATTAGATCTCTTTTTAAAATTGATAGTCCAAGTAAGTACCATTTGACAGCAACTTCCTAGCATCCTTTAAAATGTCACTGATGGCATAAATATCACAATAACATTTAATTAATGTTAAGTTGGCACATGCCCAGGAAAAACACCATAAATACTGACATTCCCACACATTCAGTGTGGGAAATAAAACAGCAACTTAAATTAAGGCAAGCCTTGCTTCCTCGGTACCAGGATTTTGTTCAACACAGAGGTAAAAAACCTGCAGGCAACACATTGCACATTCATTCCTCGCCAGCAACCTATGGGTGCCACTATTTCACCTAAAGTGTAACTGGAAATTGATACCACTTATGATTATTAACATATAATTGGCTAAATATGATTGGGAAAAATTCTGGCATAAAGGCATTATCTTGGGCCATGAGTCCTAAAACTGAATGGGATTCTATCAGAGTTTTAAGATTTGGTCTTAATTGGAATAAAATAGAGGCTAGACCATTTTAACTTTGAAGTATTATTAATAAAAGCCTTGGACTTATAAAATATTTCCAAAAAGCAAAAGGAAGGCTCTGTAGCGTTTTAACAAGCCAGGTTTTTTTTTTCTCCATTCAATAGCTGATGATGCAAAAATTCCTGTTGGCTTGCTCAGTTGGACCCTGGTGAGCCACGTGAGATGATAGAATCAAGATTATGCCTGAATGCTAGGACAAAAGCAGAAGGGAAATCATGGTCTATTGACGTGTGTTAAATATTGACCGTTGAGTCCTAAGAGAAAAGGATATCTTTTGTTTCAAGAAAATAATTGGATATAGTTATTTGGAAGGGGATCTTATGAAAATGTGCTGAGTTTCATGTTTGTAAGGATCTGCTGGGTCCATATGAAGCCATTATTCCATTACTATCCTTTAACTTGGGGGAGAGGAAAGAATAAGATAAGAGTTGATCTCAAAGAGAAATGTTAACATAAGGGATTAACTTCTTTTGGGACAACCTAGAGAACCAGTTTTACCTCTCAGGAAGGGTCAAAGTACAGGATTTTGGAGTTGCTGGCAGGTCAAAGTGGAGCAGTGTTGGTAACAGAATAACCAAGGAAGGGTGAGGGGCTTCTCTTTTTGCAAAATATCCATAGCATTCCTTTGGAGTGTTTTGAAATTAGGAAGAAAATGGGTGTTTTTCCACTGTCACTAGAAGTACCCATTAAGTACCCATTAATGGGTACAAAAATGCCATTTTGTACCCATTAATGGGTACTTAATGGGTACTTTTAGTGACAGTGGAAAAACACCCAAGAACTCACATCACCTTTGTTGGCACAATACAAAGCACAGGAAGTCTTTAACCCAGGCTCTTGCTGTATCAAAAATATTTCCCCTATGAACTATTCCATTGGTTTCTGCCTCTTATTAATCTGGATTAGAGACCTGAATCAACTTAGAAACAAATACTGGACATGTTCTTGGTGTCAGTAAAACTAAGCCAAGTGTAGCACATGATAAATTAATTCTAATATAAGAAAAACCCCAAACTTTCACAATGTTTTGCATCTCTGAATATTTATTCCGAATCCTACAGATTCATGATGCTTTTAATATTATTGTCATCCCTGAAATAAATCACTGTGGGTACTTTCTGTGATCTTTTCAGAAGGCAATAAAACAGATTGTTTTTAATGGCTGTTCCAGCAATGAAAAATATCTGTGTTAGGTGGAAACAACAAATTGGATGCTTTTTCAATTCCTTTTAATGGCGCGAGGATCTTTGCAACATGCTGTGAAAAATATTCTCTTAATGATAGGCCTGTGGCACAACTTAAGGAGTCATCAGGAAATAAATGCTCGGCTGTCTGGTTGGCAGCTTGGTGTCCCTTAATTGAAGTATTATAAGATTCTGTGAAGAATAAGCCCTCTGGGGTTTGTAGCTAAATGGCATGGACACTACTGATGAAACATGTAGATGAAGACATGTCAATAGAATCTTCACCAATTTGCTGTAATAGGAATGGCTGATTAATTTTGTAACCATGGCCACTTCTATTACCTAACCTAAAGAATGATTTAGACTTTATTAAGCAAGTCATTTCCTGCTTTGTGACTGACTTGCACACCCGAGTTCTTTATTTCCAAAGGTGATGTTCTTTTCTCATAAGGAACTTGGAATTTATTATCAAATGAAGACTTGAGAGGTTTGCTCCATTTATAAGCAAGTAGCATAACAGCAAAAGTTCCTTGTGAGTTTTAGCAGCTCAGACACACTTTGGTTAACTTGATAATCTTACATGGAAAAAAAAAAAGAAAGAAAGGAGCTTCATATTCTCTTTCAAGGGAGATGACATTTCTTATATACATTTTTAATATCCAAAAGGGGAAATTGAAGCATCTAAATCAAAAGTATATAGCTGTATATTTTTATCTCTCCCTCCTTCCTTTTATCTCCCTCTCTCTCTGTGTCTTTTTTCTCCTTCTAGGCTATGAAACTGCTTTTAATATTTTATTATAATTGCTCATGGACATCTAACATCATTTGGTTACACATAATCAACTAATGCTTTATGGTTTAGGACTGGATTCAATAAAACATGAATTACCCCATGTGATTGAGGCAATGTATTCCGAGATATCTTTGCATTGTTTTTTATCCTGGAGCCAGGATGCATTGCATATGCAAAGCCAAAAGCAAAAGTGGTTGTATATTTCCTTTTGTGGCAGACTTTCAGACAAAGGGCACTTTCTTCAGAGTGTGCACAATACAAAAATTTAGAGACACTTCAGATGACACAATTGCCATTTTCTGAACTTGTGATAATGCATTTTGCATTTGAAAACTACTCTAGGTAAGTTCATCTATAGAGAAAATCATTGTTCCTGTAAATCCTACACTTAGCAAAAGGATGAATCCTCACCTATGGCATGTCACAGTGTCTACACACTAATTTAAAGAATAGAAATCTGATAGCCACATAGTTGTACTTTGCTTGTCCATTTTGGGTGCAGCTTCAGTCAGTTCCACAACAAAGGAACCACAATGATAATCCATTCCTGACCTTTTGAAGTAGTCCATCTCTGGGTTTCTGGCTAAAACAGCCTCAGCTGGCAACTATGGGTCTGTAAACTTTCATTTCCAACGTCTGTATTTGGGCCAGGGTGAGCCATCTGCAATGCAGACAACCCTTGCTAAATGCCTTTGGCTGCCCAAAACACCCTAGGCCAGATCATTTGATCTGACTTATGATTGGCCAAGGATGGCCCAGATAATGCATGTCATGTAGAAATGAGCCCTAATAATAAAACCACACTGAGCCACCAAAGCTCATTTGATGACCATAGGCCAGTCACCACCAGTAGGCCTTATCCTAGGATTGTTGTGAAAATAAAATGGAGGAGAGCAGAATATGACCACCTGCAGATAACCATGCAGTGCAAATTCATGTTAGGCAAATAATTGCTACATTGGGGGTGGGGGGAATGTGGGTTAACAGAACTGGGGAATCCCAGTCTACAAATGTAAGTCAATGATGCCAGACAGATGAGACCCAGTAGACCAAAACAAATAAATGGCCCTGCAAAGGGGACACCCAGCCTATCAGTATCAGTGGTACTGCAGAAGGCAAGCCCAGTCTACCAGTTAGTGCTGTGGGCAAGTAGTCGATTCTACCTGTATGCGTCACTGAGATCTCAGAGACAGTTTCTGGAGTTGCATTAAGAAAGTTAAGTCACATTTTACAGACCATGCTATGTTATATGAGGAAAGTCATTTTGCACCCATATAAAAGAAAAATTGTGTTATACAAAACCGTAGTATACAAGGGACAACTGCATTAAGGAAACCTCAGGTGTGTGTGTGTTTTAAAAGTTCCAACACAGAGAAGGCCCTTTCATATACATTCAGATTCCAAGGTTCAACTAGGTCTGGGCAATGAACAAGGGCAGAGAGGGTGCCCAACTTCAAATGCAATTTGATATAGCTAGTCAAATTAAGTGGACCCGCTTGCAATGTCAAGCAGGCATTGACATAGCTGAGGGGGTTGCAGGGAGGAGGCATATTCACTTCCCATCATCCAAGACCCGCTGGCAGGAATTAATGGTCTGTGGCCCACTGCTGTCTTGGCCACTCCTCACCATAGAGGATCAGCTGATAGCCAAAAAAGTTTGATCTTGAAACAGTTTGCCACCAAAGAAAAAATCTTGTGAGGACCAAGGTTTGCATAGGCTTTTTACTGCTAAGCTATATGCCTAGAGAGCTGATTCCAAAAGAAAAGAAAAAGGAGATTGGCTCAGTTTTTGTCTGTGCTGTCTGGGCCACCTGTAACAACTATGCCTCTGCTTGTTTGTCTGTCATTTGGATTAGGTGATAGCTACTGAGGAATCTGCCCTCAGGGTTTAACTTTTGGATAACCTGGTGCCTTTTCCTTACAATCTCTTAAACACTACCAAATCTGGGATCTATAAGATAAACATTGGGAGTGTGAGACTTTCTAAGTGCTTGATGTGTGCTCCAGTGTAAGATCAGCAAACACCTCTCAGCTTATTCCTGCTGTAACCAGGTACAAGCAAAGCCACTTGTTTTGACTGTGGGGGATTTTGACAGAAAACCAAAGGGCTCCTCCCTCAAAAATTCAAGAAATCAAGTGTTCTCGCTCCCCTCTTGTGGTGCACAAATGCATCGTGAGTGTGCAGGGTAGGGAAGTGCACAGATATTTGAAACATTTGAAATTTGATCAAATTTGTTTGAATTTGGATATTCAAATCGAATGTCTATGAATTCGAATTTAAGCAGTTGAACAAATTTTGAATTTTCAAATCTGTTTGTGTGAATTATTTGGACATTCGTATGTGTATGGATATGTACACATTGTGTACTTGCCCATACGCATCTTTCCCACATCCTCTTCTGACAGCAAGTTCCCTAAACCAATGACCCTCTGGGTGAAGAAATACTTCCCCTTCTCGGAACTGACTCTCCTATCCATCAGCTTCATAGAGTGCCCTGTGGCTCTAGTGTTGTGTGATAGAGAAAAGAAAGTTTCTCTATCCACCTTTTCTATACCATGCATAATTTTATATACTTCAGTCAGGTCCCCTCTGAAACACCGTCTCTCCAGACTGAAGAGGCCTAGACGTTGCAGCTTGAGATGCCCATGAACATTTGGTGGGCTACTGTGTGCAACAGGACGTTAGACTATATGGCCTGTGGCCTGATCCAGCAGGGCTTCTCTTATGTTCTTATGTAATGAGGCTCAGTGCAGAAAGTCCCACAGATACTTTAGGCCTTTCTGCAGCACTGGAACAGAAGGTCTTTTTTACAGATTGATATTTGTCATTGACACCTGCACAAGGATGACAACACAAATTTGTGAAGCATTCCATATCTTATATACATGGAATTCACTTCAGTTGAGCACACTGCTTTTAGGTGGTGTTTTGCTTGTTGGCTACCAAAGCTGATGGACACAGGAGGATCCCACTTGAATGGAAATTGTCATTCAGCCAGAATATTTGCTTTGCAAACTTCCAACTTCAGTCAAAATTGAGTGGAAGACAAGTTTCAGCCCAGCGCTACTCAGACGCCAGCAAGTCAATGATTCTTCACAATGGTCAATACTTTACCTGCACAATATCTTTTATGAGAATATGCTCGTGTCCCCATGCACATTTGGCATGGTTCCGAATGCAGGATCGGCAAGGGGCATCCCCATGCGATTTGGATTTGGCCCGCGGAAAGCAGACCAAATCCCCCCAAACCATGGCACAACAGGGGCAAATTTTATACCTGAAAATACAAGTCTCAGCACAGTTTGGGGGTCTGGCATGCATTGGTTAGCAAGCCAATCCCGCACATGGGGACATCGCTGGCTAACCGGGCAGGAGATTGGTGCTCACGTCATTAAGAGGTGGGGTGTGCTTGCCCTTCCCACCTTGTGTATTGGAGATTGCAGCTGCTGACATTTTAAAATCCTGATCACCAAGGCAGGCAGGATACTTACTTAATTTTTGTGCATTTTCCATGGAAATATTTCCAACCCTGTTTCCCGATTGCCAAGGCAGGCTGGATACTGGCTTTATTTTAGTTCCAATTCCAAAAATTTTCAAACCCCCATTTCCTGATTGCCAAGGCGATCATGAAATAAAGGCTTGATTTTCTCCCCTTTAAACTTGGTGGGCATTCTCGTGGTTCCCAGTGGAGCAGAGGTGCGCAAAACTGCTCAAGCACCTAACTGCCACTAAACCTCGTAGCGGCTTTCAGCCTTTAAAAATTATTTATAAATTTATTATTATGGAGTAAGCTTTATTTTAACTTTTTTTCCGTGCCTCCCAGCCCAGTCCTGGCTTTCAGTGCCGCTAAGGGAGGAGGCACAGGGGTGGGCTGACGTCAGTCTGGCTTCCAATGAGGAGAAAGAGGGCGGAGAGGAGGTGGTGCTGCTCCCCCATGCCAAGGTTTGGCACCGTTTGCATTGTGACGCCTCCATCTGCCCCCAACCCATACTGGGCCTGCATTGCTGGGAATGACATGGGGACGGGTTGGGACCAGCACCTGGTCCATGTGAGCCCAAACAGTGCCAAACAGCTTGCATGGGGACACACCCTATGTCTGCTTGAATAGATAATTCTACAGAAGGACACAATGGGTATTTTTCCATAGTCACTGGGAGTACCCATTAAGTACCCATTAATGGGTACTTAATGGGTACTTTTAGTGACAGTGAAAAAACACCCAAAGCCTCCCTGTAGATCAGAAAACCATTTGAAAATGATGCCTCTATCTCCCCTCTGTATTCAATATCCTCGCTGTAGTTCCAGTTTCTGAATTATCTGGAGCAGCTATTTTCATATAACCTGGAAAACTTGCTGAAGTCTGTGGAATGGTTCCTGTGGACTTTGGAGAGGTTTGGCTGATGTCCATGCTGAGCTCTGAATACATGAGAAAGCTCTTGTGGTTAGTTACTATTTTACAGGGCCTATTTTAAGCCCTGATAAAAAGTCAATGAAAAATTAAAGTGAGAAACAAGCCAGAATTCAGTTAGCAAAAGCAGAATGTCCGTATGTGTGTGTTTTCTCGTTAAAGATGTAGAAAGATTCAAGTGGTGCACATTTTCTTAAGGCATGACAGGCAAGCAAAGAGCTCTTTAGTATGTAACATGCTTTAATAAAAATAACATGTCTGGCAAAGTCTAAAGGCTTTTGCAGCTGCAGGGGCGCTCCTTAGAAATAAAGTTTGTGTTTACACAGGTGCAGTCATATTTAACAAAAAAATGTACGCAGTGAAAACAGCTGCCTGTCTGTTTTCTTTGGCAAAGCTTGTTCCAACTGAAACAATTTGTTTCAAGCATCCCTCCCCCACACGCACCCTGTGATACCTATATAAACAATTCAAAAAGATTGCTGTATGGGGTAGAGGTTGTTCCTCATAATTTGTCCGTTAGATAAACTACTAAGCCAAAGCGGCTTGAACCAAAACCCACTGAAGAAAACAAGGACAACTTTTTCATAGATACTTTTCAAATTATATGGGGAGACGGCCAAGGCACTGTTAAGCAAGCTGTGTGAAAAAGAAAAGGATTTTCCTCTATTACAATTACTTTGAAAGATATTACAGCTGGTAAATTGAGTATTTTTCCTTAACGAGAGAACCGTATAAGTTATAATATTGTGTTATTTTAATTTTAGGCTTGGGGGGTTGTTTCATTTTCTTGCCAAGATATATAACCTTGAATCAACCCTTCATTTCTTTAACTATGCTCTAACTGCTATGTTAATCTTTTTTCCTTTTTTAAATGATAGCCTAGATCGATCACAATCCTAATAATCTTCCATTTTTGCAGCTGAGGAAGACAAGAGTTTATATATGTTGAAATAAATCTCCTAATATCAATTCTGCAATATTTAAGTACAGGGAAGCTCTAGGTTAATTATTGGCCCAGCCTAACCTACTTCTCAAAGTTGCTGGAATGAAATCAAGGGATAGAGAATAGTCCACAGTTCCTTGGGGTCTTGGAGGAAAAGTGAAATATAAATCCCATATATGGGCGTTTTTGCACTTACCTGTTAGACGTGGAAAAGCTAGGGATGTGCACAAATATTCAAAGACATTTTAAATATTCAAAGACATTCGTCTGAATTTCAACATTTGAATTCAAATCGAATGTCCATAAATTCTAATTTAAACATTCAAATGAATTGTAAATTTTTGAATCTATTCATTTGAATTATTCGGATATTCATATGTGTACGGATTCGTATATGATGCATACTTGCATGTACACATCTTTCCAGCATCTGTATGCATTTGTACAGATCCATATGGGCCAAAAATACATTGCATATGGGATGCATACAAGATGCATACAGACGTTTACTGATGCATACAGGATGCGTAACAATGCATGCGGGCTCATACGAATGTTGTCAACATTTGTAATTGCAAATTCAAACCAAAAATGTGAATGAATAAATTTGAATTTGCTTAATTTGAACTGAATTTCGGTAAATTCAGATTTTAAAGATTTGAATCAAATTAAATTTTCAGATATTTGATTTGAATCGAATTGAATCCTGAAAATTGCATTAATGCACACCCCTAGAACAAGCAGAATGCTAGAATGCTTTGTCCACACATGTGACCTGCTGTAGCATTCCTGAAGGGTTCCAAACCCTCCCCAATCCTTTCCTGCTATGAATAAAGCCTATTCACACTTGGCTTTATTCTGGAATATATCCTGGAAGAGGAGCCTGCTGTCTACATGCTATTGCAGGCTACAGCAGGCTCTAAGGGAGACCTGCCAGAGTCTGCATTAGCATTCAGACCACAGATCCCTATGCTGAGATATATCCCAGAATACAAGCCAAGTGTGAAAAGGTCCCAGTCCACAAGCTTATCTGTGGCAACAGGAATGGTACATGAGCAGTATTTCCATGCCACTGCCAATGCAATGCTACTTCCAGACTCTGCAATGTGAAGGAAACGTTTCTGCACTTGCTTTCCTGTCGGTTGGACAGGAAAGATGCAGAGGAAACTAATGTTGACTAGCGCTTGCAATGTTTTGTATGATGTGCAATTTTTATAATGTATTTTTATTATAATGTTTTGAATATTATTTTGCATTGTATATTTTCTGTTTCGTGTAAACCGCCTTGGTACACAAATAACGTGGAAATGAAATGAAGAATGTGAATGTGAAGTTAACAACCTAGGAATTGTCTTGTTATTCCTTTCCAAAGTGCAGATCTAGCCTATTAATAAATGCAGAGTAGCATCATTACCTGTAGATTCTCAGCAAGGATCCTCTGGGGCCCACAGCTCCCAGCGGGACCCAGCACTGACCAAGATGACCTCCAAGGATGCTTCTGTATTACCTGTCTCAGACTCTGTATATGGAAAAGGCAGGCTGCCTTTCTCCCAAAAGCAATCCCCTAAATACAACTTATCAGAAGAAGTGGCTGAATAAATCAGACAGATTCAAGAAACAGAACAGCATGATTTATGCATAAACATACATAAATGGGTTGAATTTAAAACGTAGCAGTAAGAATCCTAAAAATAACCATTTACATAGTTGTCTCATTGTTTGAAATGTATAAAAAAAAGCTGAGCAGACCCTTTCTTTAACAGAATGAAACAATTACTATAGAACATACTAAAAATACTAGGTTTTGCTTGTTTGCTTTTGATACACAAGAAAACAGATCTATAGGAGACTTTGGCACCATCATCATGGTCATGGGAGACTGGGCTAAATGTTGCTAGGGGTCATGGTATCCACATCCCAAAATATTCCCAGAAAGGCCATGCCCAGAAGGATATGATGCTAGTGGCTGGTCCATTCTCTCGCCTGTAAATGGTGGTAGGGAGCATGCAAATGAAAAACTGAATTAAATGCAAACACTTCAGTTGCGCAAGTTTTCATTCCCAAGCTGAAATGTTTCTTGCTAGAGATGCTCAAAGAAGCCCAGGACCGTCAGATATCTTATCCAACAGCCCTGGGATCTTAATAGTACCTGGACCCACCTCAGGGATAGGCAGGCACCATGCAAAAAGTTCAGGGAGCTCACCTTTCTGTAAATTATCTTTCTCTCCATGGGCAGGGTTGTAGTGCGTACAATTGCAAAATATGTTTCCTATTCTCTCTCTCTCTCTATGTAATAGGTATATATGGAGTGTTTTTCCACTGTCACTAGAAGTACCCATTAAGTACCCATTAATGGGTATTTAATGGTATTAATGGGTACTTAATGGGTACATTTAGTGACAGTGGAAAAACACCCATGCATAGAATTTAGGTATATATATATAAAATGCATATATAGTGTATTTTTGCCATATAAAACCTACTTTAAAAAATCTTAAAGCCATTCTGAGTGTATATTTTTTATTCTTTTTCTAAACATGCCTCGCCAAATTACTGTTCCATCTTATACACCAGTGTCCGTTTTAAGGTTTGAAATACAATAGGTGTCACTTATTTAACAGAATTTATATAGTATAGTTTTTGCTCTTACAGACAGTCAATAAAATACTGCTCTCTTCATATAATGTGTTTTTATACGGAATGTTTTTGTTCATACACAGTCAATAAAATGTGGTTCCCCGCGTTTAATGCAATTCTGGAAGTTTGAAATTACATGATTTGATTCTTATAAGACCTCTTACTTAACACTGCCTCCCTTCCACAGTTCCATTATCTGCACCAGCCATAGTCTGCACTTGCATGTAGATGGCTGAAATATAATCCAAAATAAGGCCCAGTGCAGAAAAGGCCAGGGTTTTCCTTCCAAAGTTCCATTGACTTACATCAGTAGACAAGATATCTGCTGGACTCTAAACCCTTAAAGGCCAAAGGAGTCAAGAGCTTGTGAAGGTTTTGCCTTTGTTTTCTGCTGGAGATGCTCAAAGGCAATTAGTGAGATAGGAGGCTAGACTAGGTGAGTTGTACAGGGCTCCTCTTATATTCTTATGTTTTAATCTTCAGATTTCCACAGGCAGTGATTGCTTGCATAACATGGTTTTGCAAATCCATAGCAGTTTGTAAGAACCAAACCACAATCTTATATGACATAGTGTATATTAACACGTAGTCTATTTGAATTTTTTGTGTGAAATATAGGAAAGCTGTTGTGTCCATCATAACATTCCAAAATGCTACAATTCCATCTCAACATTGGATTGCAAACAGGATGGAAATTATTATACATTTGGGGCTTTGTTCACACCTAAATTTTAATCCAGCTTCTGTCCACTTTCTGAATGAGAGAAGACATCAGCAAAGTGAAAATCGATTTTCTTTTGACATTATCTGACCCAGAAAACTTACCTTTGAGTTAGATAATGTGGAAATAAAATGACTGGTCATTTTGCTGATGAGTTCTCTCACTGTGAAGGTGAACTGGAGCTGGATTAAAACTTTGGTGTCAAGAGAGCCTAATAATAAATAAAAATTAAAACTTGTTTTAAAAAGCCTTATCCTGTCTTCTTATTCCTCCTACAAAGAAAACTTTAGAAAAAGAATAAAACTGACAAGGTAAAATGAAAAGAAAATAAGAAAAGCAAGCCATGTGCTTAAAAACATTTGAATAAGATATTTTAGAGGACTTGTCACCATCTTGAAAATTCACAGCCGTCAGCAGTGTAAACACACACTTGACAAAGCCCAGAAGCTTGCTGACTGCAGAGTTCATCTGACTTTTTTTTCTGTAGGGCAGATGTTTCATTTTAATACTCTTCATACTGTAGATTAGGATTATGTATTTTCTTTCTTTCTTTTTGTTTTCTCCCCTTTCAATAAGAGAATAAACCTGACATGCTACTAATGTCATTTCACACTGTGGGCCAGATGGTGAAAAATGCAAGGCCTGCAGAATCTGTTTATGTAAAGAGATGGCGAGCGGGGGTAGGATTTTGTTTCTGAAGGATTTTTAGCTCCATCATTTGTTACTTTCATCTAAACAGTCACTGATGAAAAAAGGAAGAGTCTCTGATGTTCCAATAAAATAAAATAAAATAATAAAAGGTCCTTGAGATTAAGTGGTGAAAAATGTAACATTCTGAGGTGAAGGGAAGGGTGGAGCAACGTGTGATTTCTGTTTGCCACATCAGGGCCCTGAGGGGGGAAAAAGAATCACTTGACTTTGATTGAAGTACCTTCAAAAAGACCTTTTGCAATCACTTAATCCTGAGGGTAAATTTGGGGCTTCTCTGGCTGTAATAAATTTGAATTTTCAAAGTAGAAGTTGGTGTTTTGAGAGATGACGGAATACAACAAAGGCGACAACCTTGCGATCCACTTATTGAAACATTTTCTGAACTAGTTTACAAACACCGTTTCTCTGACTGATGGATCACTACCACAATGAATATAGTAGAGTACCTGTATATTCCGGTGAATAAGACGACTGGGTGTATAAGACAACCCCCAACTTTTCCAGTTAAAATATAGAGTTTGGGATATACTCACCATATAAAAAGATGACACCTGGCGTATAAGATGACCCCCAACTTTTGAGAAGATTTTCCTGGGTTAAAAAGTAGTCTTACACACCAGAATATACCGTGTATGAGGTTACTCAATGTGAACTAAATGAAATCATTTCCCTCAGAACATATCTATGGTTAGACAACTGGGGCAATTCTCTATCTTGTATTTAATTTTCTGGGCTTTCATAGCAGTCAAATTACCTATCGGCACCTTACAAAAAAAGCTACTGTATTTTCTGGCGTATAAGACTACTTTTTAATTCAGGAAAATCTTCTCAAGTCAGGGGTCGTCTTATACACCGGGTGTTGCCTTCTTATACGGCAAGTATATCCCAAACTCTGTATTTTAACTGGAAAAGTTGGAGGTCGTCTTATACACCCAGTTGTCTTATACACCGGAAAATACGGTACTTGTGAACCACAAAGCTGCTTTCAGTCAAATTAACAAATTTCCAGATTTTGTTGCTCTTTTTAAGTGCATAAAAAGAGAGCATAATCTGTATACTATGCTTCACATATACAATAAGTAAAACATGTATTTTACTTTTTAAAAATACTTAATTCCTTTAAATTTAGCTGTTTTACATAGAACATGTATTTCACATAAATATTACAGACTGTGTACAAAAACATAGACAGCAAGAGTACAAATGAACAGTTATTGGAAATATCTAGGCACCAATTCTAGTATCCTCCATGACCTCCATGAGTTTGTCTAATCCTTTCTTAAAGCTTTCCAGGCTGGTTGCTGTCACCAGGTCTTCTGGTAGTAAATTCCATAGACTGATGATTCTGTGGGTAAAAACATTATTTCCCTTTCTAAGTCCTAACTCTTCAGACAATGCACCACAAAACTCCACCTGGCATTTCCATTTTTATTTGTATACCGCCTTTCCAAAAGAAAATTTTGCCCGAGGTGGTTTACAACAAACAGAAAACATAAAATGCAAATAATCAAAACATTATAAAATACATTATAAAAATGGCACATCATACAAAACATTGCAAAATCAGCCTCAACACATACATGAATTGAGGCAGCTGAGGCCGAGTGGAGTCTACAGCAGCTAACCAAAGCTGACTTCAGAATCCAAGGAACTTTCATTCCTGTACTGTAAACTTAGGCTGGGACTGTGTAGTCTCCACTGCCCAATCTTCCTGGTCCAAGTGTTCCATGCTAACATGTGGAATTCTGAAGCAACCTGTCTCTTCAGCAACAGCTACAGGACACTGATGGAATGTTACTCCAGCCCTGGGGCTCTCTACAATGCTCATTGGCAGGATAGGTAGGACCAAGAAGGGGAAAGTGTTTTCCTAGTGGTTCATCAGCCTATGAGACTTATTACCAGAAGAGGTTTGATTCATGTTTCTTAGTGAAAATACAGAGGAGTCCAAAACAGAGGGATCAAGGTTAGGAGAAGAAAATTGCCCCTACCAACTGCCATGAAATCCCAGATTTGACTTGGTTGTTTCAGACCTCCAAAAATGCAGCCTGTTTCACAAATTATGACCATGGCTCCACATGATGAGGGAGGAGAGAGCCCACGGGCAGGTGCTTTGGCAGAAACACCTTGATCACTGTGTTGAAGGGTACTGCCAACAGTTCCATTTCAGAACACAGGTGCCTGATGTTGCAGCAATCAAGGCAACCTTCCATAGAGCAGAGAATCACATCCTTCCCACAAGGGTTTGCAAGACACATTGTGTCATTGTAAATGGAAACACAGAAGCTTATTCTCATTCTGGAAGGTGGCCTGTAAGGGAAATGGAGACATAGACTATGTATCATCTATATAGGGCCAAAAGACCAACCAGAAGTTGACAGGGGGTGGGCAGGCAAATGCCAGAATGGCAGATCTGTCAGCTTCCCACCTCAGAGGTAGCCAGGCACCCTAGCAACCTAATCAGTATATGGAAGTGTTTGCCAGTCAACCCAATACCATATGAATTGAAAGCCTGGAATACTGGGCCCCATGGCATGAATTTGGGGTCTTCCATTTCCTGGCAACTCTTGTACAAAGTTTTTCAACCCCATGCCTGCCCCTGTAGTATCTGTCACAATCAATCTCCACAAATGCAGGCAAGAAAATGCAAAAGTGAAGTGAAGAATATCTATCACAGTGCCAAAGAAGGTGATATGATCAAATCTTACACATGAAATTCTTGAATGAACGCATCAGAAGGGAATAATAGGATCTATCTTGCTCAAATCATTTTGGATATTTCCTAGCACAAAGGTGAGATACTCCTCTTCAGATAGGATAAGCAAATAGAGTGAGCAAGCTCTGTTACATTCCCAATCATAATAATGCAGTTCTTTTTATTTTATGCAAATGATTGGAGATCAAGACGGTGGAGGAAAGAAGTGACAATTTCTGATTTACACTCTTCATTTGTTTTTCTATTTCCTTGATCCTGTTTTGGGAAAGCAAATACAAGAGAGGATGAGGTTTCAGATCCACTTCTAACAGTTTCCAGTCTTTGCAGCCAGGGCTGATGAGAATTGCAGTTTAAGGCTTTGTCCACACAGCCCTTGAAAGGGTGCTCCCACCACTGCGGTTAATACAGCTATGTTGTTTTTGCAACAGATTTCCCAGAAGGTCTTTCCTGGCTTCAGGCAGCCCAGGAAAGAGGCTTGATAGCTCCACTGCTATCCCTGTGGGTTTTGCTTTGAAGTCTTCATACCTGCCCTTGGACAGCAGATATAGAAAGATGGTCTTAAACTGCAACCCAGTTCATCAAGGTGAGTGCCTGGCTCAATACACAAGAAGAAGTTTTAGAGCTGTTCTTTGGGCACTGAAGTTTATACAACCTGGAGGGGGATCAAAGTCTCTCCAAGAACCTTCATGCCTCTTTGGATTGGAGTGCTGTGGAAACAAATGTATTTCGATGCACTTCCAAAACAGTTTGTGGAGATTATGGCTTATAGAACAGTCTCCTGGAGTGGCCATTTCTGTTACCAGTAACAATAAGGAAGAACTGGCATCCTTACTTTATTTTTCTGTTTCCTTCTAATTTCTTTTCCTTTTATATAATGTCTCTTTGACTAAAAAATTAAACTGTAAACCATCTTACTTTAGCAGAAAGAAAGAAAGAAGGAGGGAGGGAAGGAAGGAAACATAGGTGCAGTTACTAAACAAGCAAAGGAGAAAATAACCAAAGTCAAAGACCATAAGGCCATATACTCTTTAAAAAAAAATTGAAATCTGATAATTATCTCCATAATCTTTTAAAAATTATTAAGTAGCAACATGAAGAACAGCTCTGCCATTCCTTCTTTAACAATCTTTAAGCAAAAAAGTCTGCCTATTATCTTTTTCATGAATCTGACACTATGACAATGGAATAGAAGGTTGTCACAATATAATAGCTTGTAACTGCTGGATAAATGCTAAACCGAAGCAGAGGCATTTATCAAAAATAAACACTGAAGGAAAGCTGGGAGACATTGATCCTGTGATAATGCTCTGTTAAAATGACTATTTTTCCAGTGCCAAGTGACTGATATAGATGGAGTCATTATATCTGATGAATGCTCTTCTAAAAGTTCTCTTATGGTGCCACGTCTGAGTCAAACCACATGTTTTGTTTTTTAAATCACATTCAAGCTTGGCAACTTTTTTTAAAAGAAAAGAAAGGAAAGGAAAATACATAAAGGTCTGATCAAATTACACTCATCGAGATTAAGGGTGCAAATATGTGTGAAAAATATATGGCATTTGTATCATTTTATTTTTCAGGTAAACCCAAGAGGGCTCAAAAATGCAAGTGAAACCTTCATTTAAGAAATCTAAAATTTCATGATTATTGAATGGGGGTCTTATCACTTTATTCTCACCTAACTTAGAACATACTTCTTTAAATGGTATTTTACCTACAGACCTTAGCACTAGGACACATTTTAAGAGATAACAATATGCTGATGATACCCAACTCTATCTCTCTGTTCCATCTGAATCAGGAGAGGCGGTAGAAGTGCTTGACAGGTGTCTGGAGGCAACAATGGGCTGGATGAGGGCCAATAAATTGAAGCTGAATTCAGACAAGACAGAGGTGCTGTGTATTACAGGGTCTTGGATCCGCGTAGTTGGGAGATACCCTGTCCTCGATGGGGTGGCTATGCCCTGGAAGGGACAGGTGCGTAATTTGGGGGTACTCCTGGACTCTGCGCTAACACTTGAAGCTCAGGTGGAGGCCGTGGCCAGGAGTGCCTACTCCCAACTACGGCTTGTACGTCAGCTTAAGCCATTCCTGGATAGAGACGACCTGGCCACAGTTATCCACGCTCTGGTAACCTCTAGATTGGACTATTGCAACGCGCTCTACATGGGGCTACCCTTGAAGATGGTCCGGAAGTTGCAGTTAGTGCAAAATGCAGCGGCCAGGGTGCTGACTGGAACAACTAGCTGGACACATATTACGCCAGTTTTAAAAGAATTGCACTGGCTGCCAATTCGCTACCGGGCCCAATTCAAGGTGTTAATTCTGACCTATAAGGCCCTAAATGACTTGGGCCCCAGATATCTAAAAGAACGCCTTCTCCCATATCGTCCTGCCCGTGCCTTAAGATCTGAAGAAGATGCCCTCCTGGTTGTTCCACCACCTTCGATAGTGAAGTTGGTGGGCACCTGGGGGAGAGCATTTTCAGTGGCAGCCCCTAGATTGTGGAATAGTCTTCCCTCCTGGGTGCGCCATGCCCCTTCCCTGTTGTCATTTAGGAGGGCTGTAAAGGCATATCTTTTTGCCTTAGCCTTTGGCCAAGGTTGACTCATTCCTCCCTTGGTCACAGTTTTAGTAATAGACCCCTAGATGTAGGGCTTATGTTAGAACTTTTAATTGTATACCATAGCTTAATCTGTGCCCTGTTTTTAATACCTTGTTTTAATTATTCAATTTTAATATGTTTACCTGTGTCTTGTTTTTAATATGTTTTTAATTGCTATTGATTTGTTGTTACCTGCCCAGAGACCTTCAGGTATGGGGCGGGATAGAAATGGAAATAAATAAATAAATAAATAAATAAATAAATAAATAAATAAATAAATAAATAAATAAATAAATAAATAAATAAATAAATATAGCCTACCGTGATTAAAAAAAAATTAAGAGTTTTCTGGGAGAAGTGTGGCATGCCCTTCAGCCCCAAGCAGATCTCTCTCTTGCTTTACTGCACTGCTCAGTGCTTTTAAAAATATGCTTTTGTAAATAACAGCATCCCTTTAAAGGTGCGTTGGCCGGACCAGTCTTCAGCCCTGTGCCAAAGAGCACACCACTTCCCTTCCCTCAACAAGTAAACCCCCTAGCAGAGAAGCATCCTTATCAGCCTCCCTCAGCTCGCTTTCTCCCGCTAGCTTTCACTAGTTTTAAAATCACAGAGTTCCTTTTCCTAGGAATCACCCGTATAAAAAATAATAGCCTTCTCAAACAAAAGTACTTGTTCTTTATTGGTAACAATTGTATGAGTAAGAGAAGTCCTGCTGGATCAGGTCACAGCCCATCTAGTCCAGCGTCCTATCGCACACGGTGGCCCACCAAATGCTCATGGGCATATCAAGAAGAGACAAGGACAATTTTTTTCCTGCTCTTGAATCCAGCAAATGGCCTTAGAAGCATCCTGCTTTCCCCACCAGCCTGAAAGATGTACCTAGGCATTCATTCTAGTAGCCATTGATACATCTGTCACCCGTAAATTTGTCTAACCATACCTTAAAGCCATCTAGACTGGTAGCTGTCACCACCTCTTCCAGCAGCAAATTCCATAAACCGATGACCCTCTTGACCCTCTTCCCCTTGTCGGCTTCGACTCTGCTACCCATCAGCTTCATAGAGTGCCCCCTGGTTCGAGTGTTGTGTGATAGAGAAAAGACATTTTCTCTATCTACCTCTTCTATGCCATACATACTTTTATATACTTCAATCAGGTCCCCTCTTAAACGCCATCTCGCGACACTGAAGAGGCCTAGACGTTGCAACCTAGTTTCTTAAGGGAGGTTTTCCAGACCTTTAATCATTCTGGTTGCCATTTTTTGCACCTTTTCCAGTTCCACAATATCCTTTTTGAGATATGGTGACCAGAATTGTACACAATACTCCAAATGTGGCCTCACCATAGATTTATAAAGAAGCAAAATGACACTTGCTGACTTGTTTTCTATTCCCTTCCAAATTATTCCCAGCACTGAATTGGCTTTTTTCACTGCTGCTGCGCACTTGGTTGAACTGTCCACCAAAACTGCAAGATCCCTTTCCTGCTGTGTTTCAGAAAACTCAGACCCCATCAGTTTATGGACATAATTTGGATTTTTGGCCCTGATGTGCATTACTTTGCACTTGTTAAGATTAAAGCACATTTGCCACTTGGTTGCCCACTCACCCAATGCTAAGAGATCCTAATCCCTGAACACACAGAATGGCCACTAGGTGCATTTTCCTAGATTCAAAGATTACACACACACACTGCCAGATTCAAGACAATCTTTGACCTGACGCTGGGCAGGCGGCATGTAGATAGCCAGTTTGGTTTTGTGGTTAGAATGCCAGACCCATATTTCGTATTCACCAGGTTTGATTCTGCACTCTTCCATGAAGCTGAATGGCCTAGAGCCAATCACAAAAGGAGGTCAATTACTGGAGGAGGCATCAGCATGCTCTAGTTTAGTGTTCTACCCAAAATGGCTGATTTCTGGTCCCAATTCTTGTCTGTCGCTAAACCATGCCAGGCAGAAACCTTATAACTGTGGAACTTCCAGTTCAACAGAAGCAGTTCTGTCAGCTTCATTTTCCTGTTGATCCTACTTGGCCAGATAGCTGGCCATAAAAATTTCCCTAACTAAAACAGATGATGTGTTGCAGCTGAATGGGCAGTGTAGTGGGAAGCTTAAGATATCCAATACATTCTTTCCCTGTGAAGTTTGCAGCTTTCTGCATTCATGGCATGTCATAAATTTTGAGCCTCATTCACTGCCCCCCTCCTGTGTAAAATTTACAAAAGCACAAAAAGATGGTGGAATAACCAAGGAAATCATTTTTTCAGTCGATTGAGTTCTTAATGGAAAAAAAGCTCCCTGAATGCTATCTTATAAATTAGAAGATCCCCTGCTTTCTAAATAGTTCAAATGAAATGAGCTTTTGCATTTATCCTTCAGGTCCTTCAGGCTCAAAATGTTGTTAGCTCAGAGTCAAAAAGTCAGATTTTGAAAGGGAAAATGTCAAGTCCTTTTAGGCTGCAACTGACCTTTTAAACCAGATTAGAGATTTGAAGCATTACACATGGATTTTCTACATTTTATATCACACTAGTTAACGAATGATCAAATGCAGCTCCCACGAACACCCTTTGTACAAGAGTGACATTTTCAGCCTTAAAAAAGATATTGCTCGTCTATTTCATAGAAAATTACTCTTGCGAAATTAATCATTTCCTGCCCTTCTCCTCAGGACTGGTGTATGTGAAGTGCCCATGCAGAGCTTCTTTTAAATAGCTTCCCACATCTGACCTAGCAACACAGAGATCTAGGCTCAAATTCCCAATTGCCCACAGCTCAGGAACAGAATGTTTACTTATTTTCCAATGCTGTCTTTCCTTCAGAGCACCCAGAGCTCTGAGCATTGCTTTTCTTGCCCCCATTTTATCCACATAGCTCACTGTGAGATACGATAACCCAAGCGGCAGAGACTTCAGACCACCCAGTAAGTCTTATGGATGAGTGGAGATTTGATTTTCTGATCTCTCATGTCCTAGTCCAACTTTCCAGCAGAGTATAGCCCACTTTACCATCAGCTATGCTCCTATTTATTACTCTTCTGCCCCCTGTTTCTAAGGGCTTTTCTGCACTTGGTCTTTTCCATAAAATATGTCTCAGAGCAGAGGCCTGCTATCTGCATGCTATCCCAAGATATATTTCAGAAAAAGGCCAAGTTCAGAAAGATCCTAAGTCCTCTCATTTTCCTCCTCCGCCATTCTCCTTGGTTAGTTTGTAAGCTCCCTACCTTAGTTCTTTCCCCAGCTTATCACCCAAAGTTAAACATTTCAGTTAAAACACAGTATAAGCTTCTGAACTGGCACCACTAAGCTGTGGGCGAATTCGCACTTAGCTTGCCAGGGAACGTCGGGTATGCTTCCAGGCAGAACATACGCATTACACGGAGCCACTTCCACACATGCCAGGGATAGCCCTACATGCTCCATCCACATCTCTTCCAGGCAGTTACATGCTGTGTCGCCTGGTCATTGCAGCAATGGTGCCATGCATGCATGTTGTTGCTGTTGCCACTGCAATATGATCACCTCCTTAATGGAAGCAATTTGCACTAGGCACTGGCTAAATTTCAAATGGTTTAGGTGACCTGAAGTGCAGACGGCTTGCTTCCCTGAGATGTTTCCTCCCTCCTCTCATGTAAAAAATTCACACCAGACAATACTCTAGTACACATTTTCTTGGGTGGGAAGACTGGAATGGGAGCTTCACGATGTTATGGGTCATGCACTGCCCATGTTTGCCTCCATGGGACTTGGGCAAGAGAATTTGCCAGGTCACCTTTATTTTGGTTACATTGTCTTGAAAACAGCTCCTAGGGTGAGATATTTAGTAAGTGTGGCAAATCCTCTCTGTTCTCTCTTCAATTGGGTTTGTTGTTAGGTTGTTCTCGTGTGAATTACAATTTTCAGAAACTTCTATCAACCCTGCAAATCTGTTTGCGGTGGGGAAGGTATTCAGGCCATTCTCAGTCTCAGTGTTACCACTGACACAATCTAATTTTGATTGCATTTCTGACTTTTTATTCTGAAGGCTGGGGGATGATCCAACATGTTTTTTTTCCTCCCCATCACCCGCAATCTTCATTAAATAACACCAACAAACCACTAATACTGTTATCAATGTTGCAGTTATTATTTTTACCTTCAGAGAACAGACTAGGCAAACAGCAAGACTCTGTGGATGCCAAGTGAGCTGCTAAAAGCAGATTTTTGTGGGAGCAGTCTCTTCTAACACTGAATTGTTTCTAGGAGATTGCTAGATACAGGTACTTCTCTGGGAACTTTGCTTTTCCAATCCTGACAATGCCCATCTAGTCAAGTTAATTGTCTCTTGCCGTGACTGAGGAGGAACTGTAGAATTCTCCTCACCAACCTGTGTAGCTGAAGCACAAAAACAGCTTCCACTACAAGCAATTATATACTGTACACATTTATAAGGTGAAGTCAAGTAGCCAAATTACCTTAGACATCTGACAGACAGCATTTTTCTGGTTCTATTGTTGGTTCTAAGAGAATACTCTTGAGCTGCTATTTTGAAGATTGCGTCAGAATTCATCAAAATCGTTTACCCATCACTATAGATATGCCTATGCATAATGGAAAATACCTGTAGTGTGACAAGAAGATTAGGTTAAACTGAAGCAAATCAGTATGATAGTTTTCCATTAGCAGAACTCAAAACAAGAATGTCAACAAAGGCTGACACAAAATAATGATTCTGCTGCCACCTCTCACATGGGAGCACATAAAGAATGAAGACATATTTTGATATATGTAGCTCCTCAGTTATATCATGTAAGTCAGCAGATCTATCTATAATTATAATTCACTGGAGGAAGTAGGTGAAGGTTGAGTGACACTTTTCTTTATCTGGGCAAAGTGAAACTGTAATGAAATTAAACTCCTGACTCTTCTTTAGGCTGTAAGGTGCACAAGGAAACCCTTTAAATCAAAACTTTTCTCTTGTTATATTTGTTTAACTTTTAACCTAAGAAATCCATTGTGCAACACAAAACTGTGTTACTGCAGATGTTTGAGGGTACCCAAGTGTTTTGAACCAAAGAAGTATTATGCCAGTCAACATCAGCAGTTACAGTAAGAAGAAGAGGTACTGTCTTCATATTTTGCTTGTGAGCTTTAGGGATTATTACTCCTGGTCATGGTGCAAAAATGTTTGGAAGGTATAAATTTGAAATGAATGCATTCAGTGAATTGGTCATGTGTTGGTGAACTCAGGACAAACTGATTTCCTATCACAGGAGTACAAGTAGGATCAACTGTGGACAAATTTGCACCCTCACTTCCTTAGGAAATTGCCTCTGGGAAGTGAAGGGGGGGATGGATCAGGTGACTTCACTTTGCAATCTATCCCAACCTTACCTGGCACTTCACTAAGTGCCGGGTAAGTTCAATCACCTCTGAACTGGAGGCGATCACCTTGCCATGGCAATGGCCATGTGTGCTGGCCGCTTCTGCAGCAACTAGATGACGTGGCACCCAACTGTGGCTGCACCACCCCACAATCCATTACCAGGAAAGGGTGTGAATGGGTGTATTCTGACTTGTAATAGCTGGCAAACAGTATAGCATTGGAACACTTTATAGTGCTCTACTATATGGCCAGGATACAGTCTGGTATGCATAGAGCCGCTTCTGGGATAGAAGCAGCTCCACACAGGGCATATGCCCCATGCTAGGGCATACCTGGATTTCCTGTTTTTTGCCACTTTTGAGCTAAAGTGCTTGCTTTCATTTCAGAATCAGAGGGTATGCTATCCACGGCTCTCCCCAAATGCACACACCTTCCAACCTTGCATGCTTTGAAGCTGGGGAACAAAAATTTACCAGCTGCAATTTCTTCCATGTCTCATTAAGGGATGCACAGGAAATGGCCCTGGAAGCCAGCCATCTCCAAAGCACTATGGGATCACTTTTTTGTTGTTTTGTTTTGCTATGTGTGAATACAGCCTTTGAACCGCAGAACTGAAAGAGACCATTTATGAAAGCATTACTAACAGATGTGTTTAGTTTTTACCTGGATGCATTCAGAAAGCCTACATCATTTTAGACCAGTGTACCTAGAGGCTCAAGGTGTACCTGAACAACTCCCAGGATTCTACTCATAGCATTCCATGTCTGGCATGGAATTTGGGGAATTGGATGCTGGATCTTGAAGTTCAGTTCAGCATCCCTTTTTTATAGTCGGAGAAGTTCCCTTGGGTAGATAGTCCTATTTTCTGTCCCTTTAAGGCTGCACCTGGAAGTAAACTCTGTGAAACAGTGGGGTTTACTAATGAATAAATAATGCAGAATCCCACTGTTATAATACCCTTTTTCAAGCTGCAGCTTTGTTTACTGGTGCAGGAAAAACAGTGAGATGGTAAGAGAAAAAGAAATTGGATTTGCAGAAATTCAGAACCAACACCACAGCATAGTAGTTAAAAAAATTAAAATTAAAAATAGCCTGTTCTTATGGAAATGTAGAGTTTGGTGGGAGAATTGAAGACTATTTCCTTATTGTGACAAATAAAACCCTAATAAGAGAAGAGGACAGTGAAGAATTCTGAACTAGCTCGCCTTCCATTTCATCGTTGCCAACAATAAAGGGGTTTCCGCAAGTATCTTTGACTGACCAGTCTGCTTAGAATGCTCTAAAGTTTGTCACAAGTTCCTGTGCGTCAAGATGTCAAACACAGTGAATGGTAGCTACAGAGTGTCAAGCCTGAAAGCGACTGGTATTCTGACAGGAGTATGCATATAAAGCATGTTTCATGCAAATATGGTGCCTTGGATAATACACAGCATAATTTAGTTTCCTTTCAATAGAAAGCAAACCTGGTTGCAGAGATGAACTTCAGTGTGGAAATTCTTACCATCACCCTAAATATGTGCCCATTTTGGGCACAAGCTCTGTTTCTTTAGAACAGATGTATAATTTTGATGTTTTGGGGAAGAGATGAGGTCTATCTTAAGCTTCAAGAAAGCTTTCTTAATCTGAACCACAGGGAGGAGGTCCCGGGAAAGCCTACCTTTGTCCTGTCTCCTTAGCCATACATAGAAGATAGGCCAGTAAACTGGAACACAAAGACATGCACCTTCTACAACTGCTAGTGGTCTAGTAATCCAGATCAGAAGCAACTTGATTTGGATTATGGTCCATCTGATGCAGATGGAACCTATTAGCAGAGAGCAGTCTCCCTTATTCTGGAATAATATGAAGAAGGTAGCCCCCTGGAGTCCTCTTCATGCAGATCTATAGTAAATGCAGAAAGGCCCATAGCTGAGCTTTAGAATTTACTACCATGGGCTACCAGGTTGCATGGTTTCTATAGAAATCAAGCCTATTGAGAGTTTCAACCCTTGATGGCAGCAAGAGATGATACGCCACTAAAGGCAAGCTGCTGCTCATGTTTTGCTGCTGGACTTCCTTGGCTTGCTGGCCACTATGAAAGCAGACTCTTGGACTAGATGTGCCTGGGTCCAACCCAGTGGGTCACTTATTGTGTTCTTATCATCTGTGTGAGGCTGCTGTTGAAGATGGTTCAGAAGCTTCTACAAAGTTGCTGGTTGGTAGTCCTGGCTGGACACAGACCAAACTGATATTAAAGGAACTGCAGTCATTGCTAATGTCCTACCAAGACCAATTCAAGACTGATAAAGCCCTAAAAAAAACTTAATCTCAGCTTTTTTATGAAATTTAGATGAATTTTAACTTCTTTTGAATTTTGAATCCATTCCTAAGTACAAAAATATTCAAAAATTCACAAAAATCATTTTTTTAAAAAAAGAGTATAACAATGAATTGAATTCATACCTCTATCTCTACTTGAATTTCTCTACTGGCATCAAGTTGCAAAATTTAGTAAGGAATACAAGTGTATATACACAGGTGAGATATACAAATCTGCTAGATGGGCTTCATTTGAATTCAAGAAACCTCTTCCTAAGCTATTTACATACACTATGGTTTCACTTGTAAATACCACTTATGGCTTCATTGGACTTCTTTGACGTCCAAATTGTGTGCCACATCCCTCTTTAATCTTTGTGCAGCACACCAGATTGAAGATGGATTTTCCACACAGTTCAGACTTCTAGGGAGTCCAATGAATCTGTGCATGACACTTAAGGGTACTTTCAGGGCCACCCCTCCACCCACTACTATAGCATTTAGATCTCTAAAATTTAAAATTATCATTATAAACTGGGTCTTGGGGAAAAAAAAGGTAACTCTTGCAGGAAATATGAATTAGTAGCCAGGTTGCATTGATATTATACTTAGTTGCAATTTCCTAATTATTTTATGTTAGAAAAGCATCTATGGTATGAATGGCTGAAATAGCGGTTCTGACTTGATTATTGAATTAATTCCACTAAATAATTGCTATATAAACATTAATTAAAATTGACCATTATTATTGTTGTTGTTGTTGTTAAAGCCACCCAATTTATGGAAGACCTGACAAATAGAAATGAATACACTGATGCACTATAGTAGAACTTTACTGCAAAATAACACGTTCTAAGCCAATATTTTCTCTAGGTACTAGCAAGAGAAACCCTGTGTTCATTTAAATTAAACTAGATCCTCAGATAATAAGAAAATAATTAAAGAAGCCACCAAGGAAACAGAAGCAATTTATTTGAATCATGTTCGTAAAAACTACAAGAGCCCGAAGGTACAAAATAATGTAGTTAAGATGGGAGATTGACAATTTTTAAAAATGCATTTTGATATTAATTACTGTCCCTAGTCTGAAAATAAAAGATGTAATAGCTTGTCCCTAGTAATCCCAAGTTTTCAAAGTATACTATCTATTTTCCTCAGAGGTAAATTTGTGCAGTTTTTAAATGAAAAGAAATGATAGTGTTTCCACACTTGCTGTTAGTGCAGAACAAAGTGAAGACCACAGGCCTCCCTTCTGCATAGTCTCTTCTGCTCATCTGAGGGAGGTCCCTTTCCCTCCTATTCTGCTCTGTCTGTACAGTGTGTATTATAAGGAGGGCTAAACCATCCAAAATCATCCAGGGGTGATCTATTGGACCATGGAGACATGCAGATGACTTACCACTGTGGTCCCACAATAAGGCAGCACAGTAAGGCAAAATGCCAAAATATGTTCCCCCAGGAGCTCCAAAGGCCAAGAATTTTCATTTATAGCCTTCAGATCATGTGTTCCCCACCCCACCTACCCATCCAGTTCTGAAGTTGTTGTGAACTTCAGTCTGGTACAGGGGCTAACACAAAATAGATCATCTTTATACTGATACAGGGTCGTCTGCTTTGTACTGAGTTAGCAAAGGGTAGTGTGGAAATAGCATATAAATCTGAAACCAGAGGTTATAAATTTAAGCTAACCATGAGCTTCTATCAGTGCATGAAATTTAACTACACATTCCCTGCAACCACTTGCAGATATGTACCAAGTGTACACACACAGAGATTTAGATGATCACACTCTTATGCCCATAGAAAGGGCTTATTAGGTCACAAAGCTGCAGTGACAAAAGAAATATATTTTGTATAGAAGAAGAAGAGTTGGCTTTTCTACCCTGCTTTTCTCACCCATTTAAGCAGCTGACAAAGCTTTCTATTCTTCTCCCCACAACAGAACACCCTGTGAAGTAGGTGGAGCTGTGAGATCTCATAAGGGAGCTGTGACTAGCCCAAGGTCACCCAACTGGCTTCATGGGTGAGGGTGGAATCAAACCTGGTATTCCCAGATAAGAGTCCAGCTCCCCAACCACTAGGGAAGGGAACTGTAAGGTCACAGCCCCATCTTTAACAGAGTTTGAATTCAGTGACACTAATATAATAAGATAATTTGGAACTCCCCCTCCCCTCCATTTTTCTAATTTAACCCCAGATAAAATAGTGGACTCCAGTAGAGTAATTATTTTTACCTTTGGACAACAAAGAGATATAAGAAAAGTTTCAAGGCTTTTAAAAAATATCTCAAGTCTTTATGCAATTATTTGCATTTGTGCATTACAATAGAACCCCTAAAACCAACAGAACCCCCTCCCAATAACTGGCCAGAATATTTATGGCACCTCAACATTACTGCCAGTTTTAGTTGCAAGAACTCCTTCTATCCCCTTCCTTCCCAAGCAAAACTTGCTAACCCCCTCCTAAACAGCCACCCACAACCTGTTTTCCTGCCCTTTCCTCATCACAGCTCTTCAGGATCCTGGCAATCTTCAACCAAGGCATCTCATACGCAGGGTGCTTTTTTCACCCTGCAAGGAAGCACCAAGGAAAATGGCATCTCAGAAAATGGCACCTTTGTGCTCCAAATAAAGATGTGGAGGGCATCATGGATCATGGCACCTCTTCCCTCCACCCAGATTGGAACCACTTCCCACAGAAATTGAGACATGGTCTCCTCTATTTCTCTGTCTTTCCCCACCATTTGTTTTGCTTCACAGTTATTTAGTCAGTTTGGTCTAGTGGTTAGAGAGCCGGACTCTGGGAATACTCAGTTTGAATCCACACTGCTCCACAAAGCCAGCTGTGCGACCTTAGGCAAGTCACAGCTCTCCCCTGAGCTCCCATAGCCCCATCTACCTCATAGGCTATCTGTTGTGGGGAAAAGAACAGAAGGTTTGGCAGTCACTTTGAGTCCCCTTAAATGAGTGAGGAAGGCAGAGTAGAAATGCCAACTCTTCTTCTATTAAACTGAAAATTCCAGTGCTACCATCCTATAGACATGTTTATGTGCAATTAGGGCCCTGTTTACACTTAATGTGCTAGTGGCGGGCCCTAATTGCACATAAAGTAGGTATGTCCTCCTGCACACTGACACCAATGCTCCGGGTGTAATGCTGCAAGTGAATGTGGCAGCGTAACTATTGTACACGGTGTCCAGGGGCATTGTTGAGTGCTCTAAGCCGGGTACAGTCCAGGAATAGGAGGACCATTCACATTTCTGACAGCCCAGGACTCTCCTAGGCATCTGGGTGGCGCGATTGGCCACCGCTGCCTGCGTCACGTGTTCTATGATGCGCTGGCTGCTGGCAGGAGGCTGATGAGGGGAGGGGAGAGATCGATCTGACCATATGGTGTGCCTCCCCACCTCTAGATCGCCTCCCCTGTGCTGCCCTCTCGCCACAGCATCGCCCGGGTGGGTGGCTGGATGCCCCTTGCCATCCTCCCCTCTCCACAATCTGCAGGACATTTCCTCCCTCCTCTTAGGGATCGGATCTCTGAGAGGAGGGAAGAAACCATGAAAACTTGCAGGAAACATCCCACAATACTGTGTCCCCACCCCACCAACCTGCCCATGCAGGGCATCGCCCAGGGGGTGCCTGGATGCCCTCCTGCCATTCTCAAATTAATTGATGGGTACTCAATCTGGATTAAAAGTAGTCCCCAAAAATAGTCCAAAGGGACTATTTCAGAACTAAATTTCCTGCATGGGTTATGGTTAGCTGTATTTCCAACTCCCAAACACCATAATCTATCCAGAAAGATGCCATAGTCAGTTATAACAAAGGCTGCTGAGACATCCAGCGGAAGCCACTGGGTTGTACTTCCCCCTCTTCTCCTGGAGGAAGTCATCAAGCAGAGTGACCAAGGCATAAGCTTCTTCCAAGCATGCTTACATTTGAACTGATGCAACTTTCTCCAATATTTTGCCCAGAAGCTTATTGGCTACCAGGTGATAGCTGCTTAATTCCTCTGAATCCAAAGAGGACCTCTTGAGAAAGAGATGCATTACAACCTCACCAAAAAGCATTCACCACACCCTGCACCCACCCAGACGTACCCTACCAGCTAGCTTTCATCCACCAAGAAGGGTGGTGAGAGAACATAATTGGCAAGAAGCTTGTCCACATCCTTGGGCCACAATAACTGAAACTGATCCATTTGGGTGTTTTGAAGCCTCAGAAATCACCTAAAATCTGTCAGAGTGCATTTTCACTGGCCCGTTGGTCCTTCCTGAATCCAGCTCGAGGGTCCAACATCCTGACACTTTGGACAGGATTCCCCATTTCTGCAGACTATATGTCCAATAATCCAGGGAATCCCTGTTAGGATTTTAACAGGACTCATTGTGGAATCATGTTAAAATCCAAATGTTTATTAATTGGAATGCCTGCCAATCTCCTCCACCAGCACCCACCATTTACTTTCCCCCTGCTCCTTTCCTCCGTCTTTCCTTGTCTCCCCCAGTGCTTCCCTTTTCTCCTGCCCCGTTCCCCCATCTTTCCTCATCTCCCGGTGTTTGTCTTCCCCTCCGCCCAGTAGGGAAGGCAAGCAGCAGGATGATGATAAAAAATGGAGGAATGGTGCAGGGGGGAATGGCAGGAGATGGAGGAACCAGGTAGGGGGAAATAGCTGGGGACGGCACCGCAATGCAGTCGGGATGGCTACAAGGAGCCCCCGGCACTGGTTAAAAAAAAATCTGCGTTAAAACCTGGATCTTTTTCACCAGTGGAAATGTAGCCTCAATGTCATCCTGAAGTAAGGGAACAGGATTTCTGCACTTTGATTAAGTTTGCACTGGCTGCTAAGCCATTGATAGCAGAGCTGAAGGAGCTGCTGGCTCCTACTGTGAGGGTCTGGTGGCCTCGACAGCTTCACAGAGAGCTAACAGCCCTACTGCACAGGTGCCAATGGCCCTCAAACTCACTTAGGAGGAGATGTGTAAGCAGACTACCCTGATAACTGGGCCACATCAGAGGCAACTCCCCACTCAAGATATCTTGAAGGTGTGTGCGCACATGGCCTTTGCCAGTACTGGATGGTGGTGTTCTAAAGGTTTGTCAAGCTGGACTTACCAAAGATATGTAAAAGGAAACAAGAATAATAGAAATACTAGAAATAAGCACAGGTTCTACAGACAAGACTTATGATGATCCTCAAATAGTTGCTTGGAGATTTCTCCCAACAACAATGTAGAAAAGAATAAGAAAAGAGGGAAATCTCAATGAAGTTACATAACAGACCCAAGTCTAGAAGTTGTCACTGTAGAAAAGCAGGCTGAAGCAAAGAGTCCCAAAGAACTGGCTTAATGTACTTGGGCAGAATTGGACGAATACAAAAAAAAAACCTCCCAGAGATTTCCTAGTGCAGTCAAACATTTATGCAAAATGACAGAGTCTTTATTTGCTGGTGCCCTGGAGAACACAATGGTTGGCCTCTCACAATACAGTGATTCGTAAGTGTTCATATTGCCAAAGGCAAAAACCTTCTTGCATTTTGTGCATTGCTAGGATGTTCCATTACACCTTCCTTCTTTCTGCCTTCTCAGTACATCAATAGTTCCTTCTTATGTTCAAAATTTAAAATCATCTTACATTTTCTGAAAACCTGGAGGAGTGGTGATTGCACAGAACTTTAAAAAGGGGGTGGAGATAGATGAGAAGAATTGAATAGTTAATACACAATTTTAAATTACCAGTTGAGAACAAACAGAAGATGCAAACTAGGGAAACAAATGTACATTGTTTCCTCTCTAGCCAAACCAGAGCAAGGCAAACCCTTGGCAATCTCACAATCTCTGTTTGAAATACCAGTGTGGTAGATCTTAACCAACTCGGTATAGCCTATTTGGCTCACTAAGGGAAAATTCAAAACAAAGACATAGACCGTTTCCACATGATGGTCTGGGGTACTGGTCTGAGCTACAATATGGGCTGTAGGCATTTTGGACAAGCCATGTGGGCCCAGTCCTGAAGTTCCCAGCGGTCACAGTTCCTGGCCCTGGCTCTACTCAACCAAAAAGGGGGTGTGGCCTGGTATACTGGCTCATAGGGAATACTATCCACACACCCTTTTAGATCTGGTGTACCAAAAGTAGTACTTTTATCAAGTCTCCAGTATTCCAACAGGAGTCCAGTCGTGGATTATCAATGAACAGGATACAATGCCATTTTGGTGCCATATGCCCCTCCATTCCTCTGCCCAGTGTGCATGTAACATTCTAAGGGGTTCCAGCTAGGGTGGAGCTCCATCTCAGACATGCTTCATGATCTGATCTTTCAAAGTTAGGGCTAAGTGAAATGAGAATGCTTGTGTGTCAGACTGTCAACCTTACCAAAGCAACAGGTTTGGTAACAGTGACTGCCCCAAGTAAGGCTACCCATGTGAAAGGAATTCAAGAGAGAATTCTATCTCACTTTCATATTCCATCATTATATCTGGAAAGCACAAACCAAGGCTAAATGCACACATATAGACTAAAACACAGACATGCCCTTCAGTGAAGAATGAAAATCTTTTTAAAAAAATAACCAAACATCAAACATGTCTTAACT
Organism: Aspidoscelis tigris stejnegeri; assembly: GCA_023333525.1. NCBI lineage: Eukaryota > Metazoa > Chordata > Lepidosauria > Squamata > Teiidae > Aspidoscelis > Aspidoscelis tigris. The sequence goes on along the minus strand of JALMGA010000004.1, from coordinate 29,894,553 downwards.
GGTATTATGTTTCTAAATCAATGAGAAAATCCCATCTGTAATTTTGAATTACTGCTCTTTTCCATTAAGCATAGAATTATAATCTAGCATTACTTGCGAATTAAATTTTCTGTTTGTGAACACACCCTCCCCAGCATCTGCATGAAAGCAATGTGTAGTGTGTGTATGAGACTGTATTAAGAGCACCGTCGGTGCTCCTAGGCCCTGGTCACAAAAGTCTAAGACTGGACGGCCTATTTAATAATTCAAACTGAGGTCGTACCAGCGCTGGTCACACCTAGATTGCTATAGGTTGTGCTCAGTCCATCCTCGCTTTGGGCCACATAACTCACCCCTTTCTCTGAGATTGACCTGAGCCTCCTCTACAGAACTCTTGGCTCTCCACTCCTTTTCCTGCATCAAATCTCTTTTCTTATTGGATGCCATTCTGTCACTTAAGGGAGGCAAGGGTGTGTGTTTGCAGTTTTTAAGCCTGCTCTCCCACCTCCATACCTCCTTCCCTTTTTATATGCTTTTCTTTTACGTGCCATTAATTTAAAAAATAATAGACTTGTGGGAAAACGCCTCACAAACTCCATGTGTGCCCATTGGCTGAAATGAAAGACTGAACCCACCCACCACAGCATGGTTCAGCCTTCTTTAACCCGTGCCCCACTCAAGCTAAAAAGCAAAGACATCCTGACATGCCAGGATGTGCTGGGTCCTCTAAAAATGAGGACTCAGGTTTAGACAATCTAACAGGGGTAGACCAGCCTGGGAAATGAGTTAAATAAAACTAATGTGAGTAACACGACCTGAAGACAATCTGAGGTCAGCCTAAACTACTTGTGTGACCAGGGTCCTAGTGAAGCTTTGGAGCAGATTTTAATTGCTGAGAGCTGCTCCGGGACGGAAACAGCTCCTGTGTGCAAATACACCACTGTCAAGTGTGCATGGCCATCCTGGAGGGCCAAACACAGACAGTCTCTTTGTCTAAAGCAGGGATCATGTGCCCACATAAGCCTGTTTCAGCATGAAGGTAATTTAGCAGTGGATTCAGGGCCATGGGTTATAATATAGAACCAGCACCCCAGCTTTGTCTATAGGCATTATATTTGTGCTGCCTCAACTAAATTTCCCAAGAATGAAATCAATCATAAAACAAAAGCCCTACAGCCATTTGTATATTTTAAAAAAATCATTTATAAATGCAAAGTGTTTTCATGTCCTGAAATAGTAACAAACTTCATTCTCTCTCTCTCTTTTTTTTTTTTAATAAACAATCCCAGATATATTAGAAGCAATTTTAATCTGCATTTATTGGCTTAGTTTCTCTGGAAAGTATCCAGTAGCTAGCTATCATTAACAAAGGCAAAGGAAAGACCATAAGCAATTAGAGATGTCTACAAGTAGTCAGGTTTAAACATCTAAACAGAATATCTATAGGTGATACACATACTGTATGTTCAGAAAGCAAAAGTAGAAGGTAAACATGATAATTGTAACCAGAACTATAGAACATTTCTAGTATATTATTTTTTAATGGTTGATAATGTAAAAACATAAACAAAACAACCATCTTTAAGACGTTTGAAAAGAAAATGAATCCAAATATGATTTGGTGTATAAAAAGTATTATGGTGGTAACCAGTGTGTTTAATCCTGGGTTTGCAAATTTGCTTTTTGGCTTTACTGTACATTTTGTTGATTGGGAGACAAAATGCAACCACAAAGCCACTTCCTGGAGGAGCCAGAATCCCTCCAGCCATGCTGAGTGGAACTGGGATTTCTGGAGCAAGAAGATGAACTGATTTTAGATTATTTACTTGTACCTAGTACTGTCCTTGAGTCTGTCCTAACTCTCTGGCAAGACTAGATACAGGAAGGATCCTAGTAGAGCAGAAAAGTGCCTTCTCTGTGGCAGGATGCTTCCCATGGACATGGCTGGCATTTGCTTCTTCCTGCAGTAGAGAAGAGACACAGCATTGGTCAGGAAGTAGATCTGGAAGTCAGCTAAAAACATGCTGGGCAGAAACTGATCCTGGTAAGTCACTCTACCCCATCATCTCTCTACAATACTGCAGTGGAGGACGAGAGAGCAAAAATCTCTCAATTACTTGGTTTACATGTAGGCCACTTCCAGGACCTATTGGGGGTCTTAATGTGTGGTGGCCCCAGGGCTACTTTTAGAGGCCAGACTTTTACACATTGTTTTAGGGTTTAAACATTAAGTGTGAAAACATAACAGAGGGTGATTTTGCACCTTTGCTCCCCAGGGAAACCTCCCAAGGAAGCAAAGATGGGGGATAGTTCTGCACTTTGGGAAGGGAGATCTGTCCCTAACCTCTCCAGCACTTCCCTGAATGCTGGTAAGATACAAATGACTGCCATCGCAGCAGTGATCAGAGAACTGTTCTACACCTACAGGATCTTGGAGAAGTCCTTGTTAAGATGTGTTTCCATGCAATGTGGATGGCCCATGCAGGACTTTCCCCGGAGCTCCCCTGGCAAGTAAGTGCCGAAAGGCTCAAAGTTCAGCAAAGAGGTTGTCAAAAGATCTTCTTCAGGAGCTGGAATAGCTTCACTAAGCAGAAGAGTAGCATAAGATGCTATTTTTCTGCTTACTTTAAAACAACAGAGTATAATGGGCCAACGTTCTGAAGATGGTCATCTAAGGCAATACATCAAATTCAAGAAAACCCTTGCTTCAGAACCAGGTCCTCAGTCTAGCCATCTGGTCACATGAAACCCAACATACGGCCCCACTGATATTTCAAGAGCATCCTGTGTGTGTGTGCCTTCATCACTGCAGCATGACTGAAATGGCTTTACATCTTCTTTGCCACCAGATTAGGCCACGTTAACAAGTGGCCACTGCAGTGAAGGCAGCTGAGATTGCTGGTTCTACTTGTGAGTTAGCCACCATGTGGAGGAAAGAAGGGTTGGGACACAAGGCAGTAATGCCATAGTCACTCTGCATACATTGACCATTAAATGCCTTTCCCATGCCCTCCTCTCCCCAAGGGCCTAAGCGCAGGTACTCAGATGCCTCAGCGCTGTACATAATGGGGACACATCTTGCTGAGGATATGGGGGGATAGCAGCTAAGGTTATGCAAGGAGACACAGCTACTATGGAGCTGTACTCAAATCCTACTTCTCACTCTTGCTGAATGACCTGGCATCAGACTTTCAGTATCTGAAACCAAAACTTTGACCTCTGGTCCATCTGATTAGGTATCCACCTCTGTCAGTGTTGTGCATCTTGTTTGGCAGGGCAGTGCAAAAGCCAGTTCCAGTTAGAGGATATACATTTTAGAATAGCATTCAGCTTACCTTTGTTCAGGTCAGAGTTGCCCCACTGGATATCACTTGCTGAAAGCCACAGAAGTTGCCTTGTGCCCATTGTAGACATCAGCTGAATAGACTCTGGCATTACTCCAAGAATTACTCTTCTTTCAGCCATTCAGTAATATTCAGTCATGGGCAGAGACTATGAAAGACTGTGAGACTCTTTTTTTTTTTCCAAGTGGGCAGTGCTTGTGTCTAATTAGTTCTTTACTATAAATATGGCTGACCTTAAGGCCAAGCTGATTTGTTTGACAAAGATAATGCATTTGATCTCTGCACTGGAACCCTACTCCAGCTGGGATCCGACAAGATCTACCAGCTTCCCATTGCTTCATCTCACTTCTTGCTCTCTCTGCTGTGCCACACAATCCATCAGACATGTCAATCAGATCACATACAAAGAAGCAAAAATGCCATTTCCTCCTCCCTTTTCAAGCTAAACTTCTGTTGCCCACCACAGCGTTACATTCCTAACAACCATTGCTTCTTGAAACTACTGCTAGGATGACATGGTAGTGAAAGAAATAATTAGATGCCAACTTTGGAATAATAGAGTATTTAAAAATCAATTAGCCTCTAATGGGAATACATCTCAAGTTTTCTCATGATTTCACTAGTTGACATACTATATTTGTGTGCTTGCAGACAAGAAATAGCCAGTATCTCACGGGAAAACAAAATTATGGAGAGCAGTTGGCCCCATTACCCAGAAAGCATTTATTTTATTTTCAGGCTTGCATCAAGTGAATTTCTTAGCTTGGTGCATTCAATGTATATGTTAAGCCAGTGAAGATCTCAGAATCCATACTGCAGACCTGTAGTTTAAAAAAAAGAAAAGAAAAAATATTACTAAATGTTCATGTTTTAGACTACAGTTCCTATAATCCTAAACTATGAATTACAGGAGCTATTAAAAAGAGGAACCTTTGTAAACTCTGCTGTCTACTAATAATCAAAATCCCAAACTTTCAAAAAATTCCCCTTCAAACAAGAAAAATGATCCAGAGCATGTTTTGTTTTTTCCCCTGCTTGCTTTTAAAAAGTTTATACATTCAAGGTGCAAAGCAAAGCTTGTTTCTGGAATCATTTCGTTTTCAAAACAAACCCTGGGGTATATGACTTTGTGGCGAATTTGAGATCCAAATCCATCCAGCAACGTTCTGTTTAGTGTCATGTGTCAGAAAATTAAGTAAGTTACTGTTTTATGGGCCTTCCTGTTCCAAGGGACACGTGATCCACCAAAGAGAGTCAATGTCTCACGTTATGGGTGTTCCTAGGGAAACATGGGAGAACATTGCTCAGAACAGATTCTGAAAAATTAGCCAAAAAACAAAGCTTTCCTGTAGAATAGAAAGCATATGCTTCAGAGTAGAAGCCAGATATCAGAGCTATTCAATTTCTTATTTCACAAACCTTTTCACTTTCCTTGATTGGATGCTTTGTTTCCCTTTTCGAGAGTTGAACTGGAGGGAGATAATATATCTCAGCACATATTCTTTAGCTTTTAGTTACCTATGGTCCTTACCAGAACTGTGGGGTGGTTGCTAGGCAACCATCAGTTCTGTCTTACCTAATTGCTGCCTCAGTGACAGCACCGAAAGTGAGGTCAGAAAGGGCAAGAACCTCTCCCTTCGTGGGCTGCGAGAACCTCAAGCACGGGGGGGGGGGGGAGGATAAAAAATAAAACAAAAATTGAGGACAACTGAAATGCAGGGCAGATTCAAAGAATGGCCTCAGGACATATGACACAATTCTGCTACTGAAACTAAAGCAGCTTTATTGCCTGAATAGAGAGGTAGGTAAGAACTGCAAGGTACAATGTGAGTATAATGGTGATAAATAAATCAAGGTAAAAACTTACTTCTTCACCCATGTTTGTGTGTGTTTAAAAGAGATGCTGGAAATGTTATCTTTGCTTCCTCTGACAGTTTTCATTGTTCAGTTATTAAGTCCCAAACACATGCTCGAACCTCACTCTGATTCTTCCAGCAGAAAATTGCGTTTTCAAATATGTTACTTTTTCTTTCTTTTTTCTTTTTCTAAAAATAAGTATTTTATTTTATAATTAGCAAAGATAATGCAAACAAACAGCCACCGCAGCTTCATGGCTGGGTAGTTAAAAGGTGTAAAATCATAAAAGCATGCAGAGAGCAGTCAGTGTGAGATTAATTTTACGGAACATATACTTCAAGAACTTTATGAGAGATTAGTATCATTCCTCATAAGGGGACCAGAGATTTACAGAAGGAAAGCTGGCAGCCTACTCTGTATGGCAGAGAAGCTGAACTGGAATGAGAGCTGACAGCCTTCCTGACAGAAAGACAGTAGAGAAGAAGGAGGAAGATGAAAACTAGATATAAGTACAATGAACTACTAAAATCACAATTAACCTTGAACAAGAACCTGGAAGCAATGATACAACTCAGACCTTTGCTTTTGTGAAAAGTTATAAGATAGGCTATGTAGCCTTGTCAGAGCATATACAGATCTTTAATTAGGAGAATAAGACACCCAATACTTGACTTAAGAAAGGTGGGTGGTTTGAGTTACCCTGAACTGGAGTCTGAAGCAATAATATGGTTAATCTATTGGCAGACAATATATGGAAGAGCAGAAAATCTGTTATGCACAGGGTTATTTGATTAGTGAGATCCAAATTGCTAAACTCAGTTTAGATTTGTCATTTCCTTGCATTTGGTCATTACATTTTTATTAGTGGCTACATAATGACCTACTGTTTCAAGAGTAGTTGAATGCAACACACCAACAGCTTGCTTAAGGAGATGAGCTCTCTACCTGAAGAGATTTACCTGGTGACCACACCACTGTACCAAGATATCAGGTTATTCAGATTTTAGTGCTTATATACCTGTATTTATTTCATTGTTTGCTTATGGCATTGTCTGTCATCTCAAGGCAACATTATTTTCTTCCCTTCGGGTGAGTTCCCATTACCACTTTAAAACTGTTTCAAAATGGTTTGGATCCTCGTCGTTCCCACACCCCAATCAATTAAAATGGTTTCAAAATGGTTTGGATAGTCATCGTCCCCATTCCCAATCAGTTTCAGGGGTATTTTGAGGATTATTTAGCTTAAAAATGGAATAAATAAACATTGCATTTTTCCAGTGTTTTTTTCCGCTTTTGCTTTTAAAATGTTTCTTCCTTAGTGCTGTGGGAACGATAAGAGTATTCCCCTATACAACAGACTGTTTCACTGTAACAATTCAGCCACTTCACACCTGATAACAATGTTTCCTTTCCCACCCACACAAGCCTAAAGATTGAAAGAGGCAATCCTGTGCAATTCTGGCTGTTTCCCTCCTTCCTTGATCTTTAAAAATGGAAAGGGGTGAAGCTGCTGTAGGAACTGGGAGATGTGTGTATGTTTAAGTGTGTGTGTGTATGCGGCGGCGGCAGCAGCAGCAGCAGCAGCAGAGCCAGCCAGCCAAGGTGCTTTTTTCAGGAGGAAGCTGCTGCAGGAACTGGGAAATGTGCATATGTGTGTGCAGCAATGGGCGGCAGCAGAGTGAGCCAGCCAGACAGGGTGCTTTTTTCGGAGGGAACCCCTGCTGAGGATGGTGGCTGTAGAGGTGGAGTGGGCGAACAGGGCTTGAGTTGCCGCTGCTGCCGTGCACCCTGGGCAATGGGGAGAGAGGGGTGGGGAAAGGCTGAGGAGGGGAAAGAATCACTTTCCCCAATCTGTTTTTGGAAGCATTTTAAGTGTTTAAGAGTGGGGACACAAAATCGGGGTTGAATCCGATTGCCAGATGCTCCTTTGCTTCCTTTTAAAGCACTTTACATATTGATGTAAATCCTGATGTAAATAACCTTGTACAGTATATAGCACTTTATTCCTTGAATGGGAACTCACCCTTTCAGTGGATTCTTACAACAAACCTGTGAAGTAGGTTACTCTGAGCCGCACTGGGTCATTCAATGTCAGTCAGTGAGCTTTCATGGCCATGCATGAACTTGTAGGCTTTGAATGTTAAAGAAGCATAACTGCCACTCATCACAACCCAACAGAACATGTGTTCATGTTTACACTGTGCCTGGATGAAAAGTGGTCAAGGTGCTATGTTATTGGAGCCAAACCGGCACCAAAACAATTCTTATAGACCGAGCCCTAGGGCAATTGCATGGTATACCAGACTAGGATCCTCCCTTCCATACATTGTTGCAGTCTAAGGGTGGCCCCAGCCTCCCTTAGACCACCCCAGTGTGCAGAAGGGAGGGTCTTAGTACCTTTGCTGGTCTGGTATACCAGCCAGCATGGAATCAGCCCTAGATTCTAGCCTGACACAGCACTGCATAGATTATATAATATATCTTTATCAAATTGCCAGCTTACACTGCTTCTCAGCTTCATCTAGATCTTCCCTTGCCACAAAAATATTCAATGTGCAAAATAGCTCCCTTTCTTCAGTTACTGTGCCAGAAAAGAATCCCTTTTTTTTAGAGAAAGTCTGCAATCCTTGCAGTGCCTGCTAGGCTGGAGTGCTTAATCTGACCCCAGAGGAAGAAACACATGGTGTCTTAACACTGCTGGTCAAACCTTCTCTGAAAGTTCCCCCATTTTAAAGCGACGGCCAAATCTTTTGAGAGGCATTAGAAATGGCCCCAGAAGTTGACCGAGTTTGACACAACTCAAAATAGGTCATGGAGAGTACAGCGCAGGCAGGACACTTATGCAGTAGAAGTAAACTTATGTGACTGCCATCCAGATGGCAGCAAGCACCAGGAAAGATGTCCTCTAGGACTCTTGCCAGCCCTTAGAGGCACACTGAACACCCAAGAGGCTCACCAGTTTGAAGATGCAGCTCAGATGACTACTGATGCACCTAAGGTCTTTATGCCAATGTATGTCTTACACTCCACTCAGGAGCCTGGCAAACTGCACACAACTTTTCCAATGCACCGAGGATTTGGGAGTGAATACATTTTTCAGAGCATCCCTGTGCACATGCACACATACATTGCATATACATTGTGGAGCTGCAATGAGACAAGGGACATCAGTGATGTGTCCCTAATCCCTATTCATACCAGAATCCAGCTAGGGCTCAGAGGCTGACACGCCTCCTTGACAGCGCTGTCTTGTTATGAATCATTCTTAGCTGGAGGCAGGAGAGATCATCAATGAGCAATAGCTCAAGTTTGAAAGGAACCTTTGATGGAGAGTTCTGAAAATGGCATGCATAATGCCAAAATTGGGCACTGGTGCACCCAGGGACTCTGCCCTATTCCTTATGGATCTGTCAGAAGTTTTCAGAGTCTACCCACACCCACCCCTGTCTTGTGACTTGCAATACAATCCTTTTCTGTCTTTCTCTTTCTCTGTGTTCCCAGTGCAGCACCAATGATGAATAATTTACCAGCGTGGTGACAAGAGAAGTGTCACTAAGCTCATCCTTCATAAGCCTGTCACATGGACAAGAGGCATCAGCGCCATTATCTGTGTGCAGGGAAATGTACACTGAGACGTCACAGAGGTACTTCAGCTTCATCAGTAAATGGCACCAAGGGGACAGGATGTCTGCTATGTGCCAGAACAGCGGCACAGAGAAAGCCATGGGAAACCTCACTGACAGGTTCTACCTGATGTCCCTAATCTACCTACCTTTAAACTGAGGCATCCAGCACATTGAGGGTGTGAATGAGAATCGTAGGCCTTCTCTTTTGCCACATAGGAAGTTGGTTTGATATCTTCTTTTTTTATTGATGTGTTGCTTGATCTTGTTTTATTTGGGGAATTGGACTTAGGCCCCCCCTTCAAGTGATTTAGCTTTCCTTTCAAGAAGGTATGGATGCTATTAAAGATGATAGATGCTCCTTGTTAGATTGAAAGAGCAACTATCCATGTCTTACTCTTATCCTTTCTTTAAAGGAAAGCTTGTTTTGTTCTCCTTGCTATGAAATTATAGAGCTTCGCTCAGATTTTATTCTCTGCAAACGAATTCAAGAAGTCACCTCTTAGTCTGATAAGTGCATGTTTATGATTAGTAATAATGTAGCCATAATTCATGTCTTGCCTACCACTGGGCCAAGAAACCATAGGAATATAAGGAGGATGCATTCAGACTGCCTTTTGTAGTGGACTTCCCCCTACTGTGGTACTTCTGAGTGTAGTTGCGCATTGCATGCACCCAAAATTGAGGATATAATTTCAGTGTAAGTAGGGAAGTGCACCCAAAATAAACTTTTCATATAAAATGCTCATTTTATACTTGAGTGCATAATTTAAATTCTGAAACATTGTTTTACATTGAAATTAGTGTCTTAGATGATAAGATGCAGGTTTGAATAAAAGAGTCTGAAAAAGGGTATACAATTGCTTTGCTTACGCAATCTGTTGAAAACTCGGGGTGTAATAAAATGAAAAGGACCAATCAGTCTCAGCAGAGCTTAACACAGGATTGAATTAGGCTGCATAGTGCGTCTCTAATATATACTTCTCTGCTTAAATATCTAATAGGCCACAATTTGCTGTTAAGTCTTATACATATGAGCACAGGGGTCTGTTCTCATCATTTCTGAAGGTCTGGGAAAGATCACAGAGCATGCTACTACTTCTTACATAACCACAAACTCCTGAATGGATTTGTTTGAACAGTCCAATGATCACAATATTGTGATTCATTCAAATTAGAAAGTAGGACTGATGATTGCAGGGTGTTAGATTTATCTTTCCAGAGAGACTGATTGGGTGCTGTGGATATTCATGAACTCTTTAAAGCCACACCTGGAGTAGCGATGTGCATGAAACATAGAATCAAAGGGGGGAATATTTGGCTTTGTGCACCCCCCACCATTAATGTGGGGTGCTTTGGCTTTACCCGCGAACATCCATTGAATGTTCACATGTAAAGGGAACCCTCTAAGATGGCACAGCTTGGGGTGGGGCTGGGAGGCTGGGGAGTGCATAGATCCGGCTTTCATCAAAGTTTCTACAAAGGCCAGGTCCGTTTTGCAGGTGAATGGAGGCTTACAAATGTAGGTCCCTTTCAGTTCGCTCACAAATTTTCAAATTCCTACAAATATTTGGGCACATGCCTATCCTGGAGCTGACTCCCCATGTCAGAATCTCATACAGTTGTGGTATATATGCAGTTGGGGCAATCACAAGAGAAGGATCACTCATGTGGGTCTTTTCAATTGGCTGCCATGCTATAAGGCAAGAAGAGTGAGGGCCTTTTTGCACTCATCTCTCCATGGTCCAAACCACTGGGTCTAAACCAACCAAATTTATTGGTTCAAACCGTGAAAAGACATGGTCTGGAACAATGCTATCTGCATAACGACACTGGTTAAAACCAGCCCTTATCCTGGCTCCAAAGCTCATGGTCTTTGTGGCTTGGAAAAAAAGTCCTTACTTTACCTCAGTAATCCATAGCTCCTACTTCCTAACTACCTTATTGTTATTGTTGCTGTTGTTTAGGAAACTCTAGATGAAAAAGGTTCTTTTTTGAATGCGGAAACCTCCATGATTGCTGCAGCATTCACAAACAGAAAATTTAATTAGCAAAGAAATGCTAGGTTATAATTTTATGCTTAATGGAAAAGGGCAGTAATTCAAAATTACAGACAGGGTTTTCTCCATTGATTTAGAAACATAATACCCGGGGTATAAGACGACCCCTGACTTTTGAGAAGATTTTCCTGGGTATAAAAGTAGTCTTATATACCAGAATATACTATACTAGTTAAGACATGTTTGATATTCAGTTCTTTTAAAAAGTTTTGTTTCTTCACTGTAAGGGATGGCTGTGTTTTAATCTGTATGTGTGTATTTAGCCTTGGTTTGTGCTTTCGAGATATAACGATGGAATATGAAAGTGAGGTAGAATTCTCTCTTGAATTCCTCTCACATAGGCAGCCTTACCTGGGGCAGTCACTCTTATAAAACCTGTTAACTCATACTTTTCCATTAAGCAGAACTTTGCACAGAGCATGGAGGGAGGGATATTAGGGCTGTTAGCCCATTTAATTATGTTTTATATTTTGTTTTATATTTTTGATACTGTATTTTAATTTGTCATATTGTTTAATACTTTTTAAGGGGGGGAGGGACCATAATGTTTTATTCTTATATGATGTTTTTATATTTATTGTTGTCAACCGCCCGGATTGGTTCGCCACAGGGCGGTATACAAATAATAATAATAATAATAATAATAATAATAATAATAATTATTATTATTATTATTATTATTATTATTATTATTATTATTATTATTATTATTATTATTATTATTATTATTATTATTATTATTATTATTATTATTATTATTAATGTGTGACCCCATATGCATATCTGTCCAAATGTTAAGTCTAATTGACTTCAGACTCTTCTTCAGGTTAGTGTTTCTAGTTTCCAGAAACCCTCTGGCAAATTTAAAATGAACTATGTCCCTAAGTGATTCAAGGAGGAGACTGTAGACAGGAGAAGAGATTTGTTTCATACTTTTTAAAAAAGAAAAGATCTCTTTTATGCAGCCCTTGCCATTAATCTTTTGCTGACTTTTACATGCTACAGTGATGCTACAGTAAATCATAAATCCTACCATGCTGCCAATCTCAATGGAATCTACTTCTCTATAGACTTAAACAGCTGCTGGAAGAGTTGTCCAATGCATTGCTTCCTTCCTTAATGGCTCTGCATCTTTCAGAAAGAATCTGAAAAGTCATGTTTTATGGCCTGTGCCTGAGTTTTCTCACACTTGACTGTCAGTTAACAAAGTCAGTGAGGCCTCCTTTTAGGAAAGCCTGAAAATACCCACACATACCCTTCCTCCAAATTTCACAAGACACATTGGTATCTACAGCGTATTCTCTACATAACACTTTAGTATTTCTGCTATAATTTTCGGCATACTTTGACATATTCTTTTTGGATCTCCTAGAAATGTTCCCAAAAAGCTAAATAGCAGTTTGGTTTGAATCTGAAATTTTAAAAACAGGTTTGACAGATCACTAAACCTGTTCCAAAAAAAATTCCTCCTTTTTCTTTTCTTTTTTTAAAAGTCCTTTTTAAGGGGGGAAAACACTGTTGAACACAGACTGGTCCAGCTTGACATCTGTGGTTTACTTAAAAGTTGAAACAACTCTCCAAACAACTCAAACCAGTCAACCACCCTCAGTTCAGTACATCTTTAGCCTCTATAATCTTGATTTCAGTGAATCATGGCCAAAAATAGGGGCCATTTTTGCACTTACTCTTAATCTGGAAGAAGAAGCTACAAAAGTCTTCTTCTGGGCCTCATTGTTAGTAAAGATCTATGGGCCCTGCCCTCCCCTGGTACACTCTGTCCACAAAGGATTGATCATGATCCAGATTAGGGAGGTCCTGATGAGGTTCACTGGTAGGCCTGTTTAAACAGATTTACCAGCAAACATGCAGCCCTAGTCCAGAATATAGGGGGCTGCAGAAGGCATGCCTCCATCTCTGGGACTACTAGGAGACCCATTTCAGCAGTACACAAAAGCACACCACCAAAATGAGCTCCCCAGTCACTACAAGACAATGTACTTTTGTTTCCAGGGCTTTAGAGTGTTCAGGGCTGGGCCAAGGGTTCATTTGGACCAGTGCCATCATGCAGATGGTGCTGTTCCAGACCACAGGTTCATCACATCTGGAATGTACCATGCCTGGTAAAACTGATAGAAGATTTGGGGTGAATGGGTTGCAGACCATGTTAATGGACTCATTCTTCATATCATGCACCATTCTTCGTTGCCTGTTCCATCAGACCTATTTCCCACATCCATTTCTCTGTTTTGTAACCGCTTATAATGCTTTTTAAATTCTTACTCAGAAAATATCTGCATGGGTCTATAATGCAGCGTGGGATTCAACTGACAGTGCAAAGCACACACACCTGTTTACCCATGGTGCTCCACAAGATTACTTGCTCTTCTGTGCCCTAGGAGCATTCTCTATAGCATGCTCTTTAGAGTTCTATAACAGCAAAGTGGTCAGAAATACATTGACAGCTCCACAAACAGCTCTACTACCCATCACTGCATGTCATAAGAACATACCTGAAAGAACTCCTTTTGCAAAAGGAAGAAAAGTGGGGTTTCCATAGCCATTACCTGGGTTCTGCAAAACTGACGTAGATGGAAAAATCAACCTGGGGAATGAAAATCCCCCCCCCCAACATTTTTGCTGACAGGATCAGTGGCAGGTGTGAACACAGCACACTGCCACTGCAGCACTTGACAGCACATATTGCTGCCAGGAACTGTTTTCACTTACAGTGCTGCTTCTGCCACTGCATAGAAGTTGCCTTAGTTTCCTCACAACACACATTTTCACTTTATTTCATTGTTTGCCCTGCGACAGGCAAATACCTGTTTCAATACAAGCATTCATTCATTTTACTGACCTGCTGGGAATTTGTGTTTGCATTTTTCTGTCTTGCTTGAGGAATTTTCTTTGTTCGTATCTGCTCGTTGAGAGGTCCATCATCAACTAGTTTTTGTAAAAGAAAGTGGGCAAAACCTGAACATTACTCCACTTGCTTTAGCACCACTATCACCACAACTACCAGCAGCAGCAAGGATGGGTTTATTCTATTGTATGTTGAAAAGCAGACCTTAGAAAAGAGAGTCATTTGCTACAAGGAGAAACAGTCAACATCTTATTTGCATCCGTGCATATCAACAATGCAATTAGGACACACTTCTCTGAGAATTAGATTCAGATGGTAATTAACAAATTGTGTTATGAATTTTAATTTGGCATTAGGGAAGTAAATTATTCTGTATTGCTCCTGTTCTCACAGTTTTGGCAGAATACATTATGCTATTCTTACTGAGACCTTGGGTTTTTATTTTTTAAAATCGTGACCCCAGTCCCAATGCCCTTAGAATCTAATAGCGTGGAAGAAAACGAGAAACATAAAAAAGTTAACACAGAATCAAAGTAAAACAAAAGTGACTCCACAGGTTTGGTTCTCTCAAGCCTTTTGGAGAAAGCATCACTGGGAATTGTGAGTGGCAGCCACAAAAATCTTCTACTCACATGGGTATATATTTAAAAGGTCACTTTAAAAAAAAAAGCTTAGGAGGAAATAATGTTTTGCATAATAATTAAAAGTCAGTGTTGTTGAGATTATTTCAGTACTCTAGTGCCAAAGGTGGTGGGGGTATGGGTGAATTTTATACCGTAAAATTACTAAAAGCACAGAATTTCTTATTGTCGCCATTATCATCAGGATGGCAAGAATGCTGAAGACCTTTGAGCAATTGGGGCTATACGCACTCCTGTAAGTAGTTGCACGTCTTTTCTTTTTCCCTTTCCCCTTGTCACAGACTCACCTCCGCCTCAATATTTAGCCTGAGGACAGCATGTCCCATGGGAAAATCACGTTCTTTACATGACTAAGGAACAGCTGCATTTCCAGGAAGAAAAATGTTCTGCAGGGACCTGAAGTTACTGCTAACTCTGCCATCTGGGCTCTAAATTGTTTGGGGTTTTTTGGAACACAGGTAAGCAGAGGCTATTTCCACACTTTAATAGCTGGACTGCGCCAACTGGAACTGCTCCAACTGGACGAGCTCCGTGCTGGAGTGGACCAACTGTCCCAGAATATAGCTATCCACACCTGAACATCATCCATGCCATCCTGAGTCTCCACAAAGCTAATGTTCCAATGGCCTGGAACAAAAGTTCCTGATTTTGGAGCCCCGGGGTGGGGGTGGGGGCATTTCAATGTTGCGATTTTTGTGCAAAATACGTCCCCGTGTGTGAACAACCCCATGTTGAAGCCTTCTCTAAGCTGCCTGAAAGGCACCTCCGGGATGGCATCCCTCCCTCCCTCCCTCTTTTCTGTGTCTGATCACAACCTAAGTCTATAAAATCTGGGGAATGGCTGTTTGAAGACTCACTTCAGAGGTGTCACTTCAGAGACAGGAGATACACTGTTTGCACATCCCCACCTCTAGCCCATTTGTGTCTCCATGTGCCAATGCACTGATCCTGGTCCAATCTACTTCTAAGCATGCATGGAGACGACTTTGAATAGGACTTCTCTTGTTTTCATGCCAGGGACTACTCCAACACCTGACCCCATGCGGACAAGCCATTCACCTAACAGCACGGTCTCTGAGTGGCCTGGTCTGCCATGCAAATGTGGCACTCCACATCCTCTGTTTCCTAGGATGGCTGAAATTTATGCTGTATCTACACACTTGTTACTTTTTTAATGTCTGGGGACCTGACATGACATGTTTCGACTAATCCATGATTTAGTATACACTTTTTACTTCTGCATTTCTCCTCTGCTTTAATGCTTTTGGAGTCTGTCTGGGTGAAGTTCTGGTGACAAGGAAACTGATTCCAGCCTGTCCATTGCAAAGGGACTCTCTCTCTCAAAGTACATGAATGAGCTAATCAGCACAGACACAATGATATCTTTATCTTTTTCTCCTTGTATTTTTTTAAAGTGATGCAAATGACCAAATTTGCACTGCTACAAAAATCTGCTTGGATTACAAATAGAAGTGTAGTTTCATTCATCTGCTTCACTTTAAAAATACACACACACAAAAGAGGCAGAAATAGGCAAATCTATCTGTGATGATCTGCTTATTCAAATTTAAAAAGAAAAAAAATGAAAGGAGGCCCAGAATTCTCTGCTAGGAGGTCGGAACCAGATTGCTTGCTTGTTTGCCCACAAGGAAGGAGCTTGTTTACCAGTCTTCCAGCAGTAGCTCACAACCTGAATCTGAAGCACCTTCCCTTCCACTTCAGTCCCAACAGCTCCACAGACAGCACTTCCTTCAAAAGGGGCAAGGAGGAACCTATTCAGGTCTCTCCACCCAGTCCCAGAATGCCTCAAAGCTCTTTGTCCTACCTTTTGATTTCTCACTGTAAACAAAAGCAGGCCATCCACATTTTATTTTTCCATCTAGAAGCATAATTATCAAACAAATTTGCAATAGGTTACATCAGGAGTGTAAATTGTACTCCTGTGGCTGGATTTCTTGAGGGTGGGGGACCAGTAATTCCACCTGTAGGGTGGTGAATAAAGCATCAGGTAGTGCACCACTATCCCCCTCCCCCCCCCCCCCCGTTACTCCTGCACTGAGGAATGGCATTTCTGAGTATGGGGATATTAATGAAGCTTGGAAAACATACTAGTATTTCATTTGGCCCTCTCTGGCAAGTATCTCGGCCACTATCTTCTCCATGTACTTCCTACACTGGCAAACAGTGGTTGGAGCATGTGCTGGCTAAGGCTTACATGTTGATGATGACGACGATGATGATACAAACCTATACAAATCAAACTATAATGAAAAATTAATTAATTAAACAAATACAACATTACAAATCCAAGTTCTTTCTCCATCGTCTCTCCCACCCTCTATAGGACAAACACTAAATTGCCCAAGTTCTACTTTTAGCAAAGGATTTGTTTTTTAAGAAGGTGTTTCTACACTTACCTTTAAACTTGTCCACAAAGAGGTCCAGCAGCCTTCCTTCCATATGGTGGATGAGTTGAAGGGAGGCTACACCCACCACTAGTATGCTATATCCACATTGGATGGAGCATCATCAGATAGGCAGCCAAAATGGCTGCCAAGTCCAGGATATGAGGGGCCACTACAACAGAACAAGGAGGTGTGTGGAAGGTTGCATGTCTCCATGCTTTAGCGGGGGACCCATTTCACTGACCCACCAAATTTCAAACGCAAAATGGATCCTCTGGAGTTGTCAGAGGCCAGCTACAAAGATCATACAGTTTTCAGGGCTGGTATGGCAGCTTTCCTGGAACAGTCATCCAAATGGAGACAGCTTCTTTTGGTTCAGCTTGGTCTCCTTCAGTCCCTGGATCATTCCAGCTTAACTAGGTCTTTCTGGAATGGTCCAGGCCAGCCAGAGTTAGTAAACTGTGTCTTCTTCTGAAACATTATTTGAACGCATGACTGGTTTTCCAAAATTGACAAAATGTGGCTGCCCTTGTAAAATGTGATTTTCTAAAGAAGAAAAACAAAACCATAGTGGCTTCCCTTGCAAAATATGGTTCCCCAAAGTACTTGGAAACTCTGGCCTTCTACTCATAGATTCTTTTCTTGATATCAAAAAAAAAAAAAAAATCCTCAATCTGTGGGAATACAGGAAGCCAGTCTGGAACTGACTTCTCAGTAGATGAACTGTTGAACCACAACATCCCCACTCCCTGGCTAGTCAGGAGTAAGCTCTGCTGTGGCCATTGATGAATAGTCCCAGGAAAATGGAATAAACATCATTGTTCATTTCTTGGAGAGAGAAGTCACATAACTAAAATAGCAGCTGGCCCCGCTCTCTGCCCCCTTTGGCTCTTCCTCTATAAACCTTCTGGCTCTGGGTCTAGTCAGAGTTACTGTATTGCATGCATACCCTACAGCATGACACATAGCTGCCACTGAATAGTTCACCACACAACAGCTTTCATTACAATAATGAAAATTGTAATACAATGAAAACGGTCAGGTTATTTGGGATATGATGTCACAATAGATCAAGTGCTCCAATGCAAACTGTACCACAGTCAGTCAGTTGTGGATGACGTCAGTATGACTGTTTGTTGCTGCTTTTGGAATTTTAGGTCATGTAAGTTGAGAATAGGCCCTCTGGTGATGCCACATTAAGTCACAGATTAGGGCCCTTTCTGCACTTATTTGTTAATGTGGATCAGTGAGCTGCTATGAATGCACCATCTGCATGGGATTAGAATAGATTTGGATCAGAAATGTGGTCTACATCTATGCCAGTATTGTAAAGCCCACTCAATGCAGATGCCTGTGCCTGATCCAGATCTAGCTAATCCAGATCTAGTTAATACAGATTAATTTAGGTAATTGGAGAAAGGGCCCAGGGCTTAGGAATCTCTCAGTTAAAATCTCTGCTTTGCTGTGAAACTTCATATGGGTAACAGTCTCATAGTCTTGTTAGTGCGTTGGGGAAGGGAAAAGGCCATGGGGGCTGTGGTCACCCCTAAGGTTTAATCCAGCTTCAATCCACCTTCAGAGTGAGAGGACACATCAGCAAAGTGACCAGTAATTTTCTTTCCACATTATCTATTCCAAAGGTGAATTTTCTGAGTTATTTAATACTGAAAGAAAACAGTGTTTCACTTTTCTGATGGAGGCCTGGTCCCATTACAAGCTTAAAACGGTTTTCCTAAACCAAAATAATAGAAGCGGATGCTAACATGAATTTGCCTGATTCCATTACTTTCAACTCAATCGCGTTCAGTCCGGATTCTGAGGATTGTACGTTGCGTATGTGACTCAAGGGGAGACTCAAGTGGCTACTTTTTAAAAGCCGCTTTTCGGGGCTGCTCTGCCCTCTTCCTCCTGGCATGATGCGCCACCCATAATGGACCCCTTCAAGGAGCCTAGCTGGGTGGCTGCCGCTTGCCTGGATGGATGAAAAATGGCAGCAGGCAGCCAGCGATTCTTTCCCCTCCTCTACCCATTTCCCAGGGCACACATCAGCAGCAGCAACTCAAGCCCCCTTCGCCCGCTCACTCCACAGCCACAGCCTTAAACATTCACACATCTCCCAGAACCTGCAGCTGCTTTCCTTTCTTTCCCTTTCTAAAGGTCAGAACTTTCAAAGAGCCAGAATTGTGCAAATTGCAACATTATTATCAGGTGTGAAGTGGGTAGATTGCTACAGTGTAACAGCTGCTTACAGGGTGGATTTTTACAGTGAAATCACAATCTTCGGGAGCAAGCTATTGGGGGAGGGAAACCTTAACATGCATTCTCATCCCAATAAAACGTTACCGTTCCCACAGCAACAAATGTAAAACGTTTCAAGCGTACAAACTGGAGCGAGACCTGTTGAAATGAGTGTTAACATTTACAATGCTTTGTGGTGATTTAACATGCGGAAAGCGTGTTAAGCCAACCTGACGTGGGGACTGCGAGCATCGAAACTGTTTTGAAACTATTTTAAGCTTGTAATGGGAACGCGGCCTCAGATTATGGTCAAATATGGTGCTACAGTACCTATCATTTCAATTATATTTACTTATTTTGCATTATTCTGCAATTTTGGGGTTCTATTCATCCAGGCCAACCCTCATCTCAGCCCACAGCCACACACAGGCTTTGCGGTAGGGCTCTGAGCATTTCAGCAATGTGACCCCCCACTAGGCTCTGACATGGGAGGGTTGACTTTTGCATGCCTCCAATGTTCCAGGCCAGAGCCTGCTGGTCTGTCGGTGGACTCGATTAAACAGGTCTACCCATAATCCCAGTCAGAGGCTTTCCTCTCTGATTGGAATTACTGTTCTGTCTCATGCAGACAGAATATACCAGCAAGTGGGAAGGGGGATACATTACAGATCTGCACTGCAGAGAACAATAAGACCCAGAAGCTGAGAGTGGCCCTTTCCATACTTGGCCTTATTTTGGAATATATATCAGGACAGAGGCCTGTTATCTGCATGCTAATGAAGGCTACGCCAGACCTTAGCTGGAGAATGCCATAGTCTGCACCAGCATGTGGACAGCAGGCCCCCATTCAGAAATATATTCCAGAATAAATCCAAGTGTGAGAAGGCCCTATCCTGGCTTCTCTTCCAGACTATCAGTTCCAATATATGTATATATATCCATAGTTCAAAACAGAGTTTTTTGGTTGTGTGTGAGTTTGTATGTGTGTAAGTGAAAAAAAAATCTTTCAAATTAGATGGAAAGCCTATATTTCATTTTGTTTCAGTCTTTATTTCTCTCCCATCTGTTATGTTTGATTGCTACAGCTTTTTGAGAGAAGGGAAAGAAAACGGTGCAAGGAGAGTCTTTGTCCCTTAATAAAAACAAAGGATTTATTGCACATGGAAGGTACTAACCTCTGATAGCCCTGGAGTCCTGGAGCAAGTGACCCTCTACAATCCATCCTTACATCACTTGCAATAACTTTGACCTATTAGCTGCCTTACTGCAAAGCTAAGTTGAAACATCTGTGCAGTGATAAAAGGTGGCAGCATGCTTTGATTGCGGTCAGTATGTCTAGCATGGGGCAGGTGTGCTTTATGTAACTAATACATTATTGCAGGTTGGTGATCATCACAGTCAACCAGCATCTCATTTCCTCCCTGGAATTTGGAAACCTTTAATGGGAAGAAGCACAAGGAAAGGTTTTTGGAGCAGGGTTGTGCTTTATTTTTGTTTTGTTTTGTTTTTTAAAACAGCTTGTTTTGGCAATGATGATTTTCAAAAAGCAGAAGAGTCTTGAGTGGCAAGCCTCATAAGCAATGCCTGCTCTTTTACATTTCTTTTCTGTGTTGCACCTGAAGCTTTTATGCCATCCTTGAGTGTAAAAGCATGGTCATTCCCCAGAATCCTTTGGGCCTTCCCACACTCCACAGAGTTGCTTCTTTGCTAGTAATGGCTACATGTGGGCCAGAGTTCCTCTGCACATATAGCTGCTCCACACCTATACTGGGATGGCCCAGCACACTCCATCTCCCCCTTTTCGAGTGGAAGAGGTCCAGTGGCAGCGTGTGACCAGCTCACCAAGTTGCTGTGGAATTTGCCCCCAAAACAGGTGGTAACAGCAAACAGCCCAGACAACTTTAAGAAAGTCTTAGACAGTCATGGATGACAAGTGTATCAATGGCTACTAGAATTGCCTAGTTACTTCCTCTAGGCTGGAGAGATAGCCAGGATGCCTCTAAAGGCCATTTGCTGGGATTAGAGAGCTGATGAAGGTTTTGCTTTTGTCTTCGGCTTGAGATGTCTGTAAACAATTGGTGGACCCCTGTGTGAGACAGGATGCTGGACTAGATGGGCTGTGGCCTGATCCATCAGGGCTCCTCTTACATTCTTATATTCTTATGTAAAGCAATTGCCACCATAAGGTAGCGATTCACACATAGCCAGTGCCTAGTACATTTTGAATGCTTTGGATGTCCCTAAGCGCAGAGCATTCCAGAACTTCACCTCCTTGGGAAGAGAGGCAAAATATGAAAACATCCATAGAATCTTTGGATGGATTTCTTTGATAAGCTTTAAATGACTGTTGAGACCATGGGTGGCAAAACTACTGGAAGTGTGCTTGTTACAGGGCTATATGATTTATATAAACTACAAGAGTCATAAAAGACAACCTGGCAAAGCCAGTCTGCTGATCAGAACCTTGAGGGTGGAGAGGAGGGACAAGGCTCTGATTGAATGCCTGCATTTTTCTGCCTAAACCATACATGGGAGCTTTCCACACCCGCCAGTAAACCAACATATTTTGAGCCCCAGATCCCTTCTGACCTCTCTCCGCATTCTACTGTGGTACAGAGAGGCTGCACCCCATTGCAGACACCTCTGTGCATATTGGGTGGAACGTAGCTGGGTCTTAATACAAAAGACTAACTCCAACCAAACCCAAATCCTTCACTGGTTCATTCTGAGTTTGGGTCTCTATGCTCACACCTTTCTGTTCTCATCCTGAAACTCCTTTATGAACCTTTTTTAGATCTCCACCACCACAACATCCCCTTTACTCTGATAGGAGTTATGATAGAAAGTTATGTGACTCTTGAGAGCTTGAGAGCTGTAAAAACCAGGACTTGGGAAATTAATAAAGCAGGTTGGACTAAAAAGGTGTGAGTGGTAGGCCCAAGATAGAATGAAGGAGGATTAAAGTAACCACAGCCAAAATGAATGCAAAAACAGGAAGTAATAAGACCATGAATTTGAGAGGGCTAGAAATATTCTTATTCCTTAGTATGGGAAACTGGGTATTCATTCCACTCAGATTTTGTGCATTCCTGAGTAAACAGTGCTAGCATGAAAGCAAAGATCAGTTTGTATGAAATCTTTGAGGTTTATGATTTACGTTCTCAGGTTTGAAGCATTTACATCTAATGTTTATCTCCCAAGAGTTGAAAAATCTATCTCCATACGCTCAATTCCAGTTTCTCAGCCAGGGTGCAAGCAAACATATGCTCAGCAAGCTCCCTATTATTGTGTGATACCAACTGCAAAACTCACATGAATCCTGTGTGTTCCTTGTGTGACTGTCAGGTTTGTGAGCACTTTGAGAGTATTTGCCCTTTCCTTCACCACCTTCTTCGGGTGTTGAATAAACAGCTTAGGAAATCCATTGAAGGGGTTAGAGTGTTCTGCATCCATGAACATGAGGCATTAACAGATTTTTGCATCTTTTTTTTTCTTCCACAGGACTAGCTAGAGGTCCTGGTGTGTCCATTTTATTCATTGTCTTTTTTTTTCAAGCATCCAAGATAAAATCTAAAGCCTGCTCTTTCCAGGTTCTTTGAAAATAATTCTCAACACATTTCTCATTAGGCATCTGTTTATTCCAAAACATACACACACACAGGGGAAAGAATTAGATAACACTTTTCTGGCTTACGAAATGGGTTCGACTTGGTAAATATGGTACTCGATTTTCAACTGATTCTGCCATCTGTCAGCAAACTTACTGCTTTTAGAAGGTTTTTTTTTCTTTTTTCCTAAAGGCAGTTTATTAGGTTTGTTTCTCCTTTGTGGATTTTGTTGTTGTTGTTGCTTTTGTGGATTGACTTTTGTATAATGTTCAGCAGAAAAAAAACACAGAGGACAAGTTAATCCTTGAAATATACAAAATGTGCAAAGGGTGCTATAAGAAGTTGCAATGGGATTATCTCATATATCCCACTGCAAGCAATTCTGCATACAGTTCTATGCATATAAGGTTTATTTATCACGCTTATGTTTAATGAGATCAAGTTACCACAAGGCAAGTTTTTACAGTAATTTTAGGTGTAACAAATATTTATCCTAATGCCACCGTCCCAAAACTTGGGAAGCACTGATTGAGCAATGAAGAGGAACACTTCCTAGATTACATCTAGGCACAGTCACTGACTGATGAATATTTAGGGGAAATGCCATATGTGAAATGACCCTGACTGAATGGATTGACAGGAGAAAATGAGGAGCTGATGTGACCTGTGCATCAAAATGGTAAGACAGCAGATTGATTCACACATGCACTCACATCTCTTGATTTCTTAACACTTAATGACTCATCACTGAATGCCTGAGTGGATTCCATTGGAGACCACAGCTTTTCAAGCAGTTTGCAAGCTCAGTCTTTTCTGTGGTTATCAAATAAAAAATATTCATTTGTGAACCAGCCCTACAGCAAAGTGAGAGAAATCTGGGAGATTATATGAATACAATTAACTTTCAGATAGCCAGATATTGTGGAGCTTTTGGAGACTGCACAGGAATTAATATTGGTAGACATTGGGTGAAATCAAACAAGGAGTTTTTCAAATGCCCCTTTTAGAAAATGCACCCCTTCTGAAGAAAAAAAAACAGGCATTCAAACTTCGACCTTATTCCTTCACCTTGAATCCTGGGGACACCTCCTTAGCAACACCTCCTAACCACTGAATAGTTGCTACCATCCTGATTTTCTGGGCCCCTGATAGGTTGTTGGCTGGCAGCATTTGTTCCCATGCTGTGGATTGGCTCAATTTTCCTCTTCTGTCTTCTCCTAATGTGACTTAATTGGCCTTGGTCTTAGGATTTTCCATCTGAAGATGGAACAACCCTTCCAAGGCTTTGAGGTGAGATGAGGTGCAGGCAGGGGTAAAATGTGTGACATCCCCCCCCTCAAATTCACCCTGAAGACATCCATTCCAGCATGCTTGATTGCAGCCACAGTTAATACTGATGGGTATTTTCAATATATTAAAAGTTAAATTCTAATCACCACCTCAGCATATCCCATCCTCCCAACCTATTCACCAGAATACTCCTTTAGACTGAGGCAGACTATGAGGAACTGTACCAGGTGTCGAGCCAATGAGGCAGGTCGTGGACATTGTTGGCGTACCACTCACCCAGCTCCCCAGCAACTTCCCTGACAAAGCTGGCTGAGGTGATTTCTGGTGTGGAAATGACTGTTTCACATCCTCACCCAATTTTTAATAGGATTTTTATAGACTGCTGTTTTCAATTATCTTTATCCTTGCTTTTGAACTTAATTGTACACAACTTTAAGCTTTTCATATGAAGTAATGGCATAAAGTTTTTAAAAAGTAAAATAGAATGAAATAAATATGGTAAGATTACTTATTCGCCTATCACACCAATCAGAAGTCAATCCCACCCCTAACTAGCTGCAAAGAATTTTTGTTTCCTATAACGCAGAGTGGTGATATAAACCAATCTACCTTGTTAGTATCCTTAAGATGTTTTGATTTATAATGCAGAACATGGAGTTGATAGGAGATTTGAAAAGGATTAAGTTGCCAACAGTTGTTATAAAGTGAAGAATCTTTAACCTTCAGCCATCTCCCACTCTTCAATTTGGTAATTCTTATTTGAGTTCAATTAATTAACTCAAATTTACTTGGAGAATAAATCCATATCTTTGGAAACCCTGCTGGCTTTTTAAAGTATAACAAAATATTTCCTTAGAAATTTACACTAACGTTTCTATACTGGGAAGCAGTTTAATCAAACTCTCTCAGCTTGTGTAGTGTAATAGGAATATATAATGAAAACATATGAAGTATGTGTTTCATAATTACCACAGACAGCTCATTTTGATGGGCTTCCTGCTTAAATCCCCAAATTCCTATCTTCTTGCATTGTAAACATTTTCCTTCCTATCTCATCAATCTAAGTTATGTAAAATTGTGTTGGGCAAGGGGCACTATTAAATTCTTTTTCACACTCCCCTAAAGAACTCTTTTCACCTTTATCGGTATAAATCAGGGAACTTTATTTTTCCAAAGAGGGCAGCATTAATATTCATTACATATCAGAGAAAATGTGCATGTGTGTGTAGGGTTGAAAAATAATAATTTAGTACAAAATTGCAAAGTACCCTAGAAACACTACTGGGACAATTTAATTGTGCTAATAGGTGTTTAATAATTTGGGAAATTGGGCCTCTATGCAAAATCCTCACTGGTGCTTCACAACAGCAGGTGAATATGAAAGATATTTGCATACCTTGTAGCCCATTTCCTATTATTCAGAAGTCCCAAGACCAATGGAACATTATAAATATACTTGGGATTATATACTCACTGATGTGTGCATATTCATTGGTTGGGCAAAGTTCCTATGTTCATCCTCTTTATTCATTTTGTTACTGGGAATTCAGTTGATCCCATTCCGTATAATATTTAAATTTGGGTCACTTACTGAAAAAGGTCCCCTTTTGGAGTACAACTTCTGTATTCCTCAAACAAACCTTTTTTCAGCCTTTTCACATTCTGATTACGTTTCATTAATATGGATGAAAATTATTCAGTTTGTGAACTGTGAAGTTATTTTGTTTCCCACTTTTTGTAATACCTGCAGCCAAGCCATATATGTTATTAACCTGATTTCTGCAGTAATGTTTCCCAGGGGGGGCTAAAATTATAAAATTACACTACCTAAACTTATTTCAAAACACACATATGTACACCTACACCTTCACTCGACTGGGATATAAAGTTACCCTACCCGTACCAATGAAGTTCAACATTATTGCAATAATACCATGTCCACATCCAATTTTTCATCACGCTTGATACTACACAAGCAAAAACAAACTTTGAGGGAATGTACGAAGCAAATGATTACAAATTTGTAGTACTTATTTTTGACAAGTATAAAGACAACTGTGTATTACTTTTATGTAAATAAAACAATGACAAAGCTTATTATTTGGTTACAGTTATAGCAGGAACTGCTTTAGGTGGCAAGGTTGCTTTAGGTGAAAAGATAGGACTGAATGCATACCAGTAAAGAAGACCAATAACATGCACAGAGTTCAATAAGCAGACAGCCAAATGCTCCCAATGGGCAAGAAGCTGGGATTATCCAGTGGTAGTTATACGTCCCTGTATGTGCACTGCCTAGCCACTCACCGACTATCAGAGTCGGTCCTCTCTGAAATTGTTCATAAAAATTTGACCAGTGAAATCTCTTGCCTTGCTAGAACCCCTTGCTAAATGGCAAAGTTCAGGAACTCTTAAACTCTGGGTCCTTCACTTCCCAGAGAAGCTCCAAGGGCCTCCTGTGTTGCCCATCTCATGCTTATCTTTAAAATACAGGATACAACTGAGAGGGTAAGTTCTACACCATATCCTTCCTTGGATATTAATGGTAATTAGGTGGTGCTTGTAGGGGGAAGGAGCAAGGTGAGTTCTAAGTTGTAAGGATATACCATGCTGCAAGGCAAATTCTAATTTGGTTGGATGCACAGTGGTACACATTGTATTGTGCAAATTGCGTAGATTTCCCTTTACAAACCAACAATTTCAAATTATTCTCTCTCATTCACAGATCATTTGCCTATTATAAAAAAATGGTAATCATGCCTAGAACATCACAGGGAACAGCAGACCTCTTATAGCATGTTCTCATATCCTATGGGATGGGACAGGCTGAACATAGCTATGTCCTGTGCAGACAAAGCATACTATAAAAGGGTAGGAATTCTGCTATTCTGCATTGGATCCTTCCATAGACCAGGACAAGAGGTGAGGTGAGTGTGGAAAAGGTCTTAGATGTAAAACTGAAGCAAACTGGGCTTTAATAAGCTGAGGAAGAAAGTCCAGCTTCCCATGGCTTTCCAACATAGACAGTGAATAGTGAATCACCATCTAGCCACTCATAATGCCTGAACTACAATGTTTGAACAGGTCTATCATCACAAGAGCTGTGCTTTTTCATGGAGGCAGTTCATAGATTCAGTTGCCAGAAATCAAGAAGAAAGAATCAAATGACCCCTCAATTTCAGTGCTTT
Source organism: Aspidoscelis tigris stejnegeri (assembly GCA_023333525.1). NCBI lineage: Eukaryota > Metazoa > Chordata > Lepidosauria > Squamata > Teiidae > Aspidoscelis > Aspidoscelis tigris. The sequence continues at coordinate 29,867,460 of JALMGA010000004.1, read as the reverse complement.
TGGATATTGTGGTATCCCCCCACTGTCATCCCTCCAAACTATTGCAAATGACAATATTTGATTTAAGGAGACTACCTGAAAGGACTTTGCATAACATGATAGCTGAAATATATCAGGTGTGCATTTATTTCAAGCACTAGAAATTTTCCAACAGATTTACATGTACATAATTTTTTTCTACAAATTTGAACCATCTATCTTTCTGGTAACACTGGTGATTGCACAAGTATGTTCGGTGATTCATCTTTCTTCTCCCTTGCACCAATATCTTCGGCTGGGAGACAAAAAAAGTTATTCTTTGGAAATGTAAGAATAGAATACTGGCAGTATTATTAGCCTTCTAGCAGTCCATTCTACCTGCTGCCTCTTTCTCTTGGTGTATTTTCCATACAATAGAAGATTATACCACAGCATGCAGTGCAGTTGGCCAATGAGCACCATCTTCAGGTTGCTAGCAGAGTCCAAACCAACCGTACTTTAGACTTCAGAGAGCTTCGGATGAAAGTTGTTCATGTATCAAAAACATGAACCAGAAACTAGGGCTGAAGCTTATCTGAAGTATTAAACAATAAACAAACGTTATTTTTACTATAAGTTGCCTGTGCTATGAAAGCCTTTTCCTAAACTATTTGCTAAGAAATGGATCACTCTGCTAAGCATGAAAACAGTATTATAAACTATTTATCCTGTTAGGATTCTGACTCTCTTCCAAATTGTGTGATCTAGCAATATGTGTTTCTTCTCTCACACAAATTCAGAACAGCGGGAAGTTACCCAGGCATCAATAGGCAGCATCCATAGACAGTTTCACAGCACACCTTTGCTTTTATGTTTGCTTCCATAACGTGGTGCCCTGCTCAGAAAATCTGCGCTGTGAAAGTCATTGCCAGCATTGGAAACAGACATTAGGGGATGTGATGCTGTTATCACTTTCCCCAGCACACAATTATATAACATATAGTGGTGTGCTGATTGACTCATTATAAGAGATATGGCTCTATTCATGCATGCTACCCTAGACATAAACAGAAAGACAAATACAGCTGAGGCAATTTTATGTTTCTGGTCCTAGGGCAAAGCTGGGCTTCACTTCCTCTCATGCACACAGCATCTTACAGAATCATTACAGGTCAACATTTCAGTTGTCTTTGCAGAGTCCTCTATGAGGTAGAATGTTTAAAAGCGGAGGGTGAGACTTCAGCCCTTTCTGTGCCTTCTATTGATCTTGTATAAAGAATAACTTAATTTGGATCCTGGACCTCCTATCTCCACATTAATGTGGATTAAAGAGGACCCACCCCCTGCTGGTCTGGCTTTGTCTGCACTAGATGGAACCAGATCTGGCCTTAATTCAGATCTCTGGAAGACCTATTTAACTGGGTCTACCAAAGCAACCACAGACCTTGTTCCAGAACAAGGGTGGTGTGAAAATGACATGGCTCCATGTTCCTACTGAGGGGTTCTTTGAAGTGACCCAGCATAGTGCACCACCAAAAAACACTCCCTCCAGGCCCAGCAACTAGGCACTTTCATTCCCACCCTTTAGAGGTACGTGGAAGGCAGCTGTGAAGTTCATGCAAGTTTCACAGCTGCAGTGAGACATGGGGTGGATCAACACCATCAGTACAGATGTTGCTGACCTATGCCATGCCATGCCTCCACGTGATCAACACTATCGGAGCAGGCAGCACTGATCAGCCCACATCTCCACTCAATCCAGATCAATGTGCCTAGTTACTACAGACTAACTGATCAAGATTTACACCGTCTATGTGCTGGATTATATCCCAGAATAGGGACTTGCTAAATGTCAGTGCAGACTTCAGCAGGCCCCACCTGGGGCCTACCATAATTTGCAGTAGCATGCAGAGGGCAGGTCTCTATTCCAGAGTATAATCCAAAGTAAGATGCCGTGCAGAAAGGACCTTTGCTTCCTCTGAGTTATTTCATATACACTTTAACTTAAGAGTAAGACGTTAAGCCCCCTACGTAACATCTAAACTCATCCTCTGCATCAGAAGATCAGACTCCAGTGGGAAATATACCTTCCCAGTGGCTACTATTATCAAATGGGTATCAGCAGTTTTAGAGACATCCCATTTCCCAAGGTTACCAACTCCACTACACCTACACCCAGTATGGGAAACTTTACATAAGAACATAAGAGAAGCCCTGCTGGATCAGGCCACAGCCCATCTAGTCCAGCATCCCATCACACACAGTAGCCCACCTAATGCTCATGGGCATCTCAAGCAGAGACAAGGACAAACCTATTCCTGCTCTTGAAACCCAGCAAATGGCCTTAGAAGCGTTCTGCCTGAAAGATTACCTAGGCATTCATTCTACTAGCCATTGATACATCTGTCATCCATAAATTTGTCTAACCCTACCTTAAAGCCATCTAGACCGGTAGCTGTCACCACCTCTTCCGGCAGCAAATTCCATTAACCAATGATCCTCTGGGTGAATTCTTCCCCTTGTCAGATCTGAGTCTCCTACCCATCAGCTTCATAGAGTGCCCCCTGGTTCTAGTGCTGTGCGATAAAGACATTTTCTCTATCTACCTTTTCTATACCATGCATAATTTTATATATTTCAATCAGGTCCCCTCTTAAACACCATGTCTCCAGGCTGAAGAGGCCTAGACATTGCAGCCTGGTTTCGTAAGGGAGGTGTTCCAGACCTTTAATCATTCTGGTTGCCATTTTTTGCACCTTTTCTAGTTCCACAATATCCTTTTTTAGATATGGTGACCAGAATTGTACACAATATTCCAAATGTGGCCTCACCATAGATTTATAAAGAGGCGAAATGACACTTGCTGACTTATTTTCTATCCCCTTCTTAATTATTCCCAGCACTGAATTGGTTTTTTTTCAAGGCTGCTACACACTGGGTTGACACCTTCATTAAAGTGCCCACCAGAACCCCGAGATCCCTTTCCTGGTGTGTTGCAGAAAGCTCAGGCCCTATCAGTTTATAGACATAATATGGTTTTTGGGCCCTGATGTGCATTACTTTGCACTTGTTAAGATTAAAGTACATTTGCCACTTGGTTGCCCACTCTCCTGATGCTAAGAGATTCTTCTGGAGCTCTTGGCAATCTCTTTCGGTTTTTACTGCCCTAAATAATTTAGTATCATCAGCAAACTTTGCTATTTTACTATGTACCCCTTCTTCTAGATCATTAATGAATAAATTAAAAAGCATTGGTCCCAACACTGAGCCTTGAGGGACCCCACTTTTTACCTCTTTCCACCCTGAGAATTTGCCGTTTATTGCTACTCTCTGCTTCGTGCCCTTAAGCCAGTCACAAATCCAGGACAGAACCTGTCCTTTTATTCCATGGCTGATGAGTTTACTCAGTAGCCTTTGATGTGAGACTTTGTCAAAAGCCTTCTGAGAGTCCAGATAGACAATGTCTACTGGTTCACCTTTATCTACATGTTTATTGACACTCTCAAATAATTCCAACAAGCTTGTAAAGCATGATTTACCTTTGCAGAAGCCATGCTGGCTTTTGCTTAGCAATGCTTGCTCCTTCACGTGAACACTAATTTTGTCTTTAATGATGGTTTCCATCAACTTACATGAAACCGACGTAAAGCTAACTGGTCTGTAATTGCCTGGATCAGCCCTGGATCCCTTTTTGAAGACTGGTGTTACATTTGCTACCCTCCAGTCCTCAGGTACAGAGCCTGATGTTAGGGAAAGATTACTTTGACTGCAGTTTATTTCCTCCTTCATCCATGGCTTGGTTCAGGTGGTGCCAGTTTTCTCACAGATTTGAACAGAGCTTCAGCCTTTAAAGCGTCACAGTATTATGCCTCAACTGAATCCTGGTGCCACTTCTTCTTAACTGCCTTCCCCTTCATTTCACCACCTCCAAATGGGGCAGATCCCATTGGCAATAGCAACACAATAGTGGCAAGGAGTTCTTCATCTTCATTTCTTCCTTAGGTGCTACCAGATAGGAAGGAAAGAGAATAAGAAAGAGGATTCAATTTGGAATGCACTATATTAAAGCATACTTTGAAGGAAGGAATCAATTTTTGAAGTCCAGTTATGAAGCAATTAGAAAGTGTGGGTGTTCACTTATCACTAGGTAATTCTAGTGGAAAAATGTAAGACTTCAGAAAACATAATATTTCAGTTGAATTTTAAAAAAGAACCCACAACAGGTCTTGGGTAGCATGCAATTCCAGAAAACTTGCCTCATTAACAGTATCTCCTTGATGAACATTGTTTGGTTGCCAAAGAAGAAAAAGAAGCTATTTTTCTGTCTAAGGTTATTCTGGTAATGGCACTCTGATACAGACTGAACTAAAACAGGTATGTGAAGTATCTCTTGGTAATTTAGAAAGTGCAGGTTATGATGTACAGCCAGAGCTATTCCCATAAATCAGCCACAGATGAGGTCATTCTATTTCTCAAGGGTCAGCAGGAACTTACCAGTCAAGCTTTGTAGATCTGATAATTCCCTGAAAGGGATAGCCAGTAATTATCTCATTGGGGTTCCCAGAGGCAGGCTTCAATCACTGGGGCTAGGAGCAGGCCACCACTGAGGTCTTGACAGCATCTGAGTTCTGGCTTATGTAAGCTATACACCACAGTACCTATCAAACCTCCATTTTCCAAGTGATTCATAGGAGAAGCTGAGACTTTGATCAATACTAAAGCATAAATAGAACAGCCACAGCTCTTCAGACTAAAAAATGGTAAACAAGCTTAAATTCCACATAAGAGTAGGTGGACTTGAAGCTACCCCAAGAGCCCTTAAACAGAGATTAATGTTCAGTCAATTCTTGGAAGGAATGCAGCAGCTCAGGGCAAGTGAGATGGGGTTGTATGGTCACATGGCCCCTGAGTTATCCCAGTGTGCTGGAGCCCAGCCCTCTACTCATGGAGAGACATCCATGTAACAGTATTGTCATTGTACCATTTTCCATGTGTTTTAACCTAGATCCTTTTCCACATCAATTTCTTCTTTTCTGTTGTTTATGCTATTTGTTCTAATCATGGAGGGTCTCTCACAAAGGTTTTCCTTTGTTTCCCTATTAGGTTTCCCTTAGTTTCCTTTATCTTGTCTATATTAAATAGCAACCTTGCACCTTACGCTTTCATGTCCTCCCAGGGGGGTTCTCCACTAGCACTAGAGTACTCTAGTGCTAAGTGGTAAAAAACACCCCGAGTGAATTCCCATTCATGGAATAAAGCTTGAATATTCCCATTCAAGGAATACAAGGCTTTTACATCTCTATTTACATCAATATGTAAAGCATGTTAAAAGGAAGCAAAGGAGCATCTAGCAATCGGATTCAATCCCGATTTTGTGTCCACACTCTAACACACTTTCAAAAATGGATGGGGGAAAGTGATTCTTTCCCCTCCTCAGCCTTTCCCCACCCCTCTCTCCCCATTGCCCAGGGCGCACACCAGTGGCAGCAACTCAAGTCTTGTTCACCCACTCCACCTCCACAGCCACCATCCCCAGCAGGGGTTCCCTCCAAAAAAAGCACGCTGGCTGGCTCTGCTGCTGCTGCTGCCTACATACACACATCTCCCAGTTCCTGCAGCAGCTTCCCTCCTTTCCCTTTTTAAAGATCAAGGAAGGAGGGAAACAGCCAGAATTGTGCAGGATTGCCTCTTTCCTTGATCTCTAGGCTTGCATGGGAGGGAAAGGAAACATTGTTATCAGGTGTGAAGTGGCTGAATTCTTACAATGAAACAGTCTGTTGTAGAGGGGAATTCTCTAGCGTTCCCACACCACTAAGGAAGAAATGTTTTAAAAGCAAAAGCAGGGGAAAAAACACTGGAAAAAATGTGGTGTTTATTTATTCTGTTTTAAAGCCAAATAATTCTCAAAATACCCCTGAAACTGATTGGGAATGGGGACGAAGAGGATTGGGGGTGGAACAACGTGGATCCAAACCATTCTGAAACAGCTTTAAAGTGGCAATGGGAATTTACCCCCCCCCCCCAGTATTATTTGCTGATGTTATGGTTAGCACAATGGTTACCATTTTTAAATCCCTTATTTCCATGGGCTAAGATAGCACAGAAAGTCCAAGTGACAGGTTTATGGTGGTCAAGCAGTTTCTCAGGACATGTCAAGTAGAAGGATGGGGGTGTGAGATATGGTATAAAGGGCGATCTGTAGCTTTGTTCATTGCAATTCACTATAAAATTGTTGTGTTTTAGCTTAGTAAACCCTATAAATCCTATATGTTCAGAAAACTGGTTATCATCCCTGTCTGTTAGGATGGAGACCTAAGAGATGCTCTCCAAGACAGATCATTGCACATGCCATGAGAATTATTCCTGCTCAAATGAGTAAGAAATGGAGGAGGAAGGATTAAGTGCATCAGTAGCCATCTACACAACAGCCATCTGTCCCAGCCTCTAAAGTTGCAGGCCAAGGGAACTTCCATGGTGCAGCCAGAAACAGCTCTAAAAGTGGGCTGTTTCAAAAATGTTACTGGGCTCCATGCACCATGTGGACCATTCCAGCTGCCACCACCCATTTGCATGCTGGGAGCTGAAATGGATCTAAGACTGGGAACACATAAAAAACCAAATAATTGACATTTTCAAATTGTGGGCTGCAAGGAGGTCATTTCAGTCAATACTAAAGGAAATCAGCCCTGACTGTTCATTGGAAGGAAAAATAGTGAAGGTGGAACTAAAATATTTTGGCCATATAATGAGAAGACACAGCTCGCTGGAAAAGTTCCTGATACTGAGAAAGATTGATGGCAAAAGGAGAAAGGGGTGCAGAAGATGAGATGAATAGATGGTATCAGGGAGACAATGAACATGAGTCTGGGCAAACTTCAGGAGACAGTGGAGGTTAGGGAGCCATAGCATGCTGTGGTCCATGGAGTCAGGAAGAGTTGGACACAGCTCCACAACTAAACAACAACGTGCATGTGTGTCTGTCTGTCTGTCTTGAGTATAGTGAGCTTATATAGTGAGCTTATATTCAAATTAGTCTGGTATTGTTATTATAAGTATTCTGCTGCCTTCCAAATAATTTATTGACTTACTCTAGTATTGCAGCCAATGTTCCTATGCCTACTTTAACTACTACTCTTGTCTTTTTCTTCCAGAGGCATTGGATTTCAATTGTAGATCTCAATATTTTGTGATCTTGTCCAATTCTTTCTCCTCAGTTCTAATGTTCTCTGGGATAGTCACACTGATTAATGTAACTCTATTTTATTTTCAGCCACTGCAATGTCAGGCATATAATGAACCAACTGTATTGTAACTGTTGTGGTGGGGGTTGAAAATGTGTATTGCTCAAAGAAAAATAGTTGATGGATCTGAAAGAGAAGTATAGAGCAAGGAAGATTGAGAGGGTTAGAAAATGTTGCAAAGAGAAATAGTAATCCTGAAAACAACCGATAGGAATGAGTTGTCTAAAGATGCCTTCATATTTCATGACAATCATATCTAATTAGGTTAAGTGTTCTATTTAATAATTCACTGTGTAATGAGATAGACTAATGGGATTTGTCAAAGATGAAGCTGCTGTAGTATATAATACATGGTAGCTGTTTTAAGCACATTTACGAATTACAAGATCAATAGATTTAAAAGCCAGAGATTGTGTTGAGTTGCTGTTTATTGCCATATCCTTTGAGTTATTTCAAGAGGAGGTTATTTCTGTGACCCTTCTATATTTGGGTGATGGGACAGGGTAGGTTCTAGAATAACCTTCACCTGCCCCTCTTCACAAGGGCAGTGGAAAACCATGCAAGTTTAAATCCTGCCAAGCCCAGAAGCAATAGCCAGCTCATGATCCCAGAAGTTCATTATAGCCCTGAGCATGCTCTCTTGCATCCCAGATTAAAGGATTTTCAAAACTAACTGTGTTTGTCTTGTCACGGTTGAACTACATATTAGTTCGCTGAGCTGGGTATCAAATATGGGAAATTAGTTGCCATTAAAAGCTCGCTTCAGGCAGTTCATTTCTCATCAACCAAGCTGTGTGAACCTCCTGCTGCGGACAGTGAACATTAGCTTACTAAATACTTTTGCTAATCAGATGCTGCTTTGCTAACGGATGTTCCTGAATTTAAGGAGGAAGGAGAGAAAGGCAACAAAATCTGCAGGGGGTGAAATTAATGTGCTTCCGGTTATCCAAAAGGTTAATGCAATCTCTCTTCTTGATGCTTATTGAAAAAGATGCATTTGCTGTTAGAAGATCCTCTTTTTATTCAAGAAAAAAACAAAAAAGAGAGAGGGAGGGAAAGCTTCCCCTGCATGTTTAATTGGAACTGAAATGTACCTAGGGACCTTTCTGCACTTAACATCCCTTGTTCAGAATCAGTGGATTTAGAACAACTCGGCCCACTGATCCTGATCAAGGAAAGGCACGGACAGGATCAGTGCTGTCTGCACCAATGGAGCTCATCCAGATCAGGCCACGCCATGTCACCATGGCCTTAAAGCATGTGCATTCTTTGAAGCCAGACACAGAGGCCTCCAAGATGGCTAGGCATAAAAATCCCTAGCCTTGGGAGGCTCTGGGGGTGACATTCTGGGATGCACTTTGGCATACTGCCAAAATTGCTCCCCTGTAATCCTGAACATGGAGGTATGTCTCTGTACATCACGTCTCCTTGTTCAAGATTAGGTCCACCGGTCTGCCTGTTAGTCATGATTAATTGTGACTACCGATGATCATGATCAAGGCCTCCCTGTTCAGGATTATGTTCCATGCAAAGTGGATGAGGTGCTCCAGTAGGGGGGGTGTCTGCTTAGGTTTACATTAAAATGCAGATCTTCGTGGCCCATAACCTTTCGTGCAGAAAGGACCCAGGATTAAGCTAAGGAGGAAGAGTTTTGAATGCATTAATTAATTCATTTATCTATTTGCTTTTCTGCTCTCAGTAGGATTAGCTAGATCCATCTTTTCCCATGTCAGCCAAAGGTTTCCACAGTGTCGTGTCTCAGGCATGTGAGGGCAGCGAGGCAAACACGCATGCACGCTCACAGCAGTCTGTTGGGGGCTCAAGAGTAGGCAATGTCAGGTCAGTTCAAAGTCCGGGTTCCAGAGGTTCGGCAAGAGTCATAGCAAGGTCCAAGAGTCGGTTTCACAGGCGGAGACGTAGATGGGAGTTGCACAAATACTTTGTCTGCAACGCCAGACCAGCGTGTGCTGCTGGGTTAAGTAGGGGAGGCAGCTCCATGACCTTGATGGCGCAGCTGCACCAGGCACTGGGATCTGCCTATTACCTGTTTCTGCTGTTGAAGGAAAAGAGGGGAGGGGTGCTCCTGGGTCTGGCTCTCTGAACTCTCATCTCCAGAACTGTTTATGTGCTTCCCCAGAACTGGTCCCTGGCTCTCAACGTCCGTGCTGCTGTGCTCTGGTTGCTGCCCAGACTGCTGGACCATTGGAAACACACCCTCGTCCTCCAAGGAGGATGCTGGACTGGCAAGACGGGGCCTAACACACAGATGATTAAAGGGAAAAAGTATACTAAAATAGAAACACCAACTAACACAGGACTTGATAGAACTGATCTGCAAAGCTTTTCTTTCTCCTAAAACACCCAATGGCTTTCATCTACTATTTAGTAATAAGGATTTTACCAAGGCTACCAATAAACCCAGGCTGCATTCCTACTCATGTTAAAAAGCGATTTGAAAATGATGTGAAATTTCTTTGTCCCCATTACCAATTCGGTTCCCATGTTTTCTGAGGAGTAAATCACTTAAAAATGCAATTAAAAAAACACCTGAAAATACAGGTGTTTTTTCCCATTTCTGCTGCTAAAACGCTTTTTCTTTATTCCTTTGGGAACAGTACAGCAGTATTGGGGCAGATGCATCATGAAATGGGTGGGGTTTCACCCTGTGCAGGACAGCCCCTTGCCAGATTTAAAGTGCCAGTAAGCCTTTTTCCCTCAGCAGACCACTTCACGGTTTCATTTTCAGCCACTTCACGCTGATAACAAGTAACAATTCACCCACTCCACTTTACACAGATAACAAAGTTTCATTTATCACCCATGCTTCCCCTCACTTTCTCCTTTTTAGACTGAGCTGGCTCTTTCCTCCTTGGGTGGGTGGGTGGGTGGGTGGGAGAAAGGTGCAATGAAGGAGAAAGTGAAGGGAAGGCTTAGGGAGGTGATTTTGTGCAAGATCGTAAAATGGGGCATTGGAGGAGGGACATTTTTGAAGTGTTTTCTTTTTCCCACTGTTCAGTCTGAGCACTGCAGGTGAAGCAGCCTTGTCCTTGGAGGATAGGACACTGGAGGACAGACAGGGGGGCCTGGAAGTGATCCCCATGGGGAAGGCTTAAGGAGGCAATTTTGCACAAGACCAAAAAATGAGGCATTGGAGGAGAGATGATTTTGAAGAGTTTTCTTTTGCCCACTGTTCAGTCCAAGCAGCACAGCTGCAGCAGCCTTGTCCTTGGAGGAGGGGGCATTGGAGGTGGGACGGGGAGCTCTGGAAGGTTTGACTTTGGCAGAAGCAAACAGCAGCAGCAAAAGCAGGAGGGGAGGAGGGAGGAGCTGTGATTCCCACCCTTGGCCACATCATTGTGAGATCAAACCCAATCGGGAGAAAGGGGTGGGCAACCGGTTGGCAAAGGGTGGGGAGGAAAAGATCTGCTTTCCCCAATGTGTCTTTGAAGCACTTTCTGTGGAAACAGCAGTTTTTAGATCAATCAGGGTTGACAGCATTTTAAAGTCAATGAAGTGGGATCAGCCAGAGTGTGTGTTTGCATCAGGTTTTGTTGGAACATTTTAAAAAGCATTTTATAACATAATAATAATGATGGCACCAGTCTCAAGGCCAATAGCTTTCACTTGATCGTTTAGTATTCCCCACAAAAATAACAAAAGTTATTAAGTTAGATGCAGACCTTAGAGTCAACCCTTTGACGTGAAAGGTCTTTAACTTTTCAGTTATGACAGACTGAATCCAAGAAGTTCCAACTTACTTCCTTGGAAGAATGAAAGAACAGGGTTGGAATGGAGAGGAATGGCGGGTACACCACCACTGACTTAAGGTATTGTGAAAAAAAACAGCACATTACCATATTCTTACAGCCAATCTACAGGAAAGGCATTTGTTGGCTTTTCTAACTCAGATGCCAAGATAATGTGTGAAGCTTCACTTGAAGAAGCACCATGAGCTGTTTCCTTAAGCAACAAAATATCTTGTATAAGGTCTGCTCTTTAATAAACCCCATTTTGTTTGAAAAGGGCCAGTTTTGAATAGGCCCTTTCTCTACTAGGCATTCTTCCAGATTATATGCTGCTATAGGGTCTGACCTGCCATCCACATACTGTAGTGTGCACCAGCATATGGATAGCAGGACCCTATATAATCCAGATTGAGGCCCAGTGCAGAAAGAGCCATTGTGCTTTGCACCCAACATCCCTTTTCAGATATCCCCAAAACATACCTGCACAACCTGTGATGGCAATGGGTAATCCCATCCCATAAGTTACAAGAGGACTAGAAGAAACACAAGGTAAGCTGAGTGCTTTGCTTGCAGTACCCCAAATGTGACTGTGTGTGCACAGAGTGTCATCGTCAGTGAGGTGATGACAACGGTGCACACGCCATCAGGCCAGACTCCAAGTACAAGATGGCAGTGCCCTGCCGGTGATTGGACATGAGTAAGTCTCTGGGCTGTGAGGCTTAGTGTAACATGTAATAGTCTTCTGAATTGCGAACACTAGTACACATTAGTCTGTCACGCACTTTCCCCAGCTAGTAGACAGGAAAACAGGTGTGAAAGCAGGTGTGCCTCCATGTGGAGGGGTGAGGCCATCTTGAATGCTTCAAAAATGGCATTTTGCATAACTCTAGGTTACCATATTAAGCTGCTCTTTACTGTAAGGAAACTTGTCTCCTTTGTTTCCAAAATAAATGCCTAGAAGAGCATTTCTTTATACAGATGAAACAATCTCATTATCACCACAATTATCTCCCATGCATTTTGGTACATAAAGAACAGCGGGAAGGGTGTCAAACTAGAATCTGGGACAACAGGATCCAAATTCTCACCCAGCTTTAGAAGCTCACTGGGTGATCTTGAGATAGCCATCACTTCTCAGTATAAGGACAATTCTGCACATACTACTGTGTTTCTCCAAAAATAAGACAGGGTCTTATATTAATTTTTGCTCCTAAAGATGCATTAGGGCTTATTTTCAGGGCATGTTTTATATAACACATATAGGGCTTATATTTCGAGCATCCTGAAAAATCATACTAGGGCTTATTTTTAGGGTAGGTCTTATTTTTGGTGAAACAAGGCAGGAGCTTTCCTTCTAAGTGCTCGCCAGGGCTCCCTTAGATTGCACCAGCATGTGGAACAAGGAGGTTCCCAGTTTACTAGTTAACCTGGTGTATTGGTCCAGGCTAAATTCATTTCAAGAACACTGTGGTAGGAAGGATAAAATGGAAGAGAGAAATCCTTAATTTCCGCCATAAATTCTTTGGAGGAAAGGTAGAATATGAATGGAGAAAAATATAAAACCAAAGGCCTGTCCTTCAGCAGCTTAAAATAACCAAAGCAGGATTGTCCAGTGAATGTTCTTAGAGAGTGCTACTCTGCCATTTCCAAGGATCATTGAACAAGACGATCTGCTTGCCAGATCTTAGCAAAAAGCTTTCTGTACATATGGCAACTTCAAAATGTATCAAAAGTCCTGTTACCTTCTAGCCCCTGCTGCCAAGGTTAGGTAAACAGTGTCATATGTGACTCAAAAAGGGAATCATTATTGTTTGTCTTCTGGATGCACTCTGTTTTCAGGAACCCCGAAGACAATTGCTTCCTTGCAAACAGAAGACAGATTAAATAAACCACATTTTGTCCTCGTTGCCATCTGCCCTTTGCTTACTTTATTTTAAGCTGCATGACTAAGCTTCACACTGACATGAAGTGAAGGTGGGCTTTGCTGATTTTCTGCTCTGCTCCGTGAGGCCTATAATGAACCTGTAGCTGGATAGAGAAGGATGGTGGAAGGGGAGGAGGGATGCACTTGAATTGGAAAATCTGTAACTGTATAATAAATTTCTTGCTGCTCCAAATAGCTAGATTTAGCCAGGGGCAGAACAATGCTGCTAAAGAAAGTTCCATGGTGCATGTAAAATATATCGTTCTACAGTCCAGTTTGGGGAGAGATTAAATAACTATTTGGATAGTAGTTGGTAGGCAATGCATGCCTGTCCCCTGGGCAGGCATGTGCCAAACAGCTTCGTTACTGTCACATTTTACACAAATTTGGGATATTGGCTCCTTCATGTGTGAAGGCAAATGTGTCCATCCTTTGCAACTGCCCTCACTTATAAAGTAGGGAAGTGTGTGAAGCCCATTTCTCCCCTTCAATTCGATACAAATTGAAAGGGGAATATTCAGCTTCATGCAAAGCCCCCTCTGTGAATGTGGCAGGCTTCGGCTTCATGCATGAACATCCATCAAATGTTTGTGTGCAAAGGGATTCCTCCCATCCCTTTTTTCCTATCATGCCTCACCCCCCCACCTTTTGTTGGCCCCTCCTCTGCCTCCACTGCATTGTACTTTCCTCTAAGGCTCAACTAGGTCTCCCAGACGCAGCTGGAGAGGCTGCCCCCCCCCATCCGGGAATCACAGGAAATCTCCCACAATTTCATGCAATTCCCAGTGGGGGTAGGGATGTGGATGAATATTCGTAGGCATTCACAATTCAGTCAAATGTGCTGAATTTTGACATTTGAACTCGAATAGAATGTCCCAAAATTCAAATGTAAACAATTGAATTGAATTTCAAATTTTGGATCTATTTGTTCAAATTGTCTGGACATTCGTGATACGTACTTGAAGATCCACATCTTTTCCACATCTGTATGCATTTGCACGGATCCATACGGGACAAAAACCTGTTTCATACGGGACAACTACAGGATGCATATGGATGTGTACAGATGCATACAGATGTGTACAGATGTGGAGTAGATGCGTACGGGCACATACAAATGTTGTTGATATTCGTATGTGCAGATTCAAATAAAAAAATTGAATGAATGCATTCGAATTTGGTAAAAACAAATCAAATCTTGTTAAATTCAAATTTAACAGATTCACATCTGGATCCAGTAAATCTGACCCAGACCACAGGTAGGCAAGGACAGATCAGTGCCATCTGCACTGACAGCATTAATCTGGATCAAGTCTCCTGAGGCAGTAAAGCTTGTGTGAGTTTTGCAGCCCCCCCCCCCCAATGGCTAGGAATGACAGATCCTAGCCTTGGGTGCTGTGATTTTCATTTGTATGCTATGGTGCGCTACTGACGTATGGTTCCTGGTATTTCCAAATCACAGAGGTGTATCATCTGCATACCTTCTTGTTCTGAATTACAGCCCTTAGGCCAGCTTGTAGACCTAATATATCAAGGCTACATTTTGTCGAGATCAAGGGCCTAATGGGCAGGGCTCCTTGATCCAGATTAATGTAAGCAGAGGCCCCAGATCAGAGGTCTTTTGATCCAAATAAACACATTAGTGCAGAAAGGATTTAGATGCTAGAAAAAGACTACTATATTTTGATTGTCCCTTCTTTTGTAATCTACAGTGATGGCCACTACAAAGTGGAGATCAGTAGGTCTGAAATTCTGCAGCAGTTGGGAAGACAAGGCCAGGAGTTTGCATAAAACCAAAGTGGCAATTCAGAGCCCTATTCAGTTGGTGATGGTGGAGATTATGATGATCTCATCAATTTGTCTTGCGATAGCCACCAACGGTTTATAACAAGGGTGATCAACCTGATATTCAGCAACGTTGCTAAAAGACACTTCTCATTCGCCACAATCAGCATGGTCAAATGAAAAAGGATGATGGAATTTACACCTCACCAGGATCATGAGGTCCACAGGTTAGTCCCTTGCTGTCTCAGCTATGAAGATAAGAGGGAAACCTTGTTAAAGAACTCGTGCCTTTTCACTTTGGCCACTGGCATTATCAAGAAAATCAGTTTCAAAGTGAGTAGGCTGCTTTTTGGAAAGCACTTGGCTTTCCTAATCCTCTAAGGTATCTGTGATCTGTTTCTTGGAATTCAAAGGGAGAGCTGCTTCCTCTCAATACAAGAGATAAAATGTTGGTTCTAATCCCAGTGCAAGATTTTCTATGCTCATTTCCTCCCAAGAGCTGAACATTTATTTCTGTTTCTTATAAATTCATTGTTTTCAACATTTTTCTCTAAACGTACAACTTCTGGAAGTAATTTTACCTAATACAGTCCTATTGTACATGATATTGTATTTAGTGATCTTTAAAGCTGGAAATTTTTATACCTAGGATATACTTTTATAATATTTTTCATAGCAAACATCTTTAAAAAACAGTATTTTAAAAAAATTCTATTTTTATTTCATTTTGCAAACTTCATCAGAAAATTCAGGAAAATGTAAATTTCTAACAATAGTTTCATTTCACTTTGCATGTTAGTCTAGGAATTGCAGAGATTTTGTAGATTTCATGTTTTAAGCAAATTCAGTGAATTTCCCCATCCGTATTTGAATACTTTTGAATTTTCTGCTTCTGACAGCTGATCAGTTCAGATGGGAATTTATATGAACCACTTATTTATTTGATGGGGTGATTTATAAAGCTGAGTAGAGAGCCATTATGGTGTAGGTGGGACGAGTGGAGTATATTCATGAACACCAACAAGCAGTCAAAAGAAATGATGAAAAATGTTTAGCTGCAGTACACACAGATGAAGATAACAATATGTTCAACTAGGAAACTGCAGAAACCCTATAGCAGTCCAAATCAAAGAAGGCCAGAGAATTTTTAGAAGCCTGGCATTCAAAAAAAAACAACAACCTAGCTATTAACAGACACATAATCTTAGACCCTATCAGTGTATCATTGTAAGGGGAGAAGTTAAACAAGTTAAACAGCAAACACCTGGAACTCAGAGGTCTGCCAAGAATCCAAGAATGAGAGAACAATCTCCACACTTTCTTAAGCAATAGTGAGGCAGTGGATCCCGATTCTTGAAGGTGCAGAGTGCTTGCTCTGGCCATTGATATAGGAAGCCTGCTGTTTGTACACCACCAGCCCACTCCCAGCCACCGTAGCAGCAACTGTTCTGCCTGGGACTGTTTTCTGAGGCACAGGATTTACCCCATAAGTCAGCCATTTCTGTCCCTTCAACAACAAGCAACCCGAAGTTTCAGTCAGATCCATACAGAGGTGGGAAGCACTGTCAGAATTCTTTCTCTTCCTTTGCATTTAAAGCATTTTTGGCAGAACTTCTCACCCCTCTCTGTCAAGATGGTGGCCTGATGAATGTGGGATCCTGTGGATCTTGCACCCTTTGGGTCATCCCACGATACCATACAATATCATGCAGATTTTGACTTTGGCAGAAAAGTTAGGCCCGAGATTGATACCATTCCCGATGATGCAGGATGGGTGCAGATATAGCCATCCCCATGCAAACCGTGCCAAACTTTGGCATGGGGGAGCAGCACCATGCTCCCCCCTCTCTCCTCACTGGAAGCCAAATTCACGTAAGCCCATCCCTGTGGTGCCAATTGCAAATTCTCCTGTGCCACCAGCTGCAAATGCCACATCCCCCCTCCCTTAGTGGCACAAAAAGCTAGGACTGGGCTGGGTGGCATGGAGAAAGTTGAAATAAAGCTTAATAATAATAAATTTAAAAATAATTTTAAAAGACCAAAAGCCACTACGGGGTTTAGCGGCAGTTAGGCGCCTGAGCAGTTTTGAGCACCTCCGCTCGACCGGGAACCACGAGAATGCCCATCAAGTTTAAAGGGGAGAAAATTTTTAGAATTGGAACAAAAATGAAGCCATTATCCTGCCTGCCTTGGTGATCAGGATTTTTCCACTTCCAAAAAATGTCAGCAGCTGTGATCTCCAACGCACAGGGCAGGAACGGCAAGCACACCCCACCTCCAAATGAGGTGAGTGCCAATCTCCTCCCCAAATAGCCTTTGACCATCCCCATGCGCAATCTCAGCTTGCTAAGCAATGTGTGCTGGGACCCCAAACTGTACCCAGACTTGTTTCTTTGGGTACCAAATTTGGTCCCGGTCTAGCACGGTTTAGGGGGATTTGGTCTGTGGAAACCACACCAAATTGAAAATGCATGCCAAGCCCAGTTTCGGTACCAGACCAAACATGCATGAGGACATGCCCCTTCATTGTTTACATGATTGGTCACCTCCACCTTCTGAAACAGATACATGGAAGTGCATGCTGATGTAGCAATAGATACATTTTTGCCAAGGTGCCAACCCTCAGGCCGCCTCCCCCGTCAATGTGGACACATAGCCTCAACCACAGAAGCACACTGAGCGACCTTGGGTCAATTCATGTCTCTTAATATAACTCACTTCACAGGGTTTCTGAGAAGATAAAATTGAAGGGACAATAATATGAGGCACCATCTTGTGGTGTTTGAAGAAAGATAGGCTTCAGACACATTCATTCAAAGAACTGTATTTTCTTCCAAGCTTATGTCTGGTGTTCTCCTGTATCGAACATCCCACTCTATAAGCTCTATTAGTAAAATTATCCTGTTATTTGATATCTCTACATGCTGAAAAAAGTCATATTGGTATATCTGAAAACTTATAGAGTATCGCAGACTAAAAAATAAATCTGTTTTATCCCTTCATGTCATTCAAGAGTCTTTGGGAACATTCTGACTTAACATCTGCTCAGTGGCTAATTTATTTGTTCATTATATTAAATGTATATCCTGCCCTTCACTCAAATGTATCAGAGTGAATAACGGAACAAGAATTAAAACATAAAATCCAGCAATTCAAAATAGATAAAACTTTTAAAACAATAAAAATAGTAAAGATAGTGCAAACCTAAGAATGCAAGATTGAGTGACAGGAGGACTTAATGCCCAGAGACCTTTGCGAAAAGCCGAATGTTACTTAGGAAGAAGGACATTAAACAGTTTTGGTGCCATCACTGAGAAGACCATCTTATCACCCCCAGTTTCCACACAATAATACTGAGTCAATTTGGTCTTGTTGTTATAGTGTCAGACTCTTATCTGATCCCACACTCCTACACAAAGCCAACTGTGTGATTTGGCTTAGGCATAGTTCCTTTCCAAGCTCTCTCACACACACCCCACCTACCTCATAGTAGGGAGAAGAACAGAAAGCTTGTCAGCTGCTTTGTTTCCTTCTAAGGGTAAGAAAGATAGGGTATAAAAGCTAACTCTTCTGCTTCAAAAGGTCCTTCTCTGCTGACAAAATGCAGTACTTGGATGAAGTTGGTACACTTTAGACTGGAACAAGAAGAATGAAGAATTATTTTCCTTCTGAGTATCTCACCAGATTTCTACCTTAACATGATATATTCACTTCATAAAGCTGAAGATTACCAAACAGACATTACTTTCTGGATTCCATTTGCATGGCCCATCACTACTGATATCAAATACATTCTTGATAAGGAATTTCAAACAGCCCCAGCTTCCTGACAAACGTACCTGCCTACACATGATTGAAGTACCTGCATGAGATGAACACATTTTGCATTTCTAGATATAGATATAAATTATAGGTGCATAACAAAAAAGAGGACAAAATGCAGTATTTTTTCTTGCAAATGCATCAATAGTGATTCATAATTTCTGTCTTCCAAGGGAAGTTTTGTTTTTACGTATTCAGTTAAACTCCTTAGCCTAGAGACTAGACTCCAACTCCATGTGGAATTTGGACTCTGCGAGCAATCACTTAGTCCTTAATGTCTTCTTTATTTTTATTAGCTTTTAGCCCCATCAGGTTTGTTTATATCTGGTATGCTCCAGCCAGGAAAACTGTTGCTCAGCTGTATGGGCTCTGTGAGGTCTGATGTTTAACATTGCTCTGAACCAAGGTAGATAAGAGCAAGCTGAGACTGTCTCAATGTCATGCAGGCATCCTAAATAACAAAACCCAGGCAGAGAAAACACAGATTTGCCTTTTGTTTGAAGTGGTGAAGAAGTGCAGGTCAGAGCCATAAACAAGGAGGGAGGAAGTAGGAGACCATGGATTGTTGTGCCTTCAAAAAGTGTATACATTTCAGATAAGCTTGACGCACTTGAAAGGTCTGGAATGGAGCAAGTTTCCCTGCCCCCAGCTCAGCCCATATAGACTTACACACACAAGTCCATGTTTATTCTGTGGCGTTTCATCCCTTTTGTGAAAGGAAAAGGAAAAAAAGCAGATCTCCTCAGATCATCTACTAAGGTGGCCTTGCAGCCTCACTGTAGCAACCGAGAATAGGGCCATATGTCCATTCTGTACTGTGGCTCATCGAAATGTGCTGCATTGGCTAAAGGAGCTGTAGTGCATATGCACAGTGGCTGAGACAGACTCCATGCGCAGGTGCAAATGACGATAACTGTGGGCTGGGCTGGGGAGGGGCCTCTGTTGGATCTTAATCTTGATAAGATAAGATCTGTTGATGCAGAGTGTTTACCTGATTGCTAAGTCTTCTGGGGCTCTCCGTAGCACCGGCAGAATTCCTTGGCTCAGCTCCCAGCTTTCCAGCATTCATTAAGAATCACGGCAGTCCAAGAGTTATCTAACTCTACGTTTATTGCAAACAAGATTACACTGGCGTAAGCAAATTCAGGCATTAGCCTGGCGGATCTCCAGTCCATTTCATGTTTATCAGCTTACATACTTGGCAAGCAGCAAGCAAAACAGCAAGCGAGCGATAGATAGATCGGCATAGGCATAGGCATAGGCATAGAGTAAAAGGCAAAACGGAAGCCTTTTACATACTAGCACCCGGACGTTGTATTATGACAACTTCCGAGGCTTTTGTGAGTTCTGTCCCCCCTCCCAAGTGGCCTACGTGATTGCAAACACTTCACGACCTTGCAGCATATCTTGTAGCCCGTTCCCAGGAGAGAGGCAGACACACTATCAGTTTGTTTTGAAAAAATCTTTCCGTACATCCGAGCTGTGTTTCCTTCACACTTTCTCACAGCTAACATGCCCCTCCAAAACACAGTTTGGATGTACGCAAATTGTTTACAATTTTGGTTCACGGTGTCATGCCTAACAGGCTTGCCAATTGCTCATGTTTACCTGTTGGCAGTGGTTTTGTGAGAATGTCAGCAATGTTGTCTTCAGACCCAATGTACTCCAGTCTTACGACTTTGTCTTGCACCATCTCACGTACATTTTGATATCTGACCCCTATGTACTTGGTTCGACACTTAAGGTTCTCAGCCTCAGCCATTGCTATGCAGGTCTGGGAATCTTCTCGAACTGTAATAGGCTGGTCCACTGCTTCTCCCAAATCAATGAGCAATTGCTTGATCCACTGAATCTCAGCCAAAAGTTCAGATAAAGCTGCAAACTCTGCTT
Organism: Aspidoscelis tigris stejnegeri; assembly: GCA_023333525.1. Classification (NCBI taxonomy): domain Eukaryota; kingdom Metazoa; phylum Chordata; class Lepidosauria; order Squamata; family Teiidae; genus Aspidoscelis; species Aspidoscelis tigris. Next base: position 29,847,094 of record JALMGA010000004.1, on the reverse strand, counting down.
CTGAACTGCTTAAAGCAACACAACTCTGCTTCCTGCTGTGCCAAATTATTGGACTTCCAGCAAATTTGATAAGCAAACCAGACACTGACTTTCGGTCATTCTCCTCAGATGCAAAAGAGCTATCAGCATAACAATCTAAACCTTGTTGATTGCCTTGGATCTCCAACTTTCTGTGTTGTGTACCCTTGAGATACCTTAACACATGTTTCATCCTGATCCAATCCTGAACAGTAGGCCCATTTGCCTTTCTGCTAAGCAAAGCCACTACATAACTGATGTCGGGCCTAGTGTGCGAGCTTATGTACAATAAGCTTCCCAGAACACTTTGAAACAACTTTGGATTCTCAAACTGTTTCACTGAGTCTTCATTAGAAGTTCCAGTGAGCATTGGACTCTTCACTACCTTTGCGTTCTGCAAACCACACTTTTCAATCAGTTTCTCAATCTTTTTCTGCTGGCTCAACAGGCACTTGCCATCCTGAGTCCACTGTACCTCGATCCCAAGGTAAAACTTCAGATTTCCCAGGTCTTTGAGCTTGAACTTCTGAGACAACTCCTTCTGCACTAAAGCAATCTCCTTATCAGTCTTAGCCACAACGCAGAGATCGTCAACGTAGATAGCAAGAATTATCTCATTCTTTGTGTATACGCAAGCATCAGCAATGCTGCGTTTGTACCCCAACTTGACCAATTCCTCGTGAATGCAAAGATTCCAGCAACGAGCACTCTGCTTCAAGCCATACAGTGCCCTCTTCAACTGAAAAACTTTCTGCTGCTTACACTGATCGAAACCTTCAGGTTGCTCCATGAACACTAGTTCATCAAGGGGAGCGTTCAGGTAGGCAGTTTCAAAATCAAAGTGTCTAACTGCAAACTGCTTTCTAGCTGCAAGAGCTAAAATCAGCCTCAGGCTTTCTGCCTTTGCAGTAGGTGCAAAGGTTTTGTCAAAACTCTCAAACCTCTGCTGTGAGTAACCTTTGGCAACCAATCTGGCCTTGTACTTCTGGGTTCCATCGGGCAACTCCTTGTGCTTGAAAACCCACTTACAGCCTATAACCTTCTGGTTCTCTGGCCTATCTACAACTTCAAACACCTGCTTGTCTACCAAAGACGAGTACTCTTGCTCCATGGCTTCAAACCACTTCTGCTGCTCTTCTTCAGGAAAAGAGAGTAGCTCTTCAAAGTTTTCTGGTTCAGCCACCACTGAAAAAGCTTTTGCACCTTGCACAACAAACCTATCTGGAGGTTTCCTGACTCTATGAGTCCGCCTAGGTATGATCACCTTGACTCTACCTTTCTCATCTGTGTCTGAGCTGTCTGAGGTCTGAGCCTCAGTGGCAGGGTGTGTCTGTGTATGGTGTTGTGTAGAAGTACTGGGTTGAGGCCCTGCAGAAGCATCCTGCTTCATTACCCCTCCATTTCCAGCACTTGCAACACTTTGCCCCAGCTTGAGAAAAACCTCTTGGTTGGCATGAAGCCTGTTCCACCCGGAATGTTTCTCAAAGTTGGCACTTCTGGACAGCAACACTTCCCCATGGCCCAGGTAGAATTTGTAGCTGTTACCAGAATAACCCACAAACATCAGTCTCCTGCATCTGGGATCACCTTTCTTCCTAAAGTTTGCTGGAACATACACATTAGCGTACTGTCCAAAAACTCTTAGGTATTTCAGATTTGGTGGCCTCCCAAACAGCATGTGGTATGGAGTGGTTTTTACAAAGGAATTCCAAGTGCGGTTAGCTATATGATTGGCAGTCAGTATAGCCTCCCCCCAGAGCTGTTCCGGAGCCTGTGAATCGAGAATTAGGCAGTCCTTTATCTGCTTTAGAACCCCAATTCTTCGCTCAGCGAGGCCGTCCTCCTGTGGAACTGCTGGGTTTGTTGTTTCATGCTGAATCCCTTTTACCTTTAACCAGTTCTTCAGATCATTAGACAGAAACTCACCCCCTCTGTCTGTAACCAAGAACCCAACCTTGTACTCAAACTGTCTTTCAACCATGTTGACCCAGTTTTTGAGAAGTTGAGCAGCCTCACTCTTCTCTTTCATGAGCAGTACATATGAATACCTTGTGTGGCGATCCACAATTACCAAAAAATACTGGTTACCACCAAATGTTTTGCCCATGGGACCTGCCAAATCTGCATGGATTACTTCAAAAGGCCGTTGCATGGTTCGTTTACTACGTTTCGCAACTGGAAAAGCTTTCAGCTTGGCCTGGCTGCAAACTGTACAGGCTAAAAAAGTGTCACATGGATGAATTTTGAGGTCAGGACACACCTGTGTCAATTTTTGCAGATTTGTAAAACTAGTGTGACCCAAAACCCTATGGTAGTAATGGGCACATTCTTCGTGTAAAGGCTGATTCCCAACCTGTGAGCAGTGCTCTTCCCCTTCTTTGTCAACCAAAAAATACATTTTGTCTCTCTTGACAGCTTTTGCACACACCTGGCCATTCAGGCTAATGTTACATTCATTCCCTGTGAAAACCAGAGTGTAGCCACTAGATGTCAGTGCAGAAACACTAATAAGACAGTTCTGTAATTCAGGCACACATAATACTTTGCAAAAATCTTTCCCAAAACTTGGAACATAAACAGTACCCATTTGTTTCACCATTCTTGCCCTCCCATCAGCTAAGGCAACAGAATGTATATCAGGTTTTATGACCTCTTTTAGGAGCTTTTCACTGTTAACCATATGAGTAGAGGCTCCTGAATCTAAGACCCAGATATCTGCCTTGGAGTTCACCTCCTTTACAATAGACACCATCATCCCACCAGCTTTCTGGCCCCGGCTCGCAGCCCCTTTGCCAGCCCCTTTACCAGGTGTTGGTTGTTTACAGTCTTTTTGTACATGTCCTTTTTGGCCGCAAGCCCAGCAGCGTTTTTCCCTAGAAACAGCTGCTTTTTCCTGCTGAAGGCCTCTGAAGTCTTCGGACAGACTAGAAGAGTGTCTCTGTGCTGCATGCGGCTGTCTCTGGAGCCCTGTTTCGTCCTTCCGACGCTGGCTCTCCTCCAAGACACGCGCTGCAACCAGTTCTGGGGTTATCTGCCTTTCATCAACACTTTGTAGACTCCACAGAATGTTTTCATACTCATCTGTTAAACTTCCAAGAAGGATGTAGGAACGTTGTAAATTTGAAATTTCGACCCCGCGACCTTGGACTTGATTAAACAAATCAGTCATCCGCTCCAAGTGAGCTGCTGGATCTGTTCCCTTTTTCATCTTGCAGGAATACAGCCTCCGGCACCAAATCATTTTAGATAAAGCTGTCTGCGATTGATGCACAGCTTTCAATGAGTCCCATGTGTCTTTAGCTGTAAGCTTGTCTCTCACATGCGAAAGTTGCGAGGGAGAGATTGTAAGCAAGATAGTGGCTCTTGCCTTACGATCCTGCTCCGCAGTGGCTTGGGTTGGCCCGTTCTGAACAACATCCCAGAGATTCTCTCTTATCAGCAGTGCTTCACAATAAGTCTGCCAGGAGGCATAATTGGAATTTTCTAATTTCGGAAACCTTGCTTGCTCCATCATTAAACAGCTCACAGACAGGATCTTGGCAGTTTTCCCAGCTTTTGCTGTCAGCTATGATAAGACACAGACGCTCCGTCTTACTCAGTCTCACCAATCAGCCCAGACAGCTTTTCTCAGCTTCAGGGTAAAAGCCTTTCTCCCAGTCTCAGCAAAAAAGGTTCATCAGATAGCAATCAGATAAGAGCAGATAACGATCTGGGCCCATAACCCTTGTTGGATCTTAATCTTGATAAGATAAGATCTGTTGATGCAGAGTGTTTACCTGATTGCTAAGTCTTCTGGGGCTCTCCGTAGCACCGGCAGAATTCCTTGGCTCAGCTCCCAGCTTTCCAGCATTCATTAAGAATCACGGCAGTCCAAGAGTTATCTAACTCTACGTTTATTGCAAACAAGATTACACTGGCGTAAGCAAATTCAGGCATTAGCCTGGCGGATCTCCAGTCCATTTCATGTTTATCAGCTTACATACTTGGCAAGCAGCAAGCAAAACAGCAAGCGAGCGATAGATAGATCGGCATAGGCATAGGCATAGGCATAGAGTAAAAGGCAAAACGGAAGCCTTTTACATACTAGCACCCGGACGTTGTATTATGACAACTTCCGAGGCTTTTGTGAGTTCTGTCCCCCCTCCCAAGTGGCCTACGTGATTGCAAACACTTCACGACCTTGCAGCATATCTTGTAGCCCGTTCCCAGAAGAGAGGCAGACACACTATCAGTTTGTTTTGAAAAAATCTTTCCGTACATCCGAGCTGTGTTTCCTTCACACTTTCTCACAGCTAACAGCCTCTTCTTGCTAAGGCAAGGCAGTGGCAAGGCCATGACAACAAAGGGATCTATGCCAAGGGACCTTCAGCTGAGTGCACAGAGCTGTGCTCTCTACACTGAAGCAAAGGAGTGTGATCTTTAGGAAAGGGGTGATAAAAAGGATCTGTCTGATTGCACTCTTAAGTGAGAAGAACCCCCTGCCCCACCACACTACTGATTACATTTGCTATTGACCACTGACTCCAGGTATGCAAAGGAGCCCTGCTTTCCCTTGATTTTGTTTAGTTAAAAAAAAAATCAAGAGAGATACAGTCCTTAAACTGCTTCTCTTGTTCTTAAGATAATAGCATGGAAGCTGCCAAGTGTAAGGAGGAGTGCAGAGTTGGTGCTAGGGGAGGCTGCCTAGTATGAGAATCTTAAGAGTTCAAGGTCCGTGGCTCCCTGAGACTTTGCAGAACCAAAGGTTTGTTGAACTTTTAAAGGGTTTTTAATGTATGTTCTGTTTTCAATCTGTTGTTTTAATGGTTGTTACCCACCCAGAGCCCTTCGGGTATGGGGCAGGATGTAAATAATAAATCAATAAATAAACAAGATGTGCCACCAAAATGCCCCCAGGAAGTGCTGAAGGCCAGGAACTTTCATTCATCTTTGGAGCATTAGGACCCCACCCACCCCTACACAATCTCCAAGGCTGGCATGAGCATGGGGGCTGGCATGAAACAAGCCATCCCAATGCAGATGACCTTGTTCCATGCCAGGAGTAATCAGTCCCAGCTTGGACAGACTGCATACCCTGCTACAAGGCAGCCCATCCTGTAAATGAAATGAAATGAACTTTATTGATTAGTCATCTGACCATATCAGGTCTCAAGTTTACAAAAGATAAAATCATATAATACAAGGATAAAATTGAAAAAAAAAACCATCATTCTTTGTCCTCATCATCCTCACAAGGCACTCCATTCAACTCAGCCTTAACAAAAAACAAAGCTACCGTATATGTCACCTGGACACTTTCTCCCTGCAGAAGGTAAGTCACCTTATGTTCTTCTTTCCAGTGGGACACATTTTGTAAAAGGGGGGGGGCGCAAACAAGTTGTTCTTATTAAGCAATACAAGGAACAGGTAGACAAGGTATGAAAAAGATCAACCATTGCTGAGCCACAAACACATAGTGGCCGCGTCACCATTTGGTCCTGATTGGGTCCGAGAGCGGATCTTGCCCATCCCCATGCCATTCACCGCACTGCAGGCTGGGTGCAGGTTGGGCACGGATGGAGCCGTCCCCAATGAAACTGTGCCAAACCCTGCCACGCGGGACCAGTGCCACCTTCTCTCTGCCCCCCCTCTCCTCATTGGAAGCCAGATTGACATCTGCCCAACCCTGTGCTGCCAGCTGCAAATGCTGCATCCCCCACTCCCTTAGCGGCACAGAAAGCTTTCCGCAGACCAAATCTAAAATGCATGGGGATGCCCCTTGCCGAGACCGCGTTCAGTACCATACCAAACGTGCATGGGGATGTGCCCACTCATAAGGTACCTGATGGTATCTTCCATACTTCATGGAATCAATAAGTTAAAAATATGCATAAGTAAATTCAGCCCATTCTGTACCAGGATAAGCCAAGTAAGTGTGGAAAGAGGTTCAGTCTCAGAAGAGAGGCTTGCATGGGATATTCTGGCTGCATATGGAAGCAGGATGCAGTTTGGAGAGCACATGTGAGTCACCTTTGAGGTTAGAAGTGCAGAAAACAAGCATTGCACATCTCACTGCCCCTACAGCCTCACAACTGTGGAAACTTATAGTTCTGCAGTCATGAATAACATTCAACAGTGAGTGAGTGAGTGAGTGAGTGAGTGAGTGAGTGAGTGAGTGAGTGAGTGAGTGAGTGAGTGAGTCAATGAGTCAGTGAGTGAGTGAGTGAGTGAGTGAGTGAGTGAGTGAGTGAGTGAGTGAGTGAGGGGCGGGCGGGCGGGCGGGCGGGCGGGCGGGCGAGTGTGAAGCCAAAATAATATAATCTAAGTCAGGAATGATTCTATCACAGCACCATTGTGTATTTCCTGTCAAATGTTTTCTATAAAATTAATGAGTATGGGTGTGGAGTGGAGTGGAGCAAAAGAGAATAGACCCAGAAATCAGCTGTTCTACTTTAGAACTAATTTGGGCATAATGTGAAATTACTTTAAATTACTCATAGCTATTCCAAATAAAATAAGAAATGAGAACAGCGTGTTGGAATGGACAGTGAGAAAGTATGAGTTACATTTAGAGCAGTCCAGAGTAGGTTTGACTAGGGCTGGACACAGAGCCAAATTCCCCTGTCCAATTTGCGTTAAATCGAATGGGGGAATATTCAGCTTTGCTTCTGCTAAATAATAACCAGTTCATTTGAGACTAACAGCCCAACAAACAGTCCGGTGTTTCCGGACTGGCCACCGAAAAACAGATTAAAGAACCATTTCCTGGCGATCCATCCTCTGGAGGTTCCGTCCAAAATAAGGATGGATCCAAAGAGACCTTGTTAGTCCTCACATGAGTGGGGAGGACAGATCCTGCCAGACCGATCTTTTGGGTGCTGTGCGGAGGCCACAGCACCCATTTCCAAAGGCAGCCAGGCTCCTGCGCTGCCACCACTGTCCCCAGAGCTGCAGGACTGGAGCATTCCGCTGCCAGTAACCGCGCGTTTCCACTGGCGCGCAGCGTGTGAGGGAGGGGCTCTGGAGGCAGACTGGCCTGCTTCTGCCCCTCCCAAGATGGCAGCCACCAGCACATCCATCCCCTCGCCTCTCCATGCGCAGAAGTGTCCTGCTTCCAAACAGGTCGAGGCAAGGGGACGGACTGAAGACCTAATTTTCCAGGTCTTCACAGGGGACGGATTTTTCAGCAGCGAGACCCCATTAAGAACGGATCTCACGTGCTGCTGTGCAGAAGAAGCTGCCTGGAAGGGTCCCTCATCCATCCTCCAGTGCAGAAGGTAGGTCTTATATGTGTCTTGTATGTGGTTTTAATGTGGTTTTAGCGGCAGTGCAAAAACACCCTTACACAATATCCAACAAAATTTGTAGCAACTGTCATCTCATTTTCCCTGCAATGAGATACTAATGATTAGAATTCCAAAGAGACAAAATTAAATTCTGCAATTAAACCCTAGACCTTGACAAATGCAATAAATGATTATTGTAAGTGAGAACTTTTCACACTAGAAAGAACATGTCCTCATATCCTGGTGAAGACACACTAGATTTACAACAGAAAAGAGCCTTTTGTGATGTTTTACAGATGTGGAAATTGTCTCTGCCAACTTCAGCCTGACTCAGAGGCTACTGGCTCTCTTATCTGAGTTCTTGCCTCAAATATTTCCCAAAGAAGCCAGGCTAAAAGCATCTGCATCACAACTGTGCTTCTTGTCACAGCCAACTCCTGGTGACCACATGCATAGAGGTTTTTTGGCAGATTCAGAAGTGGCTTGGCTCTTCTTCTGAGATGATGCCAGGAATCAAACCTTCAGCCTTCTGCTTTTGCAGGTGCTCTAACACTGAGCAAGAAAACTAAAGACTCCCCAGGGCAATAAAACTAAAGCATTATACTTTCATAAGTGTTAGTTGTAATGGTTTCTATTTACTTATTGCTGTGGACTTATACTTTTGGTATCCAAGGGATGCAAGAATCCTAAAAACAGACTGCTACATTGTAAATACTATTGATATATTAACCATTAAATCATTATACAGTGCATCCAGAGGGGACAAAAATATCACCATTACGGCACAAATATGGTGGAATTGCTTTTCGTATTGTAGGCAACCCCACTATAATACCACCTTTTCGTCTCTAAAAAGCACTCGAAACTATTGCTGGAAAACCCAGCACTGGTAGCAAGTTTTCCAGCAATAGAAGAAGAGGATTCCGTACTCCTCCATGAAGCCAGCTGGGTAACCTTGAGCTAGTCACAGCTCTCTTTCTGAGCTCTCACAGCCCCACCCACCTCACAGGGTGTCTGTTGTGGGCCAAAGAACAGAAGGCTTGTCAGCTGCTTTGAGTCCCCTTAAGTTGTTAAGGAAAACCAACTATTCTTCTTCCTTAGACAAGCCCCCTAATACAGTACTTCATACACCTACCCTATCTCACAGAATATCTATACTTTATTCCAGAATATCCAAATATAGTGAAATAAGTAACTGATATCTAGAAGCAGCCCAGAACATTGTTCTAGAATCAGACTAGCATTTTTGCATGTCAGCAGGGCAGGATTTGATGTTATCTGTAGGTGGTTATTCCCAATTACAATATTAAAAAGAAGCAGAATGCTCAGAGTGGCAAAAAAAACCCCTCTGATCATCGCTGACCCCTCTCCATGGTGGCCAAGGCTGATGTGACCAGTGAGCAATTGTAGTATGGCTTATAGGTGTGAACAACAAGTAACACACCAATGAATCGCTTTATGGTATCCAAACCAAAATCAGCAGAAACACAATGAGCACATGTTTCTCTATTTGGTAGGGATGTGCACTCCCCCCTCATTCGTTTTGCATTGGAATGATTGAGACAGAGCTTTGTATTTGTGAGAATGGAGGCAGTTCAAATGTGCTAGGCTTCGAATTTGATTCAAATCCCTGCTGCCACCAGTTGTGCCTCCAAATCTGTTCTAAATCTGCTCCAAATCCACTCCAGAGCTTTGAACAAAAGCCCAAAAGCCTTCGCTTCACATGTGAAGGTCAGTCTTTGAATACAGCCAATATTCATTGGAATGCAAAGTTTTGAAGGTGACAAAACTTGTTTTGCCCATCCCTACTATTTGGCTGTGAGCTGGAATAATGATACACATGCCTAAGTGAATTGGACATAAGGAGTACTGCAGAACCAAATAGTAAAGATGCAAAAATAAGTAGCTTCTAAAATAATTGTTCTTAGGTTTAGAAATACTCTGTTAATATAAGACTACTAAAACCCATATTGGCAGTATGGTCCTAAGCATATCTTCTAAGAAGTAAGCCCTGCTAAGCTCTGCAAGATCCCTAGCTTAATTCAGTAATATCTAGCCTCTACTGAAGCCAGTGGGGCTTAAGTTAATTCTTGATGAGTGAATTTCAGTGGAATTTGGATCCAAAAAGGACTGAGGAGGAGTTTCATATCTTTTTCACACTCGGACTGCAAGAATACGAATTTACCACAGTGGGGAAAATACCTTGGAAAGTAACATATACAGTCTTCTAGGGCTTGTCCCTATGCACTCCGTTTACTTCCAGTTGGATTCGGGATACTCCCAATATGGAGTATAGTTCGAATTGATCCGTCCCCATGCAATTGACAAAAGCGTGGGCTCAAGTCAAATACACCTGTCCCCATGCAAACCATGCTAAACCCCTGCATTGGGAAACTGCATCTTTTTCTCTCCAGCCCCTCTCTCCTGATAGGAGTGAGGGCAGGGAAATCCCACCCAGTGCCCCTTCCCCAATTGCGACTGCTGGGCATTAAACAGTGATCAAACAGAAATGAGCCTCTTCTCTCTGCGATCTGATCACCAGGCAAACGTAAAAGAACTGATCGCCCCAGTTTGACAAGTAAAGATCCAGTGATGGGGGGTGGGTCATCTGGCCCTTGCTGTCCCACAAGCCTCTTTCTGCAACCCTTATTCCACCCACACTCCCTGATTGCCAGCAAGCAGCTACTGAAGTTAGCGGCAGTTTAGCAGAGAAGCAGAGAAGTGCTCCTCTGGTAAACTGCCTCTACACATTGTAGTGGCTTTAGTTAACTTATTCCACCCCTGCTCCCCAACAAGCTAAACTGCTCCCCGCTTCTCTGCTAAACTGCTTCTAACTTTAGAAGCTGCTTGCCGGCAATCGGGGAGCGGGGGTGGAATAAGGGTTGCGGGAAGAGCCTCATGGGACAACAAGGGCCAGATGACCCCCTCATCGCTGCATCTTTACCTGTCCAACTGGGGCGATCAGTTCTTTTACGCTGTTTGATCTTTAGAAATGGCCAGCAGTTGCAATCCCCAACGTGCAGGACAGGTATGGTGAGCACAGGACATGAAACCCACCCGCTAATGATGTGAGCATCAATCTCCTCCCCTAATAACCTGGGAGCATCCCCAAGCCTCCAAAATAATCCGGGCTTGCCTCCCGAACAGCAAGAACAGTTTGCAAGAGGAGTTTATTTACCATGGATTTGGGCAATTTGTTCCTCATGTAGTCCGGTTTGGGGGCTTTGCATGGGGATGCTCCAAGTTGAATTCAGATTTGATTTGGTGCATAGAGTGCATGGGGATGCCCCCTTACATCTCAACGAAAACATATACTAGTAGAGACTTACAAATTGAGATGGGTGTGTGGTGGGGGTAGGATGAGACAGTGCTCCTTCTGAGGCAGGATCTGTGCAGTAAATGGCAGAATCTGCATGTCCTTCTCTCCATTAACACATACGATATACTGAACAAGAGCAGCATTCACATGGGGCTGTTTCTGTCCCATCACCATGCTGCCATAAGCATCCCTTAAGGTGCCTGAAAGGCAGGATAGAAAGAATAGCTCTTGGAGAGCTTCCTCCTGCTCTCTGCTTTCATTGGCAGCACTGCCCTCCACCACTACCTACTTGTAGAGGTGACCTACTAGTCTCTTCAGAGGACTGTCCTAGGTCTTTTAATGTAAGAGAATTCCTGCATTCAGTGACCCATCCAACAGTCAGCATCTGATGTTACTGCTGCCAGGAGCAGTGAGCAAGATGCAACCTTGTTAAGAGTATATCTCCATAAGCTTAGGACTATTCTTATTGCCCAGGGAAACATAAAAATATAAGAGGAGCCCTGCTGGATCAGGCCACAATCCATCTAAGCAGCATCCTGTCTTACACAGTGACCCATCAATTGCTCCAAGCAGAAGAAGGCCAAACTATCACCTGCTCTCAATTTCTCGTAAATTATCTTTGGTGGCATTCTGTCTACCCCTCCAACCTGGAGGTGGTACCTAGGCATTTATTCTAGTAGCCATTGGTACACCTGCCCTCCATGAATGGCTCTAACCCATTCTTAATGCTGTCCAGGCTACCGGTTGTCACCATCTCCTTTGGTAATAAATTCCATAGATCAAAGGCCTGTCCATCAGCTTCACTGAGTGTCCCTGGTTTCTAGAATTGTGTGATAAAGTGCCATGCTTGTAGGGCTCTTTTCTCCTTCCATGTAGATGTTACATAAGGGACAGATGTGCGTACACAGCTAAAGGTAACTGCTCATTCTTTTTGACAGCCATTTTTTCCAGTCTCTCTCTACCTCTTTTCTCTATCGCTTTCTTTCAAAATTTCTTGACAGCATTTGACTGAGCAGGTGATATGTCTGAACAGGCAGGCAGGAAATTGGAGAAGCAGCCAAGGAAAGTATGAGACACAGGAACTCCTGGCTTATGAGCAGAACTTCATTTGTTCCAAATGTGTTCCCATTAGAGGGAGTATTAGATAAAACTCAACAAGAAGCCTTCTTTTCGCCTCATAAAACCATATTTTGATGCATTAGCACAGTTCTTCACTTTAAACTCCAATACAGTACAGCCCATCACTTAAATTAATTTGGAGGGGCCCTTTTAGAAATCCTATCCCTCTATGAGGTTGGAAGGACAATGACTAGACCAAGGTCTTTTTCTGTGGTGGCCCCCAGGCTTTGAAACAGTGTTGCCTTGCAAGTAAACCAAACACTTCATTACCTTTCAGTATCTAGGAAAAGCATTTCTGTTCCCACAGGCATTTGGTAATTAATTTTTTTTGCTCTTCCCTCTCATGGTGTTGGTGGAGTTTATGTAATTTCTTTAAAATAGATTTTATTGAGATTTGTCATATTTCTTCACTAATCTGAGACTGCTGGTTTAGCATTGTAAACAAATAAATCCTACACATTGACTTTCCTCAGTTTGGCAAGTGCATAGTTTTTCTGGCAGACAGATGAATGATTTATCTCTTCTGTATTTTATACTTTGTATATATCTCTTTAAACATCAGGGATTGGATCATGCCTGCATATTTTTAAAAAAAGTTCCATTCATGTTTGAGTAAGTCTCTGGAGTTAATGCCTCTTCTGTCTGTACTGCAGGCATGGCTGACTTGATGTGCTAGAATACACAGTCCTAATAGCACTTGTTGCAGCTTAAAGAAAAATAAAATAGACATAATAACTAGCTGTAATGGCCTCTTATTTATTTATTTTTTATGATTTGTGCATTAGTGCATGGAATGGATATGTGCTTTGCATGGAAGTTATTATTTGCTAATTTGCCACTTTAAAAAACGCACACACACAGCATACATTATCTATTTTGTATCATCCATTACAATTACAACAGCACTTTGATTAATCACTAGCAGGCGGTTTTGTTGCTGATCTGCAGCGGAATTCTGGGTAATGGTGTTGTTTACCATTTAGCAAGTAGCAACATTTCACTCTGTTTCACTACATTAAACTGCTCAAATAAAGCAAATGGATATTGAAAAGAGTTGGCCATCTGCCTTTATTTTCTCTTACTTTTGTTATGAAGGGGTGGGTGGGTGTGGAAATCCCAACCTCTTCTGAAAAGAGAAGGAGCATTGCCATGAAACAGAGAGTGACAAAAAACACCCTTCTATTTTTTTTAATCAGGTCAAAATCTCATCTAGATGCAGTTCTGATGAATGGTAAAAAGCTTGCTTTGTGGATTTGGAGTGAGTCTCAAGACCAGCGATGAAGTCTAATGATTATTTAATGGTGCCGCGCTTGACGCCGGATTATGTGAGACTTCTCATCCCCCGTTAAGAGTTTGATGAATAGGTTTTGTGACAGCCATTTAGGAATAAACAAGAATTCATCAGTCTGTATAAGAAGGAGCCAGTTTATAGATGAAGTTTCAGGCGGCGATTCATGAGGTCAGTGCCATTTAGATGTAGACTATTAGGGCTCAGCTTTTGAGAGTGGCCATACAAGGGACTTACTCCAAACGGACCCCCGAAACACAATGCCTTCTTTCAGAAGGAAGCCTGAAATTTTTATGACCCTTCTGCTAGGAAGCACATCAACTTGTCACTGTGAAGATCTGCTAGGCCGGGACCTCATCACTCTATTAAAGAGCTCTGTGACCCTATTGATTTGAAGTATTTAAAGCAGGGGTGAAGTTCAAAGCAATTTCTTTTCTCCACTATTACTCAGCCTCTCTGGCTCTAAAACATCTGCTGTCAGTTCTCCTCTGGTGTTTGACTCTGGAATCTGTCACCAGAGAACAGAGTAGTTTTATTTGGAATAAATTGGATTCTCTTCTTCTTTCTCCTCTTCGGTTTTTAGCATTTTGAACAGAGATCAATGGTTTACACTTCTTCATGCACTCAAAGTCATAACTGCTGGTGTTTATTTCTTCTTTTATTCCTTTTTATGGGGAATTTGCTTCTGAGGATCTCTGATCACAGCCATTCAGTCCATTAGTTAACAGTCACCAGTGACTCTTAACTGGCAAATCAACATAAACTGTAGTCTTTTATTTTCTGGGCAAGCAATGGGAAAGACCAAAAGCTTTTAATCCGGAGGCATTTGCATTCTAAGAGTGGATTTGTGCTATGCTGCTACCTAGTCTTGCCAAGAGACATATTTCTTTTTTCCGGATCCGTCTGCTAGAAAACAGCAGCTACTTTGGTGGAACAGAAATACTTCTAGAAAAAAAAACCCACCTTGTTTGAATTATCACCTGAACCCATCATATTATTACTTTCCCTGCTGCTCTGAAGTCATCCTGTCCCACCATATATCACTTTTTTCTCCTTCCTGGAAGGAGGAAGACCCAAGCTAGCTGCTTCTTTTTACTTCAGTATTAACTTTTTAATTAGCATTGTGTTGTTTTGCCCTCTTTGTCTTGCATTGTATATGTCCCTATATGCATTATTGTGTAAAATATAGCTTATTCTCAGTTTCCTATAAATATTAAACTGTATTTTTGTTACTCTTTATATTAAATATAGTTTTTCTGAGGATTTTCCAATACAATAGAATTAGTAAAGAAAAAAGAAAAAAAGGAGGGGAACAAAATTGGAAGAAGGCAAAAGAAAAGGAACAAGAAAGATAAGGGGACTTCCAATTCCTACATTGACAAACACAAGCACTGGTATATCTAGATCAGCGGTTCTCAACCTGGGGGTCGGGACCACTTTGGAGGTCGAACTACCCTTTCAGAGGGGTCACGAAGAGTCTCCCGCCGCCCTTCCCTCCGATCTCCCAGCTGCTCCACCCCTGTGGCTGGGGGTCTCCACAACATGAGGAACTCCATTAAGGGCTCATGGCATTAGGAAGGTTGAGAACCACTGATCTAGATGTATATCTCCTCTAAATCTTTTAAACAGCTCCACTTATTTTTTGTTGGTCTTTTGTGTTGCATTGCCTGTTCTTCCCTTAATGATTTTTCTCTTTTATTCTGAATCACCTTGGGCATTTTCTTTGGAAAAGTGTGATATAAATACAAATGCAAAGATATAAAATATACATGAGAACTATCCATCTAGAAGAAGAAGAGTTGGCTTCTCTACCCCGCTTTTCTCACCCATTTAAGAGGGCTCAAAGTGGCTGATAAAGCTCTCTTCTTCTCCCCACAACAGACACCCAGTGAGGTAGGTGGGGTCATGAGAGCTCAGAAGACAGTTGTGACTAGCCCAAGGTCACCCAGCTGGCTTTGTGGAGGAGTGCGGAATCAAACCCAGTATTCCCAGATAAGAGTCCAGCTCCCTAACACTTCAGCAACTGGGGAAGCTTGGCACTCTCTGTGACGCCTTGTCCAGGTCTTGGCATGATCACCAATGAACATGCACCAGAGTGAGCAGTGCAGTGACTGCCACAGAATCCACCATGTTTTAGGCTTCTTCTGTGCATCTAGGGTGGGAATTGGTATCAGTGTGTTTTCTTGCTGTTTGGTATTGTCTGCATAAAAAGAGATAGGTATACATTTTCCTGCCGTATAGAATTAATATTTTCCCACCTGTTCTGCTTGTTGACTAGTCTATGAACAGTCAGACCATAGGAAACATTTAGCCATGCCAAGCATGCATCAGACATGAGAGAGGAAGATAGGAAGGCATCTGGGAAATCACTGGCAGCTAACATGGGCAAGCACAGCCAGAGGTTCTCCTCCTTCTGGGAGTCAGTTTGTGAGCTTTCTTTGGCATTTCAAAGGCGTGACTTCTGGCTGTACTGCCCCATGTTATCTACCACTGTGGGAAACACGTTTGAAGATGTGGCCATGAGAACTTCATAGAAACTGGAAAACACAGAGGCAAAGATGATGTGATGATGTGATGTGAAATCAGGCTGCAATGTCTAGGCCTTTTCTGTCTGGAGAGATGACGTTTAAGAGGGGACCTGACTGAAGTATATAAAATTATGCATGGTATAGAAAAGCTGGATAGAGAACTTTATCGCACAACACTAGAACTAAGGGGCACTCTATGAAAATGATGAGTAGGAGAGTCGGATCTGACAAGGGGAAGTATTTCTTCACCCAGAGGGTCATCAGTTTATGGAATGTGCTGCCGGAAGAGGTGGTGACAGCTACCAGTCTAGATCGCTTCAAGGTAGGGTTAGACAAATTTATGGATGACAGATGTATCAATGGCTACTAGAATGAATGCCTAGGTGCGTCTTTCAGGCTGGAGGGGGGGGGCAGAAGCAGGACGCTTCTAATGTCATTTGCTGGGATTCAAGAGCAGGAAAAGGTTTGTCCTTGTCTCTGCTTGAGATGCCCATGAGCATTTGGCGGGCCACTGTGTGCAACAGGATGCTGGACTGGATGGGCTGTGGCCTGATCCAGCAGGGCTTCTCTTATCTTCTTATGTTCATTTGCTTCTTTCAAGTCAGATGAATGGTCCCAGACTGCGGCAAGAGACCCCCACTGTGTCCTGAGACTATACAATACCAACATTCTCAAAATGTGTGTTCTTCATGTTCTGCTTTCACTCCGTACGCAATTCACAGACACATGTACAACTGGCAAACAAACCTAATGAGCCCGCATTCAATCTCTCATGGAAAAAGGCACTAGTAACATCAAGCAAGCAAGCAAACCTATTTTAAAAATGTAAAAAGACATTATGTTACCAAAAAATAGTTCAGATAACATTATTGTTTTGCATAAAATCTCCATATCCTAATTCATAACTGGGAAATTTAGAATATTTATTAAAATTTAAATAGAAAAAGACAATAGTGAAAACCACAGTTTGTGATAGATGTTCTTGCTCAGAATGTTGCTCTGGTGCAAACTGTCACTGAACAAATTAAGGCCTTTGCTCTTTCTTCCATCATATAATTCTTTTTTTCAAAAATGGACTTGCAGACTCCCCAATATACCTGAACCCCTTGGGAGGAGGGAGCCCTCAGGGTGAAAGGCCAAGGGATATACATGGAAAAAAATTCAAATTTGTTTTGCATTCAAATCAAACATCCAAAAATCCAGTTCATTGTTGAATCCATCCATCCATCCACTCTCTGCCATCTGATTTCTGAATTTCACTGTTGGAGAGTATGGATTTGGATCCTAAATCCCTTCAAAAAGAGGAGGACACTTTTTAATACTGGACTATTCTTTGGCAGCCCCTGAAAATAGTTAACTAGGAAGATAGTATAGCTAGTGAGGAGGATATGCAGAAGAGAAAATGCTTCCCTTTGCAGTGTATGATAAAATGTATTTATCCTGTCTACCACAAACTTAAATATAAACATAATATTACACAGTAAGAGGAAAGGTGGGAACTACCTCAAAATGCAGGTCTGAAATGGAAAAAGTCAATGTACTATTTTAGATATTTACATGGAATGCAAAGAAAAGGTTAAAAAATAAAGATTGGTTAAACAATTCAGTTGCATTTAAATGTCAGCAAGCAAACCTTGCAGCTAATTTGGAAAGAATTGTATTTCTTTCTCCAAATATATTCCCCTCTCCCTTTTTGGAAGATCTGCAGACAGCAAAACACCTTCTGAGCAGTTAAGAACAGATTAAGCATCATACAAGCAATATAGGTTTGTTTCTGTGGCAGTCAGGAAGTTGGAGTAATAAACTGTGAAGTAAGGAGATTAGCATAGCATTTGGATGATGTCAGGCAATTCAAAATTAAGCAAACAAACAGAGAAGAATGCAAATTAAATCCCTATAAAATCATTTAGAACAGTCATGCCTTGGCAGAAAAATGTGTGAGCGTACTGGAGCTGAGCGAAAAAGAAGACACAGCCAGGTATTTGAATTTTGAGTTCAAAACTTGGCCAGGGAGTTCAAAAGAAGGAAATATTTCAAGAAGAGGACATTTCAAGGAGATTCTCAGGAGAAAAAAGAGTATCTGCAAGCTCTTTCTGCACTTTGGTGCAAAATAAGGACCCTCATACTATGGATCCCGGGCCTCCTCATCTGAACATTAATGCAGATCAAGGAGACCACACCCCTATTGATCCACCTGCAGGAGATGGAGGAGGATTCAGATTAAGAGGCCCTTAATCTAGATCTCTGATAGTAGCATTTAGATGACTCACCTCTGTGTACTGGGAATACTCGGAGGGAGGTGCTTTTAGGGGGGTGCCATAGCAAGGCACCAAAACACACCTCCCCTCCAGGGTAAGCATTCCTAGTCTTCGGAGGCATGGAGAGTCGGCTGCAGGGAGGCAGTGTGAATGGTCCTGGTTCTAGTCATGCCTCCTTGCGATTTTAAGTTTTTATGTGTTGTATTATATTTCTGGTTTTGATATGGTCATATGGACTAATCAATAAAATGTTTTACCTTACCACATCAGTGGGCCCAGTTATTCCAGACTCACTGACCTGGGTTTAGGGCAGGTAAGTGTAAAAAGGGCCTTTGTGTGTGTTTTTAAAACTAAAGGTGCATTACTGCAATAGCATAGCCGGGAGGCAGGTGAATGGTGAATTGTGACCACTGAAGGTATTTCTGCACTTAATAAAGGGAGGGCCTGTGCACCGTTGGTATGCTCTGTTCGTACAGAACAGAGCATAATCCAGATCAGACTAGGCAGACCAGCACAATCTAGTCTGGAACACACACAGGCATGCAGAAAGCATAGGCGATTCCACACCTTGGTTAGGTACAAAAACTGTGATGCATCAGGCTTTTGTATTTTGAGATAAACAATGCACCCCAAACTTCACCAAGGACCAGGTAAGCACAATTGCTGCTATATTAGAGGCAATCATTTCACCACAGCAGCAATCATGTAAACCAGTCATTGACGTGGCAACTGGGTGATGCAGTGTTGTTGAATTTTTAAAGGGCTTTTAATGCATATTCTCTTTTTAATCTGTTGTTTTAACGGTTGTTACCCACCCAGAGATCTTCGGGAATGGGGCGGGATAGAAGTGTAAATAATATATAAAATGATAAATAAATAAGCTGCATCTGTGCTACCCTTCCCCACCCCACACACCCTTTGCCCGGAAGATGCGCAAAGGATGTAGGGCGGGGTCTGGCACACCCAGAGCCACTTCTATGACTGAATGACTCTGCACAGTGTGGATGTTCCATGCTAGAGTATCCTGGGATTTCCCCTGGGGGTCTAATGTGAACAGGCCCCATATCTCCCTGCAGAGAATCATTTCAGCAGCACACGAAAGCATGTCACTGAAATTAGTTCCCTGGTGGCTCCAAGGCTAAGAACTTTCATTTGTGGCTTTTTAGAGCCCATGGAAGCCAGCAAACATCAAAGCCAATGTGGAGGCTGGTGTGAACCAGTGTCATCATGCAGACAGCACTGTTTCAGAGCCCACACACCTTTTACCACTGTTTGCAGTGATCTGAACCAGCGGGACTCACTGGTCCAGGGGCAATTTCAACCCTTCCCTTCCTGTCCGCTGGAGGGGAAAGGTGTGCAATGAACCAATATTGACCTAGCGCTCACACTTGGAGCGCTAGTCAATTTTACCCATTCCCCCACCCACCCCCGATTGAATACTTACTTTGATTTGATTGCAATCCCGTGATGGCACATGCATCAGTGTTGTCGCCATGACAACGCTAAAGCTCTGAGAATGCACAGTTGCCCCTGTGGTCTGAGGTGCCAGCACACTTGCACAGCATTTCAGACAACCCCAGAGCACTGGAAGAGGTGTGAATGGCCGCTGCCTGGATGAGCCAGGTAAGCTTTAGGTTAAGATTGGTAAAGGTGTGGAGCACAATTTTGTGTTCCAAATTTTGGGCTCCAAACCTAGTACAAGATTAGGGAACTTCTGGGAAGGCAGAGGATGCCTGGAGGCTGTAATAGCTTCCTGAAGGTGCAAATGTTCTTCCCCAGAAGTTCCCTAATCATGCACTATGTGCTGTAGTGTGAATAGGCCTCAAATCTACTACTTTGGTGCTGAAGATCCTTAAAATCTGATATTCCTACCATTGCCAAAATAACTTGTCATTTCTTCATGTACAAGTGAACAGTGTGACTGGAGATGGAAAAGGGGGCATTTTTGATTCAGCTGAAATCATACAAGAACCATATCCATTAGGTCTTTTCTTTAAGAGGAACCAGAAGGAATTATGCCCTCCTTTCAAACAGCACATCAGTGAGATTTGCGTATGTGTGATTTTTATTAAGCATAAAACTTCTTATTACATAAAGATTATCTAAAAGCATCAGTTGGTACATTTTATGCCTTACTGATGATTTCCAATCTTCTTCTGAATGACTGATTGTTGCCTTCAACATTCTGCTCCTCTTATTTATTCTTTGTCTCTCCCTATTCTTTAAAACCTACCATTGGTAATATTTCCTCTGGGATTTTGATCGGTCAAAGCTGATGAATCAAGAGGAAGAATTACATGTCTAGCAGCACCTGCTTTTGAGCAAGATTCTCCAAGCAGGTAAAAATGCAAGTATGAAAGTCTATTTCCTACAAGAAAATAAGGGCCCATCTACTCCGAAGTTTTAATCCAGCTTCAGTCCACCTTCAGAGTGAGAGAATACATCAGCAAAGTAACATTTTATTTCCACATTTTCTGAATTAGATAATGCTGAAAGAAAACAACTAGACACTTACTGCACTTCCTTTGATCCGGTCCAAATATCCTCTTAAACTGGATTCTGGGCCTCCTCATCCCAGAATGCAGATCAAGGCCTTGCCCCATTGATCCTGCTTTGTCTGCACTTAATCCAGGGGCCAATTTACACTCTGGCCCATTGTTGATAATTAGGCAAAATCTGGGCAAGTGCATCTACATTTGCAGGAGGTGTTTACAGCACAGAAGCGCCCCCTACCTGCTCAGAAGTTGGCTAATTGTCAACTAGTTGTGGAGTATGATTTTATGCTCCACAAACTTACCAACCCTTACCTGATCGCGTCCAGCTAGTGACCATCCACACCTCTGCTGGATGAGGAAGTCAATGGAGCTGCCACCAAAGCATGCTGGCACCTCTGCTGACCTCCTGATTGAAGTGCAAATGCTAGTAAATGTTAGTTGATTCCACTCCTTTCCCATTCAGTAGATGGGAAGGGAAGTGCAAAAGTGGCCCAGATCTCTTGTGGATCTGTTTAATCCTTGTTCCAAATCATGGCAGGAGTACAGATGCTATGCCTCCATGGCCAGGAACTACAGGAGGGCTACCTTTCAGCAGTGTGTCATAGCCCACTACCTTCACTCCTAGCCATCGAAGAGTGGGAGGGCAGCTGTAGATGACACTGATCTGGCCCATACCTCTACACAATCCAGATTAGTGGGTCCAGTTAACTGAGAGCCACTGATCTGGATCCGAATAGGTCCTAGTCACTTGCTGGTGTGTTCTTTCACCCTGAACCTGGACTGGAGCTGAATTAAAACTTAAGCATAAACAGGCCATAAGATTTGGCATGTTTTCTATAATTGAATTCACCTGAACACTGATTATCCCTTTCAGTGGTCCTTACAGCGGAGTCCTGCAGGAGCGCCACTATTGAAAGTAGTAAAATAACAACAACAACAACTGTTGCATGGTCAAATCAATTTATAAGGTGCTGATTCTACCACCCTGAGACAAATCCATTAGTGTTGTTACTTAAATCATAAACTTTTAACTGATTGCCTGATGCAGTGGATATCAAGTTTCCCTTTGATGCATATCAATCAACATATTCTATTGATGCTGACTTGTGCTAGCAAAGAAAATTGGCAGAGTGTTTAGTTATCACACAGAGCTTTCTTTTCTTTTTTTCTACACAAAACTGCTTATCAGGCTAAATGTGCACTCAATAATGAATTGTGTTTATAGAGAGATAACCATCAGACAGTTTGCTCAAGCAGTATCATCAAGGATATGCCTGGTTTTTTGCCGACAGATGCACCACTTGCATGTCAGTCATAACCAGTATCCTTTGCAACTTTGCATTTTAACTAGTCAGCAAAATCATGTTGCTGCAGCTCCAGGGTCAATACTAAGTACACCAACAGATACCCTAGCGGAGTATCTCTCAGTACGGGAAAGCCTGTTTGATTAGGGAAGAGGATTTTAAGAAGGAAACAAAATTCTGCATCTTACTCCCAACAAAATACAGTAGTAAACCAAAAAAGTACAATTCCAACAGTACACATCTGAGATGAAGCACCATTGCAAGCCAATGCTATCTTGAATGCATGTTGCTGAGACTAAGACCATTTCCGAACTTACCATTCCCATTTTGGTACAGGGTGGGCCGCCCTGTACTGGGGAAGGCAATCTATCCCAGGCCTGGCCCAGAGTAAGAATGCCTGATTGGAATGGACAGTTCTGTATCAGCCCCCCACCCGCCGGCCAGGTTCAAAGCTCACATCAGTTTCAGACCTGGCACAAGGGGCTTCCAAATTCTCTGAAGACCAGGAATGAAAGTTCCTGTCATTCAAAGTTCCCAGGGAGCCCATTTCAATGGCATGCCTTGTTATGATGCTGAAATGGGTCCCCCGTGGGGTACCATAAGTCCATGGGCCAAATAAATATATATAAAAAATTATGCATGGTATAGAAAAGGGGGATAGAGAAAATTTCTTTTCTCTATAGCACAACACTAGAACCAGGGGGCACTCTATGAAGATGATGGGTAGGAGAGTACTTCTTCACTCAGAGGGTCATCGGTTTATGGAATCTGCTGCTGGAAGAGGTGGTAACAGCTACCAGCTCAGATGGCTTTAAGGTAGGTTAGACAAATTTAAGGACAACAGATGTATCAATGGCTACTAGAGTGAATGCCTAGGTACATCTTTCAAGCCGTGTGTGTGTGGAGGGGGAAGCGGGGCACTTCTAAGGCCATTTGCTGGGATTTGAGAGCAGGCAAAGGTTTGACCTTGTCTCTTCTTGAGATGCCCATGAGCATTTGGTGGGCCACTAGATGGGCTGTGGCCTGATCCAGCAGGGCTTCTCTTATGTTCTCTTATACCACTCCCTAGTACTCCAGTAAACCTCAAAATAGTGGTCTACGAATAGTCCAGACCAGGGAGTGATGTAGCACTGGATGGGAAAGGAGCACAATGAACTAATGTTAACTAGTGCTCATACTTGAGAGTGTTACTCAACATTAGGCTTCTCTCTCTGTGATTGAATACCTAACTCCATTTGATTATGGGGCCGGTACTCTTCAGGGTGCCACCATTTTGACTGTGGCACCCTCCACAACTGCGTGTCGCACTGTCACATACTCTGCACAGTCACAGTCACATCAGGAGGACAGTGTGCTTGCATGGCATCTCTGTTGGCCTCCCCATCCAGCAGAACAGCGAATGGTCACTGGCTGGATGCAAAATGTAAGCTTTGGGAGAAGGTTGGTAGTGTGAACCACAATTTTGTGCATACCTAGTTGATAATTAGGCAAGTTCTGAGATGGCAGGTGCCTGGACACTGTAACAGCCTCCTCTAGGTGCAAATGTTCTTCCCCAGATGTTGCCTAATTATCAAGTACAAAAGTGCAAAAAGGCCCCACAATTTTGAGTGCCGTAGCCCTGCCTATGCTTTAACCCACACACACTAGGATGGAGCATACTAGAAGCGTACTAAAGTGGTGCCCTTCTTATTTCACAAGGCCCTTATAATTCGTTCTCCCAAAGATAAAGTGAAACTTGATAGCCAACTATAAACAATGAAAATAATACAAGATGAATCTTGTAAAATTTCTCACAGAAGCACTGTCAGAACCTGAGGCGTTTTCGCACTAAGGCGAAGACGCCTCGGAACGCTTCCCCCCGAACGTGTTGAGAACACTTTCCCGTTCACACAAGGGCAGGTAAGGAACGCTTTGGCTGGGCACCCGCCTGGCTTCTATTGCCCATCTGAGCATGTGCGGGTGCCCAGCCAATGAGGGGCCGCCCCCTCGAGCGTGCTCAGAACGGCCCGGCCTTTCCACACAGAATGGAGCCTGCAGGAAAAGGTAAGACCCTTTGGATGGGTAGGGGGCTTTTGGCTGGCGTTCCTGCCCACCCCTGGAGCCCGATCTGGGGTTCGGGAGTGAGCAGGAACCCAGGGACAGAAGGCAGCCGGCTGCCCACCCTCGCTCCATAGGAGCCAATGGGAGCAGCCCGGGGGAGGGGCCAAGCTGTCACAGGGAGAGAGCGTGCGAACGCTTTCTCTCTGGGACGGGTCGGAACGCGCAGAGACGGTTTCAGAGCACTTTTTAGTGCTCTGAAACTCGAACGTATGGAGGGCATGTCGGGACGCTTGCGGGCGGCCTGGAATGGATCCCGCCGCCCGCAAGAGTGAATGCTGCGTTCCGACGTACCCTCCATGCGTTCGAAAAACCCCTGTGCGAAAAGGCTCCTGCTTTTCTCCATACACTCATAAACATGAATGTTTAAGGTCAAATCAAAATCAAAAGGCTTAAAATACGTATTTTTTTAAAATGGCTTCTTCACCAAGATTATGAATGATACAAAAATTTATGGAGCATACAATTTATTGCTGTGCTAATGGGGGCCCTCCTTTATATCCTGCAACATATGCTCAGAATGGTGAGGAAATGGCGGTGTTTTTAAAGAACTGAATGAGACAATTAGAGACATTAAGTTTAATTATTGTAGAAAATCTTCAGAAGAAATAAGGAATTACATACACACTGATGCTCCTATTATTGATATTCACCTAGTGTGCTACCCAAAATTAACTTCTGCCTTTGCATCTACTTTCTGCCAAGCCAGGAAAAAACAAAAAACACCTAGCTTTTGGTCTAGTGGTTAGGGAGCCGGACTCTTATCTGGGAATACCGGGTTCAATTCTGCCCTCCCCCATGAAGCCAACTGGGTGACCTTGGGCTAATCACAGCTCTCTTCTGAGCTCCCACAGCCCCACCTACCTCACAGGGTGTTCTGTTATGGGGAGAAGAGTAGAAAGCTTTGTCAGCTGCTTTGAGTCCCCTTAAATGGGTGAGAAAAGCAGGGTAGAAAAGCCAACTCTTCTTCTTCCTCTTCTATATGTTTGCTTGTTTTGCAAAGAACACCAGCCATTGCTCTTTTATCCTACTGTAGTGCCTTTTTGTGATTCACTGCTGTGGGAAAGCATCCCAAGGCAGTTAGGACTGGGGGACATTGCAACAGAAGAGGCCTAGTCGCACTAGGGCCTCGGAACACAATGGCAAGCCCTTGGACAGAGCATTTGCTCTGCTGGGTGGGCAGTTCTGTCCGGAACTGTCCCATCCCAAGGTGGCCTAATCATGTTCCAGGTGTAGAGCACAAAATCATGCTGTTGCCCAGCTGTCAGGTGGATATAGGACACCCAGCTGGACAACTGTCAGGTGGGTATAGGAGCTGTAAAGAGCAGGGAAGATTTTTAGAAACAGACCTGAGAGCCGTTTAAAACAGATGCGGCGCTCACATCTGTTTTTAAAAATCTTCCCTGCTCTTTGCAGCCCCTATACTTGCCTGACAGCTGCCTTGCAACCAAATAACCCGGGTGTCTACATGACCCCAGGACAATACATGCTAGCCCCTTATTTTGGATGTAGTACACTTTCTAAGTGAGGGTTTTTTTTAACATGTATTGTCTTGCATGTAGCCTGTATTAGGGCTTTGCATGGAGACACTCGCAAGGCAGCCTCAGAATAATTTTGGAATATTTTCAGCATGAGTATGGGCCCCAAATGCTGTCTTTCAGCAGCTGTGCGCCGAACATCCTTCGTATTTGCCTCCAAGTTCCAGTTTGGGCATAATCCTGGATTCATCTTGGTCCTATTGGCATCTTTGGGCCTTTCTGCGCTTGACCTTATCTGGAATAAATCTTGGAATAGGGGTCTGCTGGCTTCACCTGGGGCCTCCCATAGTCTGCACTAGCATAGGGGCAGCAGGCCCCTATCCCAAGACATATTCCAGAATAAGGCAAAGTGAAGAAAGAACCTTTGTTTAGTAAGGCAGGTAAAATCTTTCCTTAATAAAGACCAGAACCCTTTCTGCACTTGGCCTTATTCTGGAATATATCTTGGGATAGCAGTCTGCTGACCACAAGCTAATGCAAGTTATAGCAGGCCTCAGTTGGAGCCTTCCACAGTCTGTACTAGTTTGCAGATAACAGACACCTATTCTGGAATATATTCCAGAATAACGCTAAGTGCAGAAACATCCCACAACAACACCATTGAACCATAGGGCCTGTTCACACTTACCTTGTAGGAGTGTTTCCAGCCACTCCTGGGGAGGCCCGTCTGCACACCACAGCTATGACTACCACCCCAGAGATGGTAGCTGCTAGCTAAAATGTTGTCCACAAATAAAAGTCTTTTAGCTACAGATACATACTGAAATGAAAAAATATTTTAAAGATACAGGTACATTTTAAACTGGAAAATCTTTTAATTGGGATTAATAAGTGAAGAATTAGAAAAATATAATGTTATACTGGCAGTATCTGATTGCTGCAGCCAGTCTGACGTATGTGCAGCAATGAAAAATCTAAAAACTCCATTAGTGGAGGACTGAATCGAAAAATTGACAGATTTTGCAGAGATGGACAAATTGATAAATGTACAAAAGATAAAACTACACCAGTTTTTGTTAGGAACTGGCAACCCTTTATTGCCTATCTACAGACACCAGAGGAAGAATTACCTAGGGCAGGTTTTGAAGGATAAGAAGAGAAAAAGACAATGGGGCGATCAAAGAAGAAATAAGAGGAGCAAGAGCTTGAAGGGAACAATTAGTTGTTCAGAAGAAGATTGGAAGTTATCAATAACCAGTAATTAAAGTATGAAGTGTACCAATTGATGTTTTTAGATAATCTATATGCAATAAGAAGTTTTATACTTCATAAAAATCATTTAAAGAAGAAGAAGAGAAAATAGCCAAGAAGCAAGCGGTCAGTGATCACTGCAGGATCTAGAACACCGAAATGGAGGCTGGAGCAGGCAAGGGAGAGAGGGAAGAAAATGGCGGCAAAGCAAAAATGAAAGCTAAAAGATTGTAAAAAGGGAGTTGAAGAACTATGTCAGCCAGTACACTTCTTGGTACAGGCTGTGTTCAGATGAGCCAGTGAAAATGCTGGAAATCTGGCCCTGGAATGACAGGGAAGCAGCGGACCAACCTATCCCTTTGGTATCCCTGTATTGATACATGATAAACAGGAAAAAAACATAAGAGCATAAGAGGTGTCTGCTGGATCAGGGCAAAGCCCATGAAGTCCTGCATCCTTTCCCACACAGAGGCCCACCAATTGCTTCTGGGCATTCTGAAGTGGAAGACAAAGGCAGAACTTCCACCCGCTCTCAGGTTCCTGCAATTAGCCCTTATGAGCATTTCACCTGAGGCCTATGCCCACTTAAGCCTATGGTATGCAGTTAGTGCAGATCGGTACCAGAACTGTCCTAGGGTGCTTCCTCATTTGCCGCCGAGAAACGGCTCAAAGAAGAGCTGTTTCTCGGTGATCCAACCTTGCACATCCACACACATGTGGGGTGGCCGGATCCGGTAGGACAGATGGTCTGGGTGTTGTGGGGAATCCACAGCACCCATTCCAAAAGTCCACTGGATTCCCACACCACCGACACCAGAGCCGTGGGACTGGAGCAGGCAGCTGCCAGTCACCACGTGTTTCCGGTGGCGTGCAAGGGAGCGGTTTCCAAGGCAGGCCATCCACTTCTGCTTCCAGCCCTCCCAACATGGTGGCTGCCAGGACGTACATCCCTTCACCTGGCCATGTGCGGAAGTGTCCTGCTTCCACACGGATCTCGGCGAAGGGACGGACTGAAGACCTAATTTTTGAGGTCTTCATTTTAAAGCAGTTTTCGACAGTGAGACCCATTCTAGAAATGGATCTCGCTCGCCCAAATGCGAAGGGTCCCTGAAGAGGCCTGCAGTGCAGAAGCTAACCAAGGTAGTAAAGACATCACCTTTAAGGCAGTAAAGACGCACCTCTTTGCCCTGGCCTTTGGCTAAATGTGATTTCTTCCCCGCCCCCACTTTTAAGTAGTACTGTTTTTAATATATATTTGGTTTGTTTTAACATTCTGGATTTTAAATGTTGTTGTAGGTATTAGCTGTTTAATTAATCTATATTGTTATGTTGTTATGTGTGGATTTTTAAAGCATTTTTACCCACCCTGAGACCTTCGGGTATAGGGCGGGATAGAAATACAAATAATAAATAAATAAATAAGGTGTTTTAAATCTGTTTTAGGGGGGTGGTTAATCCAGTTTCTGCACCCAGTGTGGCAACACCCCTAATTGCATACCAGAGTTAGGCCTCTGTTTCCCCAACTTGGAAGTAGAACCTAAGCATCAGTCCTTCATAAATTTGCCTATCTCTTTCATAAAGCTATGACAGTAAATTCCATAGACCAACAACCCTCTGAGTGAAAAATATATTTCCCCATGTTGGTCCTATGGCTGCATCCAGACTTTTCTTATTTATTTATTTATTTATTTATTTATTTATTTATTTATTTATTTATTTATTTATTTATTTATTTACATTTATATCCCGCCCTATACCCTAGGGTCTCAGGGCGGGTAACAGCATATTTAAAAGACAAACATATTTAAAATAAAACCATATATAAAAACAGTATAAGACATTAGTATGTGCAGTAGGGAAAAACTGTGCCACATTTAGCCAAAGGCCAGAGCAAAGAGGTGCGTCTTTACCCCCCTCCTAAACGTATACAGTGAGGGGGCCTGACGCACCTTGAGGGGGAGGCTATTCCACAGCCTGGGGGCTATTACTGAGAAGGCCCTCTCTCGAGTGCCCACCTGTCTTGCTACAGAGGGTGGTGGAACAACAAGAGGGGCCTCCACCCCAGATCTTAGGGCACGGGCAGGTTGGTATGGGAGGAGGCGTTCCTTCAGATATTTGGGGCCCAAGTCATTTAGGGCCTTATATGTTAAAGTTAACACCTTGAATTGGGCTCGGTAACGAATCGGCAGCCAGTGCAGCTCTTTTAAGACCGGTCTGATGTGCGTCCGGCCTGATATCCCTGTAAGCAGTCTTGGCTATTCTCGATTGGATGCAGCCTAAGGGCCTTTTAGCACTTGCCCTGGTGGGACAGCTGGTGGCTCCTCCTGCATGGAGCATATGTACCATGCGGAGCCACTTCTGTCCCAGCTATACTAGCCATCAGTTAGTACACGGCTGCATGACTCTGTTCACACCTTGTCTGGGTGAATGGAGCCTGGGTCATGGGGCCCAGTTGCTGTGCCCAGTTCCTGCAGAAAATGGCACTACACATGCCCATTGCAGTAGGGAGGCAATTGCTGCAATTGCACTTACCCAGCACATGGGGAAGCACTGTGTAAGTTTCAGGTGCATTGGGTATCACAAAGGGTAGGCACCAAATGCATGCCAGAATTTCACTAACTATTGTGACTAATGAAGATGAGAAAAGGACCAGCTCTCCTGTCCACCAGCTTCATAGAGTGCATGCTGGTTCTAGTGTTGTGCAATAAATAAAATATGTTTTCTTTATCTAGCTTTTCTACACTATTCATGATTTTATACACATGATTTTATGAAAGTCACCTCTTAAACACCATCTTTCAAGACTGAAAAAGGGTTTCAAGGCTGAAGGGCCCCCTGATTTCTTAAGAAAGGTGTTCCAATCCCTTGATCATTTTGACTGCCATTTTCTGCACCTTTTCCTGTTTCATAATATATTTTCTCAGGTGCAGTGACCAGAATTGCATACAATATTCCAAATGTAGCCTCAACAAACATTTATAAAGAAGCACAATGACGCTAGCCCATCTTATTTTTTTTCATTCCCTTCCTAATTTCCCCAACATTAAATTTCCTTTTTTCATTGCTGCTGGGCACTGGGTTGATAACTTTATTGAACTGTTCACCTGAACTCCAAGATCCCTTTCTTGGTCTGTTATCACAGCCCTCGTTAGTTTATAGGGTAATTGAGATTCTTTGTCCCAATGTGTGTAACTTTGCCTTTATTAAGATTAAAATGATTTTGCCACTTTGTTGCCCACTCACCCAGTATCAAGAGATCCCCCTAGAGCTCCTTGCAAACTCTTTCAGTTTTTAATACCCTTGCTATCTCATATTGATTCCTACTTCTGGATAATTTATGAATAAATTAAAAAACACAGTATTGAACCTTAGGGAACCCCACTTTTTACTTCCCACCACTTTGAGAATTATCCATTTATTACTACTCTGTTTCCTTGTTCCTAGTGAGATTCCAGTCCAGTACCTGTCCTCTTGTTCCGTGACTGACGGGTTTATTCAACAGCCTTTGATGAGGAACTTTGTCAAAGCCTTCTGAAAGTCCATATAGGCAATTGCAATTGGTTTGCTTTTATCCAAGTAATCGCTAACACTCTCAAATCATTCTAACTAGTTAGTAAATTCATGATTTACCCTCGCAGAAGCCATGCTGATTTTTCTTCAGCAATACTTGCTCTGCTATATGCATATTAATTTTATGATTAATTTTAATTTTAATGATTATTTCTATCATTTAACTATTCTGTAATTTCCTTGATCACCCAAGATCCTGTTCTGAAGATTAGTGTTATCCACCAGTTTTGAGGCATCTGAGTTCTTCAGGTGCAAGCAGATGCTCTGTGTCTTCCTTAGTCACAACAGAGGGAATTTATTTAGCTCCTCTGCAATGACCATGTGCTCTCTAATTATTCCTTTCTGTCAATTGTTATCGGGTAACAGTCCAACTGCTTTCCTGGTTGGATTCTTACTTCTGATATTATTTCTTTTCATATTTTTAGCAATGTTCTCCTTAAAATTCTTCTTAGCATTTCTAATTGCCATCCTGTATTTGTTCCTCCAGAATTTATGTTCCTTCCTGTTATCTTCATTAAGACAAGCCTTCCATTTTCTAAATGATTTTTTCTCACTTTCAATTCATCGCATGTAAAGTATGGTAATACTTTTTTCATTCCACTTGAGTCTGACCTCCCATTCCCATTTTAATCAGGCAAAACTAATTGCAGAGTAGCAAGGAATGTTTGTATCTGCTCAATTTTGTGCATATTTTAGAGATCCACAGTGATCAGAACTTGAGACATTTTGGACTTCTGTCTGTACTAATTCCCATTCATATTCAGTTCCCATTCCTGGTTTTGAACAGACTCATACAAATGCAAGTGAAAACATTCCTGCAAAATTCTCACATACCTGAACACACACATATTGCCATCTATTCAAACTTTGAACAGATGATTATATGTATATAATGGACATTCATATATATTTCCTAAACATTAGTTGGATTAATGGAAACATTGCAGAACTGTATCCGTATATTCATGCATGTGTATGAAAACAGAAAAGATAATATTAACTTTGAAGGAGAAACCAGAAGCAAAAAAATAAAAACCAGTCCTAGACTTTCTGGAGATTGGAATATTGCTGTAGCAGTCTAATTATGAATATGTCCACCTTTCTTCAGTGCAGTTGACATTCATGCATGCACTAATACTCATACATATATGAGAAAATGCTGGGAAGAATATCAAACTCATTTTAGGTGTACAAAGTGTTGCCAATTGCATATTTATTTCCTTTATTTCCACTTTGTTCAAAAATGTCAAAGTGAACAGAATAAACAAAAACTTATCAAAACAAATTATTAAAAACAAAAGATAAAACATTAACTAAAATAAGCTAAAACAGAATAAAATGGGAGGAATGAAACATTATACATTAACTAATGAATTGCTCTTTTAAAATGACCAAACTTCCTCATTAGCATTCATAAAGTGTTCTGCTAATGAAACACTAATTGTCTTGCTTTTTAAAATACATGGTAAAAAATACCGGAAGCCACTCAGATATGTATATTGCTTTGTGCTTCACAGGGGGATAGTAGATGTGGCTCAGAATAAGCTTTTAAAAAAATGCAACAACCTGCAGAATTCACCATTTGCTTAGGGGAGTAAACCAAGCTGTAGAATATTATAGCAGAGACTGAAGACCCTCCAGTGTGGGGAAATACTCTCCCAGTGCGCAGAGCTGGTGAGCAGATGGGTATGCCATGAAAATATGAAAGGGCTGATGACCAATCTAAAATCATAAGACATTCATGCAAAGGTGCAGCTGAGCCATCTGTTCGCTGTTCAGGAGCTTTTTGAATTGTTTTTAACACCAAGATGTATTTTCAAAACTAGATCAATGAAACCAAGGTGAAGCGTGACTTAATTTCAGCTAACAAGTTAACATTCTCTTGCAGATATCACAGGACCATCATATTGCTGCTGCAATAAAATTCATTACCAATTTTAATTTTATGTTGACTTTAAAATATAAATATAAATATTCTATAAATCAAAAGAAATAGCCTTGTCATTTGATTGCCAGTTTATCTGTGTATGAGGCACTTGTTAACTCACTAGGTCATTTCCTTCCAGCATTTTATTTCATGTATTAAAATTAGGATTTGCTACATGTGTTTCTCACAGCAAATTACAGAACTTCAAAAAGTATACAGATGAACAAATTAATATTATACATTACCAGTTACCATAGTAAATATACTGCACCATTAAATCATGAACTACAAGTAAGAAGCTTTTATAGTCCTTTGCTATTCACAGATGTTTTAATTCACGAATTTCATGTGCAGTATTGATAGTACAGAAACTGTACATGGTCCCAATATTCATATTTCTTCTGAAACCTAGTATATTTTCCTTGGGCAAGATCCACATAGGCAGAGGGAAGAATTCTACAAGCATAGTGATCTTCCCCAGGTAAATTAGGAGGAATGCATCTTAAAGTGATGGTGTGCTATTGCATGCCAATCATTGCCCCTGACCATCAGGTTCACAGCTGGGAAATCCCTGGCTGCGATATTGATAGGAAAGATCACTGAACACAGGAAATGGCCCTATAGGCCACTTAAAAACATTTTCTTCTGTTCTTCCATTCAAGCAACCCTTATGGTATTAGAGTGAGCATGGGTCTATCATAGGGATGTACATGAATGTATCAAATCGAATGTAAGAAAATTTGTATTCATTCAAACAGATCCCCTTCAAATGTGGTAGGATTCTGTTCGATACCAATGTATTTGCATGGATTTGTATGAATATCTGATATGAATGCATATGTATCTGATAATATATACACTCTGAATGCATCAAATCTGCTCTGAATCCACTTTGAATCCACTCTCAATCCATGTCAGATGCACTCTGGATCCATTGCAGATGTGACTGGCTCAGCTGCTTTCCCACCTCCCTGTTCCATGGATGTTCTGAAGCTTCATACAAATGTTCCAAAACGTTCATACGGATGTCACTGTATGAATGTCATAACATTTGATTCGTATACAAATGTCTGAATTCGTATGAATATCAAATGTTATGAATATTCATGCACATCCCTAGTCTGCAAGGATGCCACACTCAATGTGTGCACTGAATGAGCCAGCGGGAATCAGGACCGCACCCACTCCATGGCTTCCTGGAATGCCTGAAGCATTGCAGCACTTTGCCTCTCAGAGACAGGAGGTGAAGTGTGAATTTGCCAAAAGCCTTTGATTCCATCTTTAAATAGTCAATAAAAAGATGAAAAGCAACACTCCCCTCATTTTCCAGTGATGGGTTTGTACAAGGCAAGCTGGTACTACCATTCAGGGATGTACACAAATATTTGTAACATTCAGCCAAATTCAGCCAAATTCGGACATTTAAATAGAATATTACAATATTTGTATGCTAACATTCAGATGAATACAAAAGTTTCTGGACATTCGTAAGAATAATTCAGACATTCGTTAAGCTGGAGAAACATTTCATATGTTTCCCCAGCTTAACGAATGTCCAAACTATTCGTATGAATGTCCAGAAACGTATCTGTTTCTGAGCAGATATGTATCTGTTCATATGCAGATAAATATCTATTCATATCAGATATGAATCTTTTCATAGCAGATGCGTATTGAATGTTCGTAGGAATACATACAAATGGATTCATACTGAATAGAATTTTAACACATTCAAATGCATTCTATTCGTGCTAATACAGATTTTTGAACATTCAATTTGTTTTGAATTGAATGTCAAAAAAACATTCATGCACACCCCTATTTCCTTTAAAGTGGAAGAAAATGTCCCAAATTTAAATGCTGTCTGAATCTACATTATACAGCAGAGGCAACTTAAGTGAAACCAGTTTCCGTTGCTCCCACTAGAGACCAACTATTCCGAGGGCCTGATTAAGGTGCATTCACTGCATAATAGAGTTGATATTTTCAGCAAACCAATATTACCCCAAGGTCTCTTCCCTGGTCAATCACTGCCAACTGTGTTAATTAGGATCTTTTAACACCTAACCCCTGACTGACAGTGGGTTGGTGAGGGCTCACCAGGCACACCAGTTCAGGTCACCCCATCCAGCTCCGGGCCCCAGAATCTGCAGGTTGCCTTCCATGTTTCATCTGAGCACAATGGCTCTGGGACAAGGTGAGGTGGCTTGATTACAGCCAGCAGTAGCCTGTTCTGATCACCCCTTTGGCTTTAGGAGCCAGAACCCATAGACTGCCCTCCTCATTGTAACAAAGCAGGGAACAGACCAGCAACCCTTTGCCTGGGTCCATGCCAACTTGTACCCTGGAGGGATGTTGGCAGATTTTGTTCTTTTATCACCTGCTTGCAGCTGAAACAGACTCAGTGTTGACATAATCCAAATAGAAGATAGTCCCAGTTGGGGTGGGGGAAGAGATTCCTGAGATGAAATAGAAATCCGTTTTGGCATGCGATCCTCAAGAACCAAGAGCAGCCTGGGAGCTGATTAAACAGCCTGCAACTTTAGTCTGTAAAGAGTGAATACATTTATAAGTAAACACCCATTGAAGTCTATCCAATGTCACTTAAGATGTGGAAAATGGAACAGAAAAGCCATGATAGGTAAAGATCTGAAGGGACTAATGCATGCAATGATAGTGAATTACAGATACAGCAGTTGATTAGATATAGACTGTAGGGATTCAAGTGAAGCTTCATGTATGCTTCAGGTATGGGGTGGGATAGAAATGTAAACAAACAAATAAATACATATAAATTCAGTAAATTTCATGATCAAATGGTTATCTAAAAAGCTAAACTCCCAGACTTCAGACTCACATACCAGATACTAAGTAGTATTCAAACGTTTTAGATTACAGGTCCTATTGGTCCTATTCAGTTGTGAGACTATAGAATGAAGCTTTGGAAGATGCAGACCCAAAGATTTGGAGGTACCAGTTTGCAAAGTTGTTCTATGCCATGTTGGCTAACAATATACACAGTCTGCGCTACTGTAGTTAATGGATAGCCCTCTGCACTCGGTGTGTGTGATTAAAGTTCATTTAGGGTTATCACACTGTACAGTGGTTCTATTCTGCCACTTTATGCATCTCAGACATACACATACAGGCAAACACGCAGGCCAAGCCTCCTCCCAAAGACTCATTTTACCCTTGTCCTGCCATTTTGCAGACATATAACCATACCCCTCGCTGGCTGCTTTGTTCACTCAGCATTCTGTCCTAGAAACTCTGAGTTTATTAGACATCCATTACAATTGACACATTGTTGCAGCAAGGGGTGAATAGATGCATTAGACAGATGATCTTAATTGGCTTTCATCCAAGAGAAATTAAAAAGAGAGAGAGACAGCTGAATTTGATTCACATTTTCAATTAGTAAAACTTTCTTTCATTGTTATAATGCCTGCTCAAATAGCAGGCACATCATGGTGACAAATCCCGTTATCACGCTTTCTTTAATTGTCTTCCAAAAAAGACTTGCATTGAAAGCTTTGTCTGGACTTGTGTATAATGCTGACAATCAAGTTCCGTTCAAAGAGGTGTGGGGAGGAGTGAAGAGAGACTGACTAAGGCACATTATAATAATGCATTTTTCTTTGCTGGTGGTTCTTCAGCGTGTGATTCTTGTTTTAGGTCACTATGCTACGATGACAGACGATGTGTGCTAACAAGATCAGTCACCAAGCATTAGTGGGATTCTGATGCTCCCCACTCATATTTCCCCCTCCCCTTTTGAATTTGATCCTCTGCAGGTGTTATTTGCCCACAAAATTATTACACAGCAAATGTGGCTTCGCCCCCCTCCCCTTTAAGCTGCTGAGCTCCCGTGGCAGACAATGGTTTTATCCAAACTGAATAAAAAAGGGATTCCCCCCCCCCTATTTTTAAAAAAATCTCTCTTTGGGGTTTGCATGGGAAGGTAAATGGCTTTCTCTTGTACTCTTTCACACATTAATCCCACAAAGAGTTTCTACATGGTGACTGATGGTTACAGAAGGGCTATAACCTACTCGCATTGGATTTACTTTGCATGAAGATGTTCCCAGCTCCAGTCTCCAACATCTGTTGGTAGGGCTGGGAAGTCTCCTGCCTGAAATGCAAGAAAAGCGTCTGTCAGTCATGGTAGACAATATTACACCAGATGAACCAATCTATGTTGGAATAAGGAAGCTCTTTACATTCCTATGTATTCCCTGTATGAGACACTACTAGCTTCCCCCCCCCCCCCCGAAGTCCATGCACTGGTGTCAGTGTCTGCAGGGAGAAATCTATGCATAACGTAGGATAGATGTTCTTCCTACGGATGTCCTCTAGAAGTACATGCACACTATGTGATTTGATATTGGCTGTATCACCACTCACCTTTATAAACCATCTGGAGGGGAGCAGCTTTGCTGGTGCAGCCTGGCTGATGTGGCTGACCGTCTCATTCATTCATTCATTTTATTTGTATACCACCTTTCTAATAAATTACTCAAGGCGGTTTACAGCAACCATGAAAAAATACAATAAAAAGTAAAACATCCATCACATCAGAGAAATACAGCATGTAGATACAGGCAGTAAAGAAATCACTCTCAATAAATAAAACATCAAACACATATCATAAGAAATGTATAGAATTCTACTAATAAGCTATATAATTTAAGAAACAACAGCACACAGTATCAAATAAAATAAACCATAAGACCAATTAATACAACTAAAAAATATCAAAGGAGAAACTGAACAGAAATTGCAGCAACAACCAACCCAGGGTCTTTTCTGCACTTGGCCTTATTCTGGAATATATCTCAGGATAGCGGTCTGCTTGGCACAAGCTAATGCAGACTATGGCAGGTCTCACCTGGGGCATTCTACAGTCTGCACTAGCATGCAGATAGCAGATCCCTATTCTGGGATATATTCCATAATAAGGCCAAGTGCAGAAAGGACCCAGGTGTCCCTCCATTCCTCCATCTTCAGGTGGAACCCACAACTAGAGGACGCATGGCAAAGGCTCCAATCTCACAGGTGCAGCACAAGACTTGGTTGTTTCTCCTCTCTTCCCAGCCAGAAGCAGCCACAGTTTTTATATCCTTCCCAGGGGAGGGCATGGTGCAGGCCCCAGTCTCACAGGTGCAGCACAGGACTTGGTTGTTTCTCCTCTCCTGCCAACCAGGATGCACTGAGTTTAAGTCCCTGTGCACAAATTCTGAGGTTCCTAGAATGAGTCAATGGGGATGTGCTGCCCCAAGGATAGAAGAAGGGCATCTTCAGTTGCATAATGGCCATTGCATTGGACCAAATAATGCCACAATCAGACAATTACAAGAAATGGTGAATAGGGATGTGCATAAATGGGTTTTTTGGCATTCAGTTTGTAATGAATCGAATGTTAGAAAATCCATATTCATTTGAATAGATACCCTTAGAATGGGGTAGGATTCTATCTGATATGAATGTATTAGTACTAATTTGTACGAATATCCGATACAAACAAATAAATATCCGATATGAACGAATTCATATCCAATATAAACAAATATGTATCCGATAACAAATCCGTGCACTGAAAGTGTCAAATCCGACCTGAATCCACTTTTAATCCATTCTTGATCCATGTTTAATGCAATCTGGATCCATTGCAGATGTGTCACACAGCTGCTTTCCCACCTCACCAGTTTTAACAAATGTCCAAACGATTCATACAAATGTCCAGAAACATTCATACAAAACATTTGTATTCATACAAATGTTGATGTATGAATGTCCAAATTCAGACTAATAACAAATGTTACGAATATTCAGGATCAGTATGTTCTTCCATGCTCTGAGGAATAAGTGCTACTGCAGTATTCCCAGTCGGGTTGCAGAATTATTTCTCATTTCTCATTTCGGCATTTTCCTAAACCTGTTAATCATGCTAGCAGAATATAATGCACTGGGGCATCCATTTTATTACCATGTTTGAGTAAAGAGACAATAAACCCGAACATAATTTTGGTTATTAGTTCCAATAAACCAATAATCTTCACTGTTCATTAAAAGTAAGGGAGATGCGAGACAAGATGAAGTAAAATTACTCTGTATCTGCTAGGGGGGAAATATTCTGTATTCAGGACAGTTTTGCACATACACTTAACCAAAGAGCTGCCTTGAGTTGTGTGCAGTTTAAATGCATTATCAACAACAGGAGCTTTGGTTCCTACAGGTTCCCAAATGTGTAGTTTTTCTCTGTCATCATCACAGCCCCAGTGAATGAAAAGCCTGGGTTTTTTTCTGCCTCATTCACAAGATGCTTCCACACTTCTTTATAATAATAAGATACCAACTACATATGTGTCTAAACCCTCAGGTATACAAAAATGAATAATTTAAAACTTTTTTTTTCTGAGCTGGATAATGCCACAAGAATAGTGCTTGTCATTTTGTTCCCTCATTCTGAAAATGGACTGAAATTTTATTAAACCTTAAGTGTGAACACAGCCTGAGTAATGCTTCCTGCAGCAGTCTAACATCCCAACTGGAAGTCTCACTGGGGACCTAAAGGGAAGCCAAAATTCCAGGAAATATCCACAGATCACTGAACAGAACTCCAGCCATTGAGCCAACATTGGAATGGTGCAAGGCGATACACCTTGAGCTGATGCTGACTCTGATAAGGCCCATCCACACCTCTATGATGCAAGGAGGAGCATGTGACTCACCACACAAGCATGCTTGTGCATCACTTGATGTGACGAAACCAGCATGCATGCATGTCATGTCACCATTGTCCCAGTGACAGTGCAGGTGCATTCACACTGGTGTCATGGTCAGCCAGGAGGAGGACTCAGAGGATGAGGAGGACTCACTTCCTCAGGTACAGGAGGAACCTGAGGTGATGCCAGGACCCAGTTCTGACCCCCAGCCCCATTGGAGCCTGGGATTCAGCAGCCCAGCCTTACCACAGCAGAAGTGCAGGATGGGGGAGACATGGAATAGCAGAGCCCAGAGATCCCTAGCTTTAAGCAAAGGAGAGCAGAGAAGGAAGGGTTAAGACGATCAAAAAGACTTGCAAAGAGACACACAGATCACCTACAGCTATGAACTGAATCTGTAAAGATAAAGCACCAGGCAGATGCCCAAGCCCTTTGTCAGAAACTATTGGTTTTCCTTTAGAGAAAACTGCCATATCTGACCCCTAGACCTTGAATACTTTGCTACCTTGACTTCGGACCGGACTGTTGCGTTGCTCTCACAAACCCTGGACTTGGACTGTTTCTCGACTTCTCTCTCTGGACTACATTTGCTGGGTTGCTGGAACTGCCTTGGCAAGTGAGCTGTTTCTTATCAGCTGTGTGTTTGTGTGTGTGTGCTGGCAGCTTTCCCGGACACCTGGTGCCAGCATCCATAGTGAAGATGGCGTCATACAGACACATGTTCACGCTGCAAATAAGTCTGCAAATGCACAAGGGGATGATGCATACTAGCTTTCTCAAGTGCGAATTCTAGTACACGCATGGGCAAATTCACATTTCCCGTCTTCTAGATGGGATGGGAAGTGCGAATTTGCCCCTGATGTTACCTTTTGATCAAAAGAAGCTTCCTTCCTAACTAGAGATGTGTCACCTTCAAACATTTCTTCAGCCTTGACTTGGGATTTTACCCAAAGAAGAAGAAACCAAAAATATTTAAGAAAACTGAATGTGCAGAGGAATTATGTCCAGCCTTTACTGTCCAATTCCTCTTCCTTTGTCAGTTCCAGATTTTGGAAAGCCCATGGCCAGAATTTCTTGAGGGGCTTTCTGCCCCTTCCTGCACTAACTCTGACTCCTGCAAGTAGTTGCTTGATCCGCAGGCAGCCAATAAGAAAACAAGAATGACATCTGTTGCTCTTCTTTCTCATTGGCAGACTGGCGGCAGCAGTGGATAGATAAGTCGAAAGGAAGCATCTCCAGGGCTTTGTCAATAGGACTGTCGCAGAAAGGTAGGTCCCCACCAAACAAGTGAGGACTGCATCCACATGTATTTAAAAAGCAGCTCAGAAGTGGTTTAGAGGTCCTAGCATGTGCCAGCTTGTATTCCCATCCCATCTCTAATCCACTTTAAAAGCCAGTGTGCATTCGAAGTGGGGTGGGAGCACAAGCATGTTTCAGCTACTGCCTCGTGAGTCACTTTTGACCCATTTTTATTGCATGTAGAAATATCCTATTTTTCAGTTTTCAAAATACCTTCAGAGGACTCCCTTCTGATCTTCCAATTTAGCAGCTGCTTTCAGCTGGCTTTTCTGTAGTTCTATGACTGTGGGTGGTTTGGGTCTTATCTTCAGCCTTCTAGAAAATAATCTCAGTTTTATGTGGAAAGGCCTATGAGGCACATTTAACACTCTGCATTTACCACCTACAGCCTCAGGAGACACAGTTAACGTCGTTTCGGTATAATATCAAAAACACTAGAGAATATTTGGAATTAAAATGCTGCATATTATACAGAAAACAGCAAATGTAGTTTAACTAGATTCATCTGGAGTTCAATTAAGTGATAGGACACTATAGGGTGTGTCATATAACTAAGCCCCTTTGGTATTGAGGCAGAAGGCTAAAATGAAGTGCCTTAACAGCCCTGGAATTCATGACCTGTCATATCCCACTGTTTTCATCAAAGAAGAGAATCAAGATGGAAATGTGTGCCCTAACTACAGACTCAGAACACGCTGATCTCTGTATTATTGGCTCGATCATTGGACCAGGAGCACTGCCAAGTTAGACTTAGATCCTCCCATGGTACTGTAAGTAGCATATCAGGCAACAGGATTATTCCAGCAATGCTGGTCAGTAGACAGATTTTCAGCTTCGTCCCAGTTTAAGTCCATCTGTTCAAGAACCTTTACAAATGTTTGACACCAGATGGTATGTTGCCTTCCTCTTTTACCGTGACCACCTGGTGCTGCTCACGTCAGTGCCATTTTGGGGATTTTCTCATTGTCCATCTGTAGAACATGGCCTGCAAACCTCAGTCGTCTTTTGGCAAGGATTTTATGCAAGCTAAGCAGACTATTCTTTCCTTTGTGATGGGGTTGTGATAGCTTATTTAAAGGTCCATCTCAAAGTTAGATGACACTAAATTGTTCAAAACAGTAAATAATGTGGGGAGGGGGAACTGAGGAGCTCCAAAGGGATGTCTGCACATTGAGGGTCTGAACATCAAAATAGGTGCTGTTTAATTTGAACAGTGATGCATACTTACTGGAGCTAAACATTCTAACTACTCCTGTAGGCTAATGGGATCAAAGTTGACTGGCTGTAATTTGGTTGGTTGGTTGTCTCCAAACACCAGCCAAATATCACAGCTGCAAGAGAAAACCCCTCTGTAATAATTGTTTACTGGATAGACAGCATCAGGGCATGCAATATCTATAAATGTATTAGTGTGTCACCACTGCACAGACGTGGGGTTTTATTTCATGGGTGTTTTTCAACTGTCACTAGAAGTACCCATTAAGTACCCATTAATGGGTACAAAAATGCCATTTCGTACCCATTAATGGGTACTTAATGGGTACTTTTAGTGACAGTGGAAAAACACCCCATGTGTGTTTGAGTGTTGGGTACCACCATGTTGTAGACTTGCACAATTTTAAACTTACATATTATGTTGGTATTTTGAAACATGCCATGGGGTGTTAATTTAAATTATCATCTTATATGCAATTTGAAACATGTATTATAAATCACCTTTTGAGAGAAAGGATGGCTAAAAATACATATTTGTTATTTGAAGTGCACATGTTCCCTGTGCCTACTCAGGATGTTAATAGTAGGTTATGTTCAGTTATAACAAAGGGGTTGCCTCAGACGCCCCTTAAAGGCATCTCAGAGAAACAGTGTGTGGCCCTCATGTTCCCAAGCCTTCTCCAATCCTCCTTTTCTAGCACAGAAAGTTCAGGAGAGGAGGGGCTGACTTGTATATGAACAATCCCACCTCAGAGTCTTCTCTAAGCTACCTCAGAGGTGCTTTTCTTTGCTCTCTGATTACAGCTTTAATTGTTTTCTAATAGGGAACCATTTCAGCTTGATCAGATGCTTTACAGCTGATTTTGTGACTAACCAACTTCAAACTATAACACTTCCTGGCATTCTGTGATAAAGCATCACAAAACAGTACACTTAATAATCAAGAAGCACAAGAAAACATGAGGCTTCAGCTACATTCTTCTACAGGCCTTGATCTCCTTCAACTCAGCACTGTAGAAGTGTAGCCAGCAGACAAAAGAGCCTTCAGTTACACACCTGAAAAACTAGATGGAAAAATTAAAATTCAGAACTGTTTTCCTGGGAATATTAAGACCTGTACATCACTGAGAAGCAACATCTGCTTCAGTCTGGGATCTCGCCACTGTTCCTTCACTTTCCTTGTTTAAATCTAGTTGGGATTTTACAGTCAAAAGCCCTCAGGCAAATTAAACTAGTCATGCTCACCCTAAGGGAAAGAAGACTTGAATTACATAGGTCTCATATCAGTTGCTGCTTACCAGAAAAACTCTAGGAAATTAATGAGTCTCCATAATTAAAGAGCAGTTAATTGAAATGTAGCAACTGGGGTTCTCAACAATTAATTTTATGAATGTGGGTTTCTAATATATGTAAAATCCTATACAGTATATTTCTATACATACTGTCTCAGATCTATAAAAGCCTGTTTGCATTTACTTCTGTGGTGTGGATTGGAACACTCTGGGACATTCTGCCTGAATACCACACTGCCCAGAGCATCTGGGAGCATCCCCAAACACCCCAATCTTCTGGAGATTGGGCTGGCTTACCTGGGGCAGCTAATACGCTCCTTGTCAGCAGCATTTGCACCTGCTTCCATGTGGAAAGCTGCAAAGAGATGGGGTGGAGTGACTGCAGTTGCGCAAATGTGCACTTCATCAGGCTCACCATGGCAATGGCCCAACATGCAGCAGAAGATGCCACAGCCATTACCATGACAATTTGGATGGTCTGGGACAGACTATCTGCACCACAAGCACTTGTAGTTTAAGTTGGGGATGGCACCAGCACTCGCAGTACGAATGCCGGTCACCATTCCTGAACTTAAACTGTACTGGAATGATATATGTATGTCACTGCATGCACTTAAGTGCAAAGAGGCCCTATGCCACTTAGTACCTATAGTTTTTTTCTAAGTGAATATAGAATTTCTGTATTTCTTTAAAAGTGAAGCACAAAAGCCTTATTAAGCTTCCCTGATTACTTCAAAAATTGTCAGTAAGTTGATTGTCAAAAACATAAATCAATCTGAAGTACTGGCTTCAAAGCAGCTTCTCATGAAAGATGTTTTAAAAATATATTCAGAGTGTCAAACATAGACACACGCAGCTGTAGCATGGGAAATTTTCCATAAAGTATTTCTGAGAACAATAGATACACAGATTTTTCAAAAAGGGAATTTTTAATATAAGGACTGACCACAGCAAAAATCTAATTTGGTATCTGAGGTGTATGGATTCTTCCTCAAATATTAACTGTTTTAGTTATTAAATAAAAGTCCAATAGTATGTCAGATTAGACCCCCATTGATTTAGGACAATGCGATTTTTTTCTGGAAGCATTTTCAGAGCAAAGTTTTAGATGAATATGCCCAGAGATGTGAAACGTGACTCACAAAAGAGATTTCTTGTTTTGCTTTGTTTGCATAGCATATGTACATCAGCAAACACAAAACAGTTTATACTTCATGAATGCCTTGATAAAAGACTTCCATTTGCTGAAGCTTTTTAACATAGTAGCATTACAGAAACTGAAGTGTTTTGAAGGTCACTGATTTTTATCTTCTTGATTGAGGCAAATCAATTTATGATTGCCAGATTTAACCATTGTAAGTTTCCCCTATACAGTACTTTACGTGAATTTGAATAAAAATCAAGTGTGCAAGCCCATGGCTTAAACTACTGCCTTTATTGCAGTGAAGTACTAAACGTATTAACTCATATTCTCCCTTCACAGAGAAAAAGACTGAAACACTCGGTGAGAATCTATGTATTGGACCTTTCTTTGCTGAAAAGAATAAAGTAAGGGTGCATCCAGATAGGACGAAAACAGAGCCATTACAAACAAAATAGAAAGCTTTGTCAGCTGCTTTGAGTCCCCTTAAATGGGTGGGGAAAGCAGGGTAGAAAACTCTTCTTCATCTTCTATGGTGGGGTCACCTCACTTCTTGTAGGCAACCCCAACATAGGCCCATCTTTTTGTCCCTAAAAAGTGCTAAAAACTATAGCTGGAACCCCCCACATAGCACTTTTAAGGGATGCACTTACCTTTCTGGACAGAGC
This sequence comes from Aspidoscelis tigris stejnegeri, assembly GCA_023333525.1. Taxonomy (NCBI): domain Eukaryota; kingdom Metazoa; phylum Chordata; class Lepidosauria; order Squamata; family Teiidae; genus Aspidoscelis; species Aspidoscelis tigris. Next base: position 29,802,837 of record JALMGA010000004.1, on the reverse strand, counting down.
AGCAATCAAAGCTGTGTCCAGCACGCATGTGTGGAGGCTGAAAGAGCGAACCACATACACATGCAGGTGGTCCCATGAAGATCTGGACATTCAAAGAAGGTAGATTACCCAGACTGCATACGACTCAAAATGCGGAAAGCAATAATAGCTAATAACAGGGAGCAACACTTTGCATTATTGCTTTCTACCAGAAGATCAGGCTGCTGTCTGGAGTAGGGATGCGCATGAATATTCATCACGTTCAAAATTTGTATGAATTTGTTGCAATTCAGACATTTGAGTTTGAATCAGATGTTGGTACATTCGGAGATTGACGTTCAAATATGAATGGAATGTTTCTATACATTCGTACAAAGCTTTGTTATACTCATGAACCTGGGAAGGCGAGAAAGGGGCTGCCCAATCACACCTGCAATAGATCCAAAGTGGATGTAAAGTGGATTCAGCATGGATTCAAAGCGGATTGAGAGCAGATTTGATGCATTCAGAGCAGATATCTAGGGGATATGTAAGCGATTCGTAGCAGGGATTTGAATCAGATTCACATTGAACATTCATGTTGATTTCGAATCCTACCACATTCAAAGGGAAAGTATTCGAACGAATACACATTTTCTTGCATTTGATTTTATATGAATCAAACCTAAGTAGCACCATTCTAAACAAGTATCTGATACACATTTTAGGATCCTGCACATAATTCATTCTAGAAAGTTTATTGCATTTCTGCATTTATGGGGCCTGGTCTACTTCAACTGGAGCTGTTCCTATTCGAACAGTTTCCTGATGAAGCAGTTCAGCTGTTCCAGAACAAGGCTGTTTGTTACTGAGGTGGTTGTTCCAGGACAGCTCCCAAACTGCACCCACAAGCTTCGGAACCTGGTGCAAGGGCTCTGATGATCAGGAACTAAAGGTCCTGGCCTTCAAGCACCTAGGAACTTGTTTTGGTAGCACAATTTAGTGCATCACTGAAATGGGTCCTACTAAATTGGAACAAGGAGGCACGCTCATGAATAGGATGGCGGTAGACCTTTTTAGAAATGTCTACACCTATCCTAATCTAGGCAGCCAATGTGGTGCAACTCTTTTAGGACTGGCATGATTTGCATCCTGCCAGCTTTCCCAGTCAGCAATCTAGCAGCTGCATTCTGCACCAGCTGCAGCTGCTAAACCATCTTAAAGGGCAGTCCCATGTAGAGCACATTACAATAGTCTAGTCTGGAGGTTACCAGAACATGGATAACTGTGACCAAGTCATCTCTGTCCAGAAAAGGCTTCAACTGGCATACCAGCCATAGTTGGGAATACACATTCTTGGCCATGGCCTCAACCTGAGCTTCAAGCATCAGCACAGCGTCCAAGAGCATTCCTGAATTTTGCACCTGTCCCTTCCAGGGCATTACAACCTTGCTCATCAAGATCAAAGTCAGCAATACCCTGGCTTTGATGACAATGAAAAAAGTAGGGGATTCTCTCCACCCACCATCAAAATTAGGGGCATACTTTGGCATGTGTCAAGACTGCACATAATGTTGCAATCCACAAAAGCTGGATTCCTGAGCAGGAACTGGGGACAGAGTCCAGAAATATACTCAGAATTCATGCCACATACATAGTACATGGTCCAGAATCCCAGGTCTTTGTCAATATGAGAACAACATGACCATCAGACATTGGCTCCCATGCTATGCAGCCATCCAGGGTTGGAATTCAGGACCAGAGTTGCATGTTTTAGGATGGGTGAAATCAGATATAATTAAAAGCCTTCCCTGGAAGCATTGGAGTTCAGGAAGCCAAACCTTTTACCCCTGTATGCTCCTTACTGCAACCTGAAGCCTGGGAACGGGCATCTCTTCCTCCTATGGAAGATAGTAACACCAAGAGCAACTGTTGTTGTTTTTCAGTCACACTGGAGGGAACATAGAGGAGAGAAATGTAGCCAATCATAGCACGGGAACAAATACTGCCAACAAGCAACCAGTCAGAGTCCTAATCAGTGGCAAGCACATTTTGTTAGGAAGGCATTCTCAATTAGGAATAGGATATAGGATTATTCTTTTGTTTCAATGACTTTTTTGTTTTTGTTTTTGGATGGCAGTGGAAGAAGCACATTTTCTAAAAGGTGTGATTGAAAAATCCCTATCTGATGGCACCCTTAGTTTAGCCAGAAAAACATGGTGGATGTGCTATTTGGGGCAGAAGTGATAAACAAATACTGTATATACTATGAAGAAATGTATTTCTGTATCTGTGTGTGTAAGAGAGAATGTGTAATGTTAATAGACATGAATGAATGCTAATTTGAGAATAAATAAATTCTGTAATAGAACATTCAGTCCAACTAATTTTCTCTTTGCTGAAGATACTAGGTTCCTATCTGGTTTTAGCAAAATAGCAGGAATAAGAAATACATTCAGTTTTTATCAGCATATGAAACAAGTGATTTGGGGTGTGAAACAGCAGGCAGGCAAGATTACCTTTGCCCTTCTCTAATGATAAGGTGATTATACGATAGCTGTAATTTTAACACTTCTGTAAAGCAATTCTCAAGTAACCTGGGTGAGTCTTATATGCCGACACACCACATAATTAAACATGCCCCAGAGCAGATGTTACACAAGTAAAGGAAACAGGATGTGTTGGGCCTACTAAACTTAAAAGAAAATTATGTATTCAAAAAGATTAATTTCATTTTATGGAAAAGAAGAGACCTGCCGTAGGTGCATGCCAACATCAGAATTACGCCTCTATCCTGTTCTTGTCAACTGTGGCTTAATTTCAGCCCATGGCTGTATTCACATGCAGAGAAAGAAAAAGGGAGGGAGGGAGGACCTTTGAGGTGGCTTAGAGACATCTTGGAGAAGATTCTCGGGTGGGATTATTCACATTACAGTCTGCCCTTTCCCCATCTCATGAACATTCTGGGCTAGAAGAGGTAAATTTAGGATGCGTTCCCAAGGAATAAAAAGTCCGATGAAAATCTTCTTTTGCCTCGGAGTGGCCCCATGCACGGCTTTAATCCGGGTTTCCAGCGCAGCTAATGGGGAAAATGCGCTTTTAAAAAATAGCCGTTTAAAGCAGACTACATCCGTCCTTTCTGGGAAGATGCGGGTTTTCAGTGCAGCATTTTCCGTGGAGACGCTCCGTGGCAAAAGGGGCGGGGCTTCTCTCCCAGGCAGGAATTGCCAGCCGGAGAGATCACATCTCTCTCTCTCTTTTGCCTCTCATCCACAGCCAGCCCAATCGCCTCTTTCTCGAACTGCACTTTATAGGCAATCAAAGCAGAGCCTCCTGAAGGATGGATTTGCTCAGGGGGTGAAGAGTGGGGGAGAGATTGGGGAAGGCAGGAGGGGAACGGGCGAGGGCTTCCTCTGTGCAACCCCCCACTCCAATTTTGCAATATCGCCTTTCAGTGCTTGGCACTGCAGGCGCCAACTTTGCATGGTTTGTGGTGCCTCCTCGCCAGGACCTTCCTGGCGAGGAGGCACCCAATGAACAGAGAACTTGTAAATTATTTTTCTTTTGGACTTGTAAATTATCGCACGATCACACGATTGCTGGATGGGGGGAGGCGTTTCAGCAGCTGGAGATCTTGTAAATAGCGCTGGCTGCAGCCCGGCTGCCTTCGCAAGCAGGGGAGACGAACAGAGAACTTGTACATTTTTCTTTTGGACTTGTGAATGTGCGCACGATCGCACAAGCACCCAATGAAACAGCGAGGGGCGGGGAGAAAAAGATGCGGGTAAACAAAACACGCTGCCTTGCGGACGGTCTGTGCATTTTAAATGCGTGTTTTGCTGAGCCCCATGGGAACACTTAATTCCGAATTGAACGCACTTTTCTTAAATCCACTTCAGTAGAGGGGCAATAGAGAGGCAAATAAGTACCATGGGAACGCACCCTTAGAGATGGAATGAGAATACAAGAGTCACTCATGACCATCTCTGAGGTCTCAGGTTGCATTTCCAATTACAGGAAAAAGAAAGATGGATGCACACTGCACACAGTATAACAAACAAGAAGTCTACTCTCAACTTGTTACATGAAGCTTCTGAGATACACTGTGCATGATTTACCTGTTTTATAATTCTTAACATTGGGACTTCTGAAAGAGAGATGTGACTTCTAGCAATTTAAGCAGTATTTTGGCAGGCAAGTCAGAATGACTGAGGAACTCCCATTGCATAGCCTTGGGTCCCAAGTCTAGAAAGAGCAGTATCTAAAAACATGCAGGAAAATTTCACAAAGGGTGAGTGTGTCTCAACTTCAGAAGATCACCTTTCACACAAGTCAGAAAGATGTAGAAACAGCTAAGAGGATGATAGACTAAGTATGCAGACTCATTCATTTCCTCTCTCATACGTTATATATTAGCCGAAAACATTTATACTGCACTGAAGTCTATTAGTAACAGCCACATACATTTACACATTTAGGGCTTTTCTGTGTTGGTCTTCTGAAAGTTAATGCTGAAAGTTCCAGACATTCCAAGAAACTTGCCCCTCCCTAGAAGCAAAATAATAAGAGTAAAAAATGTGCCTACTAACAGAAACCACTAATGAACACAAAGAATACCAAGAAATGCCCAGCTGGATCAGATCAGTGACCTGTCTGATCCAGTAGCCTGTCTGTGAAACAACCAACCAGTAGGTTCTTAGGGAAGACCACAAGCAGGCATAACAAAGCACTCAACCTTCAGATAAGTTTCCTATGCCTGATTTGGAGACACGGCCACATGGAGGGTTCCTTATTCTGTGGTGGCCCCTAGGCTCTGGAACAGCCTTCCTCTTGAGGTTCGACAGGGACCTATGCTGTATAGTTTTCAGCACCTGGTGAAAACATATATTTCATCCAGGCTTTTGCCTGTGGAATAGTCTCCCCCTCAAGGTGTGTCAGGCTCCTTCACTGTATATGTTCAGGAAGGTGGTGAAGACACACCTCTGGGCTCTGGCATTTGGCTAAATGTGGTATAGCTTCTCCCCACCTCAGACATTATTGTTTTATACTGTTTTTTATATATGGCTCTATTTTAACATGTCTGTTTTTAAATGCTGTAACCCACTCTGAGACCTTAGGGTACAGGGCAGGCTAGAGATGTAAATATAGATAGATAGATAGATAGATAGATAGATAGATAGATAGATAGATAGATATAGATAGATAGATAGATAGATAGATAGATAGATAGATAGATATAGATAGATAGATAGATAGATAGATAGATAGATAGATAGATAGATAGATAGATATAGATAGATAGATAGATAGATAGATAGATAGATAGATAGATAGATTCCTCAGGGTGCTGTCCTGTCAGGGGGGAGGGAGGGGAAGGAGGATGTGGAAGGGAAGGGGTTATATTTTGAATTATGTTTTAATATTGATATGTTTTATTCTTATTGTAATCTGCCCTGGAACCATTTGGTGAAGGGTAGGATATAAATTCCTTAAACACATAAATAAATATTCTGTTCTCCCCAAGGAGTGACTTGAGTTTGCTTATGAAAGAGGAAAGGGTAAGGATCAAACTCATGTGAGGGGCCTTCTGAAAATCAAATTCAAATACACATAAGCTGCTTGTTTGCTTTATTTATATGCATTTTTATCCCATCCTGTACCAGAAGGTCCCATGGTGGGTGACAGATATTCCAGAATATCCATGATTTATTCTGGAATATCCAAACATAGAATAAGAAAAAAATGTCTGGTTACAATGTTAGTCCCTTAGGCTGTGTTCACACCTAAGCTTTAATCCAGTTTCTCTCCACTTTCAGAGTAAGAGAACCCATCAACAAAGTGTCAAACTATTTCTTTCAGTATTATCTAACTCAGAAAATCCACCTTTTGATTAGATAACGCGGGAAGAAAATGGTTAGTCACTTTGCTGATGGGTTCTCTCACTCTGAAAGTGGTCTGAAAGTGAATTAAAACTTAGGTGTGAATGCAGCCTAGCCAGTGTGCTGTTTGTATGTGCACTACTACTGCTAGACGAAGTTCCCCAGCTGTCCCATTTGTGTGGCTGGGAGTGCTGCTGTGTGTGTCTGATCGCATGCGTTCTGCCTTTGAAGTACAGGAACTGCCCTTATGGGACTCCTGCCGGTATTATATTCTGTGTTCCAGCAAACAGAAGCATGTTATTTGGTCCAAATTGCCGTGGCAGGAGGACAGAAGAAAGTGCTGTCACAGTGCTTTGCTTTCTTCTGCTTTACCATTGGGGTGCTTTTACAAGCACTTATGGCCAGATGCTTAGTCGATGAGTTTAGTGTTGTGCAGACTGCGCAGTTATTGAACATTTGCAGGGCACCATTATAGCATCATGCAGATCTTGCCATAGTCACAATCCATTTAAATCCATATGGAACAATGCTGAAGTAACAGAGGGAGGTCGAACCGATGGGCTGAACAAGAGGGAGTTTTGGTTGGGGATGATTGTTATATTGTAATGCTCCAGGGTTAAGGGCTGCATCTACCAAAAATCCCTCTTGCACACAGCTATTGAAGGAACGTGAGCCTTCCTGTTTGCTGCATCTGGCCAGCCACCCCCAAGGCAGACCCAAGCCCTGACATCCCTTTAGGGACCAAGGGTGGTGAGGTACTACTTTGCAGAGGTGCTCAAGAAGAAGTCACTTCTTTTTATACCGTCTGCACTTAGTATGCAAAATCCCTCCCAACCATCATTTTGCATTTCCATCTTTTGACACAAAGCTCAGCAAATAGAAAAAAATTAAAAAGTAATGAGGAGAGTTCCCAACTGCTTTTTTGAGAAGATTCCACATATGTGCTAATTAGTGATTCCGTCTGAAAATATTCCCTGAAAGCTGTATGGGTAGTGCAGCCTGGGATAAATAATGCAAATGCCCCTTGGCACTGTCACAAACACCACAATCAGTGCTTCTGCGATTTCGGTGAGACTCTCCAAGTTCTGCACCTGAGACTGAAATATTAATGAAGTAAAACTGTAGTAAGCAAACCTTCATTCTTCGCCTCCCCCAGACTATCTCACAGAGGCATGTTTATATGTCTTCCACTCCTTCCTCTCCTTTCCTTTCTCCTTCTTGGCACAGGTCGGAAAGGAACATGCTTTATAAAGAGAAAAATAGATCTGAAGCTATTTCCTTTGCATACTCAGCTCTGCGCACCTTACCCAGGGATGCTTATTATGATAGTAGTTTGGTGGCAGTCTCCATAGAGGGTATCTCAAACTATATTGTGCTCTGACCGATCCAATGTGTGAATGCAGAGCAGTCTTCTGATTTTATGGACAGACACAAACACACACATGGAAAAATGTTTGCATGCTATGGTAGTTGGTGTCCAATAAGTCGGGTAGGACAAAAAGCAAAGTAGGTAAAAGTAAGCGGGTGGATAGAGCAAAGGGAAGATGAGATGCTATTGTCAGAGAAAATGGTTTGACTACAATTTTCTTGCAGTGTAGATGCGCAGACTTCAGTGATGTCATAAACTGGAGCAGGCTGTAGGTCAATTCTTGAACATAAAGGTTTATTTCACTGCATGCAAAGGAAGCACTAACTAACAATGTGGGAAAGGTGAATGGAAGTAAGAAAATAATACAGGCTTACCACATATCAGCTAATGCTAAACAAAAAACAGTACCTTCCTTGCGTTCCTTATAATACACATTTACACAGGAACTAGGAATAAGGCATACAGCATTAAACAAGAGCATGGCATAACAGCAAAGATAGGTTACAGGACACCAGTAATTATACAGAAGGTAACCACATGACTGACCTACCTAGCTGACTCAAGGCAGCTGTGTTTAACGTCTCCCTGCTGTACCTAATCATAATCAGGTGAGCTTAGTTGGACCAGAGAGATCCTCAAATACTTATCTAACCTTTAATTCCTTGACAGCTATGGGACCTTCCAAATTTCATGCAGAACATGAGGCTTACTTCCTGGCTTGAATCAGGCACCCCAACATTAAGGCCTGGGCAACTAGAGTGTTCCCCAAGAGATACAGCCTCTCAGGGACTGCTGTGCCAAGCAGATGCTGCAGTTGAAGAAGAAGGAGAAGGAGAAGAGGAAGAAGAAGAAGAAGAAGAGTTGGCTTTTCTACCCCACTTTTCTTACCCATTTAAGGGGACTCAAAATGGCTGACAAAGCTTTCTATTCTCCCCACAACAGAACACCCTGTGATATAGGTGGAGCTGTGAGAGCTCAGAAGATTGCTGTGACTAGCCCAAGGTCATCTAACTGTCTTTGTATATGAGTGCAGAATCAAACCCAGTATTCCCAGATAAAAGTCCAGCTCCCTAAACACTAGACCAAATTGGCAGCTAGCCCAGGCATGGTGGACCATTCAGAAGCTGCCTAGTTTGCAGTGGGAGGGAGAGAGCACCAACTGGAGGAGATCATTGATCTACGGCACTCCTGCCCTTGGTCCAGTTAAAGCAAATATGCCTACTTGCTTAAGCTTGAGCTTAGGTGGACCTACCTAAACCAAATGAAGCAGTTAAATTCAAAGAAGATTTTTTTTATGTTCTGGTTATTTGAGCAGAAGTGGTCAAGACCTGACCTTGCAAGTCAAGGTGCCTGTTTGCACCTATTGGGAATGTTTTAGGATGTTCTGGAGCATTCCATCTGCATACTGCAATGGTGCCTCTGTCCCGGAGCATCCCAGAGTGTTCCTGGTGCTCCAAAACTGTGCTCATGGTGCAAAGAGAACCCTCTATCCCTGAGCTTAACTGCAGTGAAATGGTGTAGCTATTCCCTACAGTTAAATGCAAACAGAGCTAAGATTATTATTCAAAATGCTCTAATATCTTCAGTCAGTGGCTGGGATCTAGCAGGTTCCTGACTTCAGATACCAGCATAGCATTTCTCTCCCTTTCTCTCTCCTTTTGTTCCATACAAGGTCTGAAATTCCATGCACAGCTGTTGGTAACAAGATTCTAATCATGAGCCAGCAGCTTTCCTGCCAGTTTAACATTTTGCTGGCTCTTTCTTGCAGCCACTTTCTTGTTCTCTCAGCTGTAAGCAAGTAGGCAAGAAAATGAGGAAGAAGCTGGAAGGAAGACCCTACAAAATGCTGAATTGTAAGAACAAAATGGTATGTCATGAGTAGACCTATCACTCTCTGGAATTTCATACTTTTTTCATGGAATCTGGAATAACATTTCAGACTTTGCCAAGATATAGATATTTAAAATATGCTATAAGAGAAAGTATGGATATGCATGTAAGAAGGAAATGGAATTTTATTAGGATGGACAAATAATAGGCCGCGTTCCCATTATAAGCTTATTTCAGTTTCAAAATGGTTTCAATCCTTGCAGTTCCCACGGCAGGTTGGCTTAACACGCTTTCTGCCTGTTAAATCGCCCCAAAGCATTGTAAATGTTAATCCTCATTTCAACAGGTCTCACTCCAGTTTGTGCGCTTGAAACGTTTTACATTTTTTACTGTGGGAACCGTACAGTGTTAAGGGATGAGAATGCTTGTTTAGGGTTTCCCTCCCCCAATAGCTTGCTTCAAAGGTAGTGATTTTACTGTAAAAATCCACCCCTTAAAGCTGCTGCTACACTGTAGCAATCCAACCACTTCACACCTGATAACAAAGTTGCAGTTCTCCGCAATTTTGAAAGTTCTGACCTTTAAAAAAGGGAAAGGAAAGGAAAGCAGCTGCAGGTTCTATTTTTAAGGCTGTGGATGTGGATGTGAGTGGGTGAAGGGGGCTTGAGTTGCCGCTGCTGCTGTGTGCCCTGGGCAATGGGGAGAGGAGGGGAAAGAATCACTGGCTGCCCGCTGCTGTTTTTCTTCCATCCAGGCAAGCGGCAGCCACCCAGCCACCCAGCTAGGCTCCATGAAGGGGTCCCTTATGGGTGGTGCATTCACGCCAGGAGGAATAGGGCAGGGCAGTTCCAAAAAGCAGCTTTTAAAAAGTAGCCACTTGAGTCCCCCCTTGAGTCATGTATGCCACTTACAATCCTCAGAATCCGGTTCAAATTGAAAGTAATCAGGCAAATTCGCGTTTGCATCCGGTTCTATTATTTGGGTTTAGGGAAACCGAATTAAGCTTATAATGGGAACTCCCCATAGTGTATCAAGAAACCTGGTGCCTTTCTGCACTTCGTCCAATAGTCACCCCATAGTGCACTCCCAGACAGAGCATCTGCACTGCAAGGAACTGTTTTCAACTCATAAATGGCTCCTTCCATGCAGGAGCACACTGCCAGTTGACTACACTTGGAGAACAATAAAGTGCTCCACATGTACACTTACCTTGACCAGTCCTGTCCTTTCCCAGCTTTGGTAAGTCCCATTAGCACCTCTATGGTGCACAGAAGGGTATGTGGCACACTGTGCAAGCACGCTGGTGCATCACATGACATGATGGAACCAGAGCACTGGTGCTGGCATCTGGACCAAAGATGGCAGACACCGAAACATGTGTCTGCACTTAAGGTAAGCATCCAGATGTGTGGAGGGAGGGATGACATGAATTAGCAATCACAAGTGCAAATGCTAGTGGACGCATGGGCAAGTTCACCATTCCCGTCCCTTGGATGGAACGAAAAGTGTGAATTTGCCTCTGATGATAGAGAAATCACTAAGAACAGAATAGGATGTATTTATTTATCACCTTTTCACACAAGCACCAAAGGTGATTTACAACCCAAAGCATTGACACAAAAATGCCCAGATCATAAAACAATGAAACAGCATGACATCAAATAAAAATCTATGAAAGAAAGAAAAAAAAACCCAACAATTAAGAAACTAAACAAAAGGTCACCGCACACAGTACAGTAACTACAATCACAAACTAGGGCTGTTTCTACACTTACTGTGTGCAATCCAGATCAGCTGATCTGGATCGATTAGTCCACGGATCCAAATTACAGGTTAGTTTGTTCTAGCTGATAGACATAAAAGCTTTTGCACTTAATATGACTCTTATTGCCTTTGTTGGGATCCGCAATCTGTTGTGACAGTTCAAATATAGATTTTCAACAGTTCTTGATGAGGTGGAATTCCCTGTTAGCCATAATGTATAGTTCTGAGCTGAGATAGACTGACTCCGTAATTCAGTCACTATTGACGATCACTATAGGGAATCTAGCTGTAAATGCACAGAAGGAATGTTTGAGGGATAGTGGAGAGTGCCAGACGCATTTCCGCTACTTGCCTTTCTCAATGGCTACTCCCAACTCTCAGACTTCAGACAACCCTATAACTGCCCTGTAATCCTTACATAGGAAGATCGGAAGCCACTGTAGCCATCATACAATTATATGTTATATACTTTCATATGTTTGCTGGCAGTTTTAAAAACTATTATATTTAGTGCATGGTCAGACATAGCATTGAATCCGTTTCCAGACCATTTTCCATCACAAAACATGAGAGGTAGGGATTTGCACAAATGTTTTTTTAAAAAAATCTGATTCATATTGAATCAAATGCAAGAAAATTTAAATTCATTCAAATAAATCCCTTTGAATGTGGTAGGATTCAATGTTCCATATGAATTGGATACGAAGCTGAATCCAGACAAGACAGAGGTGCTGTTTGTCACAGGGTCTCGGGTCCATGTAGTTGGCAGACACTCTGTCGTTGATGGGGTTGCAATGCCCCGGAAGGGACAGGTGCAAAATTTGGGGGTACTCCTGGACTCCACGCTAACACTTAAAGCCCAGGTGGAGGCCGTAGCCAGGAGTGCCTACTTCCAATTACGGCTGGTGCATCAACTGAAGCCTTTTTTTCGACAGAGATGACTTGGCCACAGTGACCTATGCTCTGGTAACCTCTACATAGGCTGCCCTTGAAGATGGTTGGGAAGTTGCAGCTAGTGCAAAATGCAGCCGCCAGAGTACTGACTGGAACAGCTAGCCAGATGCACATCACACCAGTCTTTAATGAGCTGCATTGGCTGCCAATTCATACCGAGCCCAATTCAAGGTGCTAACTCTGACTTCCAAGTTCCTAAATGACTTGGGCCCCAAATACCTAAAGGAATGCCTTCTCCCATACCAACCTGCCCGTGCCTTGAGATCTGGAGGCAAAGCCCTTCTGGTTGTCCCACCACCCTCAGTAGTGAGGTGGGTAGGCACCTGGGAAAGGGCCTTTTCAGTAATGGCCCCCAGGTTATGGAATAGTCTCCCCCTCGAGGAGGAAGGCGGTAAAGACACACCTCTTTGCCCTGGCCTTTGGCTAATGTGACCATTTTTCCCCCACTGTAGATATTAGTATTCTAATATTTAATATACGTTTTAAAATATGCTGGATTTTTAAAAAGTGTTTTTATGGATATCATTGTTTTAATCTGTTGTTTTAAAACTTGTAACCCACCCTGAGACCTACGGGTATAGGGGAGGATATGAATAGAAATAAATAAATAAATAAATAAATAAATAAATAAATAAATAAATAAATAAATAAATAAATAAATAAATAAATAAATAAATAAATAAATAAATAAATAAATCCCATACGAATCCATAACGTAACTGTACAAATGTATCAAAACATTCAATTCAAATTCAAATGTCAGTCTTCTTGTGTGCCAACATTTGATTCACATTCAAACGTCTGAATTCGTATGAATTTTGAATGTTATGAATATTCATGCACATCCTTAGCAAGAGAAGCCCTGTTGGATCAGGCCACAGCCTATCTAGTCCAGTATCCTGACTTATGCAGTGCCCCACCAAGTGCTTTGGGGCTGCAATCAGAAGGCACAGCCTTCACTTGCTCTTAATTCCCTGCAAATGGCCTTGAGGAGCCTCCTGCCTGTTCCCCCAATTTGGAAGCAACACTAGGCCTCCATTGTAGTAGCCATTGATACACCTGCCCTCCATGAATTTATCTAATCCTTTCTTAAAGCTATTCAGACTGTTTGTTGTCACCACCTTTTCTGGTAGTAAATTCCATAAACCGATGACCCTCTGGGTAAAAAAATACTTCCCCTTGTGTGTCCTAACTCTCCTGCCCATCAGCTTCATAGAGTGTCCCTCGGTTCTAGTGTTGCCCTCTATCCTCCTTATCCACACTGCTTTTAGGTACTTCAATCAGATAACCACTTAAACTCTGCCTTTCAGACCTAGACGTTGCAATCTGGTTTTGTAGGAAAGGTGTCCTGACCCCTTCATCATTTTGCTTGCCCTTTTTTGGCTAGGTGGTCAGCAGCAGTGAAAAAAAACAAATTCAATGTGGGGAATTGAAAATAAATCTTCAAGCACAGCTCTTTACAAATCTAGAGTGGGACCCCATGTGGAATATTGTGTAACATTCATTATTTTTACAAATTCGTATGAATTCAGACATTAATACACGAATTGAATGTTACATCATTTGTACATTAACATTCGTACAAATAGTTCATATTCGTTAAACTGGGGATATGTATCAGATATATATCAATACATATGCATTGGTATAGGATACGTATCCAGCATGTGCACATTGGTTTAGGATACGTATCCGATATGTATGCATTTGTATAGGATTCGTATGCAGGATCTGTATGCATTTGTATCAGATATTCATATGAATTTTCATGAATACATTCATATCGAATAGAATCCTACCACATATGAAGGGGATCTATTCAAACAAATACAAATTTTCTAACATTCAATTCGTTGCAAATCGAATTCCAAAAAAAAATTCATGCACGTTCTTAGAAGAGATCTGCCAGTATGCCCATTTCTCTCTTCACCCATGCTGCCTGTTTTTACCTTTTGCAACTTCCATTGTCATTTCCTGTGCTCTGCAAAATGCCGTAGATGAAAGTTCCCTGAACAGGGATGAGTGCATTCAAATTGAATATTGTGAAGTCAAAGCTTTTGTGCCTTTGAAGCTTTGGAGTGGATTCAGAGCAGATTCAGAGGTGCAATTGATAGCAACAGGGAATCAAAGCGAATTCGAAGCCTAGCACATTCAAAGTGGTTCCATTTGCACAAATGTCAAGCTCCATCCCATGGGCAGCAGCAGGCATGCAGAAAGCATGTCGCTGCAACAGTGACAAACATCCTACAGTGCATTGCCTGCAATCTGCCTCTAATCCTTCTAATTGCTCATATTTATGTGCAATTTTAATCATCTTAGCCCTGTTTTTCTTTTAACTACTGGTACAAAATCTGTGGCATAGGACAAGATATAAATGTCAGCTAAGAAAAAATTAATAAATGTGTCCTTGCAGCTACTGTGTTAGGAGTCAACCTCAGCTCTCTGGACTTGAAAAGGGCAGGTCACCATTCTAGGAGCTCTTATCAAGGAGCACCCTTGCAAAATGAGTTAGAAGGAAGCTTATGTTACATCCATTTGTAACACAAGATTTTACTGTAGCTAGAAAAGGGACATACCACAATCAAAGTTTTACAACCTGACATCCTTTACCTAGCTATTGCATTCCATCTCCTTCCCACTTTAACTGAGAGCAAAATCCATCTAATGGCTATACACAAGCCACTGCCCAACTTACACATATACATTAACCTGTGCACTAGCATGTTAGCTTACAGCTTCAACTGCAAATCATTTACTCCTAGATTACAGGGAGTGCAAGCTCCAGAAGCTCCCCTTTTTATGAAATAACAGCCCCGCTGCTTTTGCCCTTTGTTACACTATACGTCCACACATTCCCTTAGCAAACTGTAGAACCGCAAAGTGGGCTATAAATGTCAGGAACTGAATAGCACACAGTAAAGCTAGTGGAGGTGGAGAGGGAATAGCGCAAGCTAGTTTGATAAATGGGGGGTAAATATCACTATTAGGATAATTTGTAGCTTTATGGCTCTTTGCTTAGAATGTTAAAAATTTAAGATGGTTTTAGGTTGCAAGTACATATCTACTTCTTCATGGCTTAGAAATCTTAAATTATGGTTGTCGGCACACCGAGGAGTGAAAATGAGGGCAATCAAAGGGCAAGAGTAAAGTGTACATCCTTCCATCAGCTGATCATGAGGATTTCAGCTTATTTCACATAAAGGCAGGTGAGTGGCCCTGAGTCTGTCTTTTTGCCAGGGACTCGGGAAGCAAAGGGTGAGCCTTTGTGTTCATGTGGCCAGTGACAGAGCTGAGCTGAGCACAGTGTTATTAATTATGCCCATTAATTAATGGAGGAGGGGTGTATCAATGGCTACTAGAATGGATGCCTGTGTACAGACTCTAGGTTGGAGAGATAGGCAAGATGTCTTTAAAGTCCATTTTCAGAGGTTCAAGAACAGGTGAAGGCTTTGCCTTTGTCTTGTGCTTCAGATGCCCAGAAGCAATTGGTGAGCCACTGTGTGAGATGGGATGCTGGACTAGATCGGCTGTGGCCTGATCCAGCAGGGTTCCTCTTGGAGCATGGTGAGCATTTTCCTCCTACGTTGCCCCTCCTGGCCTTCTCAGAGCCAAGGCCAAGCTACATCGTGTTGCAATGCATTATGACATCAGCATGCAGAAGCATGCAATTTTTGTTCTGTCAGGGTTTGGGCCACAGCTAGCCCTCTAGAGGATAAATGACTAAGACTAACAGAGGCCAGGGGAAGCCTAAATTAACCTAAAATTGCATGCTGCTACATAATAATCCCATCACACACTGCAACATGATGCCACTCAGCCACATCACCCTCAGGCTATGAGGCTGCCAGGAGCAAGGTGAGCTAAGAATAAAAATAGAGAATCCTTGAAGCTCCACCCATTATTTGCCACCACATCTGATGAGTTTTCAAAGTCCAGGCCAGAAGAAAATACAGGCCTATTCACACGACAGCTGGTAGTGCATAATTAGTGAACTCCTGGGAAAGAGCACACACACGTTGTGAAGGCTGCTACAGCCTTGAAGCATGCCCATCATTCCCCAGAAGTTCACTAATAGTTGATTAGAAGTGGAGCATTAAATCATGCTCCACACCTTAACCTTTAACCAATGACTTACCTGAAGCATCCAGCAGTGCAACCATTCCCTCTTGCCAGCGCTCCAGGGTTGTTTGAGGTGCCACGCAAGAGCGCTGGTACCTTGGATGACTGTAGACACAACTGCGCATGCACAGAGCATCATCATTGTCAAGGCGATGGCACTGATGCAGGTGCAGTTATGGAGGGTGCCGTGGCCAAAATGGTGGCGCCCAGCAGAGGACCAGACCCCATATCGAATAAGGTGAGTATCCGATCCCGGGGGGAGGGAATGGCCAAAGTTGACTAGTGCTCAAGTTGGTTAATCACGCTCCTTTTCCATCCAGCAGACAGGAAGGGAAGTGTGAAAATGCCCTACATTAAAAAAAAAAACCCTCTTGTGGACACCAGAGAAGGCACAGATGGATGTGTTGTTGGGGATCCCTGGCCTACTTCTGCCTCCTTCATTCTCACAGAGATGCAACAATACATCCCCTATGCTGCTTAAGCTCTGTGTAAATGTGTATAAACACCACTGCGACTTCAAACACCCCTCTCTCCACCCTACTTGGAATAACAGAGTCCAGAGTAGGGGGGGGGCTGCAATTCTGTTTCTCCTTGCTCTGTTAAGTGTCGTGAAATGTTGAGCCTTATATGCCTGTTGGCATTACAGCTAATGGAAAACCTGTGTTGTCCTTTATTGACGTCTCTGGAGGACTGCCACCCTCAACTGTCAGGAAAAGAAAACCTTAAGAGCGAACCACTTTCAAAATGAGCGCAAGCAACCATGTTGCATTTTCTGGCCCTTGCCTTCTGTGTAACTCACATCTTGCTAAGAATGGAATATTTGCTTTAGGATGTTCCCGTTATATAAGCAGTAAACATAACTGAA
Organism: Aspidoscelis tigris stejnegeri; assembly: GCA_023333525.1. Lineage (NCBI taxonomy): Eukaryota > Metazoa > Chordata > Lepidosauria > Squamata > Teiidae > Aspidoscelis > Aspidoscelis tigris. The sequence continues at coordinate 29,786,099 of JALMGA010000004.1, read as the reverse complement.
GATAGGAAACTTCTGTGTGATGCAGATTTATTATTCATCATGATAACGGTTTCCCAGCCTGCCCGCACAGAAGTGAATGCATTGTGGCTGGGAAGGAGGCAGGCAGTTCATAGCATAGCAATTCGGCATTCGTACAAAGAATTTTAGATGATGTGAAATGGTGGCCCTGTCTTATACATGTCAAGAGCGACCTCACCATGTCCCTCTAGAATATTTTATTCTGAAATAGTGGGGGGACTGCCTGGTCCTGAGGTGATTTAATTCCATATATTAACAGACAGACACTAAGGTTTTCATCCCATAAGACTCTCGCTTCTTGGTATAACAAAGGTCAGCCCATCCAGCAAGCAGAATTGATCTGCACTGTCAGTACTTACATCAGTACTTTAACTTTCAAAATACTCAAGGGCCCAGCCAAAAATGCATTTTCAGACAGTTCTTAACCAACAGTACTTTCCTTCTCTGTGGTAGCAACAACCAAAAACCCCAGCCTATCACAAAATACTTTTCTGTGCTTTATTACACCTATATAACCAAATATTTCAGAAAGTGTGTTTTTAAAAAATGCAAGCAAACCAATCCACCTGTAAAACTGTTGCACAGTGTGAATTGGGTTAGTCACTGCTCATTAAGTATAAGGATAAAAGATTTCTTTCTGGTTTGTAATAAGGACCCCTTTTTCAATGTAGTGCTTTTAATTGGTACTGCACATTAGAGCACATAATGCAGACAAGGTTCCTGGCCAGTCAGCAGCATAAGCTACTGCACTGCCTGTGCTAGACTAAGCCCGCACCTGGCCAGTAGCATGTGTGGTGAGAACGGCCAGCCAGATCTCCATGGCGAAGACTGAATCGGCATCTGGTGCACGGTCAGACATAGCCATGGTGATCTAGCAGTTGCAAACGAGTGCACAGCTACAGTCACACAGCCCACTCTCCCTTGATGTGCAGCACCTGAAAGATCTGCTGTCCCAGGAGTGATCTGGCCTTCAATCGTCCACAGCTGGATCACTCCTGGGAAGTCTGATGGCGATTTCGCACTTCCCTAACTATACTCCACTCCGCGCATGACTGAACACTCACCTGTGTACGATCATGCCACCATTCCTCTTCTGGCTGCCACCATTTTTTCTGTGTGGTGCCCTGCGCAACTACAGGTGCATTAGCACTGTCACTATGATGATGCGGACCCTCTGCACATGCACACTCCTGTCTATGCTCATCCTTGTGCAGCACCTCAGACAACCCCAGAACACCAGAAATGGTGCAGATGCTTGCTGCTGGATGCACCAGATAAGGTTCTGAGTAAGGTTAGTAAAGGTGTCAAACACAATTTCGTGTTCCACACCTAGTGCATAATTAGGTAACTTCTAGGAAGGCAGGGGGTGCTTGGAAGCTGTAACAGCCTCCTCTAGGTGTGAATGCTCTTCCCCAGAAGATGCCTAATTATGCATTATGGGCTGTCGTGAGAATAGTCCCTGGGTCAACTCTGGGTGAGCTGCAGCAGCAGACAGGTGCAGATGGAGACATCCAGCCAGCATTATACCATACCAGTCAGGTAAATTCAATGCTTTAAAAATCATATTAATCCAGTTTTTGTTTGCTTTTTGAAATAGATTTGTTAAGATACCTTGTTCCAGTAGGTCAAAGGATATAAGCAAATCCAGGAATACTTTTTGGATCCCAGAATAAATCTGGGGGTTTTATCCATTGCAAGAGGTCAGTAAAGCTGCTTGGGGAATTCTTTTGGTTTTGTTGCTGCTTTTTTAATATCCTCTTCCCTGTCATATTGATAACGGTCATATGCTTTTCTGGATAGCAACAGAATAACCCTGATACAAAAGACTTGCCGCATCTCATCATTGCTCTGGGCTGAAATTGCTTGGGGCACATTGCATAGAATATAGAACAATGCTGGTGACATTAAAGCTTTTTCAGACACTTTTTTTTCCAAAGGTTTCCTCGTATCATGATTTAACAATGGTGATGGCCAAGACAAGCCTACTAAAATTGGCGTGATCTTACTATTAGTATTTAGAGCTAAAATTTCTTCCTACCTCTTCACAGATGGACACATGAAAGGAGATATCAATATAAAATATACCAATTGTTATCAACACAGTTCTGATATTGCAGCTATCTAAGCAAACAACATAGAAATTCAAAAGCTATCTTCGGATTGTGGGTGTGTTTTTTTTCATTTGTACCTTTGGGAGAAGATGCTGTATCATGAAATCTAGTAGAAGTGGCATCTGTCAGACAGGCAATTACTCATCTCTCTTCATGCCTCTTTCTAAGTTTACTCATAAAATGTCAGCTACCTGCCCCTACACTTTGATGAAATCAATAGTGTTTGTGCCTATCAGGTCAGAGACGAAGAAAATAAATCTCACCCTATGAACAACACAATGGTCATTAAATTTCATTTGTAAACTGGGCTGATTAAAGGTCAGAAGGCCCTGCTACTTCATGCGATTAATCAGCGTAGCGTCTTCAGGCTCTAGGATTCTGAAGGATCCGGATGTGCATATTTGAAGCCCTCATTTGTAAAATCTGGGCTTCCTTCTCCCAGACTTATCACAGGAATAATTTAATACAGGGGCACTTTCCAACTTATTGTGCCCCAATTGTTCACCAGAAGTGATGGCATCTAACGCACATTCTGGGAATGAGCAGCAGGACAGGACAGAACACTGCATTCTGTAGGACTGCGTTCCCACTTGACTTTTTAAAAACGAAATTAATCTAAATCCAATACAAACGTGCATGCTGCCCATTCCCATTTTTTAAATTATAATTTGCAGTCAACCCCAACTCTTGCTGTTTCCACCAAAAACACTCCAAAAATGCATTGGGAAAAGTGCATCTTTTCCTCCGCACCCTTAGCCAGTCAGTGTTCCCATCCCTCTCTCTTGATTGGGTTTGCTCCCACAGTTAACATGATGACATGGCCGAGGGTGCGGAATTTCAGCTCCACTGATCACATACCCAGACTCTTTTGTGCAGCTGTGTAATTTCAGAATAGTGATCCCCTATGACCACGTGGATCGATTCCACGATGCTTCAGTGTTGTGCAAAATCACCTCCCTAATCCTAGATCCAGCCCATGTTTTGCACCCAGTGGTGGGCTAGAGAGAAATTTATCAACTGCAATGCACCCCCCACCTCTGGGTGCAAAACATGGGCTAGATCTTGGCTTAGGGGGCCAGGTTATTTTTCTCTTGCCCTCTCTCTTTATAATTCTCCACTCACTTCTGATGTCTAAATGGATCCTGGATGTTTATGCAAAAGCTAGTTCCCAAGCGTGTGAGGAGGAGAGGTTGATTGACACAGGTAAAAAAGAGCCAGTCAAGACATCTTTCCCCTCACACCCGCCCACCTCCTCCTCGCTTCTCACCCATCCACCCACCAGCCATGCATAATGTACTGCTATTTTGGGAAGCAAGCAGAGGGCTCCCCTCAGACGTGAGAGAGTTGTGTATTTTCTCAATTGTGTCCTGAAGGCTGCGTGTCATGCTCAGCCAATGGTGGGTTGGTATGATGCTTTTTGGGGGGAGGTGATGCAAATTCTCTCTGCTTCATGGGAGGAATGGCAAGGGGCTACCCTACTGAGAGTGAAACCCTACCCATTTAATGATGCACCCACAACAGCAACAGACATTGGACAAAAGGCTATCAGGGGAAACAACCCTAAAGACATGATCACCCCCCAATACTGTGGTACCATTCCCAAAGCAAAAAAGATAAAGCATGTTAACAGCAAAAACGGGAGCATTTTTGGGTGATTTACTCCTCGGAAAGTGCAGGAAGCCAATCTGTAATGGGGCCAAAGAATTTTCAAATCATTTTCAAAGTTCAATAAAACCCCAGTGGAAATGGGACCTAGGAGTTTTTGTCCCTATTAAGTTAGGTATCATTTATCATCTCAATTTTATCTTAAAATCCTAGCCCACTGAACCATAGAGTCAGAAGGCACCATTTAGGCCATTGATCCTGAACACTTGTATCATGCAGGTACCCAATGCAAAGCCAGAGATGCCTGTCTAGTGTCCCCCAGAACACATCCAGTTAGGGATGCATTTGCTACCTTAGATAACTGATGCCATAGGAAAAGAGGATTTTTTTGTGGTGTCCAATTGAAATCTGCACTGTTGTAATTTGTGTTGATTATTCCTTGTTCCTCTGATAGAAAATAATGGTTCCTAAAAGGCCACCAAGAAACAAGAAACACTTGCCAGTGTTTTGTTTCTGCAAGCTTCAACAACATTTTCCTATTACACGCACAAACAAAACAATGTTGTTCAGTTCTTAACAAATCCAAACTGTCATCAAGGGCAGATTGTTCACCCCAAGCCACCATCAAAAACTGGGTGACTTGTTCATGAACAGTCTGCAACTTCCCCCTCCCCAATGTACCCTGACCTCATCCCTTCCACAATCATGCCCCACTAGCCTAAAGGTCACATCTTGCCAACCCCGCATTGAGCCACATGGTACCTACCTGATTCCCATGGGCTTACATTGGTCCATTGTCATTAGCCATGTGAACTGAGTAAGACCACAGCAGCCAGCGCCTTTCTCCCATGAAACCTACTAGGACTTCTTGAGTAGAGGACTACAAGTTCTCCCAGCAGGATTATGGGTGGATGTACATACATACAGTACCCACAGTAGGCCTACTCCAGAAAAGGGAGAGGCCAGTGCATGATCCCAGAGAAAAGCGAGGTTGCAATTGAGGAAGAGGAGAGATTGGGGCCTGATGCACTTGTTCTCACCCAAGAAACCCTGTTTGAAAACAAAGCTTCTCTGTTTCAGTGTTCCCCTCACTTTGAACAGTGGCAGGCACGCACAAAGTACGCTGTTGCCACTGTGATCAATGACAGGTAGGGATGGGCTGAAAATGTTTGTCATCTTCACAGTTCATACTAATTGCAAAAGTTCCAGACTTCTCATTTGAATCAAAAATTTTGTCTACATCCAAAGACTGCCTTTCGTACGTGAAGTGAAAATTTTTGCACCTTCATTTGAAGCTTTGGAGTGGATTCATAAAAGAGAGTGGATTCAGAGCAGATTCAGATGCACAACTGATGGCAGTGGGGATTCAAAGGAAATCTGAAGTGAATTTGAAGCCTCACACACTTGAAGGTGTTCCATTCACATACAAGCAAAGTTCTGTCCCATTCGCTGCGAAGCAAAGTGAAGAGGGGGGAGGAGGGAAACTCAGCATAGGAGGAATGGGTTGAGAGGCCTGCCTGTCCTCCACTAGCAATGAACTCTAGAACATGGCAGAAGATCTCAGAAATCCCATAGAATGAAACAGGGGATGGATTTTATCGTATTTATTTTGGCCTGTTACAAACCACTGCAGTGTACATTTTTATATTAGAGAAGGATGAATATACTTTAGGAAAAGATATCTGGGTTTGATTCCCTTGGGGCAAGGATGGCAATTGTTGAGAGGATGATTATTGAATTTTACACGGCCACTAGAAGACAAAACTAAACCATCACCCACAGATGTGAGCTGGACTTTACACACACACAAAGGCATAATTAATTACAGTGCTTTGCTCTGGGTTGTGTCTCTAGCTGGTTGTTTAACATTCAGTCTCTGAAGTCGTCGGCTTGTTGTTTCATGTTTCTGTCTTACTGAAATGTTAAAGAACAGCTTTCCTTGCTGTGTATTTAGTCTGGACATTCCAGCCTTTCAACTACCACCAATGCCAAGGACTAATATTAACCACACACTCCTGATCACTTGGAACTGGAGTCTGTAGAGACATACCCCCAGCAGGAGGCAAACTCGGGGGGGGGGGATAGCGTGGGTGAGGGAAGAGGATCAAAGGGTTACTCTGGCTCTTGGGGGACATAAGAAGGAAGCTTTCATTAAGCTTGCCATCACCTCCACTTTTAATCACCTCTATTCTTATCAAATTAAAAAAAGAAATTTTGATCAAGGCCGCAGAGGACCCTGCAGTGCCTTCTGGGGTTATCTGGATGAGTCACCTGTTTGAAAGAGAGGCAGCCTTTCACCATCAGACAGAAATGCATTTTCAATAATTAACTTTTTTTTCTTCCCTCCTCACCCCCCCTCTTTTTTTTTAGCGAGGCTTTAAGTGAAAAATTAATAAGGCCCAGCAGCAAGTAAGCTTTAGCAATATGGATCAAAAAAGAAACTACTAAACTTGGGAGCCTCTCTTTTTTGGAAAATTGATTTTCCTTTTTTACTCCTTTCACCCTCCAAGTGCAATTTCAGGCAAGATTAGCTCAGCGGGAGGGAACAGCCCTACAGGTTTAACCCTCTTTCCTCTGCATGTTCAGAAGAATGCTACACTCATAGCATTGTTTGTACAGTGGCGGCACGCTGTAGTTCACATGCCATCGCAACCTTGTTAGGCAAAATGTCCAGCAAACCTCTGGGATGGATCAGCTGTCTGCACTTTGGGATACCCAATCCAACCCAAACTCATCTGGGGATGTTCATGTAAACATCCCCAGATGAGACCTTCAAAATTGGGTAATGTTTTTGCTGCTAGGATAGTAGTAGTTGTGTGTTCAGCACACCATTGTTTCAATGCTTTTCAGTGTAGCAATCCAAGACTGCTGCAGGAGTGATCTTTGCTCACTACACAGTAACCATTATCATGTGAAAACTGTCAGAGACAGAAACTACATCTGCACACATGAAAATTGCCTTGAAAACAGCTTGGGGAGTGATACATACAAATACTAGTGTTCCTATCACATCTCTATTCCTTAATGTGATGTCTCGTGTCTATTTAATGTATTTAAAGTGGAATGTTTGCAAATGTGTTTAAAAGTATTTATTGTATTTAATGTTTATAAGAACAGGTAAACAGAGGGGTTAGACTTCCCTTATTAGCATATTAAAGGGGGGAGAGAAAGCCCACAGACTCAGCCAATCCATGGTTGGCTCATGCCAGGCGGGAGGTATATAAGGCACCTTTTAAGAAGGGAGTTTGTTCTATACTTGGGATTTTTCTGGGTGTGAGGTCTGGGTGAAACCACTCTGCATCCTGAGGGGAAAATTGCCAAGGTAGTTCCATAGGGTCTTAGGCTAGGAAGAGCCAGGTAGAGACCTATAGATAGCCTAGGTTAGAGTAGGTTGTCTGAGGCAGTGTGTGTTACCTGCAAAACTGTTTAAAATAAAACTGCTGGACATTTTATTTATTTATTTCACTGCGGTATTTATTCATACAATTGTTACCAATAAAGAACAAGTACTTTTGTTTGAGAAGTCTTGAGCCTGAAGTGCTATTATTTCTTATATGGGGGATTCCTAGGAAAAAACTCTGTGATTTCAAAACTAGTGAAAGCTAGCAGAGAAAGTGAGCTGAGGGAGGCCGAAAAGGACGCTTCTCCTCTAGAGGGTTTACTTGCTGAAGCAAGGGAAAGTGGTATGCTCTTTGCCGCAGGGCCGAAGACTGGCCCGGCTGACGCAACTTTAAAGGGAAGCGGTTATTTACAAATGTATATTTTTAAAAGCACCAAGCAGTGCAGTAAAGCGGGAGAGAGAGATCCACTTGGGCTGCAGAGCATGCCACACTTAATGTCTACTCTGTGGATGCCGTTAAATGTAGGCTGTTTCAATCCCCTTTTTCACTGTGTAAGAATGCAGCCAGGGACACAGGACCTTTCTGCACTCACGGGTGATCCAAATTAAGGAGCCTTTTAATCCAGAACTCAAGCCTCCTAATCCACATTGTGACTGATGATCCAATTCACTGGTCTGACTCCGTCTTTACCGGACAGAGCCAGATTAAGAATGCCCTTAATTCAGATCTGTTGTAGACCTGTTTAACTAGTTCTACAGGCAGACCGGGGTCCTTGTTCCAGATGGCAGGAGGCACGTAGATAGCATACCTCCATGTTTCAGAATTACCAGAGGGAGCTTTTCAGCCACATGCCTTAGCATGACACCAAAAACTACCCCCCAGGCTCTGAGACTAGGAACAACATGGTAAGGTTTAAGACAAGGGAAGTTCAGAAAAGATCAGAGAAGGAGATAGGAACAAGGATTGGATGGGCATGGGCATAAGGACCATGATATTGTTTCATAAGGACATTTAATGAAGCTGCATTCCTTTAGAGATATGCACAAAGACAAATTCATATAGTTTCCATTCATAGTTCTAGCTGAAACCTGGAACTGTTTGTGAACTATTCAAACCTTCTGGCTCAGAAGGTGCAGAATTGCCCGATTTTTTTAAAAAAGAAATAAAGCTGTAGGCAACATGGAGTTGAATAGCATTGGTTCAGTTCAAACAGCAGTGTAGTTTGGTTCAATTCAAACATGAACCTAATTTGAACATCTCTATGTATTATTGATCTAAAATAAAATTATGTCGATTTTACTGCAGCTGTACCAAGGTCTCCCTGAGCACATTCAACCCCCTCATTGTTTAGGCTTTAACATCATTTACTCCCAACGGCAAGCACAGGACATGAAACCCGCCTCCCACCGACACGAGTGCCAAATAGCCCGGGACTGTCCCACTGCGCAGGCTTGGCTCACAAAGCATGCCGTGCTGAACCCCCAAACCATGCCCAGACCTGGTTTTTCCAGTACCAGATTTGGCATGGGTTTGGTCCTGGTTTGGGCGATTTAGTCCGTGGAAATCGGACCAAATTGTGCATGGGACGCATCCTTAATGGTACCATGCAAGTACTCAAAGGGTGTGGGAGTCCTCAAGATACCACACATAAGGCCTCTTAAGATAATTTTTACGGCATAGTGGTAGAAAGCACTTTTTCAGCACCTTTTCTTGCTCTTCCACTTTTCCACAGTCTTATGTAAACCAACTATAATCATGATTTTAATGTCTTTAATCTGAGCATAATTGCAACTGAGTTTAGGCCCTTGCCTGAACATGGGAAGGCTTTATCTTACACTCAAGAGTAAACACATGAACCTCAGGGTGTTTATGCACTGGCCGCTGAGAAACGGATTTAAGAAAATTTGTTTCCTGGTGATCCGTCCTCTTGAGGATCCATCTGAAATAGGGACGGATCCGAGGAGGCTCCGCGCATCCACACACATGTGGGAAGGATGGATTCAGCTGGCTGGATCCTCTGGGTGCTGTGTGGAGGCTGCAGCACCCATTCCAAAGGGCATCCGGCCTCCCATGCCACCAATGCCGTCCCCAGAGCCACAGGACCGGAGCTGCTAAGATGGCGGCTGCTAGCACATTCGTCCCCTCGCCTCTCCGTGTGCAGAAGCATTCTGTTTCCAAATGGATCGAGGTTAGGGGCCAGATAGAAGACCTAATTTTCAAGGTCTTCCTTAAGGCCAGATCTTTTGGCAGCAAGACCCCATTAAGAACGGGTCTTGCGCACCAGAGTGCAGAAGTGGTTGCCAGGTCCTGGATCCGGCCTCCAATGCGGAAGGTAAGCACAGTATGTGACCTATACTGTATGTGTTCTTAATGGGATTTCCGCAGCCAGTGTGGAAACACCCTCAGTATCTTGGATAGATGGGTTATTCCTAAGACCAGTATGACTTGTCTTGAAGATACTTTGAAATCTTTCCAGATTGGAAAACTTGGGGCCTTCCTGCCCTTGCTGCTGCTCCTTAGTGTGGCATATGGGAGGCCCCATCCACTGCTGGTATGCTCCGTCCCCAAAGAATGGAGTGTAATCCAGATCAGAAGGGACCTGATCTGGATTATCAGAACTACTCAACATCAAAGACTATTGTCATGCCAGCTTGGCTTGAACCGGAGCACAGAAGTGCACAGAAGGTGTGCTTCCAAAATGGGTTTCCCAGGAACTCAGAGGTTAGGAACTTTATTCCTAGCCCTTTGGAACCCTCAGAGGACAAAGCTCATGTGAGCTTCAGGGCTGGTGTGATGGCTGGTCTGAACCAGTGGCACCATGCAGAAAGCACTGTTTCAGACCACACCTTGCCATGGTCCAAACTAGTGGACCTCACTGGTCCAGACCCAATTGTTCGGCTCACAGTCAGTGCAGAAGATCCCTTAGAACAAATCTGCATGGGACCACCTTTAGTTTGATATGGGACCATAGCAAAGGATCTCTGACTGCATGCCTGTTTGACCAAAGAGTCCCCTTTCAGTGCAGGACCCAGAGAATCCAACATCCTGGAACCTCTTTCTATGCCTTAAGCATTCATTAGAGTGATGACACTTTGACAGCGTTCGCCTGCTGATTTAAACTACAATACAGCATCCAAACCTAGCATTGTTCTTCACAAGATCGCAGGAGAATGGCCAGTTTCCACAGTCATCTCTGTACTCTCTATAGGAGCCCCTAAGTCGAAACAGTGCACCAGGGAGCAAAGGTACACGATTTCATTGTTCTACTAGTTCAGAGTTGTGATGGGCATGCAAAATAATCACTCTTAGGAGCAATCTTCTTTAAAGCACTGTCTCCACCCTCATGTGGATCCCACCTTAGTTTGGTTTTAAAACTCAAGGAGAGAAGTTTTGGGGAATGTCAACAAGAACTAGTCCAAGGATTAATGCTGCAGCTCTGGCTCAGCTGAGAGTCCACCAAAGACCAACCCCAGATGCCATCCCTGCAGTTGGATTTCATGAGATGATCACCACCATCCAAGGGGAAGATACAGTGATGTGCGATAAAGCTGAGCTGGCCATAAGGGTTTTGTTAGCAACAAAAGTCCTAGTTCAATAGTAATTATTAATTTTCTAGTGTCGTTGGGATAAACAAAAAGAAGAAAGAAAAGAGAGACAGTTAAAGAAAAACAAAGGAAGATCAAAGAAGGTCACAAAGGAGATCAAGTGACAGGTCTTTCAATGAAGAATAGGCATCTGGCAGCTATGTGGGCACAGAAGCAAATGGTTTTACCCAGAGGAGGCACAGAGATAAATGAGAGGATAGGAAGGGAATATGATACCACATTGCACAGATAATTTAAGTCCTCTTTTCCAAAGATGAAATCTATAAAATTAGCATAGGACATGAGATAAACATGACAGATTTAGGTGGACACTTCCCCAATGACCAGGCTTTTTTTTTTTTTTTTGTAAACTCTTTCACAGAGAAAACATTATAAAAAGCAAGTGTGAGGAAGGATGACCCCTCTGTTACTGACACCATTAGCTCATCCACCTAGTTTAAAAGATCCCAACTATGGTGCTCTTGGGGTGTTTTCCCACTGTCACTAGAAGTACCCATTAATGAGTACAAAAATGCCATTAAGTACCCATTAATGGGTACTTTTAGTGACAGTGGAAAAACACCCTTGATATACTTGAAACATGATGTACTTGAAATTCATTTGAGCACATCTGGCCTAGAAAGTTGGAATTTCTAAACTGTTTTGCCAAACTCCTCCCCTAACTCTTTATAAAAGCTGATTCCAGGAACAAATAAAAAGCAAAGCTTTAGATGGATGGTCCAAAACTCCAGTATAATAAATCTTCCAAGATTTTGAGGATTATCTTTAGAGCACAATAATATAGCTGAAGGTGAATATAGATGGAGGTAAATTGTTTGCTAACTGTTGCAGAGAAAAGGATTTAATTCCCTCTTTCCCAGTAAAGAAACATCCAGATTGTAGTGAGGATTTGAAATGGATGAAGCCAGAACAAGATAAAAATGTACTCATAAGTGACACCAGACACTGCGAAATTTCACACCTAGACTGCATCCACATGGCCTCCTTAATAGCCTGAATGCAAACCTCCCAACATCTTTGTTGTTTTCAGGCCTGGCAGTCCTCCAACAAGCTGGAAATGGTGACTTCCAGCCACGCTTTCGGTTCATCAGAAGACAAGCCACTCATAAATGGTAGTAGGAAGTCACTACTTTCACCATCATGCCTCTACACAGAGGAGGGAAAGCACCTTGGCCTCTGCAGAGGCCCCAAAGTAGTTTCTCAGGGCTTACTCAGGGAGTTTCTTCTGGAACTGGTTTGGAGGCTCGGAGGTTGATTGGCAGCTGCCAAACTGGACTTCAGACACTGGAGACCCATTTGTACTTGGTGGGGGGTGGTCCCAGGGGGTATCCAAGGTGTGCAGTTGCCTCGATCGAGGCAACTGGGCACCTTGGAGGCTGAACACCAGCTGGACCCTGGCTGCCCGCCCCTGGGTCGATAGCGACCCAATGGCAGCAGCCAATGGCAGGGACTTTGGCCCACATGTCTGCCTTTTCATGCTAGGCCACTCAGGGACAGATTCCCCATTTGCACCTAGACAGGTAAGGACGTGTTCCCACGCATCCCTCACCTGCCTAGGTGTGAATGGGGAATCCGTCCCCATGTGGCCTAACCTGCTTGCACTACAGCCATTCAGCTGTAGTGTGAAAAGGCCTTGGATCTCTCAAGCTGGTTCATCCACGTAGATGCAGATCTAGATACAACCTGAGTTGAAACCTAAAACTAAGGCTAAGTCTCAGCTACAACAGTTGGAGGCACATGGGGGCAGGTTGCTTCTGGAAACGCCCTCCTTCCAGGCACTTCTGCATCTCCACTTCCAGCACATGCAGACCCCTGAAGACATTGCAGTGAATGCATTCAGTCTCCAAGCATTGGTTCATACCTTCACATCCAGGTTCCTCAGGTGGATGTTGTGATCTCTGGAGAGCATCTTGTTCCAGGAAAAAAGGAGATGTTATGCCCTGGACAACACAGGTTGTGGTTACACTTAAGGTTTAATCCAACTTCATTCCACTTTCAGAGTGAGAGAATACATCAGTGACAAGCTGTTTTCTTTCAGTGTTAAATAACTTTTAAAAATCACCTTTGGGAGAGATAATATGGAAAGAAAATTACTGGTCACTTTGCTGAAGTGGTCTCTCACTCTGAAGATGGACTGAAGATGAATTAAACCTTAGGTGTGACTACAGCAACAGTGTGACATCTAGGAAAGTGTGTGGAAACACAGCTTAATTTAAAGTTTGGGGACGATTTTGCACTTCCCATCCACTGGATGGGAAAGGTGTGTAATCATCGAGCATTAACTAGCAGGTAACTACAGCCCATCCCATGTGTGACTGAACACTCACCTGTGTTCAATTGCGCCGCAGTTCCTCTTCTGTGTGCTATGACTACACTGAAGCTCGGTGCATGCGCAGTCTCATCTATGGTCGTCTGAGGTGTCAGCACACCTAGTGCATAATTAGGGAATTTCTGGGAAGCAGGGGGTGTCTGGATACTGTAACAGTCTCCTCAAGGTGTAGATGCTCTTCCCCAGAAGTTGCCTAATTATGCACTATGGGCTGCAATGCAAATAGGGGCCATTTGTGTTTGGCATTGGGAATTATGTCTGATATTATTATCTGCCTTGACAGCGTTCAGACCCAGAAGACAGTGCAAACACTGCATGCAGGAGCTCACCAGCTGTTCCCAGTGAATCTGTGGAGAAGTTTTTTACGTCTTCACAGCTCACAACAGTCAGGACAGCTGTCAGACACTCCCAGAGTTCTGGGATGCACCCGGCCAGCATAGGTGCTGTGGCATGAGATCAAAGATTCCTCAAGCACTCTTGAATTTAGCTGTCCCAAGCTCCTTATAAAGGTCAGATGAAATAAAAGAAGAGAAGGAAATCTAGAATATATAATTAAGAGTTAGACCCTTCTTTACCAGTTTCTGCTGCCATGCCTGCTCACTGCCATTTGCCTTTATTTTCGCTACAAAAGCTGGTAGTATTCTTCAGGTGTCTGTTTATTTGGGACAATTTCCACCAAGGTGAATTTATGGTATTCACACTGGGAGTGTGCAAATCATGGATATTTACAACATCTCCAAGAGTATCATCCATCTTCCGTGTCCCAAATGGAATATTGAACTGCCACTGAAGCAGCGCATAGACAGCCACAGCGGGGGCTCGGAGGAACTAAATTAGAGAATCATCATCATCTCTCCAGGTACATTTTTAAGCAACAGAGTTTTCTGTCACACTGCAGCAGAAGTGTAAGACAGCCCTGCTAGGCCAAGGCTCTTTATTACAAGCACATGACTTCAAACTAATTTGGAGTCCTGGGTGAAATGATTCCAGGTACCCTTCCCAATGTAATCCACCTCCGACTCCATCATCCACAGTTCAGCACAGTCAGGATTTGATTAACTGAAACCAGAGATTAAGACATCGTGGAGACCTTATGGTCCCCCGCAAGCAGGACTCTACTTGCTTGACCTCATCAGGTTTGTGTACAATGGAAGGGGAAAGGCGAGAACTTTAAAATGCAGCTGCAGCTCAATGTCTGGGACCTTGATGAAGAGCCCCCTCCCCACCACCCCAGAGAAGGGGCAGTGATTTTTGAAACATGTTATTGTGGGGAAAGTCATGTTGTAGACTGTGTCTACAAAATAAAAATAAAAATGGGGCTTTTCAATATTTCACATCCTTTCCTGAAAAAAAAAGGCGAATAGATAAGCATCCTCAATATGAAACATGCATCCAAGCTACACAGATCTTCCGCTGGAGAAATAAGGGCAATTTTTAAGCGTATGAAGGCAAAGGCAGCATCCACATTGATGTGATAAAACATCCCTCAGCTGGCCTGGGAGTGGGACATCCAGACATCTGGACGCTCCAACAGAGTGCATTGACACATTCATCCCCAGCTGGCTCCTGGACCACTCCAACTGCTCTGAGAGTTTCCAGGTCAGGTGACTCTCAGGGCAGTTGTTTGCCCCTAAGGAACTTCCTCCCCTCCATCTAAAGTGATGGAAGAAGGATAAGGTGACTGCGTGTTAGAATGGCCCAATTCTGGGGGGGTCTGTTTCCAATCCAGCATGAAACCAGCCCAAATGGAAACTTCAGCTATCAAACTTTTGTCCCACAGTTGGAAGGTTTTGGTATAGCAAGGTAGGAAAAATTTGCTTCTCTTGCCTCAGGGTCAACCCATGCATGATTTGGGCAAGTCACCCCATTGCTTGTCTGCATTGTGCCCCTGTGAGGGTGCAGGTCTCCCTGCTGTTATTTTGCAAAGTCTGCAGACAAATACAGAGTTCATATCTGTGACAGAATCCACACGATGCCTTTAGAGTGCCTTCAACATGCAGTGAGGACACAGTATCTGCACACCACTGTTGCCTTCATTGTGCATTCAATATGGAGGAAGAGTGAAGCATCCACACAAACGTCACACTCTTCCCCTGCTATGCCACTATGGGTGTGTCCCCATGGAAGCCGGTTGCTGCGCTTGTGACGTGTGTCATAAAAATCTGAGGTGTAACTCACAATAAAGCGTCCCCATGTGGTTTGGGGCAGCACAGATTCAAATCGTACGTGCCTGTCCCCATGGAAGCCGCAGCATGAACCAGCATCTTTTTCTCCCCCCCCCCTCCCCTGACAGGAAGCCGGGTTCATGTCGCCATAACCTGTCCCACCCACTGCAGCAATGACAGGCAAACAGCTGCAGCAATGACAGGCAAACACCTCAGTTGCACCTCCACAAAGACAAAGATCATTCCTTTCCTTGGCCGCCACAGTTAAAAGCATAACTAAAAGTTAGTTAAAAGTATAACTAAAAGCAGATCATTCCCTTCCTTGGCTGCCACAGATTAGTGGAGGTGCGCACATGGGCATGACAATGGGCACCCCCCACTTGCAACTGGCTCAAAATTTTCTCCCAATTCAGGTCGACTTGTCTCAATCACTTTCAGACCAACCAATCCTGAAGGAGGGAAAAGCCTTTTAATTTCACTACTATTATGTGGCTTAACAGTCAACAGATTGCCAGGATCTGATCACAGCACGCATGGCAGAAACAGGGAGCAGAGGTGAAACCATGCCCGCTAATAGTGCGGCCGCCAAGCTCCACCCCAAATAACCCAGAAGCGTCTGCATGACCCCAGGACAATACGTGCTAGCCCCTTATTTCAGATGTAGTACACTTGTTAAGTGGGATTTTTTTAACACATATTGTCTCGGGTGTAACCCGTATTAGGGCTTTGCATGGAGACGCTCCAGATGCGGACTCAGAATAATTTCAGAATATTTTCAGCATGGGGATGGACCCTATAAATGTCATTATGGTGTTCTGGCAATCAAAGCAGTTTCAAGAAACCTGAGGTCTCTTCAAATGGCTCCCTCTCACACATACAATATTATATCTGCCACTCAAGGGGATTTCCTGGTCTCCTCAGAAGCACATGCATATATGAAGACAAGAAATGGCCCATGGAGCCCTTCATTGTCTTTGCCAATCAGATTTGAAGCTAGGGAGCACCTAGCAACCACAATTCCCCAACAGGCAAGAGGAAACAAAAGTAGAAGATCTGGCACAGATGGGGTGAGGGGAGGATTTAGTTGACTGAGGGAAATGTAAGTGTAAACAAAATGGTAACGTAAACAAATGATTGCAATCATACATACTTGATTAAAATAAAAACAATTTAGACAATGGATTTTTTTTAAAAAAAACTGCAATTGATGGGCTCCCCTTACCATGGAAGGATTGGTGGCAACCACCACTTGACAGCAAAGAAAGCTTGTTTCCTTGCCCACCTCCCACAGTGTGATGAGCAGCTACAGCTAGGGGGGAGCAAACACAGTCACTGTTTTAGCCAGCCTACTTTATTTGCTTTATTATCATAGGGTAGGATACATACATGCACACATACAACAGGCAAACACATCTGTTAGCGTGCGGACAGCATGTGGTAGATTTAAAAGAAGCAATTGCTTCTCTCCGGCTCTGACCACACATGGCAATAAAAGCATCCCTGAGGCATTCTGAGGTGTGAGGTTGTTCACACACCAGTTTGTCTCTTCCCCTCTCTTTACCTTTCTATGCCAGAAAAGGGAACCCAAGGGCCACACACTGTCTCTCTGAGGCTCCCTTTTTGTTATGTCTGAATACAGCCTAAAAGTGCATGAGGAAGAGCCCTGTGCCATGTGCAACCTTCTTAATTATTCTAGCAATCCTTCTTGCATATGTCTGTTGCCATGTGTGTTTTACCACAACATAAAATACTTCCCTAAATCTTTGTGATCTTGTTAGTTACGTTTTGTCTACAGTTGTGTTTGTCCTTTAAAAAAAATCTCCCTTAAAAACTTCTTGGTTGTTTCTTCCCTTAACAGCATCTCATTTATTTTCTTTACATTGATGTATCCAGGTTAAAAGGGCCCTGGAGGTAGAGAATTCATTCCAAGAGGTTCCCAGAGAGATGAGATGGCAACCGTAAATTTACAGGTCCTGCAAATTACACAAGAAGACACCAAAACATATGTAAAAACAGAAAAGTAGAATCAAAACAATTTCAGCTAGTGCCCTGGAACCTGGATCTGATCATCAGTATTATTAAGAGATATATAGGATGAATGGTGCTTGTGTCCTGCTGGTAAGCTTCTGTTGGCAGCTAGGTGAGCCAGATAGAGCACGGGTCTGATTCAGAGGAACATTTATTATCTTCTTATGTTCTTGATTTTAACCAAGAAAAAGCAGCATAGGCACCTGTAGTAAGGGCTCAGTCAAGGGCTTTTCCCCTGGCTTACTTTTCTTCAGCCTTCCATTTCCCAAGCCTCAGAGTAAAGGAGCAACTATTTTCCTGTTCCATAAGCTTGTAGTACACACTCAGCACCACCAGGGTGCTGAATTCTTTCCACTCCATGCCCTGGCCTTTGGGCATTATGGAGTCCGAGCACATATTTCTAGGAACAATTTCCCTTCTCTTCCTGTTTGAGGATTTCCCCCGCCTCCTACCACAGGATGTGACATCAGAAGGACCTCTGACCCAGAAGACAGCAGTTTTCCTCCAATCACCTCCCCTGATATTGCATTGATGTCTTTCCCCCACGCCCCTTGGGATTGCTATATAAAAAGCCCTGCAAGAATAAACTGGAACTCTTTTGCACCTTTACTCTGATCCCAGCTTCTTCTTTCCCCTCCCTGTTTTCCATACTGTTGGGTCCGCCATTACTGGCTTACTACATGGTGGATCACCAGGGCTTTTGCTGGTAGAGCAGCCTGGCTTTTCTATCGCAACATCCAGCATAACAGCAGCAACACCTGACCCTGCAGATCTTCCTCCCTGGCCGTTTTAGGCACATAAGCTGGATACATGCCGCAAGCACCACTATAGCATTAGGTTTCCATATTTTAAGTATCATACTGGGAAAATGCTGAACCTACTAGGGCTGTGGTCACACTTAAGGTTTAATCCAGAGGCGTTTTCGCACACAGGGTTTTCGAACGCGTGCAAGACAGCCTCAAACGCGGCATACGCATTGCCGCAGCGGGGCTTGCGCTCCGACGTGTCCGGAGCTGTCTTGCGCGTGTTCGAGATGTAGAGCACTTTAAAGTGCTCTACATCCGTTCCCGCGCGGACGAAGCGCCCGCAGCTGTTCGGGGAGAGAAGCATTCGCTCATGTTTCTTTCTCCCTGACAGCCGCGGGCTCCCCTCCCCCGCCGGCGCTGGCTGACAATCAGCTGATTGCCTGTCTTGCTGGCTGCGGGAGCCTCGGCAGCCGCCTCCCCGCCCCTTGCCGGCGTTTGCCGGCTAAGGCACTTCAGAATGGCACTTATGTTCTTATATGTTCTTATAGACAAATTTATGGATGACAGATGTATCAATGGCTACTAGAACGAATGCCTAGGTGCATCTTTCAGGCTGAGGGGGGGGGAGGAAATGGGGCGCTTCTAGGGCCATCTGCTGGGACTCGAGAGCAGGAGAAGGTTTGTCCTTGTCTCTGCTTGAGATGCCCATGAGCATTTGGTGGGCCACTGTGTGCGACAGGATGCTGGACTAGATGGGCTGTGGCCTGATCCAGCAAGGCTTCTCTTATGTTCTTATGTTCTTATGTTCTAGAATGCTTTGAGAATTCGCACACAGGAGCGCCGGAATGCGTTTACACGCGTTCCTGCGCTCCTATGTGTGAATGGTCAAAGCGTCCTGAAGTTTCTTAGGCTTCCCGTGCTACACCCATTCCAAATGGAACGAGTGTAGTGCGAAAATGCCTCAGCTTCAGTCCACTTTCAGCATGAGAGAATACATCAGCAAAGTGACAAGCTGGTTTTTTTTTTTTTTCAGTGTTAAATAGCTCAGAAAATTCACTTTTGGAATAGATAATGTGGAAAGGAAATTACTGGTCATTTTGCTGATGTCTTCTCTCGTTCTGAAGGTAGACTGAAGCTGGATTAAACCTTAGGTGTGACCACAGCCTAGGAGAACTAGTGATTGAGATGGTGGTAGAATCTTACTTTCCCTTTCTTCTTTATTGCATTACACTGTGTTGATTTCCTATGGTAACACAAATAGTTTCTGAGCAATGTAACTGTTTTTAAAATATGAAAATATTCAAAGAAGCAGAAACATTCAAATTCTTCCCTGATCTCTCTTTCTCTTCCATTGCCCCTACTTCTTCCTTATTCTGCTCCTGCAAACCTTTAAGTTTTAATTTCTAAGAAGCCAGTTCCTGAAACAATGACAATGACCTCATTTCTATTTCAGTCAAAATGAGCTTATTGCTATTGACTTTTGGCGTTCTCTAAATGGTTCACCAATCATCCATCAATATCCAGGAACCAGCTCTTAAGAACATCTACTGGAAATCTTCCCATAAGGCCGCAATCTGAAACACAGGTTGACCCAGGTTCATATACAAGGAGATAAGTCCCAAGTTAGCAAGACTCAGTTCCAAGTAGACATGTACAGGATTCTTGTACTGGTCATTTAATGAAAGGTAATTAGTAGGATGCTGCATCTGCACACATTTAAAAAAGTGACTCAGAAGTGCTTTAGAGGTAGCAGCATGCAGATGCTAGTGCTTCCATCCCACCTCTAATCCACATTAAAAGCCAAAGGAAGCACTTGAAATGCACTTTCTCATCTAACATGCAAACACTACAGACCCTGATTTTAAGCCACTTTTCTTTAATGTGCACAGAAATAGCTAGAAAAAAAAGACTTAAAAAAAAAAAAGACTAAGGTCCTTTCTGCCCTGAACCGTATTCTGGTTTATACCTCATCCTCACATTAGTGCAGAATCATGGCAAATCCTGCCCAGGACATGCTATAGTCTGCACTAACAAGGGAGTGGCAGGTCCCTATTCCAAGATATAATCTGGAATAAGGCCCAGTGTAGAAAGTTCCTAAACTCCTTTCTGAACAGATCCTAATCAGGATTAAGGGCCTGTGTAGAAAGGTTGGAGGCCACATAGATCTGCATGTTAGTGTGGATCTAGGTGTCCACACCCCCTTCTGGAATACACCATCTGTTCTACATCACCAATAGTCACAATTAATCATGACCAGTGGTCCCTCATCCCAAACAAGGAGGCACGCCATGTGTTAGCACAGCTCTGTGTTCACAACTACAAGGGAGTGATTTCAGCTATATGCCAAATTGTGCTCCAAAATGCTGCCTCCAGTGGCTGCCCCCAGAGGCTTCTTGGAAGCCATCATGTCCAACACTGTAGTCTCTGTGGATGCGCTTTGAGGCCTAGGTTGATTCAGATCAGCGCCATTGGTGCAGATGATGCTGATCCCACCCATGTCTTCCATGACTGGGATGAGTGGGCTGGGCTATTCCAGACCAACTGATCCTGTCTTATCTTCCAGTAAGTGCAGGAAGGGTTGAAGACAAAATCGAATTCCTTCCAAAAAAAATTCACTAGCTGAATTGCACATCTGTTGTAAGTTAAGTTCTCTATAAGTTATGAGCCATGTGTAATCTCATCTCACTGCTATGCATGAAAATATTTTATGGTGAAATTAGACTTAATGTTAGACGCGTAGAATACATATAAATATGACGGCAACACAGGAAAACATGTGCTCCTGCACTGACTGTGAATGCCCAGTGGAAAATAAATGTCAATATTTTAATTTTCACACACTTAAGAAAAGGAAAATAAAGCCTTCTATGGTCTGTCAACTTTCACCCATGCATTGCTGTTAAATACACAAATGCTCATCACACTTGAAAAACTTATGTTTGAATCAATTGTATATAATGTTTATTTGTTTATTTGTTTGCTTATTTCCTCCTTATTGTTCTGTTTGATGCATTTAAGGCTTGGAGGTCAACATGGTACATATTCAGCTTGGCTGGCACAAACTGTGCAGGAATCTAATAGAAAGCAATATTGTTGAAAATGGATATCAATTGAAAACAGAGAGCAGTGTCAACTATTCCCCACTGGGAGCAGACAACAATAAAACCAACCAAGCATTACACAGTAGAGCCTGCCAAATGTCATTAGAACAGAGGCAGAGGGAGAGAGTAAAAGAACATTCTGTGGTTATGGAAAGGGGTGAAAGAGAGGGGAAAACCCACACTTTAAGAAAAAAAATACTCCTTTCCTGGGAAGATAGTGTAGGGCTAAACATCCAAAAATTAAAAAACTACCCTACTTTGAACAATATAGGTTTTTGAACTTGTGATAAGGAAATTGCTGCACTGTGTCCTGATGGACAAAAAGATATAATAAGAACCCTTTAGAGGCTAAACTGAGATGTTTTAGATTGGTTAAAGAAGATCCGGTGATGTGATATTAATTATACTGGGAGTCTCTCCTTTCAAGTGCAGTAAATAAATTATTGAACTTGATGAATTAATGGCTGAGGTGTTCGGGAACTGGAAGACCAAGACATTCACTTATGGATAGGTCTTGCAATATGGCCGGGGAAATGTATTTTCCTCCTCTGTTCGTGCGTACCAGAAAGAGAGAAAATCAGCACTTGATCCAACCCCTGATTAAGAAAAGAATGATTTGCAGTTTAACACAGCCAAGTCTGGTGGCAACCACAGCCTTGGAAGGGAGTGTATCATTTAACACACAAATGATCAAATTATTGCTATCGAGGAACGTAATTGGCAGGATGGAGAATGGGAAAAATATGGGTGCTCACACAATTGGCAATCTGCAGGCAGGTTCCATGTGCCAATGCTTTGCTAATGCCCTCAACTTCTTTCATTGTCATTTTCACTGATGATTTGTAAATTGTCAAACAAAGGAAATTTGTCTTTCCAACAATGGGGGATGCGGCTGGCTCCAGAGCTTCAAACAGCCATCCTAGAGCTCCCCCTAGTGAAGGCACGGATGTGTCATCCTCGTGACTGAATGAAAAGTAAGAATCTGATAAGCAGCGTCTTGGAAGCTGTTCCATCACTGTTTTCCTGAGGCCCAGCTCACACATGTAACTCTCCTCCAGTTTAACTAAGGTGAAACCTGATCCTGGCATTCCAGTCTGCTTCATTGCTCTCTTCCCATAAAGTGCCAAACAACCAATGACAAGGAGGACTTGTTCATGGAAAAATGCAAGTAATCTGGATTCCATTTCAGCACACAGCTCTGGCTGCTGTTCATCTAACCTCCTAGCTGAGGCCATAAAAGAGGTCCCAGCCTAATTCTGAACTGTCAAAATTAGCTGGCATTCATTGATAGACCCATCCGCCTCACCTTTCGTTGATTTTTTTTTTCTGGCACAAACACGTGAAAAGTCTGAATTTAAATTCCACACATTTTTGTGCACACTTTAAATGTCAGATACAGCATTTTATGTTAACCACTCATGTTTCATATACAACTTCTTTTACGTTAACAAATGCCATGTTTAAAATGTAGAGTATAGATTTTGCATGAATTAAAATTTAAAAGATAAAGCAGTACTTTTCACATTCAATTCACCTCTCTTTCACACACACACAAATATATTTGTGTGTGTGTGAAAGAGAGGTGAATTGAATGTGAAAAGTACTGCTTTATCTTTTAAATAAAGATATAATAAAATATATTTGTGTGTGTGTGTTTTTATTAAACATTTTTAATTTTTAAACATTTTTTCCTACCAAGATACCTTTTTTTGTGTACTGATCTTCCTATGAAAATGCATTACAAGCCAGTTTGATCATCCTAATGTAGGTTTGAATTGTACAGTATCTCCGATATTCATGGTGCCAAAATGAATCTAAGGGCCAATTCACACCTTTTCTGGGTGCACTGGCAAGGTAACTCCTGGAATAGATAGGGCATCTGCACCTTGCAACACCCAAGGCGCGTTCCCATTATAAGCTTATTTTGGGTTCAAAACGGTTTCAATCCTCGCAGTTCCCACGTCAGGTTGGCTTAATACGCTTTCCGCGTGTTAAATCGCCCCAAAGTGTTGTAAAGGTTAATCCTCATTTCAACAGGTCTCACTCTGGTTCGTGCGCTTGAAACGTTTTACATTTTTTACTGTGGGGACCCTTCCATGTTAAGGGATGAGAGTTTCCCTCCCCCAATAGCTTACTTCCAAAGCAAGCTGTAAAAATCCACCCCTTAAAGCAGCTGCTACACTGTAGCAATCCAACCACTTCACACCTGATAATGATGTTGCAATTTTGAAAGTTCTGACCTTTAAAAAAGGGGAAAGGGAGGAAAGCAGCCGAAGTTTGGGTGAGATGTGTGAATGTTTTAAAGGCTGTGACGGTGACGGGCAAAGGGGGCTTGAGTTGCCGCTGTTGCTGTGTGTCCTGGGCAATGGGGAGAGGAGGGGAAAGAATCACTGGCTGCCCACTGCCGTTTTTCCTCCATCCAGGCAAGCGGCAGCCACCCAGCCACCCAGCTAGGCTCCGTAAAGGGCTCCCTTATGGGTGGCACGTTCATGGCAGGAGGAAAAGGGCAGGGCAGCCCCGAAAAGCAGCTTTTAAAAAGTAGCCACTTGAGTCACGTACATCCTCAGAATCCAGATCGAACGTGATTCTGGCTGAAAGCAATGGGATCAGGCAAATTCGCGTTTGCATCCAGTTCTGTTATTTCGGTTTAGGGAAACTGAATTAAGCTTATAATGGGAACGCGGCCCCAATCTATTCCAAACTTAGCCGGTGCTTCACCTCCCATTAGAGAGGCGATCACAAAGACTTGATAATGGTGCCAATGCACCTGCATGAAGCTGTTGCCACAGTGATCGTGCAATGCACTGTGCAACCATCCTGCATTGCCAGTCACAAGCTCCATTTGCACCTCTTCTTCTTCCCTAATACCCACTGAAATTCTTTGGTGCCTGAACCTGAGCATACAGAGGAACACACGCAGGTTCAGGCACCAAAGAACCTCAGTAGGTATCAGGGGTTTACCATATAGGGTTGAGAGATTCTGGGAAAGCTGCGTTGTTTGACCAGAGTGCTTATCATCCAGGCAAGAGGAGGAGTTTACACCTGCAGTCTGTGGCTCTTTCCACACTTACCTGCGCCTAGTCAGGACCAGTGGATTCAGAATAGCCAGGCCCACTAATCCCAACAAGGATTAGTTTGCACTGTATCAGATCCAGATCAGCCCATACCATGGCCTTGAAGCTTGTGTGAGCTTCACATCCACACCCCCAACCTTCCAAGGGACAGTTCCTAGCTCTGGGACCTCGGTCTGTGTGTGTGGGGGGGGGAGATTACAGGAGCACCCTATGGTACACTGTTGAAATACTCCCTCATTAGCCCTTCTGCACACCTATGTTCTGGATCAGGGTCACCGGTTATATGAGTGGATTAAAGGCCTCACTAATCTGGATCAGAAGCCAATTCACACTTGGCCTCCTAGTGCATGCTGAGGTAGCTTCTGGGAAGCACCATCTGCATTTGCAGGAAGTGTTTCCACATCAGAAACATCTCCTATACCAGAAACTTACCTTTCCTGGCCACCAGTGAGAGCACTGAAACCTCTTCCGGTGCCGAGGGTCAGTTGATGTCAGGTGACTGGAAAGGCAATTGCATGTGCATGGTGCATCGTTGTCGTCCTGGTGATGGCGCCAGCAGATGCACAGTCTTGCCAGCCTCCAAGGAAAAGATGAAGGTATCTGGACCCACACTGACTGTGCCTGGACATGCAACTAGACCCAGGAAAGTGTCCATGTGTGGGGGTGGTGGTGGTGGTGTTGGCATGAAACCCTCTCCCTGCAGTTGATCCAGAGATCCAGCTAATCCAGATTCAGTAATCCAGATCAAGTGAGGTAAGTGCTGAAAAGGCCCTAGAGTTAGCATAAAGTAGTTTTTATGCTCTTAACAACTGCAGAGATTTATGCAACGAAGAATCTTTGGGAGGAACCCGATGGATAAGGCGGATCCTGGATTCCATCTCAAAGGCTTTCTGATTTCTGCTTCTTGAGAAGCTACTTTCTTATAGAATTTGGGCCTAAGTGTGATCTTCTATCATTTGGCCTGAGCCACTGAACATGTGACCATTTCTGACACAAAGATCAGACGTTGCCCAATTTCACTGACTTGTTTTAGGAATGCCAAGATACTTCTCCCCTCCAAGTGACAACTCTGAGTCGGTCACATATTCTAATCAAATTGAGTCATCACCCTTGACTTAATATGCAGATGGTGTGAGGCAGCTATGCTCTGATGGAATCAATGGTCATTTAGCTCTGGGATGTCACGGATGTTTGAAATGTCAAAGGACAGAGGCTTGCTGCAATAAATAAAGTTAGTTTTTTAAAAGAAAGACTATATGAGGTCAGCCTATATGAGGTCCAAAAATGTTTCTGACTTGCGGAAAGATATGATGGTGCTGGGGGAATCCTTCTTCTTTGAGATTATCAGTTTTGCAGCTGCAGCTGCTGCTGCTTCAACCTTTCACAGCATTTGGGGATAGCATCCCACTGTGCAAAGCAACAGTAATTTTTGTGAAATGTCATCAGTGAAAGAGAAAGAACGCACACTCTCTCACAAGCTCTTTAAGCATTTAGGTGAAAGGCTCAGGGCTCGGCTATGTCCTGGCTTTTCTTTCTTTCTATCCCAAATACCGATTTTTGTGTTAAACTCTTAAGCAATGGAGCAAACTGCAATTTGGATATGTTTTGATCACCTACTAGGTTTTTGCAGAAAAGAAAACAAACTGAGCAGTAAGATCATTTAAACTATGGACCTTTTTGCACTTCAAGGGGGAAATCTGGGAGTCCTCTCACTGTTGCCTTCAAAGTATTGCACTGCAGTAAATGATGTTTGCATGCCACACTACTGACCCAAGTGGTGAGTCCCACACCTCTTGCCCCAGCAGTCAGTTCTTTTACAGCCTGTCTTGACTGCAGCTTGTAAGGACAAGTGCTGCTCCTGTGCTGTTTGTGGCATTCTGTGGGCCCACTGTGAGAACTGGACTAGATGATTCCATAGCTGAGATGCCTCCTCACCTTACTGGGGGAACCTTTTTAAGATGAACTCAGGATCTGGGTAGGTACCTAGGGAAGTGGCATAGAAGATGTTTTAAAGCAGTTTCCCATCCATACTGTGCTTGCTGTTGCTATTCTGGTTCAAGACAGGCCACCCTGTACCATAATAAGCAGTACACCTCAAGCTGGGATGGATTGTTCCTGGTGTGGAACAAATCCATCCACATTGGGATGGCCCATAGCAGCTCCAAAGCTCATGCCAGCTTCACAGCTGGGACAGGGGCCTCCAAATGCTCTAAAGGCCAGGAATGGAAACTGTGCCTCTGACATCTGTCCCCATGGTACACCAGATGAAAGAGACATGCCATTTGCACACCACCCCCAGTAGACTCAGTAAAAGAGATCTACTGACAGACTGGACCAGAATGTGAACAGACCATACTGGAAGCAAGTGGAGCTTCCCTTAAATAGCACCAGTATGTGGGAGGGAGATTCATAGATCTCCTTCTTATTCCACACAGGCTGCATCCCCAAAAGACTTATTTACTTCTCCACTGTCACTCTACTGTCACTCTATTGAAGTGGACTTTAAAAGTGCCATGCAAATAAGGAATAAGCGTCCGCATGAGGCTCAGGAAAATGCGTGTTTTTAACGCACCTTCCGTCCCCATAGGATCCCTGTTTTCTTTGCGCGCATCTTTTTCTCCCCGCCCCTGCTCTTGTTCATAGGGTGCCAGTGGGAATGGGGAGGGACTGCGCTCAGTGTGGCCACAACCAGGAAGACAATCCCTGACAAGTGCAAAGGAGAAACAGCGATCGGCTCTCTGTTCGTTTCCCAGATCTCCCCCCCCCCCCCCCGAAATGGCTTCTCGTGCTGGAAAACATTCACTCTCACCACTTTCCCTGTTATTGCTTTCAAAAATCCACCCTGTCCAGCGCACGAGCGCTGACAATCCCTGACAAGTGCAAAGGAGAAACAGCGATCGGCTCTCTGTTCGTTTCCCAGATCTCCCCCCCCCCCCCCGAAATGGCTTCTCGTGCTGGAAAACATTCACTCTCACCACTTTCCCTGTTATTGCTTTCAAAAATCCACCCTGTCCAGCGCACGATCGCTCATTCACTCATCACTTTCCCTGTTATCACTTTAAAATCCACCCCTAACAATAATCCACCCATTTCACACCTCACAGCAATTGCAACAATGTTGCAATTCTGCGTGATTCTGGCTCTTTAGTTCTGAGCTTTAGAAAGTGAAGCTGCTTGTGTTTCTGCTGTGTGTGCAGGCGGCAATCCCCGCCCCTTTTGCCACGGAGCGTCCCCAAGGTAAATGTAGCGAGGAAAACCCGCGACTTACAGAAAGAGCGCTGGAAGAGTTGTTTAAAGTGCATGTATTTTGTCGCGCGATTTCCACGTTTTGTAGCGCTGGAACCTCATTAAAAACCCTGGCTTGGGGACGCTCAGAGGCAAAAGGAGAGTCTTGGCAGACTTTTTATTCCTTGGGGACAGCCCCTAGGAGGGCAACCTTAGATCACAGAATCATAGAATCATGATTCTAAAACCACATAGCTGCACGGATGCAGTCACGGTCCTGATTCTTTCAGGGTTCCATTTCATTCTAATAATTTAAGGAGTTCACTTGGCCTCCTCAACTATCCAATCTGGCTGAACTTTAGATTTCTTATTTTAGTGCAGAAAGGGTCTTAGACCCTACAATAGGACTTCATAGTGAACCAAGATTGTGGCCTTTTGAAGATCAAAAAATTCATGCCAATGTCCTGCTTCCCATAGTAGCTTATTAGATGTGCAAGTGTGCAAGCAGAATGTCCTTTCACACTCATGTTCCCTAGGAACCGGGGTTCAGAAGTTAACACTGGATCTGCACACCAGCACATTCTGCAGGACGCACAGTTTCCCAAGAAACACGCTGGCCTGCACCTGGAGTGCTTCCAAGCACAAAAGCCATGCCCAGGATTGCTCCAAACTAGTTTGAAGTGGTCCCACATGCATTCTAGGGCTGGACTGTGTTCCACCTGCCAACAGACAGGCAGTCAGGCAGCAGCAGCTGAAAATGCCCATGCAGTACTTTGGAGCATGGTAATATTTGAGATCTGGAAATAATCCATTCTGGAGTAATTTCTGGGTGCACAAAGGAACTCCTCCATCCCCCTCCTGCAAAGTCAAAGCAGGAGAACTTCTGTTCCTCCACACTGCCAGTAGGCCAAGACAGAGCCTAATGCAGAAAGCTATTGGCATGCTCTACATTGCCTCACCCCGTTCATGGCCTGATTGGCCAGGAGCAGTTTCCACATCATGTGCCAGGATCTGTAGTGCAGAAGTAGCCATAGTATTCTGATCTGAATGTTGATTGGGACAGGGAAGTGGTATAATGACTTCAGTGTTAAGTTTTAACATTCCTGAATTCTGATCTGAAAGCCTGTTGCCAAATACATCACCCTGACAAATCCAAAGGTCATATCAATATAAACCAATCCATATTGCCTTAGTACCTGCAGCATTCCATTGCTTTTGCCGGAGCCATCTTGCCAAGAAACTGTGGGCACCCTGGGCAACACAAGCATTAGAGCAAGAGAAAAGCTCCTTTGACATTAAAATTGAATGTCCATAAATTTGAATTTAAACATTTGAACGAATTTCAAATTTTTGAATCTATTCATTTGAATTATTCGGACATTCGTATGTGTACGGGTTTGTACACAATGCGTAGTGGCATGTACTTGCATCTTTTCCAATATCTGTATGCATTTGTACGGATCCATGCAGGACAAAAATGGGATAACTACAGGATGCATATGGACATGTACAGATGCATTTGCATACGTACAGGATGCGTAATGATGTGTACAGGCACATACAAGTGTTGTTGATATTTGTAAGTTCAAATTCAAACTGAAAATTTGAATAGATTTGAATTTGCTTAATTCGAATCGCATTTGGGTGAACCTTAATCTTCTTTTTTTTTTCCCCTCCCTCTCTGTCTCTGGTATGTTTGTGGCCCTGGAAAGGTTTTCACATTCACATTCTTTTGCTAGCCCATGAAATCCCCTTTAGAGACTTCTGGCCATCTTACTTGCTCACTTACCTGTTCTCCTATTTGCTCTGTCTTCTCCTTTGCCAGTGGATTGAGGGGCGAAGGAGAATCAGGAAATTTACAGACCAGCCCCCTGTTCAGATAACATTAGGGGTCTGTCTTTTCTAAAACATTGCATGGTTTTTAGCCTCACATGTCCTACTGACTTTAATGGGATTTGCATGGCTAAAAGTATGAACACTGCTTTGAAAATGTACCCCTAAGGGTGTAACATGAATTCATAAAACCTTACAATTTCTGAGTTAATACCAAAACACTCTACTGGATGGATTTAGTTGCTCATTCTAATTAAAACACAGCTTACTGTGCATTACATCTTTGGAGGATGGGTTTGCACACATGTTAGTATAATCTAAATAGCTATTTAAAACAGAAGAGATGTTGCCAAAAGCACACTAGCTAATTTTCATAACACCTTTATTGCACCCTGTGCATTAAGCTTGAGACAATAGGAATACTTCTGCCACATTTCTTCCTAAGAGACTTCAAATACCTCTAAGAAATTACTGTGCTGTTAATGGCAGGCAGATATTTTATTGACTGGATATACATAATGTGTATCCATTTCTTTGTAGATTAGAGGGCAAAGTAGTGAACATGAAAGTTTGTTTTATACATGCCCCCCAAAGGCTCATCTGATGAGGTACCCATGTCTGATTTCGCATATTTCCTGATAGGAATGAGTTGGATTAAAAAAAAAAAAGCTACATGAAACAGACAGAGGAAAAGCCCTATACTTAACTGCTTCTGCTCTTTCCACAGAACCACAGGAATTTTAGGGCCAGTTTGCAGCTCAATGAGGCACAATCGCCAGTTAACATCTGGAATGGTGTGGGCATCTGCACTTAGGAATGCCCAAACCATTTGAAATTTAGCCTGTGCTTGACTACACACCAGCTAAGTGTGAATCGCCACCATTACAGTGGCAATTGCTTTGCCATAGCAAAGGCAGCAATGGGCAGCACCACTGCCATGGTACCAGGGTGATGCATGCTGGTAGTTCACATTCAGAGATGCAGAACAGATCAACATTCTAACTCTCCTCAGACCTCATTTACTTAATGGAGATACCTCTCGTTGTGGTTGATGTGGATCAAGCTAATACAGATACACTAATACGAATTAAGCATGGTAATGCAGAAAAGGCCAATGACTAAACTTCCAATGCAACACCACAATTTATTTTTGTGCAAGTCACTGTTGCCTAAAGGCATAAATGTCCTCATTAGAAGAACATAGTAATGAGCTGAAGATGGTCTCTGATATTTACCTGGATTCCAGATGGCTTGATATTCTGGCAACCAAATAACTGTAATTGTTAGCACCACAAATCTCCACTAGGTGGAGTCTTATCTAGGGCAATGAGGCAAAAGCAACAAAGCGATAGAAATTCTAAGGATTTTTTACTCAATTCTGCTGATTTTGATGTATTTATTCCTTTTTAGAATTGTGTAGATTACTCTCATGTAATCCATCTAGGTAGCAACAGGGCAGGATAGGATGGAGGGTAGTAAACTATAAAAGTAAGGTCAGAATGTCTACAAGTCAAATGCAGTGTCTGGTGACCTAAACAACCACACCTATGCAGTTTTCTTGGCAAAATACAGAAGTGGATTGTCATTTCCTTCCCGTCAGGTGTCACAGATCATACCTGTGACTCTGTGGTTTCCAGGCAGTTGCTCTGCCTCTCAACCAAGGCCAGTATGGTTAACAGTGGCAATAGGAAATTGCGGGATCTAAAGAAGATTCAATAATTTCCTCTTGTTGCCACTAGAAACAAGAGGCAATTGCAAGTTCTTCCCTGGGTCTGCTTCCATTATTGTTCCTCTTGAAAAACTTGTATGCCAGCCGGGCATCCACCTACTTCCCTTTGCTTTTTCTCACTTAACTGTCATCCAATAGGGATGGGCACAAATATTCATAGCATTCGAAATTCAAACGAATTCAGACAATCAAATTTGAATTGAATGTTGGCACATTTGAAGAATAACATTCAAATTCAAATTGAATGTTTTGATACATTTGTATGAAGCTTCCTATGGGATTCATATGGGACTGAACTTTCGTCTTGAATTCAAATCCTATTACATTAGAAGGGAATCTGTTCGAACGAATTCTAATTTTCTTGCATTCAGTTCAATATGAATTGAATAAAAACACATTCATGCACATCCCTAGCTTCCAAGTATTTTCAAGAGAAAAAAGCATGCAGACCTAGGTCAGGGTTCACTATTATGGGAACTCTGGTATCACTGCTAGATTTCCCATAATACTGAAGCTTCAGCATATCAGCTCAGTACCCTGGGACTATATTGTAAATGCCCCTGTCACATATAGTATTCCCAGTGCAGTGCGTGGAGAACCATAAGTGTTAAGCCATGTTTGGAGGCACCCAGAGTTATCAAAAGTCAAATCCCGTTAACAGAATTTAAATCCAACTCAGGGTGCATCCAGATGGGATGAAAATAGAGCCACTACAGTCCTGCTGTGGTTGGAGTCATTTCACATTTCATAGGCCATGGTTCCATTTATTTTATCCGTAAAAAGCACTCAAAACTATTGATCGAAAACCCAACACTAGTAGCAGGTTTTCCAACAACAACAACACCTTTTAGCAATGAACTTACTTTCTGGATGGAGCAACCATCAGAATACAGCACACATGTGTGGAGGCTGAAACAGCTGACCACACCTGCATGGAGGTGGTCATACGCACATCCAGGAATTTGATGGGAGCTAAATTACCTGGATTGAACATGACCAAAACCCACAAAGACAGGTTTGGGGTCAGCACTGTCAGGATAGAAAGCAATAATAGTAGCAGGGGAGCAATACGCCACGTTATTGCTTTCTGGCAGTATATCGAGTTGCTGTCTGGAGGCAGCCACAGAGGCACCAATAAAAACAACAACAACCCAGGACAACATTCAAAAAATAATAAAAATTGAGATCATAATTATTTTCAACGACCTAATAATGCCCCATTGAGTAGAAATATTTTATAGGAAGGTCAAAACTGATTCCCTGGGAGGTTGGTTTTCACCATCAGCTGCGGTGATGCGCCTCCAGTCCTCCTCTCCCTGTGCTATCCAAACAAAAAAACTATAAATCAAAATATCATTTGACCACAGCTTCCATTTTCCCCCTGTATGTGCTTATAAAATAAATAGACAACTTTCCTGAATACTTTTTTTATCTGCTTTGAAGTCTCTGGAATGGCTTCCCACTGCCTCATCACTCTGCCGTTTATGAAATGCTATTTTCATTTGAGTGAATTTCTCCTGTACCTAATGTCTTCCACTTAACGATACGGAATCAACAGAGAAAGTGATCGCTAAGAGATGCAAGTGCCTTTATATAATTTGTTCTCAACAGCAGACAATCATTCTGTCCACTTAGAACGGCTAAAAGGAAAGTAAAGCACAGCACTATTTCTTGGCTGGCCAGCGCAGAATCGCATTTCTGCTATTGCTTCTACTTAACATTCTGGGTGAATAGAAGGCCTTGTATCTCACACACATCATTTAATGATGACAAGATGCTGATTGGTTTCTTGATTGGAGCAGTGTGTGTGTGTGTCTGCCTATGGGTGTGTTTGTGCTTATTTTTTGACCCTTCCGTCTTAACATGTTTGATGGATTAAACTTCACAGGACTGACCCAACGGGAATGATAATCCATTAGTAGTCATCCAATTGGCCAAGTGCTCCATTGTAATAACAATGTTGCAGTTCTTCCAGTTGCGAGTTGGTATTGGAGCAGAAGATAATTTAAGAAAGAGAAATAGCAAATATGATTCGGAGAAACAAATGGATCTGGATGCTCAGCAGATCACTGAAGTAAAGTGGCTGCAGCTCCAGAAGTATCTGTTTTGTACTAAGTCAGAACACTGATTCATTGAGTTCAGTATTGGAAGGGTCCTTATTAGAGGTGTGCACGAATGCAATTTTCGGATTCAGTTCAAATTGAATTGAATATTCAAATTTTTGGATTCAAATGAATAGAGAAAAAAACTAAAAAGTATTCAAATGCAAATCCGATTCAAATACATTTGTATCTCTTCGTATGAATTTTCAATTCATATTTGAAGATACAAATGTTGACAACATTAGTATGTGTTCATACATGTCTGTACACACCCGTAAACATCCGTACACATTCATTCGCATCCCATTTTTATCCCGTATGCATCCTGTTTTCGTCCCGTACATATCCATACAGATACGTATGGATATGAATAAGATGCACACAGATACATACATATAATGCATACATATCCATACGCATACGAATGTCTGAATAATTCATACGAATGATTCAAAACATTCAAATTCATTTGAATGTTAAAAAATGAGTGTACAGTCATTTGATTCAAATTTGAATGCCCAAATTCAAATGAATTTGATCAAATTTTGAATGCTTTGAATACTCTTGCACATCCCTAGTCCTTACAGAGCCTTGATGGCACTGTGAATGCTCCGAAAGGGGCTAAAATTCATGTAGCCCTGCCCTTACATGGTGCATTCAGTACACTGGGTGGGTGCAGTGTCTGCATGGATTAGCATCCATCCTGCCACTGTGCTGCCCCAAGTGTCCTTTAAGTGGTCAAACAGCACAGTGGAGGAACGAGATCTGAAGGCTCTGTGCACAAATATTCATCCACATAGGCCCTATTCATCTGCGAATCTGATTATCCAACATTCATCAAAGCTTCGGTCAAAGCTTTAGTGAAGGCCAGATGCTCACACACACACACACACCCTACTGCCCCACTTAGCTTGGTCCCATTGCCACCACGTGCTTTTCCCCTAAACACTTCCAGGTCTTCTGCATGCAGAGCTCTCCATTCAGGGATCATGAGACCCAGTAGGAGTTGTGTGCACAACCCTAGAAATGCTTTTTTTTTTTTTTTTTGGCCTCTTAAGAGTACCAAACTAGGCCCAGGGATGCCAACTTGGCCTCCTGTTCCCCTCCAGTCCCCCCCCCATTACCTTTGGGGAGTTCTGCTATGGCATCCCTGGCCCCATTTCAGAGCTCTCCAGAGGTCAAAAAAGCACTTCTGGGTCTTCTTTGCATACAGCTCTCCATCCAGGGATGGCACGACCCTGTGGGAGCTGTGTACACGACCCCGGAAGTTGTTTTTTTGGCCTCCAAAGAGCACTGAAATGGCCCTAGGCAGCCTCCTGTTCCCTTATAGCATGCCCTCCTACCTTTGGGGAAGCCCACGATGGCATCTCTGGGCCCATTTTGATGCTCTCCAGAAGCCATTTTCCCACATTCTATTTGCATCAAATTAAATGTGGGAAATTGGCTTCCTACACACCATGTGATGACTGTGCTATTAAGTTAAGTTTGTATTAAGTTAGTTTAGTCTCAATATTCTGGAAGATGGCTAGAGGGCGTGGCTGGCTGAAGCTCCAAGGGAGGGGGAAGTTTGCTCCTTGGGAGACCTGATTAGGGCAGGCCAACACCCCGTTGGAAGCCTATATAAAGCCTTCCAGCAGAGGTCTGTGGTTCTTTCCTGGGGTTAATTCACTGAGGGTGGGCAGGGAGAAACAGGCTCATGCTAACCACTTACCTGACGGGAGTGTAATTAGGGAGTCCTGAGATTGTGACTTAGAGTAAAATAGAAACGTTCATAATACGCGACATTATATGTATAACGTGTGAAGATCTGAGATTCTGAAAGACATGTTATTTACCTCAGTTTATCAATATTAGAGTTCCAGACTGTTGCCTATTCCTGTGTGTTCTTACAATAAATCAACTATTATTCTGTTCTCCTTAAAGAGTGTCTGAGTGCTGGTTTAGCCTCGAAGCATTTACAAAATGGTGGTACTGTGACTTTAAGAGGGAGAGAAACATGTTGGCCGAGTTCCAGCAGTTAGCTGGAAGTGAGGCTTCTTGTTTATATTCCAGAAACAAGAAGGGGTAGAATGTAGGTGATCCCTGACAGTTCTGGGCCAAGGTATATAGAATCAGGGAGATTCTGGGCAAGATACCAAGTGACCAGAAAGCATTGGGCAGTGGGTCACCACACACCCGTACTCTAGTAGCTCTTTCTCCACTCATCAGCACCATCACTCATCACTGCTTCTGCCATGCCATGCCACCATTGCAGTCACAGGTCTTTTTTCAGAGAACTACCTGGAGATGTTACAGATTGGAGTTTTTATGCATGTGAAGTTGTGGTTCTTCACTGGTCTACAGCCCTTCTTCGAAGAGTTTGAACTTAGCAAAGAGAGGTGTTCTGCCCTAAATATCTTGGTGTTCATGTGTTTACAGATGATAGAATTCAAAGATGTAGCCATGTTAGTCTGCATGTTAATGCCCCCCCCCCCCCCCCCGTTGGACTGCTTTAAATGGAGCATGATCACAATCAGGAAGGCCCTGATCAGAATCACCAGTAATCACAGGCCTTTCTGGATCTTCTAATTAAACTCATTTAGAGTAGAACAAAGAGGGTAGTAAAAGACACCAGCCTACAATGTCCCTCCAGTTACAGGGGCAATGGGATTCATACCAGCCCTAACTGGGGCTATGCTCATACCCTAAGTTTTAATCTAGCTTCAGTCCACATTCAGAATGAGAGAACACATCAGCAAAGTGATAAGTTGTTTTCTTTTAGCATGATCTAGCTCAGAAAAAACACCTTTGAGCTAAATAACATAGAAAGAACCAAAATAGCACAATAACCTGCCTTTTAGCCAGAGCCACCATTGGTATTCTGTCCACCATGAATGTGGAGTGGTGGCAACATGCACATCTAGGTATTTCATGCTGATGAAATGTATGGATGTGTGTGTCCCTGAAACACGCACACTCACAGACAGTGCGAACCCCACACACTGTTCGTTCAGCAAGCAGGACCCCTTTTCTCTGGAATATCACTTGCTGCTGTGATATTTGGCCAGTACCTGGAGGCAGCCTGAATTATAGATCAGTTAGCCAATATATCTGGGTCCAGGAAAGTCCGGCCTGCCTCAGCATCTCCATTTGCAGAATCAGTAGGTGCCTCATGGCAATCATGCCACCTCATTACCAGATACAATTGCCATCCGAGGTGCCATTTTCTGAGAGTGCAATTTTTCTGTTGTCAGTGGAGACGAGGTATCATTTCCCCCACATGGCTTGGAAGAACTTGCCTCCATCTTAAAATCAGGACATGGCCTGAGCCCACAGTCGTAGCTGCAAAGTCCTGAGAGGGCACAGAACTGGGACTGTTCCCACCTATAGTACATATGGTTGTGCTGGGCAGGAGCGAGCAAAAGTCTCTTCATTGGCATTTTGTGTGTTCAAATGAGACAAGAAAACAAACCTCTATGCCCAGAATCCCATAAACATGGAACTGAAGCTACCAGAAAACTCATGAATAAAAAATGTTTTTAAAACATATCTGCTTTGCCAATGGTTGCAGAGCCATTTTCCATCACAGACCCTTTGCTCATCTGCTTACAACCATAAGCCACAGTTTTTATTAAAGCTTACTAGAAATCAGTGTTTTGTATAGTGCAGAAGGGTTTTTCTAAGACTGGATTGAAGGGTCCCATCCACCATAATCAAGTTTGCAGAGACATGGCTCTGCTCCCCCTGTTCTCTCACATCAGCTCAAGTGTCACTCATGGGACGATGCATTGCCCACAGCCCTCTGCCCTCATTTCTTCATGGCGGGATGCATGTTGTCCTTTCAGGACAATTTCTTTTCGCCTGCCTTCCCAGCTTGCCTAGCCATGACAGGTCTGCTCGGGTAATGGCATTCACCATATGGTTAGCTTTGGCTCCACCCCGTCTTTTAATAATGCTATCCAGGCTGTACAATTTTCCACTGGGGGAATTTCCTAATCTTGCCTAAAACCATTGATTTTGATTAGTTTATCTATGTCGGATCGGAAACTATTAGCATCTTATCTCCCTGCGCTGACAGACCCTGACATGACCTTGGTGGGTTTATGTCTCATCTCATAATCTTGACACATTTGTGATTAAGAAGCGGTAGTGAACGAATCCTCGGAAATACATTTATTGTCACAAAGATTACATAACATGTTTTCAAACATCATCCAGTTGACTGTAGCAGATAGGGTGACGTGTGTGGACCATATCACGAATTTTCCATTTGCTCCCAAACTTTCCCTCTCTTACAATCTCTCTCTCTTTTTTTTTTTATGGTTTTGTTTTGATAGTGGAGTATTCCCCACACACTATATTAGCATGATGAAGCACTAGAGCAGGACAGGGTACCCAAAGTGTCACCTTGTCCCACCCTACCCCTTCATCTCCATGACAAGGTCCACCAGAGTACTACTCACCTTGATCTGGAATAGAGTCCACTATGGTGGGTGGGGGCATTTCAGCAATGAAATAGGAAGCACCCCCAAAGGGCCCAGATGAAGCCCAAAACCCCAAAGGCCAGAAATGAAAAGTCCTCAGCCTTTGGCAGCTGAGCAGTGGCTTTAAAGGCTGGGCAAAACCTGCAACAGTGATAGGTGCCACTGGGTGACACAGGCCATTCCAGGTTGAGAAAGGATGTGTACCCTGGGACAGGGTGTCCCATCCATCCCAAGATAGTCTAAGTGTGAACACAGAGTGGCACTCGGGAATAAAATAGAAGAGGTTTACGATTCTCAGGCCTTTTTTTCTGGGCTTCTCTGGGAAGAATCTGTTTGTCCTCCACAAGAAACAGGATGCTGGACCAGAGAGGTCGTTCATATGATTCAGCAAAGCTCTTGTTATATTCTTAACCACAAAGGAAGGCCATCTATTTTATGTCTTGCCTGGGAGATTTCTCAAACTAACCACTGTGGGAAAGAGAATGCTGGAGGAGGTCCGTTCTTTTGTCCTGTTCCAACTCTTCTCAGGTTACTGGTACCGCCATGCTAGAACAAAGCATTGTTGTGCGTTTTGTTAACTCAATCGGAGACTCCTAATTTCTGCTTCTTCTACTTTCTTCACTCTGTGCATGATCAAACTTCAGTTGTTTTATGCAGCATGATGAATTTATTACAGAATATAATGACATTATTATACATTTTTAATTTGTGAAAGTTTGGTTTCATTCATCTTAATTTACATAAACATTATTGGCTTCTAATTCGTCAAACACATCCTGTCTTTGAGACTCTTGAAATCAGATACAGGGCTTAGTGCTTCCAGATGGGGACAAACATACAAATTAATAATACAGAAGAACAGACCCATTCTTGGCTTACAGGCACACTTCACAAAAGGATACTTGTAAAGTTTTTTATATAGCTGCCATTTCATCTAAGGCTACAGTCCACTCCTCAGGACAAATCTACTTCCAGTCCACATTACTTTTGTATGTTTTTACCTACTGTTCCATTCATTCCCCGAATTGATATCCATAAACTTAAAAAAAAAATCTTCCAAGCAATCATATTTAAAAATGCATTTTCTCTTCAAATATTAAGTGCATTTCTTTCCATGTACGTATGCTGAGATCTTTGTCATAGAACAGTGCAAAATCTGATAGATGGCCAAGATTAGATTCGTCATTAATCAAAAGGTGAGGATTAGGTCATTTCTTCAAATAGGAAAACAGAATTTCAAGCTTGTGAACTGATCAATGAAAACAGTGCAGGTACCCTACAGGTACCTGTTTAGAAGAGAAGATCTATTCTTCGGTTCACCCCCATTTCCTTCGATCCAAATCCCACTTTCAAGTCTGCCTTTTATCAATCTCCTTCTCCACATTAAGTTCATACCCTCCCTACAGTGCAACATTTCTCATGGTGATGGCTCCTTTAAGTGGTCCTCATAGTCTTGAATGGGCCCAACCTTTGATAAGTCTGCATAGTGCTGATTCTGAGGGCTCAGTCTTCCTAAGCCAAAGGAGTGGTGAAAGTGATATGGGGGCAGTTCCATCACATCCTGGAGGACAGTGAGTATAGACCACCCATGCACCACTGGAAGAGGCTTGAGTAAGTCCTCTTCCTCCTCTCCCTGGCCAGAGCAAAGGAGCTCCTGGCCATGCCATGAGAAAGAGGGCATTATTTCTGTGGTTGGCAAGGTATGGATTGGTGGTCACGAAGCCATGGATAAGGTTGGCTTATTCCGTCTTTGGCATTGGGAATGACAAGCAGTCTCCCCTTTTCTAGCAACAGTGACCTTCCGAGGGCTTGTGCTTTACTTCTATACCTTTTTTTGCTTCTCCCTCTTATCAACCATTCTTCTGCTTGGCTGATGACGCCCACTCATTTCCTGTTTCTGTTTC
The DNA here is from genome assembly GCA_023333525.1 of Aspidoscelis tigris stejnegeri. Taxonomy (NCBI): domain Eukaryota; kingdom Metazoa; phylum Chordata; class Lepidosauria; order Squamata; family Teiidae; genus Aspidoscelis; species Aspidoscelis tigris. The sequence continues at coordinate 29,746,720 of JALMGA010000004.1, read as the reverse complement.
TGCCCCAGGCTCCAGATACCTCTCCCCTTCAACACTTTTTAAATGGATGCTTAATTTGGTCTCTGAATACCATTCATTCCTTTGCTCGGATATGAACTGGATGGTGCCAGACATCTTTTTTTTTTTTTTTTTTTTTTTGCAGTGGAATTTGAACTCCAGTCAAGGGCCCATTTCAGCTACTAGAAAGTATGGGATGGCAGCACGCATCTTCATTGCTCAAGTCCACTGACTCAGATCTTTAACTGTGGCCAGTAGGTATGTGCACAATTTTGGTGGTGGTGGTGGTGTCAATTCATATCAAATCTAATACAAGAAATGCTCTATTTGTTCCAATAGATCCCCTTCAAATGTGGCAGGATTCGAATTTGATACGAAACAGCTAGAAACATGGCTGAGCTGATGCCTGGCACTCATCAGCAATTCTTGGTGTTCCTTGTGCAGCTCCATCCACATCTATTGGGTGCCTCCATTGAGTAGGTCTCATCTTTGAACACGCATCCTGTTGCTGAGCATTTTACCGTTGGCTCACTGGAAGATGTGGCTCTGAGACTGTACCTGTATTACTACAAGACCTGGTGCTGTAAATCCTGCACCACCTCTGACTCAGTCTTGGAGGCAATACATCTAGCAGAGCCAAAATAAAACAAAGAGCGATAGACAAAGGTCTCTTGTACTGAGGCTCTTAACCTGAAGCTCACAGCCTAGGATCCAGGACCCTTATTACTTTCTTCAACAGAAAGAACAATTGCTGGTGTGTGTGATTCCCCCCCCCCATTGATTTTTAACAGGATATTTGGATTTTTATTGCAAACCATCTTAAGCTTTCTGGAAGTTGGTACATCAATAAAATAAGTGAATGAGTGGATGAACAACTGAATACTTTTGTGTGCAGTTTCATTATACAGAGGCCCTGTAACCACAGAGAACTTTTCATAGTTGTTTGAGAATCCTGAACTAGTGCCTGAATTTTTGGTGGCAAAGTCTGCATTAAGTTTCATGATGTTTCCACAACTTATTCAATTTGTTTGTATAAAAAAGAAGGCTTCTGGGCCATAGAACTGCAACATGACCTCAAATCGCAAAAATTATCCACCCAAACTGTAGATATGCCCGTTGCATAGACTAGTCAGTGTTGGGGCCAGGGAACCCACAAATCCAGTCCAGCTCAAGAAAACAATGGCCAGGCTAGGTGGGAAATAATAAAAAAAATAGCTCACAATCTTTTATATGGGAATTCTCAAAATCATAATCATCAGCTACCCCAATCCCAACCACTATTCCTGGAATTATAAAATTTGGACCTATTTTAATTAGAAAAAAATGTTTTGATTCTTAGCAAATTACACAGTAGAATACACTGAAAGTAAAGTTAACAGAATGAAATAGATTGACCCCGGGGCAAAAAAAAGTCTACATTTTTATCATCATGAAATTACATATGCAACAATTAATTTCAACAACCTTATTCATTTATCAGGCTTTTAATGTTACCAACAGACACAGACTATTACAATGAGAAATTAATTGACATATTCATTACACTAGCTGTTATGTTAATTTCAGCAGCCTTGGACAGCAACCGTTAATTTTGTCCAATCTGTAATTACATTTACTATCAAAGCTTTGACTGGGGAAAAAAATTATATGGGGAATGTATTGGATGTGATCCCCCAAGCTGTGCATGTGCAAGGATAGTGTGGACCTTTTCCCCATCTCTCCTGGGCTTTCATTTCAACAAACCATCCCACACTTGAGTCACACTGAGTGAAAGCCACCCATGATTCAATCAGGCACATAATTTGTTTCTCCTTTCACCTTTCAGACCCAAACCTTTAGTTGCCCTGCCCAGAGAATCTTAAGGTGATGCACTTGTGGCTTTCAGGAGACCAACAAAGGTTGGCCCTAAATTTATCTTTCCATACGTTGCCTTTTTACACAGCTATTCTACCAAACTCTACTCACTGGGCAGGACCAGTGTACTGTACTGATATGAGTCCATGACTGTGTCTCCATTATGCAATAGTCACCTTTTTTGTACCCCAAATGCATCTCTATTTCTCCTTGCACCAAAATGACAAGGATAGTAATGTACCCATGGCTCAGAAAGGGCATCCTAAGTTCAAAGGGTGAGCAACAAGACTGAGAGTGCTACCTTGCACCCTGATTCCATAAGTTGTCTTGCTGAGTTTCACAGATAAGCTAGCTGAAGGGGTTACCTGGTCGTTTGCTGTGATGCTGATTTTCAAGGTACCAACAACTGTCAATGTTGCAGAAAGCTAACCACATTGGCTCCTTAATACATGGACAAGGGATCCTCCCAGCTAACTTATTACGGTAGTTGGAGCTGTGGCCTTGGAATCCCTACTGGACCATGAAACTATCATGATTCCACTAAATCTCCTCATACCTCCTATTGTACACAAGTGGTGCCTGGACATGTATCCCTTTCTACAAAAATGTGCCTCAGAATACCCATGAGAATAAAGCTGAATAGTGAAATGTATTTTGCAGTTTGTAGACCACTTCTGAAGGGCAGTGGGGAAGGATAAGTCTCCAATTAGAACCTATCTTTGAATAGGTCAGTTGGAGGCTTCCACTCAGAACCTTTCCTTCCCTCACCAACTCTTGCGAATCCAGCCTGCAGGCTACTGTGTTTTGTTCTGAGATCAGCGTGAAACACAAAACTATTAGAACATTTCAGCACAAAACTAGAAGTGCTGGAACAACAAGGAACTCATTCTGAGTCTCTGTTCTCTACAAAAGGCTCCTAGGTTCACCAAAGCAGACTGAGTAGTAGGATGTGATGGATACTACCTACCAGCCTAGTCAAGAATATGAACAAATTTAAAGCGATGAGGAGTGGGAAAAGCCATAAAAGTGGGCATAAGGAAGCCACTGAGACACAATATGGCAAGGCTAAAATCCAAAAGGATTGTCAGAGACTCTTTCTGCACTTACCTCTAATCTGGCTTAAGAAGCCTTCTAGTCCATATCTTGGACCTCCTCATCTACATATTAATGCAAACCAAGAAGACCCTACCCCTCACTAGCCTGGCCCTATCTAAACGTAAGAAGAAGAGTTGGCTTTTCTACCCCACTTTTCACACCCATTTGAGCTCAGAAGAGAATTCTGACTAGCCCAAAGTCATCCAGCTGGCTTCATGGAGGAGTGTGGAATCAAACTCAGTATTCCCAGATAAGAGTCCGGCTCCTTGACCACTAGACCAAACTGGCTGGTCTCTGGTGGACCCATTTAATCAAGTCCACAAGAGGACAAAGGGCCTTGTTCTGGAACACAAGAGTAATCCAAATTGCACATCTGTGTTCTAGAACTACTGGAGGATACTTTTCAGTGGTGCCCAAAGCACAGCACCAAAAAGCAACCTCCCTTCCAGGCTCCAAAGAGTGGCTGTAAAGCTTGTGTAAGTTTTGCAGCCATGAAAAGGCATGGCCAGGATCAGTGCCATCAGTGCAGACAGTACTGATCAATCCCACACCTCCATAAGATCCAGATCAGTGGGCCCAGTTATTCAGGACCCACTGATCTGAATTACACAGTAGTAAGTACAGAAAAGGCCAGAGTGTCATGTAGTTAACAATTCCCACTTTTTGTGTGTTTCACTACCTGGGGGTGTAAAAAAAAAACCCATTATGCTGGTCCTGCTCCTTGCCATGTCTTGCAAGGAAAATGTTTGTTATTGAAGAAAAAACTAGAGTCCAGGTGCCTTTTAAGCTTATGCTTTGAATTCGTTACAACCAAAGGATGTATGTGAATGTTCAGGATCTTTCTTAACAGTGTCAATAAAATGCACATTTCCACTTCTCTTTAATTGAATAATGCCAGGGTCTGAAGAGAAAGAAGACATACAAAAGAAAGCTAACCTATTTTCCCCCCTAGTTATCATGAGATAGCATCCATCACCTTTACTAGAACTATAGCTGCCTCACCTGAGTGCCACTTTACCAGAACAGGTAATTGCAATAAATCATTTATGGCCGCACTCTTGACATTGTAAAGAAGATTAATGTTGCCGAGCATCGCAACTGCCTGCTGAGAGAATTTCTACAGTGGGAAAGGACAGATAGTACATAAGGAGAATGTGATAAAATAATATGTCAGGAGTATAACAAAGGGCCTGTTTGTAATAGTACCATTCCACTGAGGTGAAGATCAGACGAGGAGTGAATCATCTACCCTTCAGGTGCTGGTATGGTCCCGAACCAGACCACCAGCACTTGAAATGTGGATGGCCTTGCCCAAGCAGGCTGGATCACCATGGCAATGGCTGCAGTAACATCTGGCATGCACCTAGATGTTGCCATGATAGTTGGCTCAAGACATGCTGCTGCATAGCCACAGCCACCTTACCCAGTCATAGCTTCTAATCAGGAGCTCACTAGCTGCTCCTGATCAAACCGAGAACAAGTTTTTATTTGTCCTCAGTTAGTGCAGACAAGGACAGTGGGAGTGAGCTCTGGGACATTCCAGGATGATGACGGAGCAAGGCATGCAGATGGGCCTCCCCAGGAGGGGTAGGAACATCTCCTGGAAGGTAACTGCAAACAGGACCATAGTGTTGGAGAAAGGTTGCATTCAAAACAGAAGTTGACTGAACCAAATTTTACCACCACCACCCCATGAGATTTATTTTCCCTGGAGAAGATCAGAGGTGGGGAAGCCTACTTCTGATATTGCTGAAGCCTTTCTACAAAGGAAGCAAAGACTTATTTCCAATTGCCCCAAGGCTCCATTCACACAACCCCCCCAAAAAAAAGCCACCTGAAAGCATACAAAGTGTGCAGTAACTGCATGTCATTGCATCCAGTGGGTCTGCAGCCTCCTAAGAAGGACACCTGAAGATATGTTCTTCATGTAGAGCAAGAAAAATCACTACATGGGTGTATTTTCCTTGACTTTGAGGTTTGTGATAGTGGCAGATGCCAAGGGTGTGGACAGCATGCCTCCCACTTCCCAGAGCCAGACTAGTCTTCCTGGCCAGCAGATATCTCTTTTCACTGCTATTTTGATCCAACAGAGTCCCTCGGTGAGTTCCTGGCTGCATTCTGCATTCAGTAATTCCCTTTGAAACAGGAAAATGTATTTTAGATAGAATAGCTTAGATTTCTGTGACTGAAATATCTGAATCAGGAAAAGACTCCTATATCAGATGCAATTCTGTGACTAATGACTTATTCTTATCAGTCTATCACTATTCTGTTTGTTCTACCACCAGACCTTCAGGTATAAGGCGGGATAGAAATGTAAATAATAAATAAATAAATAACTTTGCTGAACATCTCCATGCAAAATCATGCTTACCATGCTTATTTGAACTAGTGTTCAAATTACACTGGCCAATTTACATTGATATGATAGCCTTCACAAAAGCCTTTCCTACTCAGGTGTTAGCAGGCACACTTGAGAGAATTCCACTCAGCTACAGACATTAAAGGCAGAATCCGTAGAACATGTAGTTCTAAGATGTTATTTCTACACTGGATCCCAGAAAGAATTAATCTTGCCTTTAATCAAACTTCTCCAAGACAGATAGATATTGTGAAATTTCCCTTGGGAGACTCCACCCCTGAAGTGTCATTTTTAACCACTAAGTTTTTAGTTATTGCTCTTAAAAACAGGAGGGCTATCTTAATCTCTTTGTTTGATATCTCTGTACTTTGATCAATTTTTGCAGTTTTTATGTCTGGACTCCTCATAATAGCTGTTATAATGCTCTACTTGTACTTTCTGCTGTTTCTACTTTTGTGTTCATCTTCAGTTTATGGATTCTTTCAGTCCATAAAATCTGGATACTTTGGGTGTTTTTCCACTGTTACTAGAAGTACCCATTAAGTACCCATTAATGGGTACAAAAATGCCATTATGTACCCATTAATGGGTACTTAATGGGTACTTCTAGTGACAGTGGAAAAACACCCTTTCAGACGTGAAGGACCAGGTTCTGTGCAGGCACCTGGAAGGAGGCAACATGATTCCCACTGCAAAAGATACCTCTCCATTCTGTTTCAGAACATCTTTTCAAGTACTGATCCAGAAAGCCTGTGATGAGGGTGAAAAATTGTGCCCAGTACAACAGACATTTCAGAACAAAATTCACATGACAATGAGGAAGTGAAGGAACTGCAGCATCTCCTGCCACTGCATGAAGATACAGCAGTGAAGACCCCTTCTGAAGGCACAGTCTGTCTCTCTTTTTCCCCTCCCATTTTTTATTTATTTTCATTAATACATTTCCATACATAATTATATACCATTACAATATTTTTTTTAAAAAAATTCCATGTGACTTCCTCTGTTCTTCAGACTCTTCTTCTTTGAATCTTTTACACTTTGCTCCCTTCATATACTTGTTGCTTTTTCTCCTAAAGGCCGAAGCCTTCCATCAAAATGCCCAATCTCCGAAGAAATTGTATAAAAAGTCCCCAATCTTCTATAAACTTATTCACTGTTTTGTCTTTTAGTAAGTTCATCAGTTTATCCATTCCTGCCATCTCCATCAATTCGATTATCCATTCCTCTTCTGTAGGTAATTATTCTTGCTTCCATTTTTGTGCATATAACAATCTGGCAGCTGTTACCATATACAATATCACGATCTTTACCTCACTTAAACTTTCATCAACAATGCCCAATAGAAATAATTCTGGTTTAAACTCAAAGTTAATATTCAAAATCTGTGTCATCCAGCGCCATATTATATTCCAGTATTTTTTTGCTTTCTCACATGTCCACCACATATGATAAAAAGTACCATCACCTTTTTACATTTCCAGCATTTTGTTGACATATTTTGATACATTTTTCTGAGCTTATGTTGCATTAAGTACCATCTATACATCATCTTATAAATATTCTCTTTCAATGTCACACAAGCAGTAAATTTTATGTCTTTAACCCGAAGTTTTTCCCATTGATCCAATTGAGTATTGTACCCAAAGTTCCTTGCCCACATAATCATACAGTCTTTAACCTGATCACGTTCCATTTCTATTTGAAGTAAGACTTTATACATCATACCAAGCATACCTCTTTCTGCCTTACTCAGATTGCTTTCCCACTCTTGTTTTTCCCATTCAACATTTATATTCTCTTTATCATTTCTAAAAATACCTACGAGCTGTGCATATGTGAACCACTGTACATTTTTTCCTTCTAAATTTAATTGTTCTCTTGTTTTAATATCATATTCATTAACATCATCTTTTTTATACAACAAATCTTCATATCTCAGCCATGACTTTGGCGAAACCCAAAGAGGAATTTTCATATACAATTTGTTTTTATATAATGCATTTGTTATAAATGTTTTCTAAAATCTTCATTAACTCTTGCCTTATTATACCACAAATATCCATGCCAACCAAATCTTAAATCCTCTCCCTCCAGTCTGTCTCTCAATGAAGATCCTACAAGCAAAGAATGGACAAAGGTCCATTCAGGACCATTGGGAATCCAACTGTGGATTTCAGGCCTCAGGCAGTGTCACATTGGCCATAGATCTGATTCTAATTGTGAAATGAGGGCAGGCAATTAGTCTTCCAAAATAATTTCCATGATACGCAAATCAGGCTGCCCAGATTTGGGGTCATAGAATTTGGTACCGTGTAAGTATGGAACTCCCTTGGATTTAGATGTTACCACTGCAGACTGGAAACTGGAGGTTCACAAGGTGTATTCCACTGTGCACAGAAACCTGAGATGTCAGGAAGCTGCTGTCTGGCAGCTCATATTCATTGTACGGAATTCTTCCTCCCTTTCTGACCTTCTCCTCTTTTCCTGTATGAAACATTATTCAGCTACAGTAGCTGCTACATTACACAAAATTGCCACCTCATAGATTGCTTGCAAAAGCTGTGCCATTTCATTACATGGGCAACAGAGCAATAGTAGACTGTGCTATGGGAAATCAAGTGGGGAAATATCTACTATAAGGTGGCATCAGGATACATACCTGATTTGTCTCATATCTTTGGTTATAAATAATTTTTGTAAAGGGCTCCTACATTTCATAAGGAGGGAAGCAAGGAACCCAACTGTATAGCTGGCTAAGAAGAATGGTAGTATTTAAAGCATAATTAGGGGAGGCCCGTACCAAAAAAAAGAAGAGAGAAGAAGATTGCAGGCTTGTTTCCAGAACTTTTTTTTTTATTTTTTTGTTCTGTTCATCAAATTCTATTCGTATTTACCTCTGTTTCTTCACTTCAAATTTGGAAAAATTTACTGCTTACTTACATAATAACTTAATCAGTTCTTTGTCATGTACATGTATTTTTATTCTAATATCACCATACTATATATACTTGGAAATATTCAAATTGAATGTCTATACATTTGTTTTTTAACATTTGAACAAATTTGAATGTTTCTAATCATTGATATGACTTATTCGGACATTTGTATGTGTACGTATCCATACACATCTTATTCGTATCCGTATGCATTCATACAGATATGCACAGGACAAAAACAGGATGCATATGGGGTAAAAATGTCATCTGTACAAATGCGTACAGATGTGTACGTGCACGTACGGATGCGTATGGACACATACGAAGGTTGTCAACATTCATATCTTCAAATACAAACCGAATATTCATATGAATATATCTGAATGTATTCGAATCGGATTCAAATCTGAATACACTAATTTTTTTCTCTATTCATTTGAATTCGAACATTTGAATATTCAATTTGAATCGAATCCGGAAATTGCAGTTATGCATCCTAGTCCACGATAGTGTGTGTGGAAGGGAGGCTCCTAATTCACTTGCTTGCCCCATGTAGTGGTCAATGCAGAATAACCTTTATATCTCTGATGTCTACTTCTAGCAGAAAACCTACAGCATCTGTTCTGGAGGTTTAATAAACCCATCAAACCATAATGGGCGGTGATACAGAAAGCTGCAGGAAGAAAGAATGCAGAATGGACCTCCTGCCCCCATTTCTGCAGAAAGAATCATCTAGCAGGGCCATTCCATTAGGTGGGCCCTTCTGGAAAGGAACAGCTAAACAAGCCAGCCATTCTACTGAAGTTGCTTGTAAAAATGTGGTCCTTTCCACACTTACCTCAAACACAGATACACAGTCTTCTGTTTCAGGCCCCATAAATGCACAATGGACATAAATAATGGCAGTTCCCTCCCCAAAGGTAGGTAATAGCATTATTGCTGGAAACCCCCCACCCACCAGTGCTGAGTTTTCCAGCAATAGGCTATTTTGCAGAGCTTTGGTGGAGGTTGCCAAAGATGCTACAGAGCTGCTCTGTATGGTTAAACCAACAGCATCAGTGATTCTGGAACTGTTTTTGTAGCTGGCTGATGCATACATGGGATCTGCCTCCAAATGCCTTAGATTTCCACCTCCCCTCCCCCACCACATGAAGAAATGATTCCCACCCTGGTCCAATGGCATAAACAGCCATAGGCTAGTAAGCCATATTGTGCTCTGAAGAGTCCTGAGCTCAGTGATTAATAATCATGATTTTTAAAAACAAAGGAAGCAGAACAGAAATTGCACCTAATGCTACTAGCGGTTGCTGAAACTGGCAAAGCTTTCAGCACTGCCAGCCCCCGGTCTCTGCTGAGAAATTGCTAGATTGTTGCCCGGCTCAGTGCAATGTATCCAAATGTGTCTTGTCTGTCCAAAAGGGGGCTAGTGGCTCACAACAGCTGTTGTGCTGCTTTGTAAACAAGTGTGGGACATCGTTCTTTAACCTAGAAATCATGCCTCAGAAAAAGATGTTTGCCTCTCCAAGGAGTTGGCTGGAAATGCTTCAAAGGGTTTTGTTTCTCCCCAGGAAAAAAAGAAAGAAAGAAACTGCCCTAGCTGTATAAATGATATTCAGACACTCACAGGTGCTCTTTGAGCTTTAGTTTGGTGCAGCTTTGTTTTTACTCCTTTTTAGGAGAAAGCATGTAGCCTAACAGCATATTCTCAGATCACTCATTTAGCCCAATTTTCTGAACTGTCTATGGCTGTGTCCCCATGCAAGCCGTTTGGCACTCTTTGGGGCACTCTTTGGGGCACTCATGGGCTGGCTGCAGGACCAAGAATGAATCTCAGGCATTCCCATGTGATTTCTGGCAACACAGGACAGGTATGGGTCAGGCATGGATGGAGGTGTCCCCATGGGAACTATGCCAGACCCTGGTACGGGGGAGCAGCGCCACCTCCTGTCCACCCCCTCTCTCCTCATTGGAAGCCAGATTGATGTCAGCCCACCCCTGTGCCACATCCCCCCCTCCCTTAGCGATGCAGACAGCCAGGACTGGGGTGGGAGGCACAGAAACAAGTTAAAATAAAGCTTAATTCATAATAACATCTTCATAAAAAAAATTAAAACACCAAAAGCCACAATGAGGTTTAGCAGCAGTAGGCACTTGAGCAGTTTTGGACATCTCCGCTCCACCGGGAACTGCAAGAATGGCCGTCAACTTTAAAAGGCAGAAAATCAAGCCTTTATTTATGATCGCCTTGACAGTTGGGGAAACAGGTGTTGGAAATGAAACAAAGATCAAGCCATTATGCAGCCTGCCTTGGCATTCATGAAACGGGGTTGGAAATACTTCCGTGGAAATGCCAAAAAATTTAAAAAAATCAAGCCATTATCCAGCCTGCCTTTGCAATCAACATTTTAAAAAGTCAGCAGCTGCAATCTTCAATGGACAGGGCAGGGACAGCAATCACACCCCACCTCCCAATGATGTGAGTGCTAATCTCCTCCCCGTTAGCCCATGATCGTCCCCATGCACGATTCTGGTTCGCTGAGCAATGCATGCCAGTCCCCCAAACTGTGCCGAGACTTCTTTTTTCAGGTATCAGATTTGGCACCCTTCTGGCATGGTTTGGGGGGATTTGGCACACTTTTCACGGGCCAAATCCAAAACACATGGGGACACCCCTTGCCGATCCCATGTTTGGAACCATACGAAAGTACCATGGGGATGCACCCTATGTCTTTCTGTCTTACAGTATCTAGCTCATGCGACAAAACATGAAGCACGCTGCAGTCTTAAAATCAGAGAATGTTCATACTACTTAAGAACATCAGAGAAGCCCTGCTGGATCAAGCCACAGCCCATCTAGTCTAGCATCCTGTCTCACCCGGTGGCCCACCAATTGCCCATGGGCATCTCAAGCAGAGACAAGGGCAAACCTTCTCCTGCTCTCGAATCCCAGCAAATGGGCCTAGAGCAGTGGTTCCCAAAGTTGTCTGGGCTACGACCCATCTAATACAAGTTTACCAACTCGGGACCCACCTCTAGGAAATTTAACCGTTACCAATATGAATAAAGGACTTTTCAAATAACAAACAAAGTTTTAATACAATTTTTTTATTACTTAATTAAATAATTACATCAAAAAAGTTATTTCAAATATGGTTAAATTTCCTAGAGGTGGGTCCCAACCCACAGTTTGGGAAACCCTGGCCTAGAGGCATCCTGCTTGTCCCCCCCAGCCTGAAAGATATACCTAGGCATCCATTCTAGTAGCTATTGATACATCTGTCGTCCGTAAATTTGTTGCTATTACCACCTCTTCTGGCAGCAAATTCCATAGACCGATGACCCTCTGGGTGAAGAAATACTTCCCCTTGTTGGGTCCGACTCTCCTACCCACCAGCTTCATAGAGTGCCCCCTGGTACTAGTGTTGTGTGATAGAGGAAAGAAATTTCCTCTATCTACCTTTTCTGTACCATGCATGATATAGACTTGTATTTCTTGAATGCAGAGAACATTTCAGCACAATTTTAACATATCACTGTCCAGTTCATACATAGAAAGGACCTTATACAGATCTTCTACCCCAGACCCTTTTTGCACTGGACATTATTCCAGATTATATCCTGGAATAGGGACCTGCTGTCTGCATGGTAGTGCAGACCACAGCAGGCTCAGCAAAGTGCAGAAAGGGACTTAACATTCAGAGAATAATAAAAGTTTCTTATCAGTTGTACAGCCCATACTTCACCTGTCCCAAGATGGAAATCAGGTTTTGCCCTATGAAATTTTCTTGATCAGTTAGAGTGAATTTATCCTCCAATTTCCTTTGACATTTCTTTTTCCCAGAGGAACCTCTGTTTCTTGCTAGCATCTGCTCCTGCTCTTCTAGAAAGAATATGATGCATTAAAAATGCAATGTTTTCACAATGATCCTTCCAGAGCAATGCTCTACATACTTACGCAGAAATTCAGCAAGGCTTATTTCTAAATGCTCACAGAACTGAAACCCTTGTATGATAATTGGGGTGTCCTCTGCCCACACTGCTGTACTGTTCCTTCACCTTTAATATGGGAGGAAAAGCTGTCCACGAGACCTCTATAAACTTCAACTGAATGAAAAGACACTCCTGATGCAAATATGCCTTGCCAAAATTTGAAATTCCACTGGTATCCAGCATGCTTCAAAATGCAATTCAAGGAGCTGGTTTTGGTTTAAAAGCAACAAGAAAAATCATAAACTCTCCCCCAACTGGTTTCCCTGCCAAAGAAATACTTTGTTCTACAATTCCAATAAAAATACCTGTGATGACTATGGATGCTGGAATTTCTAGTCCCATATATCCACAGCACATAGTTTGACAAAGATGGAACCTATTGATGAGTTGCAGATAATTGCACTGACGAGAGATATGTTTTACATTTTCAGCCCCAGCAACGAAAGCAAGTACAGTACAATACTTGCAGCATCTTCTGTGGTCCATTGGAAAGATAACCAATGTCTGCTCTCTTTCTGAAGGATCACAGACCTGTTTTATTGAATCTTGATGGAGTGCTAATTGATTAACCTGTGTTAATTCTTGTGCAAAGAAAGCAAGAGGAAGGCAGGATAAAAGAGTGATCTCTGGCATGCCTATTCCATGCATATAATGTGCCAGCTGAGCACCCTTTCTTCTCTCCATCTTCTATGTCTCATGATCTAAGTATATCCCCCAACCCCCCAGAATCCATATGTGAATAGGGAAGGGCCATGTCCAACTCTCCAAACAAAACATACCATAATAAGTCTATCTGACATTAAACACTGAAAGCGTGTAGAACTGTTATGCACCGGGGAACAAATGTAATCTGAACTTTATAGCTTTGATATTCAATTTTTATTAATTTTTTTTCCTTGTTGTGCTTAATGTGTGTCGTATGCATTCAGAGGAAAAACAACAGAGCTCTCTAGTGGCTAGCTTTATCTTCAGTAAACTCCCCTTGCAGTAATCAAAGGTTTAATACATCCCTTTCTTATTTCAAAGGTAATGAAAAAATCTAGTTAGCTAAGGTAGTATAAGTCTATTTAATTTCTTCAATGCAATTATAGCTGCACTTTAACCAGTTTTCTAATGGAAATATAATCAAAGCTGATATATTGCACCTCTTAAATTGCTGTATGGAGGACAGAACAATACATGTGTGTTTTTTAAAGAACAAATATAAAAAAAGAGCAAGAAGAAGAGACAAGAAGAAGAGAAATAAATTAGTTGGGACTAAAGGCATTTTAGAGATCACCTGTTTAGGCCCTTTCTACACTGAGTGTTATTCCAGATTATATTCCAAATGAGGCTTCCCATTGTCTGCACTAACTTGTGAACAGCAAGCCTATATTCTGGGATATTATCTGGAATAAGAACCAGCACAGAAAGGGCCTTATTTTGATAATTGTTCCCACACACACACCTTGCTTTTTTCCCCCCACAGGAGTTAACACAGATAAGCGTCAATTATGATTCATCAAGATTCAGTAAAACAAGTCTATGATCTCTCAACATAGTTAACTCTTGACTTGATTTCATTCCTGAAATAACATTGCGTAGGTAAGTAAGGCACAGTACAAGATATTTTAAAAAGCCTTTCTATTAATATTTATGGGTGTGTTTCAGCAGCCAATATCAATCTAGACTCCTCACTCCCATTTAATGGAGCTGAAGTGTTCTCACAATCACACCGTCAGTCAGAATAATCACTTAAGTGCTCTTTAACTACATTTCGTACAGTTTGGTGGCATGAACAAAAGTACAAATAGCATAAATATCTGAATGTGTGTGGAGTTCTTTTTTTTTTCCTTCTTGAGCCCTTAGACTGAGCTAGAATTGAGGTTTATTTTGAATTATTCCACGCTAAAGAAAAGTTTGCAGCTACCTTTTCCCCATGTAAAATACTCATAATAACATCACATGGAAACTGCTGTATTTTCTTTCGCAAAGAGTCCTAATATTTAAACCACTATGACGCAACTGTCAAAGGCACATTAGCAGGTTTAATATTATGCACTGATGTGAATGTATGATAAGCACTAGCTGCTCATCTTAGCAGGCAGGAGATTAAGCTTTGTAGATTAAAACATACACCTTAAACAAAAAGTGGGGGGGAGTGCAAAAGTGCAAAAAAAAGGCTACTTATAGGATCAGGTTATATAAATACCTCAGGTTAAAAATACAAGACTTTCTACTTCCTTCAAATTTACACCTGAAATATTATATTCAGTAGGGCTTGTTCTCAAGTATCGATGAATGGGGTTAATTTGAGTTTTTCGCAGCATTGCCTGAGGTCGCATCCCCATGCACTATAAAGTCTGAATCGAATCTGAATTTGGCAAGGAGCGTCCCCATGCAAAGCCCCCAAACCGGGCTACACACAGACCAAATCACCCAAATCCGCGCTAAATTTAATCCTCTAGAAAACAGTTCTCGCTACGATTTGGGAGTGAAGTCCACATTATTTTGGGAGCCGAGTCTGCGCATGAGGATGCTCCCGGGCTATTTGGGGAGGGGATAGATTCTGGCATCATTAGGAGTTGGCGTTTCATGTCCTGTGTTCACCATTCCTGTCTTGTGCATTGGGGATCGCAACTGCTGGCCATTTTAAAACAGTGATCAAACAGAAACAAGCCTCTTCTCTTTATTATCCAATTTCTGGGCAAACGTAAAAGAACTGATCGCCCCAGTTTGACAGGTAAAGATGCAGCGATGAGAGGGGTCATCTGACCCTTGTTGTCGCATGAGCCTCTTCCCGCAACCCTTATTCCACCCCCACTCCCCGATCGTGTGCAAGCAGCTTCTGATGTTTGCCAGCTAAAAAGCTAACCAAAGCCGCTACAATGTTTAGAGGCAGTTTAGCGGAGAAGCGCTTCTCTGCTATACTGCCTCTAAATATTGTAGTGACAAGCTGCTTGCTGGCCATCGGGGGTGAAATAAGGGTTGCAGGAAGAGGGTCATGGGATAGCAAGGGCCAGATGACTCCCTTCATTGTTGCATCTTTACCTGTCAAACTGGGGCAATGAGTTCTTTTATGTTTGCCTGGTGATCAGATCGCAGAGAGAAGAGGCTCGTTTCTGTTTGATAACTGTTTAAAAATGGCCAGCTGTTGCAATTGGGGAAGGGGCGTTGGGTGGCATTTCTCTCCTCTCGCTACAGTGGGTGCCACAGGGGGTGGTGACGTCAACCCAGCTCCTATCAGGAGAGGGGAGGCAGAGAGAAAATGATGCTGTTTCCCCAAGCAGGGGTTTAGCAGGGTTTGCATGGGGACAGGTATATTCAACTTCAGCCCACGCTTTCATCAATCGCAAGGGGAACGGGTCAATTCAGATTCGGCTCCATATTCGGACTACCTTTTATCCAATTCAGACTAAATGGAGTGCATGGGGACACGGCCTAAGTGTCCAAATGAGAAACTTGTTATTTTAGCACCTTGGACAGCAACAAAGCTCCATAGAAGACCTCTTATTTCTAGATAGTATAAAACAGAGTTTAAAATACAGATGCACCCTCAAGGGCACAAAAAGAGACATTGTAAAAACCTGTGGTCACTCAGCCACTCCTGATCTTCTTGAGCAATGTTCACATTTCTAAATATATTTGCACAATAAACATTGTTGGTTTTGGTGTTTAAAGCCCTGCACTCTAATCTTCACAGTTATCTGGAGCTCAGTTGACATAATATGTACCATCTAGGAACCTACACTCTACATCCAAGGGATTGGAGGCTGTTCCACAAAGCTGTACAGTCGCCTCCAGACTGTGAGCCTTTCAAGACCTGGCCTTGTGTTTGTGAAACAGTCTTTCTGTGCACCTTCAACTAGAGGAACATCTTCTATGCTTTCGGAAGTAGTTAAAGACCTTTCTTTTTGATTCACAGGAGTGAGTTATCTATGTATGGGGCTGCTGAGATGAGAAGCATCCGGTGAGAAACTGGGGTGCTGGTTCTATACATAGTGTTCATTTTTATGTTTGTTTCTTCCATTTTTCTGTATTAATCGTATACGTCTGCCCTTGGATGAAAGTGGCATTATAAATAAATTTTATTATTCTTATTTTAAAAATCTCAAGGACAAGACAACAGAAAGATATCAAATTTGAAGACATCTAATGTCACAAAAGGCAAAAAAATCGTAACAAAGACTTCAGAAGCCATAATTTTACAAGTAGTGTATGGTCCTCGTGTTCCCAAGTCTTCTGTAATCCAGCTTTATAGCAGAAAATGTTTAGGAGAGGGGCAGATTGATGTGTGAACAATCCCAGCACAAAACCTTTTCGAAGCTGCCGTAGAAGCAGTGTCTGATCAGAGTCCTGGTGAGGCGTGCTGGAGTACTGTTTATACTTTCACTGGATTTTGTGTTTTTAGTGTTTAACTTAATTATGAGCTTCATCAGACCTGTTTTGGGAAATAAATAAATAATATTAAAGGTGTCATCTTTTTCTCCAGAACCTTTTTTCATCAGTACCAGCTGTATTTATCTCTCTCTCTCTCTTTCTTTTCTTTTCTTTTTTTAGAAAAAAATTGTGAGCATAAAATTTATCATTGCAATTGGCCCAGTGAATGCACAGGAAAGCCTCCTACTGAGCCCACATTTCATCTAAATGTGTAGTGTCCCCAAAAGGTATTTTAAATATCCCCTTTAATGAAGGTGTAGGTTTTAATTTTCCATTTCTTGTTTCAAGTTGAATATATTTGTGCTCATGTTAAACCCTGAAGAGGCCTTTTTTTAATTGATTCTTTGAATATTTTAAGGCCTATTAATTCCATCAATGTTGCACACACCGCAATTTCTGTGTTCCAACTGTTCTTTTAATCATGTTCATTAAGAGGATTACTTTTACCTGCCAGTTAACATTTTACATTACATTAATAAATCTTGAGTTTGCCATCCAAATCAAAATAAAATGAATTACCCAAGGCCTGTTATTCCAGAAGGGATCTAGCATTTGTCCATCATGTCATTGTGTCAAGATATTGAGCTTGATGCAATGGCAACAGTGACAACATGATTAATAATATTCATGCCTTCCTGAAATGTATATCAGTAGCCAAAGCAAGTAAATAATGTACAAGGAACTCCCCCACACACACACACTATGGAAGGAAGCTCCAATAAAGCATACAGAACACAGATCATGACTATTTTTGTGTGTGTGTTCCAGAATCATGACTTCACTGATAATTAATTACCCTTTCAGGGGTTATATATCAATGGTGGGTCTGAACAAAGTTATCAAAGACTATTCAGATATACATGACTGCACACCACAGAGATACACACACTACACAACAGACGCATACATAACAGCTGAAGAATACACAAGATACACAAGTTCATACAGAAGAGATACTAAACAGAAAAACACATTCCGTACCATGCAGATACAAACACTTTACACAGAACACACACACCCCACTTTATGTTCTTCATCACCAGGATATCACTGACCTGCACCAGGAGTATCTTGAGAGATTTTGTACTATAAATTCCAGCAACCCCATAATGATAGTTGCTAGAGGTGATACGTTTTTTTCAGTTAGAAATATCTGCAAAGGACCACATTGGCATAGGCCAATACTGTCATCCCTTGTATAACGTGGCGTTCCTTTTATCAGTTGATGGAATTTTACTTTTCTTGTGCAATGTAATATTTAACACATGGGTTTGTTCCTACACAATCAGTAAAATGTGACTTCCTTTTCTTTAATGCTATCCCCAAAACTCAGGAATACGATTTGGCTTCTAAGGTACTATTTATTTACATGGTAGACTAAGCAAACCCTCCATAGCACCATTGTCAATATGGTCAACAAAGTTTCCCTTCTGCAGGGCCATTGATTTAGAAGACTGGGGGCGTATCTCCATTGCCATGGCTGCTCTGCTGGACTGAGTTGATCTTGTGGTCTCAGGAAGACTGAGAGAGGAGTTTGACATTTCCACCACCATCCCCAAAGCCTACCATTCTCAAGTCTCCACACTCCTAGTTAGAGAGCCTCCTCGCCCTCAATGTGCAGACCCAGCCAGCCCACATGCATTTATGGTGCATTTTGTCATGGTGAACACCCAACTCAGTGTACAAGTGGTGGCTTCAGAGCAGCTTCTCATGCACCATACTGTACACACCTTGGAGGAGGATTGAAGTCCCTCCAGGCATCCTCACACCCTTTCAGAATGAGATACTGTGAAGACAGGAAGACTTTGATGCCCCTCCAAGGCAACTTGAATGCCATGTGGACAGCCCAGGTCTTATTTTTGTGATGGTATAGGCTTACATTGCTTGCTTGGGCTTCCAGGGTTCCCCAAACCCCAGGGTTCCATAGATAGCAATTACTCAACATAACACATTTTTGCTTTACATGGTGGTGTATGAGAACCAAACCAGACTGTTATACAACAGATGATTGCATAGTACCTGACAGGTTATTGGACACCCTCTGTTTTACAGGTTTCTGCATCCAACCCTCCATAGCTACACATGCTATTTCAAAGAGTGAATCAGTTCACAGTACTTAAAAAAAAAAGTTCACTTTTGAACAATATTCTCAGCCTCCAACGCATAATTTTTAGGATTGATATCGGTCTCCTACTCTCTCATACTATCACTTTTCTCTTTCAAATGACTGTAACTTTTAAAAAAATCTTTCAAGCCACTATAACTTTATTATTTTTTTATTATGATTATAATATGCTGGTCGAACCGAACCCATAATTCTCAAGTCCCTGATGGAGACTTGCACAATGGAAGGTACAATGAATGAATGTTGTTAATTTAAAATGTGAAATTATAAATCAATTACAGTGATGGCAAAAGCCCTTCGTGACATGCCACAATTTACTTTCAGTGGCATTTAAACCTATCATGTATGCTGAACAATCTGTAATAAATTATGATTTTTTTTTCCTTGCTCCTGAAATGAAGCTATAATGATGGTAGTTGAATTCTTGTACTGGGGAATAAGGTGGCATTTAATCCTTGAGAACAAATGAGAGTCACAAAAGAACAGTTAATTATTCTCAGCTGCAAAAAGAGAGTGAGCAAAGGAGCACTCAGCGCAGACATTTTGGTTGGTGTCTATTCTTAACTAATCCTCTTTAACTAAGGTTGAACTGCACAAGAATTTCCTTGATGCCCATATGAACAAATGGCAAGGGCTTCAGTCTTTTGGGAAATACCAGGATGCCTGCCCATCTATAGCGTAAATGGAGAAAAGTAAACATGTAAGGGGTGACTTAATAGGTGTGTTGCAAGAAAAATAATTGGAAAATGTCACCATAAGGTTTGTTACTGTTTGGTCAAATGAAATAAGACTGTGCTAAGACATAACACAAGGGGCATCTCAGAGGCACCTCAGAGAGACAGCTTGTGTCTCTCAGCTTCCCAAGTCTCTAATTCACCTTCTCTAGCACAGATTGTGCTTGAAAGGGGGGAGGGGCAGACTGGTGTATGAACAATTGCACCTTGTTGAAGCCTTCTCCAAGCTGCCTCAGAGGTGACTCAGAGAGACAATGTGGGGCCCTCATGTTCCCAAGGCTTCTCTAATCCACCTTTTCTAGCACAAAATGCTTAGTAGAGGAAGGAAGGGCAGACTGGTGCATGAACTAGGGATGTGCATGAATATTTATGCCCTATTTGTCCATGAATCAGATTAATCTGGCATTCATTGAAGCTTTGGCCAAGTCTCCCGCCCTCCCATGGCCTACTACCCCCCCCCCCTTACTGTTGGTCCCACTGCTGCCATCATAGCCGCTGTGCGCTCTCCTCATAGGCCCAAGTAGGCCTTCCAGTTCTGTACATGCCGTTCCCACCCTATCATGTGATCTCTAGATGGAGAGCTGCATGGGCAGAACTTGAAGGCCTGGAGATGCCACCATGACCTCCAAAAAGATAAGGGAGCACACTGGAGTGGAACGGGGGTGCAGCCATGTTGTCCGCTGTCATTTTGACACACTCCAAAAGCCAATACAGACTTTCCAGATCTGCATGTATAGCTTCCTATCCGGGGATCATGACAATCCCCAGATGGGGACCTGCGTGCACAGACTTGGAAGGTCTATTTCAGGTAGGATCTATGGGGCACATGGTGGCAGCAGGTGAATGGGGGGGGCAGGAAGGGAGGAGTGGGGGGTTCATGTCATTTCATCCATGAATATTCATCCGAATATTCATGCACAAAGCCGAACACCCCAATATTCATGGGAGGGGATTCGGCCAAAGCTGAAAATTAAAACATTCAGTTCACATCAAAGCGAATGTGGGAAATTGCTTTTGAGCAAATCTGTAAACCATGTCTTATGACAGTGATGGTGAACCTTTTGAGTTCGGTGTGTCAAAATTCGCAAGAAAACCTAGCTTAACTCAGGTGCTGTGTCACATCTAGAAATGTCCATAATTTTGTGATATTTGTAGCTCTAGTAAAAAAGTTATATTTTTGATATATGTATTTTATTAAAAGCAAAAACAAATAATTCTTTCCATTTGCTAAATCTTCAATTGAAAGTTGATATTTCATATGCTTCAAGAACAAGCAAGCACTACATGCCCAGGTGCCAGGGTGACCATGTGTGTCACCCAAAAGGGCTTGGCATGTCACCTGTGACACGTGTGTCATAGGTTGGCCATCACTGTCTTATGAGGAATGGTTGAAGGATCTAGGAATGTTTAGCCTGCAGAAGAGAACACTGAAAGGAGACTTGATATGTGTTTTCAAGCATTTGAAGGGCTGTCACAGCAAAGAGGGATCAGCCCTATTGTCACTTACACAAGACAGAGGGATTAGAAACAATGGGATGAAACTGCAATGGAGTCAATACAGATTTGATATTAGAAGAAACCTTCTGACAGCTGGAGCAATCAAATGAAGTAGGTTGCCACAGGAGGCCTTGCAGGTGCGTGTTTCAGAGGTCCAGTGCAGAACCACCCTCATAGTCACAGCATCTATCTCTTCATTACAAGTACAGTAGCTTGGTTGGCTTTCAGCATGCCTGACTATATTCATCAGAAGGTAACATGACTGCTTGAATTCAGTTGGGTCTAGTGGTGTGTTTTGCTCGGATGACAGAAACACATAATTCCTAGCTGTGATTGTAGAGCCAATGGCAGATCTGTGGAATAACCTGTCTCCCATCATGCTGAATTGCCACTATCACTTTTTATTCCATGAAAAGATTGTGCTACTCTGTGTATGAAAAATGCATTCTTGAACCACTCTGAATTAGTTTTTAATGTACTGTGACCTCAGATTGCCCCAGGGTATTAATGCTAAATGATTACTTCTGAATGCTTTTTGAATAGCTGCAAAGAGCAATTAAATGTGCCATACATCACGCATGACACAGTTAAATGGCTCTTCTGGTCAAGGAACCTAAACAATTCTTTCAAATGACGGTAATTCCATAGTACTGGAGGGTGAAAAAGAGCACTTGTTACCATAAAAAAGGATAAATGGGAGAAGGTGATAACCTTTGCCTGAGGTTGATCAAAGGGAAATGAATTCTTTATGGATATCTAAAAAGATGGTGATTTCTGATCAGAGCAAAAACAGTGTCCCGTTGCAATCTACCCCTCCTTTTCTAAATCAGGGAGAATAATGGTAATAAATCTCATTACTGAATGATGTGTTTCCAGTTCTATTTTGGTGTGGGAAATAAAAGACTGAACATGAGCTTATTACACTGCAGAGCAATATGGTGGGAGATCCTTAAATCATGCTACTTGTCACAGGTTGCAACCAGAGCTGGTCACGCCTGAGAACAGGCCAATTGGAATCAATGGGTCTTGGCTAACTTAGGTCCAATTGCTTTCAATGAGTCTATTCTAATAAAGATCAAGTCTGGATACAAACCCATTAATTTTTTTTATTTTTTACAAAATTAGAAGACATGAATGTGACTCAGGCATTCACTGGGTAGACTTATGGGTTAGAATATGGCTAAATATGGGAAATAATAAAGAGAATGAGTGCTTTCCAAGCTATTAGCTCCTGACAGAATCCTGATTTAGGTACTGCCATAGAAAACAAGGCTTCTCTCTGGCCCTCATGATGGCTACACTTACAATGCATTCACAGAAACCCTAGTGAGACTGTTGGTGTATGGCAGAGAGCCATTTCTGGATGCATGTATGCATGGGCAGTCCACATGAATAAGGTTCCAGAGTGTCCCCTTGTGTCCACAAGAAGCTTTCTGTAAGTGGAACACCATGTGCAGCAGCATAAATCCCCCACTGGAATTATGGCCAGGGACCAGAAGTGTGATGAAACTGTAGTGAGTTTCAGGCCAAACTCTGGCCATTGAGTTGGCATCAGGCAACACACCTTGACTCAATTCAGCATCTGTTTAACAGGGGCAGCCTCAGAATAATTTCTCCCACTCTGGTGCTCAGGTGCTACATTTCAGTGCAGATGGCCACATGGATATAGCCATAATTACCAGGCCACATTCCATGTTGACCCTGACCCTCTCTCGTCTACCCCAAATGTCTGGATTGCAGTGGCAATCTTAGTAGCAGAACTGGCAAAGCAGGAAGCAATCGTTTAAATTGTAGATTATGTGGCAGAGGGAAAAGCCGATAAAAGGAAGAGGTACTAAAAATCAGTAAAGGACCCTTTCTGCACTGAGCCTTAATTTTGGGTTAAATCCTGGAATAGGAGCCTGCCATTTGCATGTTGGTAGAGATAATGACAGGCCCTGCCTGAAGTCTAACATATCTGCAGTAGCATGCAGATGACAGGTCTCTATTCTGGGATATAATACAGAATAAAAGGACAAGTGTATAAAGGGCTCACATTGAGATAATGATAGGTGATGCTCTGTTAAGACTGTATGTAAAGCCACATGAAAACAGACTCCTCTGATTGTGCCCATATTAGCTAGCCCTGCACCAAATCATGCATGAAGGATACAGGAAAATATAGACTCATGCTCTGGGTAGGCATGTACAAGTTTTGTATTTACAAGGTTTGTAAGTCTTACAAAGCAGCCATCGTATTCCTAAATAATGGCTGACTTTGCTGGAAAACTTAGTAAATTTAGCCCTCATTTAGGAAGTTATTGCTAATTCATAAGGCTTATGAAGCTTCGTGATCAGGAGCTTTGCATATATCTAGCTTTGAGATACTGGATGTGGTGAGAACACTGCCCACATGGTCCTTAAGATATAACTTCTCCACTGGTATGCCAGGTGTGCTGCTTTTGCTGGATTGATGATATCTGTGGCTTACACAAAAATGTGCAGATATGACCTTTGCCATCTATGTAGTTGGAATGTATCAGCCATGCCAAGGAAGAATCACATCCATAAAACATTCATTTTTGTCACTTTCACTGCTCAGTTTTAGGCAGGATCTTCAGAAGGAGAGAGCAAATCACTTTTAAGTGCCCCAGCTCTGTCCTTCCAGGATTATGGACAGTGCTATGTAAGTGGAGTTATTTTTAATATGTTGATGTGCTGTCTGATATCACTGCTTCCCTGCCTGTTGAGATCAAAGCTAGGGATTGTGGTAGAAACAGTCTCTGTATAATTCAGATTTGATGTCTGAAGACCCCATTATAGAGCCCTTTAATAAGGTCTACAGGAAATCCAGATTATAGGTCCTGAAGGTCCTATAGGGGGGTGCAGCCATGGGGGGCATGCCCTGAAACCCAAAGCTCCAAAGCCTGTGCACATTCTCTGAAGCCGGCTCCAAAGCTGGCTCCGACAAATAGCACAGGCTCTGAAGAGGACCCCATGTGAGAGCAATGCCAATCCTATGGACCTTTGTCAAAGGCTCCAGAGAATCTTCAAAGTATGCAGCAGATCATCCCGGAGAATCTTCGAAGAATCTCCAGAGCGTCTATGGAGATTGCACCCCCTGTCCTCCACAAAACCTGGGGTGACGGGTGGGACCCACATGGATGCTCCAGCGTTTCCACTGCGGGCAGGCTAGCACTCATTGCTTTTGGATGCTGCACTGCCCATGGGGATGCATCAGGTACCTCCCTTAATCCGGATCTAGTAGATCCGGATTAGTTGAAGGACCCATTCCTTAGATCTGGATCATCTTAGATGCTGATTAAGGGAGGTCAGTAGAAAATGCCCCAAAGAGCACTCTCCCTATCCATTTTGGAGCACAGAAGTCTCCAATGATGTAGCAATTGATGCATTTTCACAGAGGGAAGGAAATTGAGCCCTACACATGATGTCACAGGACAAGGGCGGGAAATGTGGCAAGGGACAAATTCTGCTCACAGAATATTTATTTATTTATTTATTTATTTATTTATTTATTTATTTATTTATTTATTTATTTATTTATTTACATTTATATCCCGCCCTATACCTATACAAGGCTGTTGAGACTCAGGTTTCCTTTCCCTGCAGTCTTTTGTGCCCTTCTGCTCTAAAAAGCTGGGGCATCATGTACAGGGGGCATGAAGCCAACTCCAACATTAATCATGCCCTTTGCTGGAGCAGTGTACTGATTGTCAGGCCACTGTGGCCACCGTGAGCCACACATGTACCTGTGGGCACCTGTGAATGGTATGTGGAGTCAAGGCTTCAAGTCCTGAGTTGCTAGGTATTGGGGGAGTGGTCCTCACACTGCCCTTTTGGAAACCTGCCTGCCTCTGTTGACATCTTTCATATAGAATCTGAGGGAAAGAGCTTTTTTTTTTTTTTGCTTTAATTGTTGCTTGAATGTGAAACTTTTATTATAGGACATCTTGCAAGTCTAGTAAGAAAACACACAATGGAGAAGGAGAAGGAGAGGCTTTGGAAGCAGTTTTTTAACAGACTTTTTTAAAAAATCATTTACTTACAAATACCGACTGTGAACATGAAGTGTACAGATGAGGAAGGAAAAAGGTTAGCAGCTCATCTTGTTTTTTCACCCATGATTTAGGGCAAATAATATTGTTAGTATCTTAATTCAATAAATCCTCTTCTTGGACTTAACTGATTGTGTGGGGGGTGGGGGGGGGGGTGCTTTAACTAACTAGAAACTGAACCCATGCAAATGCCCGTGACATCTTTGGCACAAATTCTTTACATTTTCTGCTCCCTTCCTCCCCACCCTCAATAATGATCTTCAGCTGAAATGGAAGGTTAGATAAAATCTTCTGCATTAAAAAATAACCACCCCTGCCCCCACCCCACACAAGGAATTCTACCACAAAGGAGAGATTAGGACAGCCAATTTAATGACTTAATATTGTACAATATAAAATCATTCCAGTTGAATAACTTTTAATTTATTATAATGCATAGATGCCAATTATGCCTGATTTATTAAGAGAAGTTCAGCAGTGCTTAGGCCCTGTGTTTGAGTGGTTGCCATGGCATCAGGCTTGCACAAGGGCAGCTTAAGGATCATTAAAGTGTCAAGGTGATAAGTTTTGACACTTAGTGGATTTAATGATGGATGATAACGTTGCCTCTTCACACTGCAAAACATCTACAATTCAAGCTAGGCCAAGTATCAACCTGATTTATATTAGGTGTTTTAGAGAAAACCAGGTGAACCTTGTGCTAGCATTAATGGTGATATAGTCATTGCTCCCTTAATTTTACTCGTTTAACTATTTACTTATTTGAGCTTTCTATACCTGGAATCTTCAACGTAATGATGCTCCTGGTGGACTTACCTGGCACCCACCAAACTTCTGATCCCTCATTCTCTGCCTGTGGGAAAGATGCAAGGAGATTGGAGGTGTCTAGAGCACTTTTTCAAAATTCTTAATATGCTCATGTCCAAAAATATAGAGTGGAGGGCCCTCTCCACATCTACCACTATTCCAGGATAAATCACAGATAAGGACTGTCACAAATAGCTCCAGAAGTGCCATGCCACAAAAATGTGAATTCCTCAGAACTGTGAAGGCTGAGAACTTTCATTCCTGAGGCTTTTTCACACTTACCTGTTTAAGCTGCCATGAACTAGGGCTGGTAAACTTCAGGTACAGGTGAACCATTCACATTTGCCAGGAGGTGGGCTTCCCCAAAGTGTCCATTACTGGCCAGAAATGCAAAAGGTCCTCCCATTTACCAGCCCACGCTGATGCCTCCAAAACCAGAAGTTCCATCTCCGCACTGCTACATTTGGCTGTTTGGATGATGTTGTGCAAGGGGCATGTTTGAGCATAGGCTAACCCATGATCAAACACCCCTCTCCCAATTCTATGATCAATTCCCACTCCCAGGGATCAAAGGTCCAATCACGGCATGGGTGAGTGATCAATCATGGCGCCCACTGCCACCACGCCTGCATGGATGACACGCTCCCCGCCCACCACATGCAGCGAGCCGGATGTAAAGTGAATGGACGTGCCGCCAGATGCTTCAGGTGAGCTTTAGTTAAAGTTGGTAAATGTCTGAATCACAATTTCCACACCTAATGTTCAATTAGTGAACATCTGGGGAATGTGGGCACACTTGTAGGTGGTCTTATCTGGCACCCACCAAATCTGTAGCAATCTAGTCGACAGGCGTATGCTCTTCACCAGACATTCAGTAATTGTTGACTAGCGGCCAAAGCCTGAACAGTCTTTGCAATCCCTACATTGCTTCTGAAAGTTCTTCAGAAGCCACGGGAGGAGCTATAGCTTGACAGAGCATCCAAATGTGGACTTAACCTGTCTCACTCCAGCAGCAAACAGTGTGGGATGGGTTTTTGTTCCATAACACGCCATCCTGCCCTGTCACAGGACAAGGGAGGAAAGTGAAGAAAGGAACAAATTCTGCTCAGGGTGCTGTTGAGACTCAAGTTTCTTTTGCCCCGCTAACCTCTGTGTCCTCTGAAAAACTGGGGCATCCTCTACAGCATGGGTCAGTGCTGCTTTGATGCTTTGATGCCTCCAAACCATACTTCAGTTCACTACAAACTTCAATTAGAATTTTGCCCCACCCTAGTGCCATTACAAAACTGTTCCATGAACCATCAAATACATCCAAAATAAGCATGTTTGAGGAACATCTGAAGCAGCTTCGAGAAGGCTTCAAGGAAGGACTGTTCATATACCTGAGGCATTTTTGCACTTCCCTTCCTACCCGCGGGGTGTGCAAGAAACACAATTAACCACAGTTGACTAGAGCTCACACTTGGAGCCTACTCAATTTTGGCTGTGTCCCCCACCCCCACCCCCGTGATCCAAGGTGCCAGCACACTTGCGCAGCACCTCAGACAACCCCAAAGCACTGGAAGAAGAGCGAATGGTCACTGCCCTGGATTCTTGAGGTAAGCTTTTGGTTAACGTATAGAGCACGATTTCGTGCTCCAGACCTAATCAGTGATTAGTGAACTTCTGGTGAGGGCAGGCATGCTTGGAGGCTGTAACAGCCTACTCCATGTGCGGATGGTCTTCACCAGATGTTCACTAATTATGCACTAGAGGCTGTAGTGGGAATAGGCCTCTGTCTGACCCTCCCCCTCTCATGAACATTCTAGACTGAAAAGATAGATAAGACAGGGCCTCCCACTGACTCTCTGGGGTACCTCTGAAGTGTTCCTTTTGTTATGTTAGCACACAGTCTAAGGCTGTAATTAGGTACAGCAAAACAACAATTCTGAGGTGGCTTACAGAAGGTTTTGAGATGGAGTACTTCACACACCAGTCTGCCCTTCCCCCTCTCCTGAGCATTCTGTGCTAGAAAAGGTGGATTAGAAAAAGCTTGGAAACAAAATGGCTGCATACTGTCTCTCTGAGGCACCTCTGAGGCACCACTTTTGTTATATCTGAATACAGCCCAAGTTTGCTCTCTGAATATTCTGGCTACCAGCAGTGGAATTTTCATGTAAAGGCCCATACTCATTAAGTATCTCTTTAATTCTTTTCCAAGGGTGTCCTCTTAGTGCTGCCTCATTAACAGCGCTCGGTATAATTATGTGGATAAAGTTTCATTCCTGCGCTAAGTTTCACAGCAAGGCCTGATAATACCCAGTCAAGAAACTTCATAAAACACTCCACAACCAATCACAATCTGTCCCTGCGTAGTGCCGTGCCTCAGACACTTAAAAGCAGCTTCCATCAAATGAACTTGGATGAGAACTCGTGACTACAAAACTGCAACCTGTTCATGTGTATTTTGCTCTCTGAAAAGTTGGCCAAAACCTCCCCAAACCATTTGCGATGAGAATTATTTGGTCAGCTGTATCCCTATCCTTGCCAAGAGCTGCCATTGGCTCTCCGACGGACAGATACACTCCACACTTAATGTTGCTCTCATAGCAATTTGATGGCAGTAGGAGGATTACTTCCTCTCATCAGAACAAAACCGCTAATTGGGAAGTTGGTGGTGGTGAGCAGCTTTGTAGTTCGTGGCAGGAATTTGCCCTCTGTTTGTAGGAAAATGGAGCTGTTTTCCTTAAGCAGTAAGTTGCCTTTTTGTGGGTAATTACAAGGCCAATGCTGACCTGGCAATGAGGTAGTATATATCTAAATACCTGAAGTGAAGGAGGAAAAACAGAAATGAAAGCGAAGGCCCCATCTGCCAGGCTGTAATGACTGTGCTATTTGAAGGCAGAAAGGTTTGTCTGAAGCAGCTGGTTTCTTTCCAAGTGACCTTTTAGCATTTCTGCTTTTGCCGTCTGACAGATGTGTCAACTCAATAATTTCAAAAGCCCCTGAGTAAATAACCAATTGTGAGCAAGGATGACCCAAAGCGATGACAAAATGGGTGTGCGGAGCACATTATGGAGCATAATACCTACTGAAAGAACTGGGGACATTATCGGAAGGAGAAAAAACATTTTACTCTTATTTTTGAGTAAATGGGTTTTCCTGCCTGCAGATCTCGTCTTCTCTGGGAGGGGGGGGGGAGTAAAGAGAAAAGGAGGGTTGTTGAGTGAATAGAATGGGTATTGTGATGCATTTGCCCTTGGAAGACTTCTATTAGCTGGTTGTAGGACTCAGGTGGTATATCAGAGCTCAAAATGGAATCCCGCTCCTTCACTCAGCTCACAGCTGGGGGAGAACTATGAAGGCTTGCACTAATTGGCTTTGTGAATGATTGGGGGACTGCAGAGAGGTGATTGCAATCAAGCCAGGTCTGATGGAGTTTAAAGTCTTCTGCTGTGTTTTCAAAAGCAAGACGTGATGCTGCTTTCATGGCTAACTCAAAGCCTAGCAGAAGCAACAGCTGCTGCATGGTGTATATTAAAAATTATGGCTGTTTAGATAATGCCTTGGCCAAAGTTTGCTACATGAAATAATTGCCAATCACATAATTCTTCCTCTCCTGTGCTTATAGAGAGCCCTCCAGTCAGGTTAACATCTACTAAAGCTAGACCAATTTATTATCAACTACACACTTTAACAGATTTTCTATAAAGGCTATGAAAGGGATTCAGCAGCCAAGCATTGATTGTCAAATCAACTTGGTCCTCACTGACAGAGAAAGAGACTGCAGCCAAATTCATTTCCTCGGTCATTAAAAACGTGATCACTGAATTAAGTTAACAAACCTACTCTCAGCTGTTTTTATTTAAACTGTTAAAAGGATGATAGATTTTAAGGACCTTTTATTTTTCATTCCAGAGCACAAAGAATCTGAACTAGAAGCTATAAAAGTGATGGTTGCTGATAAGGCTGCCATCTTTTTAACCAGCCTTACTTCTATACTTTGAATGGAATTCTGACATTGAAAAAAAAATATTTTGTCCATTTAGTGAAAGGCAAGTTATAAATGCAGTAAATAAAAAGCCAGTTTGGTCTTGTGATTAGACTGTCAGGCTGTGTCCCCATGCAAGTTTGGTGCGGTTCTGAGCGCGGGATCGGTAAGGTTCGTCCCCATGGGTTTTGGAGTTGGTCCACGAAAAGCATACCAAATCCCCCCAAATCGTGCCAGAAGGATGCCAAATTTGATACCTGAAAAAACAAGTCTCAGCACTGTTTGGGGGGCTGGCACGCATTGCTCAGCGAGCTGGGAACGCACATGGGGACGCTTGCGGGCTAACAGGGAGGAGATTTGTGCTCATGTCATTGGGAGGTGGTGTGTGTTTGCTGTCCCTGCCCTGTCTGTTGAAGATCACAGCCACTGACTTTTTAAAATGCCCATCACAAAGGCAGGCTGGAGAACAGCTTGGTTTTTAACTATTCTGCCATTTCCACGGAGGTAATTCCAACCCCGTTTCAAGAATGCCAAGGCAGGCTGCATAATGGCTTGATTTTTGTTCCATTTGCAACCTGCATTTCCCCGATCTGCAAAGCGATCATAAAGGCTTGATTTTCCGCCTTTTAAAGTTGACGGGCGTTCTTGTGGTCCCCAGTGGAGCGGAGGTGCACAAAACTGCTCAAGTGCCACCAATCTGGGAGGCAGAGGAGGGTCAATCACTGTGGTGTTCGTCTGTGCCCCCCAGCCACCCATAGTGATGGAGGGGGCAGGGGAGGGGGCAGCCATCCCTCCCTTCCCCACCCAGCCACCCAGGGTGACAGAGAGGGTAAGGAGAGGGGGCACTCATGCCCTGCCACCCTGACCCCCTTGA
Organism: Aspidoscelis tigris stejnegeri; assembly: GCA_023333525.1. Taxonomy (NCBI): domain Eukaryota; kingdom Metazoa; phylum Chordata; class Lepidosauria; order Squamata; family Teiidae; genus Aspidoscelis; species Aspidoscelis tigris. The sequence goes on along the minus strand of JALMGA010000004.1, from coordinate 29,716,002 downwards.
CACAGCCAGAATGGAGGAAGAGGTGTCAAAGGCGGAGGCAAGCCCCTGCCACTGCCGCCTGCCACCCGAAGCAGCTGTCATTGGGATTTGCTTGACAGTTCATCTGCTTCAGCGCAAACTTGTTCCCTTCCCAGCAATGTAAATCGAGGTAATGTTACCAGCAGAGCAAGCAAGCAAGCAAGCGAGGTTATTTTCCCATTCATCACCTCCAGGAACGTCCGCATGGCACCAGGACAATACGTGTTAGCCCCTTATTCCGCATGCAAAACACTTGTGAAGTGGGTTTTTTTTAACACGTATTGACTCCCATGTGCCACGTATTAGGGCTTTGTATGCGGACACTCCTGAGGCAGACATTGAATCCTTTTGAATTATTTTGAGCATGCGGATGGGCCCATAGCAACAGACAGATGCAGGAAGAGTTGTTAGAATAATTTAAAAGGTTGCATGTGAGACACAGCCCTTCACCATGCACATGAAGAAGAGTTGGCTTTTCTATCCCACTTTTCTCACCCATTTAAGGGGACTCAAAGTCGCTGACAAAGCTTCTGTTCTTCCACCAGTGAGGTAGGTGGTGCTGTGAGAGCTCAGAGAACTGTGACTAGCCCAACGTGGCATCCCCAGATAAGACTCCGGCTCCCTAACCACTAGACCAAACTGGCTCACAATTGCTTCTTTTAAATACACCACATGCTGTTTGCATGCTAACAGATATGCCTGTAGTTATGTGCCAACAATACACTTATTTATTTAATATGCATTTTTATCTCACCCTATATCTATATATCAGGGTGGGTTACAACATTAAAAATCAAATGTAAAATGAACATACTAAAACAATAACAGTCACTGAAAGACCAGGGCAAAGGGATGCATCTTCACTGTTCTGTTGAACACATGAAGATGCCTGACGCATTTCAAGAAGGGAAACTATTCCATAATCTGGGTGCCATCACTAAGGAGGCCCATCTTGTGTGTGCGCACTCAAACATATAATATAATTTAGTATATACTTCATCGTTGCTGAAGATGCCGCCTCTTGTCTCATTATCACCTTGCAGATACAAGAGGCCTTTTCACATTACAGCTGAACTGCTGTAATGCAGTTAGGCTAAGACAGTTTGGGATGCTTTTCCCATGTGCACGCAGGCAGGAAAATAATGCGTTTACATACTTTCCCACCTGCCTATGTGTGAACAGGGAAAGCATCCCAAACTGTCCCAGCCTAAAAAGGCTGGACAGGGGCTGGGATGCCCCTCACAGGCCTGCCTGCCATTGAGTGAGAACACCCAGGGGCAGGCCGACCTGTCAGGGGCCTTCCCCGGGTTCCTGCACATTGTAGGGGACCCGGTTGAGTCCCCTAAAACTAGCAGGAACACCCCCGGCACCCCCACCCACCCACCCCGGGGCCTGGGGATGAGCGTGTGCACACAGCACCTACCTGCTGCCTGTGCTGGGTCTGAATGACCCGGGTCAGGCAGTGCTAAATGGCGCCGCATGCACAGCGTGGCCTCTGATTGGCCTGAGCCGGGTCATTCGGACCCAGCACAGGCAGCAGGTAGGTACATGGGTGCGCATCCCCAGGCCCCAGGGTGGGTGCACAGGGTGGGGTGGGTGGGTTTCTGAGGGCCATCTGCGATGCTGCAATGCTCCGATGGGCCGGGGGATGTGAAGTTCCTTGGTAGACTGGGACCACCTGGTCCTGGTCTACCGATGGATCCCACAGCCCCCTGCCCATAGACAGCCAGCAGTTCAACCTCTTCCTGTGCTGGAAAGGGGCAAGAGGAGGCCGAACTGGGTGTCTCCCCCTCTGCTTCAGTCTCGGTGGGACTGAAGCAGCCAGAAGCGAACCACCCTCCCCACACACACACGCAATCACAACCCCAGGGTTACCATCTTCGGCGGTCTGCGCAGGCGCGTAAACTCCCAGTGGACAGGACCCATACGGTCAGCCTGGGTCCCGTCTACCAGAGTCCACGTGCCTGCACAGACAGCGGCAGATGACAACCCCAGGCTGGCAAGGTAAGTGCTTTGCGTGGCCCTGCCACCTGTTGGGCTGATTTCAGCCCAATTGTGGTGATGAGGGTGTGTCCCGCAGCTGTCAGGGAGGGAGGCATGTGTGAACGCTTCCTTCCCGGGATGGCTGGGAATGGCCGGAATGCGCTAAGACATGCGTAGAGCACTTTTTAGTGCTCTACTTTTCAAACGTGTCTAGGACTAGCCAGGACGCTTGGGGTGTGTGAATGCAGCATCCCAGTGTGTCCTAGATGCGCTCCAGACCCCCTTGTGTCACCATGCATGCCAGTTGGTTTGGAAGCTTAAAAAAAAGAACCCCTGAAGCTTAGTTGGATTGCCTGGTTTGTTGAAGCTGAATAGTGATATCTGAAGAAGGTAGGCATAACATTCCCACCTTCAGCTAAATACCTCAGCAATGTTGCCAAATAGACAAGATTACCTGGCACATAATCTGACTCTGTGCCAAGAAGCATCACACTAGCATACTCCTTCATTAGGTGCACATTTTTGTTTACAGTTAAGAACATAAGAACATAAGAACATAAGAACATAAGAGAAGCCTTGCTGGATCAGGCCACAGCCCATCTAGTCCAGCATCCTGTCGCACACAGTGGCCCACCAAATGCTCATGGGCATCTCAAGCAGAGACAAGGACAAACCTTCTCCTGCTCTCGAGTCCCAGCAGATGGCCCTAGAAGCGCCCCATTTCCTCCCCCCCCTCAGCCTGAAAGATGCACCTAGGCATTCGTTCTAGTAGCCATTGATACATCTGTCATCCATAAATTTGTCTAACCCTACCTTAAAGCCATCGAGACTGGTAGCTGTCACCACCTCTTCTGGCAGCACATTCCATAGGCCGATGACCCTCTGTGTGAAGAAATACTTCCCCCTGTCAGACCTTACGCTCCTACCCATCAGCTTCATAGAGTGCCCCAGTTTTAGGCAACAGTTGTAACAGTTTAGTTCCCTCCTTGTAAACCTTTTGTTTGTTTGTTTTTTCTGGGTTTCCTTTCTCCTTTTTTGGATGCATAAATGTAATATTAAACACTTTGCCTGGAGAAAGCCGTACTCTGAAAAATGGACAGATGTTCCCTACTGGGTAATGAGAAACATCTTTCCCCTGCTTCCTAGACAGAAGTGAATGAAAATGAATACATATCCACATGTAGATTATATTATATTCATCTCTAGAATACAATAAAATGAAGACTTCCTTTTTTCTCAGGAAAAAAAGAAAAGGCAGGTAAGCATCAGATATGGTCTGACTGACTGAGTTCTCTGCAAAGTTGCATTAAGTGATAATCATAAATTCTTTAAGGCCTGTTGGTTGGTTGATTGGTTCATTCTGTTTGGTTGATTTAGGCTGCCTCCAAGTGTGAGCCAGACACAGCACAAGGGTATTGCTCACCTGTTATGTTCTTTTCTTGTGCCTTCATTTTCATAAAGAGGAGTAAAGGTTAAAGAGCAAAGAATAATCATTACAAAGTGCAAATGCAGTACAGTACACTACAACCTGGATCTCTTCAATCTTAGCCTGACAATCTAACCACTACATCATTAATTTACTAGTTGCTAAGAAGTAACAGAGGGGGGCGGCTGTTGTCCTTGGGAGCAGCTGCATGTATAGTCATAAGTGCCCTGAAGAGGCCCTAGAGGCTTAATGACCAAACACCCAGAGTGCCCTCCATCGCGTGGAACTCTGACAAGGGTGCTGGAGGGCCTGCAAATGTCCTACTTGTAGGGTGAGATTACAAACTCTGAGGACACCACCACCCTCAGGCACTTGTGCTGCAACTATGTAGACTCATGGTGGTAAGAGGAAACTTACTGTGCCTTCTCTACATCATACTGAAATAGAAGTCCACTTCTGGGGCCATTTCAGCATGACAGAGACTCTCTCTTCAAAGCAGATTTCTAGACAGCGTGGGATGATGCACGTTGTAAACATTGCATATCCCTGGAGTAGCACTGAGCACTTCTGCTTTGAAGCACCCAGTGCCACTGCGGGGTGAATGCAGATCTTATGCCTCTCTTGAAGGACTGAAGAAGTGTTTGGTTGACCTCTGAGGACAATAAGAATAGAAAGATTTTAAGGTTGGCCACCATAGACGTTATTGTCAGATGCTAGGGGAACATCAGAAAACAAGTCAAAAGTATCCTTGGGAAGAGTATCTCCTCCTTTCACCAGTGTTAATGTAACAACCTTTCCTACAGAAACCTTCATAGCAGGAGCTGCAGACTGGTCATGCAAATACACCCATCAGAAATGCTCAGCCACTTGGTGCATGTGGTCGTGGCAAAGACAACACACCAGAGCTATGTAAGCATATGTGCAGATGTACACTCAGTCAATAGCTAAAGCATCTGAGATGTAGCCGCTGGAATGATTCTCAGCACATGGTTCAGAGGTAGTTTTTGTTGACTCTTGAAGAGCAAACTAATGAGTTGCTTAGAAGAGCTGTGGGGCTTCTTGTGATTTAAAACTGGCAGTAAAAGAAAAAGAAGACAGAGAAGGTAGTTGGTTAATTGACCTTTATTGTGCCTTCTGGTTCATTTAGAAATGGAAATTAAATTAACATGATAATTCAGTCCTACTGAGTTAAGGCTGCTATAAACCCATTAAATTTTATGGCAATTGATTTAGCATTTTTTTCTATTAACTGGGTTTAATTTTCAATATTGTCATGCAGATTCGGAGAAGTGGTTCATTCACTTGGGTTCGTTCAAGTTACCAATCGTAGCTGTTTTATGAGGGTAACTTAATTATGGAAGAGCACAATCCCTTAGAATCAAGAGCATGTATTAATCTTGGAAATGAGTCTGTGCAAAGACGGGGTTTTGTTTGTTTGTTTGTTTTAAAGGAGAATCCAGAACATGATGTGTTATGGGAAAACTCTCTTCACCTATAATTAATAATCTCTACTGAATATGTTCCTTGGGTAAAGTCACTTTTAAGCAATGCTTTTTCTATTTATTCCTTTTCAGTTCCCAGCAATGTTAGATGCCTTATATTGTCTATATTTTTATACCACCTCACTGCAGTTTTATTTCTTAACCCAACTTCATTCAAATTAGACAAATTTCGATTTGATTTTGTTCTGTTCAATTCCATCCTTGCTTAGTTTTAATTGATATTGTAGTTTTTTCTTTTCCGTTAGCAATAATTTTCCTTGCTGTCCACAGCCCAGCAGTAAAAAAGACATCAGTTTTCTCTTGTACAAGACAAGAAAGTCATAAAACTGACTGCATTCCCACCACAGAAGACCCCTGGGACTGGTGGACAGACACCCCCACTGGCCAGCCAGAGGCATGAAATCCATCCTCAAAGGTACCCTAAGCCCTGGGCACAATAAATGACCCTGAGGGTGTATTGTGCCCTCGTTCATCTCCTCCACCACCAAGTAGAGTCATAGTAGTAGAAAAAATGAATTACTGCAAGTAGTTTCCGCTTAGCCCAGTTGAGTGTTGGACCGATGATTACCAATTTCCAGGTTTATTTCCATCCAACTTTAAACCATACCACACAGACCTTATAATGCTTTCATTTTCATTTCTTTGGAGGGTGAGGTGGTACTGGTACAATGCACCCCTCACATTTGCGGCAAGAATACACTGAGATGGATTCTATCTATCTATCTATCTATCTATCTATCTATCTATCTATCTATCTATCTATCTATCTATCTATCTATCTATCTATCTATCTATCTATCTATCTATCTATCTATCTATCTATCTATTTATTTATTTATTTATTTATTTATTTATGCCATCTGGATAAAGCCCATGAGCATTACTAGTAATGTTGCTTCACATCTAATTACTTAGCATGGGGCCTCAACTATAGAAGAAATGTTAATTTATCTGTTAATTAGATAGTTTTTAAAAAAAAATTAAAACTCTCATTACATAAATGAATATATATATTAGCAATGTACTTTCTCAGCCAAATTCATTAATAAAAACTTTACTGTTTTTATTGTACTGCATTCACTCCTTATATAATGTTTTGGATACCCAACACATTATAATTGTTCTGTTCAATAGAGATGCCTCTACATGTAAGCATGAAAGCATGAGTAGAGCTGTTGACACAATCAATTCTAAGTGCCCTCAGAGATCCTGCGGATCTTGTAAGGCACCATGATGTAGCTGGGAGGCAAGTGCAGTGAAGTAGACGTGTTGATAGCTAGAGAGCAAATGGCATTAATTTTACTGTCAACCTAACCACACACAGGTAAGAATACCACATGGCAGTGGCAGCAGCAAAGAAGGTTTACTCCTCCACCTCCATTGCATCCTCAGGAGATAATACAGTGGAGCTATTCCAGGTGTTTAAAGAGCTATTATCCTGTAGCTGCAATGATCCAGTTATGCCACCCTCAGAGGCTTGCTATGACAAAGTCACTCAAATTTGGAAACAGTCTCAGGTCCAAAGCAATGTCTGGTCCTGTTATTGTGGATCAGTTTCCATTATTGTGGCCTGAGGAAGTGGACAAGCTGCTTGCATAGGTTCAGCCAACTACTTGTCTCCTTGATCCTTATCCATCATAGCTAATAAAAGCTAAACAAAGGTGTGTTGCTAAATGGGTCCAGGGAGTGATAAAGGCCTCCTTGTGGGAGGCAGAAATAACACTAGCACTCAAGGAGGCTATGGTCTGTCCCTGCCTTAACAGGACATTCTTAGATCCAGAGGTATTAAATAACTGCTGCCCAGTTGCTAATATCCGCCTTTTAGGGCAAGGTATTAGAAAGAGCAGGGGCTATCTAGCTGCAGGAATGCTTGGAGGAAGTGGATTCTTGACGAAGTTATGGCACTGAGACTGCCTTGGTCATCCTGATGGATGGCCTAAAATTTACCAGGAGAGAAACAGGGCAATAGAACTCTGTTGGTTCTCCTCGCTGTGGCTTTTGATACCATAGCATCTTGCTGGGGCAATCCCAGGGATTGGGAAGAACTGCTTTACAGTGGTTCTCTTCTTATCTTCAAGGTAAGCACTGGAAAGTAGCAGTGAAGGGCTACTGTTGAACACCATGGGAACCCTCATGTGGTACTCCTGAGAGATCCGTTCTGTACGAACAGGTGAAACCTGGATCTTGGAGGTGTGCAGATCTTGGAGGTGTTTTGGATTAACGCCAAGGAACCATTTCAGCATCACACTTTAGCATTCTGCCAGAATGGATCCCTGGGGGGCTCCAAGGCCATGAAGTTTACTTCCTAGCCATTGGAGCTTTGGGACTTGTGCAGGAACTGGCTGGAGCAGTGATTGCCATATAGACAGTGTTGTTCCAGCCCAGAGCAATGCATCCCAATCCTGGCACAGGTTGCTTTGTTCCAAACCATCTGATCCGGAATAAAGCCAGCAAGTGCAGAAAGGCGATTGTTTTCATGGCTGATCCTAGTTGCACTTCGTTTAGGTGCTGAATTCTCAGACATGGAAATTGGTTTGTGCAATGATCCTTCTTAATGGAAGGAATGAACTGATTTAATATGGCTTTCTCAAATCACAAGTCTGAATTAGCCTACTAAGCTAGTTTTTTGTTTGTTTGTTTATTCATATTTATGCTTAGCTTCTTCTGAGTGCCATCTGGCCAAAGGGAGGATTATATTTTAAAAATGCTTTAGGAATATATATAATTTTATTGTTGTAACCTACCCTGTGATATTTTGGTGAAGGATGGGATATAAATTCTCAAATGAAAAATAAGTAAGTGCATGAATATTTATAACATTCAAAATTCAAACAGATTTGGGCAAATTCGGACATTCGAATTCAAATCAAATGTTGGCACATTTGAAGATTAACATTCAAATTCGAATTGAATGTTCCAATACATTCATACGAAGCTTCGTTACAGAATCATATGGGACTCATATACAATTTGTACAGGATTTGTATGCAATTCATATGCGAATTCATATTAAAAATTCATATCGAATTCAAATCCTATTACATTTTAAGGGGATCTACTCCAATGAATATGAATTTTCTTGTATTCAATTCAATACAAATCGAACACACAAAAATCACGCACATCAATATAAGTAAGTAAATAAATCAATAAATCAGTAAATGTCTTGCCCTACCACCTCACAGTCCCAAAGGCAGCTTACAGACCTTTAAAAAACAAACATAATAAAATATTTAAGATACTTCAAGTATAAAAAATTAAGCACAATCAAAGGGTCTGTTTTTGAATATTCCCAGACTGTACAGCCTGCCTTGAAAAAATAGTTTGTATCAGTCGTTATCATAATAGCATTTTTAAAAATAATTGCTTACTCTACCGACTGCTCAAACCTACAGTACTGATATCTTAATATTTTCTCCCCCGTCAGTGGTGCATGCATCTGGATACAATAATATTCTTCAACTGAAAAAAAAACAGTTATGCATTTATTTTGCATGAATTTAATTTTTTCCCCTTAAAATATATTTACGCACGCCCGCACACACTTGCACACACACCTCAGTGTACAATTTATGGTCTGGTATTTTGTTCTGTATATCTTCCCCTTTGATCAAATAAAAAAAGCTATTTGCCATTAATTTCACACAGTAAAATGCTCACCTGCACACAAATGCAGCTTCTGCAATATTTATGGGTATGGAAAATATGTCAGCTTCAGTCATGTAAGAATTCAGGGGAATAGGATGTTGACACAAATTCCAGTGCCTACTAGCTAATAAAAAACAACTGCCTTAAATTGCTTCCTAAATAACTCCAGGGTTACCCAAAGTGCTCCATATATACTGGCAATATTTAAATATGGAACAGGCCTCTTTTCAAAATCATCACACTTGGAGAATTGTTCCGTATAATCATGGGCCATACACATGTGTCTGTCTTAATTATACTTTACATTTGATGTTCATCATTCAGTCAGCGTTCACACCCTTGAAATCTCTTCACGAATAACTAGATGCAAAAATTACTGCACAAAAAAATCTCAGAATAGCAAGCATTCACAAACACCATTTGCAGCTCTCAGAAGTGCCTGGGGAATAAATGCGTGAGACCATATCCAAATTTGAGTCAGAAACTTGAACGCAATCTTGCATCCAAATGCTGATTATTATTATTGTCATTTTCTTTAGGCGTTCCATGGGGCCTCAGGGTACCAGAATGCAGAGGAATGCAATATTTTTTCTAAAATAATGCACTTACAGAAACAATCAGTATAGGATAGATCAATATTATAGAAATGTATCCCAACAGATATTAAACAGGAAAAATATTTTCCAATGTGTTCTTAGAAGAGATGATGAAGTAAAGTGAAGGTTGTTATTTCAGATTGTAACATTCAAAGGTGATGGTTACAGTAGCAGTGAAATGTCGGTACTAATTAAGCAAAACGGAAGGCTGGTACGGAGCAGTATAGTTAGGGTGGATAGATGCTCTACGTAGTTACTTTAAATGTATTTATTATTTATTTATTTTTCTGTCCAGCCAACACCCTAAGGGCTCAAGGCAAGCTACAAGGGTTCAAAATCATAATTATTTTCAGAAGATTGTCCTTTTATTTCAAACCAATTGTTACAACCCTGTTAGAGAAGAACCTTTTATCTGAGAACGTGTTTGTTCCAACTCAGAATACGCATATTCTGTGCAAATGTGATCATACATTTTTTAAAAAAAATTGTGGCCAGCGAGTGTCTGCTTATTGGGAGACAACATGCATGACAAGCCTGCATGTACAGACGATCAGTCCCATCCTGTCTTGATTCATGAGCAGCAATTCTGCATGTTCCAGATAAAAAGATCTGCATCATCTGCTTACCTCTTCCAGAAACACTGGAGAACAAAGCTATCATTTTCTGAGGCCCCTACTCACATAAAGAGAAAATGAAGGATAATGGATAGGAATTATTTTAGCCCATTTATTTCAAAGGGGCTTTAAGTTGCTGTCTAAGCTAGGAAAGGTTCTTTCCCTGTCTGCCAGAAATGTGGGGGGTCCGTATTTCAGCACTCCGTGAAGACAAAAGCCACATCCTTATAACATTCCCTGCACCAGTTCCTTCACAGAACTGGGGCCCATGACAGGCAAACGGTGACCAATTCACACCTGGACACTTAGTGCATCAGTAGTGAACATCTAGGAGGGTGCATGTTCCCCTGCAGGAGGCGCTTACCACCTGCAAGCGCCCCCTTCCTCCCCAGATGTTCACTAACCAGAAACTGACCTGTCGCATCCAACCAGCGAGCATTTACACCTCTGCTTGCTAGGAAGGTCATAAGTGTGAGCACTAGTCAAGATTATTCGAGCGGTCACCTTTTCCACTCCAAACCGTTTCAGAAGACAGCCACTTTAAGTCTGCCTTGAAATGGTTCTGGGTCAAAACAAAACACAGGCAGAATTTGTGCTTTGCTATCTATCTGTGGGAAGCAAAGGGTGAACTTGGTTGTGCATGGAGTAAGTGTTCATACTGGCATTTCTACTCCAGAAATGGGTCTGTGCAACACAGAGCATCCCAGAGCTGACCACATGCATTGCAAGCACGGAACACTAAATCATGTTCCCCATTTGCACTAGTGGAGGGCTACTTCAGCCCTTTAAGCTCCTTTTGCACTTCCTATGGGTGGAAGTGGTGCTGGAGGAGCACGTGATATGCCATGCACCCATGTGAGACAATGCACACCCATGTGACATGACATGCCCCCACATTGATGCATTGTAGCCATTTCACTCAAAGCTTGCCATGGCCAGAAAGCCAAGTGTGAAAAGCCCCAAAGGCAAAACCTTCACCTATTCTTAACCCCCTACAAATGGGCTTTTGAGGCATCCTACCTGTAACCAGGACTCTGTTTGCACTTACTCTCTTGTGAGCATAGGTCCACCCCTTCAATCAGTGTGTCCACATGAAGATGACACCATCCCAGAGCTCACCAACCAAGCAGCAGCATTTGCACCCCCTTCCAGATACAACTCTGCAAGCAGATGTGGCAAGACTGATGCAGCTGCAAAATCACGTGCCACATTCCTAATTGCCATGATAACATCCAGTCATGCACCAGATCTTGCCATAGCCATCTACAAGCTAGTGCAAACTACATGTCCTGGGTTGGGGCTGTCATAGTCTGCACCAACATACCAAGGACAGGTCCCTACTCTGAGAAATAATCCAGAATAAGGGCCAGCACAGAAAGGACCATCGTCCAGTCTCTCTCCAGAACCTTTTCCAGAAGTGTGGCTGCCCCCATTATAACAATCTCTGTGAACAGAGCTACAACACAGGTTGGTGAGTGTATGTGCATAATGTCATTGTGCAGTCACAGAAAGACCCAATTCACATAAGCACCTCTGCAAGGAAGTTACACATGTGCTCACTAGTGCATGTTGAAGAACACCATAGCCTAGACCATGAAGGGGACTTCAGTGGCAGAAACCATGCATTGGGAAACACACACTGGGAACAGATAAAGCATCTCACAGGTGCGGGCCTCCACTGCGGTTGGGACAAACTGCGGTTTTTCACATCTCCATTCTAGAACCATGCTTTTCTGTTAGCTGTTATGGCTCTGCACCCCCACAGAAATCCAGTATGAGGCCCAGGTCTCTTGTTCCCTTTTTAATTAGACTGCATAAGGATTCAAGTGATGTACCTTTGTGTGAACATGTACCATTTGAGAACTATAGCATTCATTACTGTTGAACAAATGTGTTCCATATAGATAGTATACAGGCTCCATTTCGTGAGCAGTAATCATTATCAAACCACCAAAAAGAATTTAAGTACAAATCAAGAGCTTTCTATTCCATCCTTTTTTGTGCCACATTCACTAAATTATGACAACTATTTTTCTTTTGTTTGTTTTCTGTTGCCATTTCAGGAGATGGTAAATACATTGCACCATAGCATTTTATGTTTTATAAAAAGGTGACCTACACTTTTCATTTAAATGTGGTTTCTTTAATGAAAATATTGTAATGTCAGTCCATGCAAAGCAAGTGCATATTAATATGCGTTTACATCTGTCTCATATTAATATTCATGCCTGAATCCACATCTCTACACAAAGCCAATTTTCTGACCATCTGTGTGATGGCTGGTGGATGCAATGAATAAATTTTATTTGTGAGGGGAGTGATAAATCATGTATCTTTGTCTTTTTTTTTTCACCCACAATCTTTGCTCTTAGGTGCTAAAATGTTTTCATTGTGGTTTGGAATTTTTAAGCAAAACCAAGTGATTAACCCCTTCACACCTTTCCATAGCTGCGCAAGCAGCACAAAAGGACATAAGGGCCTTAATGAAAAGCATGGGTTTGTGACTATGCAAGTGGTTCTGCTACTTTAGTTACATTGTCTCCTTTCCTTTTCTTCTTGAATTACTGCTTCTTTGAAGAACTCATTTGCCTTGGTAATTTAGAACCTCACCCTGGAATCTTGGCTACTGCAAAATCTTAGCCTGCCATCTTTCCTTTCACTAATCATTCCTATAAAGTCCCTTAGCAGACACTGTCCTTCAACTTCTTTTTGCTACTCACCCTTTAAAAATCCCCATAGGCAATGCTATTCCTGTTTTCTTCACAAGCAAGGAATTTAATCTGAGATATTCTCAGGGATGTATATAGTATGGCTTTTCCTGGACCTTAGGCTTAGCTTTGTTCAGTGTGGGAAAAGGTGTACCATGGGGCTCTGAGCAGATTTCCTGCTCTTCTTCAGAGGGGACATTTGCACTTCACTTCCCTGACGAAGGTGGGCATTCATACTTTGAACACCCACCCTGTCCCAAAGTTACTTGACTAAGTGGCACATAAATGCAAACACTGCTGCTTAGCAGCAGTTGCCTCCTCACAGCAACTGCCATGCACAACAGCTGTTGCCACAGTGACCAAGCGTCATGACACATGACAGTGGCCATGCCATCCCACCCCCATGCACCCTTTGCATGGAAGCAGCGAGAAGGGTGCATGCTGGAGCTACCTAGCAGCATCATAAACACTGTTAGTTTAGCAATGGAGAACTTTTTAGTTCTCCACAGCTATCCATGGTTGGGAACACTCCTGGATGCTCAACGCCACTCTGGAACAGAGGCAGCTCCATGATGTGCAGATGCTCCAAACTAGAGCATCCCCAGGCCGTCTTACTCACATAAGTGCAGAAAGATCAGAAGTCTCTTAATATGCCACAAATCACTACTTCCCTTAATCGTGCTCACCTTTAGTATACTGGGCCAGAGCAGGCGTCCCAGGCCCAGGATATGGAACTTATCATTGGCTGGAGTGAGTTGACACTAATGCAGCACAAAGCTTTCTCCATAGCCCATCACTCTGTCAGCTCCAAAGGCTGTACCAGGCCTTCAGAGTTCCCAAGTGGTGCACCTACCATTCCCACACAGGTTCCAGAAGAGGGAACTATGTGCCTTCCACACATGATCTGCTGTTCCAGGATAAAACAACTAGCATGCCAGTAGACCTCAAAGTCAAGATCCATTTTGGGCACCCTACCCCACATTGTGATCTACCTTGTGTGGGGAGACAGGCTGCTTCTGGCATGGGACAACACCATCTACTCTGGGATAGCCTGTCCCACTCCTGCTTGTGCCATCTTCAGAGCCAGTGCAGGGGAGTTCCAAAAGCTCCAAGAGCCAATGAAATCCCTGACATCTCAAGGGCTGGTTTTGATGGTACACCATGTTGCACCACTGAAATGCATCCCCATGGTATGCCAGGCCACAGTGGCATGCCCTGTGCATGCTTCCATGGTCCAGTGCACCACCCTTAGCCTGCAAATAGACCTTGATATCTGGTAAGGTGTTCTAACCCAGGGTTAGGTGTTCTAACCCAGTGGATGCTCCATCCTGTACAGACAGAGCATGCTAGGAGAAGGGGCTCTCATTACAGAAAGGAAGCCCCTGGAACTCTCCTTATTACAGGACCTGTCTTGTGCTGCATGAGCCCAGGATTCATTCCCTTTTGTTGTTTCTCCAGCAGACCTCCCACAGTCAATAGAACAATTTGTTGTGGCTCTGTGCAGTGTGTATGCTCCACTGTGTATACTCAGGGGGTCTCACAAGGCCAAGTGCTAAAAGGCCCAATGAGTAGTTTGTTCTTGTTTCTAATTTATAGTTGTTGAAGTTCTTTGGATGCCTCGTAGTGCCAGGTGATTAAGTCACTGAAAAAGCATAGAAAGATTGTCTGAAAACCACACATTTCATCCACAGTGAACAGCTGACATTCTTAGTGACTCCAGTGTCTATACCCTACGCAAAAGCTGTGCAAAATGTATGTATACCAGACCTAGAGCTGGACATATTACAAATAACATGCAAAACACAGGCAGGATTGGCATGAACTTTGAACAAAACCAGTGTAGCAATAAATATGGATTGTCCAGATTTCTTCCACTTTGATGAACACAGAACCAAGAATGTCCATCCACATGCCTTCCCACCTGTAAACCATTTGGCCATCCTGAACAAAAGGTAATGGTGGAAGGTTCAGGATAAGAATAAAGAGTACGCTGAGACTGTTCATTGTTAAGGATGTGCACAAATATTTGTAACATTTGAAATTCATATAAATTTGGCCAAATTCAGACATTCGTACTGACACATTTGAAGAAAGACATTGAATTCAAATCGAACGCTTTGATACATTCATACGAAGCTTCATATGGGATTTGTATGGGATTCATATGCATTCATACGGGATTCGTAAGGGATTGAGTATTCATATTGAATTCAAATCCTACTGCATTCAAAGGTGATCTATTTGAATGTATACAAATTTTCTTTCCTTTTTTAATCTTATTAAATAATATGCAACAACGACAAAACAATAATATCACATAAGATATCTCAAGTTTTCTCAAATTTTCATCAGTTACAAGAATACAACAAACCAACATATAACCATACCTTCCCCACTCACCTGGCTGGAATACCAATCCATCACTAACCTTTAATGAATGTTGCTTAAATGGCAAATCAAACTTATTTTCCCTCTCAATGCCTGGCTTCCCCCAATGCCCAAACCATATGTAATACATTTTTCCCAGTTGTTGAACCAATTGGTTTTAAGTCCAATTCCCCTCAAAAACAAACTTCTTTGTCTGATTAGGTCATATAACATAAATTTTGACATATAAGCCTCCCAGTAGTTTAATGTCCATAGACTGGAGTCTTTCCATCCCGTCACTAACACCGTTTGGGCAGCACTCATTGATTGTTTAATAAGATATTTATCATTTGCAGTACAATTATCCATATGTATTTGATGCTTGATACACATTTCTTTATACCATCTAGTCTGATTATTAATAATCCTGTCTGTTTCTGTATTAACCGGTTACCAAAAGTTCTGTGTTCTTGGGCACTCCCACCACATATGTATATAAGTACTTCTTTGCCCACATCCATGCCAACAATTTGGAGATAAATTCGGTATCATATAAGCGAATCTTGAAGGGGTTAGGTACCACCTACTCATCACTTTTCTTTGTTGTTCTTTAATATTAATATTCTTAATCATTAGTTCCTGCACACAGCTATTCCAATCTATCACATTCACATTCATGTCAGTGGCCCATAGCCTGCTCAGGCAGTCTTCTGCTGAATAATATTTCTTTACAAACTCCCTATATATCATTCCTCCAACCCCCCCCCTTTTTTTGTGCTATCTTTGCTTTTACTATCTTTTCCAGCTGTGTTTTTGGACTCTGGATGCTGAATACAAATTTTCTTCCATTTGATTCAATACGAATTAAATTAAAAAAAATCATGCACATCCCTATTCAATGTTTGATCTACTACCTCATTTCTTACAATTAACTTCTCAACAGATGACAAGTAAGATGTTTGTACAGAGATTTCTTTCATGAAGTGGTTCAATCAGCCAAAATTTCTAATCGATCTTTTATTCTCACCTATTTCAAATTCCAACACCCTGATTCTTGTTTTATCTTTTCTTGCTGTATATATTATTGTATTTATATTTTATATTCTGTCATGGTTGAGTTATATTGAAACTAAACTTATTTTCTATTGTATTTGCTAACTTCAGAGTTGCTAGTTTATTTTGGTGTGTTTTTTTAAGTGTAGCTTGATCAGCACTGAACAGCATTCATAAAATTGGTTGAGGTGTTTTAGACAATTAATCTATGATTAGTTAATTCGGGGTTGTTGAAGCCCTAAGTCCTATAGAGACAAAGAATCTGGGGTGATGTATCTTTTTCATGGACAATATTTGCTTCCATGCTTATGTTTTCTGCTTTGAAAATTTTTGAATTTGCTTTCTTTATATAAAAAAAGGAATTGCTTTTGAAAAAAGAGATTTAAGTATGGTTTTTTCTTACTCGTTGTTTTGCTAAGGCAACCCTTAGTTTTAACAGGATACAATGAAAGGTAACTTATCTACATTAAAATATTAGAGACAATTTGTTAAAACGCCTCAAAGAAACCACAAAGTGGAAGATGTGTGTATCCATGTGCATGACTGCATGTGTGTGTGGCGCATGGATGCACATGTGCATGCCTTTAAATCTCCTTTTCTGCAGACCAAAGGCATGCCACAAGCATATAGCCTATTTCTGTCTTTTGACAGTGCAGCCATATGTTAGTTTTGACATTTTTTGTTCACTGAAGTGAAGTTCAAAAAAGGAATTTAAAATGAGCTTCGTACATCATCTGCATAATTAGCAAGAAATCATTTGTGGCTCCAATCAATGCATGCAATTTTAATAAATTGCTCTAATAACAACTCTACAGAAATTAGACAAAGCCGTCATTGGGTCAATCAATGCTCCTCAAGAAAATAGCATTGTAATGAAACTTCAAATGACAGTGTAATTCTACCTCATTCCTTTTTTTATTTAGGCAAATAATGTTTTACTGAAAATCATTCACAAATGGAGGACAGAGTGGTTTGGGAGATTGTTAAAGAGCATAATGCCTTTCATCAGTAGATTGCTATCTGAGCTGGATAGAAATTGGAACATGTTACAATATAAGGGCTAATGAGTGAAGCATAAGTTATTATCACCATTTAAGAGGTGCTCAATTTGCCATGCGTGTACTTTCCAAGCCACTTAGAACTAGGGCTTACAGATTCTGACCTAGAAAACTGTCAGAGAATATAACATAGTGGGCTCTAATCCACAAAAGCTTTTGCTAGAATAGATCTGTTTTGAAGTACCACGAAACTTTGTTGTCTTTCCTTTCACAGAATAAGGCTGTAATCACACCCACGTTTAATCAGCTTCAGTCCGTCTTTGACAGGAAAGAGAATATCAACATAGTGACCAGTCATTTTCTTTCCACATTATCTAACCCAAAGGTAAATTTTGGGTTAGCTAATGCCAATAGAAAACTCACTTTGCTGATATCTCATGCTGAAAGTGGACTGAAACCAGATTAAAACTTGGGTCTGACTGCAGCCTTTGGGTGGGATCAAGCATGCTTAGTGAGATTGCCTCTGGGCAACTTTGAGGATGTAAGGGCAGATTTGTAAAAATGCCTAAAAGCACCTTTCCCCATCCTGAAGCCTGAGAATGGGTGCCCTTTCTTCTTACAGAAAACAGTAACACTGAAGGTGACCCTTTATTTCAATCTTTTTGGGTAAGGAGCTGTGTAAACACAGAGGAGAGAAATATATCAGTGACCAATCAGAGCCCCAGAAAGCCAAACAGATGGTTAGCCCATTGGTGGTAAGCATTTGTCAGGAAGATGCTGCCAGACTTCAAGGTGCCACGGGAGGTGTTTGGTTCCCCTTCGTTGGAGGTCTTCAAGCAGAGACTGGACGGCCATCTGTCTGAGATGGTATAGGAGACCCTGCCTTGAGCAGGGGGTTGGACTCGATGACCCAGGAGGTCCCCTCCAACTCTACCATTCTATGATTCTATGATTCTATGATTCTATCAGGAAAAATAATGTAAACATGAAGTAAGCTTATTCGTTTTACTGTTTGAATGCCTGTTTTTGTGTGTGTATGTCTACAGAAGAGATGCAATTTCTAAATGGAGCAATTGAAAAAGCCTTATCTGATTGCACCCTAAGGCTGCATTCATGCATAGCACACACACAAAAAGTAGCTTTCCTGGGTTAAAAAGTAGTCTTATACGCCAGAATATACAGTAGCTTAAATGCACCTGCAAGACAGTAATGTGTGGCATTCTTGTTCTCATCCCATCTTTAACCTGCCTTTCCTAGCCTAGAATATTCATTAGAGAGAGGAGGAGCAAACGGTCTTGTAATCAGTCTCACCTGCAAACCATCTCTAAGCCACCTTTTTACCTGAGACAATGCCTCCACTTGCACACCCACACCCTTGCATTGTGCTGTACCTGGAAGAGAGTGCAGACACGGCATCCAGGAATTAATCCAGCCACACCAGGTAAATGTGTGGGCTGCTTTTTTAGCAGTCTACGGGCAGATTGCTCCGGGGGCGGCTGCAACTACTCCCGCTGAGCTGTGATGGCAGCCAGGTGTGGTAACGCCTCACCAGCAAGCAAACCAGAGCTCACTAGCAGCAAGTGCAAGCAGGCTCTTAATCCCAGATGCAGATAAATGGGTCAGTATACTGTATATTGATTCCCCCCCCCCCCGCATCTGAAATGCAATCTTTCTTCCTGGAATTGACTGCTGATGTTTGCCTGACAATTCTTTGTTGAGAACCACCAAATTGTGGCTGAATTTTGGTTGTCTGCAGTTTTCTTGGCAAAGATACAGGAGTGGTTTGTCACTGCCCACTTCCAGGGAGAGTCTGGGGACAGTTCCAGCAACCCTCTGCTTTCCACACAGTTTGCTCTACCACTGAGCTATAGCCACTTCACCACGTATCCCTACTGAAAAAATAAAGTGACAAAACTCAAGCTTTGTTCGAGGAAATATTCAGCTCTGATACTAGTCTTATCTTTCCCTTCTCATATAATTAAACTTTAGTGAGAAGTATGCTTATCTTCTGCAATAAAGAAAAATATTGACATCAGATACTCTATCCAAAAAAATGTTATTTTGCTCAAGATAACAGAGCCCCATGGAACTCTTATTGGGGTTGGGTGGGAATGGCAGGCTTACACCAAATAGCTGGAGTTCTGAAGTGCCCAAAATATATTGTGGGCCATGCTCACACCTTGCTGAAACAGTTCGTCTTATTAAGAAACAGGACTCAAAACATGCTAATTCCAGTCACACTGAATACCTGATAATCCTTCCTCAGTTTGACTTCAGTTTGGGTTGCTATGCTCACACCCTTCTGTTTCCATTCTGAAACTTTTTAATGAGACTTTTTTAGACCTCCACCCCTCTCCACTGTCACAACAGCCCTGTACTCTGACAGGATAAAAGTTCTGTGACTCAAAAGCATGTAATCACACACTGGGGAAAAGGGGAAGGAAATTCACGCAGTATCCACCCATTCTAGTACAGTTCAGCCCCCTTTAGTGCCCTGATCACACCCAAAAAATGAAAACAGATTAACATTCTACAATGGCTTAAGACCTGTAAAAATCAGGACTCAAGAAAGTACAATTGAAGGGAGGAAGGTCCACAAATAAAATGCATAGGAGTAAAAATGTGTGATCAGTGGAGTTGAACATGGACTGAACAAAGTTTAAAGTGAAGGTGTGACTACGGCCTAGGTGGAGCTACCCACAAAAGGTGAATTCCCTGGCTGGGGACAAGAAACTGTTCAGCATGTTGACCATCTGTTCTACAGGCCACACTGAGAAAGGCTTTCTCATATCCAGTGATCACAATCAACTTAAACTAGGCTAGCATTCTATCTCAAAATAGTTCCTTTCTTTCTTCCTTGTTTTTTTTTTTTTTTTTAGTTTCAGAAAAAGAACAGTAAGAAGTGGGGTGCCCAAGGTTCAGTATTGGGGCTTGTATTTTTTTATTATTATTATTCATAAATGATCTAGAAGTAGGGCTAAACAGGAGGTAGCAATGTTTTCTAAGACAATGAATTATTCAGGGTAGTGAAAACTGAAAGAGCTTGTGAAGAGCTCCAGAGGGACCTCTTGACATTGGGTGAGAGAGCAATGAAGTGACAAACACACTCCAATCTTCAGTACAATCTTACGTACAAAGAGACGAACACTGTGGCAAAGAATCCCAACTATACCTATGAACTGATAATGGCTGGACTTTCTATGACAGACCACAAAACAGGTAGACAGCTCAACTAAGTTGCATAGCAGTGAAAAAAGTAAATTCAGTGCTAGTGGTAATCAGGAATAGAAAATAAGTTGGCAAGTGTGATTGTGACTATTTATGATTGGACCACATTTGGAATATTGTAGGCAGTTCTGGTGACCGCACCTCAGAAAGGATATTGTGGGCCTGTAGTTTACTTTCACCAACCTTCCTTGCTTTCAGTTCGCCAACCTAGCAGTCAGCTTTAAAATCTCAGTCACAGCTTCACTTTAAACCTTCTTCAGTCCATCTCCAGGTCCGACTGTTCACACCTTTCCATTTCTATCTGTTTTATTTGTCGACTTTCTATTCAGAAAAATACAAATGGAAAGTGGAAAGTCCACAAATAAAGCAAATAGAACCAGTCAGATCTGAAGATGGACTGAAGAAATTCTAAAGTGAAGGTGTGGCCATGGCCTCAGTTTCAAGATCCCATCCATCAGTTAGTGACCTCTGAACCTGTGGCAGAATGGCACTACACTGGACAGTGTGGGGGCAATGTGGACATGTAAAATGGTATCTCCCAGCCTTTTTGGATTGTAGTGGTACCAAAAAGCTAGGGCTGTGGTGACACCTTCCTGAAATAGTATGTCTTCTTAAGAAACAGGATTCAAAAGGCACTAACTCTGACTACAACCAATACCTGACAATCCTTCCTCAGTTCATCCTCAGTTTGGGTCGCTGAGTTCACACCTTTTTGTTTCCATCCTGAGACTCCTTTGTGAGACTTTTTAAGTCTTCCACCTCTCTCCACCATCACAACACCCCCTGCGCTTTGATAGGATAAAAGTTCTGTGACTCAGCAGTGTGTAATCAAACAGTGGGTGAAAAGGAAAGCAAATTCATGCAGTATCCACCCACTATACAGTAGTATGATCAGCCCCCTTTAGTTATCTTCCCCAAATGCACCCAAAAAAGAAAACAGATTATTAACACTCTATAAACAACTTGAAACCTGTAAAATCAAGGCTCAAAAAAGTATGATTGAAGGGAAGTAAGTCCACAAATAAGATTGGACTAAAAAGGTGGGAGGGTTGAGGTCCAAAGATGGACAAAAGAAGGTTTTCAGTGAAGGAATGACCACGGCCTAGGAGGAGCATCACAGGTTCCTTATCAAAGGCCATTTTACTACCTCCACTGCTAGTGCCCATTTACCTCTTTAGTTCCACTCTCTGATGCATTGGCAGGAGTTGAGTGCTTATAAATTCTAAACTTGCATAGATGACTATAGATTAAGATGTGCATGAGGCATAGACAGTATAATTTTAATGCCGTTTTCTGAATATTGCTGTAAGTAATTCTGCTTCACTCAAAGATCTGTAATCCTATATGTGGCATAAATTAAAGGATGCATTTCCTTCGTGATTCGTTATTGCACACATTCTTTTCTTTTTTTACTGGTGCCGCTGCTCTGTGTATGCCCTCTCAACATGTTTTATTCATGGCTTTATACATAATTGTCTATGCCTGTGCTACCGAAGCTATCCAAATACCTTTGGAATATACAACTAATTTAGGAATGTTTAGGATTGTTCAGACGTTAACTGTGCCAGGTATGGAAAGATATTTATTTTATTTTTATTTTTAATGGCAGGGCAATAAAACAGTTAAACAGAAGTCTATAAGTTCAGATTCTGTATTTTCCGATTGCAAAATGCACAGATGTATCGCAGAAATAGCAGGCTGTTGATTGCTTTAACGGGCTCTAATAGGGATCAATTTTTCCCAAAGCCATCTTGCTATTTTTGCTATTCTTAAAAAAAAAGAAAGAAAGAAAAAACTCTATAGCTGTAAAACAAATCCCACCCACACACCCCGGATAGTAGGGGAATGCTGTCCTTCCATTTTCAATTATTTCTAAAAGCTCTGTGCCATCTCGCAGTAGAACTTTTGTCTTGCCGTCAATTCTGCAATCAGACTGTAAGATTTATTTTTGTCTCTTCGGTACAGCTGGGAAGGAATAAGATTCTACTAATGCAGGCATGCAAATGTATAGTCATAGCCCACAATAAAGTACCTAATTAGTTCAGAGACGGCATTTCTATCCCATTCTAATGTGCCAGTAGGTTTAAGGGATAGTGTTTGCATTTGCTTGTTTTGAATACATAGAGCACTTTTTCCCTCCCCTGATTAGATTCCACTCACATTTCACAGAGAAAACTGCATCTGCTCCATCAGTGCTATAAAATAGGTATTTCCTCAGGGGTATGTAAAGCATATATAAATCTCAGCTTCTGCTCAAGATTTGCATAGATACTAGCATACAGGTCACCGGTGCATTTCATTTTCTTTGTGACTGCGGTGGGTTTTCTGCGGTCTAATGAGATTGTGGGCATTTCTGCTTACATATGTAAAGTGCTTGTGCAACTATGAATAGGACCCTGCAGTATACTCTACATTACATTTGTGGTTGAAGTCCTCAGTATCTGCTGGCATAGAAGAAAGAAGAAATAGGGAGTTAGAAATCACTCTCTTAGTTTTCAGATGACCCTGCAACCCAAGAGACATATGTAAAGATTAAAACCACATATTAAACAAATCCTCTGACACCAGGAAGGGGAATGGTGACACCGTTCGTTTATTCGACCATGTGTTTTGTTTCCATTTAATGATGCTTTGAGAAAAGTACTTTTCTGCATATAACTGGTTGCGGCTCAGTTTTTTTCCCCCTTCTTTTACCCTAGGAATTCCCTCCGTAGCAATACTTGCAGAAAGCCATTAGCTGTTCACATCTGCCCACTCTAATGACCGCATCAGTGTACACATACCTGACTGCCATCTAATTTAGATATCACCCACAGGACACTAATGTTGATGTCTCTTGGGCAAGTTAAATCCAACATTATTGACCAGTTACAGTTATTACCTCATTTGGCTTTTGGTGGAGAAGCTTGGGAACCTGAGGTCATAAGTAGGTCAAATGCTGATACAGGCTGTAGAGAGGGAAAGCCAGGTAGGTCAGGATTTTCCCCTCTCTCACAATGGCTAAAAGCCAATAACAGTATTCTTTTCCGGGACTATTTTTTTCTGAAGTATTTACCGTATCTCCTTGTTGTTTATTAAGGCAGATGTGTCCAATGGTTGTAATTTCCAGATAGTTAGCTGTGTTAGTTTCTTGTAGAAAAACCAACAAAGTGTCTTGTGGCACCGCACAGACTTACCACATTTTTAAAAAAATTATATTAGTTTCCATGAACTGCAGTCAGCTTCAATAAATACACAAAACATTATCCTGATGATGGTGTATAAATGCTTAGTTGCAAGGAAAATTGTAAAGAGCAGGGCTAGAAAAAAAGATTAGTGCAGGCATCTACAGCCAATTATAATTATCTCTGGAGAACCATCAAGGTCTGGTCTGTCAATGCCAAAGACCACAAGCTTGGCCAAGTAGGAAAACAGTTTCAATCATCTTTCAAAACCATCCAGGGGGAGGCATCTTTGTCATTACAGACTTGCCACAGCCTGCCTGAAGCACTTTTTCATCTCCTTTGCTGGGTTGCATTAATGTGCAGCCATGGCTGCCCATAGAAGCCAAGTTTGGTGAGTTTCCTTTTACGTTGGCTGGTATATACATACATAGGCAGCACCAACTTGGATACAGTGCATAAAAGGAAGGGTCAGGGCACTGCCTTCATGGCAGTACTGATCCAGACTAATCCCCAGCTGCCAAAATTACACAAGCTTTGCAACTTTTGTTGCAAAACATTTGTTTCTAGCCTTAGTGCACTTTGGTGCATTACCAAAAAGGGGTCCCCACCAATCCTGATCACAAAGGCATGTCTTCTGCACACCTCTGTGGTCTGCACCAGGGCCCACTGGTCTACTGACAGGTCTACTAGTAGTCCCAACCAAGGCCTCCCTTGTCAGAACTCGGTTCTGCCTAATACAGGCAGAGAATTCCAGTGGGGAGGGGGCCACACTAATGTGTGGTCTAATGAAGCTCAGAAGAGGACTATGAGGGCTCTAAGCCCAAACTAAAGGTAACTGGCTGAGGTTCAGACCGCAAGTGACTTACTCCTTAAGAACATTTGTGCCTCTCCTTATTAAGATTTTTTAAAAAGTAACATGTTACTTTTTGCACTTGAATCTATGCCAAATAGATATGTGAAGCCTAGTATGGAAATTCTTGCTGTCCTCTTAAAATCACCTGCATCTGTAAGGGTGAAAAGTGTCTTTGGGCAATATGAAAGGGCTTCTAATACCTTAAAATATTCAAGCAACCCTTATGCATTGCAAAGTCCATGATCTGTTGGTGCCATGGAGTTTTCAGTGCCTTTATCTCCATGGCCATATCCCCATTACAAGGTTATTTCGCTTTCCCTAAACTGAAATAAAAGAACTGGATGCAAACGCGAATTTGCCTATTCCCATTACTTTTAACTTAATCGCGTTGGATCCGGATTCTGAGGATTGTACATGGTGTACATGACTCAAGGGGGGACTCAAGTGGCTACTTTTTAAAAGCCGCTTTTCGGGGCTGCCCTGCCCTCTTCCTCCTGGCATGGACGCACCACCCATATGGGACCCCTTCACGGAGCCTAGCTGGGTGGCTGGGTGGCTGCCGCTTCCATGGATGGAAGAAAAATGGCAGCGGGCAGCCAGCAATTCTTTTCCCTCCTCTCCTGATTGCCCAGGGCACACAGCAGCAGCAGCAACTAAAGCCCCTTTGCTTTAAACATTCACACAGAACCTCAGCTGCTTTCCTCCCTCCCTTTCCCTTTCTAAAGGTCAGAACTTTTAGAATTGTGCAAAATTGCAACATTGTTTACAGGTGTGAAGTGGTTTGATTGCTACAGTGTAGTGATTGCTGTTAAGGGTGGATTTTTACACTGAAATCGCTGTCTTTGGAAGCAAGCTATTGGGAGAGGGAAACCCTAAACATGGATTCTCATCCCTTAAAACAGTAGGGTCCCCACAGTAAAAAATGTAACACATATCAAGCGCACGATCCGGGGTGAGACCTGTTGAAATGAGGGTTAACATTTACAATGCTTTGGGGCGATTTAACACGCAGAAAGCGTGTTAAGCCAAACTGACGTGGGGTCTGCGAGGATTGAAACCGTATTGAATTCTATATAAGCTTGCAATGGGGATGCGGCCCATGTCTTTTCTTGTTTAAGGACCAGAGATGAGATGCATATTATTTTGTGTTTTCCTTCCTCAGCCTGCATCTGTGCCCTTTCCAATAAAATCCCAGATCTCAAGAATGAATGTATTCCTCTCCCTCCTCCTCCTCCTCCTCCTCCTGCTGTCAGTTGTGCCCACAGAAAGGATTTGGATGTGGGCCTCCAGCATATTCCCTGGCCACCTTTTTCTACTCCTGTTCCTCCTAACTGTTGCTCATGATTTTACGTTTTGTATTGAAAGGGGCAAAAGGACACTGCTGAAGCCCACATGCAAGCCATCCCAGATTGCACCAGGCAAAAAGTCTAAAGGCTCTATCCTGCTTCTGAAGCACATCAGACCCTGGGCTATGCTGTTGCTCAACTCCAAGCATTTTCAGCCCTTCTGCAGCCAAAAATATATCAAACTAGGGCAATTGCTCCCCACTTCATTCTTTTGCAGTCTTGGTTTAATGCTTGTGCCATTCTAACCCAGGGGCTGTCTGACAAATTCTAGTCTCTAAGCTACAAGTATGACAGAAAGCATTAATTTGCAGTTGAGAGGTCTCTTAAGCACACTTACCTCGAAATCCTCTGTATTTTGTGTGTTTATAGGGATATACGTTTATCACTAAAGGCAATGGCCCTTTTACTTTTCAGCAGACGTTAAAGTCACTCTAGTGCTCCGGAGGAAAATTCTTGAGAAAGTGACATGAAATTGCAGGTATGTTATCTTATTCATTTTGTTTATTAACCTGTTCTTCATTGTGAAGGGAGATATAAGAGCAAATAACAGAGGAGATGTGAAACAGGAAAGGAGTATACTCTCTTCCATGCTGTCTCAGAGTGCAGGACATAGAGTAACAGGCTTAAGTTGTAAGGACGCACAGGCTTAAGGTGTAGGTGACCTGATCAAAGTATATAAAATCATGCATGGTGTGCATAAGATGGATTGAGAAAAATCCTTTCCTCTATAGCACAGTATTGGAACTAGTGGGCACTCCATGAAGCTGATGGACAGGAGAGTTAGGACCGAACATGGGAAGTATTTTTTTCACCCAGAAAGTCATCAGTCCATAAAATGTAATACCAGAAGAGGTAGTGACAGCAACAAGTCTGAATAAGAAAGGATTAGACAAATTCATGGAGGACAGGTGGACCAGTGGCTACTAGAATGGATGCCTAGGTAATACGTCCAGGACTGTGGTCACACCTAACGTTTAACCCACCTTCAGTCCACCTTCAGAGTGAAGGAACACATCAGCAAAGTGACCAGTAATTTTCTTTCCACATTAGCACAGGTTGAAGAGACCGACATGAACTAAGAGCAGATGAACATTTTGTTTTTGTCTTCTGCTTGAGATGCCCTGAGGCAATTGGTGGGTTACTGTGTGAGACAAGATCTAGACCTTGTAAGTCCCCCCCTTCCTACCGTAATTGATCAAATCTGATGCTTCCAATGGAAGAGTTCTCCCCATTTAATGTGTGCAGGCCACTTCTACAGAAATGAAAGCAAAATTGTGTGGTGTCTGCTGCTGGGCTAGAGGGGCTGTGGCCCGATCCAGCAGAGCTCCTCTAGCTGAATAGGAAGGGGTAGCCTTACTCCCTAATGAGTTAGGAGAAGAATTCTTGACTGGAAGTGGTGACTGCAACGGGGGGATACAATAAACATCCCTTCCGAAAAGACTACTGGGATGACCTCACTCAGCAGAATACAATTAGAAAGACATCACACAAGTTTGCTTGAGGCTGTTTTTATTTCTGTAGAAGTGACCTGCACACATTAAATGGGGAGAACTCTTCCATTGGAAGCATCAGATTTGATCAATTATGGTAGGAAGGGGGGGGCTCACAAGGTCTAGATCTTCCCAATCTTTACTTTTGGGGCCCATTTATTTTGGGGTGTTATTGGGTGGGGGTGGGGAAATGGCTGGAGTCCAGAACATTTATAATTCTGATCGGATTACTCTTTATTTTGTAATTGGAATTCTAGGACCTTGCTGTTTTATGGTGTTGGCTCTATTTACTAGGGAGACTACTCCTGTTCAAAGTGATCATTGAATGTATTTTATTTTTGTTTAAAATTAATTTTCTCTCATGAAGTGAAAGACTTAGGATACTTCCGGGCATTGGTTATAAAGCAGAATTCTACCAGTCGTGTATTGGAATGGCCACCCAAAGGTGTGTGCTTCCCAATGTAAAGCTAACCCTGACACTAAAAAACAAAACCCATAGCGATGATATTCTGGAAAATCCAGCAGTAACACTGGGTTTCCTAGAATACTTTCCCTTACCTGCATGTCTGGCAAGGACCATGCAACATTAGATTGCTAGAAACATCCAAGATCTTCCCAAGCACATGAAAAAGCAAACAGCAAGAAGGCATGCCGGTTTTGCAATCTGTATTTTCCCTTACTGTCTGGAGGCAGCCCCATATGAACCTTACCAAAATTATCTTTGGCTGTGGTCACACCTTCACTTTAACCCTTCTTCAGTCCACCTTCAGTCCACCAACATAGCACCTTCAGGTCTGACTGCTCACACCTTTTTATTTCTATCAGTTTTATTTGTAGACTTTCCACCCTCCATTTGGACTTTCCTGAATGGAAAATCCACAAATAAAATGGATAGAAATGCAAAGGCGTGAGCAGTCAAACCAAAGATGGAGTCAAGAAAGTTTAAAGTGAAGGTGTGACCACAGTCTGTCTCCCATATCTTTGTTCCATGCACAAAGGGCCTTTGAGTTTATACTTTAGGTTTTCCAATTATAAATCGTGACAGTGTGAACAGTATTTGTGATTGCAAACAGTAACGGAAATTTTTAATATTTCCATTTAAAAGCACATCCTGGAGTTGTTTTTCACAAAGAAAAATAAGTATTTTTAGTCTAAGGGCCATTTCGCACTAAACTGCAGTGGGATAGCATCACAAGTATACCTCCTTGCAGTGAGGACAGGCTGCCATAGCAATGACCGCGGCAACTCCCAGTGCTTGCCAGACCAATGCTACAGTGATTGTTACAAGGGACGCATTTGGCACAGCCACCTTGCCTTGCCCACACACAGCATTTCCAGCAGATGTAGGTGTGAATGCTGATCAGGTAAAGATGTGGAACAGTATTCAGAAGATCTGGATGGCCTCACATACACTGGGCCACAGACTGCACCATGGAGTGCAGATGCAACGGCCCAGAGCTGCAGGGTTATCCCAATTGCCCGAGTGCTAAAAGCCCATAAGTTTGGGTACAGGTTTGTTTTTGTTTTTAAACCCTCTGAGAAGGCTTAGAGCCTTTCCACACTCAAAGGCCATGAACTGGAGCAGTAGGCCTGGAACAGCCAGGCCAGCTGATCCAGAGCACAGCCGGCAGATCAGCCGCCACATCAGCCCCGCATGAGTCTCAACGCTGGCCTCTGAAGGGTTAAAATTGAACATTCCATGCCTTGGTGTCCCCAGAAAATCCATTTCAGCAGCGCAGCCAAAATGGGTCCCCCAACAGTTTGGAGAATAGAGACGTGCCATCATGTCCCAGATTAGGGCCTGCTAATCCACTGGTAGACCTATTTAATCAGGTCTACCTGCAAGGCAGATCAAGGTCCCCTTGATCTGTCCTATGCGAGCCACTTTGGTCTTGTGGACTCTTGGTTCAATTCTGCACTCCTATACGAAGCCAGCTGGGTGACCTTGGGCTAGTCACATCACTCTTTCTGAGCTCTCACAACCCCAGCTACCTCACAAGGTGTCTGTTGTGGGGAGAACAGACATTTTATCAGCCACTTTAAGTCAAAAAGGGCTAGAAAAGCAGGATATAAGGCCCAACTCTCCTCCTACTCCTCCAACAGAGCTTACCAGTGGTGAGTAGAGGCTCCCTTGAAGTTTTCTCTGTTCAGAAGGGAGACCCTTGCCTGACTCATAGTCCATCCCAAAAGTGCAGCAATGCCTTTAGAGACAGCATAGAGCTGGTTTGCAGGTGGGATCCCTCAAATGCCAGTCTGCCCCTCCCTCCTCCCATGAACATTTTATACCAAAAAAGTTGGGTTAGAAATGGACTAAGAACACATGGGTCACATACTACTGTGTCTAAGGCACTTTTGAGCTCCTTCTTTGCTACATGTGAATATAGCCTTCATGCTAAGAAAAGGAAGGAAGCATTAACTCATCATGAGGTAAAATGGTACAAAGAGAAGTTTTTAAAATGTGCAGGAATCTTGAATATCCTACTTAAGCAAATGGTTTGACACTGAAGAAGCATTTCTACACAAAAGCAACAAATCCATTGGTGCCTCTTTTGTTTTTGCTAAAAAAAAAAGCTTTGCTGTACAGGTACAAAGGTGATTGGTTGTCTTGTCTCTATAATTACTAAATAGGTCCATTGGACATTACGTTCACAGAGTCTTGAATTTCTGCCAAAACTGGGTTTTATAATTCTTTAATGTCTACAGTGCAGCTGGATAATGTTAGGTTTACACATGCCCAGAGTCTAATGCATTTATCTGTTCCAAAATTGATTCTCATTTTTGCCATTACTGTTATTGGACTGTGTTAAATAATAAACAGCCAGGTGCCAGCAATCTTAACAATGATGCCCCTGCTAAATCTTTTCTGGATGAAGGTGCACCTGCCAGACATATTTCCAAGAAGACACAATAATTTATTCTGGTTAAATTGCTCCTACACACATCTAATTAGGTGCATAAAGAAAAAGAAGCTGAGATTCTCAATGGCTGATTCAGTTTGAATCTCACCTTGCAAGTATGGGTTGCAGCAGCAGGAAGGTTCTTAAGCTTTCAATATAATTGTTCCAACTATGGGCATTGTTATAGTTTCAGTTTCAACATATCTGTTAAATCACATTGTAGCCTTCATTTAGTCTTATGTAATAAATGCCCAGCTTTCATCAACTTTTTAATGGGCCAGGGAAGAGGAAGAGTTGGCTTTTCTACCCTGCTTTTCTCATCATTTAAGGGGACTCAAAGAGGTTGATAGTTTTCTATTCTTCTCCCCACAACAGACACCCTGTGAGGTAGGTGGCGCTGTGAGTGTTCAGAAGAGTGCTGTGACTAGCCCAAGGTCACCCAGCTGGCTTCATGGAGGACGGCAGAATCAAACCCGTTATTCCCAAATAAGAGTCCAGCTCCCCTAACCACTAGACCAAATTGGAAGTGCACTGGTAGTCCTGAACTCCATTTTCTGAAAATACATTTACAAATCAGATTCCTTCCCTCCAGTCAGGTTACGACCAAAACCAAAATCTGATAGGGCTGTTATTGTTGGGGGCCATTGGGTCATGGTTGGCTTCTGCTAACCATATGGATGCATCCATGCACTTTTTCTTGGCAGAAGTGGTCTTCCATTATCTTCTTCTGGGGAGATACCAGGGACTGAATCTAGGATGATGCCAAGAATCAACAGATATTTTAGCACAGAGCTACAGCCAATGCTAACTCAAAGGACATGGAAAGTTAGCCCAGATCTTTTGAGATTTCGAATGCCCAGTTAAGCACCTGCCAACAATGGAAGCTTAAGCAGGCAATGCAACAATATCTGGCATGAGAGCAGTGGGGTGTGACCAGGTTGGTGTGTGATAGGTGAGAACCCCATTATTTGCCCCTGGTGATGGTGCTGTTCCCATACTGTCCCTGACATCCATTTGCTAAATTCTGCAATTTAAGCAGCCAGAATTCACATCACCAGTACAGTGTGAGAGGGTTTTTTTTTCAAAAGCTCATACATATACCAAGGTGCACTGGTGATACAACCTCCCATGCTAACCTCAGTATGATGGCAAATATGCACACACCAAACTGTGAGCTAATTTGGTCTTCTGGTCATGAAATTGATTGGGACTTTTTTCTTGTAGTCATGGGGTTTGATTCTGCCCCCCTCCATGAAGCTCGCTGAGTGACCTTGGGCTAGTCACAACTCTCTTTCTGAGCTCTCACAGCCCCACCTACCTCACAGGGTGTCTGCTATGCAGAGAAGAACAGAAACTTTGCCAGCTGCTTAAATGGATGAGAAAAGCAGGGTAGAAAAACCAAGTCTTCTTCTTCCAAAACTGGCACACCATTAGATTCATGTTACGCAGCCATGAAGCATCAGCTGAGCAGACAGCAGGACTCGTGGCACTGAGTTTGTTCTGCTGCCCTTTCCTCCTTGGCACATGGGTTAGGGAAGATCCACACAATGCAGGCTGTAACATGCCAGGGCTGCAGCAAGTGAAAGACATAGGCTGTGTTCCCATTATCATTTAAAACTGTTTAAAAACAGTTTGGATCCTTGCCGTTCCCACCCCCAATCAAGTAAAATGGTTTAAAAATGGTTTGGATCCATGTCGTCCCCTTTGGCAATCAGTTTCAGGGGTATTTTGAGGATTATTTGGCTTTAAAATGGAATAAATAAACACCTGATTTTTTAGGGTTTTTTTCCTGGTTTGGCTTTTAAAATGCTTTTTCCTTACTGTAGTGGGAACACTAGAGCTAATACATCATGAAATGAATTGGGGTTTCACCCTGCAGGTCAGCCATTTCAGTTAAAAGGTACAGCAGACGGTTTCACTGTAAAAATCCCACCCTGAACAGCAGCAGTTTCAATGTAGCAATCCACCCACTTCACACCTGATAACAATGTTGCAATTCTGCACAATTCTGGCTCTTTAAAAGTTCTGACCTTTAGAAAGGGAAAGGAAGGAAAGGGGCTGCAGGTTCTGGGAGATGTGTGAATGTCTAAGGCTGTGTGTCCAGGTGGCAGTGGCAGCAGAGCCAGGGTGCTTTTTTCAGAGGGAACCCCTGCTGAGGATGGTGGCTTTGGAGGTGAGCGGGTGAATAGGGCTTGAGTTGCCGCTGCTGCTGTGTGCCCTGGACAATGGGGAGAGGAGAGGAAAGAATCACTTTCCCCAATCTGTTTTTGGAAGCGTTTTAAGTGCTTAGAGTGGGGACAGAAAATTGGGGTTGAATCCAATTGCCAGATGCTCTTTGCTTCCTTTTAACGTGCTTTACATATCAATGCAAATCCCGATCTAAATCTCGATGTATATTCCATTTTATTCCTTAAATGGGAACTCGCCCTTAGTGTCTTTATGCCCAATATCTCACCTCCTCACAAACAACAAGGATTGTTAGGAGCCATTCTCTGGGGTAATCAATATGGGGGCGGGGTGGGAGGAATAGCTTGAACCCAGACATGAAGATTCTAATGGGGTCATATAGCCAATTTAAGCTTTAAGAACAGAGAATTAGCCAGAGTGGCAAGATAACAGGAAAGCAAGATGTTCAGAGTTCTTTGAAAAACAAGATTAAAACTTTATTGACTACACAGGTGGGGACTTCAAATAGCAATGGTATAAAAGCAGGGTAGCAACCAGTCAGATTTATCTGGCAATCACCAATAATGAACAAAAGCAGAGGAAAAGAAACAAGGTAAACAACAGTTTGAATCCAGAAGGGAATATTTTGGCAAGGGAATCTCAGCTTGTAGAGACGTGAGAAAAACATGATATCATGTTTGTGTAAGCTGTTTTCCAAATTTGGTTTTTCCTTCCTCTTGGGCAGACATGAGGACTACTCTCCTAGGATGTTGTTGATGGGATTATGTCTGCAGGGGCCAGGAATTACAAAGGTCTTGTTGGCATAATGGTTGTCATCCACTTCAGATAAAGCCAATCAATACCTTAAATTGAATTCCCTTATTTCTACCTGGCATTCTTCTATCTACTGTGTAATAAAGGTTGGTCTAGATTGCCAAATAACTCTTATTATTCTGTCCTGGTGTGGATCAGGGGACTATTGACATTATCAGTCCAGGCTTGAAAAGATTATTTCTCTCAGGACAGCTCTGCTCTTATGCAGATTTCTAAGTTTCTTATTTCCAAGCATACCAGGCAATTTCACAATCTGCTCACTGGTCTTTTTGAATGGAAGCTTCTATCTTAAGACTGTATTAAAAAAAAATTGGTTCTGGTCTAATACAGAGATTTCAGATTTTCCAGTCTTTCCTCTGTACTTGCAACCTATATGCAAATTATGAAATCCAGTATAATAGAACGGAGATGTCGGTACCTCGGCATAGCCAATGAGCAGCCAATGCTAACTCAAAGGACATGGAAAGTTAGGTAAAAGTTGCACTCTTAGCTCAAGGTAGGCAATGTGTGCCTTTGTATAAAGGATAAATAAAACTTCCAGCAAGGCAGGTAAGATATGCACACTGCCACTATCCATCTTTAGGGCAGTAGCCTTACCCACACAGGGCAACAAGAATTCACAGAGTCATTCTTCCCTATCTGCAGGACAGGCAGCGTCAAGTATGCTTGTCAGCCCTCAGAGGAGGCTACAAGACCATAGACAACATGGGCACCTAACCCCTCATCAGGTGCAATTTGCACCCGATGTGAATGTAGCCTCTGTCTGAGGATTGGGCTGACTCTGTCTTCTAGGGGTACAGTCAGACACGTGCTCAGGGATACCTCGGGGGTAAATTTGAAACCCTAGGAATAAATATAAAATATAAAATACCCTTTACCTGATCCCAAAGTCTCCTTTACCCCTTTCACAGATGGGATTTCATCGGGTGACATGCAATTTGGAGCAGATGGGGCAGGATGCTACAGAGGCTCCTATAGTCAATAAGGAGGCTTGTAGCCTGAAACACCCAGTCTGAATCAGGGCCCCGGAAAAATTAGCTGGCAGCAGCCAATGGATGTGAGTTCAGAAGGCAGCAATGAGAAAGGGAAGCAGGACAAGAGCCTTTTTAGGTGCTTATTTTAAAAACTGTGGGATGCAAGTTTTTTTCCTGTATTCACAGATAGGAGACTCCTTTATAAATAAGTGCCCCTCAAAAGTCATGTTTGATTGCACTCTTTGGTCAAGGTAGGTGATGTGTGCCTTTTTATAAAGGATAAATAAAACTTCCAGGAAGTCGATTTGTATTAATAAAACTGGGTTGAGCTCTTGTGCTCTTCAACAAAAGAAAAAAAAAAGTGATTCAGCTGTAGATTTCCATCACATCATTTAACTGAGTTCTCATTTCACATGGTTTTAGAAGCTCTGAATTCTTACTGCATTTTTGTGAAGCCCGAAACAAAAGGGGAAATGTATTCTTACTTCCTAACAGTACTGCTACAATTCAGAAATCAAGGGCATTAAAAGTCAGGGAAGGCTCCTTCTTCTCCATCCCAATTAATACCTACTAGAACAGATAGTCACCAGCTACTCTAGCAGGTATAATGATTTCAACAGCCAGATTTCCTAAAGATGTTTTTCAAGCTATTTTACAGCAACTCAGCATCTAGAAGTTCACGCAACTGGCCTTCTCTCTCAGTTGACTCTCAGTGATTTCTGGTTCTCACAGATGGACACACTGTGATCTGTTCTCGGTTGACAGCCTCATACTGCAGCTAAGTCAGCTCCACACAGTGGCCTCATCAGAAGTTGTGAAACACACTCAAAGGCATGTTAGACAAAGTGACATGTTTCACTCATGTTCTTATTTTATCTCTAATCCACCTTTTCTGGCCTACAGTGATTATGAGAGGGTGTGTGAATGATCCCTTCTTGAGAATCATTTCTTAGCCATCAGACACAGCAAAAAACAACAACTCTGAAGTGACTCTGAGGCAGCTGAGAGAAGGCTTTGAGATGGAATTGTTCACACACCAGTCTGTCCTTCCTCCCTCTCTTAACATTCTGTGATAAAAAAAGGTGGATTAGAGAAGGCTTGGGAACACAAGTGTCACAACACTGTCTCTCTGAGGGCCTCTGACGCACCCCTTTTGCTATGTCTGAAGTACCTCTGAGGTAGCTAAGGCTGTGTTTTCTTTTTACTTCTCATGAACACAACCTCAGCCAAACTTCCCACTGTCAGCCCAAGCTTACTACATACTGAGCCTTTATTTCTTTTATGCATATTTTACAAATGGTCAGTACATTAAGCCTTGTGCCTGTCTCCTTTGTCCAGAATTCAGTGGTGCCCAGTGAGGAGGATCATCTGGTGACAGCCTCTCCAGTAAGCTGCACTAATTAATTTTTTTTTAAACTTTCCCACAGCAGCAAATAGCATTCTTTATGAAGTTTCCACAGTGCCACAGGAACTTCAAAGCAAAACTTATTTTCTTCTGTGCAGGATTTTTTTTTTTAAAAAATTCCAAACCAGTGCAGTGTGGTAGAGGGATTTCCACTTGCAATCCCTCTCCACAGCTGCTGCTCACAGAACGTCTTCTTTGTTCTGCCCCAGGTAAACTTAAGCTTCTGAGTTCAGTCTGTACTATGACCTTGGGCAGAGGTCTTTGAAGAATCCACAAGTCTTCCTTGATATAAATGAATATTATTTATTAGATTAGTATAACAAATATAACAACTTTCTTAGGCTGCGTTCCCATTACCACTTAAAACTGTTTAAAAACTGTTTAAAAATGCTTTGGATCCTCACCATTCCCACCCCCAATCAAGTAAAACGGTTTTAAAATGCTTTGGATTCTCGTCATTCCCATTCACAATCAGTTTTAGGGCTATCTTGAGGATTATTTGGCTTTAAAACAGAATTAAATAAACACCTGATTTTTCAGGTGTTTTCCCCAGTTTTGCTTTTAAAACGTTTCTTATTGCTGTGGGAACGCTACAGCATTATCGAGGCAAATCTGTCATGAAATGGGTGGGATTTCTCCCAGCAGGGCAGGGCAGCCCATAACCAGATTTTTAAAGTACATGGCTTCTTCAGCAGTTTCCTTCTCAGCCAGCCTCTCCCTGATCACAAAGTAACAGTTCACGCAATACTCCTTCACACCCACGGACGCGAATAACAATGTTGCCACATTGTCCGCAGTTTTTGGCTTCCCTGAAAGGCAAGAGGAAGGAGCCAACAGGGCAGCAGCAGCACGTGTGAGAGAGAGGGAGGGAAGGAGATCAGAAGAGTCTGCCTTCCAAATTTCTCTTTTGCCTCAGACAAAGGGCAGCTCTCTCTCTCACTCTGTGTGTGTGTGTGCTTGGAGGATCTTACATTGCTATAGCCTTTTTAAAAAAGGAAAGGAAGGCGAGGGGACCGAGTTGATTGTTTTAAAAAAATACTTCTTCCTGCAACAGGCTGCCTTGCCTTGCCTTGCCTTGCCTTGCCTTGCAAAACAAGCTTTTCCCTTTCAAAGGGGCAGCAAAAGCAAAAGGGAGGGGGCTGGGATTCCCCACGTCATCAGATCAAAGCCAATGGGGAGAGAGGGGTGGGGAAAGAATGCTTTCCCCAACCCATTTTTGGAAGCGTTTTAAATGGTAGGACAGTGGGGACAGAAAATCAGGGTTGAATCTGATTGCCAGATGCTGTTTGGTTCCTTTTAACATGTTTTACATATCAATTTAATTCCTGATGTAAATCCCGATGTATATTGCATTTTATTCCTTCAATGGGAACTCACCTTTAGTAAATAAGAGCCTACAGTTTCCAATGCAGCTTCTTGGATCTTTAGATCTCAGTTCCTTATGGCTTCTCTCGTTACTTTCCTTTGTTAAGGCACTGACTAGCCTGTAAAAGGTTTCTTCCTTTCTTTGCTGTGACACTGGCTGGCCTGTAAGAGGGAATTTCTACTTTTCTCTTGCTATGAGGAGTCCCTTCATTTCTCTTGACACTGTCTGGCCTATGAGGAGTCCCTGCTTTCTCTGGTCTATGTGGAGTCTCTATTCGTCTAAGAATAATGCTCCCTTCCACTCTAACTGCAGACTGAAAACTAGAAGTAACTCTTCCCTGTAAGCTCTAATGCTCCACCCTCCGTATCCACAAACCCACTTCTTAAAGAGACAGGCTAACATTCTCTTCTAATAAACAAGGCTTACAAGTCAAACTCTGATTAACATAAACTTGTTACAGAAGCATGACATTCTTCATTGTTTTGTAGGTATGACAAAAAGATTGTGCCCCTTGTGAGGTGGAATTTGTAAGGCAAATTTGAAGTGAAAATAATTTGACAACCAACCAGACAATGTATCAAACATAAAGGAAGAAAAACAGCCACACTAACATACGTATAATATATCTGAGTTAAAGAAGGAGTAAACTTCTTTCTTCCACATTTTCAAGAAAATAGCTTTTAGGGTAATATTTGGCAGCCATGTATCAGAATTTCTACACTCTGCCTTCATGAGAGACAAAGGGTATTTCCACACAGGCTGCAAGACCCAATTAAGCACCCAATAAGAACCCTTATGGTACACATTCACAAGGTATCTTCCACACAGTGGGACAGAATAGGGCCCCTTCAAGGTTGTTGCTTCTGCATGGCCTCATGCAAGATCTGTCTCTAATGGGGTCTAGAGGCAGCCCAATCCGGTTTTCAGGAAAACCTGAAAAATTAGGTTTTCAAACCATTCCTGCTTGCAAATTCTGGATCAAAGGAGGACACTTCCACACAGGGGCAGGATAGGAAATGGATGTGGGCAGGACCGGAAGTCACCATATTGAGCGAGGCGGCAGCACCACATTCCGGCTACGTAGTCCATCCCACAGTTGCTTCACACTGGACATGTGCCAAGTTACGTCTGACCATTCTGGATATCCATTCTGGATATTGTTGTTTTAATCGTTTAGTGTTTAATACTTTCTTAGCTGGGTGTGTGGGTGTGTGGGTGTGTGTGGGTGTGTGGGTGTGTGTTGTGCTGTGGGTAGGGAGACATGTGCCAAGGCCGGGCAGGAGGGGGAGGAGTGGGTCAGGGGGCCAGTGGTATCACAGTGGTAATGGGCAGAGGGAGATATGGCGTTGGGAAGCAGAAGAGACAGATTAGGAGAAGGGGTGATAGATGCATTGAAGCCATCACTCCTTCTGTTCTGTTTCCCAGCCAACAGAGTTTGGGGAAGTCTACCAACCACCCTGCTGCTCTGGCCGTGCTGCTCCTGAATGCCAGGTCGGTCCGGAATAAAACATCTGTCATACATGACTTGATTTTGGATCAAGGGGCCGATCTGGCATGCATTACTGAGACCTGGGTGGATGAATTGGGTGGGCCTAGTCTTGCCCAGCTTTGTCCCCCAGGATACTCAGTGCAGCACTGTTCCAGACCAGAGGGTAGGGGAGGGGGTGTTGCTGTAGTCCACCGGACGTCCATTCCCCTCACCAGACGACCAATTCGCACTGTAACAGGGGTTGAGGGCCTGTTTATGCTGTTGGGCCAGAGAGACAGGATAGGGATGCTGCTGGTGTACCGTTCACCCCACTGCCCAGCATCCTCCCTATCTGAGCTGGCTGAGGTGGTCTCGGATGTGGTGTTGGAAGCCTCTGCCACGGTGGTGTTGGGGGATTTCAACGTCCACGCCGAGGCTACGCTCAGTGGACCAGCTCAGATCTTCATGTCCTCCATGACAACCATGGGGCTGTCTCAACTTGTATCTGGTCCGACTCATATAGCAGGTCACACCCTTGATTTGGTTTTTGCCTCAGAGCGGACTGGTGAGTATCCGTTGATAGGAGGGCTGACTGTCAACCCGTTGTCATGGACGGATCACTCGCTGGTGAGTTTTGGACTTAAAATGGCAGCTCCCATCTGTGGGGTGGGACCTATTGAAATGGTCCGCCCCCGGAGACTTATGGAATCCGAGCGATTCCTGAATGCTCTGGGGGATTTTCCGGTTGGCATGACTGGCGCTCCTGTCGAAGCCCTGGTTTCTCTCTGGAATCAGGAGATGAGCAGGGCTATTGACACGATCGCTCCCAAGTGCCCTCGGCATGCTTGTGGAGCCCGAAAAGCTCCTTGGTACTCCATGGAGCTGCGGGCTATGAAACAGGAAGGTCGACGGCTAGAGCGCAGGTGGCGTAAATCCGGCTGTGAATCTGACCGAACACAGGTTAGAGCACACTATTGTGCCTACCATGTGGCGGTGACGGCGGCGAAAAAGAATTTTTTCTCCGCCACCATTGCGTCCTCGAGTAGCCGTCCAGCAGAGCTTTTCAGAGTAGTGAATGGCCTCATAAAACCAAGCTCAAAGAAGCATGAGCCAGGGCCAAGCAATATCTGCTGTGACAAATTTGCAAAGCACTTCGAGGACAAAGTCGCCCAGATTCGTAGGGGATTGGATGTCACAATTGGACAGAGTCCAGATGAGGCATCCAGAGAACTGTCTGGTCCTGTTTGGTTGGATCAGTTTCAATTGTTGCAGCCTGAGGATGTGGACAAGTTACTTGCGGGGGTGCGGCCGACGACGTGCTCTCTAGATCCCTGCCCCTCATGGCTGATAAAGACTAGCCGACAAGGTATGACCGGGTGGATCCAGGAGGTAGTGAACGCCTCTCTGAGGGATGGGGTGGTTCCACTGGCCCTGAAACAGGCTGTGGTTCACCCCCTCCTGAAGAGAGCCTCCCTGGATCCAGAAGATCTAAACAACTATCGCCCGGTAGCTAACATACCTTTCTTAGGCAAGGTTCTGGAGAGGGCTGTCGCTGTTCAACTGCAAGCATGCTTGGAAGAAGCTGATTATCTAGACCCATTTCAATCTGGCTTCAGGCCCGGTTATGGCACAGAAACCGCCTTGGTTGCCCTGGTTGATGACCTTATCCGGGAGAGAGACAGGGGGAACGCTACCCTGTTGGTTCTCCTGGACCTCTCAGCGGCTTTTGATACCATTGACCATGGTATCCTTTTGGAGAGACTACGGAGTTTAGGAGTGAGAGGCAATGCGTGGCACTGGTTCTGCTCCTATCTCCGGGATAGATCTCAGATAGTGACTGTGGGAGACACTGTTTCGACACCCTGGGAACTCACTTGTGGGGTTCCTCAGGGGTCGATCTTATCTCCCATGCTATTTAACATCTATATGAAGCCGTTGGGAGAGGTCATCCGGAGATTTGGAGTGAGGTGTCATCAGTATGCAGATGATACCCAGCTCTATCTCTCTGTACCATCTGAATCAGGAGAGGCAGTTGAAGTGCTTGACAGGTGTCTGGAGGCAGTAATGGGCTGGATGAGGGTGAATAAATTGAAACTGAATCCAGACAAGACAGAGGTGCTGTGTGTCACAGGGTCTCGGGTCCGGGTAGTTGGGAGATACCCTGTCCTTGATGGGGTTGCAATGCCCTGGAAGGGACAGGTGCGTAACTTGGGGGTACTCCTGGACTCTGCGCTAACACTTGAAGCTCAGGTGGAGGCCGTGGCCAGGAGTGCCTACTCCCAACTACGGCTAGTCCGTCAACTGAAGCCACTTCTGGATAGAGACGACTTGGCCACAGTTATCCATGCTCTGGTAACCTCTAGATTGGACTACTGTAATGCGCTCTACATGGGGCTGCCCTTGAAGACGGTTCGGAAGTTGCAGCTAGTGCAAAACGCAGCCGCGAGAGTGCTGACCGGAACATCTAGCCGGATGCACATCACGCCGGTCTTAAAAGAATTGCACTGGCTGCCAATTCACTACCGAGCCCAATTCAAGGTTTTGACTTTGACTTATAAGGCCTTAAATGACTTGGGCCCCAAATATCTAAAGGAACGCCTTCTCCCATATCGACCTGCCCGTGCCTTAAGATCAAGTGGCGAGGCCCTCCTGGTTGTCCCACCACCTTCAACAGTGAGGTTGGTGGGCGCCCGGGAGAGAGCCTTTTCTGTGATGGCCCCCAGACTGTGGAATAGCCTCCCCCTTGAGGTGCGTCAGGCCCCTTCCTTATATATATTTAGGAGGGCAGTAAAGACGCACCTCTTTGCCCTGGCCTTTGGCTAAGTTGTTAATGTTCCCTCCCTCAGTACAGACATTATTATTTTAAACATGTTGTATATTGTTTTATATGTATGGAAATTTTTAATGTCTTTTAATGTGTATTCGGTTTTAATTTGTTGTTTTAAAGTTGTAACCCGCCCAGAGACCTTCGGGTATGGGGCGGGATATAAATGTAAATAAATAAATAAATAAATAAATAAATAAATATCAGTGCTTCAGTGTCTGCACAGCAGCCACGCGATACATTCCTCAGTAACCATTCTCCCAATGCATGTGCAGATACGTTAGGCCTCACTTGGATCCATCCCTATTTCAGATGTATTTTCCCTGGGACAGGTTTCAGAAATCTGGATTTCCTTAATCCAGATTTCAAGTAGTAAGTGCGGAAACACCCAAAATTTCCACACAATGAAAAAAAAAAGTATTGCCCAAACAACTTTTATTCTTTGTAGTGAGCACCCACCACCTAAGTTCTCTGATGAACTGAACAGAGAAAAGAGAAAGAATTGTGCTTCCATTTATTACTAGGCATCTATATACTTTTTTTCCATCAGGAGAATTAAGTATTTAATGGCTAACAGACTAACTGCAGTCCTAAATTTACTGAGAGAGAAGTTAATTAAAAAGAACGTTTTCACAACTTTATCATGAAAATGAATTAATGCTGCACACAGCATAACCTTGTGCTGCCTTTGAGAAATTAAAGGGGGAAGAACTGTCATTAACTAGTTATTTATTCAGAGTAAGTTCCAGTTTTGTGTTCTGTTAAAAATATTTTGACCATTTCACTAAAAAGTGCACAAATTATGTACCATTACAGACCACTGATTTTCAAACTAAAAAGTGTATTCCTCCCAAGGAGCCTGAGGGACCCTGGGGGAGGTGTGGGGCTATGACAGAAAAAACGGATTGTCACATGGGTAAATTAATTAGAAGTTATTTGTTTGAGGGCATAATATACTAACAAATATTACAAAATACACAATTAAGCATATTACAAGATAAATTACTAATGAACAATGGAGTTGGGGGATGGAGGAATCCATTGTTAAATCAAAGGGCATAAATTTCATGTCAAAAAGTTTGAGAACCATTGGCCGCATCCCCATTATAAGCTTACTTCGGTTTCCCTAAACCGAAATAATAGAACCGGATGCAAACATGAATTTGCCTGTTCCCATTACTTTAAACTTAATCGTGTTCAATCCGGATTCTGAGGATTGTATGTGGCGTACATGACTCAAGTGGCTACTTTTTAAAAGCTGCTTTTCGGGGCTGCCCTTCCCTCTTCCTCCTGGCGTGAATGCGCCACCCATAACGGACCCCTTCACCGAGCCTGGCTGGGTGGCTGCCGCTTGCCTGGATGGAGGAAAACTGGCAGCAGGCAGCCAGCAATTCTCCCCATTGCCCAGGGCACACAGCAGTGGCGGCAACTCAAGCAAGGGGGCTTTAAACATTCACACATCTCCCAGAACCTGCCCTGCTTTCCTTTCCCCTTTAAAGGTCAGAACTCCAAAGAGCTAGAATTGTGCAAAATTGCAACATTGTTATCAGGTGTGAAGTGCTTGGATTGCTACAGTGTAGCAGCTGCTGTGAAGGTTGGATTTTTACACTGAAATCACTGTCTTTGGAAGCAAATTATTGGGAGAGGGAAACTCTAAACATGGATTCTCATCCCTTAAAACGGTAGGGTCCCCACAGTAAAAAATGTAACACATATCAAGCGCACGATCCAGAGTGAAACCTGTTGAAACAAGTGTTAACATTTACAATGCTTTGGGGCGATTTAACACGCGGAAAGCGTGTTAAGCCAACTGACGTGGGGTCTGTGAGGATTGAAAACAGTTTGAAACCGAAATAAGCTTGTAATGGAGATGCGGCCATTGTTTTAGACAAAATTCAGTTCTAAGAAAGTACAATATCCATTAAGGTCAACCTGCTTCACATTAATTGTTCCTGGGAGCCATTCCAAGTCCATTTCTGCAGTTACTCTTCATAGTGAAGAGCAAAATGTCCAACTATGATCCAGATCATGCAGTTTGTCCCAGGAGTGGATGGATCTGTCCCTGAACAGGAACAAGGTTCTCTGCATAGGGGTGCCTATTTCAGCCCAAGTCCTACATCCAGTCTGAAGCTCACATCAGTTTTTGAGCCAGTCTCTGAAAACTCCAATGGATCCCTGGGGGACCCGTTTCAGTGGCTGAAAATGGGTTCTCCATGGCATACTGGATCATAGGGTCCACACATGCCATGGTCCAGTACACCACCACCTAGTGCACCTGCAGACCTCTTCAAAGATGTCTACTGATAGACTGGACCAGGGGCTTATTTTGGACCTTCTAGTATGGTCCTGTTTGGTCTACACTCTGTCCTGTGTGGAACATGCCAAGAGGGAGAGCTGCCTCAATTGGACTGCACAAGAAATGTGGAAAGGAGACACCTAGTATGCCTACAGGTCCAGTATACCAGCCAGTGCAGAATCACCCTATGTGTTAGACCAGTACCCTTTCTGTAGTTGGCCTTATTCTGGTATATATCTCAAGATAGAGATTTCTTCTCCATATGCTAATGCAGACTATGGCACAATTTCCCATGGCCCTATGGACAGCAGGCCCCTATTCGGGGATATATTTCAGAATAATCCCAAGTGCAGAAATGCCCAAGGACTGGGAATTGTAGAGCTAA
Organism: Aspidoscelis tigris stejnegeri; assembly: GCA_023333525.1. Lineage (NCBI taxonomy): Eukaryota > Metazoa > Chordata > Lepidosauria > Squamata > Teiidae > Aspidoscelis > Aspidoscelis tigris. Next base: position 29,672,393 of record JALMGA010000004.1, on the reverse strand, counting down.
GAAACTTACAGCAACTCCACATGTTGATTTTACCTGTTTTCTGTCACATAGCCCTAAAGTAATGCAGTTTCTCTATCCATTGTTGCTTCTGTGTTATTTTCACCTGAGCAGTCTTATCCCGAAAGATGGCTCTCTTGCACATATAGGTCTCTGCATCCTGTTATCAGTTACATCAAGCATCTCACAAACTGCAAGGTCCACCCCTGTTCAGAAGGAAGGAAGGAAGGAAGGAAGGAAGGAAGGAAGGAAGGAAGGAAGGAAGGAAGGAAGGAAGGGGCGGGCTACATTCACATGCACTGAAAAAAGCAGCTCCTCAGGTTGGATTGTTCCCATGCTAATCTGCCCCTCCCCTCATGAGCATTATAGGTTAGAAAAGGTGGATGAAAGACAGGATCAGAAAATGAGGGCCACACAATACTCTAAGGTGCTGTTGAGCTGCTTTATTTGCTCCATGTGAACACAGCATAAAACATAACTAGTCTCATGAGATCTATACCAATCTCATGAACCCAGTCTGTGGAATAAATTTTTCTGCATCCTCAGCATTATTGCTCCAGTCTCTTACCTCTGAGGCTAACTTCAAAAAAAAAGAGTAAAAATAAAAAAGTGGCTCAAAAATGACTTAGAGGCAGTAGCCGGCACCTGCTAATGCATCTACCCACCTCTAATCCATAATAAAGAGGTCTGCAATGTGAATTAAAGCAGGATGACAACCCTGACACATGCTACCACCTCTAAGCTCCTTTTCTTAATGTGTGCAAATACAGCCATAGTAAAGCTCACTGCAGATTACTATTACCCAGTGTGAAGGCATAATTACAGCTGAAGAAACCCACTTGTTGTCATGGGTTCAGGAGGCAAAAGGCAATCTTTGGGGGGGTGGGATTTTGGCTGGCTTCTGAATATTTTTTGTCTCAGTCTGCAAGATGTGAGGAGCCTCTCACTTTCATTGGCTTCATCCTGACAGTCACAAAAAAGATGATTGGTGGGATGGAAGTACCTGGCCTCCAAAGTCCTCACAGCCACAGAATGACAGCTCTGTACCTTCAGGGCTTCTATTCATGCCAGTTTATCATCAGACCAGAAATGACCCTTTTTAGTCAAACAGAAATTCATCTCCTCCCTCCACCATTACTCTACATGATGGAGGAGGAGACAAATTGACACAGACAAATTGTCCTCAAAGTAGTTCTATTGGTTTGCTGGTTTGTAGATTTATCCTAATGTCTCATGGTAGGTTACAGCAATAAAGACAAAATATAAAACTGATGCACTAAAGACAACAGTGCCTGAAAGTTGAGGTGGGGGTAGCCATTTCTTTAGCCAAAGACCAGGGTAAATCAGTGAATCTTCACTGATCTCCTGAACATGTAAAGTGAAGGTACCTGGTCCACCTCACAGGGGGGAAAGGCCCTATGAGGGATCCTCAGCCCTTTAGCTATTGAAGAGGCTAGTACAACGAGGAGATCTTCTACTGCAGATGTTAAGGCACAGGGAGATCATCCTACCCTAAATCTAAGGCAGCTCTGAGGACACCTTCTGCACCTCTGTGGCAACTTGTTGGCAAATTGCATATGGGCTACCTTGCATGGGTAGTCAAGGAGCAACCTCTGTACATTGCAGCCATTGTCAGAGGCACATTTAGTGAGTGTGACACTAGCTGTGATGATCACAAAGGGCTTTTTTCACATTTACCTTTGTTGGACAGGCAGCGGGAACTCCCACATAGTGCATCTGCACTGTGTGGAGCTATTTCTTTGCTTTCGGCTCTATGTACGCCAAAGTTCCCCCTGCCCATATAGGTGTGGAGCCATTTTAACTGCTCCTAGCCATTTTAACTGCTGATAGACTAGCAGCAGGGCTAGGACAGCTCTGTATGCTGCCTACACACATCTCCTGGGTGTGGCAGAACACCTGACCGGTGTCACAGGTGCAATTTCCCGTCGCCACAGCCCCACTATTTGCATTTGGCTGGCATTTAGTACAGCGGGCACCTAAAGCATTTGAGCACTTTGCCTCCCATTGACAAGCAGCAACGTGCAAATTCGCCTAAAGTGACTAAGCTATACAATAACTGAACTTGTGCAGACTAGAAATGACTGACATATACAAAATTTAACAGATGTCAATGCCAGTGTTTGTTTTTTAAAGAGACTTTAGCAGTGGCAGACTGATACAATTCAGCCTAACAAGCAAAAAGTTCACTTGGAGAGATGATCAAAGAATTTTCAGTGGGTCTCCGGGAACTATTGCGTTTCCCACATGTGAGTTTAGTGTATATTCCTCACAGCCTGTGGTTTCAGGAAGGATATCTTCACTTTGCAGGCAGAGATCGGACTTAAAAGTGCTAATCTCATTTGAAAAGCTAATCTTGTTTGTGAAGTACTGCAGCTCACTGACACAAATCCCATCTAGTATATCTCTGCAGCATAGGATTGCACCTATAGACACTCAGATCCATTTAGCTGTAACCTATTAAAACCTCTGGGCTGATTCAAATGCAACACCAAACCACTGCTTGTCCAATCCATCTCTGAACTCCAAACCATTCTTTCCACAGACTGTATGACTGTTGTTTGCGTTATTTCCTTGCTTCTGTTGCCTTTTCTAGATACTTAAAACAGTTACTGCTGAGTTTAAAACAAACCACTGTTCCTGTTCCTGTCAACTTGACTGTAATCACCAAGCAGCTTCAAAGACATGAACTTTGCATCCTGTTTCATGGTCACTGATGAACTCTAATTGAGAGGGGTGATATTTGTTCAGAAGTCTCAACAACTAGTAAAACCTGTGGCTGATTCGCACTTCGGGCCATATTTTACAATTAGTCAACATCTGGGCAAGTGTATCTGCACTTACAGGAGACGCTTATGGCCTACAAGTGCCCACTGCCTGCCCAGATGTTGACTAATTGTCAACTAGCTGTGGTGCACAACATCTGGCATCACAAGCAACCCAACCCTCCCCAATCCCAACCGAAAGCTTACTTTAAGTGTCCGGCTGGTGACCATCTGCACTCTGGCTGGCTGAGGAGGCCATCTGAGCTGCCAAGCTAGTACGCTGGCAGCTCCCATGACCCCCTGGCATGACTGCAACTGCACAGGGTGCCCCACTGAAGATGGCAGTGTCCAGGAGAGGATTGGCCACACGATCGGTCTCAGGTAAGTGATCGATCATGCAGGGGCTAATCAATATTAGTGTCTCGCACACCTTTCCCATCCACAGGACAGGAAGGGAAGTGCGAAATCTCCCATTGGTTGTATCCTATAACACAACGGTGAGAAGCAGGTGGAATCAAAAACTGGTGAGCGTAATTTATTTGCAAGAATGTACAGTTAGCTTACTGAGCAGTCCGGTGACTATTTCAACATAAAATATATTCCATGAGCTACTGTACATCAGTTTAAAAATACATCTGCACACAGTCACACCTCCACTTTAAACCCTCTCCAGTCCATTATCTGATCCCAATCCTCACACCTTTTCATTTCTATCCATTTTCTGTATGGACCTTCCCCTCTCCATTTGGACTTTCCAGGGTAAAAAGTCCACAAATAAAATAGATGGAAATGAAAAGGTTTGAGCATTACAATCAGAAGATGGACTGAAGAGGGTTTAAAGAGAAAGTGTGTGAAAGTGTTACCATGGCTCTGGGGTCATCAACAATAAAAGTTAGTTACAGCTAATAAAGAACATTTATATTTAAGAATTTCCTTACATTTCACCCCAATTCTAACCAGGTAAGACTCTCTCATCCTGGAGGCCTTGGGTGCAAATAGTGCAACTTTATTTGTAACATATTGATTAGAACCTTATAGTAAAAATTAATGTTTTTCTTTTACCATTCCCATAAGTCTTCTTCCTTAACAGTACAGTCAGAATCAGGAACTGATTCCACCTCCCAGAACTGAGCACGCACAGAGTTTGCACTGTTTTCCCCCAAATATGCTTCTTTTGCAGGACAGATTGAAGTCAGTGGCTATGAGCATTCTGCACTGCAGCAGTGGTGGTGGTGAGATAATGGCTATTGCTTAGGAGGAAGAGCCCCATGGGCAGCCAAGAAGACAACAGCTGCACCAGGGAGGGCAGTGGGCAGAAGGGAAAATGTTTCTTGATTTTTTTCTGTATTTTTAATTGCTGGTTCAGGTTGAATCTAAAAGAGGGAGAGATGCCCTTGAAGCGCAAAGCTATTTTTGTTTGCAAACTTTCCTGATGTGGGTGAGGTTTGTTTTCGTTTCATAGTAGATCTTAAAACTTGAGTGTAGCTCAATTGTCAGACTGAAGCAACTGAACTGTTACAATCCTTTTACATTTATTGGCAGGCAGGCATGTACAAACACTGGATTCTCTTTCTAGGTCAGTGTGGGGGAGGCATGAAGAATAGGGGTTTACCTTTCTAAAAATAGGCATCATATTAAAATACCCAATGTAGTAATAGAAACATTAATGATAACACCTTTCCATGAGAGGCAGAAGTATATATATATCTGCGCACAGACCTATATTTATGTTTCAGTACACCACTCACAGTCCCTTTCTGCACCGGACTGGACCTTATTCCAGAGTATATCTGGAATACATCCTTCAGGTGGAGAGAAAGGCAGGATGCCTTTAAAGGCCATTTGCTGGGATTTAAGAGCAGCTTTTGTCTTCTGCTTGAGATGCTCATAAGCAATTGGTGGGCCGCTGTGTGGAACAGGAGGCTGGGCCAGATGAGGTGTCGCCTGATCTGGCAAGACTTCTCTTATGGACCAGCTTTCTGCATGCTGTTGCAGACTATGGCAAGCAAGACAGCAACGAAGCCATTCCCCACATTTCTCTTTTACCATATTCCCAACATACAAAGTCTTACTATATCAATGACACCACATTTCCTTTGTCCATTTTTCTGCAACTTTCCAGCTGAAAGCAACTACTGCTTAAGACACAATTAACAGTATATTTCTTTGGAATAATTGCACAAGGCACGGGTTCTTGTTTAACCAGAGACCTTTTCCCGCTCTCCCTTCCCTGGGAAATTGTCCAGATCTAAGATGATCCAGACCTAAGTTGATCAGGATTTAAGGAATGGGTCCATCGCTCTTGTGTGGGGTCCTCTTCAGAGCCTGTACTATTCTTTGGAGCCAGCTTCGGAGACTGTGCACAGGCTATGGAGCTTTGGGTTTCAGGGGCCCCCATGGGTGCACCCCCCCAGAGTCGTCCCCCCCGGACCCCATTGCCCAATCACGATGGAAACACGTTCTATATAATCTGGATTTGATGTCTGATACCAGATTTGATGCCAGACCCCTCTAATGGGGTCTACAGGAAATCCAGATTATAGGTCCTGAAGGACCTATTCAATCAGGATTTCCCTAGAACTGGTAGAAACACATGTGGCTCTAATGGGGTCTTCCCACTCTGAGCCTAATGGGTCCTTAATGGGTATTTAATGGGTACTTAGTGCTAGTGGCAAAAAACCCTATATCGACCACTCTAACATATGAGGGGGTAAGTTGAAGTGTAGATGTTACAAATAAATAAAATTCTCTGTAGGGCAGAAAATTAAAAAATACTAAACTCTTCTATTCATTGATGTGCTAACTTTGATGAGGACATTTCTTGTGGATTTTATTTCCTACCACAAAAAAAAAACCCACCTCTGAGCAGTTTCATTAATTATTATTACTAGAGCATACATATATTAAGTCCAATTTGAAACTAAAGTAAAATTAATGGAAAATTAAAATCCCATCTTATCTAAAAATGACATGGCACTATGTATGTATAATTTCTCCTTTATGAATCAATATGTATTTCCTCACTATCATATATTAATAGGCTAACCTGCATTCAGACTTCAGTTCCACCAATTAATAGACAAGAGGCAGGCAATTCTGAACATATGATTTTCAGCATATGAAAAAAGAAACTTGATAAGCAATTCATTTAACAGGAAAGAGTGCCATACCCAATACAAAAGAAATTGTAAGAACAGATTTGTTGTTAAGACTGAAATAATTAGAGAGACAAATTAGATGAGACAAAATTCACATTCATTTGAAACAAAGAAGAAGAGTTGGCTTTTCTACCTTGTTTTTCTCACTCATTTAAGGGACTCCAAGTGCCTGACAAACCTTCTGTTCTTCTCCCCAAACAGACACCCTATGAAGTAGGTGGGGCTGGGAGAGCTCAGAAGAGAGCTGTGACTGGCCCAAGGTCACCCATCTGGCTTCATGGCGGAGTGTGATATCAAACCTGGTATTCCCAGATAAGAGTCCAGCTTCCTGACCACTAAACCAAACTGGCACAAAGCAAGACAATCTTTTGTTGATTAACACAAGATAATCCCCCCCGCCAAAAAAAATCAAATTCATTTGTTTATTCTAGTTCAAGTGGTTCCCCCCTTCCCTCAGCACACATTTTGAGGTCAAGGGCTCTTCAATCACCAAAAAAAGAGGGGGAGGTAGAAATGAATATGTGGCTGTCTCTCTTTTGCCTAAGGACGGTGAATTTACCACATGCTTGTAAAAGTATTATTATTTACTTGTCAGTAGTGGCCAGCATGGGTGAGCACAGCTGGAAGCTGCTACTTCTACTGAGAAATGGAAGATGATGATGGTCTGCTTTTCTTAAAGAAAAAACAACTAATATGATTTACAATCAAGAGCCAAAAAGATCACTGGGTTGATCTTTTTATTGGCCTGTTTTAAAATTTTAAAATCTTGTTTTGCACATCCTGAGCATAATGTTCGGCCATTTTTTAAAAAAAGAAAGAGCAAACTGTAATTTTAAAGGTCTCAGGACAGGGCACCACAATAAAAATATAAAATATATAGAATATTCCAAGAATTTATTTAAAATGTAACCCTCTCTCCCACTCTCCCTTCCTGCCTCTACAGCATTCAAGGAAGGTAAAGGTAAAGGCCTGGGTGAAGGAGTATGTTTTTAATGTATATTATTGGTTTTAAAATTGGTTTTAATTTGCTGAGACCTTCGGGTATAAGGTGGTGTGCTGCCCACATAAATGTTACAGTTTAGAAGAGTAAGATATAGTAAAAGTGAATGTGTTTTAAAGTGTTAAGCATCTACACAGTTAAAATTGTGATCAAAGTGTTTTAACAGAAATGATAGGTAAGTTAGGGGAGGGGTTTACCTCAGCTCACTAGAAGGGAGGGGGGATAGAATCCCTCGCAGAGAACTGACCAATCAGATGAAGCACCAGCCGTGCCGGGGAGTATAAGAAGTCAGTACCCTGGAACCATTAGGGTTCTGTGCTGGGTTTTCGGGGGTGGGAGATACACGGTGAAACATGCAACACCCTGAGGGAAAGAGACCAGTGTTGTTCCAGGAGTTAAAGCTTGTGTTTAATAGGCAAAGCTATAATTTAGGAAGAAAGGTGAGGCAGAGGAAATTAGGTTATTCCTTGAATCCTAATGTTGAATTTACCTGATGTCTTGCTGAAAGCTTGTAAACAATAAACTTATTATCTGTTAAACAAAGAGACCAGAGCCTGTTGATCATTCACTTAAAGCTTTTAGAGGGAAGCTAGCAGGGCTTTGGGCTTCTGTGGCTTTAAGACTGAAAGAGTAGAGCGAATGGGGAGAGGCACAGCTCTACAGTTGGCTGCAGCAGAAGCATTTCACACCTTGTGGAAGCACAGGAAGAGAAAGTGGCGTGCCTTTTCAGTGTGGTGGGGGAGCCGTTAGGCGGCTAGTCTATTATTATTACGCTACCAATAAATGAAAGAGGACACAGGGCGAAGGGAAGCCCAGGAAGTGTTTTATTTATTTTCTTTCACGATAGGACTGAGGCACAGCCCCAGCCACAGAAGGGGCGCCACAGGTGGGATAGAAATATAAATAATCAATAAATAAACTAGGCACTGAAAGCCATATAATGTAGGTGCCTTGTGGACCCTGCTGGATCAGGCCACGGCCCATCTTGTCCAGCATCCTGTACCACAGAGTGGCCCATTAATTGTTCACGGGCAACTCAAACAGAAGACAAGGGAAAACCAAAGTCACAGCTTTCTTCCTCAGCTCTCACAGCCCCACCTGCCTCACAGAGTGTTTGTTGTGGGGAGAAGAACAGAAGGTTTGTCAGCTGCTTTGATTCCCCTTTTAAAAAGGATGAAAAAAAGTGGGGTATAAAAACCAACATCTGTGATCCATGCTTTTTTATTGGAACCACTACCTTTGTAAAATTTGCATTCTCTTTCTGCTGTACCATTTTCCTGGACTCAGAAGCTGAAGAATGCTTTACGCTCTTGCTCACAGCTGGGCAGTATTAATGCAATATCTTCCCCAGTGGGATTATTAGGAAAGTTGGTCAAGTGATTATCACCAGCTCCCTCTATTGCTTCTCCTCATGCTATCAATTCATTTGCAAGTTGAAATCAGTTGTGTGCCCCCCAAAAACTTCATTCTAAAGGATTGAATGCAATTTGTACCCCTGCTATGAAATCCATCTCAACGTGAACTCTCTAGTTTTTATTTCTTTTCTTTTAATTTCTTTGTTAAATCAGTCTGTTCATTCTGAACACCAGTAGAAATGTCATCGCCTTCAAAATTAGGTTTGGTTCTTTAAAGAGATCAACTGCCAGCTTAACATAGCTTGCCGGTTTCTTAATATGGAGCTAGTTTGCTTTAGGCGATGCATCATATAATTCTTAGCAGCAGCAGCAGAACTGCATACAAGGGCCAAGATTTTTGTTATGGGCCTTTATATCAATTCTCATCCCTTTCCCTCCCCTTCAAGAGATAAGCTATATGAAATAGAATGTATATGAAAACTCATGTACTAGTTCCATGGAGACTGAAAATTACAGCAGTCCAATGAAACAAACCTTTTCAAAATGCAAGTTAACCTTCAGTGGAAACAAGATTAAGTCAAAACAAAAAATTTCAAACTGCCTCTAATTTTTAATTTATTAGATAATACAAAAGTGTTGACACAAATTATTTTTGATAATTAAATGCCAAAGAATAGAAATGAATTCCGAATGTGAAAAATATAATTTCCTGTGGCATTTAGTGGTAGGGACAAATAATTGCTAAGCATTTAAAATGATCCTTTTTTCCAGTTGTCTAAAATGCAAATGAACATCACTACTTTCCATAATATTGCTTTTAATTAACTTCTATCAGCTAGCAAATTTATAAGGCTTTAACGTTTATGCAAGGGTCAAATATGTTAAAATCTCATGTGAGATGATGCAAAATGAAAACAAAAGCAAAACAAAACTGCCCTGCCCTAACTAATAACCCTTATCCTGATATGTATTATTCTGCACAATCTTGACTTCTTCTTCCTTCCTTCCTTTTTTGTGATGAGGTGTGTGAAAGAAAAATGAGGATGTGTTAATGATCTTTGCTGCAGTAAACAGTACCTGGTGAGGGACAGGGCCACCTGGCTGGATGCCAAGACCATCAAAATCAACCTACAGTGCATGGAACATAGGGAGGTGGGGAGATGATGGACCCAATTTTCTGTTTACAACCATAATGTTGTGTTTACCTGGGTTGTGTATTCAGCTTGTTTCTTCTTTGTTATCATGCTAACGAAGTGTTAGCCATGGTCATGGTAGCTTGTCTCCCCCCCCCCCCCCGCTTTTCCATTCATCATCAAACAGCTGAATTTCTTACCAATCACCACAGTCTAAACTCCTGTTTTGGTCTGACTTACCTCTACAGGAGATATTATCATTGGGGCTGAAATCTGCACATTGTGTTGGCCTTTGAATAAGGTGATCGGCTGAGCTATTCTCCCCAATAGAAAGTTTCCATTTTCTTACATATGACGATTGCCTGATTAATTCAGGGTGTCTGAATAGACACTGATGAGAAACAGCAAGCCAGGCCCTCTTTCTGCTAGTATCCAGTCATGCCAACTTCCGGCATTGAAGCCTCCCTTTTCTCCCTATCTAAACAACTCAGTGGACAAGTAGCGTCATCTGGACATGAAATCACAGATCACCTTTGCCATCATATGCAGTTCTGCCCAAACAGAATGTGTGAGTGCCTTCCGGCTCCCTTCTCCTCTTTCTGCATCAGGACACATGACTTTCTAATTAATTATTTAAAAAAAAAATTAGGAAAAAAAGTTTTCTGCTCTGGAAGCTATTGAGGAGTAAGATCTATCTATACATCATGTCAATAAAGAAGGTTAAGATGGATAACAGTGAGCCAATTTGCACCTTTATTAGGTTAGGGTTTATTAGGTGTGATGGCCAACTAACTTCTGGAATGGATCGGGCATCTGCATTTTGCAACACCCAATCCATTCCAAACTTAGCCAGCCCTTCACCAAGCACCAGCTAAATGCAATTGCCTTTATACTGCAACAGTAGCAAAGGGCAGGCATGGTGCCATTGCTGTGGCAACTGAACAATACAGTACAGCACACAACAACACCTGTGCTGCCCTACCTCACAATCCATTCACCCAGGGCAAATGGAGCATGCCCAGCTAAACTCACTGGCAGCTACTGTAGTTGTAGAATCCATTTTAGTACTCTACAGCTATCTTCCCCATGAGATGATCCGGCACATGCGGAGCCATTTCTGGTATAGAAGTGGCTCCATGCAGTGTGGTTGTTCCATATGGGAGCATCCCATGGCTGTCCCACTGGGCCTAGTGCAAATGGACCCAGTAACATGGCCTAAGCCTGCACCCACCCAGACATTTTGTAGAGTCCTCTGAGCATCTAGGGAAAACATGGCAAACAAACACTTCCTCAAATATTTGGCTTGGAACAGTAACTGAAGAGCCTGATTAAACTACTCTTAGGTCATCGCTGGATTTTAATTGTGGCCGCCGTGGAAACGTATGGGATGAACGCAGAGAATGCAGACATAACCGCTGTGGGGAGCCATAAATATGTGAGGCTTTCATGGTCAGTTATATTTCTGGTATTAACAGTTTGGCCTGTTTGTTGAAGTGTTGATCCCAAATATATTTAATAGAACATGCATAGCAAGAAACCCTTCCATCAGGCCACTGGATTTAGACACACAGAGATAATTCATAAAGTTAAGTGGCAATTTCTTGGAAAATAAATATGCTTACCCACATGGAAATGTTATAATAAATCGTTAACAAATACACAGAATTGACCAGAAGAGAGGCAAGAAGGCAAGCAACACCTAAATATGTAGACTATTTTACCTGATTCTTTCTGCAGTTCTGTTTTATTGTTTTATTCTGTATGCCACCCTGAAACTATGCTGAAGAAGAGTGATATAGAAATCCTAATTTATATAGACATATAGATATATCAATAAGAATAAAGTTAAATTACCTCTGTTTACAAAACTATCCCTCTCCAAAGTCTGCTTCTAACCATCAAGCTAGAAATATTCAAACTACTTGCTCTTTCTCCAGTGAAATTTTAAAAATAAAGTTTGGTTTGGTTTTCTTGGTTCAAAGACCTCTCAGACAAGAATGGGCCCAGCTCCCTGGCAAAGAAACATGGTCTAAATTGCAAGCTGCATTTGATTCTTATTGATTACCTTTTGTTTTTCGTGACCAAGAAGCCACAAAGCAGATTTGTAACAATATTTAGAACTCTTGCTTCGTTCTCATTTCTTGTGGTTAGCTCAGATGAACCCTTTTATAATTAAAAATCAGGAAGAAATAAGACATTACCTCTACCAAGACATATCAGTCAAACCAGAACTGAGACAGAGAGAGAAATGCACAATTTATTTTCACACTTCTACAATGCAGTGTATTTCTCTGTACATCTGTACATTATGCATTCTGTTCCACACCACTTTTTGCTTTCTTGGCTTTGCGTATAATGCTTCCCTTTTCCTTGTTAACCCAAATTGAAGCTTCATTCCAGCAGGTTCCCTGATGCGGATCATCCTCAACAGGCACTGAAATTCTAACACATGAACCACTAGTGCTTGTCAAATTTCTTATCCCAATTAGCTTCAGAACCTAGAGGGTCCTTAGAGATGGTGATAAATGAGGTTCATGGGATCATAGGGGAGGATGATAGCCATCCACATAAAGTTTTCTTAAACAGCATGACACTGTGCCCCACTTAAGCACTGAGGAAGTTGAAGTAAAAAGCGTGAAAGACAAAAGTGATGCAGAGCAACATATCTTTCTCCTAAATCCATTCCATCCTTTCTTTCCAGATTTAATCTCTTTGGGGTTGTTAAACCCCAAATTTGGTAACCTAATACACTTGCAGGCTTTTTAACATGTGAGCAAACCTCAAAGGGAATTAGCCTCCATGCTGCTGAGGCAGCTCAAGCTATTTGCATAACAAAGAGAGTACTTGCAAATTGTAATCATGCAATTAATGTCATATACACTTGGTAGAAAGAATTTTAGTTGGACCAAGTATGTACCCATATGAGTGCAATCAGGAAAATCAGAGAAAATGAATCAATCCCAAATTATTATGTGCACATTGTGTGCGTGGACAAATTGGAACCATGAAGATGCACTGAAAGAGAAAGAGAAGGGAGGGAGGGAGGGAGGGCATAACCATGAAAGGGACAGTGAGTGAACCAGAGAATCAGCACTGTTTTTGCCTACTTAGAAGGGTGTGTGTGATTCCCTGTTAAAACCACAGTGGGAAGAGAATCAGAACTGTTTTGCCTCTTCTACTCAAGAGTAGAGCTGATCTGTGAGTGGGGATTCTGGCATTTTAACAGAAGTGATACCCAAGGAATATATTTGCAATGACATCTCCTCAAACCTCAAACTTCAGCTCAAATGCCCTGTGCTTACCTGCCTTTCTTACCTGGGCAGGTAAGCACAAGCAGTCAAGGTGGGACCGTAGTAAAATGGCCTATTATTTCCATTGCTACTCATCATTGTTTTCTACTGTTGTATTCAACAGGTACATGTTTTCATGCCCCTACCCTGGAGAAAAAAATTTGTGCAATTGGTAGGCTAACACAACTTTCCACGAAACATAACACAAAATGCTGTTGTCAAAATAGGGCAGATGACATAAATGTTGATTAACGCTTTTCACTTGTGCAAATGGGAATTACTAGTGAGAATAAGCATAAGATGGATGAGACAGGTTTGATATAAAACCAGAAGAACTCACAATCCCAAACATAGAACTGGGGGTGCACTTTCATTAACCAAAGATGGTTTAGTGCAGAAATTATTAAATTATAATCTGCCAGATCTTGCTAAGCTACAGTTTGCCTCATTCCTTGCCAAAAGCAATGCTGGCTGAAGCTGATGAGAGCTATGGTTCAGGAACATCAAAGAGCTATAGATTGGTTAGCGGCATTGTAGGGATGTACATGAATATTTGTCATGGTCGCAATTCATAGGAATTCATAAAAAAACTGAACATTCGTATTTGAATCACATATTAGTTACATTCAAAGATTGACATTTGAGTATGAAGTGAATGTTTTTGTGCATTTGTTCAAAGCTTCATTAAATTCGCAAAGGCAGCAAAGGACTGCCCAGTCATATTGACAGAGGATTCAAAGTGTATTCAAACTGGATTCAAAGCACATTCAAAGCAGATTCAGAAGGGATTCAAAGAACATTTGAAGTGGATTTGAATCCCACCATATTAGAAGTGACCCTATTCATACGAATGTGAATTTTCTTCACATGTGCTTCAATGCAAAACAAATACACACAAAATCATGCATATCCCTGCAATGCGTAAACAAAGAAACCAATAAATTGGTAGTAGGCCCTGTGTTTGTGTAGGAATGCTGAGTACATATCTCTAAAAATAAAACCTCTTTTTCAACTAAGCATGCAATGCTTTCTAGATTAAATTTAATGTCAGCCAATTAAAATATACATCACTGCCTGAATCTTTTAAACAAAAAAGATTCATACACCGAACACAAACTGAACGCTTCTATGTATCCCTTCCAATGAATTCTATTAGTGTCCCTCCCTGAGCCATCCTTCTTAAATCAGAAGGGTAAGATTTGTATCAATTCAATCCAGCCATCAGTTAAAATGAATGAAGGCAGTTCCAATTAGACTATCCACAGCACTTGCTTTTTAAAAAAAGAAAAAAAGGGTGACTTGAGATAATGAAGAAACGTTTTTGTTTTTTTTTTCTTACTGAAGAAAATTCCAGAGTTCAGCTCTACCATGCTGAAGACTAGCAAACAGAATAGGAATGCCGAGTTGGTATTCAAGCAAAAGAAAAGAGTTCACTACTGGAATGCTGTCTTTTGCTGCCCCCTAGACGAATAAATATATTCCACACTTTAGCAAGTTGGCTACCACTGACCATAAAAATCAATAAAGTTGAATGCATTTAACTCTCTGCTGAATTACAATGATTGAATTTAAATGAAATTTGCAATGCTGATTCAGAGCAGGCTAACGACGCAGTTCTGTACCTACTGGTATACAGCTGTAATACCCACTGATTCCAAAGAGATTTACAAGTCTGTAACTGTTACTTAGGACTGCAGCCTCATTTTCCAGTTCTGAAAATGTATACTGGTACATCTGCTTCTAACATCAGCATAATATCAGGGGAGCTGAATGTTAAATGGCACAGTTACTGCTAATCTCCTTTGTAAATAAGCATTTGCCAGTCCAGTCAGCTTTTTCAGCATGCTGTAGGATATGTTTTTATAAATAAAAATCAGATAATTTGAACTAAATTTGCATTCATTCCTCATTGCTTTTAGCCAAAGAGGTAAGTGAATTGGAAGGGGAACCTAGAAGTTTTACCTGTGCTGAATTTACTGCTCTTCCACAAGGTATGTCAGATTGTGGGCCAGGGATAGATCATATTTTTCCAGGTGTTGCTGAACAGGAGCAACTAGTCCTAAGGCATGTCCCCATGCACATTTGGTCGGGTACCGAAATCGGGTTTGGCAAGGAGTGCCTCCATGCATTTTTTTTTTTTTTTGGTCCAATTTCCGTGGACCAAATCTCCCCAAACCGTACCAGACCAGGACCAAATTTGGCACTGGAGAAAACAAGTCTGGGCACAGTTTGGGGGTCAAGCACACACTGCTCAGCGAGTCGAGCCTGTGCATGGAGACGGTCCCGGGCTGTTTGGGGAGGAGGTTGTTGCTCATATCATTGGGAGGGGGGTTGTGCTTGCCATTCCTGCCCTATGCATTGGAAATCGCAACCACTGAGATTTTTTGGGAGTGAAAAAATCCCGATTGCCAAGGCAGGTAGGATAATGGCTTAATTTTTGTCCCCTTTCAACAGCAAAAATTTCACCCCCTTTTCCTGATTGCCAAGGCAGGCAGAATAATGGCTTGATTTTGTATCTTTTCCCAAATATTCCACCCCCGTTTCCTGATCACCAAGGAAATCATGATAATGGCTTGATTTTTTCCCTTTTAAGCTTACCGGGCGTTCTTGCGGTTCCTGGTGGAGCAGAGGTGCGCAAAACTGTTCAACCACTCAACTGCCGTCAAACCTTGGGTGTTTTTCCACTGTCACTAAAAGTACCCATTAAGCACCCATTAATGGGTACAAAATGGCATTTTTGTACCCATTAATGGGTACTTAATGGGTACTTCTAGTGACAGTGGAAAAACACCCCTTGTAGCAGCTTGGGTTTTTTAAAATTTACTTTAAAATTTATTAAACTTAATTTTTTTTCCCCGTGCATCCCAGCCCATTCCTGGCTTTCTGTGCCTCTAAGGGAGGGGGGATGTGGCATTTGCAGCTGGCGGCACAGGAGTGGGCTGATGTGAATCCAGCTTCCAATGAGGAGAGAGGGGGCGGAGAGGAGATGGCACTGCTCCCTCGTGCCTGGGTTTGGTGCAGTTTGCATGGGGACAGCTGCGTCCCAACCCAGCCCATGTTGCCGGGAATGGCATGGGGACGGGCAAGTTTCGATCTCACACCCCCTCCCAGTCCCATGTGTGCCCAATCAGAGCCAAACAGTTTGCATGGGGACACATGCAATGCTTGAGCTACCTTACCCAGTAGCTTAAAGCCTGAACCTACTTCCCTCCTCCTCCACATGTTTCAGTGCACAGTTGGCTAATATATCCATAACCCAGAATATTTAGTGGGGCTGATATAGAATTGCACCTTAATATTTAACCTATCATTAGCTTAACCTATTCTTGCCCTCTGTAATATGTCCTTTTAGATACCCTGGCCATCAGCCCCACCAGTCAAAACTGGCATTAGCTCCAACTGTTAAAAAATACTGTTCCTCTGATTATTGTTATTATTATTTGAAACTGGCCAGGTTGGATCACCACTGCAGTTCAGCAAAGGGGGAGGGAGTGCAACCATTGCCCAACATCCTTTGTGTTGCACACATGCAGAATGATCTTACTAGCCCTAGATCAACTTTCAGACTGTCTTTTTATACTAACTGAAAGAGAAATCAGACCACAAGAAAGGACACCTAATATTATACAAACCACACCTGAGCCAGTGTGATGCATATATTTAGAATTTTGGACTGGGAACAGATGTTCTATGTCTTCTTCTCCTTAACAGAGAGGGTACAGCTGTGATGTTGAGAGTGGGCATACATACTGGAAGTACAACAGATGTCACCTAAACAAACAGACTAATTTAGGAAGTTGGAACAAAGAACAGTACAATGAGGAGCATTGCAGGCATCCTTTGTTAAGGAAACACGGCCTGGAAGCAGTACTGGTGTGCAAATGTTCTTCAAAGTTTACTCTGATCATAAGCCAAGAGAAGCTCTCCTGCTGTTCACAAGAGTCCTCTTCGCCCACTCTCCCCTACTCAGAACAAACAATGCTGAGTATTTTCTGCAAAGGATACTGAGACCTTGGGCAACAGCACCACCTACAGACAAATGCTTTAAAATAAATCTACAGAAACACAATAAGCTGTTTTCTTTTGGCATTAACTCTTAAATTCACCTTTAGGTTTGTTAGGGCCGGTCACACCTCATCTATATAGTCTATTTTAGGGGCTTTCTACACTGGGAAGAAAAGGGCAGAATGGCCCTGGTATACGCTAGGCACCTGCAAGTGCATACTTGCACCCAAAGCATACACCTGCTCCTCAAGTGTGGATGGCTACTCAGACACAGCCATCTTCACTCCTCATTGCCAGTGCCAGTGCACCTGCATGGCACCATTACCAGGACAACCAGGTGACATGCTATGTCAATACCTGTTCGCTGAGAGGCATGTGACCCTCCTACATGTTTTCCAAACAGGAAGACGTGTAGATGGAGCATCTGGAGCCTTGCCAGCTCCAGTACTAGCGCACACATGGAGCAGTTAAACCTGCACCACACATAGTTTGCACAGGAAATGTTCTGGCATGAAAGGAGCTGTCTCTCATGCAGAAATGGCTCCTTCCAAGTGCAGATGCTCTGTCTGAGAATGTTCCCCACATGCAGTATTCACCCAGGTGTACAACAGGTGCTGAGTTTGGTATTGGCTTGCTCACACCCATAAAACACAGTGCGCACTCAGTTCATCTTCTTTTTGTCCACACCTGTCAGTCTCCCCATTCTCAGTCGGGTGATAAAGTACCTTTTCTTCTCTTCCCCTACTTTTCCTCTTCTTCCTCTGCCATCAGTGACTGCACTTCTGTCCTGCACTTCTGCCATTCAGTCCTTGGCTTCTCAGTGGTGGGAAAGAATAGTCTCTTCTGTCCCCAACCTCCCAAGATGCCTTCCACAGAGGTAAGAGCACTGGAGTTCCTTCTTTTTTTTTAGTCTCTCTCTTGTCTTGGCTAGAAATGCAGCCACCCTCTTACACATTTGGAGAATTGCACATCTCCAAAAATATCAGGTTTAAACAACAATAACAAAAAATGGGAGGAGGACAGAGATGGAAGCTGGAGCTACAGGACAAGAAGGTAGAGGAAGATAGCACTGCCCCATTTAACATCCCCAAGCTTCAACATTGGTTGAAAATGAGAAGGAAAACTCTCCCTCTCTCTGCCCACAAAAGCTCAGGTTGGTACCACCTCCAATAGTCCTCTGACATGATCACACCCTGAAAATGCAGCCAGACTATGCAAGTAAAATGGTCTAAGAGATGGAATAATCTGATTATTGGGTTTTTGAGGAATGGCTATCGTAAAAATCAGAAGGTGATTTTGGGGTGTGAACCCTAAGCACAAAGGACTTCTTCAGGCCACTTAAAACTGGGATTGTGACTGGCCACAGTCATAATGTGGAAAGAAAATGTCTAGTCACTTTACTAATGTATTCTTCTACTCTTGAAAGTGGAAACAGAAGCTGGGTTAAAATTTAAGTGTAGATGAACTCTGAATGCCTCTTAGATCATTCTGGACCACCTGATGTTCTACTCTGTAAGTCTAATCAGCCCCACCAGCACAGCTGTGGGGGAGGGTAGTCTCTAGAATACCAGCTTAAGAAAACTGCCCTTAATCTGTCTTAAAAGAAATGGTGGTGACCAGCATTGAATATAATTAGACACATATCAAGATTCTCACAAAAACAAAGGCTGTTATATGGCTCTATTTTTCCATGAGTACTTACATATGAATGGTTTGTTTACATTCCTATTTAAAAAATGTAAAATCAAAATAGAAAAACATCACACAACCTCCAAAGTGTTCATACTAATCCAGAGTACTTATTAGTTGGGAGATGTTATGGAAATGGTGTTAGCACAGAATTTAGCTGTACATCTTACGGTGATTATACTATGACCTGCCAACAATAAGAGTCATATAAAAATAATCTTGATCTAGCAGGAATTTGCCTTAATATAGGCAAAATATATCTACCTCAAATATTCTTAGTACAAAATGGCAGCGTTTGAACAACTGATTCCAGAACATCCCCTTGGAGTGGACGAAAAAGTTCAGCATAGAGTGTTCTGTTAAATTTGCCATAAAGAGAGGCTGAAGGTAAGGCATTTAATCTGGCAAGGGTGAAAGTTCTGCACTATTTAGAAACAAGCAGTGTTCTTAAATAATTGGCCGGTTGGAACAGTTTGCTGGCACAACATCTTTCAGCTACTTGGCTAATGTTCTTTTGATGGTTTAAGTCCTAGATACATTCCTTGACAGTTTGGCTAGCTTTATTTAGACTCACTGCAGCCAGCATTCAGGGCAAGAAACAAATGGTCAGTAGTTTCTGTTTTAGGGATTTTATCCACATAGATTAAAAGTTCTCAGTAAAAATGAGAGCAGCTAGACCAGACTGAACATCAGTTTGAGCCAAAATCTGATTTTTCTTACCCAAACTTTAACCTCAAAAGAGACAAGATCGTACTTCCAGACACAGAGAGGCGTTGGGGGTACATGGGAGGATACCAGAGATTGCGTATTTGGGAACTTGGACTGAATTTTTCTAATGGAAATTTAGATGCAGATTTATGAATCTACAGGACAACCTTTCCTTGAAAAACTTTCAAAGCTGAACAGATAAACGAACCTCCCTACACAAATAAGATTTTAACAGTAGTACTTTTATTTCTTTCAGCTAACTCTGAGACATGCACTAACACAGCTTTTATCATCCCAGAATTCTGGAAAACTTCTCATAAATATTTGTCTTAACCTGGTGGATGGTATAATTATTTATGCACCAAGTATGTCTGGTGTGCCATCTGGAGTGTACCATGATCTTAGTTTAAATGTAGTTACAATTTCTTCTCAGTACAGTATTCAGCACATGTGTTAAGAGTTCTTCTCAATCCAACTGCTGAAAATGTAAGAATTACCTTGTTATACTTTGTAAAGCGGAAGTTAATCTATTTGCTAGGGAAGGAGAATTAAAGCTGGAGTTGAGACACTAGACTAGACCAAGTCAATTAAATAAAAGTTGAATAGCAGCAGTGCCAAGATACAACCTTGTTTGACTCCCTCCTCACTGCAAACAGATGGAACTATATTTTTCAGGATTAGACTCCACAGTTGATTAACCTACTCTAAACTCCGCTTGATCCTCAAGTAACATGTCATTAACAACAATCCACTCTTGGAGCGTCCAACATGAATATCAAGTATATAACTTACTAATTATACTCAGTAAAATGGAATGATAATTGGCCAGATCTAATTAGTCCTTTTCTTATAAATAAGGATAAGAATTGCAAACCCCTAAGTCAGCAGCAATATGGAGTGCCTTTCAAAGGGTGGAAAGGAAGCAGCAAGTACTGTATAACACACATCAAGATTCTATTATAACTATTAACAGAGTACAAACACAAATACAAATATTATCCACAAAAGTTACATGATATTGTTTGTTACACATTTCAAATTCTACATCAGTGACCTGGGATAATAGACCCAGGAAATGGAAATGAACTAAACTTTTATTTCATGTACTGCAAAAAAGAGCATGGCATTCAGTGAAGCTGAAATATATATAATATATATATATTATATATAAGTGTGTGTGTGTGTGTGTGTGTGACATTTTATGCTATATGGTAACAACTGTTAAGTATTAAAACACTTCAACACAAGTTGGAACATGATACCATAAAATAAATAATAAAATAAACATAACCTGCAAAATTCACCACAGCCTCTGAGTGAAAAAGCACATCTAAAAACTGAACAGTCTATGATTTTTAGAGATCAAACTGTTGACACAGACATGCTCAGTGATTTGACAAGTAGACTTATGGGGCTTCTGTGTGAAAATCCAAAAGTGTCCTTGATCCAAAGCATGCTTTTCATTCTTAGTAGTGCTCCAAGTACTGTATAGGATTTCTGCTTTTTATAGTGAACAGACAATACATGCTTTCATAATAGTTTTTCTTTTATTTTAAATCTGGTTTCAAAATATTTTAAAAACAACTTTTAAAAAGAGCCTGGTTCAAATCTTTAATCATGAACATTAACTATATGGAGCTAACCTGGTCAAAAGCCTAAACCTGTGGCCTTGAGAGTGGAATGCTGGGAGCTGTAGTTCAGGAACATCTGAGATTTCTCTTAAATTCTTGCCTCTCTGAGAGCAAAATTATAGAAGATCAATGAGCAGATAAGTTGCAGTGGAGGAATCTGGATATGGGAATATTCGTACAATCTTAGGGAAACTTGTGCAGCACATGGGTACCAGTGTAGAAGGGAAATACATATTACATCAGGGTTGATAATGCATTTTATCATCTGTTGAAGTAAAAACTATCCAGAATTTAAAAAGACATCAATATAATGTGACACCTGGTTTTGGGTGGTACTCATATATGACCAAAAAACCTAGCTGGCATGAGTTCTTCTATCCTGAAGGACATAATGGACTTTTACATAACATAAGAGACACTCTGCTGGATCAGGCCACAGCCCATCTAGTCCAGCATCCCGTCGCACACAGTGGGCCACCAAATGCTCATGAGTATCTCAAGCAGAGGCAAGGACAAACCTATTCCTGCTCTAGATTGCCTTAGAAGTGCCCCGCTCCCCCCCCCAGCCTGAAGGATGAAGCTAGGCATTCATTCTAGTAGCCATTGACACATCTGTCATCCATAAATTTGTCTAACCCTACCTTAAAGCCATCTAGACTGGTAGCTGTCACCACCTCTTCTGGCAGCATATTCCATAAGCCGATGACCCTCTGGGTGAAGAAATACTTGCCTTGTTGGATCCGACTGTCCTACCCATCAGCTTCATAGAGTACCCTCTGGATCTAGTATTGTGTGATAGAGAAAAAGAAATTTTCTCTATCCACCTTTTCTATACCATGCATAATCAGGTCCCCATACTTCAATCAGGTCCCCTCTTAAATGCCGTCTTTCCAGACTGAAGAGGCCTAGACGTTGCAGCCTGGTTTCATAAGGGAAGTGTTCTAGATTTTTCCTCACTGGTGATTTAAACAGTTAAAGCTGAGTCCTTCTGCCAGGTCATGTATTAAAGTGGACCTGTCAAAATCACAAAATGGCAGTATCCACACTGGTGCCCTGGGAGGCACTCCCAAGTCAAACCAGAAGCTGGGTGTCCAAACATCTAGATGCTCTTTAGGGCACTGTGTCCACACAAATCTATCTGAACAGCCTCCTGGATCACTGCAATGGGCCCTGGAATTGACTTATTTGTAATCCTAATTGAAGAACTCTTGGGCTGTTCAAAATGGCTAATGTATCTTCCTTGAACTGTGTAAATATATAGGCAGGGAGGTGACTAACCAATTTGATTTCTGACCAGGCCACACATATACAAGTGAAGGATTCTGAATTCCTGAAAGAAGCTCAAACAGAAACCTCACTGCTTCTAAAGGAGTCTCTTCTCAGCTGTGTGCCTTCACAGGGAGCCACCACAGGAAGCAAGGTGTCACTAGCACTCTGTGCAAACCATTCTGGATTTCAGCCACAAGCCACCCCCAGGACATGTAGCCTTTCCCTCAGTTGTATATGTCCATATCACAGTAGAAAATAATATATTAAAAATATGACTTTAATAAAGGACGTATTTTACTTAGAAGTATCTAGAAACGCCATAGGCACTATTAGACAGAGAATGGAACTCCCATCAAGAGGTTGCTGATGCATCAGGACAAAGTTCTCACTGTATCCAGCAGAAAGGGCCCCAGATGTTTCAGCCCCAAGCTGCACTTGGAAAGACGTTGCATCTGGAAAGCTCAAGGTTACCCGTCCTCTTGGAGCTGCTATGGCACAAGGAGATATCAGTGGTATTTATTTAATATATTTATTTGCATCTTTGTACCATCTTATACCCAAAGGTGTCAGGATGGATTACAGCAATAAAACAAAAGAACCCACTAAAAAAATCACTGCGCCTGAAAGTGGTGACAGGAATCTGTTTCCTCAGAAGAAGGCCAGGGGAAAAGGTGTGCCCCTGCCAATCTTTTAAATGTGTATAAAGAGGATGCCGATGCATCTTAGGGGAAAGGCTGTTCTGTAATCTAAGGGCTACCACAGAGAAGACCCTATCCTGAATACCCACCCTTAGCAACTGAAGGTGATGGAAAACCAGGAGGGTCTCCGGATCCTGAGCCTCCTCGTCTGCACACTAATCCAGATCAAAGAGAGGTCCTGCCCCCGTTAGTTCCCCCCCCCTTCCATCTCCATCTTCTCAAGACTTAGCCAGATCTGGATTAAGAGGCCTGTAATCCGATCTACTGTGCAAACCTCTTTTAGGCCTGTAATCCGGATCACGGTGGTGTGCAGATGCCATTAGGAATTATCGGGAGCTCTCATTCAGCAGTGCCCAGAAAATCACACACATACACATACACCCAAGCCTAGGAACTTTCACTCCTAGTGGGGAGAGGGCGCGACGGGAAAGGGGGCAGCAGCCGCAATTTTTCCTTGCAACCTTGAGGACGCTTGAACCAGATTAGCACCCTCAGTGTAGACAGCGCTGATCTCCGTGATCCAGATCTACAGCTCCTAAGTACAAAAAGCTGTGAACCATCTTGCCTGAGAGGAGTGGAGAAGAGGAAGCAGGCTGGGCTCTGCCATCTTGCTCCCAGCAGTGCCCCTCCCTCCTCCAACTGCCATCACAAGGCTAGGAACCATCTTGCCTGAGAGGACTGGAGAAGAGGCAGCAGGCTGGGCTCTGCCATCTTGCTCCCAGCAGTCCCCCTCCCTCCTCCAACTGCCATCACAAGGAGATGAACCAACTTGCTTGAGAGGAGTGGAGAAGAGGAAGCAGGCTGGGCTCTGGCCATCTTGCTCCCAGCAGTGCCCCTCCAACTGCCATCACAAGGCTAGGAACCATCTTGCCTGAGAGGACTGGAGAAGAGGCAGCAGGCTGGGCTCTGCCATCTTGCTCCCAGCAGTGCCCCTCCCTCCTCCAACTGCTCCCATCACAAGGTAGCAAAGAGACTATGGCAGCCGATCCAGCAGTTGAGAAAACGTCTGGTCCTGAGGCCAAGCAGGGTGGGACTGATACCGGCTGACCATCTTTACCATCATCCAGTTTGTCATCAATGAAGAGAAAATTCAAAGTAAATAGGAAATTTTTCAGCAATAAGAAACGTAGAGAAAAATTGGAACTGAAGAGCTCAAGTGCTGGCTTTTTGCTGTTCCCTGTTCCCCCCCCCCACACCATTTTCCTTTTGTTTCTTGTCTCTTTAGATTGTAAGCCTGAGGGCAGGGACCTGTCTAAGATTAATATAATATTGTAACCCGCCCTGAGACCTTCGGGTATAGGGCGGGATAGAAATACAAATAAATAAATAATAAATAAAAAGGGCCCAGGCTAGGAGCACAGGCAACCCAGCCAGCCAGTTCGCTCGTTCCCGATCTCTTAACTCCTGCTACTCGTGCTCTGTGAAACCTGTCCCTCCCTGGACTGGATTCGGCGTGACACCCCCTCCTTCCCTCCCTATCTCGGAGCGAAACGAGATCACCACCCAGGCAGAGCGAGGGCGCCAAGAAGAGGCTCAGGCGGCCGAGCGGGTGGGCCAACTCTCGGTTTCTATGGCGACCAGGCGGCTACTGGGCCCGCGCGCGACGGCGGCGGGCGGCGTCCCCCGGCCTTTCCCATCGCCTGTTTCGCCGGAGCGGAGCCGCCATGTTGATGCTGGGCCGGGGACTGGATGCGAGGTAAACGATCGGGTGTGAGAAGCGGCCGAAGGACGACGCCGACCGGGTCTTTTCCCGGGGACTCGCGGCAACTCCTTCGCTAGATTCCTGGCTCGGGGGAATTACCGGCGTCCCGCGCCCGGCTCGAGAGCCAAGGGGCTAGAAATGTGGCTGCGGGCGGGAGGAGGAGGAGGAGGAGGAGGAAGCGGGTGGCTTTAGTGGCGTGGATGGGGAAAGAAAAGGGAAGGATATACAGTATTTACTGTCGTTTGGGTCTTAAATTTAATTCCATGTAAGGAGGTGGGCCGTCTTGTGTGAGCGAGCAGCTTCGCCCGCAGGCCTTGCAGGGAGCAAACTGCGCGCCCGCTGGAGTCATTTAAGTGCTCCGTGTATTTTATAAACTCTTAATTTTTCTCTCTCGGCCTCTTTCCTTGATGTTCGGTTCTCTGGAGGCATCCTCTAGTTCCTGGGCGCACATCACGTAGGGAATCGATCCCACCATGTTCAGGAATCGTCTTAATTCTGAAGAAACGTCCCCGGGACGCTGCTGTGAAATGTCTGGTTTCTTCTGAAATTCTGGTCCTTCAGAAAATGCTAAAAAGAAAAAGCTCCCTCTTGTTTCTAAACCATCCTTAGAGTGGTTTCTAAATAACTTGGACGTGCAATTATAATTTCTTTTTCTCTGTGCAGCTGTGGCTTTTTCTGACTTTTTTTAAAAGAAGTACAGTTGTAACAATGTTACCTATGCTTAGTCGTATGTGGACTTTAATTCTGGTTTACTACGCTTGACTTTTTGCTACTTAGGAGCAAAGCATTCGTGTGGAAAAGGAATCCTTTCTACATGCATTGTATTTTTAAAAAAATGCAAACCCACTCACCCTTTGACTGTGTGGAGAACAGAAGGCATCAGACTTGATGAAACTAATAGTGTGATAAAATACCTACTAATAAAAACAACAGTTTAAAAACAATAGAGCAGACTAATAGCGTTTGATAATAAAATTTGCTAGGCAGCTGACCTTCCCCTGAACCAGTATGATATTTCTCTCACAGATTTTTGCATTCAGTGTAGCTATAGACCTATGGATTTGCTCCAGTTTCCTACTTAAAGGGTGGTCCATCTAATGCGTAACATACTGGAACATTTGTGTATTTACAACATTTTGCTGTATTGATTTGAGTTTCTCTTGTTTTCTTCTACACGGTGCCATTCAGATGACAAATACCTGCCATGGGATTGGGGAGATCTGGTTTCAGATGAACACTGTTCTGAGCTTTTGGTTGAGTCTTCTTCCAGTCAAAGGCTCTTATGTTGAAGGACAAAACAGAGGGATGGAGCTTGCAGATCAATGGAGATGGGAGAAATCCCAGCCTGGCTCAAAGCTGGGTTGAAGTCTATGCAGTGATATTATTGCATAGCATGACTTCGCAGAAGTGGCCTTGCGTTTCCCAAGGTGGCCACAGAGGCTGGGGGGTAGTCAGAAGCAAGATGAACTCATCTTGCTTTTGGGGCCAAATTTACCAGGCATTCCAGTTTGTAAATCTTATCCCCACATAGGAGAGGCATGGTTCCTCTCTAGAGTATTTCAGAAATTATTTGAGGTAACATTTTGCACATCTCTAGTTAATTCAATAAGTGTGAACATCTGAGAATAT
This sequence comes from Aspidoscelis tigris stejnegeri, assembly GCA_023333525.1. Taxonomy (NCBI): domain Eukaryota; kingdom Metazoa; phylum Chordata; class Lepidosauria; order Squamata; family Teiidae; genus Aspidoscelis; species Aspidoscelis tigris. Next base: position 29,646,346 of record JALMGA010000004.1, on the reverse strand, counting down.
AAGCATTCCAAGATTATTCAGATGTAACCCTTGAGCATCAGTCAAAAATATTGAAAACTTCCTTGATTGATAGTGATTTGTCAACTAAAAAGTATATCCGAGGAAGATTTGTTGAATTTTTAATGTTTTGTTCTGAATTAATAGCAAAATTGGATTTGAACCGTAATAGGACTGAGCCCTTTCCTTAGGCCTTTAAGTTTTTTCACAGTTGACAGAGTAAATTGTATAATTTCATACACACTACACAAAGTATTTGGTAGGAATGATGAATATGCACTTGATTGTGCCAAAGCAGACATATGTTAAACTGTTTGCATATGTTTGTTTCTGTGGCCTGTGATAGATATCACAAGATTACAGTCTAAATACTTATTTGCTTGGGAAGTTTAATTTGGTGAACTGGGGTTAACGTAATTTGAATGCATTGTCTGAGATGCTTATGCTACTACCAGTGCTGTTCGGCTATAGCACTGGGAGCACACCACCCACCAGTCTTAAGAGATCTGCACTACTGATCCCAGTTCAAGGTTTTGAATAAAGCTCTAAATGGCTTGGCCCCCAAATAGCTGTGCAGATTGGCCTAGAATTAAGATCACAGGGGGAGGCTCTTGTAGTTCTGCCTTTTTCATATGTTTAAGGGGTTACATGAGTTGGGGGTTTTTGTGGTGTCCTCAGACTTTAGAACAGTTTCCCAGCAGAGGCACAAATGTTACATGACTTTCAGGCCTGGTTAAAACTTACCTCTTCACCAGGCCTTTGATTTTTAGCTCCCTTGTGTATTTAAATTATTTTATTGCTTTTATCCTTATCCTGTACTGTTTATTTTACTGAATGCTGCCACCTACTCTGACATCTTCTACTGAAAGGCGGGATAGAATATTTAGAAATAAATCTCTTTTTGTTGTTGTTGTTTAGAGACAATCAGACTCGACAGGTTCGAGAAGCTGTGTCAAATGTCGAAAAACATTTTGGTGAATTGTGTCAAATATTTGCAGCTTATGTACGAAAAACTGCCAGACTGCGAGACAAGGCAGATCTTTTGGTAAATGAAATACATGCTTACGCAGCTACAGAAACACCAAATTTAAAGCATGGACTGAAAAATTTTGCAAATGAATTTTCTAAACTTCAGGATTATCGCCAAGCACAGGTACACAGTTCAGTATGTACATTTGGTCTTAAAAATAATTTTAAGTTACAGTCCCTACTATATTCACGCATGATGCATCCCTTTCTGCATTTAAGAATGTGGCTGAGAGTTCAAAGAAAGATAACTGCATCCAGGCATCTGTTATTTATTCCACTATATTTGGATAACTGTTCTTTATTCCAGATTATTCAAATATAGTGGAATAAGTAACAGATGCCTGAGTTGTATCTGTTGCACAGGGTCCCAATAAGACATATTAGTTGTGTCACATTTGCCATCTGCAGTCCTAAATTTCCTGGAAGCTGTCATTAGTGGGCACAGAGTTACTGCAAAGTAGGCTCAATTAGGGTTTTAAATGTATCTTGTCTGTTTCCAGTCCAGAAAAATCAAGAAGTCATTAATGAACAGTCTAATTGTAGTAGACTTCTTAGGTAAATCAGCATCTATGCCATTGCCCTTCTCTTTTCATTCTTTCCATCTTCTAACTAATGTATTGCAGCAATCAAATACTATTGGAATTTTTTTCCCTTGAACGAGTTAAACAAGATAGCCCAAGACCAGTTTTAACTAACAAAATTGGAAGTTAATGTATTTTCTTCTTAGGGCTGCTTAAATTCTTATTGTTTTAGTCCCTTATTGTTTTATCCTGTTTCTTTACGTTCTAGTATTTTCAGTGTTTTATTTTGTACACTACTCAGATACTACAGTTGAAGGGTAGTACAAATAAATGAGTAAGTTTGTAACTGTTTGTTGTAAGAGGGAATAAAAGGCAAAATTAAGTGTTTTTTCCTTTTAAAAAACTAGGACAGTTTGTGCCATATTTTGAAAAGCCACTAGTTGCTAGATTTTGGTGATATGCCAGTTTATATTTTAGGTTAGTCATTGAATCCTCAACATCAGCTGCCACTAAGAAATATTTTACCACTTGGACCAATGCCCTGGCATGATGCCCAGTATAAAATGGAACACTGCTCACGAGGCCACTGTAAAATCATGAGCCTATTTGCACTTGATCATATTCTGGAATCCTATCTCATTACAAGGGTCTCTTGTTTGCATGTGGACAGCAGAGCCTTATTCCAGGATACCATGGTCTCTGAGGTGTTGGAACTACAGTGGAGACTCAATTTTGACCTATCCATGTTAGAACCTTTGTTAGATTCTTCACTTGTGTCCATCAGCCACATCTGTTGTCTTTCTTGTCTTGTTTCCCTCTATTAAACTTCTTCCTAACCAATTTATATAATACAGAGAATGAAAATCTATCTTATAATGAACTTTGAAATTCCTCTGATTATTCCACTGTTCTCCATTGTTTTCCCACTATTTTTCTTTTTCAGTTGTTTTGTACGTTTGTGCTTTCATACTTTGAGATTGATAAACACTGAACTAAAAGAAGTCTTCATCTCTCTTTGCAGGTAGAAAGACTTGAAGCAAAAGTAGTTGAACCTTTGAAACATTATGGGACCATCATAAGACTCAAGAGGGTAAAGTAATTTTTTTTGTTTGATATGCTTAAGGTATTTCATTTTCCAAAAAGACAGCTCTCTGAGCAAGATTGATGTTTCAGATCTGTGGAAACAGAAGTTTAGGATTGTATGGGATCAGTCTAGTTCAAGCTGAAACTGAAGTGCTATTTCCTGAACTTGCATGCCTCCAATAACAACTCATTTTCAAAACTATATTTCTCTATTGATAGGTAAACAATCTGTTCCTACTTCATCTTCATTTAAGAGCTCTTTAAGAGCTCCGTATTTAACATGTTATTGACTGTTGCAATATTAAAGTTAAACTAATTTCTTTTAACTTTTTTCTGGATGATTTACATCACTGAGTGTGCCTTTAAAATTACAAATATTTAATGTTTAAGGAAATTACAAATTCCTGTTATAAATATGACACAATGTCTGAATACAGTAAAGTATTAGAAATGGTCCATTTTTAAAGTTTGGGCCTAGATTTATGCATGGTGTTGTATAAATTGGTTCAGCTTGCAAAATAACTGTCAGTTATAAATATAATTATAGGAAGATCTTAAAGCAACTTTAACAGCAAAGAATCGTGAAGCAAAGCAATTGTCTCAGCTTGAAAAGACACGTCAACGAAATCCATCAGACCGGCATATTATTGTATCCTTTGCAATCATCTGTTTTAATATATTTAGGCTTTTCATATCTGTTTTAATATACTTAGTTGAGAATAGTGTTTGTTTTTCTCCACTTTTATTTTATTTGCATAACGATTTCAGTTGAAAGGTAGTGATTTAGCCAGAACTATCCAGTCAGAGTCATGGATGAGTGAGGATTTAAGATCTTATCTGTCAGTTATTCCAATAACATTCTTCTAACTTGCTCACTAAAATAAATTCGTTCTTGGTATGTATGCATAGTTCAAAATTGTACAAGAAAGAAATTTGCTGCATTGTCACAGTTCTCTTGAGCTGAAGCTTCTTTCTATAGATATCTCACCACAAGGCTATCAGTTGCGCTGGTGGTGGTACCCAAGTCTGGAGATGAAAAATTCAAAAAGATTAAAGTCAGAGGATACCTACAGTAGAGAACTCTAACAAGTTCTTTAGCAAGAAAAATTACTCTTGTGCAGTTGTCAAAAATACTCTGCGACTGACATACTGTGTCAGGTGTGACACCATATGACATCTCTGCCATGAACTATGCTTGACCCTATCCCCCAGGTGGGAAGAGTTTTAGGCAGGAAACTATTGTGGCTGGGAAGACTTCAGAATATTTAGCTAGACAAATATCCCATTTAGGTAGGAGAATCTGTCTCACTGATTGGACCGTATATATAAAGAGCCTGCACAAGGCATGACACTTTCAGTGCAAACGCTGTTGGTGTCTGAACTTACTGCATAATAAACCACTTGGCTTTTTTTTTTCAAGCATGTTCCCTTTTAATTAGCATTTGCCAGCATCATACCAATTGATTTTCAGCTATACCAGGAAATTGCATTTTTTAAAACTTCCACAGCAGTGAGGAAAAGCATTTTTATTTCTCTCATACTTTATTGGTTTTGTATTGTTCAAACATGAACTCAAGACTAGCAGAGTTTTGATACGAGCTCAGAAAATATTTATGGAATTATTATGCTGCAATAACTAGGAATCTTCAGAAATAAATCCTGTTGTCTTCAGTAATGTTTACTTTAGGAATGTGAAGTCAGGAACCCATTGGTGCCTTTGACAGCCCTTTATATTTGATAGAGTTTACTATGAATGCAGTCCTTTGGGGTGGGAGACAATTTCAAGTGAAACAAAAATCCTGCCCATTCCCCCTACTTCCAAAATGAGACAGACAGCACCCTTGAAGAAAGAGAATTATTTGTGCTAGCATATTTGCTGATATTAAGGTTGTGGAGGGAAGGTTTGACTCCCTCTCAAACCTGGTACGATTGCAAAGGGAGCCAGGTAAAATTGAGCAGAAAGTCAGGTCCAAACCAGTTTAGCATCCAGGTCCAGAACTAGCTTGATCATTATTAAGCACCAAAAAGGAATGCTTTCTGACACATTTTTAAAGTTCTGAATTACTTCTGGCTTTGTTCTTCACCCTCTGTGAGTGAGCTGAACTGATGTACACTAGGGAGGGGGCTAAGTGCCTTTTACACACACCTAGCTCATACAAGGCCTCCAGCAGTTCTTCCAGTTCTGAGCAAGATTTGAGTAGAGTAGGGCAGCCCCTCTGCACCAGCCCCTCATTTCTGGAACTTTTACCTGAAACAATTGCTATGTAAAGACCCTTAAGTAGTTCCTTAGGAAATATGTTACACCTCATATTGGCATGGAGGGTGATGATGTTAAGATTGTACACCAGGGTTTTCTTTTAATCTGTAACAGCATTCTTCTGACTGTTTTTCTAATAAGGTAGAACCTCGGCTATCCTATTTTCAGTGTTCTGCTGCTGGGAAATTGTCATCCCTCCTCATATAAATTAGCACACCTTTCATTTACTGTTGCATGAATGGGCACCGTACAGAAATGGGTCTGAGGGCAGGGAGTGCTGAAGGAAGATCCTCCAGGAGTGCCTTAGATAATGTTTGTTTAAAAAGGGAACACTCATCATCAAAGACAACCTGGAGCTTCAGACTCTGAATCTATTGGTGGAAGAGCTTGCAGGAACCATTCTGTCAGGTGAACACATCCTCGGTCCTCTCTGTTTCCCACACTACAGATCAGCATCTCTACGTACTGCTTCTCTCTGGATAGCAAGCACAAGAGGTCTCATAGAAGGTTAGGAATTTCCACGGCAGAGGAGCTTGGAACATCTTTAAATAGATGATTGACAACTGGTTTCCAGTTTTGGTCTACAGCTTCCTTATCTGCTAACCAGAGTTTTTATAAAAGATAGCTCATTTTTACTAACACCATTTTTGAAGAATGTAACCCTCACGTTATGCAAGGTTCTACTGTATACTGTGTATGATGTTGTTTGTATAAATTAAGGAAAAATGAAACATTGTGATTTTTGTGAATGTTAGTCAAGGAGACAAAAAGTTACTTTTAAACTAAATGTCCTAATGCATTTTGAATATCACAGCTTTTCAGCATTTTCTATAACTTAACTTTCCTGACTTTCCTTACCGTGGTATCAGTCACAGGTATGTGCTGCTTACTTTGGTAGTTTGCAATTTAGCATGCTGCCCATTAGGATTTTTCTATATTAACTGTTGTAGCAATCACAACAATCACCTGATATCAATCAACCATTCTTTAACAACATCTGTGTTTAGAAACATGAAGTAATCATTCTAGTGTGATAATAAAAATATAACCTAATATTAGAAGCATGGGCTCTTTCTGCACTGGGCCTTAATCTGAATTATATCCAAGAACAGAGATGTGCGAACTACAACAGGCTCTGGGCAGCATCTGCCATTGTCTGCACCAGCATGTGAATGTAAGGTCCCTTTCTGAGATACAATCCAGAATAAGGCCCAGTGCAAGAAAGGGCCATAGTCTTAAGTGATGTTCCCTTCTCCTTTGGTAGGTCAGCATACCACATTTGAATTTACGTGCGAGCACCACTATAAGGTGTACTGAATGGACCCTTAAAATTGCTGGATGTTAACATCTCTTGGTAAGGAATGACAGGAGATGTAGACCAATTGGGCAGCTGCATTTGGTGCACTCTGGTTTATACTGTTCATGTTTGCCTTTTTAGTTATCTTCAGAATGTCTTCGAGACTCATTTCAGTTACTATAATCACATCACCATACTTAAAATACCTTCATACTTATTTCTTGTCACTTACTATCAATGTCTTTCTCTTAATTCTAACCCTCTAATCTTGCTTTTTCATTTTTCTCTGACATTTCTTGCATCATCTAACAGTTGTTACATGCCACATTTCTGGCAATATTCTTACTTTCCTATCTCACACTGATCTTTATGCCTTTCCTAGGAATATTGGTCTTTTTTTTAAACAACTCCCCATTATTCCTTCTAAACTTGCTTCTGCAAATCAAAGTCTTCTCAGGATCAACAAGGTTTCAAGTTCTGGTCTGTCTCTTTGTCATCTGAGCAGCTACATGATTTCATAACTTCAATCCATCCATTTTCGAATGTAAGATCACTTAAACCAGAGTCTTTTTTTTTTTAAGTACTGTCTATATTAAGGAATTCTAAGACAGGTGTTTTAACTTTAGACTTTGTTGAAACAGAATATAAGAATGGAAACTAATCATAGCTGTTTTCGTTACTGTGGTCACAATTTCTATGCTTTTACCCCAGTACACTGAATGACATCCTATTGATAGGTTTCTGCTTAATAAAGATAAATATAACTAGAATTAAGAGAAGGTATTTTTGGCAATTCTTCCTCTTTCTGATCAGACTCAGAAGATCAGTTAGCCCTGCAGAGCAAAAAAGGGAGGGGTTAACCATGGGAGGAGGGGAAGGAGGAGGAATTACCACAGGTTCCTCCCCTCTTCAATCCACTGATGGATGACTTCTGTCTTTGATGTGACAGTTGAATTCTTACCTTTGTAGATTATTTTAAAATATGATACGTGTGTGACTGAAGGAAATGTAGCTGTTAACTAACTAGAATCTTGCATGTCTGAGTTAAACATTTGCCTTTCCAGGGTAGCCAGTATAATTACTCTCCAATAAAAAAAACCCTGCATAGTCAATTATTACTCAGATTGATCTGATTTATATTTAAGGCTGAAAGTGAACTACAAAGAGCCTCACTGGATGCTACTCGAACAAGCCGGCAGTTGGAGGAAACTATTGATGACTTTGAAAGGCAAAAAATGAAAGATATAAAGGTATGTATATAATTCTAGTATTATCTAAATTAGATAAATTCATGGAGGACAGATGTATCAAAGAATAGATAAAAGTATGTACAGTATATTCTGGTGTATAAGACATTTTAATCCAGGAAAGGTACTACTTCTGGGTTGGAGACAGGCAGAATGCCCTTGAAAGGCCACTTGCAGGGAATTGAGAGCAAGTGAAGGTTTTGCCTTTTGTCTTCTCTTTGAAACCCAGAAGCAAGTGAGAGGTCACTGTGAGTCAAGATGCTGGACTAGATGGATTGTGGCTCAATCCAGCAAGACTTCTCTTATGTTCTTCCAAATTAGGTATGGGACGGGATATAAATATAAATAATGAATTCAATAAGCACTGAAGAGCTAGTTCACCATACAGTTTGTTGAGCTAACCACTGAATACCACTGACTGGACAGCAGTATTGGACTGTTGAGCCCAACACCATGAGCTACACATCTACTTGATAAGCTTTGCCTTGATAAGGCATAAGAGATCAGTATGCAGGACTCAGCCAGAATGATGCCCACACTTTCTTCTTAGGCAAGACTTTGTGAACCTTATATTTTTCCTCATCACTTGGCTGGGCAATAATTCAAAGCCTGTTCTTAGTGGGATGTGGGGTGGGACAGAGTGCTAACCCACATGCTTCTGAGAAGATTAACATAGAACCATTTATGTGTTTGTGTGCATTTCCAAAGATCTCTGGGCGGGTAGCAACCTTTAAAACAGATTAAAAACAATGTACACTAAAAACACTTTTAAAATTCAACAAATCTAAAACAATACGCTCCGTATATAAAATGATTGTATCTGTACGGGGGGGGATATAATAGCCTCAGCTAAAGGCCAGGGCAAATAAAAGAAATGCATCTTCAGCGCCTTCCTAAATATATACAAGGAAGGGGCCTGATGCTTCTCAAGGGTGAGACTATTCCATAGTCTGGGGACCATCACCGAAAAGGCCCTCTCCTGGGTGCCCACCCACCACTGAAGGTGGTGGGACAACCAGGAGGACCTCACCACTAAATCTTAAGGCACGGGCAAGTGAGTATGGGAGGTGTTCCTTTAGATATTTGGGGCCCAAGTCATTTAAAGCATAAGTCAGAGTAAGCACCTTGAATTGGGCTTGGTAGTAAACTGGCAGCCAATGCAACCCTTTTAAAACTGGTGTGTGTCTGGCTAGCTGTTCTGGTCAGCACTCTAATGGCTGCATTTTGCAACTTCCGGACCATCTTCAAGGGCAGTCCCATGTAGAATGCATTATAATAGTCCAGTCTGGAGGTTACCAGAGCATGGATGATTGTGGCCAAGTTGTTTCTAACCAGCAAAGGCTTCAGTTGATGCACCAGCCATAGTTGGGAGTAGGCGCTCCTGGCCACAGCCTCCACTTAGGCTCCAAGCATTAGCACAGAGTCCAAGAGTACCTCCAAGTTATGCACCTGTCCCTTCCAGGGCATTGCAACCCCATCAAGGACAGGGTATCTCCCAACTACATGGACCTGAGACCCCGTGACACACAGCACCTCTGTCTTGTCTGGATTCAGCTTCAATTTATTGTCCCTCATCCAGCCCATTACCGCCTCCAGACACCTGTCAAGCACTTTGACTGCATCTCCTGATTCAGATGGCACAGAGAGATAGAGCTGGGTATCATCTGGATACTGGTGACACATCACTCCAAATCTGATGACCTCTCCCAGCAGATACATATAGATGCTAAATAGCATGGCAATTTATAAATAAAAAAATAGAACCTTCAAAAATAGTAATTGACAATGTTCTTGAATGTTTTAAGAGATAAGGGGCCTCCCTTATTGAGTGTCTGTTGATACCTTTGATATCCATGCAGTAGCAGATCTTTGAATCAGATACTTGGAACAAAAAATGTAGGACAAAGAAGTATTCCCAGTATCCGCTTTTCATTATTTGCTTCTAAATACAATTGTCCCTTGTATTTCATTGCCATATACCACTGTGGCACCACTGAATTACCTAGGGAACAGTGTCTCCACAGTTCCCTTAAATCCCATTTTTCTATAGGTGGTAATTAGTTCTACAACAAGCTTTCACACTTCACAGTGGTTTGCATGCTAACAGACTGCAACTGTCAAGCAAAGATATCCACAGGAACAGGTGGTTGTTCTATCTAGGGTACCATCCAGTCATGACTGATTCGTAGGGTGTTTTTCCACTGTCACTAGAAGTTCCCATTAAGTACCCATTAATGGGTACAAAAATGTCATTAAGTACCCATTAATGGGTACTTCTAGTGACAGTGGAAAAACACTCCTAGTTATCCCGGCAGAGATACAGATACAGAAGTGTTCTGGCATTGCTACTTCTGGGGAGAGACTGGGGTTTGAACTGTTTTCCAGGCAGTTTGCTTTACCACTGACTTATAGCCATTCCTAATGGAACAGTGAGATCTAATAGAAAAAACTTCAAAGAGAATGTTCAAGATAATCCAAATTGTAATGACAAATGTTCCTAGCTAGAATCAAGTACAGTATTATGTAGAATTAATTTAGTGCAATATTACATTGATCTCTTCCAAGCAGGGTATAGTTTCCATACATAATAGGACCCCAGATAGTCTGACTTTATGACCAAGATAGAGAATTGGACTTTTAACACTTTTTTTTTTTGCTTTCTTTTGAGAACATATTTTCAGAGTTTATAACAATTGAAATGCTATTCCATGGGAAAGCCTTGGAGATTTACACTACTGCCTACCAAAGTATACAAAATATTGATGAGAATGAAGACTTAGAGGTAAGAACAACAACTCTAATACATACAACTGCAATTATTAGTATTAGTGAGTCAGTTTGGCCTAGTGGTTAGGGAGCCGGACTCTTACCTGGGAATACCGGGTTTGATTCCGCCCTCCCCCATGAAGCCAGCTGGGCGACTTTGGGCTAGTCACAGCTGTCTTCTGAGCTCTCACAGCCCCACCTACCTCACAGGGTGTTCTGTTGTGGGGAGAAGAATAGAAAAGCTTTGTCAGCCGCTTTGAGTCCCCTTAAATGGGTGAGAAAAGCGGGGTAGAAAAGCCAACTATTCTTTTTCTTCTTCTTCTTCTATTTTAAAATCATTTTAAAGTCCAGGCAGAAATAATTTCTGTACAATTACATAGTACCATTATTTTCATTTTTCCCTTAATATTGGACCTTGGCCTAATCTTGTCTGAACAAAAGAAAAAATATTATTGTGTAAAAATTGTATTACCTATATGTCCAGTGACTTTAAGGCAAAAGGGAGCCCCCTTTTAGTTTCTCTCTGGTGGAGAGGGGAAAGCTATTGGTTTGATAAAACAGTGGGTTAGTTCAGCATTTTCAGCCAAGCTCTTCTGCCCACATTCAGCCATGCAACAAAGACCTCCAGCACCTGTGCCCACCAAGAACATTTAAAACAAACTTCTCCAAGTGGGAATATGTTTTTAAAACTTTTCAAAGGAAATTTCTGGTAAGAGACCCAAGAACTTCTTTTATCTGAAGTTTATTTGTCAGCATGCTACCTATGAGTTAAGTTGGTTGCTTCAGTAGGCTTTTTTTATCATCTGTTAGAAACTGCCATTTATGGGGGGGTGGGGGACAATTACCTAAAAGTGTAATCCAACCCTCAGGGTTACAAACCAGGACGTTTAGAAGTATGAGATAAAAATTAAATGACAGGAAAAGACACTTAAAGTTACAGCATATGCATTTGAAATACTGTAACAAAAACTATTATAGAAGTGGGCTACCAAGAGGTAAACAATGAAAAAATGCTGGGGATCACTGACCTAAGATCTGTAAACCACACGTTTACAGACATAAGCATGTCCTGTGCTGTTACTTTAAACCAAACAGTGCAGGGGTTGCCTGTACTTGTGAGCAATGTGTTTTGGGAATAAGTGCCATAAGTGAAAATAATTGAAGTAATTTTAATGTATGAATATTTTAAGGTATTATAAAAATTTATCAATTTTTTTCCCCTAGATAAATTTTCTTCAGTCTAGACTGTTTTAGTTTTCTGATGTAATGGAAGTGTGTTTTTGTGAGCAGAATTCTGTGGACAAGTTTTGTAAGCTTTGGTCTCAGAGCAGGGTCTGCTTACATTTTGCTTATGCATTCAGATTTTAAAGCAGCAAGTAGAGTCTTATACCTGCACTGAATTATAAAAACCACAGGCTCATAGGCACACTCTTATTCATCTACTGAGTAATCTGACTCTAGTCAAAATTGTCTATCAACATTCTCTAAATAGAGACATGCAAGAAAAGTTGTCTGGTTTAAGTAATTCCATAATATACTTCATAGTAAATAATTCTGGAAATAATGGGTAAATGTTATAATCCTTTCAAAACTGGAATAATAGTGGCATGCTTCCTGAAAAGCTGCTTATATTCAATTACAGATCATTCTCTTTTTGGGTGTTTTTCCACTGTCACTAAAAGTACCCATTAATTACCCATAAATGTGTACGTAATGGCATTTTTGTACCCATTAATGGGTACTTAATGGGTACTTTTAGTGACAATGGAAAAACACCCTTTGCTTGAATCACTGTAAGCAGATGGACCAACAATGAAGCTTTAGAAAAGTAGGCCCAGTTCCCATTCTAGCCTCTTTTTGGGTGTTTTTCCACTGACCTCCCTTAATCCGGATGTAAGATGATCCAGATCTAAGGAAAGTACCCAATATGTTTCCATGGGTAGTCCAGCACCCAATAGCAATGGGTGCTAGCTTGCTTGCAGTGGAAATGCCAGAGCACCCAGGTGGCAAATCCAGATCTACCCACATGGGGCCCGCCTATCACTGCCGGTGTTTTGGAGGACAGGGGGTGCAATCTCTGTAGACACTCCAGAGAATCTCCAGAGCAATCTGCTACAAACTTTGAAGATTCTCCGGAGCCTTTGAGAAAGGCATTGCTCTCGCATGGGGTCCTCTCCAGAGCCTGTGCTAATCTTCAAAGGCAACTTTGGAGGGACTTCAGAGAATGTGCACAGGCTTCGAAGTTTTGAGTTTTGGGGCACCCCCCTGAGCCTTCCCTGTGGTGGAAACAGGCTCTGTATAATCCAGATTTGATGCCTGAAGGACCCATATGATCCAGATTTCCGTAGAACTGGTGGAAACAAATGTGGCTCTAATGGGGTCTGTAGTGGAAATGGGGTCCTCCTGTTCTGAGCCAAATGGGTCCTTAATGCTAGTGGAAAAACACCCTTTTACACCTCTGAACCAACTCATTTTAGCAGTTACAAAAATGAGAGTAGAAGACACACTTTGAATCCACCCATCTAGCATACCTTTTCAATCATCAGCTCAATCATTTATATAAGGAGGGAAGCAATAACCTATTTTTGATTTGATTAGCATATGTATATGTACCTGTAAATGTTGAGAGTTTTGCTAGATAAATGTAAAAAAGAGAAAAAGCAACCATGTGCTTTGGTCTTGCATCAAAAATTACATTTTGTCTAAACTAGCTTCAAAGACAAAAGTTTTTTAAAAAAAATCTAATTCTAACAGGTGTTTCGGAGTTTACTTTATCCAGCAGACCATCAGTCTCGTTTGGACATTGTTCGTGCACATTCTGGGTCTCCCCTCCAGAGAACAGGTTCATCCAAATCATGTGCTGGAATAGTTCAGGTAAAATAGAGAATATTTTGATGGACCACGGCTGACAGTCATTAGGGATAAGCACAGTTACCACTCAGAACCTGAAGGACCGGTAGTTCTGTTACCCCCATTCAGGGAAATACTAAGAAGGAACAGTTTTTCATTCTGTCATAGCTAAAAGGTATTTCAAACCAAGTATGCATATACCTACCTTGCTTAAATCAGTACATCCAAGTAAGCCAGAGTTTACATCCAAGTAAACACTGCCAGTAATTGAGTTGAGTTTTCCTAACAGGTATAACAACTTTTCCATGAACTGATTGCACTTGTAGGAGTATTCTTAATATTTCTGTTCTATGTGTTCCATTAAATGGAACTTATTGCTCTCACATGCTAAGACTAGCAGAGGCCTTTAGCTGCTTTTAAGATATGATAAGCAGGGCATTTCATACACCACAGCCAAAACCAGAGTCTATTAGGCAGATACTAATTTTCTTTTGATATGACACAATCATACTCCAAATTGTGTTAAAATCTTTGGATTAAAACGCTCTCTGTAAGTTAATCACAGAAGTTAGCAGTGTAACAGATTAAAAATCTTTTTGAAATATCACCTACAGTTTTACTAGGGATCAATAAAAAGAAGTGATACTTCATGCCCTCAGACTTGATATAAAATATCACAAAATTAAAATGCAATGGGGAAAAAAAGGAGGAGGGAGCAACAAGTCTCCAAAGGCCAGGAGCAAATATTTCTGGCCTTCAGTGTTTTCATTCTGAAAGTTTTGCAGCGGACCCATTTCCAGCAACACTTACAGGAATGCTAGTGAAAAGGGTTCTCCATAGTATATTGGACCATGGGATGTCCTAAGCTAGGACATCTTTTTTAACGCTGTAACTCAGTCCACACTTCTTCCAGTGCAGTCAGAGTATGATGGGGGACTGGGCTTGGCATAATCCCCCCCCAAGAATCTAGCATCAAATCACTTATTTCAAGTATATCATGGTTAAAAACAAAGCAATTTGGAAAAGCATCACTGTTTATACTCAGCATGCATTGCTTTTTTCCTAGTCTTAATTTTTAAGAGATTTATGTTTCTGTGGCAGATTTCCAAGAATCGGTTTAAAAAGGAAGAGGAGGAGGAGGAGGAAGACGAAGACGAAGAAGATGAAGACGAAGACTAGCATTAGAAATCCCTTAGGGACCATTTCAAACTAGAAAATGGTTTCCATTACTATTAACTATACCTGCCAGAAATGAGCAATCAATAATTTATTCAACATTTTGGGGGAAAGTGAATCGTTTCAATTAATGGCATTTGTTGCCTGAACCACCTTATGATCTTTTTAATTTGAAGTTTAAAGACTTGCTAACACTTGTTAACATAAAACAAAATAAGACAAAATTTCTATTCATGTGCTTGGTTCTAGATAAGTCTGCAGAGGGATTCATAATTTAGGTTTCACATTAACTATTTTAGAATACAATGTATCCTTAGACTTCCTTTTAATACTTCTTTATTTCAAACAGAAGCAAGCTGGCAGACTCTAGCAAACAGATATATAACATGAGTAAGGAAACAGATAAAAATGTCCAGCCCAAACATATACGAAGTATTTCAAACTCCTCATTTTCTCAAATATATGCCTGTAGTATTAATAAATGCTAACACTGCTATTTCCATCCTTTAACCCACTCAGTCTTACAGTTAGCACTTTGAATTCCAGTGAAGGCAAGACAACAGTAAGGACTAGACAGTGCATTACAGATGAAAAGTGCCTCTAGCTTTACAGGACTTTAATTCAGAGCTGATTTGTTTTATGTGCAATTCAAATATGGATTCGAAATAGAAAACAGTGGAGAAAGGGTTTGGGAAGAGGGTAAAATTTCTACATGAATTTTGTATTACCAGTATTACACAGCTTTTTGCAAACATTTTCTGTTCTGTTCTCGGTTTTAAAGATATCTTTTATTGTGGAACATTAAAGCTGTTTAAAATAAATTACCTCATTTTATTCATCAAGTAGCATGTTTCCTCATTCTTGCTAATACTAAGTTCATCACCCAAGTAAGACTCAATATCTCATATTAAGAGAGTTCCTTCCCCACAAGTCATCTTGCAGGTTACAGGGGGAAAATACTCCAGGTCTTCTTTGGACTGCTAAGTTAGTGTCCATGCTTTCTGTGAAATAGTTAAGAGAGCCCTCTAAAATCAGCACAGCTGCTGTTTAAAGTATCTTTAAAATATTTTAGAAATTTTCAACCATTCCATCCTCAACAATCATGATTATAAGTCTGTTGTGATGTTTCATCTTTACCTTATTTTATGACCTTCTAAGGACCAGATATTTTTCATTACGTCCTGATATGTAAAATGATAGAATTCAAAGAGGATGTTTTTCTCATGACTTTATGCATACAAATCGATGAAAGCTTGAAGGGGGGGGGGATAAAGCTACTCTCTGCTAGTATTTTTGTTAACTTCATCTATAACTATAGTTTCTCACCCTGTAACATCCTGATTGTGGTTTTTAATCTGTTTAATTACTGTCTGATCTTATAAATCTTAGTATATTTTAATTAACCTTTATTTTTTGTGTTTAATACTTTGTAATTTGCCTAGAAATCTTGTTATTTCAAATTCAATACTAAAAAAAAATGAAGGTAACATGTAGTACAAGGGCAAAAAAAAAAAGATTCTGCCCTGTTGAATGATTCTGTCTGAGGATTTGTATTAGATCCTGTATAACTCACACAGGAATAGAAATTTCTGGAGAATACAGAGAAGGGAAGGAGGAAGGACAAACTGCAGATTGTATCCTGCAAAGGGGAAAGGGGGGGAAAGAGCATAAAAACAGGAAGGTTGAGAAATATGCATTATGTTGGGGTATTGCAAACTTATTTCACAACATGTAGGATCAAAAAACAACATACATTACCATTTTGGGGGGAGGGGGAACAGTATTAACATATGGGTGATACAGTTGGGAGGCTTCAGGAAGCAAGTGGTGCCTTCTTTTTTCTCATTGCTGAGGGTGGTGGAGAAATAAGCAAATGAAAATAAGAACATGTGAAACTGATTAAGTCACAATGAAGTTTTGAAACTCATTGCACCAGGGAAGGAAAAGAAGTCTGTGATATCCTGAATAACATACCCTAACTGGAATATAGAATTTCTGAAGTAACATTCCCACATGGTCACTCACGGAAAGAAACAAGCAAACTCAGCGTAAAAACTTTTAAAAAATAGTTTAAATTTAATGCAAAACTTACCTATCTAATACATTACTTTGGCAAATCACCAGCAACAAGTCACACTGGTGATCAGAAACTTAAAAAATAAAACAACTGTCTCACGTAAGCAGGGAGCACAAAAATGCTTTGCCAGGCTATATATATGGAACATGGACTATCAGCTGACCCCTGTGGTAGAAATGGAAGTTTGGTTCTGCTGTATGCTAGTTAAGAAATATGATGGTCTAAAAATCTTGAGAGCTAAACTTTTAGAAGAATAACACATCTTTTGGTACTTCTTTCACACCTTTATTCCATTTGCACTGGCCTGTTCTTGCACTACAATCCCCCTAATTCTTTCCTGCCCTCTCTAAACCATGAATCCCTAAAACAATGGCATGCACCTCTTCCCTGGCTTCTACTCTGTAAAATTAAGAAATGAATTAGTAAGTCAAGCACCCCCAGTTACCATTTTAGAATCCCTCTGGACCAGGGTTTCCCAAACTGTGGGTTGGGACCCACCTCTAGGAAATTTAACTGTATTTGAAATAATTAAATAATTACATCAAAAAAGTTAAATAATAAAAAAATTGTATTAAAACTTTATTTGAAAAGTCCTTTATTCATATTGGTAACGGTTAAATTTCCTAGTGGTGGGTCCCGAGTTGGTAAACTTATATTAGATGGGTCGTAGCCCAGACAACTTTGGGAACCACTGCTCTGGACAATCATAAAAGGTTGTCTCTTGGATTACTCGAACCAACAACTGTCATTCAAACTAGTTTTGTACATTTAATCCTAATTTTCATATACCCCAACACTACCAGAATTTCAGAAAATTGACAGTGCACTTTGGTTTGGGGCCTCCCCAACCTACCTCATTATTCTGCTTCCCTGATACAGGCTGTGCTGAAAAGCACAGGGTAATTTGACACAATCTACCAATGTGTGCCAAGCTGCTGTCTCAGCTCAGGTGTTCAGCTATCCAAACTGTACTGAGCCAGTTTCTCCTAGGTCAAGCTGGTCTGGTGCAATTTGGGTAGTCAAACCAACAAGCCAGAGGAACAGTGACTTGGTCCAGCATCATGGCAAATCACACAAAGCCTTCCCCAGCCCAGTGTATATCCAGAAATCAGAACAACAGTGTCATACAGAAAAGGGAAACCCATCAAGAGCACATACCAATAGAAAACCTTATACCTAGACAAAAAGGACTATCTCAGGTTGCCCATCTTCCTCTACACCGTTTTACCTTGTAATGCATATAACCTGTATACATTACATAAGCAATGTATATTCATAGAATGCCAAAGCATTGAACTCATAAGGCTGTAAAACATTACTGAATAATAATAGGTAACACGCAAATCCATATTCTATTTCATATGCATTTATTTTAAAAGATATACTGAGCTGATACTTAAAAATGGACTGTCTTCTTTACGGGACAGGAATGAAACCATTTGTTAATATTCTGCATGTCAATAATAACCTAGCTTTCTAATAACGATGCTGCTGTATTGTGACAAACTAAACGCAAAAGCAGAAAAAACCATTAACAAAGTCATTTTTTTCATTTTACTGTGTAACAAAAATGCAAATCAAAGATTAATATAGTTACAAACAACTTCACCTTGTCTTCAAGCCACTTTCTCATTTATGCAAAACTTAAGTTAACTTTTCGTTTGCCAATCGGCCTTTCATTTAGTTCATTAATAGCAGCCATTGCTTCATTATAGTTGACCATAGCAAGAACTGCTTCACCAGAAGACATTCCGTATTCGTTGCGTAAAATAGAAACAGACTCTGGTATGATTTTATAACCATGGAAAAAATCCAGTATTTCATTAGGTGTAGCTTGAAAAGGTATGTTCTTTAATTTAATCAGCGTAACACGATCTGGACCATCACTGAAATTATGTAAAACGCGTCCTTCTGGAAAGCCTCTAGGAATCCCTTCACCACCGAACTCTGTAAATGAAGAAGGGCCTCTAAAATGATCAGATGATTGCATGAAATCATCAGATGGGTTCCTATAATTGGACGGATGATTTGAGTTCCCACGCATAGACTGGCCTTGTGATCCAACTGAACAAAAATGTTCATTTCTTTCCCATTTGTTCGGGTGATCCTGTGTTTTTTCACCTGATGGTGATGAAACATTAATTCCAAACTCTTGCATTTGCTCTTCAGATATACATCTCAGGAGTACTTCTGTCCCCAAAAAACGACGGCGATTTAAGCTTTCAGCTTTCTGAGCTTGATCTTCAGATCTGAATCGGACTAATGCTTCTCCCAATCCAACTCCTTTATCATCATAAAGCAAATATATATTGCTATCATCAATGTTAAACCCTGCAAAGAACTTCTGCACTTCAACTTTGGTCACATCAAATGGAAAATTTCTTATGTACACACATGTCTTTGAGCCAGAATATTCATCCTCTTCTCTTCTGAGATGTCCTTCTGGTGATCTCTTTTCAGAAAACTGAATTAATTCCAGCACACTTGTTTTAGAAATGGGATATACATAGACTTTCCGACCAAACGCTTTCCTCTTGTTGTAACCCAACGCAATATAGTACGCTGACTTTGACATCAACTTTATAATCGCATCTTTCTTCTTTGAATCACTATCATTTGGTCTTAAAAATGTAACATTTTCACTTGAAACCTTTGCCTCTGCAAAATATTGCACTACATCTCTCTCCTCAATAGGACGTGGTAGATTTTTAACATGCACATAATATTCATCATTTTGAAGAGAATACGAGTCTAAGTCAGGAACAGGTGAATGCGAATGCACAGAGGACTGCTGAGGAGACCTTGAAGATGCATGTCCCATATCCCACTGAGACAGAGGGAGTGCCTCATTCGGCAGAGAAGGAGACCTTGAACGTGGACGTATAGTGGGCCGTCTTGGGGGGGTCCTTGAGCGAGTGTGCATGGTAGGTCGCCGTGGTGGACTCGGAGAGCGCATGTGTGCAGTGGTCCGCTGTGGCGGACTCTTTGACCGAGTACGTGCCATACCTCTCCATGGGGGAGTCCTTGAGCGTGCATGTGCAGTGGGCCGTCTCAAGGGAGTCCTTGAACGTGTGTGTGTTGTAGTCAGCCGTGAGGGAGATCTTGAGCGTGTGGGTGTCATCATTTGCCGTGACGGAGACCTTGAGTGTGCCTTACTCCGCCGTGGAGAAGACCTTGAGTGTGACTGTACTGTAACCCGCCGCATGGGAGACCTAGAATGTGTCCGTTCTCTTGAAGACAAATAACTTGATTCTCTTCTTGAACGATCCCTGCTTGAAGGAAAATTTTCCATATCCAAATCATGGCCAAAATGTTCAGTACCAAAAGAATGATCCAGGTCTTCTGAGATTCTTCCACCATACCTAATCCATGTTCCTTCTGTAGCAGGAGTCAAATCAACAAATCTTTTACCAATATACTTCCTGTCACGCTGTAACCCTTTCAAGGCATCACTTGATGTAGCAAATTTTACAACTCCAGTCCCATTTTTTCTATTATTCTGGCTTATTATGATCACTCCCTCCACTTGCAACCCAGAAAAAAAATTGTAGATATCATCTTCTGTTACAGAGTAAGGCAAACCACGCATAAATATGTACAAATCATTCTGATTAAATGAATCTTTCTTAAACTGACCATAATTTGGTTTTGAAAGAGAATGGAAATCTTCCCTAAAACAATCCTTAGAATCATAGCCAGATTTATTAATCCCCTTAATGGCTGCAACCAAGTTTGAAAGACTGCCAACTCCAGATGTTCCTGTCTGCCTAGGGCCTGTCATTGTTTCCTTTCTACCACGATCAAGTCTTCTCCTACTAATATCTATTACATTCTGCATTTCTGTCTTGCTGCTGAGAAAGAACGTGACACGTGAATCCTTGATATAGCCTCCTGAATAGCTCATTGCTTGCCGTGCATCTTCATCTGTTGCAAAAATAATAAAAGCTTCCCCTTTTTCTCCTCCAATGATATGTACACCTCCATCAGGAATATTCAATCCTGAGAAGAAACGGCGAATATCTGCAGAACCCGCAACCATAGGAAGACCCTGTAAACGGATGACTACAGCCATTCTGAGATCAACTCACAGCAATAATCACCTGTGGACAAAAAGGTATACATAATAGCAAGCCTTTAGTACACCAGAAAAGTTAAATGCTTAGTTTTGTAGACTAATGTCCTTTAAACAGAATCCTTGACTCAAGACACGCAGAATCAAAACAAACTCTTGTATCTGCAAAGAAAATTCCTTCTTAAAAGCCTGCAAATATTCACTCAAATATTCTGAACTTTTCCACTAGCATCCCCAATCATAAAATCAATATCAGGCATCCCTCTTTTTACTATCTTGAATTGTGTCAAAGCCACCAATATACATATTAAGTCCACCAAAATTTCTGTACAGTAATTAAAATAAGAGGACCTCTCCATTTTTGTGTCCTTGCCACTTGGCATCAGAAGCTCACAATATGATCAGAAAAGTATAATCACCGACATCTCTTAGATTTTTGACTACCAGTAAGCCAGTCCATTCTGTACTAAAGCAAGCCTGGTCATCTTTTTCCTATGACCCTAGGATTAGGAGATTCTCCTTTTCCTATGATTAGTATTTCCAGTTGCACACCAAGTGATCCAACCAAAAGTCTGAGTCAAAAGGCCATCATCTCAGAGAACTGAAGCATTAAGCTTTAGAAGCTTACCTGTGTTTTTCTTGGAAGGCCTGATAAAGTCTTTGAAATCAACTTAACTGTGGAAAAAAATGAAACATAATTAATAACTAAATAGGATTTGTATACTATGCCACAGGACTGTGCCATATCTGTAGCCACAACTAACACCAATGATTAAGAAATAAGAACTGATATTTTATGTTATGTTCCTTTTTCATTCCAGGTGCTTTAAAAATAAGAAATAACTTTCAACTGAACAGCATCTCAACTGACACATCTGCTTAAAGTGATGAAAATAACTGGAGCACTCTCCCACGCAGCTGATAATGCAAAATATATAAATGATCCTAGTTGCTGTAAAGAAGACAGTCCAAGTTAATATAAGAGTCCACATTCTTCTTGATTTTTTTTCTTCAAAATGATTGTCACCATGAATTCTAGATTTCAAAGATGGGATTACAAGAAAAATCCAAAATTCAGAAATCCCAAAGAAGAGCTCATTTAAATTTTGCTACAAATACTTGTCAGGAATAAATCCAAGAGTTCATTGTTCTTATCTCTTCACCCTAGAACGTGTTTCCATCTTAGAAGAGAACGGAAACAATGTATTGGTTGGAAAATTCATTGACTGTATCCAGAAAACACGTGGATGGCACTTGCTAAGCCAGTATTTTCATAATGGTCCATAAGATCCACAGAAAAGTAACAGAAGACTGCATAGCAATATCATCTGTAAGTTCACCCATACGTCCAACTGCAGCCTTACTGTCTAAATCATCTTTTACAAATACTTCCATGTAATAAAGCATCATAACTATAAGTCATCTACTCAAAGTTTGTGAAACATCTGCATTTAAATGCAAAATCTACAAAACACACCTATAAACAATCTACTTTCTCCAGCTCAATTCTCCTCTCATCATACAACATGGATCTGCAAAATTTGCAAACTCTGCGCTTTCTGCTCTGAAAACAACTGAAATAACTGAAATCAATGGCAACACTCCCATCTAACTTTACAAAAATAACATTTCATATTCAAAAGTCATAGCTGTGTCAACTATCTCTTTGATAATTGAAGATTAACTGCTAACACCATAAAAAAGCCCAACACAACAACCACAGAACTGACTCTATATTATATTCTTATCAGCATTCTTATCTCTTTCAGTTCAAAGAAGAATTTCCAAGACAGACAAAGCAAAAATAGTTTTCAGGCCTCTGGAATCTCAAAAGGAATAAAACCGAGATTAACAATTCACTCTGACAATGATCCCTGATAAAGTATGAACAAGGCAGTTCAGTTTAATCAAAGCAATTAAAACCAAACAAGATAAAAATGTGAAACAAGCGTTTTTTGTTACATGCCTTTTAAATCATATTCTAATCATGTGCAGCTTTAGTCATTTTAATGATTTTGTTAACTGTATCTTATATCAAATTGTCTTTTCTCTTCTTTTTTGCAAGCCAAAAGATTCCTGTGATTGGGTAATATATATTTATATATTCAGTATATAAGATAAGCTCTGCTGAAACATTGGCATTTGTCTGTGGGAAGCAGTATATCCACAAAACAGTTTATTCTCAATCAACTGCTCATGTATTCTATTTAGTGGTCGTCTTCAGCGATAGGGAGGGCAGCTAAAACAGCAATAGTACATCTTCCTGTTACAGCTGGCGTTTATAAGCCTGTCTTGATACTGTATGGCCAAAGTAAGGTTTAAACAGCATCGTCCAGTACCTTCTTCCCAAAGAAGCAACCCCGTAACGGGAACAGATTATAAGAGAAAGCACTATAATAATTCCAGCAGAGAAAAATATACTCTATTGATACAGAGTACATAGGCAAAGAAAAGAAAGGATAAACCTCGGAGCTATCGGAAATGCTCATTTTTCATGCAATTCGATTCTGACTAGGAGTCAACGTCACTGGACAGTCGTAACTCATCCAACACGAAACAGAACGATCTGCGAGAACACAGACCACGAGACCAGCAGCAGTTTCCTTAATCCCGTGTGTAGATTTCACTTTCACGTGACTCTTCCAATACGGTACAAACTCAACGTATTTCTAAGGCGAAGGCAGCTTTCCGGTGATCCAGTGGATTCCAACCGACAGTAAGTCCAAACAGACGAGCCCAGGGGAGAACTAAGATTTTGAGAGTCAGATCGAAGATGAAAATCACGCTCATCCCGGAAATGACTTCTTCTTTGGGTCGCCCAGCATATCTACCACGAAAAAGCCAGCTGACTGTTTTCGGTCTCCCTCGCCAAATCACCTTTCGCGCCAAAAAGCAAAGCCGGTCAAGCCTTCGCTTCACCGCCGCCAGCGACGCACGTTCCGCAAACGAGCACGGGCGGAAGGCCATCCGACCTTACTTACCCGACGACAACCAAACGCGCCCAAACCAAACCCGCTCGAGCGGCACCAACCGCCCAGCACCTCGTCCTCAGATCAAAAGGACTAGGTCGCCCCCGGGAGCAGCAGCAGGGCCTTCCTCCGCCGCGTCCCCGGCGAGGCCTAGTGCCCCCCGTGCGGCTTTACTAACCATGCCTGTCCGGGAGGGGCGAGCAGGCCCTGGTAAGCGCGCGCAGCCCCGGCCAAGGCTCCGCGATTCTCCTCAGAAAACCGCCACAACTTTTCGCCTCAGTCCGGCGCCCCCAGACAGCCGGCCGGCCGGCCCGGTCACCGGCCTCTCACTCAACAGCTCTGCTTTGCTTTCCCTTCTCCCCGGCGGCCTCACACTCAACGTGACGGCCAAGAGGCCCGTCCGCAAGTGATAAAATGGCAGCCACCCGGAGTCGCCTTAGTGAGGGTGCCCTTCGTCCTCTCTCCGCCGGCCGCTGCCACAGGAACGAACGGCGAACAACGGCGGGCGCTCGCTCGCTCGCTCCCTGTCGCCGTCGTCACAACGCTCGAGCTAAAGCGGAAGTGTGACCGCTGCGCATGCGCACACAGCCAAGCTCCGGCAGTTCAGGCTGCTCTTTCCGGTCGCTGCTGACTCTAGTCAAGTCTAATCCAATCGCGCGGGCAAGGAAAATAGACAAAAAGGGTACGGGAAGGAGGACGTCCCCAGTACCTGTCCTAACCCCTTAGTCCGACTCATGTAAGGAAACGGATGGGTGTGGCAGCGCGTAGATATCTGGAGGGAAGCCCTTGCGGTGGGCCGGCGTCGATCGGTACGCGTTTGGCGTTTAGTAGTTTCTCTTCACTATGGCTGTGGCCACACCTAAGGTTTAATCCAGCTTCAGTCCACTTTCAGAGTGAGAGAAGACATCAGCAAAGTAACAAAGGCTGTGGCCACACGTAAGGTTTAATCCAGCTTCAGTCCACTTTGAGAGAGAGAAGACATCAACAAAGTGAGAAGCTGTTTTTTTTCTGTGTTAATTAGCTCAGAAAATTCGCCTTTGGGATGTTACTGGTTGCTTTGCTGAGGCGTCCTCTTGCTCTGAAGGAGGAATGAAACTGGAGTAAATCTTAGGTGTGACCACAGCCATAGTGTCAGAGTGAAAATAGGCAACTCCCAGCGCCATTTCGAGTTAAAAGAACATAAGAGGAGCCCCTTTGGATCAGGCCACAGACTATAACTCAGATGTAAAAGTGACTCTTGTGTGCTTTTTATAAAAAAATAAAAAGATGGGCTTTCTGAGGCTTCCACCCTTTCTACACTGGGCCTTATTCCGGGTTATATCTCAGAAGAGGGACCTGTCATCCACATGGTGGTGCTGTGTACAGCAGGCCCCGCATGCCTTAGTCTGCAACAACACGTAGATGGCAGGTGCTTATTCGGTGATACAAAGCAGAATAAAGTCCAGTGCAGAAGGGTCTTTGTCTAAATTTTTGTAGATTTGCGATAGCTACTTTGTAGCCCTGTATGCATCTGCTGAAAAGGAACTTAGTTGTTTTTCATCTGGCTTACTCTTACGGCAGCAATTGCAAATCTAAATCTACACGATTTATTTGAAGAAGAGTTGGCTTTTCTACCCCGCTTTTCTCACCCACTTAAGGGGACTCAAAGCGGGTGACAAAGCTTTTCTATTCTTCTCCCCACCACAGAACACCCTGCGAGGTAGTTGGGGCTGTGAGAGCTCAGAAGAGAGGTGTGACTAGCCCAAGGTCACCCAGCTGGCTTCATGGGGGAGGGCGGAATCGAACCCGCTATTCCCTGATAAGAGTCTGGCTCACTAACCACTACACTAAGCTGGCTCACTTTATTTTTCTCTGCATAATGGTAATAATCATGAAATAATATTTAAATTACAAGCTATACAAAGTTAGACGTGTCAGCATAAATTCCACTGAACCAGCCAAAAGATTAAATGGTTACTTCTTATCCTAAACACAAGAGGCAACATCAAAGATACAGTAACGCTCCACATTTGAGAGCACGAAATACTAAATTTCAGTGCTTCTTCGATCTCACTGAACAAATACCACTGCGCTGACTATAGCTGCAAGTCAGAACAATAAATAAAGCATTGTACTGTACTGCCTTTCCTTCCGTTCCCTCCCTCCTCCGCGATTGCTGCCTTTTAACCCTCCCCGCTTCCCGTAGCCGTGCCCGCTTGCTCTAGCGAGGCAGAGAGAGGATGGGCGGGGCTTAGTTCGTGTAGCCATGGCGACGCCGAGGCGCTGGGGTTGCGCGGTGCTCTTCTTGTTGGCGGTTGACTGTGGGCTCTCGGACGGCCAAAGCTTCTCGTTACCGCTGCGCCGGCCGGAGGGGTGCGGCGGAGCGCAGTACTTCGACATCGCTAGTCTGGCTTGCGGCCAGTGTGGGGCGTCCCAGAGGAAAAGCCACAAGGGTGAGGCGAGAACTGGTGGCTGCCGCGCTGCAGTGCATGCATGGGATGGATGGACGGGGCCGAATCCTTCCCGGGTTGTCTAGGCAGTGGGCAAGGAGGGAGCTTAATCCGTTTAGTGCTTCTTAGGCTGTGGTCACACCTAAGGTTTAAACCAGCTTCGATCCACATTCAGAGCGAGAAAGCGCATCAGCAGAGTGATCAGTAGTTTCCTTTCCGCACCATCTATTCCAAAGTTATTTAACACTGAAATAAAACAGTTTGTCACTTTGTGGATGCATTCTCTCACTCCGAAAGTGGACCGAAGACGGATTAAACCTTACGTGTGATCACAGCCTTAATCTTCCCAAATTCCCCAGGCTACAGTCCCATAAAATGTAGCAACACAACTTCAAACTATGTAGTTATGGTTTTTATTTATAAGTCGAATTGAATTAGTGTAACCTTAATATATATGGCTAGGGAAAGAGCAGCACAAACAAGGTTTAGGCAGTGAGTCTCATAGCTGAAGGTGGTTTCCGAATTCAGGTTTTCTCCAAGCAGAATCATCCACCTTAGACTAATATGTGTGAAATTGTGGAGTTTTCTTTTATAAAAAAACCACGCTAGCTAGTGAGTAGTAGGTCTCTTATATTGCACTGCAAAGCAGCAGAGTTGCTAAGAAATTTTGGTTTGGATTTATTGCAGGTGAGGTAATATATTCTTGCTTGATTTTCAGGCACTTCATGCAGTTGTCTGCCTGGATTCAAGACAGTGTCTGATAATGGTGGAACTTATGTCACTTGTGCAAAGTGTCCAGATACCATGGTAATGTTAGACATATATTAGAATTTAAATAACTGCTTCTATTACATGCAATAACATATTGAGATGCACTGTAAAACATTCTAAGTTTCTTTTTAGAGTGGAGTTACTCAGGATGGTTGGGACTGCATCACCTGCCCTAAAGGTTTAACACCTGAAGGAAAGTGTAAATGCTCTGCTGATGAGATTTTAGGTAAGAATTCTGTTTTACTGGATTAATTTTCATCATAAAAGGCTTTACTGGAGATTTTATATAGCCTGCATTTAATATTTTGTTTCATGATTTGAAGGAGCTTTTGTGAAGGTTCTGCAAACAATGTTAGATCATTTGACTTTTGCAAAAAGACCCACAGAAATTTATATTTATATCCCTTATGTGTCAAATTGTATGCTTTATTTGGGAAACATAATTCGTCTTCTCAGCAAAAAAAACAGGGGAACCTTCATGGAATACTTACAGAAATATGGCAATGAAACACACAACTGAATGTCTAGGTTTATGAAGCTATTTTGTACATTCACAAAATACATTCTTGTACATTCTTGCTCTTCATTTCTGATAAAACTGAGTAATTTTCAAAGCCTTCTTTCTTGGTCTTGCTGAGAATCTCTGTTACCTGAGATTCTTGTATCTCATGAAATAATAGTTTGAAATGGCCTGTTCCTTTCATATACAATTTATTCCAACACCATTGTTGATTACTTAATTAAAACTATTGTGCTGTGGTTAATTAATGCCATGATTGGTCTCACTACATATTTCAAACTGTAGAGGTAAATATTTGTAACCTTGGGTTGGAATGCTACATTGTTGGAGTACTCTGGGCTGAATTTTCTGTCTGCAGCCATTTCACTACCAGACAAGGTAACATCATCAAGGCAAATGTTCTTTCTTAGTCTGTCATGAGTTGCATTGCAGCTGAATTCTACTCCTTGAGTGTAATTGGAAAATGTGTTTTCCTCAGCAGACATTTCCTGTCAAGCTGATCAGTCCAACCTTCCTTAGAAGCTTTCCTTAGTAATTTATTCTTTGTTGAACTGATGTGCTAATTTTTCCTGGTCATAAGGGTGCTATGAAGACTCATCACAGAGAATTAAATTTGAAGAACGTAATTATTTGTCTTAAGAGGCATGTATGAATGGAGAGCGTATTCATATGTCTACAAGGAGGTAGATGTGTATCCTTGAGTCAGATAGTTCATCATTTTCAAAGCTCCTAGCTGTTTCAGAATCACTTTTCATTATTCTCATAAAGCATTTGAAAGGAAGAATAGCTTTGCCACAGTGCTTATGCAAAAACGTGAATGAGCCTTTGTGCAACTTATGTGCAAATGATCCTTAGTCTTTGATTTTTAGTTCTTTGTTTTCATTTAATATGTCTTATTTATATTTTTATAGTGTTATTTTAAAGAATGTTATGACCTATCCTGAAACCATTTGCTGATGGGTGGGATAAAAATGTTGAGAAAATTTATTGTGACATACAAATTTTATGCAATAGAAACCCAATTTTCTAGGTTTGCACTCATAACACTTTAGACTTTTGTACGTGTCCATCAAAGCATAAATACCACAAAATAGTGTGTTCTGTCACTGTCTGGGCTCATAGCTGGTGTTGTTTATCTAGTGGAAAGAGGAACTAATGGGGAACTGTTGAAAACTGCATTATGCATTCAGTGTGATGGAAAAGAGGACTCGTTCGCTACTTCAAATTTATTAAATACCAAGTAAGTAGTCTTCTAAATTGTGGATTTGGGATAAAGAAGTAGAAAACTTGGTTGCAGTTTTAATGTGCTCCTTACTCAAAATATATGAAAGGGGAAGAGTAGTTAATGCACACTTACAAAATGTCATATAAATGGTTTTAGGGTTTTGAACATGTTTTTAAAAATATTGAACTTTTATAAGCTTAAAAGATTCATAAAGGACTTTCAGCGTAAGACTACAGGAAACCAGGCAAGACTATAAAGTCAGCATCATCCAGAATTTTTGCTGAAATCCTAAGATGTTAAAAAATTAAATCACGACACTCAACTGGAATAAAAATCCAGTTCAGGATGCCTGGATACTGAGCTCAGAAAACAACAGGTCACGTTTTAAATGAAATAATCCCAACTAACACCATTTTGCTGTTCTCCCCAGCCTCAGACCCTGTAAATAGAGACTACTTGGGGCATGTTGGAAGCATGTAGAGTATAGGCATTTTAGGAGAAGGCGCCATTGTCACGCGCTGCATTCATCCTCTGTCCTTGCCACCTCTGGCCATTCCTCCTCACCTGCTTAAGTGCCTACCTGTGTCTTCTCTCCTTTGCTTCTGAAGCCCAAGCAACCATGGGGCGAGATGTCAGTTTTATCTGTTTTCTGAATTTATACAAAATCTGGCCTGTCCAACCTCGCGCCTCACCTGTTACCAAGGCTGGAGGTTCTCTCGACTCTTTCTCCCTACTTCTCCTCCCTCTTGTGGGCTGGCGGAAGGGGAGGGCAATCACCAAGGTAGAGAAGATCTGGAGTTGGAGAGGCTGTACACATGCTTGGTCAGCTCACTGCTGTTTCTGTCACTACCACGGGAGGCTGGCTGTAGAAAGCCATTACAGGTGGGAAGGAGCTGGTGTGGCAGCAGCAAGGGGTGGTACACACACAGGTGGCAGCATCACCTGTTTATATGTTATATTCTGTAGTGCCAAATGAGTAAATATGGATAAATATCAGAAATATTGTGTTTTGGGTGATGAGTAGTAAAGACAAAATAAAACAGGGTTTTAGCCCATAGTAGATTCCAGTAACCTGCTGCAGTATGGCCCTTTCAGCACATGTCCTTATTCTGGAATATATCTTGGGATAGGGCTCTGTTGTCCCCATGTTGATAGGAATATTTTTTCTAGCAATAGCTCTGCATCTTTTATAACTCTTCTCAACTTTTCACAAACATAGTGAATGTTCCTGGCTATCTATGAAATAGCAAAATGTTAGTATCTCATAAATGGACCTAATGCCCTGCAGTGGTATCTGTGTAATGCATTTCATTATAAAATTTTGCTGACATGTTAGATGTCAAGAAAAGTTGCGCCATACTGAGTTAAAAAGTCACTGAGGCCCTTTCTGTATTGAGCCTTATTCTGGATTATATCCTGGAATAGGCAACTCCCATTCAAATGCTCGTACAGACTATGGCAGTCGCCACCCATGGCCTGTTGTAGTGTGCACTAGCATGTGGATGGCAGGTCCCTACTGCAAGATATAATCTGAAATAAAATTCAATGCAGAAAGGACCTAAAATGACTTCTCAGCGATTAACTTCCAGTGCTAAATATTGCGTTATTTGAATGTCACACCACACTAACCCAATATATAGCTTCATCGTGGTGCTGGTAGTGCTGTAACAGATTCAGCATGTCTGGTAACTCTTGCTTTTGCATCTTGCTATGGAAATTAATTTTAATCAAGGAACTTTTTGATAGTTCAACAGTGCTCCATAGCCAAGCTTATTAACTAGTTAACTGCATTGTTCATGGGTTTTATTTTCTGATTTTTAGGTGTATTAGATGTGAACCAACATTCATCACCGTGAATAAATCATGTAGCTGTTCCATGCCAAATATTTTGGTAAGTGTATAGCACATAGGAAAAACAGTAGCTGTATTAAGACATGATAATAACTGATAAAATATGGCTCACTATCATCTTTTTATAAATTCTGTGCTAGAATGTGCAGCTCATAGATTTCCTGCTTTGCTTCTCCCATATTTCAGCAGGAAACAGAGTAGCTCACTTGTCTTTGTACCTGAGATAGCAGTTTATTCAGGAGAAAACACAAAGTACTATTAAAAAGCTGGAACATTATCTTGCTGTCGTGGCTTGCTTGCGAGCAATAAACTGTGAAAACTGCGCCAGACATTGTACCAGGACAGCCTTCTTGTGTTCACTTTTCCAATAATTAAAGAGCAAAACAACAAAGTTCACACAGGGTTTTCAATTTTAGCCAATGTCTTTCTATTGAAGTTTCCTTTCTCCCCACACCACATCCTAGGTTCTTCTTGAGGCTCAAGTGATCTTTTAGTCATCTTAACTCTGGATACAAACTGTCTCAAGCGAATCCAGGGGTCTCTAAATATAGTACTGCTCTTTTTACAGAATAGGAAGGAAGCAATTTTACAGTACCTTTGTTCTCACCAGTTCTAGGAGACTGGAGGATCTTCTAGAAGAGCATAGGAGATGACTGTGTGGAGAAAACAGAAATAATTGAAAATCACCTCATTTTTTAATTGCATCGTTCCATATGGAATCCAGGTCAGAGTCTCCATAGGTTTATTAGTAGTTATTTCAAAAGGCTTAGCATTTAATGGAAGCACTCCTCTACAGGAATGAAGGACTTATTGAGATGATCTGCAACATAATGATTTAAGGAATCAGTCCTCTGAAATAATTTCTGGCTGACATGGCTGGTGGTCTTACTGAGGCTCTCTCTGGAATTGTGAGATTAGTAGGGTCATCAACATGATTGCACCCAAATGCCCTCAATATTCCTGCCAAACCCTAAAGTTACCTCATATTTCATGGAACTATGAGCAGTGAAGCAAGAGAGTCAATGGCTAGAACACAGGTGGTACAGTTCTTGCTGTGAGTCTCACTGAACATGGACTATAGCACATTATGATGTCTGTCATGCTCTTCAGGTAGCTGTCCAGTGAAAATTTTCCAGCTGCTGAATGTCCTAACAACATCAAGCTAGTATTGTCAGAGGTCTGTTGTGAGAAGTGTACTTACGTTCAGGATAAGTTCACTTAGATTCACATGGAATTGGATGCCACATTTAGGAATGTTTTGGTGGGACCTGTCTTCAGGGACCTGTCTGGTTCTGTTATTTTGTGTTATTTTTGTTCACCAAGGTCAGCAACTTACTGCCTTGATCCTTCCCCATTATGCCTGCTAAGAGCTCACCAAAGGGGTATATCTGGAGAGGTTCTGTGGTTGTTTAATGCCTTCCAGGGGAGAAGGACTTTTCACTGATTTTTAGCATGACAGTGGCTCACACCATCTTCAAGAGGACCTCCCTGGGCCTGGTAATACTAAACAATATGCTTGTGCTGAAGTTTGTCTAAATGGCACTGCTCTGTCAAGTAATTCACCACACAACCTCATACTCTTAGAATACTTGCAGCCTACTTTGGAGCAGGTAAACCCTGTGGAAATGGTTCAGAGAGCTCACCTCACCATAAAATGGGCAGCGACCATTACTCCTTTTTTCTCTGTGGGTCGGGATGCATTCAGCTCACATGCAACATTATTATCTTAATGTGCCTGCATGATAATACAGATCAGTTGGTGAGTCTGTAAACTGGAGCTTGATCAGACCTGAATTTTGTATGACAGTCTTACCTAAAAGGAGCAGCCCTTCCAAATTCAGAAGAAGCCTTTTTATATGCAGAAGGTCTACATGGTCTTTAAAAGCAAGTATTGTTTTAATTTTTTTAACCTTTGCAATTTTAGACTGGAGGCTTATGTTTCAAAAGTACTGAACATTTCCCACCAAGAGGAATTGCAACTGTTCATTTTAATAAACTAGTAAGTAATAATAGTTACTTCAAATGATAGACTTTTTAAGACATAAAAATGGTTCCAATGCATATATGTATGTGCAAATCTATTAGGAACATATGCCTGCAGTATAGCACTTGATTACTGAAGTCTGTGTTGACGAATCTTGACCAGAAGATACTAGTTCTTTTTTAAAAAATCAGTGAAGATTTCTATAGAGGATTATGCAGTAACAGTCCATTATACACATAAGTTTATCTAATAGTACATCACTGTAACAGTTCTATAGTACTAGAGTTACTAAACAGATTTTAGACTACAGTTTACCTCACCAGATACAGCTGTTCTACAGGAATATAGGAATTGTAGCCCAACAGCATGTAGGAGACAAAGGTTAAGTGCTACTAGATCAAATGAATAATAGATGGAATTTAGGCATGCTGCTCAGTTGATAGATAGTTGTTTGCCTTACCTAGCATTTGAAATTTGCCTGCTGCCCACTAGAAAAGATTACTCTAAAAGTAGTATAAAGTGCTGAGTCTCAAAGAATCTCAAAAAAAGGAAAGGACACTGCAGTGCTTTAAAAATCTAATTAATACACCCACAATTGCTCAGTCCCTATACAATCACAGGGAATTTTCTTTGAGTACTGACAGCCCCCAATTTGAGAAAGCTCTCACAAATGGCAAGAAATGATGTAACTGAAGCAATAAAAGAAAGGAAATAATCAAGCCTACTTGAGGGTGTGGAATCAAATTTTCTTCATAAGAGTTCAAAGTATGTTGTTGTTGTTATTCTGCTGTTAAGATCCTACATTAAAACATTTCCAGGAAGCAAGATACTTAACTTTCTTAAGTTTCCAAAATCTAACATAAATGATTCAGCCTGTAATAATTTTTTTAAAGTATTAAAGTTCATGTTTAAAGATTCTGGACTGATTGCAGAAGAAGAGAAGTGTCCCGTCCCCCCCCCCCCCAGGAAAGGGTTATACTGTATAGAATACCATTATATAGCTACATGTTAGCCTTGTATTTATAACAGAAGCACTTCTTTACCTTGGCCTTCAACTGAGGGAACAACATCCCCTTCCCCTGAAGGCACTGCCATTATTTTAGTCATGATTTTCATTATGATATTATTGTAACTTGCCCTGAAACCTTTAGGCATAGGGAAGGATTGAAAGAAAAATAAAGTTTTTCTATTGATTAACACGGAACTTAGATTGTGTCCATGGTTCATAATAAATATTTAATCTAATAAAACCATTCTTACTTTTTATTCTTAAAGAGCTTGGTATCAGCCTGGTTTCTCAAAAACCTGCAGTCATCAGCAGCTGCTTGCTTGGTGAGTTTTGCATATGAGTTTTTTTTTTATTTGAACAGGTTTGCTGACAAGTAATCCTAATGTATTATTTCAAAGTTTTAACCTTCTGTTAACTTTAATTCTCAACAAACAGCATATGGAAACATGGCTGTGGTGACAGATGCACACTGAGTTTGTTGGGACAGAAAGATGGGCAGCACAAAGGCAGGCACCAGGGTCAGAATATTTAAAGTTAATTATAGATGAGGCACTTTAAAGACTGCAGGTGTGTTCAAATTGATACAAAAATTGACTCCTCTGAACACAGGCGGTCATGTACACAACAGGTTGTGCATCCTGACCAAGTTGTAATTAATTGTGCAGTTGTACCAGCAATTATAAGTTGATACCATAACTACACTCAATTGAATTGAATTGGTTTCTGGCTTAGAGATGAAAATATATGTCCTATGTTTCCCAGAATGACACAAGAAAAATTCCCTCCCCTATTGAGGATGCATTTTTCTCCACCAGATATTTTACCAATGGGATTTTCACAATGGATAGTGTCAGATATCTCATACAATCTTCCACAGCACTGGTCATTGTAACAAGCAGGGTCAGGATGTCAAAAATTGTCAGGACATTTTCACTTGTGAAATGTCCTGGTAGGATCAGGGTCCACATCGCTAGGCCCCAAGTCCATCACAAGGTGAAGAACAGCAGGTGTGTATCATAATCTTGTATCCTGTTTTCCATTAATACGTAGACATAATAGCGTTTTAATGTTGTGAAAAATTATTTTTGTTATGAGAACCAGGTCAATAAGACACCAAGAACAATTCTGTGCTAGGATTGGTTTAAAGTATTCACGTGGAATGGAGTGTTCTGTAGAATCATATGTTTATTCACCCTATTGTAGCCGAGTATTAATGTAGTATTATAGTGTGCATTTATATGCTAGTAGTTAAGTTGTAAACCTGATTTGTTATTTTCATGTACACATGCATTTATCCACCATTTATATTCGTACAAGCATATACTCTGTAACCATCTGCTGTATGTGCTGAATGCAAGCTCTGCTAAGAAGACATACTCCAACAAAAATTCTTACTCTCAAAGAATTTCACAGATTACCCAATGTTTAATTTTCCCCTCTCCAGTTTGAGAGATGCCCCTTGACAACATTATCATGCTTTTATTTTGTTTAAGATAGAGAGAAGATCCAGTTGGAACCATCTCTGATTCTTTGGTTATCTCCTTCAGTCCTCTGTACTTTCCCATGTGCTTCTGCCAGATAAACCATTGTGAATACAGACTTTGTATGCAGTTGTGTTTGGGATGTTTGAAACACTTCATGTTAATGCACATGTTGCAGAGGGCTTGCTTATACCCCACAAACATCCTTTTTTTGAGTACTGTATTTTCTGGCGTATAAGACTACTTTTTAACCCAGGAAAATCTTCTCAAAAGTCGGGGGTCATCTTATACACCGGGTGTTGTCTTCTTATACGGCGAGTATATCCCAAACTCTATATTTTAAGTGGAAAGTTGGGGGTCGTCTTATACACCCAGTCGTCTTATACGCCGGAAAATACGGTAATCTATCCAATTGATATCAGAACTTTTTCCATTAACAGAGTTTTATTAAGGCAGCACCATTTCTTTGTACTGTATTTATGATCGTATTTACAGAATAATTGTTTATTAAGAACCATACGTCCAGCAGGAGTTTTTTTGGTGGGTTCCTCAACCTCCCAACCCAGCAACTTTCCCAACCTCCTCAGTGCTTCATTTTTCACTTACATGTGCTTAAATCCAAAGACTGAATAGCATGCAACTTGAAAATCACTTTGGCTGAAATTTCAAATTGTTTTTGCTTTACTGATTGTAAGTTTTTTTTAAAACAAGGATTAATTGTTAGTGCAGGAGTATTACCGCCGTTGTTATGCCAACTGAGTGGAAGAGACAAGTAACATTTAGTAATAACAGTACATAAAATGAGAGTTAAAAAGTGTTTTACTAAGATTACATATTCAGTTTTGAAATACGGTTCTTTTTCAATTGTCAACTTACAGGAATATTCAAATCTTACTGCTTGCCAAGCACTTGGAAATATGTGCGTGATGAATATGAATAGTATGAGCTCTTCCACCAATGAGGCATGTGGACTATTTCAGTTTCTCTATGCAAATACTGCTGGACTCGGCACTGTTCATTCAATATCATTTTGGTATGTGATCTCTACTGTACTTTAATATTTATGTGTGTATGTTGAATACAGGGGACAAGAGTACAGGAGAGAGTCTACTTAAACTAAAATGGGACCAAGCTACTGGTGTTTAAAATCAGAAGGGTGGCAAACTGGGGAAATACTTGACAGAAGCAAGAGAGTGTCTGGTTCAGGAAGAGTCATAGCTTGGGAAAGATGGTGGAGAAGGTTATGAAAAGAAAGATAGGTAGAGATAGGGGTTTAAAATATAAGTGGGTGGAGAACTGCTCAGAGAGACCAAGCAAAGCAAGGTAACTGAACAAGTAAAGAAACATATAGTAAAGGATGGTATGTATACTGGGAGTCCATGAGCTAAGATGAGTGAACTCAAGTGCTTAGTTTCTGAAGATAGTATAGACAGAGTGAGCATAACTGAAACCTGATGGGCTGGTAAGAACCATTGGAATACAGATATTTCTGGTTACAAACTATAGGAAGGACATGGAAGGGAAGTTTGGGAACAGCTGTTACCCTATTTGTAAAATGCATCATTGAGAACAAACTACTTTGGAATCTTGAAAACCACAGGTGCTTCCCTTTTCTGGTTTCTTCTATTTTTGTGCATTTGTCACACAATTGTTTCAGATCTTGCAACAGAATGTGAGTCAGTGACTACCTGAGTAAACATAAAATACAGCTTTCAAATGATCATTGTTCTAGTACAAGTTTGAAAGTCTTCTTGTAGCCCTACCCAGTGGAGTAATCTTCATTTTTCAAATAAATTATATGTAACTGTTCTCAGGAGACGAAATCTGCCATGGCTGTATTATGGAGATCAGCCAGGATTAGCGTCACAAGTTCTTGAAACTGCTCAGTTTCCAACCAGTTTTACTTTTAGAGGACCAAACAAGGTGAGTTCTGTAAAACAAATTTAAATTTATTGTCTGTATGATTCTTCTGCTACATTTTACAAGTGGCTTGGAAAACTAAAAAAAGTTCATGTTTTTAACTACAATGTTTTGAAGAAGATTATGCTTGTATAGGTGTACGCAAGCCCATTTCTAGGGGTTTAACTTGTGTCACTAAGCCAGTTTCATGTGCCTCATCAGTTCATGTTTGTCTGTTGGGAAAGCATGTGGCACTTTTTACAGAGGCCATAAAAGGTCCCCACTGCCGCAGAAATGCCACAAAATGGCCACAAATGGTTATGATGTCTTTTATGGCTGCTTTATAAAATTTTTGTGGCCACGGAAGCCTTTTGTGGCCTC
Organism: Aspidoscelis tigris stejnegeri; assembly: GCA_023333525.1. Classification (NCBI taxonomy): domain Eukaryota; kingdom Metazoa; phylum Chordata; class Lepidosauria; order Squamata; family Teiidae; genus Aspidoscelis; species Aspidoscelis tigris. The sequence continues at coordinate 29,609,455 of JALMGA010000004.1, read as the reverse complement.
TGTGAAGGATTGTCACACCTTCAGCCTGCTCACTGAATTCAACAAGGGGTGTTTTCCCACTGTCACTAGAAATACCCATTAAGTACCCATTAATGGGTACAAAAATGCCATTATGTACCCATTAATGGGTCCTTAATGAGTACTTCTAGTGACAGTGGAAAAACACCCAAGGTTCAGCTTACCTACCAGGTGAGCCACAAATTCAGTGCCCAATTTTTTGAGGGGAGAGCCTATCTAAGCATATCTCTTTATCTCTTTATACCAACTACACCTTTATTAGAATGCCAGTATCATGGTAGTAACCACAGCAATGATGCTTCTGTAACACAAAATTCTTGCCTGTTTGAAATGCCATTTGGCTACCTCCAGTCCAAACAGTTAGAAAAGATTGTTAACTTTTGATGGCTCATTCTTTGACCGTTGCTGAAGTCACTGCTATTTTTGGACATAAAGTTTGTTCATATTTTGCAATGAGGTAAAAAAGATCATTTCTGCTATGAGTTGCTGAAACCGTCTTGTAAACCAAATAGTCCATTCACATTCTCAACATATACTGAATTATCTTCAGGCACTTGTGAACATTATGTAACATCATGGGAACTTGGTCTTTAGCTACTAGGAGTCAGATTTGCAGCCAGTCTCACAGAAAGACATCTACTAACTAATGTTACACACTTGTCCCTTGACTTTTTCAAGGGATAGGTTTCCAGAAAACACAGCAGATACCAAAACTTGCAAATTTCAGGAACTGTCGAACAGCTGATTTTAACCACCTTTTATAGTTCTGATGTGGTCTCAAACATACAAGCGATACAAGCTTGATACCATTTTTAAATTGCAAATAAGAGTGAAGGGTTGCAAACCCTCACTCAAGAATGCAAAAAAGTTGCAGTCTTTAAACCTCCAAATGTCAAGATATAATACCGTAGTTAATTTTTCAATCTTCACATAATTACTATACTTTAAATATTATCTGCTTTGTGGAAGTCATTTATCTTATGTTCAGGATCATGTTATGTCCTTTTTTCCACTACATTGTTATGCATTTATTTTTTTTGAAAAGATCTGTTAAAATATGGTAATTGAAAATGGTTTGGAAAATACTTTTTCAATTTACATCATAAAGATGATTTTAGATACTGGGCTTAGATGCTATATATTTACATTTGACCAAAATATTTGTTTTGCTTTTGAGATGTATCGGAAATAGAAAATTCCAGCTTTTAAAAGTACTTTTTTTATTGGCAGAATATAAAATTACAGTTCATTGCAGCTTCATATGACGCAGGGGGAAATTTCCTTAAGTGGCAGTATTTAGAGGGAGGCCTCCTTCAGGTAAGCTTGTATTAAATTTGTATGGGCTTTGGACAATAAAGTGATTATTTTGTCTTAATTTTGTATCCTTTTAATAAAATACGTTCAGTGGTTGTAGTATCTGGTCCACAATCCAGTGTTTTTATTTACAGCCTTGCAGTTATTTATGTTGTTTGTGAGAAAACCAACAAGGAAAGCAAGCTATGCTACTTTGTTGAATTGAAACATGCCATCAATTAAACTCCCTCTCTGTAAATCAACACTGGTTGAAGGAGGCAGAATAAGCAACGGGTAGCCACAGAGAAAAATGCTACAGAGTAACGTTAAATAGGAAAAGGGCCTAAGAACTGTTAGGAGTATGATTACAAAATTGAATCTGAAAGAAAAAGCAGAGCCTGCTTTCAGTTTGGTAAATTGTGGTGCATGGATGTTCTTAATCTCTCTCCGGAGTTATGCCAGGTACTCTTCACTATATGCATTTAGAAGCCTGGTACACCTATCTACCTTGGCCTTTGATGTCACTTGTTTGCTGATGAAAAGTCCCTGGCTTTGCAGTCCCATCCCTTCCCTGTTTTATGAAATCTGGCAAAGAACTTAAGTGTCCTGAGCTTGTGAATTCCTTCTAAATGTTACTTTCTACTCATTAACTGTTAAAACACTGTTTTTTTCATTTGGAAAGGGTAAAAAGACGCATTTCATATTTTGAGTTTTTGTAAAGATCTCACTGAAAAATTGCTGTTTTATTATTTATTTAAATAATGCAGCTTTGCCCAGACACACTGACTAGACTGAATGCTGCTTTTATGTTTGGGACAACATACCAGCAAAAAGTAAGTACACCCATAAATGATGATGAATCTGGTCTTCACATTTGGAAGAAGTTCAGAAAAGAAGTATCTCACTAAAATAACCAAGGGACTGATGCTATTTCCTATGCCTGGCTGTCCGCAATCAGCTGCCTGAAAGGGAGGGTAGAAGAGCCTGCTGATTGAAGATTGTTACTGTATAAACTTGCTACAAATGTTTCAAACTGCCGGCTTCTACCCTGGACTTGCAGTGTCGGTTACTGCGTAAAAGTCAGACTTCCAGTCTTCCTTCCACTCAAGTCTTTTGTGCTCACTGTCAGCAATTATTGGCTCTCAAAGACTCTCTTTCCCTCCTCCCCATCTGTAGCCACCAATGAATCAGAGAAGCACCAATGGATGAGGAAAGAGGCATTTTTTCCTAAAGCACATATTCCAAAGGGCAGCCCTTTGCAGCAAAAAGTTCCGGAGCTTAGCCTCCAGGATCCCCCACTGGCACCAGTAGACCTTCCCTCCTCCCCTTCTCTTTTATGCCCACAGACTCAAACCAGACTAATTATAAACTAATCAACAGCCCTTTTCTCACCACTGCCGCTAATCTCCCCCAAAGGAAGGGGGTTTTCCCCTGCAAATCCGCATTAAACGTTAGGAGTGGGAATGCCAAAAACCCTGACCTCACTCCTGGTTGAAAAAATTCAATGGAAACTCAAAAAATCTGAATTCACTGCTCATTTAAAAAATTCTAATTTAAACCAGGATTAAATTTCCCTGTGGGATTGCAGCCTTGGAGTACTTTTGTACACTGCATGCATTAAACTTTCCAACATCTTTTGGAAAGCAGTTCTGTAACAGGCTAATTCATGGCAGATAAAGGTGCCAGTAGCCTTGATGCTTGGTAGCTTTCTTCTGGGCATCCAGCTCAAAAGATAGTTTTATGGGGTGTTTTACTATTTTAATCACTATTTTACTGATTGTCCAGGGGGTTTTTTTAGGCTTTATGGATTTTAATTTTTTTTTTAATTTCTTATTTTGTAATTAACCATGGCACTTGTTGTTGAAGGTTAGACCATAAGAACAACCAATCAATAAAGAGCTTTTTGCCTTCAGCCCTTGTTTTTAGACAGACAGGGCCCATCTTCACAGCCATAGTATCAGGATGCTGGTCTAGAGTTGCCCCTAGTTTGACAAACAGGATTCTTATTTAAGAGGACTGTGGGCCAAGAGAGCTTCTTTCCAGATATGATCTTCTGACCATGATGCTTTTTTTACAAACAGATTGTATCATTGTTCTGTTCTGTCACTTTGATTACTAGGGGAGAAGTTAACAGTTTCTACATTTTTCAAGGAATTAATTTAACTGTTGAAAGATGCTGTGTTTCCTTTTCATTTTATTCTTTTTTTGTACAGTGTACAATTTCTGTTGCTGAGATTTTAAGGACTTACCGTGATCCAGTGTTCTATGATGTATTCCTTGAGTATTTTACTGAAGATGGAGAGCAATACCTTTGGGCAGTGCCAGTGTTAAATTTAAACCTTAGGTACAATGGAATGCTTGTAAATCAAGGTAAGAACATTATGTTAATAGCTTGTAAACTCTCCTTCTTGGAGAAAGGTTTTCCATTAAAATCCTGCAGTCGCAGAAGGAATATAGTTGAGAGAGGCATAAGGAATAAAGAAAAGAGGATGAAGTTAAGAGACCAAAACAGCTCTGGGAAGACACAAAAAGCCAGCATGGAACAAAATGGAAAAAAAATTATACAAGACTGTCAGAGCAGGAAAGAGAAAAAGAATTGTGGTAGTAACACCAATGTTCTGAAGACTGAAGCTAGCAGAGGATCTTGATCAGATATTGCTACCAAAAACTGAAAGCTGAATCAGCTTTCATTTAGTACAGGCTCTGTTCCCAATCCGTCTACTGGGAACTAAGAGAATAAGGACCCAGAGAGAAATGTGACATCTACTACCACAGCAGTACCTGGAAGGTTTTTCACCACCAGGTGAATACAGTAGTATCCTATCTAGCCCCACCTCCATATTAACTAATGAATGGTTTTAGTAAACTGTTTCTGACAACAAAGGAATGCTTGAAAGTTTTTATAGAAATGTTTACCTAGAAAATCTTACAGAAGTTCTCACCTAGATAAGCAACAAACTACTCCAAGCAATGTTCAATTTTTTTAAATTGTTTTAATTTTTTAATCTATTGTATTTTCTAATATTTGTATTTTTATAATATAGTAAAATTCAAAAAGCAAAGGAAGAATACAGTAATAACTGTTACTAAGTAAGGGATTATGTAAAAGAAGATCACCATCTTTCTCCAACCCCATGGTGCTGGGATGGGAGATGCCTCTAGAAATAAACTGGAATTACTGTAAAGTCATACTTCAATTGGTGCAAGGGTTTGGTCCCACAGAAACAATGCAGGAATTGAGCCATTAAAATTAATTGAAAATGGGGTTAAGGGAACGTTTCTCAGGCCAAATGGCCTGAAGAGGGGGTACAGCTGCAGCTGGAATACTTTTGGCTCCTCCTTGTTTGCATTTCAGGGCAGGATGGGACAAAGGAGGATAATTTCCAGGGGGCACCTTCTCTGGGAGCAACGCAGTCTGTAGAAACACTGTGGAAGGAAGCAGAAGCAATGGAGGGGAGAGCAATGCAAACAAGTGAAGAAGTAGAAAAGAGGAAACAGAAGGCACCTTGCTTCCCAAAGGCCTGCTTGGGAACTGCTGACTATATCAAAAGTATGGGGACTCTTCAGAGAGAACACCTCTCCCAATTTGTGTTAAATAGGATCTTCCATTTCTCTGACTTTGGAAGAAGGAAGCAAGCAGAACCAATCAAGGAGGTAGGGAGGAAGCAAGCAGGGTGCAATGATCCGAGCACAGCAAAAAGCAGAAGGGAGAAACACACAAACTGGAAGTACACTTATGAAGGTTTGATTGTGTTTCGTTCTACAAAAATTCACCAGCCTAAGAGGAAAAGATCTCAGGGGAATCGTCTCTTCCTACCCTATGTATTGGTAGTGTTGCTGACAAATGGGAGATCCAGACAGTCACATGAAAAGTACAAATTATGGAACCCCCAGCCTGGTGGGACATGATGTTTGGATTGCAGTATATGTCCTTGTTTTTTTATTTTACTTCTGTAATAAAAGAGTTTTTTCAAAAATGGTGATATTTACTTTTCTTTTTTGAAGGCACTGATATGAATGACTGGTTTTTGACACGTCGGATGTTTTTGGTGGATACTTTAAGCGGACGTGAAAACAACTTGGAGAACCAGCCAAGAATAATTCGCATTGCTAGTGAAATAAGAATAATGTGAGTTCATATTAAATTTATGAAAAGTCCTAAATAAGTTCTAGTCCCCCAACTGTAAATTTGCTATTGTCATGAGCTGTTTCACAAAATTTGTGAGGGAGAGAGAGAAAAAAAAATGGAACAGCATTTTATACACTAACAGAACTTATAAATCCTTATTTCCAAGTACAGTATGTCTCTATAAGTTTGTAGCCTAAAAGAATTAGAACACAGAAGAACATTCTGTGAATCCTAAAAGTGTTAACTTTTAAGGAACAAGTTACCTTAGAGCTGAATACTAGCTTGCCTCTGTGAATGACAGAAATTTCCACTCAGTCAGCTAAAAGGTAAAGAAAACTCCATAGTTGCATAGAATGTGCACTGTGCAAAATTATTGTAGCCATTATTAAGTATCTAAAATCTCTTAATTCCCTTTTTTTTGCCAACTTAAATTATGAAGCATTCGTCTTGTACCTAACACCCAAAGAGGAGCTATCTACCCACCACTCATTAAAATTGTCTACAGTGATGTACTGATCCAAAATCCCAGTGCAGAAAATGTAATGGTGAGTTCATTTTAAATCTAGAGTTCTGATCCTTTTCTACCTACAAAGTTGGTGTGACTCCTTTTATATCAGAGATGGGAAATACAGTCATCAGTCAAGGTGATTTGTTCATAGCTATATACTGAATCTTGGTTGTGTGAAGTCTTTGATATAATCTTCTAGAGTTCCTGGCTAACTCTGAAGGTACACCACAAATATTGCTCAGAGTTTTCATCAGTCTTTATCTTTTGTTACTAATCATCCCACAGCTGCAGAATATTTTTTATTCAAAGTCAAAATTCATTATTTTTGTGGTTGCCAGTACCTGTATTCAAAATTGCTGCGAGAATCCTGCAACCACCACAACTTCTTACTGCCTGATCCTGATTTTCGAGGCTTAGTATTTATTTCTCTTATTTTGTACACTGCAGGTTGTTGTAATGTGTAAGAATTGCCAGTGAAAAATGTTTTATTAGTGTGTTCAAAGAATTATTGTTTCACTACTCAGATTTCCTTCTTTGTCAACTATGAAATGAACCATTCTGAGGCTCGCATTCAGACTGATGTAAGTACTGCACTTCACTCACATCAGATCCTACACAACTATTTGGTGGTTTTCCTAGCAAAACTTAATGATGCTTTATCTTTTTCTACAGATAGCACTTGGTGTTCTAGGTGGCCTGGCTGTTCTGTGGTCCCTTCTCAAGACTGCAGGCTGGAAGAGACGTATTGGAAGTCCCATTATTGATTTGCAGGTAAGAATGAAAGGGAGTTCTAACATACCTGCATATATCTTTTGTACTTTATTTTCTGTAATGTAAACGTATACCTTATTGAGACTCATTGCCCACATATGTTGTTTGAGCTCCACTGATTCAAAGATTCAGTCTCCAAAGATTCTCCAAAGCCTTTAACAAAGGTCTGTAGGATTGGCATTGCTCTTGCGTGGGGTCCTCTTCGGAGCCAACTTCAGAGACTGTGCACAGGCTTCGGAGCTTTGGGTTTCAGGGCACTTCTGCTCTGAATCTAATGGGTCCCTAATGGGTACTTAGTGCTAGTGGAAATCCACCCACCCCTAGATTCAGCAGTGCCCTTTCAGGGCCTTTCTTTGACCCTGAATTGCACCTCAGAGACCTGTGGAGCTGCTCATTGTCAGTCACTGGAACACAGCCACCCAAACTGTGTATGCTAACTCCTCTTCACAAAACCAGCAGGCAAGTTGGGCCATTTCAATCAGCACTCCTGATCACTGAGGAAGCTATGAGTTCCTACATCTTACCTAGTTATCAGACATCACTATTTCTTCTCCTTTTCTGCTACTTTAAGAAGTGAATCGGGGGCTTTCCAGCATTTCAGTCCCTCTTTTATCAGAACCCAATAGAGGCTAACTGGAAGATGGATCCTACCAGTACTTCTGAGGCCTATAAAGCTCTGGTTGCTCTATAGCTGCTGTCCTTTTTGCAGTGAGGATTAGATGTCCAAATATGCAAGTAACTAGGCAGCCTTGATTCAAAAAATAGCATTTATTTCTGTTTTTATTAGAAAACACTGCACTGCTGCACCTAATATATTTTATAATTTGTTATAGACTGTCTTTAAGTTCTTGGTGTTCTATGCTGGAGACCTTGCAAATGTTTTCTTCATCATCACAGTTGGAACAGGGATTTACTGGCTTATATTTTTCAAAGTAAGTTTTTTTAAAAAAAAAAGATAATGAACAATTATGAATAATTAAGAACCATTTCAATGTTTACATGTTTTATTTTCCCTTCTGGCTTTTTCCATCAGACCATTGAGGCAAGTCATATCTATAAAATATTATGTGTGCTTGTCATTTCTTCTTTCACTGTTTCCTTTAATTGTGAATGTGTGTGTGATAGATAATAGAACTAGTTAAAATGTTCCAAATCCTTTTTTTGTTTTTATGCTTTAGTAACTCTTACAGAAACAGCCACTGCTCAGATATAGATCAAAAGAGTGTGATTTAATTAACATGTGGTTGCTGCCGGTTTAATCTAATGAGGGCTCTTCACTCCATAGGCACAACAGTTTGTCTCTGTTCTCTTACCTCTGCCAGATCAAGAAGATATTTTTGTTTCTTTTGTTGCATGTGCTTTTGCTTTGAAGGTAAGCACCTGCTTTTTTATACTGTAGTCATGCATGTTTTCTACATGAAACACTGTAGATTTTTCAGTGTTAGAAAGTTGATTGTTTGGTATGAATGATTGGCTTCTATGAATGAATTGCTGTAGTATTGGCCCAAACTAATTGAAAAAATATTACCTAAAACCCCAGAAATGTAATAAAGGCTAAATTTAAGAAACAGTTCACCTAATCCGGATTGTGAAAATAATTTATGTCAACTAGAAAGGTATTTTGTTTGTAGCAACTATATGTAAATAGCTGGTCATAGTTCTATACCTGTGATGAACTACAGTTTATAGAAAAGGCAAGGCCCAGGACTGTCATCCACCTCACCTGACAACCCTGGGTTCTTCAAAGCACCTGCAGCTGTTGAGGAGTGGATAAGCTACCTATAAAAGATAAGCCCTATCCTCCTCCTCTGTGGGCAGCAGAACTGCATCTTAGTATATACAGTAATGAGTATTGTGTGAACGAGTAAATTCTTCCTTGTTTTTTTTTTTTGTGATAATTTCCTGTATCTTTCTAGGGGTCTTATCTTTGTTGAGCTGAATTGTTACTCCTTGGTCCTTAGGGTATTTGCTGTCTGAGTATTGTTAGACAATAGAGGATTTAATTAAGGTAATGAGAAGTTGTGAAGTTTTCACTTGGATGAATTCATTGCTGATCTTTTGTTCATTCAGCCTTAAGATATTTCTGTTGTGGAGTTTTAAGTTTTAACTTTTGAGAAGTCTATAAATGTGGTCTGTTTCTGTGTGTCTGTTGACAGCCAGTTCATCTGAGTGCCAGGCTTCTAGAAATTCCCTTGCTTTCTTTGATTTGGCTTGTTCTGGTATTTCTGCAGTTTCCTAGTAAAATTTGTGGTTGTTTTTGGCTATGTGTAGGGTATCTAAAATATTTTTTATCATGTCTTCTTACAACTAAACGTTGTTCATGAATGTATTTTGCTAGTCTTCTGCTAGTTTGTTCTACATAGTGCTGTTCACAGTCTTGATATTACATTTTGTAAACCTTTCCAGTTCTGTCTTTATTGGGAACAGGGTCTTTGAGTTTGTTTAAAATACTTTGAAGGGATTTGGTTGGTTTATGTGTCACAGATATTCCTAAAGTTGTAATAGGGTATTTTCCCCACTAGCACTGAGGACCCATTAGGGACCCATTAGGCTCAGAGCAGGAAGACCCCATTTCCACTGCAGACCCCATTAGAGCCACATTTGTTTCCACCAGTTCTATGGAAATCCGGATTGAATAGGTAGACCTCATTAAAGGCATCAAATCCGGATTATGTGGAGCACATTTCCACCACAATCGGGCAATGGGGTGTAGGGGGGCCTCCAGGGAGGTGCACCCATGGGGGCGCCCCGAAACCCAAAGCTCCAAAGCCGGCTCTGAAGAATAGCACAGGCTCTGAAGAGGACCCCATGCGAGAGTTGTGAGGCTGATCATCTTGTTGCTGCATTTTAATAGATGGAAGCATCAACAACCTGGCAATAGCTATAGAGAGCTTCTAACTGGTGTCTTCTGTATACTCTGGTTTCCCAGCCTAGCATGTCTATCCTAATGATTGCATTTTGTTGCATTAATACAGAAGTTAAATTGAGTAAAATATGAACTGTGCTTAAAACAGTGCTTAATATAAAGAGACTGACATACTACTTTTATTTAATAGTTAATTTTATAACTGCATATCAACGTAGATCTCCCCAATTATCCATGTATTATAATGATTAATACACAAATATAAATTTGTTTGTTTGTATTTCTATCCCGCCCTATACTTGAAGGTCTCAGGGTGGGTTTACAATATTATAATGCCCCCCAAATCAGGATTAAATACTGTATTTTCATATATTTTGTAAACTAGTTTACAGTACAGTCTGATTAACTCACTGTGCCTTAGGGCTAGGCTTTTGCAAACAGATGTTTTAATTTGTTCAGAGAAATGTAAAGAAGCCCTAGATTGCTAGGTGAAGCACCTAGCCATTGTGGGCTTCCCTCAGCACAGAAGGTCTGTTAAGGATCAACTAAGTGCCACAAAAGCCACAAGGGAATTCACCTGTTCCTTAATGGCATGAACACTACCATTTTTTCTGCCTTGGAACAGGTTCAAATGCCTGTTTACACACACTTACTTAGCATATACACTGCTAGTACTAATATCAGCAATGGTAATTCCTGAAGTTCATCATTCTGCTTTACCAACCACAGTCTACCAAGGGATGAGAGAAGCAGGCAGCCAATCATTTCATGACACACTACTTTTCAAGTTCTGCCACATTAGACAATCTAGTCTGCAATCTAGTTGGATTTCAGTAATTCTAGGCTACAATTTTAGATCCTGTTTTCTTTTTCAACCAGACACATTTTATTTAGTTTACTTAAGAAATTTACATCCTGCCCTTCACCAAATGTGCATACTCTTCTAAGTGGAATGGAGAAGAATGTTTAACTTTGGACTGGTGATGTTTTTCAAATTTGTAAGGGTTTTGGCTCGTTTGGTAAATCAACAAAGTGACTACTAATTTTAAAAAAAATATAGTTAAAGGCATTGGCTAGAAGGAAAGAGCTTCCATTGGTGAACTTAGGAAACAAAAAAAAACAAGATAGAATATTAAAATAAACTACTGCCAATTAATATGATTTATAAAAGAAATGCTCATTTTTATATAATTTACAATTATAATTGCCTGATTTTCTTTTGTTGCCTTCCTTTTTGAAATACTAATTCAAGTGTATTTTCTTTCTTTAAATAATTTCCCTAGGCAATACAGTTTTTGCACTTGCTTTTTTTGCAACTTACAGTTGATATCTTTTTCATTGATTGGGAACGTCCTAAAGGAAAAGTTCTTAAAGCAGTTGAAGGTATTTGAAAACATTGTATTTATATTATAGTAAAGGAATAAAAATTATTCCTTTTTTCCTTTGAATGGCCTATGTAACTAATGCTCGAGAGGAAGCAGCATAACTAATTAGCTGGTAAGTCTATGGGAAGTTTTATCCATCACAGCAAAAGGAAAATCCAAATGACCTTGTTCCTTAGCCAGAAGAAACAGCTAGATTTTCCTTCTACTGCTTTTTATTTATCTCCAAATGTTTATGTCTGTTCATTCACCTGAGGTCACAGGGCAAATCAAAGTTTTTAATAACACTGAGCAGAATAACAGAAAACCACAGGACAACATTAAGAGGTAAATATCAAAAGCCCTTAGTGAAAAGGTACATTTTAACCAAACACCTAAAGCTAATGTGAGCACCTGGTGTACCTCATCTGGAAGACTATTCCAGAAAAAGCCCTTCGTCTGCTACCACCTTTCAACCTCTGAGGGTGGCAGGCCTGTATTGAAATACATACGGTTGCAGTTCCCAGCAGATATAACTGGAAAAAGGCATAAAATACCACAGCAGCAAAGCTTGGCAAAATGCCTTTCCAAAAGCATTTCCCCTCATTTTAACTATTTTGCTTATTTTATGATTTAGAAATATTTATCACAGAGTTAACTTCTACTGGAATGTATAAAGTACTCCTAGGAGACCAAATGCTGTGTAGAGTTTTTCAGTCTAGTGAGTTGAGTTTGGGACAAAGACTTGGGAGCTTCAGGATTCATACTCCAGAGTCTTGAATACTCTCTGTGTATCCTTCTTCTCAGCTTAACTTGCCTCTCAGGCTGGTTATGAGAATAAAAGGAGAGGAAATGAATGTTGGTACTTACATGAAAGTCTTTTCTGGAGGGTGCCCAAAGAATCACAAGAGGGTTGTGTTGTGCTGCTTCAACCCTAGTGACCAGTAGATGGTGCCTGCCTGCTAGCCCAGTTCCACAAAGTGAAGATCTTCAGGACATCACCCAGAGACTTGCAGCCAGCCAGAGGAGAAAATCTGCTAAAAAAAAAAAAAAAAACACCAAGAGGAGGTTTCTGGTCCTTTGGACATCCTCCAGAAAGCAGTTTCACATAAATATCAAATTTCCTTTCTCAGAGGGTACACTCTGGATCACAGAAGAGATGTATGAAAGCTCCCCTCACAGGCAGGATGAGTCAAGGAAGCTGGGTGGGAGAAAATCCCTGGCCTTTATTACCTAGGAACATAGTAAGCATTGCCCTTAAAAAGAGTGTCCATGAGGGTAAACCTAGCGCCCATGTGGAGGACTAGTGTGCAGTGGCCCTAGCACAAAACTGCATCTAGTCAGTGCCAGTAACAGAATTAAAGGAAAGAACCATCCTTAGGTTTTCAAGGGAAGCCTTAATGGCAGAGGAGTGGGCAATGGCCCTGGCACAAATAATGGCAGAATAAGAATTAAATGAAAGACCCTTTCTTGGGCTTTTTGAGGGAAGCATTGATCTGTTTAGAAAGCTGAGGACCAGCCAGAATCTTACCTTTCCATTTTAAATCAACCTTGTAGAAAAAGGAAATATTGAGCACCAAGGACACTGATTCAAATTCCATCTTTAATAGAGCATTCATTCTGCAGTCCAGGGCATCTCAAGGGTTAGATTCACTATCTGAAGGGGCAGCCAAGTTAGATATGAATGCCATAATGGAGGCATCAACTACAGGAACTGCCCACATATCCAACCTAAAAGGGTCTAGGGCAGAGAAGGGGATCACTGGGAGCCTTTGGGGGTGCCAAAAGAATCCCTCTTGTCCTAGGGATCAGGAATAACTTTATCCTCATAATGCTAACTTTAGCTCCTCAGCTTCCTTGGAAAGCTTGCCTGGGATTGCCTCAGGCACTTCCGTTTTGAGGAATAAGAGAATGCTATCCAAAAGAGGTGTTCTGCATATTGCCTGGCTGAATTTATGATGACAGAATCCTGGTTAGAGAAATGCTCCACATCATATACATGCTCCTCTGCCAAAACCATATTTTGGTTTAGAGGCCACAAGGGAGAAACTTCTAAAAATGCATGGTGGTATAAGAAGAAATGTACCTCTTTATATTGAACTTGTGTGCCCTGTGCTTCTTGGCACACTTCCTGCACTTATGCTGTGGAGGGAAGAAGATGAAGAGCAATACAGATCCCGAGAGGAGATAAGGAGAACAGGTTCGAGATTTGGCCCATTTGCTTTTCCCTTTGGTGAGTGCTTTCAGCCTCAAGTATAGAATAGTGCAAAATAAATTATTGAGGTCAGCATCAACTGGGTCCTTCTGCATTCAGTTTGACTTGCCTGGCTGGGCCCTGCAGCTGCCTCTATTGGAGCCTGAGGCTCAATATGGCCTTCCCCCACATACTTTATGACTGGTGTCCTGAGGGAGGGGAAAACATTTTAAAAATTGTGCTTCAAACAGGCCTGCTGCTTGATCTCCAGGCACGCAGATTGCCAACAAAGCAGCAAGCAGCTGTCTGAAGAAGAGTTCAGGGAGGCAGCAGGTGTATTGACACAGCCACCAAAAAAGATGCTGCAGGCCAGAGACGCACCTTATGGCCCAAAGGACTCAGTAAACACACGTGTGAGTGTTCTGCTAGGGTCAAGCAGTCAAGTGGGACTAGGCTAACAGGTTACATGGAAGGTATTTATAAGAGTTGGCTCTTTGATTTGAGAGTCTAGCCTAGCTTTAAGAAAGGGTTAGAAAAAAATCATGGATAACAAGTGTATCACTGGCTACTAGAATGGATGCCTAGATGCATCCTCCAGACTGGGGAGAATGGTTCTCCTAGCGGTCTCTCGTGTATTTTGAAAAGCATGGGAGAGCTGCTTCCTCAGAGTACGTTTGGTGCATCCTTCTTTAATTGTTAAATCGCCTGCATATTTATTAATGTATTTAAATCCAGTATACTAGTGTCCTGTGTTGTAGCTTTGTGATCCTGGATTGGTATGGTTTCTAATTATAATATGTAAAAGCATGATTTAAATACTGAGATACAAATTTAAGACTTTTATGCTTTTTCTCTGTAGGAGAAGGTGACATAAAATGTATTTCTGCACCCGTCAGCATATGGAGAACATATTTCATAGCAAATGAATGGAATGAAATTCAGACCATAAGGAAAATAAATCCTCTTTTTCAAGTACTAGCTGTTCTCTTCTTTTTGGAGGTGATTCTCTATTTCATGTTTTTTTAAAAATTGTTCTTTCTGTATACAACATGTAAATACCAATCCAAGACCAGATGGGTGAGCCGCTGAAGAACTTTGGATTCAAAATGTTCATAATTTGGGTTAGTTCCCTATTTGGTTTATTCTTATACAATTTCTTGTACAAGCAGGCTCAGTTTAAACTAATATGTATGCATTTTGCTACTGCTGCTGAATGAAATGGTTACTTAATGCTTTATCTTGAACATAGAAAAATACAGATGACAATTAATAGCCACAACATCTCTTCCCCATACAGACATGTCACTGTCTTATTGATATTTTATGTCTCTTTTTAATCTCATGTTATTGTAATCCACCCTGTGACCTTCAAGTATAGGGCAGGATACACACACACGTTCACTTGCTTATTATGTTTTTGTTTACTCTGCAGTGCTATTACTCATACTACTTTCACTTGGCACTTGAATTTCCGTACACTGCTTCACAGATTTGGTTCTTTGCTGTCAATTGCTATTTGTGATGCAGGAAGTGAAACTACCCAGTTAAATACTGTTCCATAAGACAAAATTGCAATCAAGTTTCTTTTCATTTGAATTGTCAGATCTCTAAGTACCAGTCCTAAAATTATCCTTTGCAATGTCTGAACAAAAACAACAAAAAAGATTTTGGCAAAGAAGAAGAGTTGAGAGATAGCAAAGTTCATGAGTTATTGTACTTTTCAGTTACCTTCTGATTTAGCTAACATAATGAAGTAAAACAGCAAGAACCTATGTGCCAATGTAATTAGTATCTTTATTTAATTTGTTGCAAATTGAGAAATGAGAATAATTTGCTACATGTTTGAGTCCCAAGACATGTGCAAAAACATTGATAATTGAAATGTTTTTAACAGTATCTGTTAATGCAAAATATAATGAATTGTGTACAAATGTCTTTAAACCATCCTTTAGATTGTGGGATTTTCAAATCTGGCCTTAATGGATTCTTCATCCAGTCTTACAAGGAACCCTGAAAGTTACATAGCTCCTTGGAGCCGCATTCTGCGATATGGCATTTCTACTTTACTGTGGCTGGTGATTGCCATAGTACAGGTAATGTCATTGTTTATTTTGACAATAGGCAAGTCAATGTGTATTTCTGTAGGCAGAAAGAAAGAAAAAGGGGGAAAGGACTCCACCAGTTAGTTCCACAAGAGTTATTTGAGGCTTTTCAGATTTAACTACCCTGTACACCTCCCTGGAACTACAGTGAAGGGTGGTGCAGAAATTATAAGGATGGATGTACTTGTTCATTTTGTTCATCAGAGTATCTTTTTTATATACTCTTATACATCCATTTACAATGGGGTCATAAACTGTAGCATATCTGTGAAAATTCAGTGGGAAAAGCAACTTTTTTGCTGGTTTGATCTTAGGTTTAATCTTGGGAAAGTGATTTATAAATGACTACCTTAAAGTAAAAATAAATAAAATCTTTGTTACTGTTCTATCTCTTCCATTCAAAATTTACCTGAAATAGAGAAAATGAGAGAAAGTTTCATGGTCTCATTCTTAAATCTAATTTTATTACAGATCATATACTTTTCAGTCTTCTATGAGAGATTTGTAGAAGACAAAATAAGGCAGTTTGTTGATCTGTGCTGTATGAGTAATGTAAGTTATTAACTTGTCTTATACTTTCTATTAGTAACCTTTATAAGATTAATTAACTTTAAAGATTTTAAACTCTTTAACGTTTCTTGCTGAAGCTTTAACCAAAATTTTAATTTACAACTTTCTCCAACCCATTGCAATGGCCAAGGAGAGCAGAACAGAAAATCCCATGTATAATAGGCACTCTTTTTGATAAATGATTCTAGAAGAAAGATGTCTGTCAGTTTCCAAAGATGTTGCTAACCATATAGATACTGACAAATAACAACCTTTAAAATAAATCAGTGGTTCAGAATTGGTGTTAACTGACAGATAAAAATGCTGTAAATTTATGCTGAATTTTATTCTCATTACATTGTAGATTTCAGTCTTTCTGCTGTCACACAGATGCTTTGGGTATTATATTCACGGTCGGTCTGTGCATGGCCACTCAGATACAAACATGGAAGAGATGAATATGAACCTTAAACGAGAAGCGGTATGTAAACAAATGGGGAAAAACAGTTCTGGACTTTGTGGACTCTTTCAGCTCACTTTATTTTGCAGAGTATATCAATAGCAATAGAGATGTGTATTTGTTCTGGGTTTTTTCCTTTTTTCTATTGTCAAGAAAAAGTTTACTTGCTTGATTTGCTCTCCCCTCTTCTCTCCATGATAGGATTGTTCAAACTAGATTCCCATGTTGCTTTAGTGCAAGACAAGAACTTCTCTTTTTGATTTTCCTATCCTGTTTTTTTTTCAAATTTGTCACACTTGTGTTTAACTTCATCAGCTGTCTTCATCGTTGTTTTTTACTGTGCCCTGAACTTATTTATTTTCAGATATTTGTTTTATTTAGAGGGCAGGGTTAGGGAAATGAAGAAAAACAGATCTGCCTTGTATTTTTGCCTCATTTCCTGCAGAACCTGGGTCCCAACCTCTTTTTTTTACGTCTCCTATGCCCCCATCCCCAATTCTGAGCGAAACAGAAATTCCGTTTCCAACCAACATGGGGATCTTGCCCTCTCTGTTACCTACCTGCCTATCTTCCGTGCAACCACTGCCGTGTTTCTTCAACCAGGGAGGACTTCACATTTGCTCATGTTTTCCCTGTCACTGAAGCATCTGCCCAGGCTGTCTTGTGCTGCCACAGGCACTTCCATGTCTCTTGTGCTTTGCTTGGACTCTGCACATGTCTTTCAGGGCTTGTTCATGACACTGTTCCTATAGCTTCCTGTGCTACCAACAATGCCATGACTATAAACATGATTTTTTTTTTTATGTCTTTAACAGAGGTAGGTGTAGGTATTCAATTTAGTTCCTAAATACTTGTGGTAGAGAATTCTAAAGTTTAAATACATAAGGTAGGAAATAGGGATATTCTGGACATGCATTTGACAAATGCAAACAGGCTTTAGAAGCCAGGACTGTTAGGTTCGCTTACTAACAATTCAGGCTGTAGTCAGTTGCACTTGCTTACTTGTGAGCAGAACTACAAAGAAAGAAACTTGCCTATTTTCTCCTCCTGTTGTTGCCACTGTTAGGATCCTTCATTGGTAAGCTTACATAATATCATCACATATGTACAGAGAGTCTTGGAATGCTTGTGTGCTGTGGACCCAACCACAAAGGGCCTTGTAATGGTGACAACAAGAAGAGAAGAAAGGGAGCGCCTTGTTTTGTGATTCTGCTCACAAGTGAGTAAGTGGAAGCAATTATAGGCAGGACTGTTAGTGAATAAATCTAATGGTCCTGGGCCTCTGAACCCTGTCCGTGTTTGTCAAATCTATGGCACATCCCTAGTATGAAAACCTCATCTTGGCTCTCCCAAGTTTCAACTTCATTGGTTGCCTGCAGACTTCAGTATTCTGAAAAGAGAAGAAAAACACTTGATCCAGTCTCCCTCATGGACACATAGTTGTAGATGCACCACCCTGTGCAGAACCTTGGATAGCCTCTGTATTCCTTCTGTCTTCCTGCCTGCATTCCTGTATGTATTTAGTTTTTATTGTAAAATATTATTTCACACTAACACTATGTAAATTGATTCCCTTTTTAATATGGAATAAATTTATTACATTTCCATTTGATTATTTAAGAATACAGTTCACTTTAGTAATATAGACAATGATACAAGTCTAACCATTGCTGCATGAGTTATATTTACTAAAACATTTCATCAGCTTTGATAGAAGGTTGTCTTTCCCCCAAACTCCATTTTAATTAAATTAAGTTTGTAGCCCGTTAAATGTGTCTGCTGTTTTGTTTTTTAAAGAGACAGACCTTAAACATTTCAGCAGCATCTAAGCTTAAGTCCACTCCTGACCCACCTTCAGAATGTGGGAACACATCAGAAAAGCAACCAGTCCATCTTTCTTCCATTCCATTACTGTAGTTTGAGGATCAATACTGTTGTAAATGTAAATTAAAAAGATCTAAGTTGTTGCTTGGTCTCTCAAAAAGAATCTGTGTTCTAGCCTAAACTCCCATCTCAAACTTCTTTTGTTTGTTCCATAACCCATCTACCTATCAATACATAGTGTTCCTATTGGAAAGAAACAGATATATAATGTGCTGGAGACACTGAGCAAATCAAACTGTTCTATATTTAGGCCTCTGGACTAGATGGACAACCAGTTCAACAGACATATCTCATGTTCACACAATGGATTTTTACTCTTGTGGAGTTGTTTCCCGTTCCCTTCCTTTCCCCCACCGCCCCCCAAGCATTTATGATTGTTAAGCATTTCTAATATTGGGTAGTTGTATATTCAATTTATCACTCTTTAAAACCAAATATGCTGTACTATTTATTTATGTATTTGTTGGAAAATATTTAAATCCAAACCTTCACTCAGAGGTCTCACTGTCACTATATATTTGCTGTAAAATTGATTATACATTCTCATTTTTTTATCTTTGTTTATTACACTAATGATATTAACATTGTATCATTTTCAGGAAAATCTATGCAGCCAGAGGGGTTTGTTACCAAATACAGATGGACAGACATTTCAGATTTCCATTTCAAATAAGATGAGGCAACAATATGATCAAATTCATGAAACATTAACAAGGGTTTGTATATTATTGGGAGATTAAACTATTCTGCTGGAGGCATGTATGTCAGTAATGTAGTCTGGAGAAATCTAACATTAGGTGTTTTTCCACTGTCACTAGAAATACCCACTAGTGACAGTGGAAAAACACCCATTAAAGGCCTAAACAGCTTCCCTTAACACCCCTTTTCCTGAATTGCTACTATTTTTTTTCCAACTTTTAAAGAAAAATTATTCCCCTAACAAAAAGGAATACATAACAATGAAACAAATCTCTGATCAGGTTTGTAGAAAACATTTTGTAGGTGGGGAAAACTTTATGATTGTATTATCTTAACCAAGTAGAGGCTGCTATAGTTTTACTAAATCTTCAGTGTAAATAGACAAGATATTTAATCCTTAGTGTTTTTCCTTAGCCATGGCAAATATTGCTCAAAGTAGATCCTTCTCCTTTGTTATGCCATGTTCAGCACAGGGTTTGATAATGCCCTGCAAAAAGTCTTTGGGGCCATCCAGTTACACCCAACAGCTCTTAACTGTGGTAATCCATCTATTCTAAATGCCCACTTAGCTAACATATGGCATTTCATCTGCAAAGAAGAACTTTCCTCACTGATAGCATACTGGTTTTAATGTTTTTGGCCTAAAAATCTCTTTACTTTTGGCACTATCTAACTCAGAAAATCCATCTTTGGCATAGATAATGTAAAAATGTAGACTAGTTACTCTGTAAATGTGTTCTTTCATTCTAAAGGTGGATTGGAGCTGGATTAAAATCTAGGTGTAGAGAATCATACAATGCTGTCTTAAGGATGTGAAAAACAGAACATCAAAGCTTTTGATTTAAAGGCATCAGTGTCTTTATTGTAAAAGCATAAGTGACTTGTTTATTTTTTTACAACTGTTGCCTTTTTAGGCCCAATATCTGATACGTATTAAAATCTGATCTCTCTTTCTTTCCCTCCCTCCAAGAAACATGGCCCAGTTAGGCTTCTAAATTCTTCTACAACTACATTTGAACAGAGCACAAGAGCGTATCATACCATGAACAAATTTCTGGGTGCATTTATTGATCATGTAAGTATTACATATTTATTTAATATTCATTTAAGTATTTACTTAACTGATAGGCTGTGAAGGGGTTTCAGAAATTATTATACTTCATTCACTACTAAGAAATTAGTATCACAGCATGCTTTTCTCATGTCTCCTCCTTAAGAAGGCCTTCCTGGATCCAGAGGTATTAAATAAACACCACCCTATCACTAATATCCCCTTTTTGGAGGGGGCGTGAGAAGATTGTGGCTACTCAGGTGCAGGCATGCTTGGGGGAAGGAGATTACCCAGACCACAGTTCAGCCTGGCTTGAGGTGGGGCTATGACAGCAAGACAGCCTTGATCAGCCTGATAGATGATTTTTACTGGGGGAGGGACAGGAGCAATACAACCTTTTTGATGCCACTGACCATGGTATCTTATTGGAGCTTCTTTAAGGTTGGGATTTAGAGGAACCAAAAGTAGCAGTGGGGCACTTTAAATAAAACAAGTTATGCTGATGTCAACCAACTCTGTCTCTCTCCATCTTAGTCAAGGGGAAGCAGTTCAGGTGCTTGATTGCTACCTGGAGACATTAATAGGCTGGATGTTAATCAGTAATTGAAACAGAAAGCAGACAAGATGGAAAAATTGTGTGTCATGGGATCCTGGGTCCACTAAATTAGGGGATATGCTGTTCTCAATGGGGTTGGTTTGCCCCAGAAAGAAATGACATATGATCTGGGGATAGATTCATCATTGCTACTTGAGGCTCAGGTCATAGAGACAGCCAAGAGTGCTTGCCACCATCTCTGACTAGTTTGCCAGCTCCAACCTTTCTTAGATCTGGACAAATTGACTCTGATCTGGTAACTTCAGGATTAAACTTCTGTAATGGGCCCCAAATACCTGAAGGAGTGCCTTCTCCAATATAGACTTAAATATTAAGATCACGGGAAGAAGACCTTATTTTCTGCCATCCTCAGAGGGTCAAGGGGACAGCATCACATGAAAGGGTCTTAGTGGTGGCTCCCAGGTGCCAATGTTTTATTGGTTTCTGCACCTAGTTAAAACCCATCTCTTCAACCATATCTTTGATGGTTGTAGTCCTGTTGAGTTGGGAGTGTGGTATTTCAATTATGGTTTTAAATTTAAGGATGTTCCGTTGATTTTATTGATGTTTTCATGAATGTCATCCCTCCAGGACAACTTGGTACAGGGCAGTGTATAAAAAATACCATAATTAAAATTCTGAAGCACCTTTTAGAAAAGGAATTTCCTGTTCAGTTTTATCATCCTAACAACAATATAGATTGTTAATGTGTTTTTTAAAACTGTTTAGATTTAACCAGAAAGACCTAAAATAATATTTCCAGGCATTCACCTCAGTGTTATCAGGGTCTTCATGGAGCTTTGAAAGATATATAGCCAAGACGAATTAAAATATACCATATATTAAGTTATATGGTAGGAATCAAGTTTTAGGAAGTTTGGGCCAGTTTGCACTTCTCTTAATGATCTCTGATCCACTTGCTGGGCAGGCATGTCTGCATTGTGCCATCACCGTAGCTGTCCCAAAGTGGGATAACACCTCCCTGGAGCAATCCAACTGTGGACTGCTAAAAAAACAGTCTGCATGTTTACCAAGAGTGGCAAGACTGCTCCTAAGAAAGTGGCTTTGAGCAAATGAGTGTGTCTGTACAACTACATTGCCTTGGTAATATCTGAGCACGCACCAGATGCTAATTTGGACTTCATTATGGTGATATGGCTGGCCAACTAATACTGCACTCACTGCTAGCCCAGTACCAGGTTACATCAGTGCACACATTGCAACTGGTGGTTACCATGTTACTACATTACCTGATTGGTACCATACTAATCACAAAAGTGGAAAAAGGCTCTTAGTTCAGGATAACAAGTTAAAATATTATAGGAATTCATCTTGAATTGATGAAAAAAAGAAATATACTGAAGAAGTTGTTTTTAAGCCAGCTTTTTATAAACACTGGTGATGCTTTCCTTTATTTATAGGTTACATTAACCATTTTGGGTCCTTTCTCTTGAACATGAAATATAAGTACTAAATCCAAAATAAATAGTATTTTTGACATTGCTATTTTTTTTCTAAATAGTTTCCTAATGCAAAAGTTCACTTTTGCTTTGTATTTGCTACTTTTATAGGTTCATAAAGAAATGGATTATATTGTAAAAGACAAATTGTTGTTAGAACGAATCCTCGGAATGGAGTTTATGGAACCAATGGATAAAAGCATCTTTTATAGTGGTATTGTCACTCTACATGTTAGGATTTATTTATGGTTATAAAATAAAAATCTAACATTTCTTACATGGTTGAGCCTAAGCCATTTCTGTGGTACATTCTCTTGACAGATAATTTTATGCTGTTTTAGAACTAAAAACCTCAAGCTTCTTCAAGTACGAAGTTTTGAAAATACATTTTTTCTACAATTAATAATTTGGTTAATTAAGATTTACCTGAAATAAATATACACTAATGATCATCATTATACGCAGCATCTAAATAACGGAATGTGGCTACATTTGTTAACTGGCAAATGAATCTCTTTAACCTACAGTAGTAGCATAGTAATTATAAGAATACTATTCTTTAGAATTCTGTATGATTGTCCCTTGAAGCAGGAACACCGCTTTTGTAGCTTTTTCTTTCAGCTTGACATGAGGACTTAAAACTCCTCTTTGATGCCAAAAGAGAAGACAGTCTATCCTCTACTGTTTGCTCAAGACAGAACCAGTTTCATCTTGAGATTTATAGAGCAACCTTGGCGTAATGGTTTGGTCTAATGGTTAAGGAGCCAGACTCTTATCTAGGAATACCAGGTTTGGTTCCTCACTCCTGCATGAAAGCAGCTGGGTGACCTTGAGCTAGTCACAGCTCTCTTTCTGAGCCCTCACAGCACTACCTACCTCACAGGGTGTTCTGTTGTGGGGAGAAGAGCAGAAAGCTTTGTCAGCCGCTTTTGAGTCCCCTTAAATGGGTGAGAAAAGGGGTAGAAAAGCCAATCCTTCTTCATTTGTTATACTTTTTGGTAAATGGAACTAAAGGAGCTTGCCAACCAACAGGATTAGCCTTAAGCTTCAATTCTTGTGCTGCTGTGCCTAAAACTGATTGGTGGAACTGCTATAAGAGAAGGAAATAACAGTAGGTCATTAGAACTTGAGGAATTCACATGCTCTATCTCTATGGGCAGTTATTATAGAAAGTTTCTTGAAGTTTTTCTAACCATTTCATAGGAATTGCAGAAGAGCAGTTACATTAGACTTACAGTTAATGAGCAGAAAATAACAGTTCAGGAGATCCACTAAATATAGCTAGAACTTGTGGATTATCTTACTGGGGAAAGAATCAGATTATTTAAATTTTGAAATGCAGGCACAGTTTATGTTGGATTACATTTGGAATATTTGAAGCATTTGTCTTTACCGTAGGTTTCCAATTCTGTCTGTATAATTCTTTATAACAATATGCCTCTGAAGTAGGGATGGGTGAAAAATGTTCATCACCTTCACTATTTGTACAAATTGCAAATGCTTGAAACTTTGCATTCAAATCAAATATTAGCTATATTCAAAGACTGGCCTTTGCTAGTGAAGTGAAAACTTTTGTGCCTTCTTTTGAACCTTTGCTGCATTCAAAGTGGCTACCCAGTCGCCTCCAGAGTGGACATGGATCGGATTCTGAGGCACAGCTGGTAGCAGTAGTCTAGCCTAGCAGGTTCAAAGTGGCTCCATTCATACGAATGTAAAATTCCTTCGTATTTGCTTTGATGCAAAGCGAATGGTGAAGTGTTTTAACATACAGTTACAAACATGTAGTGGCAGCTAAGATGTCACTCAGTACAGACCAATTTTATAAAATCAATTATTAGTTACTTTTACAATGATACCTGTGTCCATGAATATTTCCATTTTGGATTTTCTTTCCTTCTGTTTCTTTCTTTTAGATGAAGGTCACTCTTTCAGTGACGTTCTTTATTATGGGAATGAAGCAACCCTTCTCATATTCGACATGCTGTTTTTTGCTGTTGTGGATATCGCATCTCAAAGTTTTGTTCTAGCTGCTGTTCTTACATACTTACAACAAGAGGTAAATGCTTTCTCGTTTTTACACTGTAGGGTTTTAACAGTTTGTATTCTTGTATAAGCAAACTGAATTAGTACATATCAGATGTGATTATTCACACTACACAAACATTAAAGCAAGTACTGGTTGCAAATCTAAACACTGTTTGTTGGATCCAGACATTCTCAGACAAGATTCCAAAGTATCTTGATGAAAGAAGACGCTGGAAGGCAGTTTTAAGTCTCCAAGCCCTTCAGAGCAGAAAATGCCCTCTCCATTCTTTCTTCCAGTGGAGTGGGCATTTGTGTTTACTGCAAGCTTGGATCTAGACTAAAATATGTAGAAGAAGTGAAAGGACACTGTAAAATATGTCTTTTCCTAGAGAAAATATATAATATCTAGACTATTTTAAATTTATTATAGCTGCTCAGCATTGCTCCTATCCTGTAGCCCTGGCTTCTATGGAAAGACAAGGATATAATTTTGTCCTTCAGGTTTTTTTGTTTCATGTACCAGATACTATGATAATGACGTGGTTCCAGGAAATACATTCTGCTTGGACAGAACTGTCCAGTGATGGTCTGCTTTCAAGAAAAGCTTTCTTTGATCAAATAGCTGTGATGCGTGATTGCACATCAAATAGCTGTGATGCAAGAGGCACTGCAATTTCTCAATGCTTGCAAGTCTCCAATTTTAAATGAACCATATTTGTCTTGCTAACCTGACTTTAGCAAGTGGTTATATGATCTCATCCCCCCTTTAAAAGTGCAATTGATGCTGGCTTCAGTTCCCATCCTGGCTGCAAGAGAAAGTCATAATTTATGTGATGGCTTGTTGTCCTGATGATGAATATTTACTTGGATCCCTATACCATTTGTACTGTCATTAGAATATATGATTATTAAAATATATGCACTCTGCAATGCCAAATTGGATCAGACCTTTAAGATAAGCAATTCCCTTTGCTATTTCTCTTCTTGGATTCCTTAATACTTGCAGAATAATTTACGAAGACAACCAGTGGTGACAGGCTGTCCCCTTTTGTTCTACATACCTCTGTTGCAACATTAACTAAATAGTCATTATGGAATTTCCCAGCTCAAAACTTTTGAAGGAAGGCAGAAGAAATAATTTCAGTGCTGGCAGGAAGCTATTATGAGATGTTTGCTGCTACATTGTTAGAAGAGGATGGGAATCTTCTATGACAGACTAAAGCATTGGTCCTATTGTGAATATCTGTTCTGGAGGGAGGACTGAGATCCATAGAACAATGTGGGTACAGCTCTTGCTTTGCCTCAGAAAAGTGATAGATCTCTCATTTCTCTATACAGTCAAAGTGCAGGAAAACCCCAGCAGTTAATTTATCTTGAGTGTAAACAAAGCATAGCATTTCTTGTAGAAAAACAATGCAGCTGAACACTAAAAAGAACACATGAGATATTCAAAAATGGAAATGAAACAGAAAACTTAGCTAAACCAAGAATCCCAGATGACCAAAGGTAGAGCTGTGGATCTCAGCTCTCCCTCCAGAACAGATCTTCACAGTAAGACCAGCACTCTGTTCCCAGAGCATGGGGATGAAATCCACAGAATGCTGTGGAAGGTACCCAAACCAGGATGTCATCAGGTTTGTCACTTTACTTGTCTACAACTTGCTTGCAGAACAAGTAATCTGAAGGCAGTTTGTGCAGATTTAAATAAATCCAGTTTGGACCTTTGGGTATAGGGTGAGATAAGAATACAAATAAATAAATAAACTCCATGCTACTGATCAGCAAATCTTTATTGAGGCATTGATGGCTAGCAACTACAGATATGGTAGTTGATCTTGTCTGCAGGATGTGACAACCTTGCAGACCTATATGTTGACAAAATGTAATCATTAATCCAGTTGGGAATCACCTTGGATGGATGCTTTCATGCTTTACTTGGCAGGCATAAACAAAACAAAGAACATTTCCAAAAAACACATTCTAAGTATACCCTTGAAGCCCTACAAACAACTAGCTTGTGCCATGTCTTCTCTAAACAATGGATTGGTTTGGAGCAGAATAAAGGCAAATGAATATGTTTGTTGCAGTGAAATGAGAATTCATTTTAAGAATGTAATCAGCTCATTTCCTGAGCATCATGGAGTCATTTGAAAACAACAGTCTGGATTAGTTGACAGTGTTGCCAGGTCTGAAACCCAAAAGGCAGTCTTATTGAGACAGGTAAGCCAGAGAAGACTTGTGATTGGCCTCAAATGGAGAAACCCAAAGCACCTTCAACACCACATTGAGATTCCAGGTTGGCTATCTATGAAGTATTTCTGATGAAATCATCTTCACACACACACACACCTTGATAAACTGCTTGATATGAGAGTTAGTTGGTAAAGGGAGGGACTCCATTTGCCTGGAGGACTGAAGAAATGTTCAGCCATTTGCTTCCTGATGGTATTGATTTTAACCCCTAAATTCAGTCATCAAACATGGAAGGAGCCAGTGGATCTACACCAATGACAAAAGTTTCTCCACTTAGCATTGTACATTTGCTGTGTGGACTGCTTTTTGTTAAACAGGTTTGGGGGTTCAGTGTCCATTCTGTTGGGAAAAATCTTGTTGCAGCTGAGAGCATTTACCTAAGTGTTAAAGACTTCCTGAATATGGATTGCATATAAGGACAAGTAGTGAGATTCTGCTCAAGAAAGAACCTGAAGCCTTTTTGTAAAGATTGGGACCTAAAACCACCCTTACTCAATTATCTGTCCTAGACTTATATTCTGGGTGACCTTTAGATGCTTCACTCTGTGACCTATAGACGTCATCACCCATGTCCTTCGTGCCTTTGAGGTCACCTAGCCTTGACATTGGGAGTGCATTTTACTCCTGAAGAATTATCATGTTCCCAACTACTGAGTTTTTACTTTTGTGTATTTCTTTTGGTTTTTCAAGCAGCATTTATTCATGGAGCCCTGTTTTTAGCATGAGTCCTCATTGTGCCCCTCAGGAGGTGGTAATTTTAGCTACTCACAGTTTCAGCACACACTTCACTACTGCAGACCTGTACTGACATTTTTGGCTAAGAGCCATTTATTCAGATAGTTTGAGTGGCCGGGGAACTGTTCTGCCCTTCTACTGGAGATAGTATCCTGTTTCAACTAAGGAGAGTGAGGTAGCTATTAGAGCAGGGATGTCAAACATACGGCCCGCGGGCCAGATGCGGCCCGCGGGCTGTATGAATACAGCCCGCCGCCCGCGGGGTGTTTTAATCTGGCCCGCCGCCGCCCACCGCACAGGTTGTTTTAATACAGCCCGCTGCCGCCGCCCACCACCGCCGCTGTCCTCCTTGGGTGCGAAGGAGGCGAGGTGACACAAGGTGAGCGAGCGCGCGGCGGGACCCAGTGTGCGGGCGCCGCCATGGACAGCCAGCCCCTCCTGTGCCCTAGCCACGCCCCGGCCACGCCCTCAGCCCCTCCTCTGTGCCCTAGCCACGCCCCCGGTCACGCCCCAGCCCCTCCTCTGTGCCCTAGCCATGCCCCCAGTTACTCCCCCGGTCACGCCCCCTGGCCCTCACAGTACTTTTTTTTTTTAATCCGGCCCTCGGCACAATTGAGTTTGACACCTCTGTATTAGAATATCTCCTGCTGGTCTCCTCATTCAACCATTTCTCTCCCAGCTCTGCAGCACTTCTACTTAGAGGTGGAAACTATTGCCGTTCATCAGCCTTGCTAGTCACTCTTGGCAGGAGGGAAGGCAGCCATTGAGTTCCTCTGGCCAGTTTATTTTTCCCATCCTCTTTAGGGCTGCCTTTTAAAAATCACCTTTGTGCCAATCATACTTGATTTTGGTTCATCAACTTTTCCCCATTGGGCATCATCAGCTCCACCAGAAGCCATGGTTACTGTGCACCAGCTTTTGCCACACCTCCCTTCATTCTTAGCTCTAGCTGCAGCTGAGGATAGGCACATACCAGGTCACTGCCGGAAGAATTCTTTTCATGCCAGGACTATTGCCTGGAGTTCTCTTTCATTAACTGAACTGGCTTGGGGAAAAGAGCAAGACCTAATGCAAGAAGAATTGTTGACAACCTTGCTTTTGGAGAAGTCCAAAGGTAATAAGAGAGAGGAGAGGTATAGCCAATTAGCCTTGAGTACTGACTGCTTGTTGTATAACTGAAGAGGGAGATTCTCTATGTTGCTTATGATAGTAGTAACTTGGAGACCAACTTGATGACCTTGAGCACTCCTTGAGAGAGGAGGACTTGGGACCATGCACTCTATGCATTTTCTTATGTTTCTCTAAGTGATCTTGTTCTACTATCAAGACAGTGTTACTGAGGTTTTTTAGGCCCTTTTCACACTGGGCTTTGGTATTCCAGTCTCAGACCTACCATTCAACATCTAGCACAGGATATGGGAAGCCACACATACCCTTGTGGGCCAGAATACTGCGGGTCCCATTCAAACAACACACCAGGAAGTGGCATCAGAAGTGATGACAGAGATTGGGTGCGCTGCCAAAACGATAGTTCCCAGCCTTGAGATTTGGCAGCCAGGGCTGGGGCTGGACACCCAAAATATGGACAGCCTTGTCCTGCTCTAGTGTCAATTCATCCCAGCATGGTTCCGTATCCTGTTCTAAAGCATCCTGCCCTGGTACAAGATAGCAGAGGGGGAGTGTGGAAACTAACATAGGTTTGGAAGCCCCTCTTTCAGAGTGGGAATTGCTAGCTCTTTGAAGACCAGGCCTCTCCAATATTTTCACTGCCATCCACCACCGCCAGTTCTAATTGCATGCCAATCCCATTATTACCAGTCTGTCCTGTAGCAGCATCTGCAGGTCTAGTCTCAGGCATGCCTTGAGTGTCTCCCTAGGCAAAGTGGGTCTGCCAAGTAGAAATTGTAGCACCTCGTGTGGCCAGCTCTGAAGATGGACTAGGCAGTTAGAGCCATTGAGCCAAACACTGAAGAGAGTCATCACAAAATGCATCAATTAACTTTCCTCAAATGCCGTGGGCACCCTGTAATAGAAGTACCAGAGGTTTGCCAGCAAGTTGAGAAAGGGCTTCTGCATCACAGATAAAATGTCTGCCCTTAGGCAGGAAAGAGCTTCGCCATCAACTACAAGCAAACTTCAAACAAAGGCAGAAGCAAATTAAAAGGAAGAAAAAACAATAGCAAAAATAAAGATTTTCTTTTCCTGAGGCCCTCTTTGCAAGGAGAGAAGCAGGAGAGATTATGTCTGAGGTGGAACAACAGAGAAATAACTACCACGGCATTCCTGTGCTTTGAATATGCAACGCAAGGTGCTCCCTGTTGCTGTTCTGAAGCAGAGCAGGAGCTAAACCCACATCATTCTGTGAATCTCACTTCCTCCCTCTGGGAAATGTAGATCATCACCTTTCCTAGAAAATCAGTGTGCTTTAGGGTTATTTTTGGAATGAAGAAAGCAAGATTTCACATTCACTGGTCATTATGGAAAACACAAGACAGAAACCTAATATGAATTTGAAAGGGCATTTTGTATTGTTTTAATAGTCTGTCAAAGGGAGCATGTTGCTGCTATTACAGAGAATATTTTGGTTTTCTGGCATGACATCTGAGGCTTTTTCCTCCCTACAGATTTTTAGATTCATTCGTAATACAGTCGGTCAGAAGAATTTGGCATCAAAAACTCTGGTGGATGAAAGATTTCTTATATAAACAAGCATGTAAAGATACTTCAGGAAAAATTATGACAGGATAAAGGTCACAACTAGTCTCCTTTTAAATGTACATATCCATGGATTGAATTTCATATTGTGTAGTAGAAAATTGTTATTTTTGTATGAATTCAGTACTTTTTATATTTGTAGTTGGTTTTGAGGCTGCATACTCTCAAAAGGGAGTCTGTACAGAAAGCTGTTACCGTAAGTTAAACTTGTGTGTTAATTGTTCAGATATTTGTATCTGTCTTCTGAGTCATTTTTACATTAAATTTATTTGCATTTGGTTTTAAATGTTTGTGATTTGTTAATTTGGAATATACTAGATCCTGGATGACTTAGGAAGAAAATATTCGGAAGGCTGATATACAGAGCTGGCTGTATGCAATGCTTTTTAAAGTGGAGACCAAGGAAAATCTAGGAAAGCTCATACCTTGTATTTGCTTAGCTCCTGTTCATCTAGACCAGCGGTTCTCAACCTTCCTAATGCCGTGACCCCTTAATGGAATTCCTCATGTTGTAGAGACCCCCAACCACAGGGGCGGAGCAGCTGGGAGGGGGAGGGAAGGTCGGCAGGAGACTCATCGTGACCCCTCTGAAAGGGTAATTCGACCCCCAAAGGGGTCCCGACCCCCAGGTTGAGAACCACTGATCTAGACTGTAGTAAGTTTAGAAATTAAATGTGATTTCATCATTTGATGAGAAAAGAATAAACCCTAGACTCACCCAAAGACTAATAGGACATCCAGGGTTGCATTCTCAGAAATGCTACCTGTTCCACGTGTAGGACCAGCCAGACAGGCAGAGCTCAGGAGCCTCAGTGCATGGATGAGGCAGTGATGTAAGGAGGAGGGGTTTGTTTGTTAGGAACTGGGGAACATTTTGGGTTAAGCCAAACCTGTATAAGAGGGATGGGTTACCCTTGAACCAAGATGGAACCAGACTACTGGCGCTGAACATTAAAAAGGTTGCAGAGCAGCTTTTAAACTTTATAAATCTATGGTGTGGCCACATTTGGAATATTGTATACAATTCTGTCACCACACCTCAAAAAGGATATTGTGGAACTGGAAAAGGTGCAGAAAAGGGCAACCAGAATGATTAAAGGGGCTGGAACACCTCCCTTACAAAACCAGGCTGCAACATCTAGGCCTCTTCAGTCTGGAGAGATGGTGTTAAGGGGACCTGATTGAATTATATAAAATTATGCATGGTAGAGAAAAGGTAGAGAAAATTTCTTTTCTCTATCACACAACACTAGAACCAGGGGACGCTCTATGAAGCTGATGGGTAGGAGAGCTGGATCTGACAAGCGGAAGTACTTCTTCACCCAGAGACTCATCGGTTTATGGAATTTGCTGCCAGAAGAGGTGGTAACAGCTACCAGTCTAGATGGCTTTAAGGTAGGGTTAGACAAATGTATGGATGACAGATGTATCAATGCCTAGAATGAATGCCTAAGTACATCTTTCAGCCTGGGAGGGAAAGGCCATTTTCTGGGATTCGAGAGCATTTGGTGGGCCACCGTGTGCGACAGGACGCTGGACAAGATGGGCTGTGGCCTGATCCAGCAGGGCTCCCCTTATGTTTTTAATATTTGAATCATTTCCTGAATTTTACAGACTGTCCAGGAGGAACAAAGTTATTATGTTCATGGTACACCCCATCACTTCTGCTCTAGTTGTTTTTATGAAATGGACTTGTGGAATAGTACTGAAAAGCCATTTAAAAGAGCCTGTGGATACAAAAACAGCTCAGATATGCACAGCTAACTAGCTACAGTTTTTGTACTCACTATAAACAGGCATGTTTGTTTTCCTCTGTTAATGTACCATCAACAGACAAAGTGATTCTGGAATCTGGGCTCTTAAATTTGCTGATCCATTAGATAAAGGAGCGCAGGGTTTGACCTTCCACAGAAGCAAAAAATGCTAACGTGTGTAAAAATGTGCTGAATCCAATTGAACATAGCAAATATGGCTTAAGACAAAAACAGGCCACCACTGCATGGGTCAGGAGGTCAGTAACAGAAGAATGGTCTGATGTGTAGTAATGAAGCTTTTAGAAAGAATGATACTCATAATTCAGTGGTGTAAGTTGTTACAAGCTCATTCTAATATTATGTTTCTAATGCTCTTAGTGGAGTTGCTTAACCCCCTTAATAACTTTTGTTGTCCTTTTTACATAACTTTTCAAACTGCATCCTTTTTCAGGTATAACAGTCACACTGTCTACAGTATTCTAAGTGAAGTAGTATGAAAGGGTGCATAATACTGGCAGTTTGTTTCTCGTTACTTTCCTAATTTTCATTTTCAAAGCTTTCATACTTGGTACACTTCTACTGAGCTGACACACTTTCATTCGCAACCAGATCAAACCTTATCCACATATATATGAATATAGGATTGTTTCAATGCCAAGCCCTAGCACCATTGAGACACTCGGCCTTCTTGTCAAAGCACTCAGCCAGCTGACCCATATAAGCTACAAAGCGTATTTAGGGTGCAACTGCTCGTAACATAAATCGTAACTATACTCCATGGGCTCAAGAGACAGCATAAAACAATTTGGAGTTGCTTTACAAATTCTGGCAACTGTGGAAATGAACACTTGTATCCCTCTTCTCCTACAGCAACAGCACCTTGAGCATCATCACTCCCAACAATCACTTTACGCAAGAAGCCTCTCAAGTGGCATAAATTCCAATGTGAATCTGACCAAACACGGGTAATAGCACACTATCATGCCTGCTATAATAGTGGTAGGCAATACTGAAGGCAAAGAAGGCTGTTCTCTGCCTCCATTGCATCCGCACTTGATAATCCAGCAGAACTGTTTGGGGTGGTTAAAGGAGTATTGTCCTCTAAGCGCAGTGATCTGGTGATGTATTTCAAGGACGAAGTCAGTCAGATTCAGAGGGAACTGGACTCCCCAGTTGGAAATAGTCACATGAAGCTGTCCAGTTTATTGTCTGGTCCTGGTTTTTGGGATCACTTTCAGTTATTACAGTCTGAAAAAGTGGACAAGCTGTTTGAAGGGCTTAAACTAACTTCTTGTCTCCTTGATCCTTGTCCATCATAGCTAATAAAAGCTACCCAAGGGGATATAACCCAAGCTACCCAAGGGGATACCCAAGTGGGGCCAGGGAATGATAAATGCTTCCTTGTGGGAGCTAAAGTTACCAGTGGTACTCAATAAACTACTGCCCCATTCCTAATTTCTCCTTTTTGGGTCAGAGTATTGTAGGTAGTAGTGACTACCCCACTGCAAACATAGTTGGAAGAAACAGATTATCTTGACCCATTTCAACATGGCTTCATGTAAGGTTACCAGGAGAAGGACAGGGGCAATGAAACCTTATTGGGGTGACTCCAGAGATTGGAACTGAGAAGCACTGTTTTGCTGTGGTTCTTTTCCTGTTTCCAAAGTAGACTTCAGAAAGTAGCAATGTTTTTTTTTTTGGGGGGGGGGGACTAGTGTAAAAGGCAGCAGGTACTTCTGGCCTGATGCACATCATAATGATCTTGAAGGAACAGCAGTAGTTCCCAGTTCTCTACCGAGGCCAATTCAAGGTGTTGACATTGACATATAAAGCTCTGAATGGCTTGGCCCACAGATACCTGAAGGAGCTGCTTTCTCCCATGTAGAACTGTTTGTGTCTTAAGATCACAAAGTAAGGATCTTCTTGTGGTTCTGCTACCCTCCGAGATGAGAGGGGTTGTGGCATGCTTTTTTCTGTGATAGTCCACATACTTTGAACACCTTTCTAAATGTCATGTGTCAACACTGTTTTTCAGTGCCTGGTTAAAACAACTCTTCAACAGTTACCCTCCCCCCAGGACTACAAGGAAGCTATTTTATTTTTTAATTCTTATAAACTTATTTTTACTATTGTAACCCACCTGAGACCCTTGGGTGAAGGGCATGACATAAATATGGTAAACAAATATGTTTTTCCATGTGATTCCTTGTAAAATAGACTTTCTTTTCGTTAAATATGATCAGTTGCCTCTTTTAAAATAGACAATATAGCAGAATCACAGTTCACATTTCACTAGGCCGGACCATAACATATTTTTCTTATGAATAACTAAGGAAATGAACTTTTTCCACTGCAGCAGAGTTCCTGTGAATTTCACAGAATGAGTCATCAACTTGATTAAATTCAAAATGCCTTGAATGCTAGTGTAGTCCCCTTGAATAGCGGCAGCTGGCTGGCAAATGCCATCACTTTACATTTGTAAAAAGTTACATAAACATTGCTTGGCTTCAGTTTTTAATGATTGTACAACTAAGAACTGCAGTGTTAGACAGAACATTTTAGTGCTCTTGTCTGTAGCAGCAAATCCTCTGAAACTAAATATATTCCTTCTTCCATGTAGTCTTTCATCAGATCAGTGCAGCTCGAAATGTTAAATGCAACAACCTCGAGAATAAAGAGCTGCTACTATGAATAACAGTGGAGAACATAATCAAATTGTTAACTTTTCCAGTTCAAGCAGAACAATAAAAAACCCTAGTCTCCTAGAGGTTTCATAAAAGTTGGGAGTTCAGCTCCACTGGTGCAAAGATGGAACACAAAGCAGAACTTCTCCAGCCCATCATAAGTGGCTTCAAGAAGGCCCACAGAGAAAGTGCTCCTTGCCATTTATAGATCAAACCAGCATCTCAAAGCATAGCTAGCAGTCACATAGTGTAGATGTTTAAAAATAGGGCTTACATAAGCTGCCAAATCCCCCATGCTTCCAAGCACTCTTTAAGGGCAACTACATGTCAAGTCTGAGTTACCAAAGAACTGATAATGTTGATAAAGTCTTCTGTTCTATCCAAATAAACAATGATGGGCGTAATGCAACTGATAAAAGGACCATCTCTGAGCCTCCAAAGTTCGAGACTTGGTTTAATCTAATTTCTGGGTAACATCAGTGGTTATTTTAGTGCTCTGAATTTAAGGGCCACCATAAAAATCATTCTTACAGTGCCTGACTTTGTTTTGATGCTGCAATCCTATGTGTGCGTATTGAAGAAGAGACTGATTTCAATTTAACTGGATTATTGGTTAATGGATACGGTGTCTATAATATGCACCATGTTGAACTGTCATTAACACTGCAGTTCTGGGGGTCTGTTTTGAAGATGCATTTGTGATTGATAATAACCTACTGTAAGATCATTGTCTAGAATTATTTTAACCTAAACAAATATCCTCTTTGATCCAGATGAGAGGCTGTTTGTGTCATAATGCAAAGACACTTTCCAGCTTTATAGCAGAAAAAATATATAGTATCAAAAAAAAAAGAATTTGCAAATCCAGGAAACTGTGTGGCCAGACTGGTAAACCTGTCCCACTGAATGGTGTTCATAGCACAAAAGGAGTTTACTAGGACAATTACATAACACATAACACTGTGTGTGTGGCTGAGGGCACTGAATATGTCTTTATATCATGTTTCTGATTCTGGGGCAGAACAGCAAGTGCCAATATTCTGCTTAGACAAATGGCATTGTATGGCATGGTCAGTCATGGTCATATATAGCTGGTCACTCTTTGTGCAAACTCCGAATGTCCCCATCCCATTTCTGAATCAAAGATGCATGTTCAGATTGTACATAAGCCCTCATTATGGCTTGACAATATTGGAACTTCTAAACTTAGCAGAGCTTGCTTCTAGCAAGCGCATAGCAGACAGCATGTGTGCATGGAGTTCACATGCAAGAACAGAGTCTTCATTGCTTTCCACGTGGAAGGTTTAATGCTTTCTGGTTACAAGATATATGCATGGATATGCATGGATATATGAAAAGAATAAAAGGTATACAATTTAATCACCAACTTATGAATATAAGCTATAACACTACATAATTGCTCATAAACAGAGACAGATCAACTAACTACATTCAGATGAATTAACATGTGGTCATAGGAAACAAGTATTCCGTGTGAACACTTTGGGCCAATCCTGGACGGGACTGTTCTTTCATGTCACATCGACCTGCTTCCCATAACTATTTCTCACAGAAATACTCTACTTATTATGGCTACATTGCTACACAGGATACAAGATTACAGAGCACCTGTTATTATTCAGTTCAGGATGGCCTTCCGGCCTAGTGATGTAAGCTCTGGTACTGTTTCTCCGTTTCACTGGGGGGGATATGTCCTGACAGTGCTGTACAGCTAGGCCCTGTGTACTGAGGAGGGTCTTTGACTAGGAGTGATATGGTCATAAAAGACCTAACACTCTGCTTCATCCTGTGCTATTATTGGAAACCTAATAGGGAGCACATTAATATTGTGAGCCTCCCATCACATTGTCAGCCTGTAAATATAAGTTGGCCTCCAGTGACTTTGTTTTCTGCATATATACAAAACCATGCTAAGTGTCATTTGCATTATAGGGGAGACAAAAGTATGCTAACAGTGAATGGCAGATTTCTTTAAACAGGATGAATACAGAAAGTAGAGTAAAAATAATAAATTTTAAAATATATTGTCCTTGCTCATCCAAATAAAATGTTAGGATGAAAAATAGAGTCATATCTCATTTACTTTTACCCTTCAAAAATATTTAACTACTCAAAGCAAAATAAATTATGCAAATTGAAGTAGTTACAATTATTATAATACAATAATTGAGTTTTCTGAAGTCTTATAAAAGCAGGAACAATGCTGATTATCAAAGAATGGTGTGTTACTACCACTCCTTCCTGAAAAGGATGGTTAATGATTAAATACCTGCAGCTTAGAGTATTTGCTCTATATAAATCTTTTAAATACTTAAGCTTAGAGGACCACTAACCTAACAGTCATTCAACAACGTCTATAAGAAAGGTGGTCAAGGTCCATAAGACCATCAGTTGTATTTGACTCTTCTAGCAATCATATCCTTTGAAGCTGGATATTACAGCCATATCCGAAAGGTTAGCTTCAAAGCAGAGCTATGGAAGTCAGCATAATTTCTCAAATTAAGATGAAAACTGGTCATGATTATTTGCCACTCAAGTTTAATAAGCAGGTCATTGCCACTTCTATGCAAAGTCCCTGTTTAGGGGTGTTTTTCCACTGTCACTAGAAGTACCCATTAAGTACCCATTAAGTACTTCTAGTGACAGTGGAAAAACACCCTAGGTTTGTCTTTTAAAAAATAACAGGATACCTGAATGTTGTAGGTTTGCAGGATTTGTTTGGTTTGTGCCAACTCACCTAAAGACTGAAATATACTGTAACCTGTAGTAATACTGTAGACTCATATACTGTAACCTGCCATGCAGCATGGCTCAGGTCTTTAAAATAACATCTTCTTCTGACCTTTGTAGTTTGCCAGCTCTTACAGCATGGTTAATTCCTCATTAAAAACTTTAAGATAGCTTGCCTTTGGCTGCTGAAACTCAGGTTAACCTACAAAAGACAATGAAAGCACAGAGGCAAAGGTACTAATTATGTAACTTTCAAAACACGTGAAGAAGGCCGCTGTAAGGTTGGAACAGTGCCCTATAAATGAATTTGTCACCTAAAGCTCTGCTAACATTTCGTTCCATCAATCTTCAGAGCACATAAATGGAACAGGTGGCAGCAGTTGACCTCACAGCACCTCTTGGGAGCAAATTAAAATAACCATATAATATCAATAGAAATCTTTAAAAAGAACAGTTATAGTAACGTGCAAAAGTTTTAGGCAGGTGTGGAAAAATGCAGTAAAGTAAGAATGTTTTAAAAAATAGAAGTGTTGATAGTTTATTTACAGAATGCAAAGTGAATGACCAAAGAGAAATCTAAATCAAATCAATCTTTGGTGTGACCACCCTTTGCCTTCAAAACAGCACCAATTCTTCTAGGTACACTTGCACACAGATTTGGAAGGAACTCAGTAGGGAGGTTCTTCCAAACATCTTGGAGTAGTCGCCAAAAATCTTTGGATGATTTTGAGATCAGGGTACTGTGGAAGGCATATCATCACTTCTCGGATTTACTTTACAGCATTCTTCCCACTCCTGCCAAAAACTTTTGCACAGTACTGTATGTCCCAGCAAAAATGACCCAAATTTCCATCTTATCCATACTACATTATGAGAACCGATCACTGTCTATGATAAGGAGAAACAAAATTACACCATTTCTGTTACAAAATAGTATGAGCTGTCATAGCTGACCACCCATTCTGAGACTTTTGGTATAGGGTGGGATAAAATACAAATAAGTAAATAAAACCTTCACAAGATGTTTGGTGCACTAGTTGCTTAATTGCCCTGGCAATACTTCAGGAACATGAAAACTGTCCATCTTGATGTGTTAATGGTTTCATTTAATGTAGCATCAGCTGAATTGGATTAAGTTCTCATCTTCCATATCTGTAATATGCATCTTACTGAGATCCAGGAGATGAGTGTCTCCATATGTGAGCTAAAACCCATGGTTCTTTCTGGACTATCTTGGAAATGCCAGACACAATTGCGCCATTGCTAACACAGTCCCAGCATAATGAGCCAATATCCTGTAAAATTGCTATTATGGAAAATCCAACAATGATGCCGGGTTTCCCATAATCATTCTCCAGCCAAGTACACACAAAATAAGAAAAAAAAATGGAGTAGGCACGTAAGGAGAAGAGCAAACTCCCTTAAAAAGTGCAGCACATGGGAAAGGAAAAAGAAGGAATGGAAGTCTTGCTGGTAGACCTAAGAATGATTGTCAGAGATCACTGTGGAAGAAGCCAATACATACGGTCACCAAGAGTCAGCTATGAGTAAATTGCATCAAACAAGCAAGCACTTCACAAGGATATTTCAAGGACTGAAGGGGATCACCTCTTGCTTCCCTAAATACCCTACAGAAAGTTGAGATGCAAATTCAGTAATAGAACCAGCAAGGAAAAAAAACCCATCTATTCTGAATTCGTTTGTCAACTATAATGGGACAGCTGTGAGACTTGCTGGCATGTAAAAGAGCCCTAAAGGTCCCCCTCCAACTACCCTCAGTAACAGAAAAGAACAGCAGACCTCTTCATTGATGATAGTTATGTGGAATTAGTGGTGATCCTTTCAATTTGGAACACTTGTTCTCATTTTTTTTAAAAAAAATGGATGCCCATGATTGTGATCAATGTACACGCTCAGGCTATTTGCTTCCTGGAGGTGGGGAGACAGGAGTACCTCTTAGATTTGCCTTCCCCATTCTTTTTTTAAACTTTTGCAAGTCCCCTAGTAACTTTTACCTTCTGTGAATGGTTAATGCTCTTTTGGTTAACATCCCTTATTTGATTATTAGAGCGCTCTCTCAAAATGACTTACTCTAGAACAGTTGTGTCATTTGAAGATTGACGCCACGCAGTGCAGACTGTTGAGATGTGATGTAAACAAAGACCTCCAATTGTGTGGGTGAAAACACTATATTTTATGTTTGTGAACATCCAAAAAGAGAAATCCAAAAGAAACAACCTTCTGATATTATACTATGCAAGGAATTGCGGGGGGGGGGGGGAGGGTGCTCTTTCCAGTAGACTCTTGTAAAATTGTTTCTACCCTGATACTTTGCTACAATATTGATAGGCCAGTAGTTTGACTTGAGAACAGCACCAAGAAAATAGTCCTGTGAACCACAACTTCAGCATCACAACTGAGCCGTGATAGATTTTACATCAATATCTCACATTTCATTCAAGGAGCTCAAGGTGTAATGTACAGAGATCCATCCACTATTTATATTGTTTCAGCAGCAAAGACATTCCTAATGACAGCCATGTTTTTAGAACATGTAAGAGATACATATTTGAATGTATAAACTTAAATATGAATCTCAATCTATCTTGTCATTGTTCCTCTCTTAAACTTCCAGCTTTCCTCTTATCCCTGTTTTAAAATGTAAGCTCTTCAACGATTGGGACATAGTATCAAACTAAAACAATGGAAGTCTTTATTAAAATTGCTATTCAGCCATAACACTGTAGGTGACCTCTAGTCAGTTCTTCCAGCCTTGTCTTCTAGATTTATGTGGACCACACCCAGTTTTCTAGGCCTGAGGAAATGTTTTATATTTATTTATATTTACATTTCTATCCCGCCTATACCCTAAGGTTTCAGGGAGGGTAACAGCATTTAAAATAAAACATGCTAAAATAGAGCCATATATATATATAACAATAATGGAAACACAATTGTCACAGAGCACTAGGTAAAGGCATAATTACATGGCCACTCAGCAAAGGCTTCCACTGACCTGCAGTAGTTATCCAAGGGACAAAGGATGCTAAGCCAAAGCTATATTTGCTCTTTATAGAGCAAGTACATATCATGAGCAGGCCCCAAAATGTCTATTGCTGCACTGTGATGACACATCTTCCAAGTCCAGAGAAAGTAAGGAGGAATGAAGATACAGCAGGCGCATGTGCACCAGGCATTGGCTGCACCTACTTCCTAAGCCTAAAGAGTCATCAGTGCATCTCTAGCCCAGCTCCCACTTAATAGGGTGCACTGACCTTGGAAATCTGGATCTATTTAGATCCGGATTTCGGAGATCCGTGCTAAGTAGATCCGTATCCAGTAGATACGGATCTACTAACCTTCATTTTGTCCACACCCACGAGGGTGGGTCTGAATTAGATCCGGATTTGAGGTGGGTGCAATGCGGAAAGCTACTTCGCACACATTACGCACACATTAGAGACACATCGTGGGCGAGCCAATGCAGAATGCAGCACACATTAGAGACACTCCCCAATGTGTTTCTAATGTGCGCTGCAGTGCGGACGGGGTTTTAGAAATCCGTGCTTAATGGGTACTTAATGTGTGTTAAGGGTTCAATGCGAAAGCACCTGAATTGCGTCCCCCTTTTAGGTCCTCGGAGCAAAAACAAAACAAAAACATTAATTAAAAATATATATTTTTAAAGAGGCAGGGAGACGGCTAACCCCATAATGACAAAAAATAGTACTCGAAATTAACAAAGGTAACCAATTTCTGCTCAAGGCAAGTGGTATCGAGGAACACCAAAAGCAAGCAGACAAGGCAGAGGCTGCCGACCGTCGGGGCGCTCGGCTGACTCAAGAATGCAGACCGTAGCCGTGCCCTTCCTCAGCACTGGGCGCTGATTGGCTCCGAAGGAGAAAAGGAGGGCCGGCTGACAGATGCTTTCCTCTAATCATACCGCAACTTCTTCGGAAAGCCCGCCCCCTTTTCCTCACGGGCTCCTCCTACTCGCTGAAGCTGGAGTTCGCTGACAGAAGAAAACGAAGGAGGAGGGGGGAAAATCCCTCCCCGGCCGGCGGTGTGCTAACGTCCTACGCCCCACTGCGGAGGAGTAAGAAGATGTAGGTTGCAGAGATCTACAGATATGTGAAATCCTTCCGCCAGTGAGTAAGAAGAAACCGTTGCGTGGGGGGAGGGGGGTTGGGAGTGAAGAAGACTGTGATATAGGAGGAGGTGGGTCCGGACAGTGGGCGGAAGGCGGCGGCTCACGGGAGAGCCGCCGCGCTCACCCACCTCCTTTATCGCAGTCTCCTCCTTCAACCGATGGGCGTTCTTAAGAGCGGTCGAGCAGCGGCCGCATCGCCGCCACCGGCGCGTCACAAATAAATAAATAAACCCAATCTGGCTTTTACTGGGGTGAGAAGGAGCGGCTAGAGCGCTGCTGGGGTGGTCTGGGCGGCGGCGGCGGCTGCACTTGCTGCCGCGCGGTTTGTGACGGAGGAGGGAGGGACGGAGCGCGCAGCAGCAGCAGCAGCAGCAGCAGAGGCGCGCGGCCGGCGGCGGGGCTGCCAAAGGGCCCGGCGGCGGTGGCGGCGGGAGTGTGGGAGGGGCGTGGGCGAGAACGAACGAACGAACGCACGAAGCCAACCGCTGCGAATCGCTGTGCCTGCGCCGCCAGGGCGCTGAGGGGGCGAGGCTGAGATTGAGAAGCGCTGCCGAGTTTCCGTCCGAAGCCGGCCCGCCCGCCCAACGCCCCGCTCTCCCGTCCCGCGCGTCCCCTCGAAGAAGCCAGGCAGAAAAGACGGATCAGGTCGGTGTTTCTGAGGAGGCTGTCGTGGCTCCTCCAGCCAGCGGGTCTTGGGCGGGCGGGTGAAAATAGCGACGGCTAGTCAGCCTGCTGGGCCGGCCCGCTCCCTCCCTCGCTCCCTCCCGGAACGAAATGCCCAAGGGGTGTAAGGGGGCGAAAGGGGTGCTGGGAGAACGAGTTCCCTTTTTTGTTGCCTCCTTCCCCGGGCCTGAGGCGAAACCCGGCCGGCTGCCATGCCGACGAAGGAAGGAGAAGCGCTGCTATTGATGCAGCCGCCGCCGCCGCTGCGCTGAGAGGAAACGATGCGCGGGACGGGACGGGACGAGCTCCCTGTGGGGCTTGAGGCGGTAGCGGAGGGAAGACATGCTGGTTGGTTTTCGGCCTCAGCCAGTCGAGCCCGGGTGAGGTGGCGGCCTGGCGGGAAAGCAGCCGAGGGCGCCCCGAAGTTCCCGTCTTTTCCCGTGACTGATCTGCACATGCGATGATCCGCGCCGCTTTGCAGCTAAGAAAGCGAGGGCCCCCGCCTGGCCAGCGCTTCCCAAGGCCCCTGAGCGATGCCAGCCTCGTGGCGATTAGGTTTCAAGGCGAGGGAATGAGCGGGAGAAGACTTGTGGTCTGTGGTCACACCTGAGCTTTAATCCGGCTTCGGTCTTCCCTCAGAGCGAGAGGACACACCGGCAAAGTAGCCGGTACTTTTCTTTCCACATTATCCATCCCAAAGGGGGAATTTTCTAACTTGTGTAACGTTGAATGAAAACAGCTTGTTGCTTTGCTGATGTCTTCTCTCACTCTGAAAGGGGTCTGAAACCGGATTAAACCTTAAGTGTGACCACAGCCGGAGTTATCCACCTGCTTGCCTAGACTTAAGCTTCTTCCTGTCCTGCCCATTGGCAGTGCTGGAGGGTTAGAGTCAGGAGGGTTTTGTTCAGAATTCTTGAAAAAAACCCACACTGTAGATCTGGATGTGTTGGGAAAGGTCTTGGAGGCTGTTTTAACTTTAGCTGCCCCTCCTGTAGTAAACGTGGGAGCGGGATTTCTGTGTTTAGAGCACATGTTTGGCACTCAGAAGGACTTCAGTTCAACACCGGCATCCCAGAGATGCTTGGGAAACTCAGGAGAACTACTACTGGAGAATCAGTATTAACTAATGGATGTAGTTAATGGTCCTAGATATAATTTTTATTTGATTGACCTTGTGCACACTGGATTGATCCATAAAAAATCATAATTAGAAGCAAGAAGCATGTGTTCTGCATTTCAAGGCAGCCCCTTAGAGGCACTCCCATTGTGAAAAGAAAATAGGAAGCTCAAGTTTATAGTTGGTAGAAGAGGTGATGTGTGTATATCTGCCCTGTCAAGCAGGAACACTTCTACTGCAAACAGTTTTTTAAAATTTTAAGCATTTCCTTAGTGAATTCCTAATTGTAACAGTTATTTTTTGCCTACTTTGAAGATTAAGTCATGAGTAAAGGCACTGTTGACAGAATGTTTGCTTACAAGCTCGACTATCCTGTGATGCTTGATTAGAAACAGGCAAAGGCCTAGGAAAAGGAGATTCCTAATTCCCTTATTCCTAATTTCTAATTCCTAATTTCTCTGTGC
Source organism: Aspidoscelis tigris stejnegeri (assembly GCA_023333525.1). Lineage (NCBI taxonomy): Eukaryota > Metazoa > Chordata > Lepidosauria > Squamata > Teiidae > Aspidoscelis > Aspidoscelis tigris. The sequence goes on along the minus strand of JALMGA010000004.1, from coordinate 29,566,204 downwards.
TGAAAGCGAGAAGGTGTCCTTGCAGATTAAGCAGCTGATGAGGTCATTCTGATTTTTCATTTGCCCTTACCTGCCCCCAGAATTTGGCAGTGGACCATAAGAGGGTCTTGGAACAAGCTAGGATACACATCTCTTAATAATTGTGGGTACTACAAGTGGTTAGTATGAGCACTATTGCTGTCATATATAATCAATACCCAGTTCACATATCTCCAACTTGTTACGAGTTTTATATGTTTAAAATAAGAAAAGCGCTCCTGTGGCAATCAGTTTGGAAACTATGGGAACAATACTGAAAAGCTTTTAATCTGGGAGGTCTCATCCTCTTTTTAGTGATGGGTAGATAAGTGTTTTTCAGAAACCTTAATCAAGTAGTTTTCAAGTGTTGCCTTTTTGTGTGTTTGTTTAAAATGGCATGTATGTGTTATTTTAAAGATAAAGCAAAGCAGAAATCTGTGTTACGTGTTGTTTGTTAATATCAGGCAAGTAGAGTCACAGAAATGTTAGATACCTTTGTTTGGGAAGATGCAGAAGTGAACATTTTAGACCATTGCTTCTAACCATACAAAGCTAGTGTTTAGCAGTTTAAAATATTTCTCTGGCCCTGCTTTAAAAATTGGGTGTGCTTCTTTGCTCTTTAGTTCTGTATGACATCCAATGAATTTTGCATGATCTAGATAACATGCTGCTCAGTAAGAGGAATAGAGCATCATGAACTGGGGCTGCAATAAATTAGGAAAAGCGCTAAGAAATGGCTGTGCTTGCAGTTGCTGCTTCTTAATGCTTGTCACTCCAAACAAACTTGCTTGTCTTTCTGTCTTTTTCTCTGTCCCACCTCAATGTTGGAGAACTCTTCCTTCTTCTTTAATAAACTCTCTGCCTTGCTTTTCCTGGGCTACTGCTTTGTGGATGTTCACGGCTTCTTGTTGTGACAGGAGAATGTGTGTGTGTCCTGGGCCCAGGAGGATTGGTATGTATCTTTTGTGCTCCTTTTTTTTTTTGAGTAATAGAGATTTTGGGAGATGGATAGTAGTATAGTAATAAAGCAATAGCAAATAAATGTGATGGCTGATTAACAGGTACCATTTTAAACTTAAGTTGAGTGTGTTATAACCTACACACATGCTTGGGTTACAAATATTCTATGCACTCAAACATATATACCCAATAGTGCTTTTAAATAAACCCTGTTCTGGAAGATTGGCTCTCATAACTTTAAAACAAAGCATGAACACTAGCCTATAAAGATACTTTAAAAAAAGGTTTCAGGTGTTTATAGTAAACAGTGCAACTTTGTTTGGATTGGAGTACAAAACTTAAGTTTTATAATATTTAGTTGATTTTTATTGTAGTTTTTTCACTACTCCTGCTGTTTGATGCTTTCAGTAGATGCTTGCTGATTTTGGCAAGCCTTTCACCACCAGCCAGTTTTTTTGTTTTCTGGGAAGGGAGGTAAGGTTTTTTGTCTGATGTCATGCTGGGTGGGAATTTGTCCATTTATTGCTATCATCTTTCATGACATGAGTAAGAAAAAGGATGTTACTTATCATTCTGACCATGGTGCGTGTGGGTCTGTGGACCTTTAGCATACAAAGAGCAGTTCAAAAGTAGCAAATGATGTGAATGGAAGGCCAGCCTGGGAGGTAACAGCCAGAACTGGATTACTGTAAAAGAGAAATCTAGGCAGTTATTAAGTCTTTGATAGGATGTCCTTCATTTTCCTTTCATTGGTTCATGTTAAGGCAAGAAATACATTTTCATCTCTTCATTGTAATAATAGGTAGGGTATAGTTTCAATTATTGTGAAAGGAGGCAATATATCACTGCTTTTTCTCCGTCTTAAGTGTCTTTAACATTCATGAGTAACATAACAGCATAAATACTTCAAATCAGTGAAATGAAAGTATGGCAGATTCGGCTTCACGGCCTAAAAAGGAATAGGATATGCATCATCTCTGTGCTTTTAAGAAAACAACTTGAAAATGCATGAAAAAAATAGAACGTTCATGAAATCCATTGATAGAAGCAAATGTTTAAGAGTTATTTTGGTGTGCACCATTTTCCCAAAAAGTTAGTACAAGATGGGGTAGGTATTTTACATCTGTGACTAATAAGATTAATTAGTCATATAAAAACTAATCTTTAATGAGTAAAGAACGTTCAGCCAAGTGTGGAGGGGTGCTTTTGGAAATGTATGCTGTAGAAGTAACAACTAGAGATGTGCACAGACTAAAACCACACATTTGGTTCCTCAACCCAAAACACCCATTGGCTCGTTTCAGTGGAGAACCAAGTTCTAATGGTTTGAAAACAAATACAGTTTTTCAAGCGTAAAAAGACAGTGTTTGTGTACTGTTTGATCAGATTGTTCATGCTTGCGAGTTGGGGACTAGTTCAGTTCAACTGAAGTTTTGGATATCTGAAGAAGCAATCTTCAGTTCAATGCAGATATGAACCAGCTTGGCACATCTCCAGCAGCAACCACAGCAGACTGAGAAAAGTCAGAGAACCTGAGATATCTGGGGTGACTGAAGAGGCAAAACCAAATAAAAGTTATCTCATGTAGTTATAAAGAGACTGACTTGAAATCTTGCTTTCCATTAATGTTTTCTGAAAGACTTTGCTATATTATCTAATAATAGAGCCAAATTTGAGAAATAATTAAAATATCTTTCTAGGGGCTGAGAAGAAAGTGAAATAAAATTGAACAAAACCAAACAAATAGAAAAAGGTACTTGAGAAGAGTACAGTACTGCAGCAAATATTTTACATGGGAAAAGTCATATGCTTGACCCTTATAGATTTTAGGCTGTCTAGATTTTAGGCTGTTAGATGAATGAACTGCTAAAATTGCTATTTCTTGGCATCTGTTTCATGTAGTGTGCCTATAATAAGAATATTCTGCGAAGTATATAGCTATTGAGGTACATGGAAACAATGCAAAATAGCAGCTATAGGATTTCTGTAAAAAAGCTTAGCCTGAAGAGAGACCATACTGCATATAGCCTTCAGCCATTGAGTGCCTTGACAGTAAATGTGTTATAAGCCTTGGATAAAGCTTCATAGCTTTAGGTATCAGCTGGTAGTCTTATTTGCTTTTACCATTTCAGAAAGGTTTTAATGAGATGCACTAAGGGTATGAAATAATACGAAAAACTAAGTCTGTATGCTAAGTCCTGTTAAAAGTATGCCCAAATAAATATGAGTAAATATTTGAGTGTCAGACCTTAAATTTGGTTTTATTATATGAATTTGATATTTTAAAAGTTGAGGAAGATGGACTGGGAGAAAATGTGTTCCTATTATATTATAAATGGCTGAATGCTGTTGTACTAGAGAAGCAGAATCCTCCTTCAAGAAGTTCAGAGATGAGGATTGTTCACACTGAAGGATCACTCCCTAATCTATATCTCTGTTATCTTTGTTTTAATTTTCAGCTGATCTTTCCTTTAAGGTTAATGTTAAGGTTAATGTTAAACTAATTCATGGTTTTCCCTGTAGAATCCATGCTAAATTTATAACCTCTTGTATTTTTCTCTGCAGCAATTCCAGTCAGAACCCCAAGGTTGCCACTCTTGTCTGATGCCATGCCGGCTCCAACTCAGCTATTGCTTCCATTAATTCGTAGCTGTGAGATTGGCAGACTCTACAATACAGCATGCTACTGTCACCATAAACACCTCTGTTGCTTATCACCTCACTTAATTCACAACCACTTGAGATATGCTCCACAGAAAAAGCTTGCAACTCTCTGTAGACCAAAGGAGAACTTCAGTCAGTACATACATACAAGAAATTATGTCTCCACACCACAGCGATTTTATCTTACACCTCCACAAGTCAACAGCATACTGAAGGCAAATGAGTACAGCTTCAAAGTTCCAGAGTTCGATGGCAAAAATGTCAGTTCTGTCCTTGGATTTGATAGCAACCAGCTCCCTGCCAACGCACCTATAGAAGACCGAAGAAGTGCAGCCACGTGCTTACAAACAAGAGGGATGCTTCTTGGTGTGTTTGATGGCCATGCAGGATGTGCCTGTGCACAAGCTGTCAGTGAAAGACTGTTTTATTACATAGCTGTTTCCCTGTTGCCACACGAGACTTTACTTGAAATAGAAAATGCTGTAGAGAGTGGTAGGGCCTTGTTGCCCATCTTACAGTGGCACAAGCACCCCAATGACTATTTCAGTAAAGAAGCCTCTAAGTTGTATTTTAACAGTTTACGAACTTACTGGCAGGAACTCATAGACCTTAATACTGGGGAAACAACTGATGTTAAAGAGGCTTTGATTAATGCCTTCAAAAGGCTTGATAATGACATTTCTTTGGAAGCTCAAGTAGGAGATCCAAATTCTTTTCTCAATTATTTAGTACTACGTGTAGCCTTTGCTGGTGCAACTGCTTGTGTGGCTCATGTAGATGGGGTTGATCTGCATGTTGCTAATACCGGTGACAGTAGAGCCATGCTTGGTGTCCAAGAAGAGGATGGATCGTGGTCTGCTGTGGCCCTGTCTTATGATCATAACGCACAAAATGAAAATGAAGTTGCGAGAGTCAAAATGGAGCACCCAAAGTCCGAAGAGAAGAGCGTTGTAAAACAGGATAGACTGTTAGGCTTACTGATGCCTTTCAGGGCTTTTGGAGATGTTAAGTTTAAATGGAGCATTGATCTTCAAAAAAGAGTTATAGAAACAGGACCAGATCAACTCAGTGACAATGAATACACAAAGTTCATCCCACCAAATTATCATTCACCCCCATACCTCACAGCTGAACCAGAGGTAATACACCACAAATTAAGACCTCAGGACAAATTTCTGGTACTGGCAACAGATGGCTTGTGGGAAACCATGCACAGACAGGATGTGGTTAGGATTGTAGGTGAGTATCTGACGGGTGTTCATCATCAAGAGCCAATAGCTGTTGGAGGTTACAAAGTAACACTAGGACAGATGCATGGCCTTCTTACAGAAAGAAGAGCTCGGGTCTCTTCAGCATTTGAAGATCAGAATGCAGCAACTCATTTGATACGTCATGCTGTTGGGAACAATGAGTTTGGTACAGTTGATCATGAACGATTGTCAAAGATGCTCAGTCTTCCAGAAGAGTTAGCTCGGATGTACAGAGACGATATCACAATTATAGTGGTGCAATTCAATTCTCATGTTATAGGTGCATGTCAAAATGAAGAGTTCTAAATTAAAATGGAGATCCAAAGTTTGCACTGAACAAAATGGCCAGTACTGAATATAAAATTGCAGAACTTATTTGGACAACCTCTGGCCACTGGAATTACTATTGGATACAGAGTAATTTGCAAGAATCTGGAGCAGTGGTCAAAGGCTGACTGCTAATTCAATGTAAACTACCAGGAGGGCAGAACAACCAGGAACAATTTTGCACTAATCAATCAATTTGCCTGAGCAGTGATTTGTAACTGGGGATTACTTGATGGAAGTAAAGGCTTCATACGTGTCATAAAGTCCTGCAAGGCAGCAATCTTACGTATTTTGCGGCATATAAATATCTTTATAGGTACCTATTTCAGTAGCTATACAGAACATTGGATGGTAACTTGTAAATCTGAATTTGAATAGGGCTGATAACTTTTCTCTATGAAATAGATGTGTGTCTTACCTTCGGTGAAAGAAGGGAGCTTTTTTAAAAGTTGCTAGAAGAGCAACTTGCCCTGTGTTGGTTGGGCAATGGTATCTTGGTTGAAACACAGAGTACCACTGTTTAAAGTGTAAGTCAAAGCCATAAATATCTCAAGCCTGTCCCAAGTATTATAATAATTTTTTGCATTAGGTGAATTACTTTGAAAAGACTTTGTTTTGCACAGTTCCATTGGTGGTAAATGGTGGGAAGATTTGTTATAGTTGCAGTTCTACCTTTACTGAAGCTAAATTTTCAGCTAGAGTGTCTTGCAGTTTTTCACATTTGTCAAGCAGCAGTCCTGGCTTGTTACCAAATTTAATTCCACACCTGTGTCTCCAGCCTTGTGATGAACCTAGGTGATCAGTGGCAATTTTGTAGACTAGTGCAGTCACATATGTTGTTGTTTGAACTAAAGTCTGGTCTTATATTCTGTACTTAAAAATATCACAGAGTAAAAATGTATCCATGTACGTTGGTTGCAGGAATGTCTTTTGGAGAAATAAGATGGTCAGATTTGTAAATACATAAAGTAATGGAGAAAACTCTGCATGCTTAACTCAACAGGCACTGCAGCAATTCTCTCCTTAAAGTTTCACTAGTATTACATACATCTGCTGACACCCCAGGTCTTCTGAAACTGCATGTTTCTTCCCAGAGCTTTGTGTCAGTACTGTATACAGTGCTTATCTTGAAATGTTAAGCAAATTAACAAAAGCTTTCTCAGTGGCTACAATTCTGAATATTTTGAACATTGTGTAAAGTGGAAGAGTATACAAGTATAAACCAGAATGTTGTTCTATAGTATCAGACTTATGTGCATTGGTTTTTGAACACCGGCAATATTATGAAACCTTTTGCTTAATATTTTCATCTTGTTTTGTTTATGAAGCACTTAAAAATTACCTTCATACTTCTCCATGCTTCTTGAAAGCATTCCACTTTAAATTCTAGTGAACCTTTCATGTGCACTATCCATTTTTGAACTGGCACATTATAAAAATAACTAGAGATCTTTGATAGCATGGATGCAGACAGGAATGAAGAAATGCCATTTCCAAGCTATTCCTGAAACAGATGTATTGTTTGTACCGTAGCACTTAAGTGAGCACTAATCAACGCATTACTTTCTTCTGTACGCTGAACATTATGCTCTTTCTAAAGCAAAAAGCACTAAAACACAAGTATTGAGCAAAAGAATACACCAGCTTCTATTCCTCCTTTACCTAATGCTCTTGTTCAAAAACTTGATGTATTTGAAGCCCAGTCTAAAGACTGTACACTGTGGTCTTCCATTTTCATTTATTACCATTTATGGTTTTTTAGCCTAGTCTGAATTTTATTACTACATTAATGACAAAACTAAGTAACTTGATTTTTAATCCCTTTGCACATGGAGTGTAGCTTACAACAAGGTTAAATCCTTTTTTATTTTGTAGTCTACAAAATGGATATAACTGTTACATAGTCTGGACTTCCTTTCATGTGTAAAATGAGCTATACAAGTAAATGTTTCATTTTGGTTTGGTACTAGTCTTAATATATCGGAACGTTTGATGCTTAGGGGGTGGTACCTTTGTAAAACAAAAGATGGACCTAAACAGGAAACAAAGACTCCCAACATGATGTATGCAATGAAATGAACTGGCATTGTGTGGCTTTCTTGGACATCACATAGTATGATGTAAGAACAAATATCTTTTCATAGACTTCAATAAAATTATCATACAAATACTCATGAATTCATTCAAATATTGTCTTGCCTTTCATTTGCTGAAATCTACGGTAGTCTCAAATTTGGACAAATTTTTTTATGCCTGAAATGGCAACTTGTACAGAAAATAGTTTCACTAGACGTTTGTAGTTGAAATCAATCGGTAATGTTAGAGTCAAAACACAAAGCTACAGAATAGTAATTCCCTTTCTTGCTATACATTGTCAATGTGAAGAATGTCCTATAAATTTCCTATTTTGCCTCAATTTATTAGTCAAAGTATATTCCTCTTGCCTGTACTCCTCAGAACTAACTGAACTAAGAGCTACTTAGCTAAACAAAACTGTTGTGTTTGTAACATTTGTAAGCATTTATCTCAGCCATTTTATCAGATACTTATCCCAATCCTGTTTTTGGATCCTTGTTCGTCTTCATTAAAAATGCTAGTAAATTAGTGGGTGGAAGGGGGTGTCTATGAAAGGAGCTCCAATTCCCATTAACTCTTAGGCTGCATCCACATGGGATGCCTTAATTCGGTTTAAGGAAACCAAAATAAGTGAACCGGGTTAATCCTGTTTACACGACTTGCAAGTTAACCCGGTTCAGTGGCATTCCGATTTCAGCCTTAAATTGGAATCAATCCTGGGAGTCCAGACGGCAGCCCTGTCCTCCCACCCATTGCCCACCCCCTCTCTCTCTCATTGGTGTTCCATCCCAGGATCCCACCCTCCCTTCCCTTTGCGTCATCCATGCTCCGCCGGGGATTCCCGTTCTCTCCCCCTTCCCACCACCACCACCACCACCAGCATCCACCCATTCACCCATCCTGGCACTGCGGCGCAGGCAGCTTCGCCCTGGGGCTCCTTGGTGCCCGCCTCCGCTTTGCCCCACTCCGCTGCCGCCGCATTCTCTGCGCCTTTCGCCCCGCTGGCCGGAGCGCGCTCACAGCCTCCCCCGCCGGCGGCTCCAGCGCCCGCCATGCCATCCATCCATCCATCCATCCTGGCGCTGCGGCGCAGGCAGCTTCGCCCTGGGGCTCCTCGGTGCCCGCCTCCGCCACTGGAAAAGGAGGAGAGCCGAGAGGCGGGCGAGAGGGCAGGCGGGCTCAGCGTGCCCACTGCGGGGGAGGGCGAAGGGGGCTCCTCACTCGCTCTTCCCCCAGGGGCCGGGAGGGAACTCGGAGAGCGGGGAGAGTGGGCTGGGAAAGTTCCGCGGGGACTCCCCTTTCCTTTCCTTTTTAAAGTTCAGAACTGCGCAAAACTGCAACATTGTTATTAAGCTACATCGCTACAGTGTAGCTTTGGAGGTAGTGGCTGTTGGATTCTTTCAATGGAATCACTCTTTGGAAGTGAGCTATTGGGGGAGGGAATCCTAAACATGACGTGCCTCGAATACGGACAAGCCATTGGTTACAGTGCGATTGGGGGCGGGACAGCCTGGACATGGAATCTCATCCCGGAAAACGATACTGTCCACACAGTAAAAAATGAAACACGTATCAAGGGCACGTTCCGGAGTGAGACCTGTTGAAATCAGGATTTATTTCAAATCGGTATAACGTGGTTTAACACGGAAGAAGCGTGTTAAGCCGAACTGCCGTCTGAACTGTGAGGACTCAAATCGTTTTGAATTCGAGATAACGATGCCGTGAAGATGGGGCTTTAGAGAGCTAGGGGTGTACTTGGAAAGCAGAACTGGCAAATGCTACTGTTCTATCCTGGTCTGTTCTTTAACGAAAAACAAAATTTGAAAAGCAGCACAGCTAAAGCAAGATGAAGAGACTATGGTAGTACACAAAGCAGAGGTAAGCTGACTAATTCTTAGAGTGGCTTGTTACCCTGTTCTTTATGGTTCTCAGCAGTTTGTTTTAGTAGAAAAACAGATCCCATTTCAGTTCAGCTGTTATAGGAACGGGCATCTGTTTGTGACTTTTCTGTACAAAAACAGCCCAATTGAGCTGAAATCAAGTGTCTTGATTCTGCTACAGGGGGGATCTGAAATAATGCTCAGTACTGTAGGTTGTTTTTCTGTTAGCTTTTTAAAGATAAATTTTGAGGGGATTTGCTAGATAATAGTATGTTAGAAGGCGTCTGTTGTAGCATTTTTGATGGTTTCCCAACTAGTTCCCTATCTGCTTCATTCAACTAGCTAAGTAAAATTAATAGAAATCCTATTGTACCTCAGAAGTTAGTATAGTTATAGTTGCAGTCTTTATAAAATACATTGAACCTGGAGTTTTATTTTCCTCCTTTCAGTTATATTCCTATGATCTCTGTCATGAAGTAGTAATGCCTTATATGCATGAAACATATCAGTGAATATTACAGAATATTTTGCTTATTTCATGGCTTCCTATGGTTGATTGACATTTTTAAAGGTTGACTACCACTGAAAACCTGGAGGTTCATGTCCTTTAAATGTCTTCCTAAATGTGTTTTTCAGCCTTATTTTTGCTTTGTCTGTTTAAATTGCTTGAATAATTGACTTCAGTTTTATAATTCACCAGAGTAGCTTTCCTCCCAATTCTACAACTACCCTTCAGCAGAACATCAGATGACACAAAGGCTTAAATTGTAGTTAGTCAACAATGCAATCTGTTATGACATTCAAAAACCTCATTATAGTGTTTTATGTAAGTCAAAAGTTACTAGAGGCTAATCTTCGTTTTTAAAATAAAATTTTAAAAATTCTGAACAAAATGAGAGATTGAAGGAAATGGTTTTGTCCCTCTGGGGTATATCTGTGTCATGTTCAAATGCAGAGTTGTTGAGAAAAGATTTGTAAAGAGTAAAATAGCTCTTGGCTCCTGTACTCATTTTTCTACCTTACCAGCTTCAGCCAAGTGTCTTTTACTTGAAACATGACAAAGTAAGGCAGCTGGCTTTCATATTCTTCCATTCCCCCATACTGATTGTTCCTCTTCAACTTCACTTTTGCCTATTGGACATCTTCAGTATTGGAGATCTACAATAAAGCTTTGTACCCACCTATCAATAACACAGACAAGTAAAACCAAAGCACCACATTTACCTACAGGAGAGATGTATGCTCTTGTCTATGCAGAATTTACCAGTGCCACAATTCCTTATCTATATAGAAACATATGTGGTTTGAATAAAAAGGATAGGTTTTTCTTATCTACCCTGACCACTCCAGATTTAAATGCTGACTGCAGAACTTCAGTCAGTTTCAGAGGGACATAGGGCATCTCTCTATTGTCTCAATTATATTTCTATCTGGCCTTATACCTGATTTTTTTTGGGGGGGTGAGTCACAATAAAATAACTATAAAACATATGATAAATTAGCTGAAGGCCAGGATGGAGGTGGGGGGTGGGGTCCACTAGCACTAAGTACCCATTAGGGACCCATTAAAGACCCATTAGACTCAGAGCAGGAAGACCCCATTTCCACTACAAACCCCATTAGAGGCACATTTATTTCCACCAGTTCTAGGGAAATTTGGATTATACGGAGCATGTTTCCACTACAATTGGGCAATGAGGTCTAGGGGGACCTCTGGGGGGGGCACACTCATGGTGGGGGGGCAAAACCCAAAACTCTGAAGCCTGTGCACAGTCTCCAAAGCTGGCTCTGAGGAGGACCCCATGCAAGACCAATGCCAATCCTACAGACCTTTGTCAAAGGCTCTGGAGAATCTTCTAAGTTTGTGGCAGATCACAAGTTTATGACAAAGCTCCGGAGAATCTCTGGATTGTCTACAGAGATTGCATGCCCTGTCCTGCAAAAAACCTGGGGTGACAGGTGGGTCCCACGTGGGTCAACCCAGATTCACCACATGGGTGCACCGGTGTTTCCACTGCGGGCAAGCTAGCACTCATTGTTATTGGGTGCTGCACTGCCCGTGGGGACGCATTAGGTACCTCCCTTAATCCAGATCTACTAGACCCGGACTAGTTGAAGGACCTGTTCCTTAGATCTTGATCATCTTAGATGCGGATTAAGGGAGGTCAGTGGAAAAAAACCCTAGGTTACCCTCATGGCAACACTTTCTGAAGTTATTTTTCAATGACTGTCGCTCAAAATACCACTGCACATAGCACTGTTCTAACCATTTTTGTACCGTTTTTATCATGTTGGTTTTTAGATGTTGTGTTGGTTTTATTGTTTTGATATGTTTGGTTTTAAAAGTTGTTAGCCACCCGGAGACCCTTGGGAACAGGGCAGGATATAAATAAAAATAAAAAGCATTTTATCTTTCATCTGAATTTTTATGTAGCTGTCTCACCAAGTAGCTATGAATTATGTGAATCTCCATAAATTTATGTCTTCTAAAATCTCCTGAACTGGCAGCCCACATTATACGTGGCAGTTGAATCCCTACGTCGTTCAAAGTTCTTTCATTTATCTGCTTGAAATCTCCCATTATTAAGCTTTATTGTTTGACTCCAGTTTCCAAGATTACAAAGAACATATAAAAAGTGCTTTTGCGGCATGCTTTATTTTGAGTACCCCTGGTGTGACTCATATACACACACATTTACATATATTAGAGGGACCCCAAAGTTTGCTTTTGTAACAAAGATGTGATAATGTGCAAGTAAGAGGGGCTAGTGGTAGTTATCCAGTTTCTTCTTCACTTCCTTTTGCAAACAGTGCAAATTTGTCTCAAGTAAAATTCTCACCTGCGTGTCCATTTTTGCTTCTCAAATGTCTCTCAATCAGTCTGCAACAACATGGCTTAGGCTGTATTCAGACATAACAGAAGAGAGACAGTGTGTGGCCCTTGGGCTCCCAAGTCTTCTCTAATCCAGCCTTTCTATTGCAGAATATTAATGGGGTGGGGGGGGGGCAGGCTGGTGTGTGAAGAATCCTACCTTGAAGCCTTCAGGCTCAGAGATGAACTTTTTTGTCTGTCTGATTACAGCCTTTGCTCGCTGCTCTGTTTCTGATGCCTGGAGGTTTCACATTTTTGGGGCAGTGCTACAGTAGTATGCTTTGTAGATTTCATATTTTGTAACTTAAGCACCAAATGACTGGTGATTTTGCTCTGCTTACTGTCATGTGACATGCTGACAAATGTCAAGAATGAGAACGTGATGGGCACACTGGTAACAAGAACCAATAAAAGTCCTTTGGAGTATATCACCCTTGCCAGACTGTTTTCAGTGTTTCTATTTATGGCTTGGATGAGGGCCTAACATTGGCACTCTTTCCTTCTCTGTTGAGATCTCTTCCAGTGAGAGGCTGGTACTATTACTTTCAGGTGACCTCCCGTGTGCATTCTTACCTCTCTTACTCATTCTCTTGGAATCTTACTTTGCCTTAGTTACCCTGCATAACTGTTCCTTAAAAATACCACTTTTTAAACCACCACAAGTGTGTACCCTGTATAAAGCCTGTAGTGTGTCTATAATACATACTCCAATGCTATCATACATTATAATTCTTTTACTATTAGAGTTTCAATGTGAGTCAAATAATTCCTTACTTAAATCGTAATACCTATGGACAGTTGGAGGAATTAAACACTTAATCAAACATGCTTGTGAATGTACTTTTGTAGATGAATTATTAGGTAAAAATTCAATTAAAGCAAATAATTCTGATACTTTTTTTTTCAGACATAAAATTTTGTTGTAGATTCTTGCAGGCTTTGTTTATTAGAATTCTGCCCATTGTATTCAAGGGAAAAATCTAGCCTAACTCTAGAGAAGGTTTTTCTTGGATTAACCCACTACAGAATTTATCCACCTTAAGGCTGAAATACTAAGAGAGAGACCAGGGGGTCTTCATAAAGATTTCAGGTTGTTTACAAGTTTTTTCTAATTGAATGTTGTGTCTGGTGGTGGTGGGGGACATTTATCCAGTGGTGGTACGACCTGTGGAGATTGTGTTTTTTCCACCTCTGAAAGTTTGAAGAAGCTAGATAGCCACTTCTCAACAATGGCTTAATTTGCTTTCCAAATCATTGCTAAGTGTTGTACTAAACTATCTTACAACTCTTTCCATGTCTGCAATTTTGTTATCATTTTCTAGGTACCCTTCAAAGAGAGCACAAAAAGAGACATTCTGAAGGCCCTTACTGTTCTCATACGCCTCTCACCACAGTTCAGGCACCGGTACTGGGCTGTGTTTTCTGCTCAGCACAGTTAAGGGGCCACAGCCATTTCCTGGCTGAGCCTTTAATCCCACTGGCTAGAAATGTTGAAGCTGAGGAACTGCTGCTCTTTAGCTTTGAGGTTTCCAAGGGCACAATGCCTTCCACCTCCAGGGCAGGGCTATGCATTCGGTCCCAGCAGGTGACTTTTTTCACTACCATGAGGAAGCAGCCTTGATCTCCATTTAGCTGAGTCTTAGAATACTAAACAAGGGCAGTACCATACTTTTGTGCAGTATCTTTAAATGAGCAAAGGTTATGAATTCCAGGGTACCTCAGTTTAAAAAGCTTGAAATTCTATATTGGTGTGCAGCTGATGCATTTACCATATTTCAGCTTTTAAGGGATGGAGTATGTAACAGTTTATGCACTTATAATCATCATTTCTGATGACTTCCAATCCTGACAAATCCATAACCCTACATTTATGTTCTTCTTTGCATTGTCTTAAATTTAAGGTGTCTGAAGAAAGTGTCTTAAGACCAAAACAAAAAGGTTAAAATGAGTCATATTCAGATGGTAGCAGTTTGGAATAATTAAAGCTTGCCCCCCTTTAAAATGTCTTTGAATAGCTGTCATCAGATTTGAAGTGACCTCTCTCTTTTGGCACAGTAGTGCGAACAAAATTGCATCCCGGCAGCTATCTGATGCAAGCAAGTTTTCATTATGTAAGTGCAATGAAACCGGTGAGTCTCCTTTAAGAGCTGTTTGGCATACAGGTTTGTTCATCAGAGAACAGACTGATTGGTAGCACACTGTATTTGCTTGCACTGATGATGTCAAGGGGGACCAAACAGATTAACAACATAACTGAATCAGATGGGCCTGGCTAATAAGTCTTGCTACTGCCATGGATAGACAAGGCAATTGGATAAGCATCTTGGAGCCTTGTGTACCGAGAGTGGTTGCCCTTGGAATATTAATGTCAGGACTGTGGCTTTAATTTTTTTAAAAACAAATCGGGGATAACTAGCACACTTGTTAGGCAAGCTTATCAAATGACTGATGGAATAGCAATATACAGCAATTCTTATACCAGTTTGGATGGTAGCACAAGAGAAAGAAAATGCTTATATATGTAAAGGAAGTAGAACTCATTGATAGATCAACTGCCTGGAAACAGGGTCAAAGGTTCAGTCTCAGGCATCTACCCAGAAAAAGGTAATGGCAACCCATCTCTGAATCTCTCCCAATAAAACTGTATTGATGTATCCATGTAATCATTAGGCATTAATCCCAAATCAGTGGTACCAACAACAGCATATCTGAAAAAATAACCCTAACCTTGCTGCTGATTTTTAAAACCCTGCTTTAAAACCAGAAGAATAAAAGTTGGCTTTTCAACCCTGCTTTTCTCACCTATTTAAGGGAACTCAAAATGGCTGACAAACCTTTCTATTCTCCCCACAACAGACACCCTGGGAGGTAGGTGGGGCTATGAGAGCTCAGAAGAGAGCTGTGACTAGTCCAGGGTCACCCGGTTGGCTTCATGGAGGAATGCGGAATAAAACCCAGTATTCCCAGATAAGAGTCTGGCTTCCTTGCCTCTAGACCAAACTGGCTCACAATAAATACTGCTGCAGCTCCCAGTAGGTATAACTGGAAACTGGCATAAAACAGCTGAAGGGCAGGAGACCCCTGGTGGCATCACATGTTTACCCATGTAATTTCCTTGACAAAATAGAGAAATAGTGTCTCACTGCTTTCTTCCAAGCAGATGCCAGGCACTGAACCCAGGACTTTCTGGATTCTACCACCACTCCCTCCTGATGGCCCTAAATCCCACACCAAACATGGGCAGAGGCATGATTGCCAGCCTGGAGCTGTTGCCTGGGTTGAAAGGCAGAATGTTTCCTCCTAAAAATTAACTTCTTGGAATACAGAATTCTTTTGGGTGGAATGATTATGATTAAAAGGGCTACAGGATTTTTGCAGCCTTCAGCAATGAAAATGTAATGAGCTCTGAAAAAATCTGAAATGGCAGAGGCTGCAGAAAAAGATTTTCTTCCAGGCCAGCTAAACTGACAACTACCATCCTTCTTGAGGAAAAGAGCTACGTGTTGTATCACATGCCAAAGGGACAAACAGTTCCATGACAGAAAATACATTTGTCAAATGAAGCAAAACCAGTTTTGTGATCAGTGTGGAACAAATCAGACCTGTAAAGGAAGCAACAATATAAGGGTCAAAACAAAAATATGGGTAAGGAAGACATTCCTTACCATTTCCTTGTTCTGTTGGTGAAATAACACCTTTGCATATAGAGTTCTCCTGCCCGGAGGTGGGGGAACAGGTGGTAATTAAGTCCTACAGAGACATTCCATTTTTCCAATTCCGTGTTTGCCTCTCTTGCAAACCAACTCAGATTAGCTATCTACTACTGTCCTATCTACTCAGAATATCAACACTGACATAATGTTCCAACATAACATGCAGTTTTGCCTGCCTTGCTGTTGTTTTGCTCTGGGCTATGCAGTTCAAGAACATCTTTTCTCCATCTCCTAGGCTGCGTTCCCATGCAATAGTAAGTCTGCTGAAAATCTTCTTTTGCCACGGAGCGGTCCCATGCACGGCTTTAATCCGGGTTTCCAGTGCCGCTAATGGGGAAAACCCGCTTTAAAAAAATACCTGTTTAAAGCAGTACTTTCTGGAAGACGTGGGTTTTCAGTGCAACATTTTCCATGGGATTGCTGTGTGGCAAAAGGGGCGGGGATTCTCTCCCAGGTGGGAATTGCCAGCCAGAGAGATCATCCCTCTCTCTCTCTTTTGCCTGTCATCCAGCCAGCAATCTATGCAAACAGCGATCTAGGCAGGCATTTTCTCTTTGCTGTTTCTCTTTCCAATCCCAAAGAGAAACAGCAAAGATACATTGTGATGAATTGCTTCCGCGGAAGTGAAAGTGTAAAAGAGCTGGCTGGGTGGAGATCTTGTAAAGAGTGCCGGCTGCAGTCTTTGCAAGCAGGGGAGACGAACAGAGAAGTTTTTAAAAAATTTTTGGTCTTTTTGAAGGAAAGGATTGCAGGATCTCTGGCTGGTGGGGAGGCGTTTCAGCAGCTGGAAATTCCTTCCGCCCGATCACCCAATGAAACAGTGAGGGGCGGGGAGAAAAAGATGCGGGTAAACAAAACACACTTCCTTGGGGACGGTCCGTTCATTTTAAATGCGTGTTTTGCTTACCCCCTTGGGAACGCTTAAATCCGGATTGAACCCGCTTTTCTTTAATCCACTTCAGTGGAGGGGCAATAGAGATACAAATTAGTACCATGGGAACGCACCCTCAAACAGTTTGGATTCTAATGATTTTAAGTTCCCTTTCTTCAGGCCAGAGTGTTTTTCTTTTTCTTTTTTTCTTTTTTAGGAATGGATACATCTCCCTGCATATGCTCCATGGCAATTACATAGGCAGAGTCCCTCCCCATTCCTGCTGGCACCCTATTAACAAGAGGGGGCGGGGAGAAAAAGATGTGGGCAAGCAAAACACGCTTCCGTGGGGACGGAAGGTGCGTTTTAAACATGCATTTTGCTGAGCCTCATGCGGACGCTTATTCCGGAATTGCATGCCACTTTTAAAGTCTGCTTGAATAGAGTGACAATAGAGGGAAACTAGAGAGGCAAATAAGTCGTTTGGGGATGCAGCCTTAGAGTTACTTTAAAGAAAAAGCACTCATTAAAAGTAATCTGAGGTAACAATCACTTCAAAGGAGGAAAAGTGTAAGGAGCTATGAATGTGTCTCCTTTCATGGAGGCACATTCAGAGTTCCATATGTTGGGGAAAAATTGTCTAGCTAGCAAGGAATAATGGTGGGGGAATTGATATCCTAGATTATCCTTTGCTAGTGGGGTATTTGGTCACCATCTGGGATTGTATACTAACAATCATTATGGTCACTCCATATACTTGTATGAATACACACATTTACAATACATTTCAGCTGGGGAAAAAGATTATTAATCCTCAGTGCTTATTAAATTAATGCTATGGTGATCTGAGAGAGAGAAGTTTCTGTCCTCATCATAGTACAGGTTGAGCACAACAGGAGAAAGAGCTGCTTAAAGGTCAACATCCTGCCTTGCAAACTACGTTTTAAAACATAACCAAGACAAAGACTGTAGGTACACCCAGAGCCAAGGGTTAGTTCACCATAGTCATTATAGCATCATTCAGGGCCTTTTCACACCTTCACTTCCCTGAAGATTTGGGAAGGATCAGGTGTCCGCATGCCAGAACTCCCAATCTATCCCAAATTTACCTGGCAACAGCAATATTTGGCAACCATTGCTGCAGTGACCAGACGGTGTGGTGTGCAACTGTGGTTGCACCACCCCACTCCCCACCCCTTTTACTCCAGAATAGGTGCAAAGGATGCGTGCCAGACTGTATTAGCCGCATCCTAGATGCAACTAGTATCTGGACTGGGGGATGGTCTAGCATACCCATAGCAGTACAGATGCTCAATGCTGGAGCATCCTGGGACTTCCCCTGCAGACCTAGTGTGAACAGGCCCCCAGATCACATTCCTACCAATTTGTCACCCTATTATTTTCTTAAGGCTGAGTCCCCAAAAGACTTATTTACTTCTCCACTGTCACTCTACTGTGACTCTACTGAAGTGGACTTTAAAAGTGCCATGCAAATCAGGAATAAGCGTCCGCATGAGGCTCAGGAAAATGCGTGTTTTTAACGCACCTTCCGTCCCCGTAGGATCCCTGTTTTCTTTGCGCGCATCTTTTTCTCCCCGCCCCTGCTCTTGTTCATAGGGTGCAAAGGAGAAACTGTTAGCTGTGAGAAAGAGTGAAGGGAAGAAACACAGTCGGATGTACGGAAAGATTTTTTCAAAACATACTGATAGAGTGTCTGCCTCTCTCCTGGGAACGGACTACAAGCAGATATGCTGCAAGGTCGGGAAGTGTTTACGAGCACGTAGGCCACTTGGGAGGGGGGACAGAGCTCACACAAGCCCCGGAAGTTGTCATAATACAACGTCCGGTTGCTAGTATGTAAAAAAGGCTTCCGTAGTTTTTGCTTTGATTCCGTTTTGCTTTTTAGCCGTATCGCTTGTTTGCTTGCTTGCTGCTTGCCAAGTATGTAAGCTGATAAACATGGAATGGATTGGAGATCCGCCAGGCTAATGCCTGAACTTGCTTTCTATATGCCTTTGTAATCTTACTTGCAATAAACGTAGAGTTAGTTATAACTCTTTGGACTGCCGTGACTTTAATGAGCTGGAATGCTGTAAGCTGGGAGCTGAGCCAAGGAATTCTGCCGGAGAAGCGAAAGGCCAGCAGAAGAATTAGCAATCAGGTAAACACTCTGCATCCAGAGCTTATCTACAGATCTTATCAAGATCTAACAAGGGTTATGGGCCCAGATCGTTATCTGCTCTTATCTGATTGCTATCTGATGAAACTTTTTTGCTGAGACTGGGAGAAAGGCTTTTACCCTGAAGCTGAGAAAAGCTGTCTGGGCTGATTGGTAAGACTGTTTAAGACGGAGCGTCTGTGTCTTATCATAGCTGACAGCAAAAGCTGGGAAAACTGCCAAGATCCTGTCTGTGACCCGTTTAATGATGGAGCAAGCAAGGTTTCCGAAATTAGATAATTCCAACTATGCCGCCTGGCAGAGCTATTGTGAAGCACTCCTGATAAGAGAGAATCTCTGGGATGTCGTCCAGAATGGAGCCACCCAGGCGACTGCGGAGCAGGATCGGAAGGCAAGGGCCACTATCTTGCTTACAATCTCTCCCTCGCAACTTTCGCATGTGAAAGACAAGCTTACAGCTAAAGATGCATGGGACTCTCTCAAAGCCGTGCACCAATCGCAGACTGCCTTATCTAAAATGATTTGGTGCCGTAGACTGTATTCCTGCAAGATGAAAAAGGGAACAGATCCAGCAGCTCACTTGGAGCGGATGACTGATTTGTTTAATCAAGTCCAAGGTCGCGGGGTCGAAATCCCAACTCTACAACGTTCCTTCATCCTTCTTGGAAGTTTATCAGATGAGTATGAAAACATTCTGTGGAGTCTACAAAGTTTTGATGAAAGGCAGATTACCCCAGAACTGGTTGCAGCGCGTGTCTTGGAGGAGAGCCAGCGTCGGAAGGACGAAACAGGGCTCCAGAGGCAGCATGCAGCGCAGAGACACTCTACTAATCTGTCCGAAGACTTCAAAGGCCTTCAGCAAGAAAAGGCAGCTGTTTCTAGGGAAAAACGCTGCTGGGCTTGTGGCCAAAAAGGACATGTACAAAAAGACTGTAAACAACCAAAAGCTGGTAAACCACAGGGCAAAGGGGCTGCGGGCCGGGGCCAGATGGTGGCTATTGTGCAAGAAGTAAACTTTAAGGCAGATACCTGGGTTTTAGATTCAGGTGCCTCTACTCATATGGTTAACAGCGAAAAGCTTCTGAAAGAGGTGGTAAAACCTGATATACATTCCGTTGCCTTAGCTGATGGGAGGGCAAGAATGGTGAAAAAAATGGGTACAGTTTACATTCCAAGTTTTGGGAAAGATTTTTGCAGAGTTTTGTGTGTGCCTGAGTTACAAAATTGTCTCATAAGTGTGTCTGCACTGACATCTAGTGGCTACACTCTGGTTTTCACAGGGAATGAATGTAACATCAGCCTGAATGGCCAGGTGTGTGCAAAAGCTGTCAAGAAAGACAAAATGTATTTTTTGGTTGACAAAGAAGGGGAAGCACACTGCTCACAGATTGGGAATGAGCCTTTACACTCAGAATGTGCCCATTACTACCACAGAGTCTTGGGTCACACTAGCTTCACAAATTTGCAGAAACTGACACAGGTGTGTCCAGACCTCAAAATTCATGCATGTGATTCTTTCTTAGACTGTACAGTCTGCAGCCAGGCCAAGCTGAGAGCTTTTCCAGTTGCGAAACGTAGTAAACGAAACACGCAACGGCCTTTTGAAGTAATCCATGCAGATTTGGCAGGTCCTATGGGCAAAACGTTTGGTGGTAATCAGTACTTCTTGGTAATTGTGGACCGCCACACAAGATATTCCTATGTAATGCTCATGAAAGAGAAGAGTGAGGCTGCTCAACTTCTCAAAAACTGGGTCAACATGGTTGAAAGACAGTTTGAGTACAAGGTTGGGTTCTTGGTTACAGACAGAGGGGGTGAGTTTCTGTCTAATGATCTGAAGAACTGGTTAAAGGTAAAAGGGATTCAGCATGAAACTACCAACCCAGCAGTTCCACAGGAGGACGGCCTCGCTGAGCGAAGAATTGGGGTCCTAAAGCAGATAAAGGACTGCCTAATTCTCGATTCACAGGCTCCGGAACAGCTTTGGGGGGAGGCTATACTGACTGCCAATCATATAGCTAACCGCACTTGGAATTCCTTTGTAAAAACCACTCCATACCACATGCTGTTTGGGAGACCACCAAATCTGAAATACCTAAGAGTTTTTGGGCAGTACGCTAATGTGTATGTTCCAGCAAACTTTAGGAAGAAAGGTGATCCCAAATGGAGGAGACTGATGTTTGTGGGTTATTCTGGTAACAGCTACAAGTTCTACTTGGGCCATGGGGAAGTGTTGTTGTCCAGAAGTGCCAACTTTGAGAAACATTCCGGGTGGGATAGGCTTCATGCCAACCAAGAGGTTTTTCTCAAGCTGGGGCAAAGTGTTGCAAGTGCTGGAAATGGAGGGGTAATGAAGCAGGATGCTTCTGCAGGGCCTCAACCCAGTACTTCTACACAACACCATACACAGACACACCCTGCCACTGAGGCTCAGACCTCAGACAGCTCAGACACAGATGAGAAAGGTAGAGTTAAGGTGATCATACCTAGGCGGACTCATAGAGTCAGGAAACCTCCAGATAGATTTGTTGTGCAAAGTGCAAAAGCTTTTTCAGTGGTGGCTGAACCAGAAAACTTTCAAGAGCTACTCTCTTTTCCTGAAGAAGAGCAGCAGAAGTGGTTTGAAGCCATGGAGCAAGAGTACTCGTCTTTGGTAGACAAGCAGGTGTTTGAAGTTGTAGACAGGCCGGAAAACCAGAAGGTCATAGGCTGTAAGTGGGTTTTCAAGTGCAAGGAGATGCCAGATGGAACCCAGAAGTACAAAGCTAGATTGGTTGCTAAAGGTTACTCACAGCAGAGGTTTGAGAGTTTTGACAAAACCTTTGCACCTACTGCAAAGGCAGAAAGCCTGAGGCTGATTTTAGCTCTTGCAGCTAGAAAGCAGTTTGCAGTAAGACACTTTGATTTTGAAACTGCCTACCTGAATGCTCCCCTTGATGAACTAGTGTTCATGGAGCAACCTGAAGGTTTTGATCAGTGTAAGCAGCAGAAGGTTTTTCAGCTGAAGAGGGCACTGTATGGCTTGAGGCAGAGTGCACGTTGCTGGAATCTTTGCATTCACGAGGAATTGGTCAAGTTGGGGTACAAACGCAGCATTGCTGATGCTTGCGTGTACACTAAGGGTGAGATAATTCTTGCTATCTACGTAGACGATCTCTGCGTGATGGCTAAAACTGATAAGGAAATTGCTTTAGTGCAGAAGGAGTTGTCTCAGAAGTTCAAGCTCAAAGACCTGGGAAATCTGAAGTTTTACCTTGGGATCGAGGTACAGTGGACTCAGGATGGCAAGTGCCTGTTGAGCCAGCAGAAAAAGATTGAGAAACTGATTGAAAAGTGTGGTTTGCAGAACGCAAAGGTAGTGAAGAGTCCAATGCTCACTGGAACTTCTAATGAAGACTCAGTGAAACAGTTTGAGAATCCAAAGTTGTTTCAAAGTGTTTTGGGTAGCTTACTGTACATAAGCTCGCACACTAGGCCTGACATCAGTTTTGTAGTGGCTTTGCTTAGCAGAAAGGCAAATGGGCCTACTGTTCAGGATTGGATCAGGATGAAACATGTATTAAGGTATCTCAAAGGTACACAACACAGAAAGTTGGAGATCCAAGGCAATCAACAAGGTTTAGATTGTTATGCTGATAGCTCTTTTGCATCTGAGGAGAATGACCGAAAGTCAGTGTCTGGTTTGCTTATCAAATTTGCTGGAAGTCCAATTATTTGGCACAGCAGAAAGCAGAGTTGTATTGCTTTAAGCAGTTCAGAAGCAGAGTTTGCAGCTTTATCTGAACTTTTGGCTGAGATTCAGTGGATTAAGCAATTGCTCAGTGATCTGGGAGAAACAGTGGACCAGCCTATTACAGTCCGGGAAGATTCACAAACCTGCATAGCAATGGCTGAGGCTGAGAATCTTAAGTGTCGAACCAAGTACATAGGGGTCAGGTATCAGAATGTACGTGAGATGGTGCAAGACAAAGTCATAAGACTGGAATACATTGGGTCTGAAGACAACATTGCTGACATTCTCACAAAACCACTGCCAACAGGTAAACATGAGCAATTGGCAAGCCTGTTAGGTATGACACTGTGAACCAAGATTGTAAACATTTTGCGTACATCCAAACTGTGTTTTGGAGGGGCATGTTAGCTGTGAGAAAGAGTGAAGGGAAGAAACACAGTCGGATGTACGGAAAGATTTTTTCAAAACATACTGATAGAGTGTCTGCCTCTCTCCTGGGAACGGACTACAAGCAGATATGCTGCAAGGTCGGGAAGTGTTTACGAGCACGTAGGCCACTTGGGAGGGGGGACAGAGCTCACACAAGCCCCGGAAGTTGTCATAATACAACGTCCGGTTGCTAGTATGTAAAAAAGGCTTCCGTAGTTTTTGCTTTGATTCCGTTTTGCTTTTTAGCCGTATCGCTTGTTTGCTTGCTTGCTGCTTGCCAAGTATGTAAGCTGATAAACATGGAATGGATTGGAGATCCGCCAGGCTAATGCCTGAACTTGCTTTCTATATGCCTTTGTAATCTTACTTGCAATAAACGTAGAGTTAGTTATAACTCTTTGGACTGCCGTGACTTTAATGAGCTGGAATGCTGTAAGCTGGGAGCTGAGCCAAGGAATTCTGCCGGAGAAGCGAAAGGCCAGCAGAAGAATTAGCAATCAGGTAAACACTCTGCATCCAGAGCTTATCTACAGATCTTATCAAGATCTATCGCCTCTCTGTTCGTCTCCCAGATCTCTCCCCCCCTTAAATGGCTTCTCGTGCTGGAAAACATTCACTCTCACCACTTTCCCTGTTTTTGCTTTCAAAAATCCACCCTGCCCAGCGCACGAGCGCTGACAATCCCTGACAACTCCAAAGGAAAAACAGCGATCGGCTCTCTGCCTCTCCCCCCCCCTTAAATGGCTTCTCGTGCTGGAAAACATTCACTCTCACCACTTTCCCTGTTTTTGCTTTCAAAAATCTACCCTGCCCAGCGCACGAGCACTGACAATCCCTGACAACTCCAAAGGAAAAACAGCGATCGGCTCTCTGCCTCTCCCCCCCTTAAATGGCTTCTCGTGCTGGAAAACATTCACTCTCACTACTTTCCCTGTTACTGCTTTCAAAAATCCACCCCCTGTCCAGCGCACGAGCGCTGACAATCCCTGACAACTCCAAAGGAAAAACAGCGATCGGCTCTCTGCCTCTCCCCCCCCCCTTAAATGGCTTCTCCTGCTGGAAAACATTCACTCTCACTACTTTCCCTGTTACTGCTTTCAAAAATCCACCCTGTCCAGCGCACGATCGCTCATTCACTCATCACTTTCCCTGTTATCGCTTTAAAATCCACCCCTAGCAATAATCCACCCATTTCACACCTCACAGCGATTGCAACAATGTTGCAATTCTGCGTGATTCTGGCTCTTTAGTTCTGAGCTTTAGAAAGTGAAGCTGCTTGTGTTTCTGCTGTGTGTGCAGGCGGCAATCCCCCGCCCCTTTTGCCACGGAGCGTCCTCAAGGTAAATGTAGCGAGGAAAACCCGCGACTTACAGAAAGAGCGCTGGAAGAGTTGTTTAAAGTGCATGTATTTTGTCGCGCGATTTCCACGTTTAGTAGCGCTGGAACCTCGTTAAAAACCCTGGCTTGGGGACGCTCAGAGGCAAAAGGAGAGTCTTGGCAGACTTTTTATTCCTTGGGGACAGGCCCTAAGTCTTTCCCCTACCTTAAAAAAAAAACCCTGCAATGACTGCATTTCTCCTTTACAAGTTTCATTTGCTTCTAATTAGACACACATTTCATATCTGAGGAGAGATCTCATCTGGATCTCACCCAGTATCCAAAACTGGATGAGTAATGATTAATGTGACTTTGGCTGGAGCATTCTTGCTTGCACAACACCTTCTCCAGGTCACCTGGAGACTACCTTGATGACAGACAATTATAGTTGCCCAAAATTTTAACAAGGCTTATTTTTGCATTATATTTTGCTTTGCTTGCAATCGTCTTATGCTGGCATGTTAAACATTTATTCTGCTGTTTCTATTTTTTTTAAATTTTAATGTGACGTTATGTTTTATTCAGGAGATTTTTTATCATGCTTACTGTATACTGCTGCAATAACATGGCTAGAAGGCAAATGGAACCTTTCATAAAATTGAAAGTCTGCTTGAAAGGAAAATGGAAAATGAGATACTTTCTTGAATCCAAAAAGGCTTGTATGATCAAAATATAATGCAGAGAAATGTTTTCTTTGTTTCCCTGATCTCCAATTATTTTATTTATTATTTGTATTTCTATCCTGCCCCATACCTGAAGGTCTCAGGATGAGTAACAACATTTAAAATCAGACATATATTAAAACAACAACAGTCTGTAAAGTGGGAAGAGACAGTATATTCCCATTTAACCAAAGACTAGGGCAAATAGGTGCGTCTTCACTGCCTTCCTAAACACATACAGTGAAGGGGCCTGACACACCTCAAGGAGGAGACTATTCCATAGCCTGGGGGCCATCACTGATAAGGTCCTCCTCCAGGTGCCCAACCCTTTTACTACTGAACGTAATGGGACAACCAAGAGGGCCTCCCCTTCAGATCTTAAGGACAACTCTCTTATCGAGTTCTTGAAGTCTTGCATCTGTAGAGCTCAAGACTTCCGAGAACATAAGAGGAGCCCTGCTGGATCACGCCACCGCCATTTAGTCCAGTTTCCTGTCTCACACAGTGGCCTACCAATTGTGTCTGGCCATTTTCAAACAGAAGACAAAGATGGCCTTTAGATGCATCCTGCCTGCCTCCCCAACCCGGAAGCAGTACTTAAGCACCCATTCTAGTAGCCATTGATACACTTCGCCTTCATAAATTTGTCTAACCCTTTTGTAAAGCCATCTGGGCTGGTTGCTGTACCACTTCTTCTGGCAGTTAATTCCATGCCCAGGCTAGTGCTGTGGAGACAGGCCTAAGACTTCCCAGGTTTTATAACTCATCTTCATTTCTCTTTTGGATGTAGCTAGAAGAGTGAAGTGTAGCTAGTTTCGTCTTGATTCCTGGTCAATGTCAGCAGATGTGCATAGCAAATTGAGATAAGTGAGTTTAAAACAAGGCCAGGCAGATCATGTTATGATGACTTCATTACGTAGTTTGCTGGTGTCTTCATTTTGTTCTATGATTCTTTATCAAAGCTGAGTACTCTTTGATGTCCCCTTCTCCATTTGGTTTGTTCCTACTCATAAAGCATCTGTTCTTCAATAATTGGGAAATTGATATAATGTACGGAAGAAACTCTTCTTTGAAAAATAAATATCCTTTAGTGTTCTCAAGCTGCTAGGAAGAAAAACTCAGTGCAATAGAAATATATTCACACCATTCAAGATAAATAGAAGTGATCGCAGCATCCACAGCTGTAGTCAAATGTAACCTCTCTAAAACAACAGAGATAGTAGAACCTAAATTGCAAGACTGTGTTTTTCATCTCATCAAATGAGGAAAAGTTTAAAATGTGTATTGTTCATGAACAGGATTCTCCAAATCCAGAAGTAGGGTTGAATTTTCATGCAGAAGACACATATGGCTAGATGTGATTAACATACAGTTTGAATACAAAGCAGGAAATCAGCCCTCTGTGTATAACCATGATCAGCTTTCACTGCAGCAGCAGATGGAGGAGGTGGCAAAGGGAATTTGCTCAGGTTAGGATGCAATTGTATTCTTACTTAAACCAGCAGGCAAATTGCCTCAACACAGGCCATTGGCAGGGAGTCAAGAGCAGGTGAAGGTTTTGCCTTTGCTTTCCTAGCACATTTATCTGACATAAGTGCATGAATGTTCACAGAGAATATAGTTAAGTTACATAAAAGTAGAGTTAATTACTAGCCATATCAATTAAAAGGGTGGGCATCTGGGATAAGACTTTTTCAGTGATGGCTCTCAGACTGTGGAATAGTTTCCCTTCTGAGGTACATCAGATACCTTCACTCTATGTAAGCTGTGAAGATCCACATCTTTGCCCTGGACTTTGGCTAAGTAAAGGAACAGTCTGTTGCTTTGCTTGTGATGCATGTCATAAAAATCTGCATTGTAACTTGCAATAAAGCATCCCCATGTGGTTTGGGGCAACGTGGATTCAAAGCGTACGTGTCCGTCCCCATGCAAGCAGCAGCGTGAACCTGCATCTTTTTCTCCCTACCCACCCTCTCCCCTGATAGGAAGCCAAGTTGACGTCACCATAACCCATCCCGCCCGCTGCAGCAATGACAGGCAAACAGCTGCAGTGATGACAGGCAAACACCTCAGTTGCACCTCCGCAAACATAACACACTTAATTCCTTTCCTTGGCTGCTACAGTTAAAAGCATAACCAAAAGTTATAACATACAGATAAAAGCATAACTAAAAGCAAATCATTCCTTTCCTTCGCTGCCACAGGTTAGTGGAGGTGCGCACATCTGCATGACACTGGACATGACAGCAGGCACCCCCATCACAACCGCCTCAAAATTACTCACACATAGGGAAGGGGGGGTGTAATAAATGTAGCCAGAAAGACACTTTATTTAAAGAAATCCCCAAGTGGCTGCTGATCACAGTGCGCACAGCAGGAACAAGGAGCAGAGGTGAAATCCTGCCCGCTAATAATGCGGCCGGCAAGCTCTGCCCCAAATAACCCAGGAGGGAGTGTCCCCATGACCACAGGACAATACGTGCTAGCCCCCTATTTTGGAATGAGAACACTAGCTAAGGGGGATTTTTTTTACACATATTGTCTCACATGTAGCCTGTATTAGGGCTTTGCACGGAGACTCTCCTGAGGCAACCTCACAAGCATCTCAGACTATTTTCAGCATGGGGACGCAAACTGTGAGGGTTTTTTATATGCTTAATATGTTATGGTTTTAATGTGTTTTGTTTATATGTTGCAACCCACCCTGAGACCCTTGGGTATAGGGTGGCATAAAAATGCAGGTAGGTAGGTAGATATAGAATTTATACAAAACATAGGAAGGTCAGGGTTTCAGTCTTAAAGATCCAGATCTCCAGGAAGACCCCATGTGTCTGCATGATCCCTTTAGCACCTGATCGAAATGGGTGCTAAACAAGGCGTTGTGTGGATGCCGTAGCCCCTATTCCGGGGCTTCATTTCACCAGAGTTGAATGAGGGCAGGACGGAGAGGCGCGGCTTTGTAGCTGCTTATGTAGCAGCTACGAAGCCTGTACTGGCTCCATAAACAGGTGGTGGTGGTGGTGGTGGTGGCGGCGGTGATAGTAGAGCCACACTGACAGAGGTAGCTGAAATTGCTGGCTCTGTCTCCTCCATTACACCACACGGTGCTACTGCTGTTGCTACGCCAGCACCCCACCCACCCACACATACCCAGGAAGCTGCTTTGGCGCTGGGGAAGAGGTGGCGGGACGAGGTGATGGCAGGGGAAGAATCGGGGGCACGATCTGGCCCGCCAGCCAAAGCAGGCAGCCACGATCACTGCCCCCCTCCCCCCCCCCAGGGAGGGATGCTACTTGCAGCTATGCTCCGTAGCTGTGAGTGGTGGGGTGGAGCCAGCGCCAGCTGTGCGTGCAGCTCCGCCCCTGCTGGTCAGGCCCCTAGACAGTCTGGAACCCATCAAGCAGGTAAGTCGTGCATCCACAAATCATATATGTCTGAAGATTGGACGGTGGACACCTTTAAACAGGTCCACATGAAATCCAGGGCCCAAAGGACTATTTAAATCTGGATTTCTCCTGCCCCCATGGGGACAGGGCCTGCCCCATGGGTCCTTCAGTGGGGTCCACGTGGGGACAGGACCTTCCCAATTGGTACCAACAGGGTTCCTAATGGGGTCTAGAATGGGTTCCTAGTGCTTGTGCAAAAAGGCCTTCTGTGTGAGTACTATATCTTTATGAATATATGGCTCCCTCTGGTGGAAAAAGCTCATAGTTTGCATTTATACTACAGCTCCTCAGTGTATTAATTAGCTCTGGGACTTTACTCCAGCCTTCTGGTCTAATGCCATGGAGGCTGTCACGGACCTCAGAGAGAGAGTTTATTTTGTCACTTCCCTCTTAAAATTGCCCATCTAAATTAGCTTAGGGTACATCAACACACTCAATTTAACCTAGAAAGGGTCAGGATCAAGTGTGGGGAGTCATTCATTCCATTTATTTATATACCATTTCCAAAAGCTGAAGGTGATGTAAAGTATCAAAAAAAACAACAACCCACCTAGTCATTATCAAAATATAATGTATAAATAATACATATACTCATCATCAGAATAAAATAAAATAGAACAAAATGTACAAGAAATCACTGCAGCAAAAATAGACAGCGGTAGATAGAGCCCAGCAGGAAACAGCAGCTTTCATTTTGGCATCAAGATAGCCAGTTCTGCTAGTCTTTATTTTCTGAAGCAGCAGCAGCAGCAGCAGGTGCAACAGCCATAGCTCTTATAGACCGTGATCAGACCCATAGTTCAAGATGGCTTCCGCCCATCTTTTCACGGCCTTGCTCAGACTTTCTTTTGCTGGGATCATTCTGGGAGCGGGATGTTCCCCCTGAAGCTGGCTTCTCCAATGTCCACTTTTACAGAGGACTCAAGCCATCTTGGGGAGCCAGCCTGTTTTCTCTTCCCCTGTGTGTGCACAGAACCAGGCTACAGGGGGCCTTCCCTCCCACCCAATGCTTAGCACACACACCATCCCCCTTCCTTGTATCTCACTTCTGTCACCATTCCTAGGATGCCCCCCTTCTCCCATCCTGCCCCTTTGTTCCGATCACAAGCTTGCAAATTCTGTCCATCATTTTTTTTAAAAAAATTGAAATATATTTTGTGCTAGATTGATGATGTGCTTTTGTAAAGAACAGGAGGGATTTAAAAATTAAATGGCCAGAAAAGCA
The DNA here is from genome assembly GCA_023333525.1 of Aspidoscelis tigris stejnegeri. NCBI lineage: Eukaryota > Metazoa > Chordata > Lepidosauria > Squamata > Teiidae > Aspidoscelis > Aspidoscelis tigris. The sequence continues at coordinate 29,536,522 of JALMGA010000004.1, read as the reverse complement.
CTGTTGGGAGGGGGAGAGGGAATGCGTGGAACAAGAGTAGGAATGTTACCATTTTAAGGACAGTGTAGCTTCTGTTTTCCTTCAACAATCTGCATGGTTTTGCTTCAGTAAAAAGTAAAAACCGAGAAGTGAAAACTGAGAAGTGAAAGTGTTTTTACAGCTTGAGAGAAAACAGCAAATTATAGGCTCTCCTTTTTCCACAGGAACAGCAGCAGAGGTGGAGGTGTGTGCTGGCTGGCTGGGATATACCTTGGCTACAATCCCCTCATACCAACAGTACCCTGAGTTTGCCCTCAGCACCACACAAACACACCCCGTTGCCACTACTGATTGACAGAACTTTATCCTATCGGAATGCAGGCGGTGTTGATGTAATCAATAGGGGTGGAGAACTAGAGTCATGTAAAGGAGACTCGGGCAGGGGGATAACAGAAAAGGTGTGAGCATAGTAGCACGAATTGAGGATGAGCTAAGGATTGATTATCAGGAATTGGGTGTGGACAGGATTAGGACTGCTTCAGTTCAGTTTCTTAACAGGATTATCTAGATCAGCCAGGTATGATCATGGCCATACCTTTCTGGAGAGGGTATGGCAGCAAAAGCAAACAAGTCCAGCCAGGCAGCTGGCTCTGGTGGTCTCTTCTGTGAAGTTGCTAGTACAAATTCACAAGCCAGACCAAAGGGCTATTAGGACTGTTTCTTTTGAAGTTTTAAAGACTTCAAAATGGTTCCAATGGTTTCTCTGCAATTTCTTAACTGGGATTACAGTCCATGCCTCCCCAATCCTGCTGTTGTGGCCATGAGAGCAGCTGGTTTCATAGAGGTTCATATTGGATGTTCCATCTGTCCCTGTTGCCACTACTGCAGCTTTCACTTCAGCTGAAACAAGTTTGGCTCCCACTGTATCTGATAAGACTTTCCCTTGGTGAGAGAGGGTTGACAGCGGGAATGCAGATGCTGCTGGGAAAGATTCAACAGGGTTAAATTTTCTCCTTACTCCTCATTTGCCCCCTTACAGACCGTCTGATTATAGGCTACCCAGACAGCAGCCCAATATGCTGATAGATGGTATGTCTTCATGGATTTTGATGATGTGCTATCTGGGTAATTTAGCTGCTGTCAAATTCCCAGATGTGCATGTGTCTATCTCCATGAGCCTGTTTACTCTAGTGGTTAGGGAGCCGGACTCTTAGCTGGGAATGCCGGGTTCGATTCCACCCTCCCCCATGACCTTGGGCTAGTCACAGCTGCTCTCTTCTGAGCTCTCGCAGCCCCACCTACTTCACAGGGTGTCTGTTGCGGGGAGAGGAACAGAAGTTTTGTCAGCCGCTTTGAGTCCCCTTAAATGGGTGAGAAAAGCGAGGTAGAAAAGCCATCTCTTCTTCTTCTTCCATGCATATGTGCTGGATGGAGCTCTGTTTGCTGCACTGTCCAGAAAATAAGTCCTGTGGTTGCATCTGGATTGGACAAAACTAACATCATTACATCACTGGGCAGAAACTGCCTATATTCCTACACTGGACTAAAGTTGATTTAACAGAATTCTGCACCACCAATCATTTACAAAAATCTTAGGACAGTGAATATTTTATTCATTCATTCATTCATTCATTCATTCATTCATTCATTCATTCATTCATTCATTCATTCATTCATTTGAGGGTTAGTATCTTTTTAAAATATTTTATTTATTGAGATTTTTCCACAAACTAAAAAAGAAAAATCATTTACACACTCTTTCCATCATTACATTAATTGAAATTCCCTTAACTTCCTCCGCTTGTCTGACTTCTATATTCTGTATCCGTCATTTGTTGCTCCGCATCTTTGTCTCGCCTTGGTTTCCTGTTTGTTCTTTATCGTCCCTCGAACCCATCTGTCGTTAATTTGAGCTCTGCCAGATATTCAATAAATGGGGACCAGTCTCTCATAAATTTATTAATTGATCTATCATTTAGTAGATTTGTTAATTTATCCATTTCTGCCAAATCCGTCATCTTAATTAGCCATTCTTCTCTCGATGGTATCTCTTCTTCCTTCCACTTCTGAGCATACAATAATCTAGCTGCTGTCACAATATACAAAATTAACGAGTTTACACTTTCCAATGTATCATCTACAATCCCCAACAGAAACAATTCTGGATTAAACCTAAAGTTTCAATGTATTTATTTATTTATATTCCCGCCCTATACCCAAAGGTTTCAGGGCAGGTGACAACCTTTAAAACAGCAATTTACAAATCAGTATATATTAAAACTATAAAATACATAAAAGCACTTTTAAAAGATTCAAAATGTTTAAAAGAATATTCCAAATATTAAAATAAAAGTATCTACAGTGGGAGGGAAAGTATAATAGTGCAATGAATAATGAATAGTGTGCTGAATAATACGTGTACAAACACTTCTGCATTGTCAATGAAGTAAGAAGCATTACTTAGACATAAATGAGTCTCCAAGAACACATGTCCAGTTAGAAAGCTGCCCAGGAACGTATCACCATAGAAACAGACATAAATTTATACACCAGCTGGCTTTTCAGATTAATTTTCACATTATATTAGTACATCAAAGCTCTGAATGACTTAAGTGCCTAAAGTAATCACTCCAAGTAATGTCAAACTGAGAGTGTTATTTTGGAAAATGTTTATAGATATTAGATAACAAACAGGCTTAGCTAGAATAATGCAAAATGAGTAGAGTATGGGTGTTTTTTCACTGTCAAATAGTACCCATTTTTCACCCATTAAGGACCCATTTGGGTGTGAGCCGGATGATCCCATTTCCACCATAGTACCCATTTGGGACCCGATTGATTCCTCTGCCATGGGGGAAATCCAAATCAAATGGGTACTTTCTGCCCTTTAATCCGGATTTTCTGTAGACCCCATTAATGGGGTCTACAATGGGGTCTTCTGCCAGAAAATCCAGATTAAAGGGAGGCTAGAGGAGGCTAGGGGGAGGGGATGCATCCATGGGGGGGGAGCCCCGAACTCCCAGCTTCGGAATGATTTCGGAGTCATTTCGAAATCATTCCAAAGTGACTCTGAAGTCCCTCCAAAGAGATTGGCAGAGACTTTGAAGCCGCTCTGGAGTACCTTCTGTACTGATCTCTTTGGAGAGACCGGCAGCGAGACTGGCGATCTCTTCGGAGGGACTTTGGAGTAATTTTGAAATGATTTTTAAATGACTCCGAAATCACTCCGAAGCTGGGACTTTGTATCATAGAATCATAGAATGGTAGAGTTGGAGGGGACCTCCTGGGTCATCGAGTCCAACCCCCTGCTCAAGGCAGGATCTCCTAAACCATCTCAGACAGATGGCTGTCCAGTCTCTGCTTGAAGACCTCCATCGAAGGGGAACCAACCACCTCCCGTGGCAGCCTGTTCCACTGGTTGATCACTCTTACTGTTAGAAATTTTTTCCTAACATCTAAACTAAATCTTTTCCCCTGCAGTTTCACCCCATTGTTTCTAGTCCTTCCTTGAGAGAGTGAGAACAGGGCTGATCCCTCTGCCTTGTGACAACCCTTGAGGTATTTGTAGACAGCTATCATGTCTCCTCTCAGTCTTCTTTTTGTTAGACTAAACATTCCTAGTTCCTTAAGCCGTTCCTCATAGGACATGGTTTGCAGACCTTTCACCATCTTGGTAGCTCTCCTTTGAACCTGCTCCAGCTTGTTAGCGTCTTTTTTAAACTGGGGTGACCAGAACTGGACACAGTACTCCAGATGAGGTCTGACCAAGGTAGAGTAGAGGGGGATAATAACTTCACGTGATCTGGACTCTATGCTTCTCCTAATACACCCCAGGATTGCGTTTGCTTTTTTTGCAGCTGCCTCGCACTGTTGACTCATGTTCAGTTGATGATCTACCAGGACACCCAAGTCTTTTTCACATGTGCTGCTGCTCAGCCGAATTCCTCCCATTGTATATGTGCTTTTTTCATTTTTCTTGCCCAGGTGCAGAACCTTGCATTTTTCTTTGTTAAATACCATTTTATTAGTTGCAGCCCATTGTTCGAGTTTCTCTAAATCTTTTTGAATCCTCTCTCTCTCTTCTCTGGTGTTTGCAATCCCCCCTAGCTTTGTGTCATCAGCAAATTTGATCAGTTTCCCTTCAACTCCCTCGTCCAGATCGTTTATAAAAACATTAAACATAACTGGGCCCAGGACAGAACCTTGTGGTACTCCACTTGACACTTCCTTCCATTTGGATGTGCAGCCATTTAAAGCCACTCTTTGAGTACGATTACTAAGCCAGTTTTGAACCCACCTTATAGTTGCCTTGTCAAACCCATATTTGATCAATTTTTCAATGAGGATCGCATGAGATACTTTGTCAAATGCTTTGCTGAAATCAAGAAATACTATGTCTACTGCATTTCCTTGATCAACCCATTCAGTGATTTTGTCATAAAATGAAATAGAATCATTGTAGATTGCACCCTCCTGTGGAAACACATTGGGTGCTTCCCTTAATCCGGATCTACTAGTTCCGGATTAAGGAATGTACCCATTCCTTAGATCCAGATCTTCTTAGATCCGAATCTAAGGGCTGCAATGGAAAAACACCCTATGATAGGTGTGGTTTAGGCATATATATTGAGTTTTTTGGTTGACCAATTACATTCAGGAATACAAAGAAAGTATAATGTCTCTAACTGGATACAGCACGGCCTCAAAAACAAGCTGATAAAAGGACATGCTAGAGACGAGAATGGTTCAGTTTCAAAGCTTTAAGGCTAATTTTTTTCATTCTTTGCTATTTGGTTCTTATCTGTTAACTGTGCACATTCTGGCTAACTGCTTTCTCCCACTTTAACTGAATGGCACTCTGTATTTAACAAGTTCCCATAATACTCCTTGCAGAATTCCATTTTGGCTTCACTGCCCTGACAAGGGCCTGCATAGTCCATGCTAGCATGCAGACATACTAACAGCAAGTGTGGAAAGGGCCTGGGTTTCCATGTTTCACCTTATCCCCACTATTCAATACATGACACCTATCTGTGTAACATGGTGTTACCCCACACAGTGGTTGTAGGAAAGAAATGGCACTATATAAGGGATAGCTGTATTCAAAACACCATTCCTTGAGGGACAGGATATTCAGTATACCACTTGTGACATTTAGTAAGAGCAGGGTTTTGTGGTGGCTTATGAAGTTAAAGGGCAAGACTATCTCAGCCACTCCCTGGTTGCCTCACGGACCCTGAAAATGTCCCATGTGGGTGCAGTCTGTGAATTAGAAGTAGCTTATGGGAAACATTATTTGCTGACATTGTGCCATTTAACATTAAGCTGATGTTAAAATAACCTAAGTAACACCTGCAGAACATGTTAACCAAATATGCTCTTCATCAGTTAATATCTGCTTGGCAGCTTAGAAGCCAAGACAGCCAGGGTTTAGGGCTGCTCTTTTTGCAGTCCTAGGCATGTGGTATAAGGAGCTTTCACAGAGCCCAGTGAGTTACTACAGAGAATCAGGAGGTTGCAGGTTGAGGCCTCTTCTGCATCCAGACCCGTTTAATACTGCACATAGAATGTGCAGTCCCGATTGACATACATCAATCTGTTGTTGTGGTACCGCATTATATGATCAGGACTGTACATTTCCAGGATGAACGACTCTCACTGTCCAGTAGAGAATTTGAGGTTTCAAATCTATGCAGACAGGGCGATGAGAAACAGAAATGAGACACCACCTAACGAGGAAGGGCAGCTCAAAATTTAATTGGCTGCATCAACCCACGTGACGACATGTGCTGCCTCAACTCTTGCAGTTCCAATAGAGGAAACTACAGAGCTGCCTTCCAGTATGAACGTCCAGTTTTCCCTGTGCAATGAGTTTATTGTGTTTTTTGATTTAACTTTGTATTTACCTAGCTGGCTTGGAGGCAGCCTAGGATTTTTTTGAAGCTTCTAGAGGAGCTTATTGCAATTCACCTGCCCAGCTTTCCTACGGTCTGGATAATTGTTTGCTTATTTAATACTTGTTGTAATTTCATTTATACATAGCATATATTTTGAAAAGGGAAACAAGGAGTGCATTCCCACCTGACTTTTTTAGTTCTGGTTGGACTATTTTAGTCCCTGTTGGTCTATTTTAATCCAGATACAGGGCCGAGTGCACATTTTGTGCTGTTCCCATTTACCTGATAGTAAACCAGACCGAACCCAAATATTGTCATTCACACTCATCAAACTCATCGCCCAAATCCCCAGCATGAAGAAACAGGACCTTTTAATCTCTGTCTCCCTTAGTCCAAACCCTGTAGTTTTGCTTTTAAAACCTTTTTGCTTGATACATACATACATACATACATACATACATACATACATACATACATACATACATACATACATACATACATACTATTTCTGATGATTGTTAGCCCCTACTGCTAAGAGAGGGATACATATGTATCAAGCAGAAAGGTTTTTAAAGGAAAACCACAAGTCAAATCATCCTCCCCCACCCATTTGGGGGAAATCCAAGCCTTTGCCTTGGTCGGGGCTCTAGCATTGTGGGCATGTCAAGGGAGGGGGGGGACCTTTGCATCTGTGAAATCCCACCCACATCTGGCAGGCATTGGTCAGAAAGCTAGATCTCTACCCCAAATAGTCTGGGAACCTTCCTATTTGGGGAGTGGAGTGGGGCAGACTTGGCCCCAAAAGGGAGAAAAACAGTTTTCCTCAGGACTTTTTTTCTCCGAATTTTTGCTGGATAGTCCTCATAAAATCCGGAAATAAAAAAAAGAATGGGAGCTCTGGATACCAAATCCGGATTTATGGGAAGGCACCTGATGAAAGAAAGTACCTCAATATTCACATATTTTTGTTAAATTATAATTTCTTATTATCATAAATTTGATCCATAAATATCCATGGGTCTTTGGAGGCCATGGTTCTCCTGAAAAAATAGGATGAAACATTTCCATACACAATGTTGATGTCAAAGGTTTTTAGTGTCGATGGTTTATGACAAGCAGAATCCAGTTTCCAACAGCTGCCTGTCATTCCTTGATCAGGCCAGTAGGTGGAGCCCTCCTGCCAGCTACCTATAAGGCAACCATTTGCTTTGAAATAACCTCTTACGTAGATTGAAATGTAGATATACATCCAGTAACGTCATCGGAAAAGAATAGTGAAAGCAGCAGAAAGATTGTTGTGTCACAGGGAAAAAAAACATAATTGGAAAAAGGGGGAATGACTTTTAAAAGTCATGTGAAGGCTGGAATAACTATGGCTCACTAAGAAAACTCATGACAGGAGACACAAAGTCTCTTTTAATGTCTAGCTTAGATAAGAAATTGAGTAAGTTTAAAAGCTTGGTTGTTATTTATTATTTTAGCCTGCTAGACTAAAGAACAATTCTGATGCCCTTTTTTCCTTATTACGTACTGTAATAAAAAGCCTTCCCTAAGAAACTAATATTCTTGATAATTCTGCTTGCCAACAATGATTGGATGTTACAAAAATCTAAAACTAAAGTTGTGTTATTATAGTTTTTTTAAAAAAATTATTCTAAAGCGCTGTACGTGTACTCAGTGTTCAGACTTAACAAAAGGGGAGCCTCAGAAATGCCTCAGAACTAGTAGTGTGCAGCCTTCATATTCTAGAACCTTCTCAAATCCACCTTTTCTAGCACAGAATATTCAGGTTTTAATCAGCATTTCCTGTTCCCATTTATAGCTTTATATGTGGATTTACGGAGGGGACCCCTCCCCTGTCTCTTTCATGTCATGCCCTGACTTTATGGGGTGGTGATCCCATAAAACCCTGTAAGCCTTCCCCTGACTAATAACCATAGGTACAGGGAAGGGAACAAATGGAAACAGCCATTTATACATCCTGCCAGCAAAGCAGCTCCTACAAGGAGACAATGTTACCAGGAAGGCAGTAGCTTTGCACAGAATCAGCTGAGCGAAAGGACGGACATCCAGGGCAAAACGATTCCTCTCTCTTTCAAATCAGACGCCTTCAGTAAAGAAGCGAGGGGAGTGGGGTGGGGTGGGAGAAGGAGAATTGTGGTTCCAGCACAAGTTCAAGGCAGAAGAGGGGATTCTCCCCTCCTTCTTCTTTGCTTTGAATGAGCTGCTCAGGACCAAGCGGGGCTAAAAAAAGATTCCCTCTGCTGATTGCCAGATTCTGCCTACTGTTACAATGCAATGTATCTCTTGCAATTACAGTGGCATTCACAAAAGGGGAAATCTATGTTCAAAGATTCAGAGCTTTTTTTTTTTGATACAGAAAAGACGAGGGGAACTCTAGCATGGCAGGGATGGCAAGGACAGGGGGCAGACCTTCCCAAGCATGAAACCCCATCCATTTAATGGCACCCCCACAATGGCAGCAGGTATTGGCGAGGAGGATATAGGGGGGACAGCCCAAAAGGTATGAGTTGTAGAGCCCCAGAAAGAGTTAACCTTTTGTACTCACAAAGGGTTAACTAAAGAGAGAAGGGTAAATGATACTTGACTCTTTTTTGAAGATGGCTTCCATCAGTTACTTTGCTAGTTTGTACTGCTTCAGAGAAAGCCTGCCTGAAACCAAGTTCCATACTTTTTACATGCTTTTAACTACCAATAAGTAATTAATTAGTACGTATTAGTATTGATTAGTATCCTTCACCCAAGAGTCCCAAGGCAGATTGCAACAGTAAAAAGATGAAATTTGTAACAGTTAAACCATAACTAAAATAGAGCACAAAATACAATAAGGAAATCTAACATGGGGCATTCCATGTGGAAAAATGTGGAAAAAGAGAAGGAAAATTGGAATAATTGTGCACTTCTAATGGCCACCAAATTCACTTATGACAATGATCTGAAATTTGCAGGTTTTAGTCCCTGGAATATCCCTGAGAATGTCTCACATTAATATGATTGTGATATTACAAAAAGAAAAAAAAATCAGAATTTGGTCTACAAATGTACCCCACAAATCCGAAAGAGTGTTTTAAAACTAGGAGATATTTTGGGATAGGGTACACTCAGCCAAATAGAGAACCCATATGACCACAAAAGGAGGTCACTACGGCCGCATCCCCATTAGAAGCTTAATACAGTTTCCCTAAACCGAAATAACAGAACCGGATTCAAACACGAATTTGCCTGATCCAATTACTTTCAGCCAGAATTGTGTTCAATCCGGATTCTGAGGACGTACGTGACTCAAGGAGAGACTCCAGTGGCTACTTTTTAAAAACTGCTTTTCAGGGCTGCCCTGTCCTCTTCCTCATGGCATGAACGCACCACCCATAAGGGACCCCTTCGCAGAGCCTAGCTGGGTGGCTGGGTGGCTGCTGCTTTCCTGGATGGAAGAAAAACGGCAGCGGACAGTCAGAAATTCTTTCCCCTCCTCTCCTCATTGATCAGGGCACGCAGCAGCAGCAGCAACTCAAGCCCCCTTTGCCTTAAACATTCACACATCTCCCCAAACCTGCAGCTGCTTTTCTTTTCCCTTTTTTAAAGGTCAGAACTTTCAAAATGGCAAGATCGTTATCTGGTGTGAAGTGCTTGGATTGCTACAGTGTAGCGGCTGCTGCTTTAAGGGGTGGATTTTACAGCTTGCTTTGGAAGCAAGCTATTGGGGGAGGGAAACTCTCATCCCTTAACATGGCATGGTCCCCACATTAAAAAATGTAAAATGTTTCAAGCGCACGAACCGGAGTGAGACCTGTTGAAATGAGGATTAACATTTACAATGCTTTGGGGCGATTTAAGATGCGGAAAGCGTGTTAAGCCAAAATGACGTGGAGTCTGCGAGGATTGAAAACGGTTTGAAACCAAAATAAGGTTGTAATGGGGATGCGGCCTAATTCATTTAAAAGAAGATAATGTTTTACATACAGTTTCCATGCGTTAATGTGAATTGGTGGGTAATGCATGCATAATTACCAGATATTAAATGATATACAGCTTGACTGTGTTGAAGACACAGATAAGTGCTGTGTCTCCTTAGCATACAGTCCTAGAGGTAATGATCAGCACAAGATGCTAAAATTCTAAGAAATGAAGAGCAACTCTGAGGTCACTTCTCAGGTACTGAACTGGGCCTTACAGCATTTGTGGGAGTACTTTTTGTGCCTATACATGAACAAGGATGTCCTGTCTGCAAAGGTGCCAAAACTTGATGATATGATCTCAGCAATAGCACTGGAACCATAAAGCTGCTTGTGAGTGATATCTTCTTCAGTGGAGGTGACTGCCCTAGGTGCATTCTGACGTCCAAGTGGATACGCAGCCAGAATCTTTATTGGACCTCTAGGAACAAGGATGTCTCATGTAGGTCTCATCTAGATGCTTTTGCACATCATCCATTGCTCTTGGCTATAATGGGACAACAGTTCAAGCAGCATTTGGAAAGCTAGGCCTTAACCAACCTTGGTCTGAAATAACAGTGATCTGAAACCAGATCCACCTTTCTTCTTCTGTTGTTTATCATAGGGCCTTTTCACAATTGGAAGATCAGAATGGTCATGCTCATAGTGAATTCGCACTAGTACAGTCCTACATACAGACTTTGCATTATTTTGGTGTGAAGGCTGCATGGGGGTGGGGCCAGCTGCAGTTACACAGTAACCAGGGACCGTTCACACTTCACACAGACGCAGGTAGGTGTGGGTGAAGTTTGGGATGGGATGGTGCTTGCAATGCAAACCACCATCCCTGATCCTGCCATTGGATAGTATCCCACAGCAGCTTTAAGTGCAACATATGTAAACATAAACATAAGTGCAACATATATAGGGGCATATACTGTCTCTTCCCACTTTACACTGTTATTGTTTTAATATATACTGTTGCTTTTTTAATATACGCCTGATTTTAAGTGTTGTTACCTACCCTGAGACCTGGGATATCCCTGGTCTAGGGTATAGGGCAGGATAGAAATACAAATAATAAATATATATGAAATGATAAAGTATGTAGGTGCATTTGAAATGCATATAGTGTGTGTGCAGACTCTGGAAAACCATGGTGAGTTTCTCTGCATGTGCACAGAACGTTTAAAAAATGCAGTCACGTTTCTCATGTAACAAAAGGAGCTTTTGTAAATAATCCTTCCAATGACAGGACGAAAGTGAGCTGAAAGAGGTTGGAGGACAGCATGTGGCCAAAAGAGAGAAAAAGCACCAAGGTTGCTGTTGGGATCAGACTCCCACATTTTCTGGCCAGCAAACATTTTCGGTTTGAAGAACTGAGCAATAAATAAGAAGTTTGACTGTAGGAGGGAGTTTATTTATCTAATAGTACATTTCATACCATAGAGCTTCATGATCATGGTTATTTCCAGCATGCTCTGCTGAAGAACTTATGGCCAAATATGCTGCCCACCTACCACATAAAGCCGCCTTCTGGAAAATTAACCAACCGATGCCTTGTTTTCGCTCTTGGAACTACAAATACCCAACAGCCCTTCAAGCTCCTGGCAAGTTCTCTTTCCTGGCTGACTAGAAGCATTCATTTTGATGCTTCAAAAAGTCACATAGGTCTGTCTGAGAGGAAAGTAAACAAGCCTTTGGGGGTGGAAAAAAGGCAATGGTTTACAAGTGACCTTGCAAAGAAGTCTGTAAGTTGTTCAATGCATTCTAAGATCCTTTGCAATCAATCTTCTCACAGGCATTTGTTTCAGAAAACTAAAGTAGTTACAGGACAGACTTCCTGGCTCACTTTATGGGCATTCATCCCTTATGAAGCTTTCACTGAGAATAGGGGTGTGCCAAACAGCTTCAAGAACACCTTCTCCCATACCGACATGTCCGTGCCTTAACATCTGGAGCTGAGGCCCTCCTGGTTGTCCGCCCCACCCACAGTAGTGAAACTGGTGGGCACCCGGGAAAGGGCCTTCTCAGTAATAGCCCCCAGGTTATGGAATAGTACTCGCAAAGGGTTAACTAAACATGCATCATGCCCCTTCTCTGTATATATTCAGGAAGGAGGTGAAGACACACCTCTTTGCCTTGGCCTATGGCTGATGTGAGGATGTGATTATACTTCCCCCCCACAGCAGATACTACTATTTTAGTATTTTAATATGCTGAATTTTTAAAATGTTTTATGTATATTATTGGTTTTAATATTGGTTTTAATTTGTTGTTTTAAAAGCTGTTACCCACCCTGAAACCACTGGGTATAGAACAGGATAGAAATATAATAAATAAATAAATAACCTTCACATTTTGAGTGGATTTTAGAGTTTTGTGCCTTTGCGTTCAAAGATGTGTGTGAAGCAAAAAAAAGTCACATTCATCAAGGCTTCGCTGTTCATAGGGCCTATAGTCTTCATTTTGTGCAAAATGTATTTCAGTTTTGCTCATTTTTCTGCTATTGTTTATCACTTGCTGCCAAGGAAACAGGTTTTCTACTGACTGATCCCCTTGGGCAAAAAAAAAAATCATGTTCATGGGAGAGAGGCAATTTGCATAAATGTGAAATACATCAACATTCACTTCATTGGAAAGTGAATGAAAAATAAAATTTGTGCTCGTGCCCAATAAAGAAATGTAATGCCCTCTGTTCTCATCATGTTCATCACTGCCGATCTGTACCTTGCAATACTGCACATTAATGAAGGTGTTTTTTTTGCACCAACTTACTCTATAGTCATTCCATGGCTTCCGTCTTACATCCAGGATTGGAAACATTCCTTTCGAGGGGCCACAACTCCCACAATCTTTAACTACATTCTGGCCAGCTTCCCACTGGGCATTTTAATCTGGGTTTAAAGCAGAGGGTTTTTTTAATCAGCAGTGGTTTTTGGCGTTCCCACTGTTAGCTTATAATGCCGACTCGCAGGGGAGAAACCCCATCCCCTCTCTCCTCCATCATACCCTGACTTCATCCAGGTGGGCCAGTGAAACCCCACCCCCTATATAAGCCTGTTCCCTATTCAATGGAATCCTTCGGCAGCCCGTGGCATAGTTTCTTATGTTAAAGATCACTTTCCCTGGTGTTTTGTGCTAGATCCATAGATCAAAGCTGTGTGAAATGGTAGGAGGAAGGGTAGGAAGGACAGAGGGAGGGAGGGAAACAGGGAGGCCTTCGCGCAAGGAGCCAACAATTGTGCTGGATCAGAATGTCAGAGCAGTGCAAAATGGCAGGGATGCAGGCAAAAGGCATGAATGGAAGCAGGGAGGGACACAAGAGCCAACACACTTTCACAACCCAGGACTGAAGCTGCCAATTTGTTACACTGAACTCTTTTTACAATGTTACAGCTGTCCCCTGCTTTTCAGGCAGCCCGATCTCATTAGGACAGTGGTTCTCAACCCGGGGGTCGGGACCCCTTTGGGGGTCAAATTACCCTTTTAGAGGGGTCGTGACGAGTCTCCCACTGCCCTTCCCTCCCACCTCCCAGCTGCCCTGCCCCTGTGGTTGGGGGTCTCCACAACATAAGGAACTCTATTAAGGGGTCACGACATTAGGAAGGTTGAGAACCACTGCATTAGGATGTAATGATGGACAGCCAAGGGAACAGAGGGGGCTAAGGCATGGGAAATCATGGCTTCTCATTGGGTCAGGGAAACTATAGAGAATACCCCTAAAGCATGGTTCCTTCCCCCGCAAAACTTGTTGCATCCCCATTTGCTAAATAATGAGGATTATTTCTAAATCCAGCAGCGCAACTTCTTTTGATTCTAATATAGATAATCTGTGTTTCGGGACCTTGAATCCTCAGAAACTGTGGATTCCTTTGAACCTTTGGGAATGTGCAGCTCTGAAAACAATTTCAAAACTCTTTAAATATTGAATGGGATCTTCCTGAAGCTCACCAGCTATACTTCTAATTTTTTTAAAAAGATTCTCTCCCCCCCCCCCCCCAACAATCTTGAACCAAAGGGTTCTCTGGCAACATTGAGCCAATCAGTTCCTGTAAGCCTAACCCTACCTCACAAGGTTGTTATGGAGGAGAGGAGGCCACCTCGAACTTTTCAGCAGGAAGGTTGGACAGAATTTCCTCAAATGAAAAAAAAAAAGAAATGAAAAAATGAAAAAAGATTGTATTTTTGTTCCTCTTTTGAAGGCCAGAGAAAGACTCCAACATAAAGAATGGCTTACCTAGCAATTTACATGAATATTTCAACAGAATTTTCAAAAATAATGTTCAAAAAGTAAAATAGGGAGAATTATTTACCAAGGCTAGTTGCTTTGAAACTAGCTGCCATGCTGGCAAACACAAATCTTTGGAGAACTTATGGGGTTTTTTGGGGGGGTGGAATCATAGTTATCCAAAACCTGTTTAATTACATGCAATGTACAGGGAGAAAGCCAGGAATATGTACTGGTGATATACCAAAGGTTTCCTCAGACATACTTTTCAGAAAGAAAATGTAAGCTGAACAGTCACTTTCTTACATATTGCTGGGGTTTGGTTCTTGCAAACCATTGAGTGGAGAGAAGATAGTGTGTGCCATTGCTAAGAGTGGGAAGGAGGAGCAGATGAACATGTCAGTGATCTACCAAGAAACCATCTCTGACTTGGTTCCAAACCTTCCCAGATGTGCTTTTTTAAATGCATCTGAATGTTAGAAAATCGTTCTTGGACAGAGTTAAACTGGTTGCTCTGAGTGCAATTTAGTTGAAGAAAACTAGCTTAATTAAAAAAACAAAGTTTACGTTTTATTCAAACAAAACTCAACTTAGATTTCTTCTGTTGCAGTAGAAATCATAAATGAAAAAACCCTGCTCCAAATAGTTGGATACCTAGTGTGCCATTACATGTGTGCCACAAGAAAGGGGGTTGCTCAGGAGCATCTCAGCAAGAAGAGGAGCTCAGTGAAGCAGTTAGAGCACCCACCCACCCCAGGCAGAGAGAGGGCAGGCAAGCCATAAAGAACTAAAACCTCCTTCTCTTCCAATCCAGGCATGCTGAGTTGCCAATTCCAACAGTGGATGCCACCTAAATCTGTTCTGGTTGTTTTGTTTCTTGCTGGTTCTGAATACATCCTGGGTTCTAATGGTTCTTTCCTATCATATTTTGTGTGCCCCACAAATCAATTCCATTTTTACAGTCAGAAGCCTTTACCTCTTCTTGGGAACTGTGTAGCAGGGGTGTGCACAAACATAATTTTTGGGATATGATTTGATTCGAATCGAATATCCGAAAACTCAGTTTGATTCTAATCTTTAAAATTCAAATTTAACCAAATTCTATTCGAATTAGGCAAATTTGAATCTATTCGTTCAAATTTTTGATTTGCATTTGCACCTATGAATGTCAACAACATTCGTATGTGCTTGTACACATTGTTACACATCCCGTACGCATCCGTACAGGGCCATATGCATCCTGTAATTATCCTGTATGCATCCCATACGGATCCGCACAAATGCGTACGGAAGAGGGAAAGATGCATATGTGCAAGTACAAATCGTGTATGATCCCATACACCTGCAAATGTCCAGATAATTCAAACCAATAGATTCAAAATTTGTTTGAATTTTTAAATTCAAAATTATGGGTATTTGATTCGAATTCAAATGTTGAAATTTGGACAAATTCGATCAAATTTTGAGTACCTTCAGGTATTCATGCACGCCCCTAGTGCATTGCTTTCTGTGTACCCTTACCCCCCAAATTGCATCCTGATTTTATTTGAAAGGAGGCCCATGGCCTTTCAGTTTGCCACTTGGCTATGACTTTTTGTTTTATATTATTTTGTTTTTTGTTTTACTTATGCTGCTTTCAGCTCTAGGCCTGAACAACAGCCGTTCACTAAGTATTTTTCTAAGCAAAGAGGCTATTCATTGCCCAGGGGCAAATCTGTTGCATTCTTATCCTGGACTTCCATCTAGAGTTGTTTGTGTGATTGTCTTTGCCAGGAATTTGTCTAGAGTTTTGCCAAATTGAAAAATAATAACATTGCAGTTGGAAGGAAAACAATCTTCTATCTTAGTTCATTCATTACATTCTTAGCAGAAAAAGGTGTATTTTTGTTTTTGCATTTGACCTGACTTCAAGCACTCAGTTAAAAAGAGAAGGAAGGTAGGATAAAAATTGAAACACCTAGTAATAGCTAGTATGATCTGGGCTGTGATCACACCCATAGTTCAAGACAGCGTCCAGCCGTCTTCTCCCCACCTTGCTCAGATTTTTTTTTGCAGGGATCGTCCTGTGGACTGGCTCAAGCTGGCTTCTCTGGAGTCCACTTTTACAAGCTGTCTTGAGGAGCCAGCCCATTATCGCTTCCCCTGTGTGAACATGGAACTGGGCTAGAGGGGGCTGAACTGTCCTGGGAGGGGTGGATCCAGCCTTCCCTCTCACCCAATGCCTGCCTGACGGTGGCACACACACAATCCTCCTTCCTTGCATCCATTTCCACTTCTGTCACCATTCCTAGGATGGCCCCCTCTCCCATCCTGCATCCCCCGTATTGCCCTTTGTTCCAATCGCAAGCTTGTGGACTCTCCATCATTTTTTAAAAATAGAAATCTATTTCGTGCTAGACTGATAATGCACTTTTGCAAAGAACAGGAGGGATTTAAAAAGTAGATGGCCAGAAAAGCACTGTTGGGAGGGGGAGGAAAACGCATGGAACAAGAGCAGAAATGACACAATTCTAAGGACAATGTAGCTTCAGCAATAGAGTGTGCACATATTCAAGCTCCAGCTGAATATTAGCCCTCATGAACATTGGGGTATTCATATCCGTGCACAGGTATTCAACAAATTTCCACACACCAGTGAAAGAGCTATATGGAGAGGGGCTGTAAATGAGTCCCGGGGGTGGGGAGAGCTGAGTAGCTTTTTTGGTTACTACGTACAGCAGGAAAAAAAAATTTTGAGACACTTAAAAATCAAAGACTGAACAATTCAAATGAAAATGCTCTTTGCATCAAAATATTCAAATGTCCTCACTACATAGAGTCCTTGCATTTGCTTTCTGAAGACCTCAAGGAAGTGGACATTGTTTTTTTCCCCCTTACTTTTTATCACAGAACAAGATGGTAAGGTATCCTGAATCAATGCAGTGCCATTATGGAGCATTAAGTACACACTGAGGACACAGCATCTGTTTGACTCAGCCTTCATCACACTCTCAAAATAAAGGGGAAAATGGCATCCTCTTCCTCCCTTACACCACTACAAGCAATACTAAGGTACTTTGGTAGCAAAGTGGGCTGAAGGTCTGGAAGAGGCTTTCAGTTCACCTTGTTTTGCTCCTGCTGTTGATGTTGTCTCTTTTCAAAGACAGATAATGGACGTGGAGCCATTCCCTGTCCTCAAAACACGCCTGTGTCATGTTGTTCCCTCCTGAGGCCAGGACTGTCCTGTATTTGGATTATCCCCGTACTGAAGCCATTTGAAGGCAAGAGCAATACCTATTTTACCTCCAAAGCTGACTTCCACCTAAGCATTAAGTCAGGGGACAGATTTCTGTTGCAGATAGTTCACTGGTCCAGTCTATCAGAGCTGATCCAGGAATTCTACTGTGGATAAGTGGGTACCCAGACTCTGCCTGCAAACTCATCTCAGCATCAAATTACAGCAATAGGTTATGACTGGTTGAAATCTCCTTGTTAATAAGCTGAATCTGCCTGTTCCTGTCATAACAAAAATGAAATGAAATGGGGTTGTTCCCACCTGGCTTTTATTGCAGTTTCAAAATGATTTGAATATTCTTTGGCCCTATTACAGATTGGGTTCCCGTATTTTCCAAGGAGTAAATCACTAAAAACTGCAATTAAAAAAACCCTGAAAAACAGCTCTCACTCCTGTTTTTGCTGCTAAAACACTTTATCTTTATTCCTTTGGGAATGGTACTGCAGTATTGGGGGAGCTGCATCATGAAACAGGTGGGGTTTCACCCTGTAGGACTGCCCCTTGCCATCCCTCCTTTGCAGAGGAGTTTAAAGTGTTCAAACCTCTTTCCCTTGACAGGCCACTTCACAGTGCAGAAAAAGTTTCATTTTCACCCCACTTCACACTGATAACAAGTAACAAGTTTCACTTTCACCGACTCCACTTCACACTGATAACAAGTTTCATTTCCTACCCACGCTTTCCCCTCACTTTCTCCTTTTTCAACTGGCTCCTCCCTGCATCAACCAACCACAGTGGGTGGGTGGGAGAAAGGTGTGATAAAGGAGAAAGTGAGGGGAAGGCATGGGCAAGGAGGCTTAGGGAGGTGATTTGGCATAATATTGTGGAAGCGATCCCCGTGGTTACACTTGCTGGGAGGTTTGGTTGCTGCGGGGAAGCAAATGGTGGCAGCAAAAGCAGGAGGCGAGGGGGAGCTGGGATTCCCCATCCTTGGCCACATCATTGTGGGATCTAACCCAATTGGGAGAGAGGGGTGAGCACCCCAGCGGGCAAAGGGCAGGGAGGAAAAGATTTGCTTTCCCTGACGCATTTTTGAAGTGTTTTCTTTGGGATCAGCATCAGGATTGACTGCGATTTAAAATGAAAAAAATGGGAATGGCCAGAATGCACATTTGCATTGGTTTTAGCTTTGTTTTGTTTTTAAAAACTTAAGTGTGATTGCAGCTGAAAAATAATTGATTCACAGAACCCCCTGCCCTTGGCTTGTAAGCTCAGTGAAAGGATTAAGTAGCGTGAGTTTATGCCGTAACTTTGCAAGTCTTCCAAAACAAAACAAGTCACGTGGCAAATGGGAGTGAAAATCACTCCAAAAATAGAGGAAAAGGGACACTGAAAAATAAATCCTCATCTTGAAGAATTCCTTGGCATCAACCATCACTTCAAGAGTGTTTGCAAAGACCTGTCACAACATGCTTTTCAACTTGTTTCTGTGGCTTGTCTTCCTGGAAGATAGCTTTGATTTGTAATTGCCGTATGTTTACACTGGGGAAAATACCCTGAGTTAAAATAATCTTTCTTTCTTTTCTTTTCCTTTAAGAAAAGGAAAAGGGTTACTGCTATGGCTGTTTTCACAATTGTCTTAGCTGCCCCAGACAGGGCAGGATGCCTTGGCCCAGAATATGCAATCCATCACACATTAGGATAGGTTGCCAGTGTTAACAGGATAGGGATGCCCATATTCAAACAGCCCCTTCTGCCTGTTTCAGCATGCACCAGCCTCTGGGGCCACTTTCAGCAGCACTTCCTGGAGCGCTGCTGAAATGACCCCCTGTTGCTAGCCCACCTGTGAGATTATCACCACTTTCCCTGGGTGCTGGGAAAGCTTCTATTTTTACATTTGCAATACATGCACTCAAAAGTTTGTTTTGGAAGGCAAGAAGATTATTCTTTATTCTTTTATATATCACCATCTGGATAAGGGCTGTAGAGACATTTGATGGGTGTAGAATGTTTGCCTGAAGATTCTAAATAGAGATTTGTTTCCTAACTGTCAATCCAGGAATGGTCCACCAGATGTTGCTCAGCAACAACTGGTATTAGAACCTGCAAGGACTTATGGGAATTTTCTAATTCATGAACATCTGGAGGACCATAGTTTGTTAGAACAGCATGGGCAAAGGAGGGTAGCTGTCCATCAGTTCAGTTTCGTTCGATCAATAAATGTGTTGATAATATTCCAGGAAATTTCAACAGTACTATCACAAGATTGTTCGTAAGAAGCTGATTTTAAAATGTCTGGGAGAGATTCCTATAACAGTTTAAGCATATTTCAGGATGATTTTATTCTTTATACTGGTTACATTTCTGTGCTCTGCTTTAGGCTTGTGGCAAGCTAGGCGCTGCTAGGTGCTTCACATGTGGCACGTGTGATAATTCATAAGCAGGTGAACATTGCAGAAATCATGATGCTTCTGTCACGCCTTCTCCCTCTCTCAGCTGTCATCAAAAGAGTCACTGTGCATGAGGGAAGCAAAAGAGAAAGAGCAAGCTGAGAAGATCCTCCATAAGGTGCCATCAGTGCTCTGTCCCTCCTTCAACTTTTTTGGGATCAAAAAGGCCTCAAACTTTTGCCTGAGGGGAGTGCTGGAGAAAGAGCAAGCTGAGAAGATCCTCCAGGGGAGTAAATATGTTTGTTTATTATGTAAATCATTCTGGGACCTCAGGGTATACAAATGCAAACAGTAGATGTTATTTTTTTGTTTCGCTGTGAGTTAATTGAGTTCTATTTTCCCCTAGTTAAAACGATAATGTCTGAACCAAGTACAAATCTCTCTCAAGTCACATCAGGCCATGAAAGGACATTGAAAAGCTTTCTACTACCAGAAAGACGTGTTTAACTTTGAAATAATCACAGATAACTCTACTTCTGAACAACATTTATGTCTTTCAGGCAGATTCTAAGAATTTTCCTAACAAATTAAAAATGAGAGTCTACTCAAACATTAACTTCTTCAAGAAACAAAACCTCCCTTTAAAAAATATGTAATTTATTGTTTCATAGCATTAGTATTTAATGAAGTATCTTGGTCATAAAGTTGAGGTGTTGCTGCCGCATAGTGTAATTATATTCTGGCATATATTTCTGATGTAATAGAAAGCTGATGCTGAAAATTGGTCTTTTCTTCTCCAAACTGAAATCAAGAATGGGGGTCTTTTTTGCACTTGATCAGGGGATACCACCATTAGGTTAATGGATGTGGACCAGCATTTGCACTGTGAGCACCATCACCATTACCAAATTCTCTATCGACACTCGAAGTGCTGATGTTCTATCCTGGACCAGCCATATCACCATAGCAACTGCCAGGGCAACTTCTGATCCACACTAGGCCATTTACAGGTGACCATGAAGCCGTGCACGACTTTGCAGCTGCCTTGCCCCCACATTTTGTGTGTTTCTCCATGAAGATAAGTAATAATGCTGTTGCTGGAAACCCACCACCAGCTCTAGATTTTCCAGCAATAGGCTTTCATGCATTTTAGATACATGTGGCAACTCCACCATAGCACATCCTAAATGGATTCATGAAAGAGATGACAACATGGCTGTTGACAGGACAGAATGCTGAGGAACTCTAACCATCTATTAACTATAACTGCCTACTTACCCCAAAAAAACAGCCATTCGCCTGGACAAACATTACTCTATATAACATCTAAGGTGAATTCCCATTACCACTTTAAAATGGTTTCAAAATGGTTTGGATCCTCTTCGTCCCCATTCCCAATCATTCCCAATCCCAAAATAATCAATTTTGAAGATTATTTGGCTTAAAATTGGAAAAAAGAAACACCAGAATTTTCCAGTGTTTTTTCTACTTTTGCTTTTAAAACGTTCCTTCCTTAGTGCTGTGGGAACACTAGTACAGTCAGTATCCCCAGCACCTGAGACCTCCATGCAACTACCACCAGAACTACCAAAACAAGAAAGATATAAAGAACCAGGCTGATGAGGTCCAGGGACAGTAGCCATCTCAACATCAATAACGACACAACTTCCAGTTCTGACGCTGATGCTAAGAAAACCCTAAACCACAAGATGGCAAAGAGACTAAGGTGGGCCGATCCACCAGCTGAGAAGATGTCTGCTCCTGAGGCTGAGCAGGGCAGGGCTGAGTCAACGCCGGCTTACCGTCTCTACCATCATTTGGTTTAGTCATCAATGAAGAGAGAAAACTTGAAATAAAGAGAATATGAAAATTCCAGCAATAAGAAATGAACTGAAGGATTGGAACTGAAGACCTTAAGTACCTGCTTTTTGCTGTTGGCCAGATAACGAACTATCTGCAGTATCTATGCAGCATGGGGTTTTTATTATTTTTACCTAAAGTAATCTCTTTTTGGGAGTGACAAACATGTTTTTAAAACCTGTTTTTTCTCAATACACCTTTAAAGGTTTTAAATTGTTTCGTATCTGGTCAAGTTAAGATCTTTAAGAACCTCATTTTAATTTGTATGTAATATTATTGTCATTAAGAGTGTCCCTTTCCCTCCTACACCATTTTCCTTTTGTATCTTGTCTCTTTAGATTGTAAGCCTGAGGGCAGGGACCTGTCTAAGATTAATATAGTATTGTAACCCGCCCTGAGAACTCTGGGTGTAAGGCTGGATAGAAATACAAATAGAAAGTCAGATAGACAGACAGACTGACTGACTGACTGATTGATTGATTGATTTCTCTGCAGCTTAGTATGTTCATTTTTCATTTGGTTTTTATTGCTATAACCTGACCTGACACTTTTGAGTATAGGGTGAGATAAAAATGCTAAATAAATAAATAAATAAATAAATAAATAAATAAATAAATAAATAAATAAATAAATAAATAAATAAATAAATAAACAAACAGTCTGCTTACATAGCATACTGAAGAAACCCCTGACTGGTTATTGCAATTGCAAAAGTGTTTCTACATATAAAACGTCAGCACTCACTTTTAATGATGTTTGTTTTTTGTACAGTATGCAATAAAATGTGGCGAGGGAGGAAACATGCCAATTTAATGCTGCTGTCTACCAGTGCTATGGTTTTCATCTAGAAAGCCTGTTTCGACCCTGGCGCGCATCTGGTATTTTTAAGATTTAATGTCAAATTAACTGGCCCAGGGAAAGCCAGATCCCTGTGGTATCCAAGCAACGGTTCCAAAACAATGGTTAACAAGAGATTTCAATGTGTGAAATTATTTGCAGCAAAAGGATAACACGGCATACAAGACTGACTTTATCTCCCAGCTTGTTTAAACCGGGTCATGAATTCCGTGCACCTTGAGGAACTTGTCTGCTCATCTTTTGAACTTTTGTGGTCCTGTGTACCATTCCTTGTACCATAAAGTCTACTGATTTATGGTCAAGAAGGCTTCTTCTGAAAAGCTTGTCTCTGAGATCAGAACATGTAGATATACATGGGAAACTGCAGTTAGCCACTTTCTTCCTGTTCTCATGGTTGTTGCCACAGGCCAAATCTCTTCCATGCAAATCTCTTTCAGGAGAACAACTTGTTCTGATGCGCACAGCACTGCCTGAAGAAAATGTGGAAAAACTGCATAGACCTCCCTGTCAATGGGAAAGTAAAATAGGAACATGGAAAAATCAACAAGAGGTTCTGTAATATCATGTGTAGAAGCCCAGGAGTGTGCCTTTTCCCAAGTCAATCGACTTGTCTTTCTTTGACAAAATTGAGGCCAACAGATTAGAACCTTGGAGTGTTACCAAAAGCAACACGGTAATGGAAAACTTTGCTTTTACCTGCATGAACCAACACCGGGGAGTAAGATAGGCAACAGCAAAACCTTCAGTGTGACTTTTACTCCACCTGCTCTACAGTGTGGTCCTCATCTTCCAGTTGCCACTGTTTCTTTTATGGTGCTACGAGAACTGAAAATACAGCTCAGATTTACCTTACACTGCAGCCTATCTTCACATCAATCAAAGTCAGGCAACCTAACCCGACTGTAAGAATGCTACCCACTGATTGGTCACTGGGTGGGACATCACTGCTTCTTTGCTTATACAGCTTCCTGCTCAACTTGGATTAAAGTTAGAGATGCCTAAAGAGTTATGATTTACCATCTGAAAAGGGGGTGATACTCAGACTTTGAGACAAAGTAAGGTGATTCTATTGGTTGTCTCAGAAAGTTGTGTGCTTTTGGACAAGAATTCCCACTCTAGAGGCTGGTCCAGCATGTAGATAATGAAATATCTCACAGCAGATATTTGCCGTTTTATCATGTGCACACCTTCCTCCTGCAATTTTTTCAACAAACCACCTGAAAAGAGGGCACAAAATGGTTCATCCATCACATGTGAATGTACTAAGAGTTTGATGGGCAGACAAGAGAGGAATAATTATTTAGGAGCATTTGAAAGTTCATTGATAATTTAACTGAAGATGGAAAACCAAAAGCTAATCATTATAATTTTTGAATGCAAATTTCATGCTGATTCCAAATGTATGCTATCATGTTCCGGATACATGACCCAAAAAGACTTGGCTCAAGGAAATAGCCTTGGCAGCAGGGGAAGGGCTGCTGTGCTGTTGCACTGCTGGTAACAGCAGCAGCTTTGTTGTGATAGGTTTACCCAGGTTTCGCCAGCCCAATCCTGGAGGTCAGCCACATGTATGGCTGAGCCAATTAGACTAGAAAAGAGGAGGGTAAATGAAGACGCTGGAGACAGGAATCAGGAGGAAATCAGGAGGAAAGAGTGTTTTAATCTTGTCAGGGGTTAAAATACAGTCCAAAAAGGGGCATGAGGGAAATGACATCAAGGCAACATCTGGGGAGGTGATTGGAGGAAGGCTGGGGTCAGGCAGGTAAGCTGTCCTTGGTGATGTCACATCCTCTGGTCACTGGTGGGAAAAATCCTCGGCAGGAAGAGAAGGGCAGCTGTTCTTTTTTCTCCACGTGGCTGAGAAAATGCCATTATGCTGGCCAGCAGCAGCATGGAGTGAGAAAAGAGGGAAGTACCTTGGACAGCACCCAGCGTGTAATGTAAGGGCCTTTTCGCACATGCCGCCGAAAACGGATCTATAAGATCCATTTTCGGCCAAAACGTTTTCAAAGGGAAATACGTTTCGAGCAGAAACGGTTTCTCCCAGACCCCGCGCATATGCACACGTGCGGGGCCGCGGCGGCAAAGCAGGATTGGGAAATGGTTTGGGTTCGTGCTGTGCGAATGCACCCACCCCAAACCGGCCTGCCTAGCTGTCAGGGAAGCAGAGGGCATGCTCTGCCAACCTGACAGGTAGGCGAGTCCGGCAGCCGGCTTCCCTGTCTTCCCTTTGCCAGAGAACCAACGATCCTCGGTTCTCTGGCAAGGGTGAGGCACCCCCCACACCCACTCTCACCCTCCACACCCCCAGAAAGACCCTACAGCACTTACCTGACCGGCTCCACCTCAATTCTGAGCCTCGGAGCGCCAGCCGCGGCCTTGCAGGTCCCTACTCGCCAAGGATCATGGGAAATGTAGTCCTGGCCTGCTGCGGCCCTCAGCTATTCACGCTGGCCCTGCGAGGCTCAGCATTGACCTGCAGACGATCAGGGACATCAGAGGGATTCTGGATGGGGTGGCAAGGGTAAGGCACCCCCTACTTTGGCCCCCACCCCACCCAGAATCCCTCCCATGTCCTTGATGGTCTGCAGATCAATGCTGAGACTACATATCCCAGAATGCCTGATCGTCTGCCTGTCCCAGCTCCCCAATGCCCTGGGAGGGGGGTGATCATGAGGGGGGGTGATCAGGTGGGGGTGGGTGGGCCCCTCCCCCTCCCCCTCCCCCTCCCCCTCCCCCCCTCCCCCTCCCTCTCCCCCTGCCCTCCCTGCATCAAAAACTTTTACTGCAGGTTCCAAGGTGGAAGCAACAGTAAAGGTTTTTGTTCTCCCTGCGAGATCACAGGCTTGGAGGGGTGGGGTGGGCTGGCCCCCCGGCCCCAGGTGGGCACCCCCGGGGCCTCTCAGGAGGAGGTGGGAGGGAGCACCATGCCCCTCCCCCCCAGCGATCTGGCCAGGTAAAACTTTACTCCACTTTACACCCACCCCACCTGATCACCCCCCCTCATGATCACCCCCCTCCCAGGGCATTGGGGAGCTGGGACAGGCAGGCGATCAGGCATTCTGGGATATGTAGTCTCAGCATTGATCTGCAGACCATCAGGGACATGGGAGGGATTCTGGGTGGGGTGGGGGCCAAAGTAGGGGGTGCCTTACCCTTGCCACCCCATCCAGAATCCCTCTGAGGTCCCTGATCGTCTGCAGGTCAATGCTGAGCCTCGCAGGGCCAGCGCCAATCGCTGAGGGCCGCAGCAGGCCAGGACTACATTTCCCATGATCCTTGGCGAGTAGGGACCTGCAAGGCCGCGGCTGGCGCTCCGAGACTCAGAATTGAGGTGGAGCCGGTCAGGTAAGTGCTGTAGGGTCTTTCTGGGGGTGTGGAGGGTGAGAGTGGGTGTGGGGGTGCCTCACCCTTGCCAGAGAACCGAGGATCGTTGGTTCTCTGGCAAAGGGAAGACAGGGAAGCCGGCTGCCCGACTCGCCCACCTAGGCATGCGCCGGCAATCCGGCTTTTCCGGTCCCGTGTGGAAACGTTTGTTTCCAAACCGTTTTCAGGGGGAAAGCCGGATGTAAGACCTGATTTTTTCAGGTCTTACATCTGGGTAGGATTTCGGCGGCAGAAACGGTTTTGGAATCCAGCCTTGCGCTGCGGTGTGCGATCGCGGCAGCCTTAAATGGGTCCTAATTGCGTTCTGTATGCGGAGGCCAGGTCTTAATCAGTTCCACATCTGGCTCTAAATCCGTTTTTAGTGCCTGTGCGAAAAGGCCCTAAGTCTACATAACAGTTTCTCTAGGCTTATTAGAATCAGCGATCAACCTATAAATAAAGTGTAGGGCTAAATGGGAAGCCAGGGGAGGTTACTACACCTTTTGCATGTTCTGTATATAAAAGCAAAAAGGTGTAAACATTCACAAAGGTTGAAAGACTTGGAAAACATGTTCAACTATATCCATGCATATTTATTTGGGAAGAAAGTACAGAAATCTGTATATGGAAAGTCCACCATATCTTGAATGCTGTTCATCCTGGATCAGTAAAAATCTGCTTAAAATTGTGCAGGAACTGAATTTTTCCACTATACCTAAATAAAAGTGTCACAACACTTCTAAGTACAGAACAACTGAAAGATTATCTGAATGTTGTTTAGAAATGTTTGCATTTGTTCTGGTTTATAACCCAATTTTTGCTCCCACTGTGGCTTTTATGCAGAAATCAAGATTTTATAACAAACAATCCAATCCTTCACACGTCATTAATTGGCTTTCTGATACTGCTTTGTGTTGACGCATTCTCCCTCCTTCATTCCCTTATCCTATCTGTCTCTATAAAGATATGAGCAAAAAGCTGTCCCCATGCACAAAATGAATCCAAGATTCTGCCACTGGATTGAATTTGTTGTTTTTGGATGCTCCACCGTGTAAAAAGCATCTATTATTTGGGCCATGGTCACACCTTCACTTTAAACCTTCTTCAGTCCACCTTCAGATCTGGCTGCTCACACCTTTTCATTTCTGTCCATTATATCCACTCAGGAAAGTCCAGATGGAGGATTGTAAAGTCCACAGGTAAAATGGATAGCAATGAAAAGGTGTGAGCAGTCAGATCTGAAAGTGGGCTGAAGAAGGTTTGAAGTGAAGGTGTGACCACAACCCTGCAGAAGGAGAAAGAATACTGAGTCCTCCAACAATTTTCTTTCTCCCATTATTTACTTTAATTGGAGTTCATTGTTCCTTTCAGGCAACAAAAAATGGTAATATGTGATCCAAGAAAAAGATATTGTTTCCCAGATTTGATTCTCTGGTACTGTCTCAAGGACCATCCGAGGTGGCATCTTGGCAACATTTTTTTCTTGTTAAACATATAAATCTTTGATGAGCAGGACTTGTATTTAGCAAGACAAGATTCAAGTATATTAAATGTAGCTGGTAAGCTTTGTCAGCTAGTAAAAAACTTGGGTTCTTTCCCAGAATTATCTTAGATCAGAACAATGCTAATGAGAATGATCTTGTGTGACCTAGAGTAAAGAAAATGTGAATAGAACCACCTGGTAAAACTCTTCCTTTGACTGGAATATAAAGTAAAAGAGTGTCCTCTGCTAAACAGGTTGGCCCAGAATATATGGTGAACCTTAGCCCTTTTCTACACTTACCATACAACTTACCACTACCTTTTTGTACTTACTTTGCTTAATCCATATTAGTGAATCTGTATTAGCTAGATCTGGATTAACCAGATGCAGAGGTATCTGCATTGAGTGGGCTTTAGAGCAGCACATGAGTTCTAAGGAGCAATGCAATGCACATGCCTAAGCCCTATTCCACATCAGTGGATGTGAACCACCAACCAAACTGTGATACAGTTGGCCCACAGCACCTCCAGCAACCAATGAAGCTGGCCCACATTTCCATCAATCAAATGCTGCATCTGGGTAATGGAGGCAAGATCCCTTCAAAAGCAATGCAAAGACATCTTCGCTACTACCGGGCTATTTGTGAGCTGTCTTTGCAAGATGTCAATGTGGTTGTTGTGAAGGCACTGCTGTGCATGTTACTCGAAACCACGTCTACATTCTTCCTAGATCCGTTCTATGTGCAGGATGCATCTTCCTTCATCTGGATCATACAGTGCATGGACAGGTGTAGACCACATTTATCAGGTCTACAGCTAATCCAGATTAGCCATTCGCATGCATCTGATCTGGGTTAACATTAGTCCCATGCAGATGACATGTACTAAGTAGCTCCTTGATCCAGATTAACAGTAAGAGTGTGTCCCCATGGGTACTTTAATCCAAATTCTATTCGAATTTGGGAAGGAGCATCGCCATGATTACTGTAATTAATCTGAATAGAATCTGAATTCGGAACCCAGCATCCCCATGCAATTCCTTACTCCCAGATTTTATGAGGACTATCCTGCCTAAATCCGGAGGGAAAAAAGTCCTGATGAAAACAGGACTGAGTCCCCTTTTTGGAGCCAATGCCACGATGCCCAGCGATCCTGTAAGTGCCTGCCCTCTCTGAGGAGTAGCTTGGCCCTGTTAGGATGCTGGGTTCGTGCAACGGCCAAGTGAACACTACAGTGTGGACACAAAACACTGGTAGCAAGCGTTTCAACAGTAAACAAAAACAAGTTTATTATTATACACAAGCAATACTAAAAAGATAATAAGGTTCAGGTATTTGTTGGTTTAAATTTGCAAGTCTCTTACAGCTAGGAGCTAACCCTTTCCTCTACAGGAAAATAGTTCACCTTTTAAAAGACAAGCCTCCACACGTTCCTCCTCCCTCCTGACTAACTCGGCCACAGCCCAAGCCCAGCCAGGGTACTAGAACGTGGCTCTAGATGATCACAAGGCCCGTCCCGTCCTTGCTTGACCGATCATCTAGCCTGGTCAGTTGCTAGTGAAGTCTCCCTCAGAGCCACAATCCACCCGATTGCCTCCTTCAGAAATCACTCAGCCCAAAAGACTAATGGTCAGCTGCTGGTCCAGCTCCCTCAGGATTCAGCTCTTCTTCTGTTCCCTTCAGCTCTTGTCCCAGCATGAAGACCCCTGGTCAGCTACTGGTTCCAGCTCCCTCAGGTTCAGCTCTTTTCCTTTCAGCTCTTGTCCCAGCATGAAGACTCCTTCTGCTGTACTCTGTGTTCATTTATACACACACCCCTGATCCTGATTGGCTCTAGCCGCAATAAAATGCTGCTGGAGACTCCTAACAGAGGTTGCTGTCCCTCCAGCCTGATTGGTGGGAACTCCTTCTCTAGCCCCTCCAGCACTCAGATCCCCGGACAGCTTTTCCCTCCAAAACCTTACTCCAGCCAATCACTGCAACAGGGCCCGCACAGGATTTCCCGCTCTTTTTGCAGCCCAAATCCCAGGGTTTGCAACAAGGCTGGCTATTGCAGCTAGCTAGAAGCCTGCAAAGCCAGAAAGCCAAACAGTTTGCAGCCTGTACCCAGAAACCGTCACAGCCAAGTCCACTTATTTTCCTCCACAACGGAATGATACCGAGCTATTTGCAGTGGAGATCTAGCCTTCTGGCCAATGGCAGCCAGCTGTGGGTTCTTTTACAGATGTAAAGCTCCCTCCCTCCCTTGTCATGCTTGCAAAAGCTCCGTACAGTAAGAAAAGGACAGAAAGGGGGGGGGAAGGGACTTTCATTTGTCTTTTATTTAAAGGGGCTTTTAAAACATTTTCACTAGAATCGTGTATCTTTTTTCAAAAGGTACATGGGAGAAGCTTAGGAACGCTTTTAAATACTTGAAATACTTTGAAATGATACATTTTATTGCACACATTTTCTGGTAATCTCAAAAGGGAGAGATGTCAAAAAGAAATTAATTAATAAAGCCCCTTCATGTTTGCTTCTTTTATTGTATGCAGGGTTTGCACGGGGGGGGGGGATTTAAAAGCCCTGTTTTTTACCTTTAAAAATAGCCCCCCAAATTTAATCATGCTGGGTTTGATGCCTCGCAGATCTGCATGAGTGCACTTTTGTCGGTAATCTCAAAAGGGAGAGGAGTGAAAAAGAAAGTAATTAATAAAGTCCCTTCACGTATGCTTTTATTGCAGGCAGGGTTTGCACGTGGTAGTGGTGGTGGTGGTTAAAAATCCTGGTTTTTACCTTTAAAAATAGTCCCAAAACTAGGACTAAAAAAGCTGCATGGGGAAGGCTACATTCGGATTAATTGACAAGAACTCAAATCAGAAAAATAGTCCCCCAAAATAGTCCAAACAGTACTGAATTTGGATTTAAAAACCTGCATAGGGACAAGCCCCAAGTGCAGAAAGGACCTTAATTTGGATTAGTGGATTCAGATTAGCTTCATCCAGATCAACTACAGCATGAAGCATCTGGTTTAAGTGGGCTGGATTGCGGCAAATGCAAAAAGAGCTGCAGCGTGGAGGCCTCAGCACTGTTCTCTATCAGTGGATGTGACAGCACCTCCAAAGTCTTTTTGCAATTGACCCACAGCCCTGTTGATCTAATGCTGCATCTGGGAAGTGGGGCAAGGTGTCTTCATGTAACATGCAAAGACACTATTGCTGTGTGAGGGGTCTTCACGGACAATGCAAAGACTCCATTGCCTTCAATGCAGCTGTTATTCTGAAGGTACTGCAAAGGTATCTTCGCAGTCTCACCATTGTAACATATGCTCTTCAATGACACATCCACAGTCTTCCTTGTCCTGTTCTATGTGCGGATGCCCCATCGCTTGTTCCTTTAGGAACAACAGCTGTATTGACAGTGAAGGCACCTTTGCATTGCCTGTGAAGATATCTCACCTCCACTATGTGGATGCAGTATTCAGTCAACAGGGCCATGGGGCAGTTACATTGGGTTTGGGAGGTGTTCTTGCTGGTAGCTCACATCCACTGATACAGAACAGGGCGTCTTGTCTGCACTACATCTCTCCATAGACCACCGTTGACACCATCCAACCTACTTAATGCAGATGCCTCCTACTGCAGTTGATCTGGATGAGCTAATCCAGATCCATTGCTCTGGATTAAGCATGGTAAGTGCAGAAAAGCTGTAGGAATATAACAGGCAGTCAAATCACTGCTTAGTACAGTTTGCTTTCCAAATTATAACAAACACCATTTTGAATGGAATGCATATCACAAAGGGGTGGTCTATGGAGAGATGTAGTGCAGACAAGAATCCATCACCCTTTAATGGCTAAACCTTATTTCAGATTATATCCTGGAATAGGGACCTGTGGGCTCCATGCTAGTGTGGACTACAGCAGATCCGACCTGTGCAGGTCCTACCTGGGGCCTGCTGCAGTCTGCACTAGCATGCTGACAGTAGGGGCATTTTCACACTTCCCTTCCCATCTGCTGGATGGAAAAGGAACATGATTAACCAACGTTGACTAGCACTTGTACTTGGAGTGCTAGTCAATTTTGGCCCTCCCCTCCCCCCCACAATCAAATACCTTATTCAATCCAGGGCCCAGTCCTCTGACTGCGGTGCCCTCCTTGACAACACAAATGTGCTGCACACACACAGTTGCGTCTATGGATGTCTGAGGTGCCAGCCTGTTTGTGGGGCACCTCAAAGGACACAGAGCACCAGAACAAGAGTGAATGGTCTCTGCCTGGACACTTAAGGTAAGTCTCTGGTTAATGTTGATTAACATGTTAATGAAATTGTGCTCCACACCTAATCTATGATTAGTGTACTTCTGGTGAGGGTGGGCACACTTGGAGGCTGTAACAGCCTACTCCACATGTGTATGCTCTTCACTAGAAGTTCACTAATCATGCACTAGAGGCCATAGTGTGAATAGGCCTCTGGTCCCTATTCTGGGATATAAACTAGGACAAGGCCTATTGCAGAAAGGGCCCACACTATGAAGGCAGTTGTGTGACTTCTTTTAGTTTATTTAATCTAAAAACAACTCTTTATGCACAATATGCTGATGATAAAATGCACAAAGGGTGGGTGGCACTTGTAGAAACAGTACACTTCACTTGGATTTGGAAGACACATTTCTATTGCTGTTGGTACTGGACCAGAACAGTGTGGACGACGGCATCTGCTAGGTTTGGACTGGGACAGGCAGAAACAGACTAGTTAAGCAGCTCCAAAGAAGGTAAATGCAGAAATGGCTAATAAAAGTGTGCTTACCTAAGGTTTAGATGAAGTCCAACGGAAGGCATGAACTCTCTGCACAACTTGGCAGTATTAACTCTGGGTGCTCCCAGAATTCTGTGCAATGCGTAAGAGTTCCTAAGTGTTTTTCTATAATATGCAGTCATGCCTTATTGTGCAATATGTGATATATATGCTCTTGACAGAACTGCAACAGTACATTCTGCTCCATGGTCAAGCAAGGTACTCTCCTGGAAGTTGAGTAGGCAGTTGCCAGTAGGGAAGGAACCTGGCATGCATCTACTCCTCACAAATTTGTCTGCTTGCATAATAAAAGCTTCTTTCTCAGGAGTCAATGAAAATGCCCTTTGTCCTTGTATTCAACAGCAATAATAATGAAGTCCAGAACGTATCTTTTATATCACAGGCAGAACAAGTGAATCACCCCACTGCATCAGCCAATCCCAAACTCTTCCTGTTTTATAACTCCTGTTTTTATAACACAAACATGACTGTTTTATTTACTTCATTGCATTTCTATCCAACTCTGTGCCTTGAGGTCTCAGGGTGAATTGCAACAGTTTGAAACAATAATTTCAGATATAAACTAAATCAAATCATTAAAACAACTGGCGGTAAGAGGAAGATAACATTATTCTTTAGCCAAAGGCATGAGCAAAGAGCTACATCTTCACCAACTGCTAAAAAGGTGTAAACTACAGATGTGTAGAGAGCTTTGAGTCTCTTCCCAAACTAGTGCAGGTTAGCTAGGCAGTGTATTGCCAATGAAGTCTAGCAAAATCAAAAGTAATCCAGAGCTGTTCTTGCAGAGACACTAGATGGCACTAAAAGTGGTTCTTCCATTGGATTGGACCTTGCTCCCACAGTTGCAACTCTTATGAAGAGAGAAAGGTAAGATCCCCACACACCACATGAAAGGGACCACTTCTGAGCCACAGCACTGGCAGGGCAAACAGTTGTCCACAACAGTGGCACTTCCCAGCCCATGCTAACTTTGAGTTGTCAAAGGTTCTAGACAGGAATATTTTACCAGTTTTCAGAAACAGCCATTGTTAGAGCTTGCTGAAATACTGCCACCAGCTGGTGTGGGACATAGGCTGATCCAGCTGCCCTTGTCCTTCTACAAGGAACAAATCTGGCCTGTGCCATATTTATGTAAGAACATAAGAAGAGCCCTGGTGGGTCAGGCCACAGCCCAATTAGTCCAGCATCCTGTCTCACACAGTGACCCACCAATTGCTTCTGGGCATCTCAAGAAGTAGTAAAAGAGTTGGCTTTCCATTCTTCTCCCCACAACAGAACACCCTGTGAGGTAGGCAGGGCTGTGAGATCTGAGAGACAGCTGTGACTAACCCCAGGTCACCCAGCTGGCTTTGTGAGGGAGGGTGTGGATTATTTATAATCTAATCAAAAGGGGACTTGCTGCTGGATTTAGAAATAATCCTCGCTATTTAGCAGTAAGAACAGCAAGCTAAATTTTGGGAGGAGGAAACCATGCTTCAGGGACGTTCTCTTCAGTTTCCCGATCCAATAATAACCCATCATTTCCTTTCCTTTTCTCCCTTGCCATTACATGCTAAGGCAAGAGTGAGCAGAGCCTGCAGCAGTTTAAAATGTAGCAAAAGATCAGACATTGCAATGTAGCAAGATACCAGACCATAGCTGGAGAGTCTGATTTTTCTTACAGAGACAGCAATCGGAAAGACTTTGCATTCGATGCCTGCCATTTTACACTGGTCTGCTGAACCAATGCAGCACAAAGCTGGTGGCTCTTAAACGCCTGCCTACTTCATGCTTCCTTCCTCCCTTCCACATCGTGATCTCTATTCCCTCTCTTCCCCACCAGGTTTTTCCCTCCCCCTGCCATTTCACTGCTTTGATGTACCCATCTAGCACAAAACAAAGGGGAAGTGATTTTAATCTTCTAGTGCTGTGCTACAGTGTGGGGAAAACTGCTGCCATAATCCAAATAAGGGGCAGGTTTATATAGGGGGTGAGGTTTGGATTGCCCACCCTGATGAAGTCAGGGTATGATGGAAAAGAGAGGGGGAGGGGGGTTCTCCTCGGCAAGTCTGCATAATAAGCTACCAGTGGGAACGTGAAAAAACACTCAGAGCTCACTGCTGAATTTTTTAAAGAACGGATTAAAACCCGAAAACTACCCGATTAAAACTACTGGGAGTGCAGCCTGAGTGTCCAATCGAATCTAAACCTTAATGCTTTACGGCAAGAATGATATGTGGATTTCAAACTCTCCTTTATTCATACCAAGAGAATGAAAACTACATTACATTCCTGTACATTACATCTGCCTTAGCCTTTGCCACACATTTGACTGTTTTAAAATGCAGTATTTCACTGGATTTTGTAAGTAACAGAGTTTACACTAGAAAAGATTTTAAAGTTCAACAACCAGTTTTGTTTCAGTTTAGTTTTATCCTTTCTTGAACATCAAAACAGAGCAGGCTTTCTTATCTCTGGACAGAAAAATTAAACAAATAAGCCTCTGATGGTACTTAATTCTACCTTTCACTTCTTACTGGGGACATTTTATCCATATGTTATAGTTTGGCTTGTTCTTAGTATCACACCAGAAGTATAGAAAGCTTGGAGTAAACCCTGGGTCAAGAGCTGCACTGGTTCTGTTGTCTTTTCCTCCTCCTGACATTTTGTTACCTGCCAAACAGATGTAAGGGCAAGAACATTAAGCAGTGCATATATTGGCAGGATGTCTTGTCCCCCCACAGTGGCTTTCAGCTGTCAAATGTTCATTTTCAGTGGACAGCTGAACTTGACCACCAAGCTGCATCTAGACTGGGGGGGGGGGGAGGATATAGCACCATTACAGTACCACAATGGTGGGCTTGCCTCATGTATCTGAGGAAACCCCACCATAGCTCACTCCCCCCCCCCAAAAAAAACTATTTAGAACTATTGCTGGAAAACCCAGCACTAGAGGGTGCACAAATGCAATTTGCTAATTCGGTTTGTAACGAACTGAATATTCAAAAATCTGAATGAATCTGAATAACAAAAAAATGAATGTCCAGACATTTGATTAGATATGAATAGATTTGCATGTATTCTTACAAATAATTCAGACATTCATATCTCTATGGGTACATACGCATCTTGTAAGTATCCATACGCATCCATCGGCATCTGTACGCCTCCAGTTTTCATCCAGATGCGTATGTACCTGCAGAGATAGGAATGTCCAAATTATCTGTACCGATTACTCTAGATATTCATATTCATTCAAATTTGAAAATCCGAATGTCTGGAAATTCAATCCTAATACAAATGTCCGAATTTTTCTAATATTCATGCACATCCCTACTCAGCACTAGTTCCAGCTTTCCCAGCAACAGCACTTTTTAGGCTGCCTACTTAACTTCTGGGCAGAGCTGCCACTATTGATCCATGCGGTGTGCATGTGTGGAGGCTGAAAAAAGCATTAGCACATTTGCAGAGAGGACAGCAAGTACAGACATAACTTAAAACGTGCAAATACAGTGCCTCTAATAATATTTTTGTGGGGGAAAAACACAATGTTTTTTTTTAAAAATCAAAGCCTTTAAAATATGCTCTATGATTTTCATTAGCCCCATGCTGAGATAGTTTCCCTTTAGATGTGACTCAGACCTCCATGCCTTTTGTAATTTTCAAATTTTGCCTTGGGCAGCACCTTGAAATTTGTAAGATGTGCTTCCTAGAGGTTTTGGCCTTTAGCCCATTGCCCATTTGTTTCCACTTGGCTCCCTCTTGACTTCTTCCAGGACTTCAGTTTGATACCGGCTGACAGCAGAGAAACAATCTCCCCAACAACTAACAAAAAGGGGTGATAAAATGTGTCTGGATGTGCAAACAGGCATGTGCAGCTGACAGAAAATCTTCTGGAAATAACTCTTAGCTTTGTGGGGAGGAAAGGGCAGAAACATTTTTCATTTTTGTACCATGGGTGACTTCGGGGGCCTCCAGACATGGGTAAAAACCCATATTTTTCCTGGGACCATATTGGGGTTGCTACCATATCTGTGGCAATCCCAATTAATCCTAGGATCGTCAGTCTAAATCAGAATTATGGAAAATTCAGGAAAAGTAAAAACCCCACACAACACTTCAAGTAATGGTGATCTGGTAGGAGACTGAAACAGCAGATGGCTCCCTTCACACTTCATCTTGGAGCCTTTTCACACTTTCGTGTCCGGGATGCTCTCCCTGTGGCACCATCTCCTTCCCAGAAAGACCCAGAGCACGTGAGAGTGCTGGTACATCATGTAGTCTATATTCAGGTCTGAGAACTCAGCTTCTCTTAGGCTGTGGTCATACTTAGTTTAATCCAGCTTCAGTCCACTTTCAGAGGGAGAGAATGCATCAGCAAAGTGACAAGCTGTTTTCTTTCAGTGTTAAATAACTCAAAAAAATTCACCTTTGGGATAATGTGGGAAGAAAATTACCAGTCACTTTGCTGAAGTGTTATCTTGCTCTGAAGGTGGACTGAAGCTGGATTAAACCTTAGGTGTGACCATAGCCTTAAGTGCAACAGTTGGATGAATCTGTTTTGTTGAGGACCAAAGGGCATTTAGTTTGCCTGAGTAGTTCTATCTGCATGAGGGTGGACTGATTATTAGTAGGTTGCTATTCTGGTCAACATTTTAGTTTTTGTGAATAGCAGAAATGCACTGTACTTTGCAAAATCAAATGCACACATTTTGCCTTTTTTGTTACAACTATACAGTTAATATTTTACAATGTCAAGTACAAAATTTAAAATGTGGTTTTCATTCTTATTTACAGGGTAATTCACAGATATAATTATTTCTACACTACCTTACTAAACTGTCAGAAAGACACATGGAACTGCAAGAGAATCGGTAGGAAGTCTCTTGCTGGCTTTGTGTCTAATAAAGGAAACTCTCAGCAAAGCCATTTAAGAGTCATGGGATACATTCTCAGATGATGCCATCAGCAAGTCTGCTATGTTATAATATTGTCCTTGGCAGAAGGTCTGCTGCTAAATTAAAGTTAGAAAACAGCTAAAGATTAAAAAGCAAAATCAAAAAGCCAGCACCCTCAATCATAAATGTAGGTTTTATGAGACACCTGGGCCACAATCCTGTACGTAAGCAGAGTTATTTACACTTCAGCTTTTCTTTAAAGAGGAATTTAAGCCTGGAAGCTAACAGGCAACACTGAGGCCATATCCACACTTACTTCCCTTGGAGCGATTTAACTAGTTCACTCCAGCCTGTCC
Source organism: Aspidoscelis tigris stejnegeri (assembly GCA_023333525.1). Taxonomy (NCBI): domain Eukaryota; kingdom Metazoa; phylum Chordata; class Lepidosauria; order Squamata; family Teiidae; genus Aspidoscelis; species Aspidoscelis tigris. The sequence continues at coordinate 29,499,263 of JALMGA010000004.1, read as the reverse complement.
TGTTCCAAGCCTAGCAGGTGCTGTCTGCATTGCAAGGGCTAAAATGCTGTTGTCCTATTCCAGCACCAGAAGCAATGTGGATGCACTTTACAAAGCCTAATTCCTCCACAAGAGCTACCCATCCTTCCCTGAAGTTGGCCCATGTCCCTGTTGCTCCAACTCCTATCCAGTGTGCAAGGGCAGGGCTGTACTAGCTCCATGTCAGGGTTTCGTAGATAATCTTCAAAGCTTGCCTAAGGACAATGGGAAACACCACAGACCCATCTTTGAGCTTTAAGGGTGTTGCTGTGGTGTTTTCCATTTTCTGGACCAGGTGAGGAATTACTGATGCCTAAACTAGAAAAGACGGTGTTAGTATGCTTGTACACAGGCCCACCAGTGGGCTGCTTCTGGACCTGAACTGTGCTTGTTTTTTGCAGAAGAATCATACTAGCTAGCAGTTATACCAGGCAAGTACAGAAAGGGCCCAGACTACCAGAGGGACAGGTTAGCAGACCAGTGGAAAGTCATGCAAACATCATCCAGACTAAGTCTGCATTATTTGGATAATCCAGAATAAAGCGTGGATAATTCAGAATAAAAGGTGCTTTACTCCAGATTATCCAAAACATCCAAGTGCTGTCTGAAGTTGAAGAGTTCTACAAATTCATCCCTCTGTATTCAAGAAAGCAATGCAGTACCAGCACAGAGGAAACTGTTTTTCACCCATTTTTCTATCACCAATGTCCTCTGTATGCCATGGTTAGTTTCAACAAGGCACACAGCCACAACAGGTCCCCTAGGCCTTTGGAGCTTTCAGAGGCCCCATACATCAGATCCAAAGCTGGTCTGAGCTTCAGAGTTGGCAGAGGGGCTGGAATGGAACAGGCTCTTCTGGCCTTGTCCCGATCCAGGAGCCATTCATCTTGGGGGGGGGGGGAGGTCAGGGAGGTCTGGTCTACGTAGTCCAATCTACCGAAAACAAGTATGGAAAAGCCCTTAGAGGCAAGAACTTCTGAAAAGCACTGATGGGAAACAAAAGCAACAAATTATAAAAAGTTTTTTTAAACACCAATAAATGGTTTGTAATGAAAACAATTATGTCAAGTTTTGCAGTTCAGATGGGTTCGCAGCATTTGCTGGAGCAGCTTTCTGTGCTTTCTGGTTTTTGCGTTTCAGGTTGTAGAAGACGATCCCCAAAATAACACCTGAAGGAATAAAATAGAATAGATTATATTTAAATCTTTTTTTTTCTCTGCAAACATATATTTTGCAAACAGTTTGCAGACAATCTGGACAATAATTTTTATGATATGCTTATTTACTTTGAAGTAAGCCCAACTGTGCAGATGGTCTATCCCAGTTAGGTCTGGGCTGTGAGGACTGCATTTGCACTATGAGTGCTGGTGCAGTCCCCAACCAGACCACCAGTGCTCAGGGTGCAGATGGTCTATCCCAGACTGTCTGTATTGGCATAGCAATGGTTGTGGCAACTTCTGCAACACGCTCGTGAGCCAGTTTGGTCTAGCGGTTAGGGAGCTGGACTCTTATCTGGGAATAGCGGGTTTGATTCTGCCCTCCTACATGAAGCCAGCTGGGTGACCTTGGGCTAGTCACAGCTCTCTTCTGAGCTCTCACAGCCCCACCTACCTCACAGGATGCTTGTTGTGGGGAGAAGATCAGAAAGCTTGTCAGCCGATTTGAATCCCCTTAAATGGGTGAGAAAAGTGGGGTAGAAAAGCCAACTCTTCTTCTTCTTCAGTCATTGTCGTGGTAATTCTCACTCAGGTGGGGCAGTGGAGTTGTGTGCTGAATCACTATCACCATAGCAATGGCCAGGGGCATGGCTGAATTTGCTGCAGCCATTGCTATGGCGATTCAGATGATCTGGGATGGACCATCTGCACTGCAACTACCAAGTAAAGAAGTTGGGGAAAGTGCCAGTGCTCACAGTGCAAACACCAGCCATCAGTCCTAAAAAGGCTACCGCAGCAATGGAGCTACACAAACCTGTTGGTACCATTGGCACATTTCCCAGGATAGCTGATGCTGACAGTGTTTCATACCTTATTAGTGCTTAGGGCAATGCTAGTTATGTTCAGGAGATAGCCAGAACTCTCTCCCCTCTTCGCTTCCTGGGAAGGCTTTTCCCAGGAAACAAAAATGCGAAAAGGCTCACTGTTTAAAGCTTCTTTTTTTTTTCATTTTTGACCATTACTCACAACACTTCCTCAGAATTGGACTTACAGTTGGACCCCCGTATCTATAGATCCAATAACTGCAGTTTCAGTTTTCCACCCCACCCCCTGCAGGCCTGGGACAGTTAGGAAATCACATGAAATGATGTGAGATTCCCCATAATTCCTGTGAAATCCTATGAGGTTTCACAGAAATTATGGGAAACTGGGTGCATCTCAAGTGATATTTCCCATGATTCCTGTCAAATCTTGTGGGGTTTCACAGGAATTATGGGAAATGGAGTGCATTTCCCAGTGTTCGAATTATCCATGATTTTTCTTTAGCCACTGTAGGGCCTGGAACATATCCCCCACGGATACGGAGGTCCGACTGTATAACCACAGGCTCACCAATTAACATTAAAAAAACCAAAAACTTCTGCAGAACATTCTTGCTACTGCAGTCATCTCCCAATTGCCTGGTCATCCATAAAGGGGCAAAGAAGTTAGGCCCATTTACAACCATCCCATATGCCACTCACCAATAACTAGTAACACAGCAGCCAGAATGCCAATTGCCATCCCCACCGTTGGCAACGGACTGGGATCAGTCTCCAGGAAGCATCTATTTTCTGTACACTTGCAGAGTTTTACTGCAGGAGGACGCACATATTTCCAGGTGTTAGGACATAAGAAACAAACTATGATTGTTTTGTCTAAAAGCATAAGTCAATTTTCATCATACCTTGCAGAGTAACAACCCCTGACATAGGTGGTTTTCCATTGTCATTAATTTCTATTGGTATGTCGTACGATTTCTCTTCAAGATTGGTTCTCTTGGGAGAAATGTAGGCATATGTGTCTGTAAGAATAAACAGCAAATAGAGAAAAGCATTATTTTTTTAAACTGAGGAGGACGAGAAGAAACACGAATAGGTATCAGCAAAGATGAGAAACTTTAATCAGGAACAACTCTCTGGCTATATTCACACTTAATAAAAGGGGTGACTTAGAGGAGGTTTAGAGAGACAGTGTGCGGCCTTGTGGCTCTCAGGTTTCCACCCCTATTCTAATCCACCTTTTCTAGCACAGAATGTTCAGGAGAAGGAGAGGGGCAGACTGGTGTGTGAACAATCACACCTCAGAGTCTTCCCAGAAACACCTCATGAGTGCCTCAGATACACTTTTGTGTGTGTGTGTGGGGGGGGGGGAATCTCTGATTACACATCCTCTGTCACTCCGTCCTTTCAAAAACTGCAGCTCCTTGAGAATGCACAAAGATAGTGCCAGCCACAATGAAGAAGAAGAAGAGTTGGCCTTCATAACCCACTTTTATCACCCTTAAGGGACTCAAGGTGGCTGACAAACCGTCTGTTCTTTTCCACACATCAGACACCCAGTGAGGTAGGTGGGGTTGTGATAGCTTAGAAGAGAGCTGTAACTACCCCAAGGTCACCCAGCTGGCTTCATGTAGAAGTGCAGAATCAAACCCAGAGTGGGCGTCCCCATGGTAAGGATACTATGAGGCGAACGTCCCCATGCAAAGCCCTAATTCAGGCTACATGAGGGACAAAATCCTCCAAATCTTAACAAAAAAAAAGCCACTTTGATAACTGTTCTCGCCCTGAATTATGGGGCAAGAACAGGTTATCCTGGGAGCATGGGGACACTCCTGGATTACGAATGCAGCATTAGCAGGTGGAGTTTCGCTGTCCCCGCCGCTAATGCTGCGATTGCAACTGTCCCCCCCTTGCCTGAGCTCTTAATCGCCCACATAAGGGCTTGATTTGCCCCCAAACAATCTCCTGACAGCTGCCCTGCAGTCAGCTGAGCAACTGCCAGGAGGATATAGGGGCTGACATGCGCACAAGCAGAGCTTCGAGTGTCTGTTTTAATCATCTTACTGGAGCTCTCCTTGTGCTCTTGACAGCCCCTATACCCTCCTGACAGCTGCTCAGCTGACTGTAGGGCAGCTGTCAGGCAATTGTTTGGGGTAAATCAAGCCCTTACCTGGGCGATTAAGTGCCCAGGCAAGGGGGGTGGAGAAAACCACGGCATCCTGATGCAGGGATTTACTACAGTTTTCATGGGGACAGGTGGGTTTGCCTTGAACCCGCCCTGTCCTTAATGCAAATCTTAATTCGCATTAAGGCTGCCCCGAATCCACTACAAGCCCAGAGACTATGAGTCCGGCACTCTAACAATAAGACCAAACTGGCTCACAGTGCTGTCTCACTAGTATGTTGGAGGGCAATACTTATTAGTAGGGTATCTGACCACCATTTAGAGGTGGCCAAAGTGAAAAAGGTAATGCTTCCCTGCTCTTCTGAAATCAGGAAGGGGTGAAGAGCTACGCCTCCTCCTAGTACCCTACCCTGGGCAATGCTCATAACTGTCTGTAGTTTTGGTTTTTTCTCGAAGAGAGAGAAGGAGGTAGAGAAGCGGGGGAAAGGCAGGAAACTTTGGGAGGACACAGAGGTCACGGCTGCTCACACAAGTCCTGATTTTCTTGCATTCCAGAACTAGGAATCTGCCTGGTAAAGCCTGAAGCTTCCAATATCTTGCAGGAGATGATGGAGAAGTAGAAGCTGAATGGAAGTTGAATTTTGCACCAAACTTGCCAAAAACATACCATCTGGTTTAGACACATCCCAGTTATCTTGCACTGAGCTTCCACCAAGGAGACGGTAAGTGAATCTTGGAATATATGTATATACATCTGGATCAGACACCTCAATCTTTGCTCTCTCGTTTCCTTGGAGAGGATGGCAGAAGTACACAAAGTCTTTTGATAGGCTTGGAGGGTTGTCATTTACGTCTTTCAGATGGAGTATCAAGTCTGCTGTGGAGCTCCGAGCTGCTTTGGCTGCAGGGTTGAATCAAACACAAAAATGCTGTTTCAGGTTTTGGGTAAACAGTGCAACCAGGTAGCATTGGTGAAAGTCACACTGGAGGAAAATAAAGCTAAGAAACAGAAGGAAGCCATTCTGTGTGCCAAATATTGTGCTTACGTTTGGTTGCACCAAGTACTATGTTATATATATAAACTTATGACGGCAATTATGTGTCATGTTCACCACATATAAAATAATGGTTGCTAATTGTGACACTGAGATTTGGATTTCTAATTAAATTAATTGTTATTGGCCAAATTTAATACAGTAGGTAAGTGTGTATTTAAGGCTGCAACCCCATGCACCATTTGGGTCTGACTGGGCTCGCATTGGACCGGGTATGGGACCGAGACTGAACGTTGCCCGGCCCCATGCCATTCCTGGTGATGCAGGCTCAGTGCGGGCTGGGTGCGGATTCGGCTGTCCTCACGCAAACTGCGCAAAACCTGGCTGACAAAGCAGAGGCTTGGTTTTACTCCCTTTTCCAGGCAAGCAAGTGGCTTGCCTGGAAAAGGGAGTAAACACAAGCCTCTGCCCTGCCAGCCATGATTGTGAACTCCCTGAGGAATCTGAGAACAGCCTCTTGGCTGAGGCGGGAAGGGGGAGGGGGGCAGGAAAAACAATTGTATCTCAAGTGTGAAAAAAGTATAACATGAAAGAAATAGCGCTAATGTAAATTTGAGATATATGTAAACTATTTGAAATTATAAACAAATTAAATAAATAAATAAATTCTAGTAACCATTTATACATCTGTCATCCATAAATTTGTCTAACCTTTTCTTAAAGTAATCTAGGTTGGTTGCTGTTGCCATCTCATCTGGATTCAGCATAAACACCCCACAATTTTTAAAGCATTAAGTAGCCCGATGTAGTTCCACTTCAGGTCACTGGGAAAATTTAGAGCGGTAGCTCACAACCACCTTTCACTACCTTTCAAATATTAAAAGACACTAGTGTAGAAAAAACCCCTATTAGAGGCCACTTGACCAAAGGCCCCGAGTTAACTGAGTACAATCTTTGCTTACTTTGCTCAGTTGCAACAATTTGCACAATGTAAGAGTTTTGAGTTTCACGATCCAGGGGAGCAGCAGTAAAAATTGTGCCATTGTGCCGGTCAATCCACAACCAGTTCCTGTCATTATTTTTCAGTGTATACCTTTGGAATAACAGAATGAGAATACAAGAAACAGGCTCAGTCATAAGACCTGGGCATTATTTTATCTAAAGCATGCATTTGTACAGCCCCCACACTGTCCTGGAAAGAGATAGTCAGCTTATGGTAAGGAGAAGGAAGAGCAGGAGCAAAATTATGATAACTTTTTCAGCACCTGTTCCACTGAGCCTTCTCCCTGCACTGAGGTAGTGACTGTTCACATCCATGGCACTCTTTGGATTCACACAAAAAGCCATACATGCCTCCTGAGTGGTGCTAAATGAACAGTCACTTCTGATAGCCAGACTACAGGGGAAACCTTTAGTAGAATTTCTTGGGTTTTTAGACATATGGACCCTAAACTATACCCCAACAGGCCTTCCCAGGCCCAACCAACAAGATCACACGGTAACATAAGCCAAATATGCCAACTTAATGTTGAGGGATTTACCAGAGCCAAGATCAGGCTCATGTCCAAGCTCTTGCTTGAAAACCATATTGATATAGCCATTCTCCAAGAAACACATATAGATAATGACAAACAACAGGAAGTCAGATGCAAAATTCCTGGGTTTGACCTACTAGGAGCTACCTATCATCACAACTATTGTGTAGTGACTTACACCAGGAATAACATAGAGAATGTTCCCTTTGCGAGGGCCTCAACAATGGATGATATCTATGAGGTAGTATGAAAATTAGACAATATTACAGTTGTGAACCACCACAGACAACACAGTCAAAGGCAGAGAAGCGGGTATTCCATCCTTGTCTGGGGTAACATAATCCAGTGTGGAAAAGGTTATGGTCTTTCTCAAGAAGTGAAATTAATGCTCATATTATTGTAAATCCCAGTGCTGTGCTGAGCTGTCAAAAGTCTGAATAATAGAAACACAGTTTAGAAGAAGACCTATGTTGGTGCTAGTGGTACTGCCCATATGGACACCATATGAGGTTCTAGCAGGCCACCGACAACCATTGCTGCTAGTTATTTAATTACAAATTCAAACTGCAATCATTATTTCTGCACTTGCTAATGTGCTTTTTATCCTCTTTTTGGATGATGTGCAAGTGGCTATTCTGTTTTTCAAACACAACAGCATTATATAAAACTGAATTTACGTAAAGATAGTTCGGCATTAAAAGTGCACGAGCCCTTCTTTCTTTTGCATTTAGCCACCCAAAACTACAAGTAAGTTAATGTCAAATATATTTTCACCCAGAATAAGTTTTAAACCAAGAGTGAAAGCCAATCATACCTTATCTCATCTCCCTCGGGATCAAAAGCCATTGCTGTCATCACCATTGAGCTAACGGTTGCATTTTCATACATATCAACTATCTGAGTGGTTTTAAGGAAAACTGGTGCTTCATTCACATCTGTAACATTAATTCTTAAGTGAGCGACGGAGCTTGAATTGTACTGCACTCCGGCTACAAGAGGCTCAGGATTTGTGGCATTGATGGTAAGGTAATATACTGGAGTTGTTTCAAAATCAAGAACCTAGGAAAGGAACAGGGAAATGCAGTTTCAGTTTTCTGTGTTGACCAGATCAGCTCATCCCCAGGGGCCCCCAGCTATCAGTCCGTGGACCGGCACCAGGCCGTAGGGTTTTTTTTTGCCGGTCCACCCTGTCACACCCTCACCCCACCCTGCCCCACCCCTGCCCGCCCCACCCCTGCCCCACTGTGGAAAAGGAAGCTGCCCCTGGTGCAAAAAAGGTTTTCCGAGGCCTTAGACAGGCAGGAAATCACCCAAAATGGTTCCAGATTTCCCATAATTCCTGTGAAATTCACAGAATTTCAGAGGAATTTCCTCATGTTTCAAATATCCACAGTTTTCAGTAACCACGGTTAGACTTGGAACCAATCCCCTGTGGATACAGTGGTCCAACTGTATAGAGATTCACACACTCTTTGTATATATTCAGCAGTAACTTCTCATATTCAAAAGTTAAGTAATGATTACTTTGAAGCAAACTAAAATTCATAAAACACATACTAAGTAATAGGACCACCTGAATATAGTAGGATTTAATTCTAGGGTAGCATTCAGAAGATTGTACTGAAGATCAGGGATGACCACTGTCTGGCCCTATAGATGTTGTTGAACTCAATTTCCATGGATACCAAAGGCCTGTTGGAGGTTAATAAGCAGCAGCAGATGTAGACACACCAAGCATAGACAAACTGTTTCACTTTAGACTTTTCATCTCCTTAAACATCAGCTCCAATTTGCTTCCATAAGAACATAAGAGGAGCTGTGACGGATTGGGCTGCAGCCCATCTAGTCCAGCATTCTGTCCCCCACCGTGGCCCCCTCAAGCAGAAGACAAGGGCAAAACCTTCACCTTGCCCATCCCCATGCCATTCCTGGTAACGTGGGCTGGGTGCGGATTGGGTGCAGATGCAGCTGTCCCCATGCAAACCACACCAAACACAGGCACAGGGGAGCAGCGCCATCTCCTCTCCACCCCCTCTCTCCTCATTGGAAGCTGGATTGACGTCAGCCCACCCCTGTGCCACCAACTATGCTGCCAGCTGCAAATGCCACATTCCCCCCCACCCCCTTAGTGGCACAGAAAGCCAGGACTGGCCTGGGAGGCACGGGAAAAAATTAATTTAAGTTTAATACATTTTAAAATGATTTTTAAAAACCCAAAGCCACTATGAGGTTTGGAGGCGGTTGAGCGGTTGAGCAGTTTTGCGCACCTCCGCTCCACCGGGAACTGTGAGAACGCCCGGCAAGCTTAAAAGGGAGAAAATCAAGCCATTAACATTATTGCCTTGGTGATCGGGACATGGGGTGGAATATTTGCAATGAAAAAGGGACAAAAATTAAGCCTGCCTTGGCGATCAGGATTTTTTCACTCCGAAAATCTCAGTGGTTGCGATCTCCAAAGCACAGGGCAGGAACAGCAAGCACACCCCACCTCCCAATGACATTAGCGCCAATCTCCTCCCCAAATAGCCCAGAACCATCCCCATGCACAGGCTCGGCTCACTAAACAATGTGTGCCAGAACCCCAAATTTGGTCCTGGTCTGGTATGGTTTGGGGTGATTTGGTCTGCAGAAATTGGACCAAATAAAAAATTAATGGGGGCACCCTGTGCCGAAATCAATTTCAGTACCGGAACAAACGTGCATGGGGGCACACCCTCAGTCTTTAGTCCCTGTCTTCCTAATCTCTACAGAAAACCCAACAGAGTGACTGGGTTTTGGAGTGGGCCCTGAGAGACCAGGGTGTGACTCCTTAGTCATCCATGGCAACTTTGTCTACTCCCTGTGAAATAAAATGCAAATGGGGAGAATAAAGTTCACCATCTCGAGCTCCATCGAAGAACTTAAAAAACAAATGCAAGAGAAGCCTCCTCAGACAACTAATCTGATACAGACACAATTCTTAGCAAATCTGAGTCCCTCTGCATGCCAGCTCCCAAATATGGAGTCTTTTTACTCATAATCGCCTATTCACCTTGTTAATTTTAATATATCCTCTATTTGTTTTCGGATCCGTCTCTATCACAAAAGTATTGTTGGGATCTCCTTTTGCAATTATGTATACAATCTGAGAACTTCCAGTGAATGGCTCATCTGCATCAGTGGCTTGGATTTCCAAAATTACTGTTCCTCTTGGTTTGTCTTCTGGAAGAATTAGTATTCCATACTAAGTAAGGAAAGAACAAATGTTGAAAGAACATGGAGTTACTTGATTTATTTAGTGAACTGAACAATTTGTACATAGAAGCTCTAGATCAGTTACTCAGATCAGTCAGCTTTTAGAAAATGTCTATATGAGGGTGCAATCAAACATGGCTTTTTACAGTTGCTCCTTTAGGAAAAAGTAGCCAGTTGTCATATGCTCCCAAAGAGTGTCTTCCATACAGATGTTTTTATATGGAGCTGAGCTGCTGCCTTATTTTATCACACTACGGCCTGCATTCATATCCACATCAGGGCACACCTCTCCTGACAACAGCTGCTACCATTGATTAGCCATTGGTCTGCCCACCTTTCCCTCTCTGTGATTAGTAAAGTACTCTAGAAATGGTTTCTGTTCTGTGAATGGGTACATATCCCAGCACTCACTTGCTCTACCTGGATTCCTGGAAACGAGAATATTTATATTGACATAAGACCATAAGAGAAGCCCTGCTGGATCAGGCCACAGCCCATCTAGTCCAGCATCCTGTTGCACACAGTGGCCCACCAAATGCTCATGGACATCTCAAACAGAGACAAGGTCAAACCTTCTCCTGCTCTTGAATCCCAGCAAATGGCCTTAGAAGTGTCCTGCTCCCCCCCCACTGCCCTTTTATTTCTTTATTAGCATGATGCTACTCCTATTTCACTTTTTCTATACCATCCTTCACTACGTCTCCATGACCCTTCTTGCTGCTTCCACCACATGCAGAACAAGGAATCAAGGGTTTCTGTATTTTTTAAAATAAGGAAATTTGGATATTCTAATATAAGACTAGCAGCATGCTACATCACTAGTATTCTTTCCTCTGTGTGGGAAATTCCTGCCCATTAATTACACAGTTTTCCTTCCAAACAAGAGACCAGTGCAACTTGAGAAAAGACAAGACTCCAGTGTTGAGAAATCCTCTCCATCACCAAGCGAAGCTTTGTGAGATTTCAGCACCCAAGAAGAAGAAACGAAAAGGGGGAAATGGCAAATAAATGGCAGAAAGTATAGAAAATAAAGGAAGGGGACAAAGAATTGAATGATAACTGCTATAAAACTGATGTCCCTGATATGTATAAGTATGCATTCTAATAAAATATATTTAAAAATAGCATGCCTCCATAGTCCGGTTTACTATGGGGGATCCATTTCAGTAGCACAACAAGGCCCACCACTGAAATGGGTCCCTCAGGAGCTCTGAGACCAGGAACCTTTGTTCTTGGCTGTTGTAGCTTTCAGAGCCCAGCTCCAAAGTCCACGTGAGATTCAGAGCCACTGTGGGGGCTAGACAAGAACAACTGTCCCTATACAAAGAAGCTCATTTCGGTCCAGAACAATCTGTCCTGTTTGGAACCCAAACCTGCTAATCCAGATCCTGTCAGATAAGGGCAGAAAGACTCTTAGTTAAAAGAACAATGGAGGCTGTATCTTGCAATACTAAAAATTCTTATGACCCCTTCTGACAGTGCACTTAAGGAAGATTCTATGGCTGCATCCCCATTACAAGCTTATTTCGCTTTCCAACTGTTTTCAATCCTCGCAGACCCCATGTCAGTTTGGTTTAACATGCTTTCCACGTGTTAAAATGCCCCAAAGTGTTGTAAATGTTAATCCTCATTTCAACAGGTCTCACTCCGGTTCGTGTGCTTGAAACGTTTTACATTTTTTACGGTAGGAACCATTCCGTGTTAAGGGATGAGAGTTTCCCTCCCCCAATAGCTTGCTTCCAAAGCAAGCTGTAAAATCCACCCCTTAAAGCAGCAGCCGCTACACTGTAGCAATCTAAGCACTTCACACCTGATAACGATGTTGCAATTTTGAAAGTTCTGACCTTTAAAAAAGGGGAAAGGGAGGAAAGCAGCCGAAGTTTGGGTGAGATGTGTGAATGTTTTAAAGGCTGTGACAGTGATGGGCGAAGGGGGCTTGAGTTGCTGCCACTGCTGCTGCGTGCCCTGGGCAATGGGGGGAGGAGGGGAAAGAATTGCTGGCTGCCTGCTGCTGTTTCTCCTCCATCCAGGCAAGTGCCAGCCACCCAGCCATCCAGCTAGGTTCCGTGAAGGGGTCCCTTATGGGTGGCATGTTCACGCCAGGAGGAAGAGGGCAGGGCAGCCCTGAAAAGCGGCTTTTAGAAAGGAGCCACTTGAGTCCCCCCTTGAGTCATGTACGTCCTCAGAATCTGGATTGAACACGATTCTGGCTGAAAGTAATGGGATCAGGCAAATTCCCGTTTGCATCCGGTTCTGTTATTTCGGTTTAGGGAAACTGGATTAAGCTTATAATGGGGATGCAGCCTATGATTTTTAAGAAGGTAGAGAAACCACAGCTGAGAAAATGCCAGCAGAAATGGCCCACAAAGGGAAAGCAAGTTCCATGAAGAAAGCAGTTAGAATGAAAGAAAAACTCACGTCTCCCTTTTCAAAGATTGGAATCTGATCATTGATATCAATGACATTTATCTGTACATTACAAATGGTCCGGAAATCTACATGAGGGAAAAACAAAGATACGGTGGGATTAAATCCAAGCCATGCTATTCTGTATAGAGGCAAGGCTCCCAGACATTTTAGTCAAACAACCAAACATGATTAGTAAAAACCCAGTAATAACATTGAAGCACAGACTCTGAATTAAAGCCTCTCTTTCAGCACCATGCTCCATGTTTTGATTCATCTTTGCTTCAGGTACTTTGGATAATAATAGACTTTAACCCACAGTTATTCTGAGACAGAAAACCAATACTGGACCAAGGATGTCACTTGAATGTCATAGAAACAAAGAGGAACAAAGGTGAGAAGATTTTTTAAAGTTGCAATTATTTATTTGTTTATTTATTTATATATTTACATTTACTGTATTTTCTGGCGTATAAGACTACTTTTTAACCAAGGAAAATCTTCTCAAAAGTCAGGGGTCGTCTTATACGCCGGGTGTCTTCTTCTTATACAGCTAGTATATCCCAAACTCTATATTTTAACTAGAAAGTTGGGGGTCGTCTTATACGTCCAGTCATCTTATATGCCGGAAAATACGGTATATGCCACCCCATACCCGAGCATTTAAAAACAGATGTATAAAAACAGTATCAAAACAAAACAAATTTTAAAATGCAGTTTTAAAAATACAAGAAAAGTTAAAAACAGCAGTGAGCATAGCTCCATGCCTACATAGTAAGTTCCACTAAATTCACCTTTCTACCAAATTAATTTGGCCCTCCATGTTCATAAGCAGTATGGTGGGGAGAATATAGAACCATACAGCCTCCACCTTCCAGTTGACAAGCACAATGATATATGAAGCTGGAGGTGCTCAATAAAGCCAGAAAAACTGGCTCTCCTGAAGCCTGTTACAAGGTATTCCTATGGTGATTCTCCAAACAGAGATGCTCCAGATTGCTGTGTGGTAAAACAATGCACACAGAGGCCATCAACTGGGAGGAGAACTGCTACCCATAGAATGGCCTTTCACAATTTCTCCCAGAGATGCCACCTAGAGGGGTAAAGAGCACCATCACTGTTGCCTCCTCCCTTGGAGCTCTGTGGCTGCTGGTTGTTTTTAATCAAAAATGGCAAAAGAAGAAATGGGTAAGAAGGTTCTCTTCCAGCTTTCTTCACTGGGTGACCATGTAGCAGTCATTTAGGCCACGGACACACCTTCACTTTAATCCTTCTTCACTCTGTCACTGCTCACTCCTTTGTAGTCCTATATGTTTTATTTGTGGACTTTCCTCCCTTCAATCGTATTTTCCTACATCCTTATTTTTACAGGTCTCAAACTGTTAAAGATTCTTAATCCATTTTCGTTTTTTGGGTGTGATGGGGAAGAGGACTAAAGAGGGCTGAACCATACTTTAGTATGTGGATACTGCATGAATTGGCCTTCCCTTTCACCCAATATGTGATTACACACTGTTCACTCACAGAAATTTTGTATTATCAGAGCACAAAAAATGTTGTGACAGTGGAGAGGGAGGGAGATCTAAAGAAGTCTCCTAAAGTGGTCTCAGGACAGGAACGGAAAGGTGTGACTCAAACTGAGGACAACCTAAGGAAGGATTGCCGGGTATTGGGTGTGATCGTAGTTGGTGTGTTTTGAGTGGTGTTTTTAAAATAAGATGGATCATTTTAGTAAGGTGTGACTATAGCCTTAGTTTAACTTACTTTGCAAGGTTCCTATGAGAACTGAGTGGGATATAACCATGTGTCTTTTAATTATTTCATCAGAGTAATGATGGAACACAGATCTTTCAGAAGGTCAAGGGAAATGGATACATGCCTCTAGGTGCTGCAGAACTACATCAAACTGCAGCCACCATGTGCAAGGGTAAGCAACATCTGGCAGCAACATCTGGAAGGCTACAGGTCAAACTTGTCCAAACTAAACTAAAAAATTACTAATGTTGAGAGGAAAGGCTCCTCTCCATGTGTTTTTTAAAAAAGACTGAGGCCCCATTCAGACGGTGGTCTGATATCGCACTTGGAAGCAAACATTAATGTGGGTGTATTGCTCCCCTGCCATTATTATTTCTTGGTGTGGCCGGTGCTGACTTTGCACATTTTAAGTGACACATGCTCCTGGGCATCTGAGCATCTGAGATGCCCAAACATGCATGTTACCACTGCACATGCATGGTCAGCTGTTCTGGTCTCCACACATGTGCAGTGAATAGAGCAAAAATCACAGTTCCATCCTGGAGATTGAGAAAAAGTGCTATTACTGCCAAACCCACAAGAGTGCTGGGCTTTCCAGAGATGGGTTTTTTCCTGCTTTTTAAGGGGATGGAGATAGAGATATGTATGACAACCCCATAGCAGCACCATATTGGTGCTATATCCCCCCCCCCTATCTGGATGGGGCTCGAAAGTACAAAGAAAGCCAAATAGAGTTATAATCCATTCTGAGACCTTTGGGCATGGAGAGATGAGATTCGGGGTGCCTCCAGACATGATTAAAAGGTGTGCAAGGACTCCAGACTGCAGTAGTAGCACAGCATTCCACCCCAAAAGTAAAAAGCTGTTGATTAATCGGAAGCTTTTTACTTCACAGTTTCCATGGACAGGTGCACTGTTAATGCAGGCAACTGAGTGTCCCATCTGTCAGGAAGGAAGAGGCTGTGTAGTCCCTGTGCAGCTTCTGATTGTCTTGTCTGTCAGACAGGAAGTGGCTGCAGGGGGACTGCGCAGCTTCCATCCTGTCTGGAGGCAGTCTCAGTTAGACTAACTCCATATTGCAAGGTACTTCCTTTTAATGTGCTTACATAGTTCTGCTGTGCCACACTCACTGAGTCTTGTACCAACTTCATTTTAAGCCCAATGACAATTTGTGAAGTTTGAACTGGAGGGGTAAGTGGTGTCGGGCAAGTTGTGTGCATTTCGTCCACAACATCAGAACAAGTCAGGAAATTCAAAGGCAAGACTCTGATCACACAGACCGGCACCTCTCCCTCCACCCTGCCAGTTCTGTTTCATGTGGCACAGCCATTTAAATCCTCCAACAGGAAGGAAATAGCGAGAAGACTAAGTTTCCTACCTGGATCAGCCACTTCCACCTTCAGGGAATAATTGGAGGCGGTCTGTCTGTTTAATGCGGACTTAAACAAATGGACCGTCCCAGTTCCTCCTTCAATCCGGAACACATTATCTATAGGCACTTTGGGCTCTTGATCCACAATGCGGAACTGGCGCCGGGAATTAAGAGTATCTTTCTGGTCTCTATCTGTAGCCTTAAGAGTTCCTATCAAATTTCCTGGTGATTGTAAAAAAAAAAAGTCAGAATGAGTCAGGCAGCAAATAAGCACAACATGATAGCACAATCCTGTTCATGTTATCTAGTCTGAAGTGAATGCAATGGAGTTCAATAAACTGTAAGCTTACAGTACTAGTAAAAAATACCTTAGAAGATAGGGAAAGAGCAGGAAATGATCCCATAACTGTCACTATTCATGGAATAGGTGAATGATGGATCTGCCACATACCTATCTGAGGCTAATCTACACACTCATTTCAGCTCTTTATTTTCCAGAATGTCTGCAGTGCATTTTTAGTTTCTTACCTACGGCTTCGTTCTCCTGAACTTCAAATATGGTCAGAGCATATTCACATACAGGGGGATTATCATTGATGTCTTCCACCATGACGTCAACAGTCACTGGACGGGCCAGGAATATGTCTCCGTCTTCATCTTTTACAGACACGAAGAATGAATACTGAAATATGAATATTGCATTTCACATTAAGAAGTTTACGCCAATGAGAGAACAGGAGTAAAAGGGCAAAGGTGGTCCAAATGCTATCACAAGGACCTCCAGAAGACAGTGGGGAGGCGGAACCTCGTTTTCAGAAGTCCAGCATTAATTTCTCAGACACTTTCTCCTTTGCAGGAGCTGCAACACTTAGCTTAGCTAAACAAGTAAAAAAATCTTTCAAAGACACCCAGAGGGTGGAGACTGCCTCTGAAGGTCAGCAATAGTGCTAAAGATTAAGTGTAGGAACATGCAGGGTTCAGTTTGGCTGGGCATCAAATCACCTTGGTTCTCAAGGATCAAGCAATGCGCCAAACCGGAGGAAGATCATCACAGAGGATTTCCACCACATTGCTTCTCCCTAGCATTTACCCATTCAACACTAGTTGAGCCAGGCTGTCAGCCTGGCAACTGAACCACCATACACTGGCTAGGCAAGCACCAAACCAGCAAACACCTGGGAGAAGCCTTATATTGCACAGCACTCTTCTTTTCCCCTGGTTCAGCACACTGCCAAACCCACCCTAATTAACGGTGGCATTGCAAGGGAATCTGACTTTCTGCCATGTCATTAAAGCATTTTTAATGTAAAAGCCAGAAGTGAATTGACACTTCAGATGCGTTTGGCCCTTTCTGCACTTAATGCCACGTCATTCGGATCAGTGCATCCAGAATAAATGGCCCCACTGGTCCAGATTTCATGAAAGTGTGGACCGCTGCTGCCCTTCCCCCAAGGCTCCAAAACCAGGGAGGGGGGCTCCTAGTGCACTTTGCATATGGAAGAGAGGTTTTTAGTACACTCGCTGGTCCAGTATACCAGCAACTTCACCCATCATTTCAAAAAGTAACTCTGCTAAAACTCACTGCGTCTTTTTCTTCTCTGTCCAAAGGTTCGGTTACATAAATCGTTCCATTCTGGACAATCATAAATGGCAGTTTAGCAGGAGGTTTCTCCTTCGATACGATCTCATATTTTGCCCCTGGATCATTCCATTGAACCTGACATCCAAAGGAAAGCAAGATAGGAAGTTTTAGAATGGAATCCTCTTATTTCATAGTAGTAAGAAATGATACCAATGCCTTTTCTCCTTCTCTTTGGCCCCATCCAGATGGGGAGAATATAGTACCATTTTGGTACCATCATGGTGAGGTTCTCGTACGTCTCTGAGGCAACCTCACCATAGTCTCACTATTTCCCTCTAAAAAGCACTAGAAGCTATTGCTAGTCATGGGTTTTCCAGCAATAGCATTTTTTGCTTCCCTTTTGGAGCAGCACCACCATAGCTCTCTCCACTGTGCCTGTGTGGAGTCTGAAACGGGCATCTGTACACTCGTGGAGGTTCTGACATGCAGATCCAGACATTCAGGATGACTGAACACCCGGACGTGTGAGTCAGTAAAAGATGCAAAGACAACAGTAGCTGCAGCACTATCTAGCTAAAAGATAGAAATTGCATTTGGAAGTAGCCTGTACACTCTCTTTTTTAATTAACTTATTTATTCCATCTTTCTTCCAAAGAGTTCAAGCAGTTCAAACACTTTTCTTCCCATTCATTTTCATCCTCACAGCACTATGATGTAGGTTAGGCTGAGGGTGTCCCCATGCACTCCATTTACTTCAGAGTGGATCTGGGGCATTCCCAATATGGATTCTAGTTTGAACTGACCCATCGCCATGCAACTGAGGAAAGCGCGGGTTCAAGCTGAATAGACCTGTCCCCATGCAAATCACGCTAAACTCCTCCATCAGGAAACCGCATCTTTTTCTCTCCACCCCCTCTCCCCTGATAGGAAGCCGGTCGATGTCACCATACCCTGTCCCGCCTGCTGCAGCAATGACAGGGTGACACCTCCAGGTTTCACCTCTACGCACACAACACACACAGCAAAGATGAACAATGATAATAAGGGGCAGTATTAATAGGATGGAAAAACAGCTCATTGCTTGAAGCTGCCACATTTGGAGACAGTTTAGCAGAGGTGTGCACCTTCACATGACAGCGAGCACACACCCACTCCCAACATGTTCGAGGAATTCTGGCATCTGGTGCAGGGAAGCCACTGGCGTGGTGCCAATTAAGGTGATGCAGCGTTGCATCTGGTGCAGGGAAGCCACAGGCGCATCGCCCATTAAGACAATGCAGCACTCATGGACAAAATCAAGCCATTACCCATGTGTAGCTTGCCGATCAGGTGATCAGGGAATAATTGTAGCCGGAAGGACACTGAGGACAAATGAGAGCCATTTCACCCCCTCATCATTTCTCTTTTATCATAATTTGTTAAAAGAAACCCCCAAACAGTTGTGATCGCAGCGCACAGGACAGGAACAGCGAGCACAGGCAAAACCCCACCCTCTAATGAAGCAAGCGCTACTCTCCTCCTCCAATAACCCAGAAGCATCCCTATGCCTCCAAAATAATAATCCAAGCTTGCCTCCCAAACTGCAGTGAGAACTGTTTGCGAGGGTTTTTTTCCCCCTGCAGATTTGGGTGATTTGTTCCACATGTAGTCTGGATTGGAGCTTTTGCATGGGGATGCTCCAAGTCAAATTCAGGTTCGCTTCAGAGCATAGAGTGCATGGGGACAAGCCCTGAGACACTGTAAATGGCAAAGATCAGGAATGAGTCCCTTCTGCACTGGGCTTTATTTTGGATTATATCTTGGAATAGGGACCAACCATATGCATTCTAGTGCAGACTAGAGCAGGTCCCAGGGTGTTGGGGCCTGCCACAGTCTGCACTAGCAAGTGGATGGCACGTCCCTATTCTGGGATATAATCCAGAATAAGGGCCAGTGCAGAAAGGGCCTGAGTTTCCATAGCGAAGTACAGATTTATACGCAGCAATTCCCTGGTCTTAGTTTAACATGCCAGCCACAAAAATGCAAAAAGCTGCCTGTGCAAGTGAGACAGAAGTCCCCTCCCTGCTGTGTGCCAGTTTGTAGACTTTGACTGGAGCCCACGCCGTGCCAGCAAATCTCCCTTTGATCTTCCAAAATAGGTCAGATCAAAGGATGATTTCCCAGTGTAGTGTGGGTGTGGAGCAAAGCCTACGAAATGGCATGCAGCTGGGAGGGGCACCCACCTGTGCTTAACCACATCAGTTGCTACTGTGTGATATACCGGGCAGTTATTCCTTTAAAAAAAAAGTGTACAGCCCAAAAGAAAGCTTCCAACACCATTGAATTATTTATTTTCTTTAATTTATTAACGTCCTATTTTTACTACTATTACTAATAATAATAATAATACCCTATCTCACGCATGATGTTTATGGCAACTTGCTGGTCTTCGTATAGGCATTCATTGAACATTCTTGAAATGCCTCTCTTTTTTTTAACATTAAAACAACTGCTCCAACAGAGTTGTTTTGAAAGAGAGCAAGAACATGCAATGGACTTAATACTTTAAAAATAACTCTCCTGAGAGGAAAGAACAGAAGGAGATCATTGATGAATCTCTGCCATAAGTATATTTTTTTCACACATTTGTTCCTCTAGTTCAGTGATGGCAAACCTTTTGAGCTCGGTGTGTCAAAATTTGCAAGAAAATCTAGCTTAACTTGGGTGCTGTGTCACATCTAGAAATATCCATAATTTTATGATATTTATAGCTCTAGTAAAAAAGTTATATTTTTGATATATGTATTTTATTAAAAGCAAAAACAAATAATTCTTTACATTAGTGACTTTTGTTGCTAAATCTTCAATTGAAAGTTGGTATTTTGTACACTTCAAGAGCAAGCAAGCAAGCACTACATGTCCAGGTGTCAGGGTGACCAGGTGTGTCACCCAAAAGGGCTTGGCGTGTCACCTGTGACACGCGTGTCATAGGTTGGCCATCACCGCTCTAGTTCCATCCCCCTCTTATTGCCAAGGCAGGATTGGATGGGAAGGAAATAGAGCAATTAAAAAAAAAACGCAGTAGCCTATTTTCCTTCTTGGGCTTCATCCAGGCAGAGCATAGAATGGGTCAATGTCTGGATCAGGAGGTTTTGAGCCATCACCAAAGCAACTAGATTGGCAGGCATATTACAGCACCTCAACACAGGGTATCTGTACCAGAGCTGTCCTAATTGCATACCAGAGGCCTAAGTGCAAATAGGCCCTTAGTTTGTTGCTTAAATGTCCTGAAGTCCTGGTGGGGTCCATTGTTAAGTGTAACAGTTGCTGGTCCTCCTGGTCTTACAGAAGGGTACCTAAGTAATTTAGTTGCATTCCAGAAAGTAAAATGAAGAATGCAGGAATGACGGGAGATGCATTTATAATTGTCCTGCCTGAAGAGCACCTCTCAGCTAAGATTTAATGCAGTAAGTTCTTTAAAATATAAAGGTCATATAAGCACCCTGAAAAAATTGGGAATAAAATAGCAGATGTTGTAGTTTTAGTACAATATGGGGCAAGAGTTTTTTGCATCGTAAGCAAGCAAAAAGCAGTCAGCAGCATACAAATGTAAACAATAATGTGGGGAAAGCTGTGGTCCTGCTCAGAAGCTAAAGTGAATTTACTTAATGATGTGAGTAAAGCAAAAACACACCAAAAACTGAAAATCAAGCGTTCAGCAGTTAGTCTGATCTTACCTGAGTAATCGCCATTGGATGGCGGGCTGTCGAATTCTCCTTGATCCTTACTAGGGAAGGAGATGTCCAGAGGTTCTCCAACACAGTAATATTCACATCAACATTACTAGCAAAAGAATTGACTGATTGCCCTCCCATATCATTTACTCCTACAACCAGGATGAAAACCTTCATGGCTTCTGGGTCTAAATAACGGGCTCCTGAAAATCAAACAAAGAATAAATGATGTTGTGTGTCATGCCTCGTGCCCTCTCTGGGTCCTTGGATGGTGAGGTCCCCACCCATGTCAGCCAAAACTAGGGAGGCACACCCCAGGGTCCTGTCCCCACAGAAGTAGAGGACGCAGGTTCAGACTCAGATGCTGTACCCCACCCAGACCAAAGTTCTCTACGGAGACAACGAGAACACCTGTGGCGCTCAGCACATCTCCATGCCAATCAGCTGTGTTAGTGAAGGCATGACTCTCCAAGTCCTACTTAAGAAACGTCCAATCCAGCAACCTCCGTTGCAAACAAATAACCTTCTTTGCAATCCCCAACTTGTGTGAACTCTGATTCCTGTCTCCTGACTGACTTCCCAACTTATGACGACTCTTGGCCTGTTTGACTACATGTACTTTATACCCCCAAGGACTCTGGAAATTGACTTGGCTTGTTGCTGTGCGCGTGCATGCACATGCGCTTATTGCTTTTGCCGCTCTGGACACGACAGTGTGGGCTTTATTTAATGGCTGCAATATTCCCTTCGTTCACATGTCACGCTAGTTCTCTTGCAAATCATAATTCGCAAAATGTTTTGGAAACATGTACTTTATCAATGCGGAACAAACCTCTGCCCACAGAGCTAGACATATAATTTCAAAAGTTTACCTAGGAAATTCTTTGATATAACTCCACTTGGTAGCATTAACCATTTTAGTTTCTTAATACAGATGCCAATCATCTAGACTATTTTAATTCCTATCTTCAGTTTCCAGTTAAGTTGTGCATTTTTACCACGGAGCTGGGAAAACCACTCTGATGAAGCTTTTAACCTTCCTCTCACAATACCATTACATGAAGAGACAATGGTAGCTCTACCAACATATTTGTGTGATCTGCCCAGCTCTGTTTTGGAAGATACAGGAAATAGATGACTCCAGGGCCGCTTCCTGCGCCTTCTGAAACAGGTCTGGGCTGAAACTTCAAAGCCAAGTTACAAAGGTTCCTCAGCTTTGACATTAGTCCAGCCAGGACCATCAGAAGGTCATGTTGCTAACTCAGAAAGAGGGGCCAACAGAGTGTTTGGGAAAGTCCAGCTGGGCATGGCACTGCAACCATGGAAACACTATGGCCTTTCAAGTTGTAGAATCTGCCATCAAGCAGATCTTGCTTTTGTATGATATTTTATCCCAATACAGTCTTGCTCTCCTACCATGATAAGTATCAATGCCAGTGACTCTACTGGGGCTAGAATAGTGGCCTACCAACATTCAATCCTAATCAAGCAGAAGACTGGAGAGCAATGTCCATGTTTCTTTGATGTGATTACCTCTGAGATTTGGACTATATACTGCTATCATACCTGTATGATAATTAATTGACATCTGGATGCAGCCCAAGTCTTTTTCTTTCTCTTCTTTCTCTTCTTCTTCTTTCTCTTCTTCTTCTTTCTCTTCTTCCTCTTCCTCCTCTTCCTCCTCTTCTTCCTCTTCTTCTTCTTCTTCTTCTTCTTCTTCTGTTTTTGATGTGTGCCTTCACCTTACAAGCTATGTTCACACTCAGGCTGTGATCGCACCTTCACTTTAAACCTTATCATAGAATCATAGAATCATAGAATCATAGAATGGTAGAGTTGGAGGGGACCTCCTGGGTCATCGAGTCCAACCCCCTGCTCAAGGCAGGATCTCCTAAACCATCTCAGACAGATGGCTGTCTAGTCTCTGCTTGAAGACCTCCATCGAAGGGGAACCAACCACCTCCCGTGGCAGCCTGTTCCACTGGTTGATCACTCTTACTGTTAGAAATTTTTTCCTAACATCTAAACTAAATCTTTTCCCCTGCAGTTTCACCCCATTGTTTCTAGTCCTTCCTTGAGAGAGTGAGAACAGGGCTGATCCCTCTGCCTTGTGACAACCCTTGAGGTATTTGTAGACAGCTATCATGTCTCCTCTCAGTCTTCTTTTTGTTAGACTAAACATTCCTAGTTCCTTAAGCCGTTCCTCATAGGACATGGTTTGCAGACCTTTCACCATCTTGGTAGCTCTCCTTTGAACCTGCTCCAGCTTGTCAGCGTCTTTTTTAAACTGGGGTGACCAGAACTGGACACAGTACTCCAGATGAGGTCTGACCAAGGTAGAGTAGAGGGGGATAATAACTTCACGTGATCTGGACTCTATGCTTCTCCTAATACACCCCAGGATTGCGTTTGCCTTTTTTGCAGCTGCCTCGCACTGTTGACTCATGTTCAGTTGATGATCTACCAGGACACTCAAGTCTTTTTCACATGTGCTGCTGCTCAGCCGAATTCCTCCCATTGTATATGTGCTTTTTTCATTTTTCTTGCCCAGGTGCAGAACCTTGCATTTTTCTTTGTTAAATACCATTTTATTAGTTGCAGCCCATTGTTCGAGTTTCTCTAAATCTTTTTGAATCCTCTCTCTCTCTTCTCTGGTGTTTGCAATCCCCCCTAGCTTTGTGTCATCAGCAAATTTGATCAGTTTCCCTTCAACTCCCTCGTCCAGATCGTTTATAAAAATATTAAACATAACTGGGCCCAGGACAGAACCTTGTGGTACTCCACTTGACACTTCCTTCCATTTGGATGTGCAGCCATTTAAAGCCACTCTTTGAGTACGATTACTAAGCCAGTTTTGAACCCACCTTATAGTTGCCTTGTCAAACCCATATTTGATCAATTTTTCAATGAGGATCGCATGAGATACTTTGTCAAATGCTTTGCTGAAATCAAGAAATACTATGTCTACTGCATTTCCTTGATCAACCCATTCAGTGATTTTGTCATAAAATGAAATCAAGTTGGTCTGACACGACTTGTTTGATACAAACCCATGTTGACTACTGTTAATTATTGAATTCCTATCCAAATGCTGACATATGTGTTGTTTAATAATTTGTTCGAGAATCTTTCCTGGTATTGAAGTCAGGCTAACAGGCCTGTAGTTCCCTGGGTCTACCTTCTTCCCTTTTTTGAAGATAGGAACAACGTTTGCCCTTCTCCAATCGTCTGGGACTTCTCCTGTTCTCCATGACTTCTCAAAGATTACAGCAAGTGGTTCAGCAATTACCTCTGCTAATTCCTTCAGTACCCTAGGATGTAATCCATCTGGACCCGGGGACTTAAATTCGTTTAAGTTAGCTAAGCGTTCCCTTACTCTCTCAGTGTTGATTTTGTGTCTTGATTCTCCTAGTCCTTCATCAGTACAGTGAAGGACTGTTGCATGTACATTATCCCTCTTGGAAAAAACAGATGCAAAATAGGAGTTCAGAATCTCTGCCTTCTCAAGATCACTTTCGATCACTTCTCCATTCTCTCCCTGCAGACTTCCCAAAACCTCTTTGACTTTTCTTTTGCTGTTGACATATCCCCAAAACCCTTTTTTATTGTTTTTAGTCTCTCTTGCAAGCCTCAGTTCATTTTTAGCCTTAGCTTTTCTGATACTTGCCCTGCAGATTGTACTGATTTCATTATATTCCTCCTTAGATATGTATCCCTCCTTCCATTTCTTAAACATTTCTTTTTTCTTTTTTATCAAGTTTTTAAGTTCTAGGTTTATCCACCCTGGTCTCTTTAGATGTTTTCCATTCTTCCTTCTTTGAGGAATTGTTAATGATTGCGCTTCTAATATTGCATTTCTCAAAATATCCCATCCTTCTTGGACATTTCTATCCTTTAGTACATTTAACCATTTGATCCCTCCTAACCTCCTCCGGAGTCCATCAAAATCCGCCCTTCTGAAGTCCAACTTTGAAGTCTGAGTCCTCTCATGCTTTCCTTCCCTTATTATCCAGAATTCAAGGATAACATGATCGCTGCCTCCTAATGCCCCAGAAACTCTGATATCCTCCACCATTTCCTCTCTGTTGGTAAGAATTAGATCAAGGATAGCCAATCCTCTTGTTTCCTCCACCACCTTTTGGTACATGAAATTGTCAGCGAGAGAGGATAAGAACTTATTAGACTTGTGACTTTTTCCTGAGCGAGATTCCCAACAAATGTCTGGGTAGTTAAAGTCTCCCATAATCACTATGTCATGCTTTCGTGAAAGTTTAGCCATCTGGTCTAGGAATAGGTCATCCATATCTTCTGTTTGTCCAGGGGGCCTGTAATAGACTCCTACAATGGTATCCTTTCTGTTGCTCTCTCCTTGAATTCTTACCCATACCGATTCTACTGAGCTTCCACTCTCTGAAACTTGAACCTCTGAGGAGACAATTTCTTTTTTAACATACAGCGCAACACCCCTCCTCTTTTGTTAAGTCTGTTTCGCAGAAACAAGTTGTAGCCTTCAATGTTTGTGTTCCATTCATGTGTGTTATCCCACCAGGTTTCCGTAATACCTATGACATCATATTTATCTACCTGGGTCAGGATCTCCAGCTCCCCTTTTTTATTTCTCATGCTTTGGGCATTGGTGTAGAGGCATTTTAGTTTGTAGTTGCTATCTATTGCGAGCTTGCCTCCTCTGTTTTCCTTACAAAATTTATGCGTTTGTTCATTGGTACTATTTCTGGGAGTAAGAATATCGCCTGGTTTGATTGACTGTGTATTTTTGCTTGACTTTTTGTTACCCTTCCCCTTTTGTTTTAGTTTAAAGCTCTCCTAATAACCGAAGCAAGGCGCTTCCCGAATACATTTTTTCCTGTCCCTGTAAGGTGCAACCCATCTCTTGCAAGGAGTCCGTCATATAGGTAGTTTTCTCCATGGTTCAGAAATCCAAATCCTTGCTGCCGGCACCACCGACGTAGCCACTTGTTCACCTCAAGAATCCTATCCCTTCTACTTTTATCGTGACCATCCACCGGAAGGATAGATGAAAAGACTACTTGTGCTCCCAGTTCCTTTACTTTTCTGCCAAGGTCTTCAAAGTCTCTGTAGATGTTTTCAAAGTGCTTTTTTGCCGTATCATTTGTGCCCACATGTATGAGTAATAATGGGTAGTAGTCTGTAGGTCTGAATAGCCTCGATATGCTATCAGTTACATCTTTGATCCGGGCCCCTGGGAGACAGCACACCTCTCGTGAGTTTCTGTCAGGTCTGCAGATAATTGCCTCTGTTCCTCTTAAAAGTGAATCTCCCATGACCACTACTCTCCTCTTTTTCCTTGCATTACCATTTCTTCCTCTCCATTCCAGAGATTTCTCAGTGCCTATTGGAGTAATATTTGTGGACCTTGTCGTCGACTCTTCAGATGTGTTGTTCTCCTGACTGAGTATCTGGAACTGGTTGTTTAATTGCAAGGGTTCCGAATGTCTCCTGTTCTTCCTGCTCCTTTGGGTCACATGCTTCCATAACTCAGTTTCTGCAACTACAGAAGGATGTTCTTCTATCCCTTCATTTTGAAGTGTTTCCTCCATGCTGTCAAGGAAGTTCTCTTCTTCTCTAATCTGCTTCAGTGTCTTGACTCTCTCTTCTAGACTTTTAACCCTTTCCTCCAGGAGAGCCACAAGCTTGCATTTGTGGCAGGTAAAATGTGGCATCTGTTGTGGTAGGGTCATAAACATGCCGCATACATTGCACGTGACAATACAGGTGTTCTCGCCTTCCATATTGCTTTTAGGGTAAGGATTTTAAAGATGTGGTGCTAAGGTATGAATGATTTTTTTTTTATCCCACTGTACCTTTTTTATTTTATTTTTTTTGGTTTTTTGTTTTGTTTTGTTTTTTGTTTTGTTTTGTTTTTGTTTTTTTAATTTCGCGCGCTAACGGCGCGCAGGCCGTTTCTATTTAAGCCCTGCTGAGCAGAGTAACTCCTCCTCCCTGAGGGTGTGGCTAATTCCTATTGGTCCGCTGCTCTGATTGGTCTGAGAAAGCTTCTATCTCACGCCGTGTGCTCTGAGAAAAACTTCCTGTTTCTATCTCTCGCCGTGTGCTCTGAGAAAAACTTCCTGTTTCTATCTCTCGCCGTGTGCTCTAAGAAAAACTTCCTGTTTCTATCTCTCGCCGTGTGCTCTGAGAAAAACTTCCTGTTTCTATCTCTCGCCGTGTGCTCTAAGAAAAACTTCCTGTTTCTATCTCTGGCCGTGCGCTCTGAGAAAAACTTCCTGTTTCTATCTCTCGCCGTGTGCTCTGAGAAAAACTTCCTGTTTCTATCTCTCGCCGTGTGCTCTGAGAAAAACTTCCTGTTTCTATCTCAGGCCGTGTGCTCTGAGAAAAACTTCCTGTTTCTATCTCTCGCCGTGTGCTCTAAGAAAAACTTCCTGTTTCTATCTCTCGCCGTGTGCTCTGAGAAAAACTTCCTGTTTCTATCTCTCGCCGTGTGCTCTAAGAAAAACTTCCTGTTTCTATCTCAGGCCGTGCGCTCTGAGAAAAACTTCCTGTTTCTATCTCTCGCCGTGTGCTCTAAGAAAAACTTCCTGTTTCTATCTCTCGCCGTGTGCTCTGAGAAAAACTTCCTGTTTCTATCTCAGGCCGTGTGCTCTGAGAAAAACTTCCTGTTTCTATCTCTCGCCGTGTGCTCTAAGAAAAACTTCCTGTTTCTATCTCTCGCCGTGTGCTCTGAGAAAAACTTCCTGTTTCTATCTCTCGCCGTGTGCTCTGAGAAAAACTTCCTGTTTCTATCTCTCGCCGTGTGCTCTAAGAAAAACTTCCTGTTTCTATCTCTCGCCGTGTGCTCTGAGAAAAACTTCCTGTTTCTATCTCAGGCCGTGTGCTCTGAGAAAAACTTCCTGTTTCTATCTCAGGCCGTGTGCTCTGAGAAAAACTTCCTGTTTCTATCTCTCGCCGTGTGCTCTAAGAAAAACTTCCTGTTTCTATCTCTCGCCGTGTGCTCTGAGAAAAACTTCCTGTTTCTATCTCTCGCCGTGTGCTCTAAGAAAAACTTCCTGTTTCTATCTCTCGCCGTGTGCTCTAAGAAAAACTTCCTGTTTCTATCTCTCGCCGTGTGCTCTGAGAAAAGCTCCTGCTTTCACTTCACCCAAGCTGGACCTCAGATCTCACTGCACACACCTTTTCATTTCTATCTATTTTATTTGTGTTCTTTCCACCCTCCAATGGAAAGTCCACAAATAAAATGTATAAAAATGAAAACGTGTGAACAGTGAGATCTGAAGGTGGTCTGAAGAAGGTTTAAGGTGAAGGTGTGACCATGGCCTCAGTTAAAGAAAACTCTTCTGAGGCAGCTTACACTAATCATTCAAGTATCAGTCTGCCCACCTGTTCTCACGACCTTTCTAAGCTAGAACTTTCTAAGCTAGAATGGCAGATTAGAGATGTGATGTGAGCGTGAGGGCTACATGCTGCCATCTTTAAGGAACTTTGAACAACTTTTTTGCTATGTGTGAGTGCAGTCACAGAGGGCAAGTAAAAGTAACAATAATTTATCATCCCATCTTTTGTTCATTAGAATGTTTACCAGACAGTCAGACAGCTACCAGTTCCTTCAAAACAAGGAGTTTTAAGAAGGTCTCACTTAAGGTTGGCCCAGGTGCCTCCAGATGGCAAAAGGGAATTGTGAAATCTTCTTTTGATCCCACAATTGCCTCTCACCACCACTGCTGCCAGACAGCAGGTGGCAATTTGGATTGCTTACCTTGTCTGCCATTTCTTAGTGTTCACGTTCCTGTTGAAAAATACCCATATGCTAGCAATTGGCCACCCACTTCCCCACTTGCTAGTATCTGGGTATTTTTGAAGCACAACACTCAAGGAAAGAGTTGGCCAGCAATCACTGGGTTTTCTGTAATAACAATATATTGGATTTTTGTTCAGCTAACCTTGGATTATATTGGCAATGCCAGGGATATGTGGCAATCCCAATACAGTCCTGAGATAATTGTGTGTTTTTAACCCACATCTGGAGGCAAGAAAATGGTTCTGAGTCTGATAATATTAACAGTAGATTTTCCTACCAGCAGGGCTTGTAGAAATTGCTCCTGTAACATTGTTAATCTGAAAAAGCATCTCATTGTGAGGATTGGGAAAATGCTGGATGATGCTGTAGCTCAGCTGTGCATGTGGAGTGGCTGGGTCATCCCGATCGGAGGCCTTGACATACATGAAGGGCTTTCCTGTTGGATTTTTGGAAGGAAAAAAAAGCATAGTGAGAATTTGGAAAGAGAAAGAACATTTATGGAATGAACCTTTGAGTTTCTGAACTTTGTCATTACTCTTCACTCATTCTTCACTGTCTCTTTTTGAGGGTTTTCTCCAGACCAAGTCAGGACCAGCAAGGCTCATTGGTTTTGACCATGAGACGAAATTGTCTCGAACAACACTATCCAGACCAGCACCTATACTGGCCCCAAAGCTTGCATGAACATTAGGGCTGGGCTCCAAGGGCTCTGAAGAGCAAGGAACAAAATTCCTACTCTTTGAGCCCCTAGGGTACTCGTTTTGGTAGCTCACTTTGGTGCCCAGCCAACATGGGTTCCCTGGCACTCTGGAACATGGAGGCATGCCTTCTGAACATCACTGTGTTCCAGACTAGACCATGCTGGTCCAGGAGTCATCCATGTTGAAGACTACTAGTAACCAAATCAGCCCTCCCCACAGTTTGGATTACTCTGCATCCTATGTGGATGGAGCATACCAGCAGTAGGCAGGGCTTCACATAAAAGAGAAACATTGTCCACCAGCTGCTAAGGAATACCAGAAAGCACAGAAAGGTCTTTATTTTGTGATATTTGAGTCCCCATTTCTTTAACTCTTGTCTTTTTAGAAGTGTGAACTAGCAGACACAGAGAATGAAATGCTTAAATCAAGAGGGGAAAATCTTAATGGAGGCTCGATGGATTGGGGTGAAGGAAAATGTGTGGATTTCTTTTTGCCAAGCACAAATCTCCCATCTGATTGCACATCCTTGGCTCTAACTCAACCCATTTGCACAGGTTGATGGCTACCTCAAGAGGCACATGTTCCACAGTGCCTAGAAACATCATTGGCCTGTAGGGTTAGCTTGCTCTGTATGTGTCTGCACTTGGCGGGAGACACCACTTCACAGCTATATTAACCCCGTTCCAGCTTCACCTCCATTATCAAACATACCTGGGCGGGAATGTTGCCTCACTAATCCATAGTAGATTTTCTGATCGAACACTGGGGGGTTGTCATTGATATCTTCAACATATATAGTGACTGCATATGGGCCTTTCACTCTCTGACCATTTGCATTTAGACCTTCTACCTAATGGGAGTATGGTAGACAGAGAAAGAGAGAGAACAATTATATTAAAACACACTCTAGCCATTACAGTTTTCCATGTCATTGTTTGGTTCTTTCTTTGGTTAGTCTGGAATTGTAAGGTGGATCGGAATCAACAGGACCTGGAAGGCAGTGATGGAGGAGTGAGGCTCTTTGGAAGCCTCCATAGATCCCCCAGAACCACAATAGACAGGTCTCAAGGCAATCAAAGGAAAGTTTCCACTTGCCCCACCTTCATAGAAGTGTTCTAGAAGCCACTGCCAGAGAGCTCTGAAATATCATACAGCAGGAAAGTAAATTAAGAACATAAGAGAAGTCCTGCTGGGTCAGGCCACAACCCACCTAGTGCAGCATCCTGTCTCACAAAGTGGCTCACCAATTGCTTATGGGCATCTCAAGCAAAAGGCAAAGGCAAAAGCTTCACCTTGAAATTGATGGGAATTGTGAGTAGTATATTCCTCCTTCCTAAATACCAATGACACCTGTGGTTCTAAACAGACTGTGCATGAATCTGCTTAAGTGCATAAGATAAGCCCATAGTGCTATATATTTTTATGGTTCTTTTACCTATGATGAGACCATTGACACTAGCAGAGTGGAGAACAGGGCATCAGGGATGAGGTAGAGCCAGGAAACTATAAACAGGGCTAATGGCAGGTCTGTATGCCTCCATGATAGCCAAATGCATTAAGCATAACTGGACTCCTCCCTGAATAAAACATAAATTTACATAAAACATAAAATTAACACACCATCAGTGTTAATGTGCCTCCAGAAGTTGTCAGACTATGGCACTGTCCACATGGCCATTAATTCTGATCTTCTGAGTATCTGGGCACACAAAGACATCTTCCAACATTTGGCCTCCATGAAAAAGTGACTTGCTTGCAATCCACTTCAAACTACCTGGGGGTCCCTTTACCAGAAAAAGGCTAGAAGACAACTAGTCAACTTGCTTCTGGAGACTGAAAGCCTGGCTGATGTCTGGTCACATTTCTGGTCCCCAACAATGGTTCCTTCAATGTTTTTAGGGCTCTGGGGTGGCACATGGTATAGACCACACATCTACACCTCCAGGGCTGAAGACATTTACCCTATCCTGGACCTTGCACTGATTAGCTGTAGTCATACCACCAAACTCACTCACAGTGCCACATCTGGAAAAGGGTGTAGATCCTGCTGCACAGGAGCCACCTAGCCTCTCTTGGTCCAGCTGTGAACTGCTTTTTTGCTACCTAACTCTGGGGAAGGGTTGGTGAGCTTTGAGGTGGCAGTGGCAATAGCAGCATGCAAAAAGATGAACTTCACGAATGAGTGGGCCAGCAGTCAGCAGCAGGTAAGTGCAGACAAGACCAATGACTTGTCACTTTGCTGTTATCTTTTCTCACTCTGACAGTGGACTGAATCCAGATTTAAATTTAGGTGTGAACTCAGGAACTGCACTATAGTATCAACATTTTACCTGCAACCTGTGGATCTTTTTGGTTTCCCAGTCTAAAGGTCCGGTAAGAATAAGGACTCCATCATTTGGCCTTATGTCAATGACACCATCTTTCTCACCAGTCAGTTTCAAGGACTCCACAGGTGGTTGAAAAGTAAACTAGAAAACAGGGGGGGGGGGGGAAACCGATCAGAATCATTTTTTTGCTTACATTAGTCAGATGTCCCCCCCCCCCCATCCCATGTCAGTCTTCTGCTCTGGAAGAAACAAAATTTAATTAAAATGCTTGTAATGACTTTCCATGTTTTTAAAAATAAATATGAATAATTTGGTGCGTCACCACCATCCATTTACCCGATATAAGTACTGCAGTCCTAGTCTGCCTTCTTGCACAAAAAATGTCTTGTCCTCCAGGGGCCCAGTTAAGTCCGCAGCTTGGCAAACAGCCTGTAGGGATTGGGAAAGGAGGAAAAATATTATTGCAATGAAACTTTTAGGACCGCAGCAATGATATGGCTTGATATGGGTTTAAAGACTAGGTAGATGGATAGAGAAAAATTCTTTTCTCTATTACACAATATGAGAACGGACACTCTATGAAGCTGATGGATAGGAGAGTTAGATCAGACAAAGGGAGGTATTTCTTCACCTATTGGTTTATGGAGTTTGCTGCCAGAAGAGGTGGTAACAGCAACCAGCCCAGATGGCTTTAAGAAAGGGTTAGACAAATTCATGGATGACAAGTGTATCAATGGCTTAGATCGGATGCCTAGGAACATCCTCCAGGTTGGGAAGACAGGCAGGATGCCTCTAAAGGCCATTTGCTGGGATTAGAGAGTGAAGGTGAAGGTTTTGCCCTTATCTTCTGCTTCAGATGCCCATGAGCAGTTGGTGGGCCACTGTATGAGACAGGATGCTAGACTAGAAGGGCTGTGGCCTGATCCAGCATCCAACAGAGCTCCTCTTAGATTCTTAGGCTATGTAGCAATATTTCTTACATGAAGGCAGTACATGATATGTATGTCCAGATTTTCTAGCATGAGAACAGTCCACAAATGCCAACAATAAAAATGATTTTTTTAAAAAAATGCAAATTTGCATTTTGCTTTGCAGCTCACCGGGAGAAAATGGGAATAGTGAAACTGTGAAAAAACTGAAATACAGTGGTTAGCTATGATCTATATATCAAAGGACTGCTGTTTCACTATACATACTAGTGTGGCTAGATAACATTTATTGTGGGGAATGACTCAAGAACTCTAGTGCATAACCAATATTGCCTTTGCAAAAGCTGTTCAAAGGTCGGTTCTCCTAGCAGTATCTTATAACGGCTTCTGCACAGATAACAAAAACTGTAAAGCAGATGTCAAAATGTCATAATGCTGTTATATCCTCAACCCAGTTTCAGCCAAGTCAAGAGGGCTGTGGCTACTTCCATGGCAGGGGGGACCTTTGAACTGTTTGCACTTGTATTTACAAGTTTTTCAATATCATTACTCTTCCACAACAACCTGAGTGGTTTCAGATAAGGCAGAACCTCTGCCTCACACAATCCACTCCTGAGCACACCCAAGGCATGCTCCATTTCTAAGGGGTTAAAAAAGGCGGAGAGCTGCATCTGTTGGTTCCTTGTTGGTTCAACTAGTAGGTCCCAGGCAGGGCTTTCCACCTTTATTCACTAGAGCTTCCAGACATATTCAAAATGCAAGCATCCTAGTGGGGCTGGTAGATGAGTCCAGTATCACATTGGGCTGCTACTGGCATATTGGGCTGAAAACTCGAATTAAGAATAGTATGGGTTTTCCCATACTATCTTTAAAATGGTGGAATCTTGTCAGGAGATTGGGTGCCAGGAACATGCTGTGTCACTACAGTATCTGATTGAACATCTGGCAACTCACCATGCGGAGCCCCACAAAACCAGTGGAGTACCCAGGCGAATGATTCACAACTGTGCTAACACAGCATCATTAGTCTAGCTCCCATAGTGGGAGAATGCTGGGATTCCCCACGCTGAACTGAACTGGGAAGCTTCCAGATAAGAGTCTGAAAAAGTCAATGGCTGCAATCTTCAATGGACAGGGCAGGGACAGCAAGTACACCCCACCTCCCAATGACGTGGGTGCAAAACTCCTCCCCATTAGTCCGCAAT
Organism: Aspidoscelis tigris stejnegeri; assembly: GCA_023333525.1. Classification (NCBI taxonomy): domain Eukaryota; kingdom Metazoa; phylum Chordata; class Lepidosauria; order Squamata; family Teiidae; genus Aspidoscelis; species Aspidoscelis tigris. The sequence goes on along the minus strand of JALMGA010000004.1, from coordinate 29,465,593 downwards.
CGTCTCCATGTGCATTCCCAGCTCGCTGAGCAGTGCAGGCCAGTCCCCCAAACCGTGCTGAGACTTCTTTTTTCAGGTATCAAATTTGGCAACCTTCTGGCATGGTTTGGGGGGATTTTGTACGCTTTTCGCGTGCCAAATCCAAAACACATGGGGATGCCCCTTGCCGATCCCACGCTCAGGAACGCCCCAAACTTGCATGGGGACACGGCCTGACACTCTAACTGCAAGACCAAGCTAATGAACTGCTGTTCAGCCCTTCAACTGCACGCTGGCCACTAGGTACTACTGGCTATATGTACCCAGATGGGAGATTCCACATGATAGCCCAGTTCATATCCTAATTTATGGGCTTCAATTATTGGTTATTTTGTACCTGTTAAATATATCACTGTGCCCCAACAATGCTCCTACTATTGTTTTGCTCAAAACGGTTAAAACAAAAAAAAAATTATTATTGTTTAACAACATTTTTATTTGATGTCATGTTTAGGCAGGCCTGCTTTTGACATATTTTATAGGGAAAAGTCAAAGTCTAATTCTTCGACAGAACTCAAAGGTTCAAAGGTACCAGTATATAGCCCTTTCCTTGCCAACGAGAACTGTTTTATGTTATTTGTAAAATATTCTAGAGCCATGTGATTCATTCCTTAATGAAACTGTGAGTAGGAGTATTTGTTTCCACTTCCTCATTCTATATACTATAAGGCAAGTGACTGCAGTTGTGCACGCAATGGCTGCTGCAAAAGATCTTTTCAACCTTCTGGCAGTAAAATTTCTGGCAATAAAAACTGAAATGCAGCTTGGCATTTCACAGGTTCTGAGGTTGGGCTGAAGGAAGTGGTCCAAATACCTTCTCCCATACTGACCTGCCCATGCCTTAAGATCTGGAGCTGAGGCCCTCCTGGTTGTGTTTCCCTTGACAATCTCAGTAGTGAAACAGGTGGGCACCTGGGAAAGGGCCTTCTCAGTAATGGTCCCCAGGTTATGGAACAATCTCCCCCTTGAGGTGCGTCATGTCCCTTCTCTGTATATATTCAGGAAGGTGGTGAAGACGCACCTCTTTGCCCTGGCCTTTGGCTGATGTGATTATACTTGCCCCCCCCCCTGCAGATACTATTATTTTAGTATTTTAATATGCTGAATCTTTTAAATGTTTTAATGTATATTATTGGTTTTAATATTGGTTTTAATTTGTTGTTTTAAAGGTTGTTACCCAACATGAGACCTTTGGGTATAGGGCAAGATAGAAATATAAATACTAAATAAATAAATAAGTGAAAATCCATGACTACACACAGCTCAGGCAGGAGTCTACATGCTTGCTATTCCTCCTATCCTTGGAGAAACTGAAGCCAGGAGACCTTTGTTTCCCTGTTCAGTGTTTCCACCCAGAGCTCTCTGCAGAGCGCAGGAAGTCACTCTGTCACTCTATATCAGTGGTTCTCAACCTGGGGGTCAGGACCCCTTTGAGGGTCAAACTACCCTTTCAGAGGGGTCGTGACAAGTATCCTGCCACCCTTCCCTCCCACCTCCCAGCTGCTCCGCCCCCATGGTTGGGGGTCTCCACAACATGAGGAACTGCATTAAGGGGTCGCGGCATTAGGAAGGTTGAGAACTGCTGCTCTATATTGCATGAACTGGTTTACACTGGGGAAAGGAATTATTTCCCAGTTCACAATTTTTGGAACCTTTAGTTGAATAGGGTTTATTTAACAGAAACAATTGGCAAGGCTTGAATTTGAGAGGCAGGGAGAATGTGAGGGAAAATCCAAATGTTTTAAGGTAAATAAAAAAGAGAAAAATAAAAATATAAGAGACATATACATGTAATATGCTAAAATGTTATGCACTTCTGGTCCTTCCATGGGTGATCATATCCCAATTCAAAATTTAACACCGACCTTTAGTTTACCATATTTTCACTTCCTGTAATCATACTAAATATGTTAATTCTCAAACCCCAAAGTCAGGCTGTTCTTTTCTTTAAAAGGAAAATCAGTGAAGGGGTCCCAATTTTTACTAAAAGAACCCATTGCTTTATCCCTGACCAAACAAGCAAGCTTATCCATTTCTACTAGATCAGTCAGTTTGACCAACCACTCTTTTATTCCTATAATGTTGAACTTTTCCATTCCTGTGCCCAATGCAGTCCTGCCACTATGATCATATTCTAAAGTATTTTGCCATGATTGATTTCTAATTTTGAGTCCTTTATTCTAGGGATGTGAATAATTTTTATTTTTATTTTGGATTTGAATCAGAGTTGAATTGAATATCCAAACATCTGATTTGATTCTAATGTTTAGAATCCAAATGCAGCAAAATTCGAATGGAATACATTCAAATCTATTCATTCGAATGTTAGATTCAAATCTTAAGATACAAATGTTGACAACATTCGTATGTGTTATATGTATCTGTACACATTTTGTACGCATCCCATTTTATCCTGTATGCATCCTGTTTTCGTCCCATACTATCAGCAAATGCATACAGATACATATGAGATTCGTACATTTGAATGTTTTGAATTATTCGAATGAATGTTTTGGAACATTCAAAATTCATTCAAATGTTTAAATTCGAATATGTAGGCATTCTATTCAAATTTGAATGTCCACATTTGATCAAATTTGATTGAATGTCAAATGTTTAGAACATCTGTGCACATCCCTACTTTATTCCTCAAAGAAAAAGCTCTTGTCTCATTGGAATACCAATCCCCAGAGTCATTTGTATCAATCTATGTAGTAGTAGTTGCTGTTTCAACACACAGTTGACATATTTTTATACATCTTTGCTAACCATCTGCACATCACCTTATAAAATCTTTCTTTCAGACTATAATGTAATGTAAATTTCAGTCCCTGGGTGCTTCCACACAGGCCCTTTAACACACATTAAGGACAAATTCTGAAACGTGTGTCCGCACATGCATGGCTGTGTAGGACACTTCCGGTGAGAAGCGTCCGCACAGCAACACCCATTAAGCACACTTTCGAGTGTGTGCATCTGCACACTCGGACCTATTAAGCACACTTCTGGTGAGGTGTGTCTGCACCTATCCTGTCTCACACAGTGGCCCACCAATTTCTCAAGCCTTCATCTGCTCTTGATTTCCTGCAAATGGCCTTTAGAGGCATTCTGCCTGCTTCTCCTGAAGGCAGTATTTAGGCATCCATTCTAGTAGCTATTGATACACCTATCTATCTACCATGTATTTGTCTACCCCTTTCTTAAAGCAATCCAGACTACCTGCTGTATTTGTTACATCCTAATACACACCAGCTTCTCTCATGCAATCCTTACTACTCAGCAGTTACAGAGAGCTAGCACCGTATAGTGACCTAACAGCCACCTCCTCTCCCCTAGTTCAAAATCCCTCATGGCTGTGAAAGTGTACTGAATGTACATGGTCCAGACACTGCTTCGTAGTCTGATCTACCCCACATAATATTTCGGAGAATAAAATAGAGGGGAACAGAACAATGTGTACAAATTAGTTCCAGCTCTGCAGAAGCTGGATATAAATGCCATAAATAGATTAATACATAGCAGATCAAAGTCAAGCTCAGGAAGATCAAAGAGAGGTTTCCAAATAGAATGCTGCCCGTCCCCCACTGCCCTTTGAGCCTCATCCATAGGATTTGTCAGCAATTACTACTGTAATTTATCAGGAAAAGGCTACATTTTTCTAGGTACTACTCTGTTTTATTTTGAGCAGTGGGGAAAATAATGTTTTACAAAGGGACAGCTATTCTTTCTTTCTTTCTTTCTTTCTTTCTTTCTTTCTTTCTTTCTTTCTTTCTTTCTTTCTTTCTTTCTTTCTTTCTTTCTTTCTGCTTCCCTCTCTCCCTCCCTCCCTCCCTTACATGGACTTTGCAAAAGCCAACAAATAAAAAACTATTAAAAGTGATAATGTGGAAATGCTGAGAATTTCCTCATGTTTAAACATTCTGTCAAAGGATGATATTTCTCACTACCATGGGAAACTATATTGACTTTTCTGCCATGAACTACAGTGGCTTGGACAAGTACAAATAAATAAACAAAAGATGCCACAAAATACACTCCCCACCACATTTAACAGAATAAACCATGCTGCTGTTTTAGATATCATACAAACTGGGGGTGAGGAGGAAAAATGTTTCCATTACTTACTTGATGAAACACGAGGAGGCATAGCAGAAGTCTATAGAGGTTCCACATTTTGGTGAGACCTTTTCCTTGGATGCCTAGAAACCTTTTACATAAAAAAGAAACTTGAACATGAATTCAGACAGAAATTTTGCTAAGTTTTTAGAATGCAGGTCCCAGAGCAGCTGACCTTGCATGCATGTTAGTCATGATGCTTACCTCCAGAAATTTGACGGTGACCAAATTACCCGGATTGCCCGTCACAAGGAGCAGGAAACAATAATATGGGGAGCAATACCCTGTCTTATTGCTTTCTACCATAATATCTGGTCACCGTCTGGAAGCAGCAAGAGCCTCTCATCACAGATCTGCACATACAGTACTAAATTTCCATTCAACCTCTAAGTAAAGCGAAAGGCATTGCAAGCTCTGGCCATATAGACCCAAGGCGCCTGGTCTCAGCCTTTCTGAAGTTAAAATACGCAATCAACAAAACCTTGTTTAAAAAAGTTTTAAAGTATTTACACTTTGTTTTATCTTTCTGCCGGACAGCTTCTCTAAACTGCCCCTTGACGAACGTCCAGCTGAAATGTTTTAAAACAAGTTATTTGCTCTCTTCTTTCACAAAGCAACCTCCAAAGTCACTTCTGAATGGAAATGATTTATTTTGTGAATATCACTTCCCTCACTTATTGGTCTGATGTTTCATGAAATGTCTGTTTATTTTGAGGGGGGGGGGATTTAAAAGGACCACAAAAAAGGAAGAACATGCAAGATGCGTGAACTCTTTGCTTCTGTCAAACCACAGCAAACCGATTGGTTACAGCAGACGGTTTCAGTCTGACAGAGGAGGATTTAATGCATCTGAAGGTTTTTGTATCATAAAAAGACAAGGCCCATGTAGCTCAAATACCTGTCTTCGGCCCTTTATGCACTGGGCCTTATTCTGGATTATATCCCAAAATAAGGGCCTCCCATCTTCAAACTAGTACAGACCACAGCAGAATTAATTTCCCCACGACCCAGAATGAGGCCCATGGCAGAAAGAGTCTTTGCCTTATAATGCAAGGTGGTGATTATCTAGCTGCCAAGAGAAAGGCCCTGGGGCAATCAGGTAAGGTCAAACTATTGGAAAAACAAACTCCAAAACAAAGGATTTCAAAAACTGGGGCTGTATGTGTGCCATAGGGGCATGCAAACGTTTGGGAGCAGCAGAGATAAGGTCACAGGAAAAAAGAAAAACCTAATTATTTCTTAAAATTCAGTTTAAAAATATACCACGTAGGTAGAATCATTACAAGTTAGTTGTAATTATGTGGACTATGATATAACAATAATATAAGTACTGCAACGTTAATAGGATACAAATGGATAACAGCGCAAGTGCAAATTTATTTTAATCAAAAATAGGCATCATGAAGGTTTAGGGGAAACCAGATCAGTGATGTTTTATCAAAAGGATTCAAGATAGCAAAAGGAGGAAAGTGTGGCACACCATGATAGTGAAATTTTCACACAAACCTTCTTTCTCCATTCTTCCAAGGGGATTGCTTCATGCAAATATCTCCCTTTATGACTCTGAACTCCCTTTGCTGTTCAGCAATGGATTTTCAGCACAACTGAAATACAGCTCTACCTGCTTTTCTCCATCTGACACACAGTTTGTAAAACAAAGGGTGCCTAATAGAAATTGGCTTGCATCAATGGCCAGCACTTCCAACTTGTGGAACTTTGAAACAAAGGTCCACAGCAAATCCGACTCATAAAACAAAGTCCCATATGGTATAAACATCTTCACAGTGTTATATTAGAAAAATCATTTCTTACCTTGAATATGAAAAGCTAAAATTGGTGGTGGGGGGTGGTGGTTAGTTTTGCACTTGTTCATATGGGTGGTGTCTGCCCGTGTCTTCCAAATCCGATGGCAGTTTTTCAGAATCTCCGTAGACTTTTGATCAAACATTAACTTGAGTCCCAATCTTTAATAGTAAGGTGTGGCTAGGAACAGCAGCCATCCCCATGCAAGGTTCAGTTTCAAACAGACAACTCCTTGTGACATATCTTTCCTTCCTGTTCTGGGGACATTCTGCTTTTTTACTAACTTAAATGGTGGATTGTGTGAATTTTTTCCGATAAACAAACAGTATAATCCTTATAGAGAAAGAACGAAACCAGGAAGCTATGGTTGAGGTCATTTTCACCCACCAGCCAACCCATTATCCTGGATCAAAGTAGCACACTGAGGGCTAATCCCCACAGCAAGCTTATTTCGCTTTCCCTAAACTGAAATAATAGAACCGGATGCAAACGTGAATTTGCCTGTTCCCATTAATTTTAACTTAATCGTGTTGGATCCGGATTCTGAGGATCATACGTGGGGTACGTGACTCAAGGTGGGACTCAAATGGCTACTTTTTAAAAGCCACTTTTTGGGGCTGCTCTACCCTCTTCCTCCTGGCATGGATGTGCCACCCATAAGGGACCCCTTCACCGAGCCTAACTGGGTGGCTGGGTGGCTGACGCTTCCATGGATGTAGGAAAAATGGCAGCGGGCAGCCAGCCAGCGATTCTTTCCCCTCGTCTCCCCATTGCTCAGGGCACACAGCAGCGGCGGCAACTAAAGCCCCTTTGCTTTAAACATTCACATTCAGCTGCTTTCCTCCCTTCCTTTCCCTTTCTAAAGTCAGAACTCCAAAGAGCTAGAATTGCGCAAAATTGCAACATTGTTATTCCAACCATCAAGGTGTGAAGTAGTTCCAGCGCTACAGTGTAGCAATCCCTGTTAAGTGGATCAGCCAAACTGATGTGGGGTCTGCCAGGATTGAAAACGGTTTGAAATCGAAATAAGGTTGTAATGGGGATGTGGCCACAATGGCCCTCTTATGGGCATTCTCACTCCTGCTTTCAGGCCGTGTCTTCACGGCAACCTTATCTCAGATTCAAAACATTTTCAGTCCTCAGAATCCACATGGCAGTTTGGCTTAACACCCTTTCCCCGTGTTAAACCACCCCAAAGCGTGGTGAATCTCAATCCTGATTTCAACAGGTCTCACTCCGGATTGTGCGCTTGAAACATTTTACATTTTTTACTGTGTGGACAGTACCATTTTAAGGGATGAGAATCCATGTTTAGGGTTTCCCTCTCCCAATAGCTTGCTTCCAAAGACAGTGATTTCATTGAAAAAGTCCACCCCTCAAAACAGCCACTATAAAAGTCCACTCCTCAAAGCTACACTGTAGCGATCTAGCCACTTCACACCTTATAACAATGTTGCAAATCTGTGCAATTCTGAAAGTTACCTTTAGAAAGGGAAAAGAAAAGAAAGCAGCTGGAGGTTCTGTTTTAAAGGCTGTGGCTGTGAAGGGGTCTTGAGTTGCTTCTGCTGCTGCTGTGTGCCCTGGGAAATGGGGAGAGGAGGGGAAAGAATCCAGGCAAGTGGCAGCCACCCAGCCACCCAGTTAGGCTTCCTGAATGGGTCCCTTATGGGTGGCGCGTTCATGCCAGGAGAAAGAGGGTAGGGCAGCCCCGAAAAGCATCTTTTAAAAAGTAGCCACTTGAGTCCCACCTTGAGTCACGTACGCCAGGTACAATCCTCAGAATCCGGATTGAACGCGATTAAGCTGAAAGTAATGGGAAGAGGCAAATTCGCATTTGCATACAGTTCTATTATTTCGGTTTAAGGAAACTGGATTAAGCTTATAATGGGGATGCGCCCTGTGTGAAATAGGATGCTGACCTAGATGGGCTGTGGCCTGATTCAGTAGATGAACAATCCACACCAAGTTAGGGATGACTGCATTTGGATGGCCTGTTTCATGCCAGCCCCCATGCCAGTTCCAAAGCTCATGTCAGCTTCAGAGTCAGCTCAGGATGCCTCCAAATGCCAGGAATGAATGGCCCTGGCCTTCAGAGCTCCTGAGGGGCCCATTTCAGCAGCATGCCTTGTTGCAGCACCAAAATGGATTCCCAGTGGTATACCAGACTAAAGAGGCATGCCATATACCTCTGCGGTCTGGCATATTACTCCCTAGTATGCTGGTAGATATTAAGATTTTGATGTACCAGTAGACCAAACCAGAATGTCATTTTGTGTGCCCTAGGCTAGTCTACACTGTGTCCTGTGTGGACAGAACCTATGAGGCAGAGATGGGTCCTTCTTGGTCCACAGGACTGTTAAGATGAAGAAGAAGAGTTGGCCTTTCTTCCCCAATTTCTCACCCATTTAAGGGGACTCAAAGCAGCTGACAATGCTTTCTATTCTTCTCCCCACAACAGGACATTATTTGAGGTAAGTGGGGCTGTCTACACAGTAACCAAAAGTTTCCATTAGCAGTTCAGATGCCAATCATGTGAGCCCTGAGAAATACATAAGAAATGAGAGATTGAAGGAAAATTCATTTGTTGTTTGTTTATTTGCATTTTTATCCTGTATGATACCCAGAGGATCACCTCAAGGGGGAGAGTATTCCATAGCCTAGGAGCCATCACTCAGCACCCTCTCCTGGGTGTCTATCCCTTTTGCTGCTGAGGGTGGTGGTACAACCAGGAGGGCCTCCCCTCCAGACCTTAAGGCACAGGCAGGTCAATATGGGAGTAGGTGTTCCTTCAGATATGTGGGGCCCAAGTCATTTAGGGCTTTATAAGTTAAAGTTAACTCCTTGAATTGGGCTCAGTGGCGAACTCTTTTAAGAATGGTGTGATGTGCATCTAGCCAGTTGTCCCGGCCAGCAATCTAGCAGTTGCATTCTGCACTAGCTGCAGCTTCTGAACCATCTTCAAGGGCAGCCCCATGTAAAATGCATTACAATAGTCTAGTCTGGAGGTTACCAGAGCATAGATAACTGTGCCCAAGTCATCTCTGTCCAAAAAAGGCTTCAACTGGTGCACCAGCTGTAGTTGGGAGTAGGCACCCTTGGCATCAGCACAGGGTTCAAGAGCCACCCCCAAATTTTTCAACTGTCGCTTCCAGTGCATTACAACCCCATCAAGGACACAGTGTCTCCCAACTACATGAAGCCAAGAACCTATGACATACAGCACCTCTGTCTTGCCTGGCTTCAGCTTCAATTTATTGGCCCCCATCCAGCCCATTACCTCCTCCAGGCACCTGTTAAGCACTTCAGCCACCTCTCCTGATTCAGATGGCACAGAGAGATAGAGCTGGGTATCATCTGCATGTTGATGCCACCTCACTCCAAATCTCCTGATGACCTTTCCCAGCAGCTTCATATAGATATTTAAAAACATGGGAGATAAGATCGATCCCTGAGAAACGCCACAACTGAGTTCCCAGGATGTTGAGCTAGAATCTTCCACTACCACTCTCTGTGATCGGCCCTGGAGATATGAGCAGAACCAATGACACACACTGCCTCCAGTTCCTAAACTCCATAGCCTTTTCAGCCTCTTCTAACTTTCTTCTTCACTCTGAGAAAGTCAGCATTCTTGCCATGTCTGTTGAAAGTGTAGCAATTATTGGCAGCAAAAGTAGAAAAGTAAGGTGTCATAGAAACTAAGGAAAGTCCTTGAAGAGAAGGCGTAATAGTCAGCAAAACTTTAAAACAGAACAGCTTCTCAAGAAATTAAATTTAGTAATCATAAAAGAACATAGGCTATGTTCACACCCAAGTTTTAGTCCACTTTCAGTCCACTTTCAGAGTGAGAGAACACATCAGCAAAGTGTCTAGACACTTTCTTTTGACTTTCATTGACCCAAAGGTAGATTTTCAGAGTGATATGTTTTTAAGGAAATCAGCTCGTTGCTTTGCTGATGTGTTCTCCCACCCTGAAAGTGGACTGAAGCTGGATTAAAACTTAGATGTGAACTCAGCCATAGGAACATAAAAGGAGCCCTGGAAGATTAAGCCACAGCCCATCTAGTCTAGCATCCTGTCTCACACAGCACCAGCTGCTTCTGGGCATCTCAAGCAGAAGACAAAAGCAAAACCTTCACCTGCCCTTGACTCCCTGCAAATGGCCCTTAGAGGCAAAATGCCCTGTATCTCCAACCTGGAGCCAAAAGGTACTTGAGAAATGTAAACCAAAAACACAAAAACAGGGAAAGCATATGGCTTTGCATTATGTTTGGGTTTGAGTGTAATTATCTGTCTGTGTGACATAGGCCTTTTCTGCACTAACTGTGCTTGACCTGAGTAAGCACTGAGTAAGTTTCACATACATCGGGCATCACAAAGTGCAAACACCCAATGTATCCTACCTATCATCCAGCCTTTGTGCCTAACTAAGGCTGTGAATCCCACTTGACTTTTTAAATATGAAATTAACCTAAATTTGAGGTGAACACGCATTATGCCTGATCCCATTGAAAATGTATAAAAACATATAGAACCCAAATTTTGCCATTCCCACTGAAAATGCTACATAAAATGCGTTGGGGAACCAGCATCTTTTGCTCCCTGCCCATTTCCATTCAAGGTTCCCACTCCTCTCTGATTGGGTTCGGTCTCACAGTTCACATCATAATGTGGCCGAGGGTGAAGAATTCCAGCTCCACCCTTTGATTGCATACCCAGCCTCTTTTGCGCAACTGTATAATTGCAGATTAGCGATCCCCCACAACCATGGGGGTCTATTCCATGATGCTTCGATCTTGCATAATGACAACAGGCATTGGACAGAAGGCTATTGGGGGGGAACAACCCTAAAGACATGATCTCTCCCCAATACTGCAGTATTGTTCCCAAAGTAAAAAAACGAGAGCTGTTTTTTCTAGGGTTTTTAAAATGCGTTTTTGGGGGATTTACTCCACAGAAAGTGCAGGAAGCAAATTTTTAATGGGGCCAAAGGATTTTCAAAACTTTTTCAAAGCTCAATAAAACCCCAGTGGAAATGACACCTAAGGTGCAAAAAGGCCCTTATAGATTCCAGCTTTATGATTCTATGGAAAACAGAATGAAAGCACCTGTCCCTATGAAAAGTTGTGATCTACTGAGGAGTAAGTAAGTAGTTCCAAGGACTAGAACCTGCAAGTCTGTTTTTTAGTATAAGGAGGATGGCAGCAAAACTGATGTCTGTCATTGGGAGATTTTTTGGAGGTATAATTGATGACAAGGAACCAATAATAAGACATTAATGTCTGAGTCAGTTTTTCCACATACATCTTTCCCCATACAGTGACCTATAATTTCCTCCACTTATTCTTCTTAAATATTGACGATCTTCTCATTTGTCCTGCTGCCTCAGCCATTTGATGTTCCATCTTCTGTTAATTTCACTCATTTCCCCAGTTAATGCTTCTGTGTGATGATATCACAGCAGTGCCATATTTTTACCCAGAACATTTTTTTAAAAAATCTCTAAAGTACTGGTTTTTCCAGCTTTGGAGAAACATTTACATCCACCCCTTAACAAACATCTTGCAAAGATTCTTTCATATGGGGAAATAGGAGAATCTCCAAAGAAGGACTTGAAGTTTCATATTCTGCACTGTTCTCCAGTGAATAGTGTTCAGGGAAACACTGCCCCTTTCGGCCCTGACTGATGACACAGATTAAGGAGCTCCTTAATCTAGATCACTAGCCTCCCATCCAAACATTAATGTGTATTAAGAAGACCCCACCCCCCACCCCCCATCCCCGCTGGTCCAACTCTGCCTGTTGAAACATTTTGGGAGAAGAAGGCAGCTGCCAGCTAGCTAAACTCTAGCCTAGAGCAGCAAAGACTGTTCATCTGACCCCACTGTACAGTACCAAATGGTGCATCATATTTTGAAATCCTAGGCCGTCAGTTGACTCATGCTAAGGTAAACATTGGACAGGATGAATAAGACATTTGATTACTGTTATTTCCTGTTCGTTCCAAATCCTTACAGTGTTCAGCCCACAGACTGTATTAAACAGTCCATTCCATCTATTTAGATAGTTAGTGACTCAGTAGAAGGTCAAGTAGAGTTTGGGGAGTGTGCACTTTACAATTCAGTTTCGATTATCTGTTCCCTCCTCAGTCTGGACATGCTACTGTCAATCATAGTGACATTTTATTCTCCCTTTTTCTCTCTCGTTTGTGCGCAAGTACAGGAAGTTTGTTAAAATAGTTCTTAACAATGGGTGATTTCACACTGGCCAGTGTACTATACCAGCAAGCATGCCAGAAGCCTCCCTTCTTCATGCTGTTGTGGTCTAAGGGAGGTCCCCACCCCACGCCCGTCCAGGCCTTCCTTAGATGGCACCAGTTTGCAGAAGGGGGGTTCCACGGTGGTGGTCACAGCTTCACGTCACTTTAAGTGATCTTCAGGCCATCCTCTAGTCCAGCGGTTCTCAACCTTCCTAATGCCGTGACCCCTTAATGGAGTTCCTGATGTTGTGGAGACCCCCAACCATGGGGGCAGAGCAGTTGGGAGGTTGGGAGGGAAGGGCGGCGGGAGACTTGTTGCGACCCCTCTGAAAGGGTAGTTTGACCCCCAAAGGGGTCCCGACCCCCAGGTTGAGAACCACTGCTCTAGTCACTCTGCTCACACTTTTTCCCCCCAGTCCAATTTATAAGTGGGCTTTCCCTCCTCCATTCATACTTTCTGGAGTCCACTTTTTCACAGGTCTCAGTCCCCTTCAGCATGGCAAACTGGACTAAAAGGGGCTGAAGAACAGCACCATGATGAGCGAAACCTGCCTTCCCTTCCACCCAATGCCTGGACGTGTGAGTGGTACACACTGGAGTTGGCAGCACTCCTCCCCTCCCTGTTCCATTCCTGCCAAGCGGTTAGTACTTTGCTCACTACCATACCTGGGATGGTCCCCTATCCCATCCTGCTCCTCCAAATTCTTGCTGTTCCAATAGCACCCCAGCAGACTCTGTCTGTCATTGAAAATATATCATAAATATAAATCATTTCCTGTGCTAAACTGGTAAAGCAATGGATCATATTTTTTCATTTGCTCTTTGTTGCTTTGCTGGAAAAGCTGGAATTATTTTTTTTTAAATGGCCAGAAAAACACTGTTGGGAGAGGGAACAAGGGAAAGTCAGGGGCAATATAGATGATACAGTTCTGAAGACAGTAGCTTATGGGCAAACAGCAGAGAACAGTTTCTCATTTTTCTTCAGGAATGGCTGAGAGTATGGGGGTACATCCTAGTTGGGGTATGCCTCAGCTGCATCTCTTTGGGGGCACCAGTTCCCTCACCCCAACAATACCTAATAGTGTTACCATCAAGTTTGCCACCAGTACCACACAACTCCAAACACACCCTGTTGCCACTGTTGCTTGGCAGAACTTTATCCTATTAGAATGCAGGTGGTGTTGATGGATTCAAGAGGGATGGAAAACTAAAGAGTTGGGTAAAGGAGTCTTGGGGCAACAGCATAAATGATATGAGCATAGCAGCCCAAACTAAGGATGGATTATCAGGAATTGGGTGTGAACAGGATTAGGAAGCATTCAGTTCAGCTTTTAATAGGACGTAGCAAGGTGTGATCACTATCCTGGTACACTTGCTGGTGGTATAATAGCCTGTGTGGAATTAACCAAGGCCCTGTCCCCATGCAATTGAAAGTCTGCTGGAACTCTTCTTTTGCCTCTGAGCGGCCCCATTCCAGGCTTTACAAGGCGCTTAGGGAGCTTAGGAAAGTGAGACACCCGTGATAAAATACGTGCACTTTAAAGAAGAGTTCCAGCGCTCTTTCGGCGATTCGCGGGTTTTGCTCGCTATATCTGCCTTGAGGACGCTCCGTGGCAAAAGGGGTGGGGATTGCTTGCCTGCACACACAGCCAAAAAGCATTCACACATCTGAGAAATGCAGCAGGTTCGCTTCCTTTCCTTTGTAAAAAGAGCCACAATTGCTCAGAATCGCAACATTGTTATCAAGTGATTTGTGAAAGCCTTAAAAGAGAATGAGCGAAGGATTGCGCTGCCGATGGCTGCAGCCGCTGACTTTGCCGGGGCAGAAAGCCTTTTCTAACAGAGAACTGAGTGAAAGTAAGTGCTGAAAGTGAATGAATGAGCGATCATCTGTCTTTGCTAGGGGCGGGAAGCTGTTTCAGGAGACGGAGATCTGGCTATTTTTCCTTTTAACAAGAGAGGGGGCGGGGGGAAAAGATGCCCGGAAAGAGAAGACGGCTACCATGGGGACGGAAAGTCCGTTTAGATCGCGGCTACCATGGGGGCGCTTATTCCGGAAGTGGAGGGGACTTTTAAAGTCAGCTATAACAGAGTGATGGCAGAGGAAGCCGAGAGGGGCTAATAAGTCTTTTGGGGACAGGGCCCTATATTTGCAACTAGGGTCCCTAGAAGCCATATGTATGGATAGTGCTGTGTCCTGAAAACAAATGTTTTGCTGTGGAGTGAATTTCTTATTCCACCATTTTTCTCCACCATCTTGGATGCCCCAAAACATTTGGTCTTTGTTATGACAATCATGTAAGACAATGAAAATATCTAATTGAGGTCATAAAAGCTATGTTCACACCTGGATCATTATAAGTCATCCTTGCCTTGGGCTGCATTGCTCACACCTTTCTGCACAATTCAACTGAGCCTCCTCCACAGAGCTCTTGGCTCTCCACCCCTTTTGCTACATCAAATCTATCTCCTTTCTGATTGGATGCCATTCATGTCACTCAAGGGAGGCAAGGGTGTGTGTCTGCAGTTCTTTTTAAAGCCTGCCACCACCTCCATGCCCTTTCCTTTTTTTATGTGCTTTTCTTCATGCAATTAATTTTTTTTTAAAAAAAAAATTCACATAAAAGCGCTAGTTAGAGGAATCATACACATAAACTGAGAAGAGAAGGGGAGGTGCCTCACGAACTCTGTGTGTGCTGATTGTCTGAAAGGAAAGACTGGACCCCACCCACCGCAGCACAGTTCAGCCTCCTTTAGCCTGCCCTCTTTCACTTTGAGGAAGTAAAGTCAGCCTGGAATGCCAGAATGGCTTCAGACCTTGTCAATCCTCTAAAAACAGGATTACAAGTTAAGATGGTTCAACAGGGGTAAACCGTCTTGGGAAATGAATTAAATAAAAATAATGTGAGTAACAAGATCTGAGGACAAACTGAGGTTGACCTAAAATACTTGTGTGACCATGGCTCTCGTGAGTCAGGAAGCCCAAACAATATGCCTGAGGAATATAAGGTACCCAAAAGGTATTTTTGGATAGGAAGTGCCACATACAGCACAAGGAAAGTAAAAAAAAACAAAAAAAAACCTTTGCCAACACCATATGTTTGAAGTTAAAGCACGAGAGCAGGAAAGGAAGAAGCAGGATAATCTAGCAACGTCACCCTGGCGGTCCTGAGATGTGGTGCAGTCACTAGTTTGAAAGCTTGTGTCACTATAAGCATGGTGGACCTTCCCATTGTCTTCATCCAATTGCTAGAACTTACTTCACTCAGGGTGCATCCCCATGCAATTTAAAGTCCGATGAAAATCTTTTGCCTCGGAGCACCCCCAAGCACGGCTTTTATCCGGGCTTCCAGCACCGCTAATTAGGAAAATGCGCTGCAAAAAAACAGCCCTTTAAAGAAGACTGCAAGCGCACTTTCCTGGAAGATGCGGGTATTCAGAGCAACATTTTGCATGGAGATGCTCCGTGGCAAAAGGGGCAAAAGGGGCGGGGCTTCTCTCCGAGGCGGCAAGCTCTCTCTCTCTCTCTTTTTTTTTTTTTTGCCTCTCATCCACAGCCAGCATTCACGATATGAAAACAGTAGGCAGGCATTCCAATCATAAAGAGAAAGATACATTGTAATGAATTGCTTCCCCTGCAAGTGAAAGTGTATGAGCTGGCTGCAGCCCCGCTGCCTTCAGAAGCAGGGGAGAGGAAGAGAGAACTTGTAAATTTTTCTTTTGGACATGTGAATCAGCGCACAATTGCGGGATGGGGGGAGGCGTTTCAGCAGCTGGAGATCTTGTAAATAGTGCTGGCTGCAGCCCCGCTGCCTTCAGAAGCAGGGGAGACGAAGAGAGAACTTGTAAATTTTTCTTTTGGACTTCTGAATGTGTGCACGATCGCACAAGCACCCAATGAACAGTGAGGGGCGGGGAGAAAAAGATGCGGGTAAGCAAAAGACGCTTCCTTGGGGATGGTCAGTGCATTTTAAATGCGTGTTTTGCTGAGCCCCATGGGGACACTTAATTCCGAATTGAACACGCTTTTCTTAAATCCACTTCAGTAGAGGGGCAATAGAGAGGCAAATAAGTACCATGGGAACGCACCCTCAGTCTTTCAAGGCCAATCTAGATGAAGTGAACAACTGTTTTTCAAGGCCAAACTAGTGAAGAAAGGAACAACTGCATTCAGAATTTTATGTGTGCAGGATTTTAAGTTGGGTGCCTTGGCACAGCGGGGTGCTCTAACCCTTCCGGGCAGAGTGCTTTAAGCCTTCCATCCTTTCCAGTGGCAGTCCTTTGTCTTGTACCTCCCTTGTGTGGCATGATGCTCAATGCAGCCTATTTTACTAATCCTCATGGTTACTTGGGGAGAATTTTTGTTGCAGTTGTAGCTGTGAAGGACGGGTAAAGCCTACAGGGATCCCAGAATAATCTGGTCATCCTTTTTAATTAAATGAAGAGAGAAATAAATATTTTATCAAGTAAAAGTAGCTTTGTTAGACTGGATACATAAGGAAGGGGTCTAAGGCCTTTTTGCCTGCAAAGAAAGATCTGCCTATTAATGTGGATCTATTTGGCAACTGCCACCATGGGAAGGTCCTGATCATGATCACTGGAAGACATCATTAATCATGATTACCAAGTGGTCCAGCAGTCCTAATCTTGAACAAGGAGGCATGGCTTGTAGAGACATATCTTCATATTCAGGATTACAGGTGAGCAATATTGGTGATATGCCCCGAAACGCTATCCCCAGAGGCTCCCGAGGTAGGAAACTATGTTCCTAGACCTCAAGGAGACCTCCACCAACTGGCTTTGAAGTACACATGTGCTTCAACATCATGGAGATGAAGCTTGTTAGAGTTCAATGGGCTGGCCTATTCCAGATCTATTGAGTTTGAACCAGGGACAGTAAGTGCAGAAAGGGCCTATCAGAGAGAAAGAAGTTGTAGCATAATTTTTTTATAGACTAAGGGCCTTTTTGAATCTTTGTCATGCACCATTGAAGGTCCAGATGTGGGATGGATCAGACGTTAGCATTCTGAACACCAGACCCATCCCAAACTCACCCAACACTCCACCAAGTGCTGGGTAAGTTGAAACACTGCTCTACGAGTGGCGATCGCCTCCCCATAGCAACAGCCATGTGTACAGGCTGTTTCTGGGTTGACTGGGCAACATGGCATACAACAGCAGCACTGCCACTCCTTCCCACACACCCTTCACCTAAAAAAGGCACAAAGGGTGTATGTCAGTGTATACTGGTCATATTCTAGATGCAGCTAGTATAGCTCTGGAGAATATTTTAATGCTCCACCGCTATCTGGCCAGGAAACGGTCTGGTTCTGGGTGGTATATATATCTCTGTGCTACAGCATCCTGGGACCTCCCGTTTAGGCCTAGTGCAAAAAAGGCCCAAAGCCTACTTCATGAGATGCCTTGAAAGCTTATGCTACTGAACCTTGAGAGACCCCACTTTTACTTCTCTCCAGTCTGAGAACTGTCCATTTATGACTAATCTCTGTTTCACTTCCTTTAGCCTTTCAGCACATGACACTTTCCTGTGGCAGGAAAGAGTCCAGCGGCTTCTCTTCCACAGTCTGGTGTGGCTCAAGGAAGGCCCGTCCCCATCCTAGAACACTCTATCTGCACAGGACAGAGCATAGACCAAGCAAGGGCACACAAAATGGAATCCTAGTCCAGTTCACTGGTAGATCTCAACTTTGAGTTTTTCTGGAGTACTAGGGGGTGGTATCAGTCCAGCATACCACAAGAGATCCATTTCAATGGCATGACAAGATTCGTTGCCAAAATACCCCTCCTGGAAGTTTCAAAGGGCAGGAAGTTTCATTCCTGACCTTCAGAGTGTTCGGATCCTTCCTACTCTAGCCCACAGCTAGTGTAAGCTTCAGAACTGGCATGGGGACTGGCACAGAACAGGCAGTCCCAAAGTTGGTGGCCTGGTTCTGCACCAGATGCAATCCATCCCCGCTTGGAATGGACTGCATATCCCAGAATGGGCAGCCCATACTGCACTGGGATAGCACCATGCTATGGGGGCCAAATTTTGTTTTCTCACAAGGACATTTCAGATTACATTTTTATGCATAGGAGCTACAAATTTCATCAGTGTTGCTGTCATCTGGTCAGAACCATGACTCACAGATTCCAGAGCTGCTGCCAGATTTCTATAGATGACTTTGCAATTATCTTACTAGGTTTCCGTCATAGGAACTCTGATGTTTATGCATTTTGAAGCACATTAGGCTGAGTCATTCTCATCTGATCCAGCTCCTGCTCTGTTACTCTGCTTTTTTAGATTTAATACTTCTCTAGCCTTTCTAGAGGTTTTGGGTCATTACTTTTTTAAAAATGTCAGGTTTCCTTTGCAGACTGGCAGGCTAAATTGATAAGAGCTAAGCTTTTGCGTGAAACCTTAAGATTTAATCCATCTTTGATCCACCTTCAGAATGAGATTAGACATCAGCAGACTAGTAATTTTCTTTCTGCATCATCTTAACCCAAAGATGGATTTTTTTGGGTCAGATTGTCACTTTGCTGATGCGTTATCCATTCCGAAGATCAATCAGAAATGATTTAAAACTTAAATGCAGTTAAGAAAAAATGTTCAAGATATGCTGATTTACTTTGTAAAATGCTATTTTTAAAAATATAGTATAATATTTTAGAAGTTCAGTTATAAACTATATTTTGGAATGTTTTAAGCAGGTAGTAAGATGCATAGTAAAACTAAATTTATTTCAATCGTTTTCATTTTATGCAGTCATTATGGTTTGGTGTCCACCTATGGAAAACTAGAGGTTAAGAAGGCGGGCCTTATTCTGGATTTTATCTTAGAATAGGGTCCTGTTTTCTGCATGCTAATGCAATGGCAGGACCTGAATGGGACCTACTGTGGTTGGCACTAGCATGCAAATGATAGGCCTCCATTCCGGGATATAATCTGCACCAGCATTTTGATGGAAGGTCCCAATCCTGAGATACAATGCTGAATAAAGCTCAGTCCTTAGAAGCCCCCAGTTTACTGACTAATGAGCTGAGATCCAGCCAACCAAATGTAAATCAACAGCACTGCAGGGAGGATTCAGTGCCAATCTAGAGGTTATGGATGCCTCCAGATGTCATGGGGAAATCCTGTCCCTTTAAAAAGTGCCAGCAATTCGCAGGAAGCTGCCAAATTAGCATCACATGATCTAGCATAGCCTAAGATCATCCTTCCAGAAACTCCCAGACAAAAAAACCAAGGTTGGGCTAATAATCCACAACTTCTTTCTTCCTGACTACAGTTAGATCTGGTATATTAATAATCATTAATACTAATATTAAATAATGTATCAGGTCCATGTATTCAAACAGAAAGAAGGTTGAGCATGCTGATCATTTCTCCCATCCACCAGTTCCCCTTCATCGGAGCTCTTTTTTGCCTAGCTGGGCATGTTTCTGGTCTCAGTCCTAGGAAAGCGGTTGGAGAACATTGCAGGCAAAGAATGTCTTCCTGTTGCTGTACAGGTGACTGGGATAAGACATAGAGTAACCTGTTTGCCTACTGGCTGAGCCTCTGTCTGTCATTCTGGGCAATTCTGCACTGGCCGGTATACCAGACCAATAAGGGTACTGCGAGCTGCCCTTCTGTATGCCAAGTGGATACTCCCTTAGACCAAACCAGTGTGTGGAAGGGAATCCCCTAGTAAATTTTCTGATCCAGTATAACTGGGGGCATGGAATCGCCCTTTGCCTCCATTGCTGGGACAAAGGCAAGACCCCTAGAGGCAACAATAAGAGATCTACCCCAGCTGCTAGTGGACTGCTAGGATGGGACCCAAACTTTCATTAGATGTGAACCCTTATGGGAAGAACATTCTTTAGGGATGTTTATACATACTGATTGTTGTACTTTAGAGTAGTTTGGGTTTTATGCTTTCAGCAGGTTTGTACAAAATTTAATAGTTTCTGATCGGTAACACATCCTGGAAAGTGCTAAAGGTACCTAACAGAGATGTAAACAATCAAAAATTGTGTGTTTGGTTCACCATTGAACCCAACACCCATTTGTTCCATTTGATGGAGAACCATCTAATCAAAGAAACAATTTTTCACATTTTATTTTGAACCAGTTCGAAAATAAGAAATACCCTTTTTCTTTTGAAAAAAAAAGATCTTTTCAAGGGCAAAACAGTAAATGCGAAGTATTTGATCAAATAATTTGTATTCTAAATGGAATACTTGTTCAGTTTGAGCAAATGTTTGGATATTCAAAATGTTTGGATATTTAAATACTTTAATTTTCAGTTTGATGCAAAAATTCACAAACATTCTGGTTTTCTGCAGACTGCAATCCAACCAAACCAGTTTGACATCGCCAGTACCTAAAAATTTGCAGTCAACTGATTTACCTAGTCAAGATCACCAAAAAGTGGGGGAAAATGGGCCTTTCTGCACTTGGCAAAAAGGGGAAGTTCAGGCCCAGCATGAGGCATACGCATTGTTTAGAGCCGTTTCTATCCCAGAAGTGCCTCTGCTCATTCTGGACTGTCCCCCAGCCAAATAGTGATAAAGCACTATAAAAGGTTCTACTGCTATACTAGCCACTGGCTAGTAGGAGTTGGTACAAAGCTGATTGCCCCTCTTCAGGGCAAAAGGTGTGTGGGATAGGATGTTGCAGCCACAGTTGCATGCTTTGATGCCCAGTTGATGTGATAATGGCCAGCACACATGACCATTGCCCGCACCTCTAGTACAGAGGTGAATGTATAGCATTTAGTGAATAGCCAGTTAAGTTAGACATAGATTGGGTGTCACGTAGTGCAGTCACTCAATCCATCCCCCATCTTTACTCCCCTGAGACGATTTGCAGGGAAGTAAAGGTGCAAATTCATACTGTGTTGTCAAAATCCACTAGTTTCAATGATCAATTTATTCACATGCTTTCATTCTTTGCTTTCATCAGGATGAATGAAATTTGTACCTGTCTGAAAACCAAGAGACACTTCAAACATAACCTGTTTATAATCCTTCGTGAATTGTGTTGCAGCAACCATTATTTTTCTTTTCTCATTCATTGCAAATCTGCCTGAGTCTCTAAACCTCAAATTGACTCTGTTATGCAATTTTTACTTTTTTCCAACAATCTACTTCCACGACACCTAATTCCAAATCAGAGTTATTCCTGTATAAGTTCAACATCAATGAACCATTAAAAGCAGCTTTTGAGATTTCTTGTTCGGTTTAGCAATGCAACCTTTTAATTATTGATTTATTACAAGGCATGTAAGTAAAATGTTGCTTACTCCAAAAGATATTGAATAGAAAACAGTAATAAAATCAACTTTTCTTAAGAAATCACTTAATAAATATCTTTGAACACTAACTACATCTTCCTTGACATTTTCATTTCTATATTTCACCCATTAAAAATACAATAGTTGAAAAATAAATACAGTTATGGCATAATACAAATAACAAGATTTGAACACATATATCCTTGTGGTTACTTTATAAAAGGGGCTGGATTTTTTTCTCCCAGCAAAATTGGCATCATGCACTTCATTTTATGGCTCACAAAAGTTACACTTCCTCCTTATTCCATCCATACAAGTAATATTGTAACTCCACATAAGTAAAAATGGTATTGACAGACTTTAATGATGACTATGGCCCTTTCTGCATGGACCTTAATCCAGATGAAAGGTCTATGTATTACACATTCTGGGATCCCATATCCACATGTTAATATGGATCAAAGAGCCCCCCCCTCCCCTGCTCTGGTTCCACCTGCATTAGACAAAGCCTGATCCAGATTAAGGGAGGCCTTAATCCAAAATTGCCCCTGAAAGAGCTGTTTAAATTAGCAGTTTAACTATAAATCACTCATCCCCACTAAAAATCAGCTCTGTAATTTCCTTTTTAAGGAGGTTCCGAAGCGTTGAGAGTTTAGGCAGTGCGTGCCATCACGTGCGTTCAGAGAGCCAATCAGTTTCCAAGCTGTGCTTCTGGGTTTAGCGTCATCTCGTTCGTGCTTCTCGTCATTCCGCCTGCATTTACATTATACTGCGATGTAACTGTATACTGCGCAGCAAGAGTTCTTTCTCTTGCACTAAGGTAAATGTGCTGTAACAGTCATATATTGTGGCATAACGATGAAAGATTGACTATTCTGTCTGCCAGGACAGTCAGGACTGTGCATTCCCTTTGCAGTATAGAACGTGGCTGAATGCACCCCAGATCAGGAAGGCTGCCTCTCATGTTCAGGATTACTGCGAGGGCTGCATGTCAGTGGTACGCCATAGCATACCACCAAAAACTGTCTCCCATGCCCTGAGGCCGGGAACTTTCATGCAGGCTTTGCAGTCACGTAGTGAGTTAATCCAGGTCAGCGATGTCAGTGCAGACAGCACCGATCCTGCGCACAGCTCTCCAGGATCCAGATCTATTCTAGGCCCACTGATCCAGGATTAAAAACAGGTAAGGGCCAAAAGGGCCAGTGTTTCAAGAAAATCTGTGGTAATTATTGTAGATGTAACAGGAAAATGCTTCATACTTGACAATGGGCAATTCTGCACTGGCCAGTATACCACACCAGCCAGCATACCTCCTTTAGACTACATATTGCCCTATGGCAGTGCAATTTTTGACATGCCTGTAAATTCCATTGGGTTCAATGGAACACCTCAAATTAGTGGATAGCAGAATGCATCTGATAGCAAATTAGACTGCCTCCATTAAGTATCCAATCTTCCCATAACTAAAATTCACTTATGCAAATAATGCATCCCTTCATCCAAACATCTGATTATCTAAATATCATTGGGATAAATAATATTGAATCATCAAGGATGTTTAGTCATGATGGTCACTTAAGAAAATCAACCAGTTTTGGGAGAAGGCATCTTCTCTTCTAGTTGGCTCCAAAAGATTGCACCCACTTTTCCAAAATACAATTTTCATTTTTTCATCCGTTATCCAAAAGGCAACAAGGGGTACAGTTTTATTTCCTCAGACATACCGCATTTTAAGTTTGGAATGTTAATGTGTGTAAGACAAGTGAAAGATTTTCTTCCCCACCCAAACACATTCATACACTTAAACTATTATCCATAAAGTATAAATGGCATCTCTTCATCCTTGCATATATTAGGCTGTGCTTATTGCTGGCACATTTCCTCACAATAATCTCAACTGTGAATAGTCTAACATTTCTGGTTGATCAATCTAATATAGATTGATGTATTGTTCAAAATGAAGCTGAATAATGTCCATGAAAGAGAAAGCATGAGGTGGCTGAATGTGTCTAAAGGACAGAGAGGTCATGGCAAGACTTGGATTTGAGTTTGAAGGCCATGTTCTTGTTCTTCTTGGCTACGATTTTGCCCCAGAATCTCCTGGCTTTCTTAGGGATGCTCTCTCTCCGCTTCTGATATGCCAGCCTCTTTTCATTCTTCTCTTTGCTGTCTCTTCTTAGCCGCACTTGACGGACAATACCTTCAAATAACTCTTTCACATTGTGTTGAACAGCTGCTGAGGTCTCAATGAACTTACAATCAAAAACGACTGCACAGGCTCTGCCCTCTGCAAAATATTTGAAGGAGATGCTTATTCGTCCATCCACCCTATCGCCATAAAGTGCTCAGGATCGCATATAAATTCAAAATACAATATTGTGCAAAGGTTTTAGGCAAGGGTAGAAAAAACGCTGCAAAGTAAGAATGTTTCAAAAACGGGAGTGTTAATAGTTTATTTTTATCAGTGAATGACCAAACAGAAATCAAAACCAAAGTAATGTTTGGTGTGGCCACCCTTTCCATTGAAAACAGCATCAATTCTTCTAGGTACACTTGTATACAGTTTTTGAAAGAACTTGGCAGGGAGGTCGTTCCATGATGTTGAGTTATGGGGCCTATTCGCACTTGGCTTTATTCTGGAATATATCCTGGAATAGGGACTTGCTGTCCCTATGCTAGTGCAGGCTTCAGCAGGCCCAAAGTGAGGTCTGCTAGAGTCTGCATTAGCATGTGGACCACAGACCCCTATCCTGAGATATACTCCAGAAAAAGGCCAAGTGCGAATAGGCCCAAGGGCTCCATGGGTAACATATCACTTCCTGGATTTACTTTGCAGCATTTTTTTCCACATCTGCCTAAAACATATACACAGTACTTTATATACAAATGTAAAATGCTATACAGTATTAAAACACATTAAAAATTATAATACTCATAGTAATTTAAAATAAGCATTTAAATAGGCTGCCCTAAGGTCCTGCTTAATGAACACAAAAAGAAAAGAAGTAAACAGAGATTAAGTAGATAGTATTCCCTAAATGTTCCTAAGGCAAAGGAGAGTTAATTCGGTGGAAGTAGTATGTTTGAAGTTATACATAAAAATGTTTTTACTATTTACTGTATTTTCTGGCGTATAAGACTACTTTTTAACCCAGGAAAATCTTCTCAAAAGTCGGGGGTCGTCTTATACGCCGGGTGTTGTCTTCTTATATGGTGAGTATATCCCAAACTCTATATTTTAACTGGAAAGTTGGGGGTCGTCTTATACGCCCAGTCGTCTTATACGCTGGAAAATACGGTAAATACATTTAAGTTATATTTGGTATTTTCAGTTGTTATTCTAAGCTGCCTAGCTTCCTTATGGAGGTGAGGTGCAGCATAAAAATGATGATATAGGAATAAATACATTCCAAAATAATCATATGGCATTTTTAAATTTGTTTCCTCCTCTGACATATTAATCCCATAATCCCTGACCACTAGTCATGCTGACTTCTAGGATACAAAGACGGCACAAATGCCCTACCAAGTTCCTCAAACAGTTTTAACTGTTGTTTTTATTCAGTTTTAATGTTTTGTTAAAGATGGTAGGTAGGTAGGTAGGTAGGTAGGTAGGTAGGTAGGTAGGTAGGTAGGTAGGTAGGTAGGTAGGTAGGTAGGTATTGCAGGCTTGTGATATTTGACATCTCCAGGATGGAGACAGTCTTGCACTGTCATGGTGCAAAGTGCAGAAGAGGAAGCTGTGCACAGCATAGTGAAGGCAATGCATGCACATGACCCTTCAGGTACCAGAGAGGAACATGGATGGGATATTTGTGTGGTCTCCTCCAGGTATTCCACTAGAAAGCTATAATGGGAGGTATTGCCTCCCCACTATTATCACTTCCTAGCACGGTGCTGTCTTTGCACGTTTTTATGACATGTGCGTCTGCATATATGGTTGGTGGATATCCAGATGTGCCTATCCCCATCACCCTGCAAGCACAGCCATCTCTTCCAGCTTCCACACGATGGCTGCTCCATTTCCAAGGCAAGGTTTGGTAAGGTGCTGGGTTTTCCAGCAATAGTTTTTAACACTTTTTAGGGGGAAAACAGCAGGGCTATGGTGGGGTTGCCATAGGTAAGTGTGGCAACTTCACCATTGGGGCACCATAATGACGCTATATTCCTGCCATTTGGATGGGCCTTGAGATCAATGTGTGAAAGAAGATGAAATTTGAACACGATGCCCTGAGTGTGAAAAGAGGAAAAGTAAATCAAGCAGCGTTACCAAAGGCAGGCCGCCTCATGATTCTTACCTGAAACAGAAACTTCACGGCACCTTACTAGATCACTTTTGTTGCCCACCAGAATAATGGGAATATCTTCTGTCTGGCGTGCCCTCCGGAGTTGTATCCTGAGCTCAGAGGCTCTCTCAAAGCTCGCACGGTCAGTGATGGAATAGACAATCAAATAGGCATCCCCAACTTGCATGCAGTGATCTTGAAGGCAACCATTTTCTCTCTGTTCAGAGGAAATGTATTGTGTTCATGGTCAGCAAATTCTGGATTTCTTTATATTTCTTTAATTGGCTATAGAAGGAAATACACTTTATTGCAACTTACAGAGACATAAGCTTTTGTTTTCCTGTGATCCCAAAGATTCAAAGTCTAGTTTTGCTTATTTCAGAGATATGGAGGAAAGAATTCTGTACTTGCTAAAGTGACCAGATGCAAAAAATGTACAGTAAAGAGGAGAACAGAAATATCATGGCTAATGATAGTTCCACTACCATCCACATCTCAATGGGCCCCATAGGGATGGGGCAATACTCACAATGTGAATGCTGGCCACCATCCCTGAATGTAACTTCCATGGAATGGTACTCCATGAAAAATAAGCATGAAAGAGACTTAAAGCATGATAAAAATTATGCCACTAATTAAAAGCTTCCTTGAGAAAAGTCCTTTTTCCATCAAAAAGAGAAAGAAGCGGGCAGAGCTGGTGAAACTATAGTGAAAGAGTTTCACAGCCATGATGCCATCCTCAAAAAGGCCCTGTTTTCAGTTGTCTTGTATAGGTCACACAAAATAGTGTGGACATTGATCACAGGAAGGTTGTGTTTTATGTGCAGACAGCGTGCCAACAGCATTTATGTAACATCTCCTTGCTCAAAAGCACAGCTTGCCAAACAGAGTTCTGACTATAACAGTGGCTCCCTAAAACATTTGCAAGTTTTGTTTCTCATCAGGCTGTGTTCACACCTTAAGTTTTAATCCAGCTTCAGTCCACTTTCAGAATGAGAGAACCCATCTGTTAAGTGACAAATTGTTTTCCTTCAGCATGATCCAGCTGAGAAAAACCACCTTTGGACTAAATAATGTGGGGGGAAACTGACTAATCACTATGCTGATATTTTCTCTCACTCTGAAAATAGACTGAAGCTGGATTAAAACTTATGTGTGAACACAACAGTTTGATGGCTCAGTTATAAACCTTAGAAAACCCTTAATTTTTTTTTAAGTTATGAAATAATTTAATCTGATACTTGACCTTCCCTTATAATTTCTTAATGAAATTTGACATTTAGGATTCTTTTAACGTATTGCACCTTACCTTGTTTTCCCACATATCAAGAAGTATGACAGTTGCACTTTCGCCGTCTACCAATAAAGTCCGTTCATAAGTGTCTTCTAGGAAGAAATTTTTTTTAAGAGAAAGAAATCATTCATCAGAGTCAGTAATACCTTTCTTTCTTTACATGATGTAATCTAGACATTAATGTTGTAAGAGCCATGAACTGGTGTACTGTAGAGTTCCATTTTGTGCAAAAATTAAATATATATAACAGAGCAATATCAATGACATAAAGGCCGTGTCTTCACGGCAACCTTATCTCGGATTCAAAATGTTTTGAATCCTCGGAGTCCAGACGGCAGTTTGGCTTAACACACTTTCTGCATGTTAAATCGCCCCAAAGCATTGTAAATGTTAATCCTCATTTCAACAGGTCTCACTCCGGTTCATGCGCTTGAAACGTTTTACATTTTTTACTGTGGGAACCCTTCCGTGTTAAGGGATGAGAGTTTCCCTCCCCCAATAGCTTGCTTCCAAAGCAAGCTGTAAAGCAGTAGCAGCCCAAATAGCAATCCAAGCAATCCACTGTAGCAAACAAGCAATTCACACCTGATAACCATCTTGCTATTGAAAGTGCTGAAAAGAAACAAAAGCAACTGCCGTTTGGACAGATGTGTGAATGTTTAGCAAAGTGGCTTGACTTGCCGCCGCTGCTGCGCGCCCTGAGCAATCGGGAGAGGAGGGAAAAGAATTGCTGCATGCCTGGTGCCGTTTTTCCTCCATCCAGGCAAGGCAGCCACCCAGCTAGGCTCCGTGAAGGGGTCTGTTATGGGTGGTACGTTCACGCCAGGAGGAAGAAGACAGGGCAGCCCCGAAAAGCGGCTTTTAAAAGGTAGCCACTGGAGTCCCCCCCCTTGAGTCACATACATCCTCAGAATCCGGATTGAACGCAATTAAGCTGAAAGTAATGGGAACAGGCAAATTCGCGTTTGCATCCGGTTCTGTTATCTCGGTTTAGGGAAAGCGAAATAAGGTTGCTGTGAAGACACGGCCATAGTCAAAGCTATGGTTTTCTCAGTAGTAATGTATGGCTATGAGAGTTGGCCCATAAGGAAGACTTAGTGCGGAAGAATCAATACTTTAGAACTATGGTCCTGGAAAAGACTTTTGAGAATCCACTGGACTCCAAGGAGATCAAATCAGTCAATATTATACGAAATAGACTTTGATTGTTCACTGGAAAGACAAATAGTGAAGCTGAAGCTCTAACACTTTGACTATCTACAAGACTGATGCTGGGAAAGGCTTAAGGCAAAGGGGATAGCAGAGACGGATAAAATGACGGAGATGGATGGACAGTGTCATGGAAGCAATGGGTGAGCTTCAGGAGACAGAGGGGCCTGTTGTGCTGTGGTTCACTGGACAAAACTGAATGACCAAAAAACAATAGCAAGTCAAAAACAGCTAATATGAGACTTTGCTAAAAATGATAGTTTTTGAGTACTCAGTTCACTTTTGGTAAAGAAAAAAAAACCTAGATACAAATCCACAACCTTGCAGTATTTATCTGACTCACCATTTGAGCATTTAATTGCTGAAGTTTTTATACCTTCTCTGTGACACTGTTATTTTTGTGAATATATCACCGCTGCAATATTAAATTTACTTTGAATCTTAGGAATGATAGCTGTGAGGGATGTAATTTTTTTTCTTCCTGACACTTCCCAAAGAAACACTTTGGATTATAATTGCTATTAAAATTATCGTTCCAATAGAAAGTCCAGGCAATAAGCTACATAAATTTACAAAAGACAAATGAATGATCACGTTCACTTTTTTTTGCTGAAGTTATCTTTAGCCTAAGAAGGGCTGTAAAAAGCAGGAAAAAGACCCAGTGGAAGAAATAAGCCAAATACTGTACATTTGACCCCATGGGAGCTGCAGACAGACGAACAGACTCCAACTTGGATTAGTAATGGAAAATATTTGTTTTCACTCAGTTCATGGATGAAGAAGCATCGCAGCAGCAAGCGGCACAAATCAAACAGCTTCTAAATAGAGCAAAAGTGTGCCAATGGCAAAGGATACTGGCTTTTTTCAGAAAAAGACTAGCAGATATAATATAGAATATCCAAATGGTTGTACTTTTCTTTACATCCATCAATGCTTCTCACTACTTGTGGCGAATATATGAAAATGCCAGATGCAGCAATGCACTTCCTTTGAGTGTACTTTGTCTTTGACCCAGCTTGGCTGTACAGTGTTTAGGATAAGGAAGTTTAGAGAATTTTATTTGTCACCAGACTACCCAATAAACGCAAAGAAAATGCTGATATTGGGCATATTTTCAAGATAAGAAAAAATGCCATTTTGCATGACTCCTTCTTTCAGCTATGGGTGCATTTAGGTAAGTGCTTTTCACATTTGCCTCAGGAACGTTCCAAGATGTTCCAGAAGCAACCCAAGCTGCTCCCAATCAGTGCCAGCTGTGTAGAGGGTTGATGCTGTCCACAAGCATTCCCAGAGAGGCAGGAATGGTTCAGGAGTCCACCAATAGCGACCATATCTGTCACTGCACACCTGACCCTTGTGCACCATAAGTGACATCCCATCGCCCAATCACAGCTAGGGCTAAGTGGGCATCAGGAGTCAGAATCTAACACTAGGAACTAGGGGTGTGCACAAATGCAATTTTCAGGATTCAATTTGATTCAAATTGAATATCCAAACACTTGATTAGAGTCGAATCTTTAAAATTCAAATTTGCCCAAATTCAATTCAAATTAAGCAAATTCAAACCTATCCGTTTGAATTTTCTATTCAAATCTGCACTTATGAATATCAACAACATATGTATATGCCTGTACATCTCTACACGCATTCCGTATTTATCCCATATACAACCCTTTTTTTTTTGTACCATATGGATCTGTACAAATGCATACGGATGCAGGAAAGATGCATACATGCAAGTATGCATCTACAAACCCATACACATATGAATGTCTGAATATGAACAAATAGATTCAAAAATATGAAATTTGTTCAAATCTTTAAATTCGCATTTCGAATGTCTAAATTTGGACAAATTCGATTGAATTTCGAATGTTTTTGAATATTTGTGCACATTCGTACTAGGAACTAAAACAATTGCAAACAATTGCCATTCCAGTTCCTGATGCTGCTGGGCAGGACAGGAACAGTCCGATGTGCAGAATGCAAATGGCTCAGACGGCCCTTCATGCTAACCAGCCTAGAATTTTCTGCATATCCAGTTCCGGTCAGGTAAGGGCAACTCAGCCTATATTAAAGCTAAGTAGTTGTAGGTCTGGTCATTCTTGATAGGAAACTTGATTTGCCTTGAGATGGGCACAGAATCCACCTCAATGAAATGTCATCCTTGATATTTCTGGCATGTTATCAGATCATACACTAGCAGGACAGGATCCAATTTGGCACTGAATTCTAAAAGAGAGTTTCCAGATTTGCATTTTGCCACCTAGAGCTCCATATGGTTAAAAAACAAAAGCAGAAGACAAGCTCATCAGCAGGGTGAGAAAATGATAAATCAGTGATGGCCAACCTATGACACACGTGTCACAGGTGACATGCCAAGCCCTTTTGGGTGACACACCTGGTCACCCTGGCACCTGGGCATGTAATGCTTGCTTGTTCTTGAAGTGTACGAAATACCAACTTTCAATTGAAGATTTACCAACAAAAGTCACTAATGTAAAGAATTATTTGTTTTTGCTTTTAAAAAAATACATATATCAAAAATATAATTTTTTTACTAGAGCTACAAATATCGTAAAATTATGTATATTTCTAGATGTGACACAGTACCCGAGTTAAGCTAGGTTTTCTTGCAAAATCTGACACACCTAGCTCAAAAGATTCCCTATCACTGTGATAAATGGAAGGTAGTTTGTATAGATCTGATATATTAGCGTCTATCGCACAAAAATGGGAAAGAAAACTGACATTTTGTAACAACAGGAGATCTGCAAAAAGGTAGAAAAGTTCACATTTTGCAGAAGCAAGGACACCACTGGATGGTGTCCCCCCAAAATGATAATTTTAAGTGTGACTCATGGCGTGGGGAGAATGCTGAAAATTTACACAAATAAGCACAGGCTTTCACAATTATTTCAGAAGTGAGCATCTTTAATTTAATGGAGCACAATGTTGCCTCAGGCAGTCCTGCATGGTCACCATTTCATGTTATTCTATCACCACAACAACCCAGTTTTCTGTCATTCAGCCAGCATTCCACAGCCATTAAGCATGCTCAGTTCTCATTGGGCTATTCACTCCTCCACCCTTTCTTGCTTTCTCCCCTAATGCTTTTTAGGACTTCTATAAATTTTTATGTTCTCCCAAACTCATCAGTATCCTCTGCTGTGAAGGCACGCAGCAAGGGTTGCTAAACATATGATAGCACTTCTGTCCTACGTTTTAGGATTGACCTATTCTGGAATTTATATCCTCAAGATGCTTTTTACGGCTGTAAAAAAAGGATCACTGTTTCTGCTTCTTTTAAGTGGTTTATGTCTATGTTTGTCAACTATTAATCCTACTTTGTACCTCACGTAGCTGCCCTCTCAACTTGAGAGGAGAATGTTTACAGAATTTTAATTTATCCTACACTGCAAAAATGCGGGCCTGGTCAGACCAGAACATGATAGCCTGTCTTAGGACTGAGACCACTTGGGGCCTATTCACACCAATACTCACTTGGGATAGGAAGCCCTTGGCATGGTAAGGGGATTCCAGGGGCAATGCAGCCAGATCATGGCCAGCAGTGGCTACAAAAGAACACACTAGGCAGGCCAACTTGGGTCACCCCCTCCAGCTCCAGCTCCAGGTGCCAGAGCCTATAGGCTGCCTTCCATGTTGCAGACAAGAATCATAGAGTTGGAAGGAACCTCTAGAGTCACCAAGTCCAACCCCCTGCTCAATGCAGGATTTCCTAAACCATCCCAGACAGATGTAGGTCCAGCCTCTGCTTGAAGACTAGTAGCCCTTCAACTGGATTGCCCAGCAGGGTGCCGCATCCACTTGGTCCTTGCATTTCAAGCACACATCATGGGCCTCTGAGCATTAGCCAAGTGTTGATAGATTGGGAGGGAGCTTCCACTTAGGGGAAAGAGACCCCCAGATTTGTTACTGCAGGGGGAGTATAATGTGGGCCTTCTTGCCAGGGCTCAAGAGAAAGTGAAGCAGGAGTTTCACTTCTTGCCCATGTAAAGAAGTTGGCTGAGAAGGCGTTGTGTGGTCTCCCACCACCCCCACTCCGGCACACACTTTCAACCTAGTGTTCAGGAGGAACCTGGCTTTTGCAGCTTTCTTGCAGCCAAAACAGTCTCAGTACAGGAATATCCTGAATATAGAATAGTTTGAATTGGGATTGGATAGTCTGGAGAAGAAATGGAAAGGTAATTTGGCATGTGATCCCTGAGAACAGAGAAGGGGCTGAAAAAAAGATTAAATATAGGAAGGAGTGGCTATACCTCACTGTTAGAGCAAACTGCCTGGACAGCAGAGGGTCACCAGTTCGATCCCAAAAGTAGGCAAAAGCAAACTTCTTCTGCATCTATGTTAAGAAAACTGCATGGCCCATTGACATGCCCACGCAGTCAACTAGGGGTTGGCCACAACTCAGTGATGCCCACCATAATAACACAGCAAAAATAAACAGGAGATCTGAATAGGGAATACATACTTCAGTAGAGCCATGGTCACAACTTCACATGAAACCTTCTTTAGTCTGACTGCTCACACCTTTTCATTTCTATCCATTTTATTTGCAGACTTTCCACCTTCCATTTGGACTTTTCTGAATGGAAAGTCCACAAATTAAATGGATAGTAAGGTGGACTGAAGAAGGTTTAAAGTAAAGATGTGACCACAAGGTAGGACTGCTGGTACCCTAAACTACAGGGAAGATAGAGGAAACAAATTGTAAGACAGTTCTGAGAGCTATCAGTCTGTTAATCAGAGGAAGGCAGAGCAAAGATTGGGCTTCCTGTACAGGCAAGCAGAACAGAATTTGGGCTTCTTGTATGGACGGGTCAGGAGGCATGGGAGCCAGATCAGACAGCAGGTAGATCTTTCACCTTGCTATCTGGTGGTCATTGAAGCAGTAGAATAGGTTGACCAAAAGGGCACTTCCGTTAGGAACTAAGGAGGTTGATAGCGTGAAAATAAATGTTCCTCTTGTCCACTGGTCACTGGGAGAGAGGGACACATTAAGTGCCCATGTAGATATTTCCTAAGGAGAAAGAAAATAAGTCTAACTGCCTACAAATGTAAGGAGGATGGAAGAAGCAAAATTGACAGTTATGTAGTTTTGTCAGTAGACTTGAATTCTGGAGAGGAGGCTGCAACTAGAGTCCTGCAACTGCTCGGGATGCCTCCATGGCCTTCCCAGGAAGTTTCTTCACTTACCTTCTGATCCTGATCAAGGATGCCCTGGGCCCTGTTACTCCAGCTCTGTCTGCACAAGGGAGAGCCAGAGCCGGATTTCTAGCCATCGGGGTATGGGGGTGCTGCTGTTTGGTAGCATGCCATAAGTCACTGCTGAAAACTACCATCCCCGGTTCCGTAGCTACGAACTGTCATTCCTAGGCTTGGGAGACATGGGGAACTGGCTGAATCAGCACTGTCAAGATGCACAGCTGGATCAGCACCATCAGCACAGATGGTGCTGATCCAGACCATGCTTCCTCAAGATCCAGATCAGTGGACCCAGTTATTCCAGGTCAACTGATCCAAATCTAACTCAGGTTAAGTGCAGAACTTGGCAATCTCCAGTATATTTACCTAAGAAATCATTCCATTGTCTTCAGGGCTGCTGCAGCATTTTTAAAATTACATTCCTATCTTAGCTTCAGCTTCTCACAGTATTCAAGGTGGTAAATATGTGCTCAGGTGACCTGGAAGCTGACAAGAACCACACCCAGAACTGTTTAGCACAAGATGGAGGTTTCAGTTGTCTTGAAATCTGTTTGTGTTCTATCTCTATTTCCTTTCACTCTCTCTCCTGTCACAAAGTAAACAAAGATAGCCTGAGGCCTATTAGCTCAAAAAATAAAGCTATGGTTTCTTTATCTTTGATTTATCATATGTATATGCAAGGTAGCCTGAATATCTAGGTGAATGTTAAGATGTAAGTGTTAACAAACAAAACAAACCATTTGAGGGTGTTAAAGAAGCCATTACTTTAGAGTCAATTAGGAGACAACTAAAAAATCTGACACAATTTAACTTCAACACCAAGATCACTCAGAGTTGGTTTACATTTTTCATGCTTTAAAACTGGATCATAGTTGAAATTGATAAATGAACAGAAACAAGCATAAATTTTACAAGTTGCTTTTCTTAAAAAGAGTAACACATTAACACACCCTCAAAACCTCAAAAAAATCCTGATTATAACATTACTTAACTGGGCAGTAGGGATGGACACGAATATTCATAACATTTGCAATTCATCCAAATTTGGACAATTGTATTCAAATCAAATGTTGACATTCAAATTCAAATTGAATGCTTTGGAACATTTGTATGAACCTTCGTTACAATTGTGAACATAGGGGATTCATAGGGGATCTGTATCAAACATTTGTATCGAATTTATATTGAACATTAGTATTGAATGGGATCCTACTACATTCGAAGGGGATCTATTTAAACGAATATGAATTTCTTGAATTTGGTCCACTGCCACTACCCTTTTCCTTGAGTTCCCATGAACTCAAGGTTCAGTGATCCTTTAACAGCATAGGAGAGAGAATTTCAGCAGATGTAGCACTCAAAAGCTCTAATCCAGACCAGTGAGTTTGGACCAGTCAGATCCACTAATCCATATCATGGCACACAGTGGTCCAAAACAGCACTGCCTGCATGATAGCGCTGGTCCAGACCAGCCCCCGCATGGGCTTCAAAGCTCTTATGAGCTTCAGGGCTAGTTTCTGGGGGCTCCAAAGGGTAGGAACAAAAATGTCTAGCCTTGGAATCCCTGGAGATCCCATTTTGGTTGGGCACTTTGGTGTACCAGCCTTGAAAATGGAGGAATGCCTTCTGCACACCTCCATGTTCCAAATCAGGGCCCTGTGGTCTGCCAGTAGACCTGAGGCAAAAATGCCACTGTGCATGTGTGTTGCCAGTGTGCGCACACTTCTGAGTACTGTGCACCATTGAAATACCCAGATGTGCATCTGACACCAGCAGAGAAGAAGGTATTTTCTCCACTTTTTCCCAGCCGCCAGGGCAAGAAGTGGTCATTTCAGAAGACGTTTGTTCCTGAATATTGTTAAAAGGCATGATTTTCTGGAGATCCTTAGATCATAGTGACCCACAGAAAGTTGATTCATTTCCAAAAATACATCTGTTATATTTGCAGTTCTCCCTTCCATTTCAAGTATCACTCTGACCTTTAACTCATTAGCTTCAAAGCCTAATAAAGATATTTATTTCTTTGTCTGGCCAGGTGAATCTAGGAGCTTAAATTCCAGAGAGAGGTACAGTATGCGATCATCTTAAAATGCTAAATAGCTGTGGATCCATGACACCCACTCAAAAACGGGCCCAGCGACCAATTAGCACCAGATCACCAGGAGCAAGATCCCCTACGAATCTAGTGAGTATAAAGGAATAAGCCAATGTAACGTAATCTACACAATCTTCTACTATTAGAGGCAGAACATGTGCTGGAATCACTCTGCGTGATCTCAGCCAAGAAAGTCACACTTCTAAAGGCTGCCAGATTACGAACCTTCCTATGTCTTAATGCTAATCACTGCTTTACAAAAGAGGCTTTAAATAAACTTTGACAGCGTAGAACATAATGACCTACCTCCAAGCACTTCGCAATCACTGTCCAAGCTGTCATGCACACCTGCAAAGATGTTAGCAATAGTTGTTTTGCCGACACCTTGTTCCCCGATGAGAACGACGCGATAGTAGGTATTTCCTGACTCAGAGGAGA
The DNA here is from genome assembly GCA_023333525.1 of Aspidoscelis tigris stejnegeri. Classification (NCBI taxonomy): domain Eukaryota; kingdom Metazoa; phylum Chordata; class Lepidosauria; order Squamata; family Teiidae; genus Aspidoscelis; species Aspidoscelis tigris. Next base: position 29,429,547 of record JALMGA010000004.1, on the reverse strand, counting down.
TGACAGAATCGGAAGACTCTGATGACCAGCTTCTCCGGTAATACTCTTCCGGGCTGACAGGGCACCGTTTGTGTTGGTGGCATTCCTGGGGCTCTTTCTGGAACACCAAATGTTTTGCATCTGCAGGAATGCTCCAGCGCTGCTGCTGCTGTGGTTGCACGGTGCCGCTGGTGCGCCGCATTGTAACATTGTTTAGAGTCATGGCTTTGCTCCTCTCCTGGCTGAAACAACAACAATAAAATTGTAAGTCTTGCCTGCATCCTCAGGTTATGAACTGCCCATACTTAATCTGGTTGATCAGGTACAGTCCTGACAGCTAAAAATACCTGTGATACACCCCTGATGCTGGAAACATCCATAATACTATCTAGTAACGCTTTATTATTTATTTGGATTCTTATTCACCCATCTTACCCAAAGGTCTCAGAGTGGATTACAACAATAAAAGCACATTAAAAGGAGCCCAGTTAAAACTAAACAGTGAAAGTGGGGTGGGGAAGCTGTTTTGTCAGCTAAAGTTCAGGGTAAATAGGTGCATCTTTGGCAGACTTCTAAATATATATAGTGAAGATGCCTGGCGCATCTCAAAGGGAAGACCATTCCATAGTCTGGGGGCTACCACTGAGAAGGCCCTACCCCGAGTACCCGCCCTATCCCAACAGCTGTCACGAGTGACAATAAAAAGAACGTATTTTTGCTACCACTATTTACATTTGATAAAAGAAATTCAAAAAATGATGCACTTGCTTTCCTCTGGTTTAACTTAACGTTTTGTGGGTGTGGCTGGTGTTCTAAATCTGCACACAGGACTCTTGTCACAGTACTGCAGCACTGCAGGGGGTTGGAGGAAGCCACTTGAAACATCCCAGGATCTTGTATTTTTTAATACAAAGCAGTACGTTCACATGCCAGAGCTATTAGGAATGATATTGTGCTTGGATTATATTCAAGCGCAAGGATGCTAGTTGTATCATTGAATTATCTGACCCTCTAGTTTTCTGTGAGTTTAATTCACTGGCCATTGCAAATGGCCGCCAAAAATCTGTCACGAAATCAGAAGTGCTAGACTTTTGGTGGTTGTAGACAAGAGTTCCTCTGTACCAATACGAAAGGTGTGCTGCTCCCGCCCTTTTTTCATCTCTTCCTTTCAGGAGGAAGAGAAGGAAATACTTCAGATGAGTAAGCCCAGTGTAATTGTTACCCAAGATCAATGAAAAAGGTCCTAATTTGCCTCCAGAGCAGAGAGCCAGGTACTTTCCCCTTGTGTAAAGATGATTTTTAATCACACTTTGCAGGGAATTTTGTTTAAACATAAGTGGGAGGCTCAACACAGTGAGGTAATTCCTGATGGCCAGTAGTATCATTTGCAGCAGCTACCATTTTTAGGAAAGTTTCCTTGACACTCTCCAGCTCCCAACATGACAACTATTTAGACATTTTGCTTATTCAAGGTTAAGCCTGAGCGTTCTCAGTTCACATTACTTCTCCCCAGCTAACAAACAAAACATTTGCCAAAGAGAGACACCCAAAGACTATTTCAGATTTTACCTAGAAGAATTTTACAGGTCCGTTGCTTTTTCAAGCAGCCCAGTTTTGTCATTTATACAGACTGTGTATGAACTTCAGGGAGATGCTGGAAAAATTTAGCTCAGCAGCAAAGCCCATTACACATCGTTTTATAGATTTCCATGCATTTTGCAGCTGCCTGCAGAATCACCATCTTTGACCTTGCATGTCAGTTGTACAGAGATGCAAAGGAATGTTTTACAGAAAAAGACACAATGAGGCTCCGGATGACATCAACAATCTCTATGTAACAAATACACATATTTGTCACTGTCCAGTCACAGCAGTTAAAGTTAAATTATCTCTTTAAAAATATGGATCGAATGACATGATGTTTTTGCTTAGATTTTGCTGCTAGATGTGCAGTTAAACAACTCATGGCCAGTTCAGGTTTTTGTCTAACTGCACCCTTCCCTTCTACAATCAAAACCCTGGATTATTAAACCAACACTACCTTGTTTGTTCCTTTGCTTTACAGTCTGTTCCTACCACGGCCGACTCCCTTGTCTCTTCTCAAAGTGCTGGAGTATTCCGAACCCGTCTCCAACTGAAAATCCTTCTGTTCAGGACTGCCTCTCTAATTCTTTCTCAGCAAACCTGGTTTATATTAAGCCTATCTGATCAGAAACAGGGCTTTTCCGTGACGTCGGCGGTTGGCCTGCCCGACAGCAGGACGGAAACAGGCATGCTGAAGAAAGGGAGAGAAGGGGAGAGAGAGAGAGGAGAGAGAGAGAGAGAGAGAGAGAGAGAGAAAGTTGCCAGTGCTATCAAAACAGTGTTTTTGCAGTCACATCTTTACTTTTTGAAATGCATAATGCCACCAATACACAAATGCCATCACTTTTAATTGATCAACGCAGGAAATGTCTTCTTAGTTCCTTTTTCAACCACAATGTATCAATAAGTAGTCAGGCTGTGGCTATGATAAAACACAGGAAAAAAAGAAAGAATCTCTGAGATAACCTAGGCTGTATTCAGACATTGCTTACCTATTCCACTATATTTGGATGTCCCAAGAGAAAGCATGGATATTCTGGAATATCCACACTTTATCCTGGAATATCTGGATATAGGGAATAAGTAATGTCTGGATGCAGCCTCAGAGACATCTCAGAGGAGGCTTCGAGGTGGGGCTGTCCACACGCCAGTCTGCCCCTCCACCTTCTCCTGAACATTCGGTGCTAGAAAAGGTGGATTAGAGAAGGCTGGGGAACCCACGGGGAGGGGGGCACACACTATGGTCTCCGAGGAATACGAACACAATGTGAGTTTTGTGTGCTGAATTGGGTTCTAGCCATTATATTTTTAAAAGGGCATGCAGAAAGTGTAAGGGAGGGAAACCGGGATGGTAAGAAGGCTGGATGTCTGTGAGCAATGGTTGAAAGAGCCCGGCCTATTTAGCATGCAGAAGAGGAGAAGTGCAATGTACGATGTCTAAATGGTTGTCTCAGGAGGGAGGAGGTAGATTTATTCTCTCTTCTCTGAAGGGCAAGCCTAGGACTAACGCGATGAAACTGGAAGGAAAGAGAATCAGAATGTGGTCACATCAATAAGAATTGTTTAGCAGCAGAACATTTTGCCTTATACAGCTCCCATGCCGGAGGCTTGTTGGCTTTGTGGTTAGCAAGCCAGACTCTTATCTGGGAATACCGAGTTTGATTCTGCACTCCTCCACAAAGCCAGCTGGGTGACTGTGGGCTAGTCACAGCTGTCTTTCTGAGCTCTCACAGCCCTACCTACCCCACAGACTGTTGTGGGGAGAAGAAGAGAAAGCTTTGCCAGCCACTCTGAGTCCCCTTAAATGGTTTAGAAAAGCAAGGTAGAAAAGCCAACTCTTTTTCCAGTTAGAAGCTAAACAGACACCTCTGAGTGATCATTCGGCATTTCCCTGCATTGAGAAGGGAAATGGTCTAGATGACCTCCAAAATCCCTCCCAATGCATATATTCTATGATTCTTTGTTCTCTTTCATCACCACCGTCTGCAAGCTACGCTAGAAAATTAAACATTGAGACTAGGACCACCTCCCAACAGTAGCTGGATATCTCACTAGGAGGTCATAACACAGGCAGTGATTACCACCTCCTACGTAGCCAGCACCTCAACCAATGCTGTCTTCATGTATTTTACTGAACCAGGCATTCAGCCATCCTGAATGCCCAGATAAGTGTGTTTGCACTTCCACATATACATGGATACGTGTTTCAGCCTCCATTCATCCATGGTGGATAGAGCCATGATAACAGTTCCATCCAGAAGATAAGTAAAAAGTATTGTTGCTGGAAAACCCACAACCAGCACTGGATTTCCTAGCAATAGTTTCTAGGACTTTTTGGGGGGGGGGGGCAAATTGGGACTATGGGGAGGTTGCTTCAGATATGTGAGGCAACCCTATCATGGGCCATTGTAACGCTGCTATATTCCCCCTGCCTGGATGGAGTCTAGTATACACTCCCAACAAATTTAAAGCAAACAACCATTACTTGTAATTTTATGACTGGGACTCTAGACTTTCTGCCAATTCACACTTGCATGCCTAGTGTATGTGCGGGGTGCTCCCAGACAGAGCATTTACACTCGAAGGAGCAGTTCTTGCATGGGAAACAGCTCCTTTCATGCCAGAGTGTTCCCCACACAAACCACACATTCTGCAGGTTTAACTGCAACATGCATGCACTAATGCTGAAGCTAGTAAGGCTCCGGACTCTCCATCCACATGTCTTCCTGCCTGGAAGATGTGCAGGAGGGTCACGGCATCATGGAGTGAAGATGATTGCGTCCAAATGGACATCCACATTCGAGGCAAGGTTTGGGTGGATTTCATGTGCACTAAATATCTGCAAGTGCAGTTGCTTAGTGCATTCTAGAGGCACTTCTGCTTCCCAGAGACAGAAGACGAAGTGCAGAAAGCCCCTTGTCATCACTATCAAACTCAAAGCCCAGGATGCTTTGTGCGAAGACATAAAAATTAAACCAACATCATTATGTGTTGCTTATCTACAAAGAATTAAGAGTGGCTGGGCAGTGGCCATGATGGAAAACAGAAAGCCACAGATTCAGTCACCAGCATCTTCTCAGAAGAAGATAATAGCAAACCATTCCTGAATCTGCCAAGGAAATGAAGTCACTGTGAGTTGACTCCAACTTGGTGTTAATTAATTGCATCAACAACAAAAAGTAACTTGAGGTCACATCTGGGCAGAATGGACGGAGGGACCAGACTATGCCCTTGAGAAAGCATACCCAAGCAGTACCCATGGAAGGCAAAGGCCATGTTGCATTAATGTACAGTTACTGTATGGGAAAATGTTACCCCTGAAAAAACTCAAACTGATAAGCTTAATGTGCAACGCCTTTTAATGTTTGTCTAGAAGAGGCCATTTCAGAAGATGCTTCCTGCATGGCAAGCTACACCTCCTGAATTAGCCTCTTCCATAAACAAACAAACAAAAACCCAAAACCAAAATTAGCCTCCCTCATGTAACCATTAAAGGAGCAGCATTTCTGCCATTTTCCTTATGGTAACCCTAATATTAGAGAAGAGCATGAGGAGAAAAGAGACACTATAGCAAAGCTAAGAACTTGTAGCTCTCCAGAAGTTTTTCAGTTCCCATGAGACCAAGCTTGTACAGCCAACTATCTGGGGTGACGGGCAATGTGGCCAAAGGACAGCTAGCGTTTCATAATTTCTGTATGTTGAGTTCCAAATATTTACGACACCTTTGTTCCCATCCTCTATGACTGCCCTCAAAAGCTTCTCGGACCATGCTGGAAGGGTGGCAGATTGTTTAGCATCTACTAATCTCAGAGGACTTTTCTGCACTTCACTTTCCAGGGAAGTGACAATCAGGGATGTCTCAAAGCATCCCGGAACTTAACTGCCTGCGAGTGATCTCCTCACCACAGCAACAGCCATGCACGGCAGGCCATTGTTATGGCAATGTGTGACACTGCACATGGCTGCAGCTGTGCCACCCTGCAACCTTGCACCCTCTGCACAGAAGTCGTGCAAAGCGTGTGTTTGGGGTTCTACTAGGGTTAGGGATGATACTCCTAGTATGCTCCTAGTATAACTGTGGAGAAATCAGCATTGGGGGATCATACCATGTGCTTGGACCCACTCTGGAATGGAACCAGCTCCATGTTGTATGGATCCTTTGTGCCAGAGCAACCCCAGACTTCTCCATTCACCAAAGTGCAAAACGGCCCAAACCCTCCAACAAATCTGATGGTTTCTTACTTACCTGTTTGCTTGAGAGGTACAGATGAATGACATCACATGGGGGAAAGAGAAAGTTGGGAACCAAGAATGGTGCCACTCCTTTCATATCAGGTACAATCTAACACAGATGACACACTCATTTCCTGCAAGGAAGGCAACTTTTTCAATCCCTGGTCCATTCACCTCTGAGATCCAGGTAATTTAAAAGCTTTTTGCTCTCTTTCCCCTGGATGATGCTGGAATGGCCTCAAAATCTGTCTCACAACAAAATGAAAAGGCTTCCGACTATGCTTACCCCCCCCTACACCTGATTATATTTCCTGCCGACCAATGAAAACCATCCTGTAAGAAACAGTGTGCATAGCAAAGCAATCAGAAAACTTGAGCAGGAGACAAATTCTCTTGTCCAAATTGATTGATCTTCTTTCCACTGCATTTTTACAGGCTGCAGTAGACTTGTGTAGCCTTGAAAACATTGCAGACAAAGTTTTCCCCAGACATAAAGGCGTGTAGGCAAGAGAGAGAAGGAAAGACACATAGGAAAGACACACTTCCACCTAACTCAGCTGTTTCTTCTACTTTCTGTTTGGCAAGTTGCCTTTCCCTCCATTTTCCCTCCCTCTACCGACTTCGCGGGTGTCGGTTAGCAAGCAAGCCCTGTCTCATTTATCAAAGAGCCAGAACTGCCATTATTAATCCAAATTTGGTCTGCCAGAGCTGAGAAAGGAAAAAGACAGCTTGAGTCCATTTTCTTTTTTAAAACCCTAATTCCTGTAGCAAATTTATATAGTCTCTATGTTTCCAGAGTTTCAGTATGAAATATTACCCATTGTTATAGGAACTGCTTTCATACATGTCTTTAGCACTATTCCCATGTGCACATAGGGTGTTTTTCCACTGTCACTAGAAGTACCCATTAAGTACCCATTAATGCCATTTAGTACCCATTAATGGGTACTAAATGAGTACTTCTAGTGACAGTGGGAAGACACCCATAGGCTCAATAGGAGGAATACTGATTTGGTTTAACTGATAATGGATTGGAGTCAATCCCAAAGGAGGGGAAGCACTTGGCTGATATTGATACAAGGTTTCTTTATTGAGATTTAAAAGGCACACAAGCCATAACTTTACTACAAGGCAAACAGCAAAGTTAAAGTAAGCTCCAACAATAATGAGAAAGTGGCAACAATGAATCACTTTCAGTTTGGGACAAATTAGTCAAACTGTAGGTGCATCTTGACTGCAGCAAAGCTCACGGACTCTCTAGACAAGAATTGTTTCACATATTGCAACAAAGAGATGCCAGACTAGCTGCCAATCCCCCACCTCCCAGACAAGGGGCCTTTCTGCCCTTGGCCTTACTCTGGAATATATTCTGGAAAAGGGGCCACCTGTCAGCATGGTAGAGCAGACTGTAGCAGCCCTGGGCGAGGCCTGCCATAGCTTGCATTAGCATGCAGACAACAGATCCCAAGACATATTCCAGAATAACACCAAGTTCCATAGTTGCTAGCACCCTTGCAAAAATGTCTCCGCACCAAAAAATGGTATAAACAGCAAAGAAGTTGTGCACTGCAAAAATTGTGCACAATTTTTTTTGCACAAAAAGGCACACACAGAGGAAGCAAAAAGCATTCTGTTCATGCGCATGCTCCAAAATGCACTCTGCATTCATTTAGGAACCCAGTCATTCAGATGGAGATGATTGAGCAGTTTCCTGCACTGAAAAGGGCCTAAGCCATATAATTTCTAAATTATCTTGCAACTCATGTATTCCAGACTGACCAACACCCTTGAACTGAATTGATAGGCCTGAATTTGGGATTGTGGAGGTCCATTCTCCAGCAGCCTGAATGGATGGGCCTGAACTTGGGTATGAAAATATCTATTCTTGAAAGGAACAGCTTGGGTCCTTTCTCCTTCACTTTGTGCTTTGCAGACAGCTTCCCAGCACAGAGCAGAATCAAAATGGATGTTCTCAGAGTGTCACTTTCAGAATAAAAAGCTTCCAGGCCCTCTGAAGCCAGTTTTGGTTTTTTGTTTGTTTCCCTACCACTACTATCACCAACCAGAGTCTAAATTTGAAATTCAAATGATGGAAGGCATGGCACTTAATGATTTCATCTGGCCTCTTTATTATATCATCAATTTATATTTGAGAACAAGAGGGGCCCAAGCTGGTTTTTACTTAGGAACGAGTCCATGGCTACTTTTTGTTTTCATAAAGAGCAAGAGTCAAGCTTCCAAAGGTTGCCTGCTCCTCAGTCTGGAATACTTGTATCAAGTTACTAGGAGTATGACTGATAGATGCCCTGGGGGTTGCTTATTTCTGGCATGGGAAAGGGGAAGGAAACAAAGAATTGTGGGGGAAATAATGCCTGATCTCTGATTGGCTGGAACACTGAACAATTGGGTTCTCACAGCCCTGCAAGAGTTCTGTCAAAGGTTCCATTTGCCAGACTTATGATGTTCTTAACCTTGGCAAGATGTGTTCCTGACAGTATAGATGCAGAATTCTGATGGTTTCCTTTTTTGTTTAAAAGCTATTACTGCTTTTGTCTGTGGCTCTTCCACAACCTTTTCCCCTAAATGAGGACTGAACACAGCCAGTGCTTTTCCTGAAAGGCACAATCAATAAATGCCAACAGCTGCCGTCCTTTTGGCTGTGTTCCTGCTCAGTTCACGCCAAAGAACAAGACCAGCATGTGCCCTTCTGGAGAGACAAACGCAAGCTGGTTGCCTGCTCCTCCTCCACAGCCCACTCTATTGAGGGACACAGCTATGGATTTCAAAATGCCCAACGCCTCTCCACACAGCCATGATGTATAGCGAAAGACATAGCACCAGGAATGTCTGCAGTGCCACTTCAGATGGGGGGGAAAAAGTTTTGAAAACTGAAGACTAACAAGAGGAAACATTCCAGCTGCCATGATGGGCTCTATCCAGACAGCCTCTCTAAAACCTGTTAAGATTGGGGTCACCCAAGTGTGCATGGCAATCCCAAAACACTCTCGGGATACAGAAAGCAAAATCCCAGGATATTTTTATTTCAGGTTAAAGAACTCTGGACTCAGGTTTTCCCACACAGCAATACAACTTGCCATTCCTGACACATGCTTCTGGGATTTCTTCAGATGAAAATATGCCCTGTGCAAACATGGGAACAGGCGCTTGTGCAGTTCGGGTACTTTGAACCATCGGATCCATGACAGGAGCAAGCACTAAAGCCCCAGGCTTGCCCTAGGATATCGTCCTGCTGCCTGGCGGAGATGCCAAGGGGCAATTGCAGGATTTAAACAAGTATGGAGGCAGCCTCAGGGCCTTTTTGCACTTAACTTCCCTGGTACAGTATCCCAGGGAAGAGGAAATCAAGCATGATTTCCAGCGTTCGCATTGTGAATGTCTTCCTCGTCCCCTTGATGTTACCCTGTAGAAGATTAAGTGTGAATGCGGCCGCCTGGCACCCCTCACCACAGCAACAGCCAGGCATGGATGGCCGTTACTCTGGCAATCAGGAGATGCAGTGTGCAACCGCCCAGTAGTGCCATGTTTTCCCACCCACACGCAGCTTTAACATGTGAATGCTGCATGCACTCCTAGTACAGCTGTGGAGTTATCAATGATGAGATGGAAATGGTTCTGCGGAGTGCAGATGCACCAATCCAGAGTGTCGCCAGCTCATCACACTCATCCAAGTGCGAAAAAGCCCTCAGTCTGCCGCCTGGCTCCACAAGGGTGTAGTGGCAGCAACCTGTGGATGGAAATCACTTTGGGGTGGAGCTACTATCAGCACCGACTACACACCACCTTGGGTGGTTTCTTCTGGTAACTGGGGAAAGGGGTAGACAAACACTCCTGCCTCCATTTGGCATCCACACCTCCTCAACTTGCAGTAGGAGCTATGAACTACTCTGGCCAACTCTCACTTGTAGAGTTAAGTCCCCTCCATATTCAGTCCCACCCAGTTTGGCATCTTTTCCAGTCTTTCACAAAGAACAGGATCCTCTCCTGTAGTAGCATCCCACTTGCTGACCCAAAGCCATAGATATTTGTCCAAGCCTTCCTTGCTTCTGGGGCAGGAGGCATAGGGCACTCTTGCTTCTAGGGCAGGAGAAGGGGCAGCTCCCAAGTCTCCTGATCCAGGTCCTGGCCCTTTTGAGGGCTATGAAGATAAAGCCACTGGGGTGGCTAAATCTGCAGTTTCCCACAGTCAAAGTAGCTCCACTACATTATTTGTGCTTCCTACCTTAGGAGTGGTTTTCTGCTGATGGCCTTGTATCTTCTTTACTGCAAAGCATATTGACTACATTTATATCCCACCCTTTGCCCAAAGGTCCCATGGTGGGTCACAGCATACTTTAAAACACAGAACATTAAATATATATTTAAATAACCCTCTCTCCCTCTCACCCACTTTGAAATGCAAATGCCAGAAGACATTCACTGCCCTTCTACAGATGCTATAGTGCAAGACATGCTTTATATGCAAAGCCAACCTATCAGCTGCTAAAGTGATACGAATGTTTTCTTACACTACTGGCTTTATATTGTGCTCATAAGTGCAATAGCTTGAAGGATGGTGGTGACTACTGTATATGAAGTTTTGCTGATGTAAGGAAACGCTTTAAGCTTTGTTGATGGATATACCTGCACACAGATTTACCTGCTATTTGTAGGCCATAAGTAATCCTTCTGCCTTCTTAATAAACATAGACAGCTGCTATTTATAATCATGGACATCCCCAAGTAAGCTGAGAAAATACCCTAACGTGGATGAGCAGTAGGGTATCCCAGATTAATGGCTATTATTCATGTCACTTGCTAATTTTGTACAATCCAGCCACCAAGACCAATTAGCGCATTTTGTGTCTTATCTTGCGTCCTTCATCTCAGTAGACGGTTCAAACATGAAGACGTTGTTAGGCCATTGCGGTCAATGGGAAATGAGATTTTTCATGCAGACCTTTCCAGAGGGAATATTTTTCCTCCTTCCCCTCTTGATTTTGATAATGTTTTTATATGATTGCTAGCTTTGGCTGTTTTTATGCTTAACATTTTGTAAACTGCTTTGATATTATATTTTTAATGAGAAGTGGTATATAAATGTTTTAAATACTTTTAAAATAGCAGTTTCTCAGGGATGATTGCAGAGCCTCAGGGTCTGGTGAAGAAACAAACATAAGAACATAAACCCTGCTTGGATCAGGCTTCAACCCAACTAGCCCAGCATCATGTCTCACACAGTGGTCCACAAATTGTTTCTGGGCATCCTCAAGCAGAAGGGAAAGTCAAAATCTTCACCTGCCCTCAGATTCCCCTCCAAATGGCCTTTAGAGGCATCCTGCCTGACTCAGAAAATTCACCTTTGGGATAGATAATGTGGAAAGAAAATGACTGGTCACTTTGCTGATGTGTTCTCTTGTTCTGAAGGTGGACTGAAGCTGGATTAAACTTTAGGTGTGACCACAGCCTGAGTGGCTGGATTTGCTTCAGGTGAAAAGAATTACCGTATATTCCGGCGTATAAGACGACTGGGCATACAAGACGACCCCCAACTTTCCAGTTAAAATATAGAGTTTTTATATATTTGCCGTATAATAAGACAACACCCGGCGTATAAGACAACCCCCGACTTTTGAGAAGATTTTCCTGGGTTAAAAAGTAGTCTTATACGCCAGAATATACAGTACTACTCATTTGTTTTGGTTAAGGGTTTTGAGCCAGAAATATATTCAGTTAAACTGTGGCAACCACTGCCTATTCATTTACCAAATACTGTTTTATCTTGTAAGATTGGTTTTCTGCTTGATTGTCCTGGAAAACGTTCCATGAGAATACAAATGGTAAGTAAAAATGCCAAGATCTGTTTCTCACATTAAGCTTGCATCTCAATAAACATAACATTGCAGTGAAGAAATGACTTGATGCTGCAAAACTAATTGCCTTGTAAATCTCTAGTAATAAAAAAGAAAATACAGTTCTAGATGAAAGGCATCCCAGGGTTTTTCCTCACCTCCTTTCAACTCTCACCTCATCCTGCCAAGTGTATTTGCTTGAACATTTCCTGATCTTATTATTTGTTTGAAAATTTTCTTTACTGCTTCCTCTCAAAACTATAATCTCAAATATAAATAAAAACCGCTATGAACATAGCATAACATAGTCTTGTGAGATGTCATTTCATTTCAAAAACTCCCAAAACTTTGCAAACACTTCGCATCCCACTGGTTTGATCAGATCAGAATAGCTGATGAAGACAATGGTTCACCAAGTCATTTATAATATGACTACTGGTAAATGTATTATTAGGTATGTAATTATCCTGAATTATTAGGTATATATTCCTTTTAGCAAAGTAATTGTTGTTATCAACAGAATTAACTAGCATGCATACCTTCCAAGCAGGACTGAAGTTCTATTTATTTTCTCACCATGAATAGTAAGAATTAAACCATACGTCTCAACTAGTTGTAGTTTTGGGGTTGTTATGCCATGTTCCATAGCTCTTCTGTGAACCTGAGCTTTTGGAAATAGCTTCAGAGCATCCGACTCTGCATTTAATTCTACCAGTGGTCAGAAGTGAATTCCCAAGATGTCAACAAGAAATCTCCCACAACCACATTCTGGAATTGCTCTTTGAGATAGGAGGGGAACCAGTGCAGCACACTGTCTCCAATGCTCAGACTCTGTAGCCTTTCCAGAGATCCAGGGAAACCAACAGGGTTGCACTCCCCTGTCATTTTCCCAGAGAAGGCAATCAATAGGGCAACCAAGGTGGTTTTCTTGCCATTTTGGGGGCCTAAAGCCTGATTGACATGAGTCAAGATAAGAGTCTAGCTTCTTCCAGGCATGTCTACAGTTGAACAGGTACAACCATCTTCAATACTGTGTCCCAAAAGGACATGCTGGCCACTGGATGAAAGTTTTTAATATCTTCTGGATACAGGGAAGACCTCTTGAGAAGGGGGCATATCACCACCTCTTTAAGTGCTGGCAGTACCACCCCTTCTCTCCAAGAGGCATTCAGTATTCCCTGGAACCACCTGGCCATACCTTGCTGACTAGCTTTTATCAAACAAGAAGTTGTCAGCTGAACCTCAGCAAGCAGCTTCTCCATCATCATCAGGTTGAAGCTGATGCCTCTGGACCAGGTGGTTCTCTGGATACTTCCTCTGGACTATTCCCAACTGTGGCATCCAATCCCTCATGAATCTGAGCAACTTTGCCCTCAAAGTGCACTGCAAATTTCTCACAGCAGATAAGGCATGGCCATTGCCCATGTTCTCTTGGGCTAGATCTTATAAGGCTTTGCTGGATGACTACTCAAGGAGACAGTGGTGCAGAGGAAAAGCTCCTTTGGACTGTCACCACTGCCATATGGTGGGCATGATAGTGTGGTCTGACCTCTGTTCAGTCAGACCCATAGCAGGTTTACACTACCTGCACTCTAGCTGTCAACCTTCCTGTTTCATCACATAAGCTTTCACAGACTAAGCTTACTTCATCAGATACAACATAGTAATAACTGTTCTTCCAAAAACATTCCATTAGTCTTATTCATGCCATCCATACATTATATGCATTGCCTTCTCCTTCTTTACTGTTCTTCCATCAACCTTTCATTTGCCTGCATCTCATGCCCAAAATATCTAAGGTCCCTCCTATTGATTCTTCAGTCCAGGACACACCAATTTGTATTAATCTGATCTAAAAGTGATTGCTTTGCAGTTCGTGTAATCGTTAATAATTGCAACTCTTGATTAATAATTTGAAGTCATCCATCTCCTTTCTCTTCATCTTTCTACAGCAGCAGAATATGGCTAAAGCTCTGAAAGTCCTGAAAAACCTTGAAAAATTCACATATTTCTGGTTTGCCTGTCTAAAGACAGTTTGTAGATTGGAACAATGGCACTGGAAAAAGATCTGGTGTAGTGAGGTAGTCGGATAGGTTACAAATTAAACTCCTATGACATGTTTAGAATCACATTTTTCCTTAACTTCATGCCAGTCCTATATTGGTAACACCTTCAAACTGTTTTTCTCCAGATATGGGAGCAGCCAATCCTAAGCAACAAGGATGGGGAATACATGTCCCTCCCAGATGCTGCTAAAATCCCAGCATTCCCAAGTCACAGCTCATATGGCTCATGCTTGGAAATAGTGAAATATATATTCAAATAAAATCTAGAAGTCCCAAAAGTAGCTAGCCCTGCTTTTTAGCACAATTCCTGCCCAGAAATAATATAGGGCCTCTACTCCAGCCACAAAGGTTAAATCTAAAAAGTGCAATTGAGATTAAAGTAGGCCATTTCTTTAAAATAACTCCAGTCGTGAAGTACAGCATATTGCCAGCTACAGTCCTGAATATGTACACACCTTTCCCTTTAATACACCGGCTAGCATCAGAGACAAACACTACACACTCAAAAGGAGTCGAAGGTATTTTGACAGCAGCAGTTCACCTTCCTTTTCTGGAAGTGTACAGGGAAATCCAGCTTCAGATTTACTGTAGCCTACAGAACAGGTCACACTGGCTGCTATCGTGCAGAAATGTTTATTTCACTAATCTCCCAAGCCGTAAATATTGGATAGTTGGCATCATCAGTTGGAAAAACAATGTGAAATATGAGCCTCAATTTGAAATTGTAATGCTCAGCCTGAACTACTAACACAATTTGGGAAAGATTCAGTGAATCTCTAAAAAGATGACTGAAAAACCAAAGCTTCTCCTTTTCTAGTCACTCAGCTTACTTCAGGATATACCTAGAATAGGAGTCTCCCATCCACATGTTAATACAGAATATGGTAGGCCTCAGGCTTTGGCTGCCATAGCCTGCACTAGCCTGCAGTTAGCAGGGACCAATCCCCACTTTCCTTCCCATTTGGGGGACAGAAACGGTGAAGTTTCCCATGTGTGTACTCAGCATTTGCACTGATGACTATGAGTACATGCAATCCCTCCCCACATGTGTCCAGACACTTACCTGAAGTGCAGATGGTGTCAGGACACTGCCATCTTCCTGTCCTGGTGTCAGTGCGTGAGCACCATCGCTGTCACCAGGGCAACGGTGACATGCCTTGGCACATCACGTTTCCTGGATCAATTTGCAAACTAGACACGGTCACCCTTTAGAATTCACATTTCTCCAGATGCTGTGATACAATCTCCAGCTAAAAGGTTAGGGCAGTAATGAATTCATCAGTAAAACCAACAGAATAAGTAGTATGTGTTTAGAAAAAATGTTTTTTAAAAAGACTGTATATTTGTCCTTCCTATAATAGTTTTGTTTGCTGAAATTTTAGCCTTTTATTCATTTATTATATATATTTCTATCCCGCCCTATACCCGAAGGTCTCAGGGCTGGTAACAGCCTTTAAAACAACAAATTAAAACAAATATTCAAACCAATAATATACATGAAAACATTTAAAAGATTCTGCATATTAAAATACTAAAATAATGTGGGTTTTGTGGTTTGCAAAATGAATATCCTTCACATAACACATATGAGTAATTGCTGGCTTTGGAAAGCTAAAAGTTAGGGGAGCCACATTTCACGCATCCAATGTGTTTTTGTATTTTACATTGTTTTTTGCAGATGTATTATGCAAGAGGTATTATGTTTGAGAGGGCAAATGGGACATGGAAACTACATATATGTACAAAAGAAATACCTTGGGTTTGTGGCCAGTTTTATAAACGGATTTGAAAATTGGGTGAAATGAAGATTAAAAAAAAAAAAAAACCAAGAGAGACAACAATCGAGAGATTCATTTGTCTGCATTGTAAGATCAGGACCTGGAAAGCTTCCTGCAGATTTTATAAGATTTCTGTTACCATTGTAGAGAAATCTGCAATCAGGAGTCCTGGTGGATTACAGCAAAGCCAGTGTGTATCAGGCTAGTGTCCTCTAGCTGTTTTAGTTTAAAACATCCCTGTCTGAGGCTAGTGGGAGTCATAATACAAAAACATTTAGGGAGCAATGGACTGGAAAAGGCTGGTCTAGTTCACCAAACCTAGTACCTGGTCTCCCAGAATGGCTGACCAGTAACTTCTGGAAAGCTCCATAAGCAAGGAATTAGCTTATGCCCGCAGTGGCTGTTGGGCACCAATTTTCAATATCGGTCTGCTATAGAATTTGAGGCTCCCATATAGGTATCATTTGCATGCTCCATTAATTTTACTGCAATGTCTCAAAATGTGTAAGAACATAAGAGGAGTCCTGTTAGATTGGGCCACGACCTATCTAGTCCAGCATCTCATCTCACACAGTGGCCATGAATTGCTTCTGGGCATCTCAAGCAGAAGATGGAGGTAATAACTTACCTGCCTTCAATTCCCTGCAAATAGCCTTTAGAGACATCCTGGCTGTCTCTCCAACCTGGAGGCACTACCTAGGCATGCATTCTAATAGCCATTGACACGCCTCTCCTCCATAAATTTGTCTAACCCTTCCTTAAAGCTTTCTGGGCTGGTGGCTGTTGCTACCTCTTCTGGCAAGAAATTCTATATACAGACCACTGACTCTCTAGGGCTGTGTCCAGATATGTTTAATACTGCAAATGGAATGTGCAGTCCCAATCGAGCCATCACACAGGATGATCAATCTATCATCATGGCACAGCATTATACGATCAGGACTGCGTATTTACCTTAGTGCAGGATGAACAACTTGCTGTACGGTATGTGTTAAGACTGACTTATTAGGCTAATGCAGACAGGATGGAGAGAAACAGCAATGAGACCCTGCCTAACGCCGAAAGTGCAGCTCAAAAGTCGATTGGCTGCCTCAACCCATGTGACAGCATGTACCGCCTCAACTCTGGCAGCTCCAGCAGAGGAAATTACGGACCTGCCTTCCAGTGTAGACGACCGGTCCCCCCTGTGCAGTGAGTAAACTGCATTTTTTGATTTAACTTTTGATTTATACTTCTAGTCTGGAGGCTATATCTCCCCCTCATCAATCATAACTCTCCTGCCCACTCGCTATCTGACTTTTCCACACCATGCAGACTTTTACATACAATCAAGTAGTTCCAGCTGTGTTTCTCAGTAGTAGTGGGTTTTATGATAGAGAGTAGGGCCAGATTTGCACTTGTCAGTCTGATATGGTATAATAATACCATACCAGGCTTGCAAGGATCCAGCATGCTGGCTGCCATTCACACTACAAGTGCTAAACTAGCCCTATCACTGGCCAGCAACATTTGTCCATGTGAATGGCCAGCCTGGGAGTGCCCAAATCATTGGTCCAACATCTGGCGAGAGACTGGACATTGGCATGACAATCCGGCAGCCATGTTGCCACGACCCACTCACCATGCCACATCTGGAAAAGGGCACAATTCAAATGCTCCTGGGGCAGCTGTCACAGATAAATCACTCTGGCAAGGACTTACCCCACTCAGGGACACCGGCAGCAGCAGAGCAATGCAAACAAGCCTCACACAACATGCAGACAGAATAGATCCTATCCACTGTAGTCCTCTGAGCTGAATTTTGCTTCAGCAGATTTTTTATTAATTAATTAAATTAATGACTTTATATCCTGCCCTTCACCAAATGGTCCCAGGGTAGGTTACAATAAGTATAAAACATAGCAAATATTAAATTGTAATTAAAAATATAACCACTCCCTCCCTCCCACCTGCACTTTCCTCCCCACGCTCCCTCCCTAACAGGACAGCACCCTGAGGAAGCTATTTAAACAGCAAAAGCCTGGGTGAAAAGATGCATATTCACCAGGTGCCAAAAATTATACAGCATAGGGCCTGGCGAGCCTCAAGAGGAAGGCTGTTCCAGAATCTAGGGGCCACCACAGACAAGGCCCTCTTGCATGTCCCTGTGCCTCGTACCTCTATAAGAGAAGGAACTACAAGAAGGCCCTCTTCTTCAGATCTCTGTGCACTGGTAGGTCTATACGGGAGAAAGTGCTCCTTCATATGCCCAGAGCCCAAGCTGTTTAGCCACTGGCCTAGGCAGCACCACGAATGTGAAGAAGTTCAGATGGTACCATTACCTGGCTAAGAGGGACATTTTTTTTCTCTGAATCATACAAAAGAAAAAAAAAGAAAGAAAAAGAATGAGTGTGCCTGCAAGTACAACATCCAGCAGAACAGTCACAACTTTGCTTTGGGAAGTTTGAGAAATTTAAAAGGAAACCATCATGCACTCTGATAACTTTCAAGAAACAGAAGTATTAAATGAGCACTGTGTTGGCAATACCAGCTGCATGCAGACAGCGTGCCAAAGGTATGGCATGAGTTGGCGTTTGGTGCTGGGAATTAAAAGCATTCTTGTTAAGCACACGCCTATGCTCCACATTTTCCCGAAAGACTGTGCTCACGGTAAAGACAACTCAAAGCAATAATGATGTTATTTCCTATTACTCAGTTTGAAGCAAGACTATGTTTAGAAAGCAAGAAAAGTTTAAATTAATGGACGAGGTACACAGTTTACAATCCATTATGTAGAGTCTTACTTCAAGTGGCTAGAAAAATAAAGTTTTCTGAATCTAAATAATCCATAGGTGGTGTTCACATGAGTAATTTATTGTGTGGACCTGGAGTAGCTTCAGTTCACAGAGGTCACACCAAAATCGGTTGTTCTGTGCCTCAGCCCAGACTTTCCTGCCATAGCCGATTTTCTGCAGACTGGAATTCATCCTGTCCAAGGCCATTCCTTGCACTGGTGTTTGTGCGCGTGAACAGTGGCCTGGGTTATCTTTAGCTGAAGGGGGGTGTTCCCAGGGATGGATGGAGAAAGTGGCTTCTGCCCTTTGCCCAGTGCTGGTATCACCTCCATCCTTTCTTCTTTCACAT
The DNA here is from genome assembly GCA_023333525.1 of Aspidoscelis tigris stejnegeri. NCBI lineage: Eukaryota > Metazoa > Chordata > Lepidosauria > Squamata > Teiidae > Aspidoscelis > Aspidoscelis tigris. The sequence goes on along the minus strand of JALMGA010000004.1, from coordinate 29,410,935 downwards.
TCAGATGCAATGCATCAAGGGAGGGAAAGTGGAGAGAAGACAAATATTCACAGCTTAAGTCACTATCACCACCACCATCACCTCTCAGAAAGTTTTCAAGCCCACTGAAGTCTGGGATTTTTTGCACAGGAGGAACGTTTTGCAGGACAAAAGCGGAAGAAGGAAGAAGACATCTATTTCAGTGGAAGTAAGAGGTTGTGGGGGTGCTTACCATTTAGCATGAATGTCCTTAGAGATGGTGGAGGCTTAAGCGATTCTCTCTTTCTTCAGACTTTGTTGCCCACTGGTGCTCACTTGCCCGAGTGCCCATTCGCCCACCACTAGCAGGGGCCAGCCCCCATTCATCCACTGGCAGCGCAAAGGTGCCTTCCCACACCACGTGATGTGTCGTGTTTAAATAAGAACAAGGAGTGGACAAAGGCATTGGGAGCTTCAGAAGAGGTTGGAGCTGGGTGGCAGAGAAAGCTCTCACATTCTTCCTTTCTCTCACTTCAAGGAATGAATCCCTCTTCCCAGCTTCCTCATTCATGCTTCATGGCATGTGTTATTTCAGTTTAAAGAATTCGAAATAAAAGAAACGGAACAAAGCTGTCCACACGACTTGCAAGTTGATCTGGTTCCGATGGCAGCCTTAACGCGGGATCAATACTCGGAGTCCACATGGCAGCATTGTCCTCCTGCCCATTGCCCACACTCTCTCCTGTGATTGGTTTTCCCTGCCAGGATCCCACCCTCCCTTCTCTTTGCGTCATGCTCCACCGGGAATTCCCTGCCCAATCCACCCTCCCCCTTCCCAGCAGCAGCAGCAGCAGCAGCATCCATCCATCCATCCACCCATCCATCCATCCATCCATCCTGGTGCTGCGGTGCGGGCGGCTTCGCCCTGGGGCTCCTCGTTGCCCAGTGGCAGAGCCGCTCCGCCACCGCTGCCGTGTTCTCGGCGCCTTTTGCCCGGCCTGCCAGAGCGCGCTTGCAGCCCGGGCCACCCCTGTCTCCCCCCCCCCAGCGGCTCCGGCGCCCGCCGCGCCATCCATCCATCCATCCATCCATCCATCCAGGTGGGCACACTGAGCCCGCCTGCCCTCTCGCCCGCCCCTCAGCTCTCCTCCTCTTCCAGCCTCGCGCCGAGGGAAGAGCAGCCGGCGGCGGAGGCGGCAGCGGTGGCATCCATCCATCCATCCATCCAGGTGGGCACACTGAACCCGCCTGCCCTCTCGCCCGGCCCTCGGCTCTCCTCCTCTTCCAGCCTCGCGCCGAGGGAAGAGCAGCCGGCGGCGGAGGTGGCAGCGGTGGCATCCATCCATCCATCCATCCATCCATCCATCCATCCATCCATCCATCCATCCAGGTGGGCACACTGAGTCCGCCTGCCCTCTCGCCCGCCCCTCGGCTCTCCTCCTCTTCCAGCCTCACGCCGAGGGAAGAGCAGCCGGTGGCGGAGGCAGCAGCGATGGCATCCATCCATCCATCCATCCATCCATCCATCCATCCATCCATCCATCCATCCATCCATCCATCCATCCATCCATCTATCCAGGCGCTGCGGCGCTGCGGCGCCGCGGCGCTAGCAGCTTCTCCCTGGGGCTCTGCCGCCGCTTTTCCCCCGCTTTGCCGCCACTTTGCCCCGCAGAGGAGGAGAGCCAAGGGGTGGACAAGAGGGCAAAGGGGGCTCCTCGCTTGCTCTTCACCCCGTGGCCGGGAGGGAACTCCGCCCCCCCACCTCACAGGGACCGAAGCTGGATTAAAACCTTGGCTTGTGGTCACACCTAAGGTTTAATCTAGCTTCACTCCACCTTCAGAGTGAGAGAACACATCAGCAAAGTGACCAGTAGTTTTCTTTCCACATTATCTAGTCTAAAGGTGGATTTTCTGAGTTATTAACCCTGAAAGAAAACCAGCTTGTCAGTTTGCTGGTGTATTCTCTCACTCTGAAAGTGAACTGAAACTGGATTAAACCTTAGGTGTGACCACAGGCAGAGGCAAAGTAGCCTAGAGGGGGCTCAAAGTGGTTGACATTCTGTTCTCACCCTTCAGGGGACTCAAAGTGGCTGACAAGCCTTCTCACCCTTAAGGGGGCTGAAAGCGACTGTTCAAAACCTTCAAAGACCTGAAATTGCACAAAACTGCAACATTGTTTTTAAGGTGTGAAGTGATTACGTTGATACAGTGTTTCAGCTTTAAGGACTGGAGGTTTATAGTGGGTGTTTGAGGGTGGATTTTTTCAATGAAGGAAACCCTAAACATGACGTGCTTCTAATACGTTCAGCCATTGGTTACAGTGCAATTGGGGGGGCGGGACAGCCTTAACACGGAATCTCATCCCGGAACGATACTGTCCACACAGTTAAAAAGGAAACACGTATCGACGCACGATCCGGAGTGAGACCTGTTGAGATCAGGATTTATTTCAAATCGGGATAACGTCCTTTAACACGGAAATACCGTGTTAATCCGAAGTGCCGTCTGAACTGCGCGAACTCAAGACGTTTTGAATTCGAGATAACTATGCCGTGAAGATGAGGCATATCTCTCCCCCAACCCTAATGAATTGAAGGGGGGGATAGAAGGCAACAGCAGCAGCAAGGAATAGCAGGCTGTGTGCTGGAGGTGAAGCAATGGAAGAAAGTGCAGCTTGCCCTATCCAAACTAAAGCCTTTAAAAAAATGCCCAAAGATTGATTGATAGAATCACTTATCAATTTGCATTAGAGGGAGGAGTGGTGGATGGGGCTGGGAGTGTGATCTAGAAAGTGCTCATTTAGATAGTGTGATGTAGCTAGTGTGCATTTAGGCCAATTCTGCACTGACCAGAAGACCACCCCAGTGAGCAGAAGGAGGCTCCTGGAAGGTCTAGTATACAGGCTAAGCCATCTGCTGGGACTCGAGAGCAGGAGGTTTGTCCTTGTCTCTGCTTGAGATGCCCGTGAGCATTTGGTGGGCCACTGTGTGTGACAGGATGCTGGACTAGATGGGCTGTGGCCTGATCCAGCAAGGCTTCTCTTATGTTCTTATGTAGAATTGACCTTAGTGTGCACTGTATATATGTGTGAATGGAAAGAAACACAGTCTTCCTTTGATTTAAAGTGGATAGAACACTTTAAGAACATAAGAGCCTGAAGATGAGTTCTGCTGGATTCAGCTTCTCTCACATCCCTGTCAATGGCCTGCCTGTCTCTCCCGCCTGGAGTCAGTATCTGGGCATCTATTCTAGTAGCCATTGATGCATCTGACCCCTATGGATTTGTCTAACTCTTAAAGCTATTTAGCTTGGTTACTCTTACCACCTCTCTTGGTAAGAAATCCCATAGACTGAGGACTTCTGGGTGAAAAGACTCTTCCCCTTTTCAGTCCTAACTCTCCCGCTCAGTAGCTTCACAGAGTGCTCCCTGGTGGCGTGACTTCCCTCCATCCACTTTTTCTACACTGTGCAAGATTTTATATAGTTACAACTTTGGAATTTGTTACCACAAGATGTGGTGCTGGCTACCAACTTGGTATGGCTCCAAAGGCCAGCTGCTGAAGGATTGCAAGCAAAGCAAGCTGTATGCTCATGTCCTGTTGGTGGGCTTCCCTGTGCAGCTGGTTGGCCACTGTGAGAAGATACCGATGTACTAGATGGAGGAAAGAGTTCTTGGGTCTACCTGTGATTTAAATTCATTTGGATAATGAGGAGTATTCTGACTGGGGCTGATTTATCAAACACATTAACAGTTGAAGCAAAATGTGCTTCCATCCATACAGCACTTTTTAAAAATGCATCCACTGCCCACCACCACCATTTTTAAGTTGTCTGTGGTCTAAAGAGTTTCAGAACCACTGGATGAGACAGGAAAATATTGTAACGCAGCTTGTGATACTTTGCACAGCCATTCTGTGTGTTTGGTAAAAGCGCATAACGTACTGTGATCTGTTGCTGCCACCATCAGGAGAGTCTGATGGGGGGGGGACCAACTCTTTCAGCCTCTGAAAATCAGGAACTGGAAATTAATATGCAGAAGCAAAACAGAATGGAGGGAAGTGGCCAAGGCTATCACTTTTAGCAGCACAAGGCTGCAACAAGAGATAACTCTGAGCAAATTTTAAACATCGGCACTGAATTGATTTCATACATACAGGTTTCTGATCTTTTGTGGCTACAGACAATATGAACAGATGTGTTTTCTCTGGTTCATGCTCCACACATACACCATTTATGTATCTCTGCAGCCATTATACATAAAATGGATGCCTAAAACATGCAAATTTTTAAAAATGCATTCTGTATAAACTAGTAAACATTCTTGGAAAGGTTCTGGCATAAATGCTACAGAAAGGAAAGGAAGATTGGAGAAAGAGATCAGTGCTTTTCAGGGCTTCTAGCCCTTCTCTTGACCTCCAAGGCATAAGATTGCCAAAGACAAATATAGGGTGAAAATACACAAATAAAGAAGACTCTATATTTTCCTTGTCAAGGCTAAATGAAAGCTGCAAAAATTAAATTCATTACTTTCAAGAGGCTACTGCAGTGTGTTCACATTTCATGCCTTTCCACAGAAGATGAAGATGAAAATCTGATTGTTATAGAAAATTCACACTTATGGAATGTAAACTGTTGAAAAATTATTGAATAATTTAACAGATCTTTTTGAAATTGCTATTAAGTATTATAATTCATAATTATAATTTAATATAACAAAAATTCTCTTTGCTGAGCTGGGACCAATAAGTAAAATACATGTTTGAGCAGGTTAATTTCAATGAACTCTTTGGCCCAGACCTATGACATGCAAATGGATTATCTTAGCCATTTAAATGAGTCACAACTGCTTTTTATGCAATTGATGGCACAGGCCTGTCCTAAATCTCACAGTGGCTACTAGAATGGATGCCTAGGTACACCCTCCAGGCTGGGGAAGACAGGCAGGATGCCTCTCAAGGCCATTTGCAGGGATTCGAGAGCAGGTGAAGGTTTTGCTCTTGTCTTCTGCTTGAAAGTGCACAGAAGCAATTGGTGGGCCACTGTGTGGGACAGATGCTGGACTAGATAGGCTGTGCTCTGATCCAGCTGGGCTCCTCTTATGTTCTCTTATGTTCTTAGTGTTGAACAGAGTAAGTGCATGAATGAAGATCGCATGTTTAGATCACACCTGTTTGTTCAGCTCAAATGAACAATTTAATTGAAATGTTTGCTGACATTTGATTTTGAACTGGTTTGAAAACAAAAAATTCAATTTTTCCATTAAAAATGCCTTTTCAAGGGCAAAAACACAGCACACACAGACTGTTTGATTGAACCATTTGTGCTTGAAAGTGGGGGTCGGATTCGGTTCAGTCGAATTTCTGTATATGCAAACCGCTGCACACTTGGTTTGAATGGAAAAGTTTCAAACACAAACGATTCAATCAGTTTTTTGTATGTGAACTGAATGTTACGCATCTTTAATGTTGAGTGTAACAGATTATGAAATCCACCTAGAATCACAGACTTATTCTATGTTCATGCATTAAGGGTGTTTTTCCATGGTCACTTAGTACCAATTTTAGCACCCATTAAGGACCCATTTGGGTGAGAGCCAGATGACCCCATTTCCACCATGGCACCCATTAGGGACACATTTGTTTCCACCACGCCTCGGGAAATCTGGATCATATGGGTACTTTTTGGGCTTTAATCCAGATTTTCTGTATTAATGGGGTCTTCAGCCAGAAAATTCGGATTAAAGGGAGCCTGTTTCCAAGTTAGTTTGGCAATGGGGCCTAGAGGAGGCTAGGGGGAGGGGGCACCCTTGGGGGGGAGCCCCAAAACCTAAGCTTCAAAGTCATTTCAAAGTCATTTTGAAGTCATTTCAAAGTCTATGCAAAATAGCTCTTATGCGTCATTGAAGTCTGTGCTGATCTTCGGAGTGAACTTTGAAGTGACTCCAAAATCACTTCGAAGTCACTTTGAAATTTACTCCGAAGATTAGCACAGACTTCAATGACGCATAAGAGCTATTTTGCACAGACTTCGAAGGGACTTCGGAGCCACTTCAGAGATTGCAACCCCTGTCCCCTCAAACACCCCTCGTGGGTAGATCCGGATTTCCAAATGGGTGCTCCGGTATTTCCACGGCAGGGAGGCTAGCACCCATTGCTATTGGGTGCTAGACCACCCATGGAAACACATTCCCTTAATCCAGATCTACTAGATCCAGATTAAGGGAAGTACCCATTCCCTAGATCTGGATCTTCTTAGATCTGGATTAAAGGAGCACGGTGGAAAAACTCCCTAAATTAAACAATTAAAACAGATCTAAATATACTGACTGGAATATTGACACATCAAACATGACTTATTTAAGTGGAATCTATTATACGTCTAATAGCCTGTAGCTTATTAGAAGAGCAACTACCCTGAAAGCAGAAAGTCATATATGTAATCTCTGACACCTTCCCAGGTGATCATAATAGTAAATCACTTCTGAATCTGCAAAGAAAACTGATGTGGATGTGAATGGAGTTATTTTGTGTGTGTTAATGAGGTTGAACTTTTCACTGGGATTTATTATATAATTTAATCAATTTAATAAAGTTAAATGGAAAATTAAAAGCTCATTAAATCAGCCGCAATGTCAAATGACCTTTTATTTGTATGGTGGTTTAAAGGGCCTTTGACACTTCAGGTATTTCTGCTTGCTGTTGACCTATTGTGTTTGTCTTGCAACATCTGTTAAGGGGGGAAATGCACCCCACATATACCCAAGAGTTATATTTTATGTTCACTTTCCACACTACTCTTAAGCCTTCTTTTTGAACTATAGCAACTGGGCTGGAGAGACATCCATGGATCAGCCTCCAGGTCCAAATATGTGGTCCTCCTCTCCTGCTCTGAAATGCCACTTCCACCTACCATGCCACAGAAGTTGTAGGAAACAAGCCAAAAAAAATGCATCTCATAATTTATTTTAAACATTAGAAAACATTAACCTATCACACAGTCTTCATAAGTCCTCAACAGTTCAATTTTTTTGTTCTGCTTGAAAGAAGAAAAGATGCTAGCAAATAAAAATCCACTGTTACTAAGAGGAAAACTAAGTTTCTCTCCTTAGGTGGTCTTGCTTAGCTGGTCACATTCTGGAAAATGAATGTTATGTTCTCTTTTATTCTTTCAAGAAAAGAATCAGGAAGGCTTTCTTGATTTCCAGAAAAGTGTTTCCATTGCATCAGCTGGGACATAGAAAGCATCCTTTTGGAGGTATGTTTTCCAACGGAATGGACAAACTGACAATCTTGTTGTCCAGAAGGTTTCTCTGATGGACCTGAAATAAATAATTGAGGGGAGAAAGTTAGAAAAAACAAAGCAGTGACGAGAAACTGCAAAAATCATCATTTGAAACAAAGATCACTAACCAAATCCAGAAACAGAACTGCATGGTCACTGGAAACCATCTTTCCATAGTAGCCAAGCAGAAGTCTCTGAATAGTCCACAGGGAGAAGAGAAAGGCATAAGGCAACAAGCTTCTTTTGCTATTGTTTTCTAACAGCATGTATGCTGCTTCTGATCATAGTATCTGCTATAATATGATAATTGGACACTGATAACTTTAAAAAGAAACCATATGAATTCACAAAGGATTGAGCAAACTAAACTAATGACTGTCATCACTGTGAGCCAGTCTGGTCTAGTGGTTAGGGAGTTGGACTCTTATCTGGGAATACGGGGTTCGATTCCGCCCTCCCCCATGAAGCCAGCTGGGTGACCTTAGGTGAGTCACAGCTCTCTTATGAGTTCTCACAGCCCCACCTACCTAACAAGGTGTCTGTTGTGGGGAGAAGAATAGAAAAGATTTGTCAGCCTCTTTGAGTTCCCTTAAATGGGTGAGAAAAGAGGGGTAGAAAAGCCAACTCTTCTTCTTCTTATGGGAGCGAATACCACTGGTATTTAATAATGCTCTATAGAGTTCTGTTCATTTCCAATTGGCCTGTTAACACCACTTTATTACACAAAATATGTGATTTGTAACAAGGCATTTGTTCTGTTAAAAGTCTTGAAGAAGATATGCATATGTTCCTGGACTCTTACCTCCTATTACTAACCCAGCGAGATGCATTTTCTTCACCCTTGATCTAAGGGCTCCACAAATCCCAAAATCCCATTTTCTGCCATTTAGATAAACAGAAGGCAAAGGGAAAGTTAATCCCTACCTGTGCATCATAATGTAGGACACTGGTTCCTGACTATTTTTCACTTGCGTGCCTTTGGCAGCCTATTTCCATACAGTGTGCCCTTCATATCAACAAAATGTTTGTTGCTGACTGAAATGCCCACTGACGTATATACCTGTGACAACAGTTGAATGCTTGTGAAGAAGTAGAGATTGGAAGCTGAGCCTGTGAGAGGCATGTGAGGGGTGCGCCACCAAGCATACGTACTGTAACAGCATGTTTGCAACAAAGTGTTTAGGCAGGGACTCCCCACAATTTGCCAAAATAACAAAGCAAGGGAACAGGGCTTTTCTTGAGATTAAATAACAAAAGAAACTCACACCACCATCCCAATCAATTAAATTCAGGAGTTTTGATTTGTATCTAGTCTTACACTATTGATATATGTGCCTTTTTGGGCCATTATTCATCTTTTTTTGCATACTCCTAAATGTCTGGGTTTGAACCCGGGGGGTACAAGTACCCCCAGTTAGGAGGAAACTGAGGAACAAAAGTTACCTTGATCATCTTTCTTTTCCAGACATTTACATTCCAGAAGATCATGGGTAACGCAGCTGGAATCATCATGGAGTATAAAGAGATTTCTAAGTTCCTCAAGAGAAAAGCGGATGTGTTCGGATCCCTTTGATAAGTCCACAACTGCCCCAGAGAGACCTTGCTTGCTAATCTGCCTCTGGTAGATCTTCTCTTCTATTGTACCTGTACTGAAGAAAGCACAGAAATTAATGCCTTCCTGGAAGAACTTTGCTCAAATAAAGCAAAAATGGTTTACAGCTGCATCTAGGAATATTCTGTGTACAAAGAGCTTTTATAATTGCAGAATGGCACACCTGTAGTTAGCAGTCGGTAAATGTGCACAGTGTGTTTCTGTCCATCTCTCCATACTCTGGCCATGGCCTAAAAAAGAATGGGAAATTAAGAACAATTGGATAAGCCACCCCATTCATTGTGCTTAGCACCATAGCTTTATCTATTTCTGATTATTTAGTTTGTTTCCTAACCTTTAGCTATCAGTTCATTTTCTAATCCAATTGCAATTTTCAGTAAGTGCATGCTAATCCTATGTATATTTACTCTGGGACAAAGCAGTTGCCATGGAGTTCAAAAGGGCTTCTTTCCAACTAAGGGAGAAAATTACTTATATATATGACTGAATCTCCCAAGATTTTTCAAACCAGAACCTCCAAAGAAGGGTGACTAGTAGAGGGGAAAGGCTCGAATCTTCCATCCAAACCATAATGCACTGGGTTTATTTTAAAGCCTTTTTGAAAAGAACAATTTTGATTGATGTTTTCAGGCCTCCTCCCTACCAGCTACGCCTCTTTAGAGGTCTTGGTTTGGAAAAAGAAAAATTATGGTCAACTGTCTTATCTGTACAGATTGCTTGAGTGCAACAATGTTTTTTTCAACCTAGGCCCACTAAAATGGAGTGGGTGGTGGTAGGAATGCTTCAGACATTCCATCCATTCTGCCAAAGATTTGAACACTTAGAGCAGTGGTTCTCAACCTGGGGGTTGGGACCCCTTTGGGGGTCGAACTATCCTTTCAGACGGGTTGCGATGAGTCTCCCGCAACCCTTTCCTCTCACCTCCCAGCTGTTCTGCCCCCGTGGTTGGGGGTCTCCACAACATGTGGAAATCCATTAAGGGGTTTCAACTGATGCTCGCAACATTTCCAAACAAAACTCAAAACCTGTTTCACGCACACCCTTAATCATATCTACTTTGGCTCCATCTGTACGCACAGAGAAAATCTGGAAAGACATCACTAAAGTCATCAAAATATTGCTCATCAGGGCTAACTTGAATGCCCCTAATAAGCTACAACCATCCAAACCGAGCAGTCCTCTTGCAATTCCCCCAAAACTGTAGAAATACTCTACTGTCATTGTTTACCCACACACATTTAATCTTGAAATTGTTTCAGATTCTATTAATTGAAATTAAACCTAAAGCTGGTCACTTTTACATTTTTTCCTTTTCTCTCTTCAAATTTACAAATAGAAACAGAGAACATTAGTTGTGCAAGGGCTCACAAAGTCCTTGTTACGATGTGATGACACCATTACTTAAAACCTTTTTCAGTCCATCTTTAGCTCTCACCGCTCACACCTTTTCATTTCTATTTGTGGACTCCACACCTTCCATTTGGATTTTCCTATATGGAAAGTCCACAAGTAAAATGGATAGAAATAAACAATCACATCTGAAGATGGCCTGAAGAAGGTTTCATATGAAGGTGAGACCACGGCCTGAGTGTTCTGTATCTTTTGCACCATTTGGTAGGCATGCTCAACTAGCCATACAGTTATTTGGATTCTGGCTAGTCCACGCTGAAAACGATAAGGCTGTTTTAGTGCTTATTCTTTCTGCCCACACTGTTGGCCATTTGATTCTCCTGAGCCAAATCCACTGCAAGCAGCTAGAAGTTGCCAATACAACTGCAGAACCTCAGGCATGTCAAAGAACAAAGAAGCAGAAATTGGCAGGAAGTCTATCATGATGTCTGGATGTTCTATATGCTCTGAAGAGAATTTGAATTATGATTTTTTCAAGAAGCTATCCCACTGAACACATATGCTGTAAAATGTTATTAATAATACATCTGTATAGGGCCTTCATGTTTAAAAGCAGTGTGCTATCTGCTCAGGGAAATTAGTGGACAAAGGGGCCTATATTTTGGATATTTCCACACTTCCCTCAGTGAAGTGGTTCTATTAGATTGCCCCCGCTTGTCCTATTTCTATCCTGG